>CM068980.1:50605924-51939722 GCA_035357415.1 Ophraella communa | reverse complement strand
ATTCTTCTATGTATATTTCTCCACTATGCCTTTGCAATCAGAATTATATTTTGTATATTTTAGGGAAAAACAAAAGCTTTTTGCAGAAAAAGATATAGAACATAAAAACTTAAAGTACATATAAAAAAATACCTACTAAACAATTCTACAATATAAAAATAAATATCGATGTAAGTACCTAACTAAAAAATGCATATGATTTTCTACCTTAATACTATTCCGAATGAACAATATTAATATTTAGGACGGATTCGGTTATATACCAAATAACTTTTTCCAATAGAGAACTACCTACTATACTGCTTAGAGAGAGCAGTAGCAGGTATGTATAGAGAATGTTAGCAATGATCGGAACCTCAGACTAAGATATGTCTATGATCGGAACCTTGTTTTCAGATCGGATGCATATAAGCGACCTAATTGTATTTTGTTATATAAATATCGTTATACCTTGTACTGTAAATACGTTATGATAAAATATATAATACTTTGACACATTTATTTATTATGTCCAGTCCAACTTTTTTAATTGGATTGGTATATCACATACAGTAGAAAAAATTGACCTTTACCCTGACGTCATAACTACAACCCTCGCGAAATGAATCTGAGTCAAAAATGCTGCAAAAGCATTGCTGTTTGTTGAAGTCAATAAGTATTACTCTTTTGAAATAGAAAATGCAGATATAATATTCACTAAAATTTATTTTGTTAGCTACTAATAATTTAGTTGACGTTACAAATCTACGATAAATGTTTACGTTACATTACACCGTCTAAAAAGTAAGGTTTTGTTAAAAAATTTTATTAAATGCAAAACAGGATATTTTGTACTTACAGTAAATTAAAAATAACAAATTAGAGGTTAAGAAAAAATTTTTATAGAATTTATTTGAATGCGAATGATAAAACATCTCTCATAAGAGGTCAACATTAATTCTTATGAATACAACCGTTTAAACGGTTTCCAACAATTGAAGGTGACAATAGAGTTGAAAAGAACGTATGTCATTGCTTGATAGACAGATGTGCATAATTGTTTGATGTATTTCTACTAGCAGTATAAAAGGATGAGATATATAAATTTTGTGTTTAATATCGTTCGCTGTTAGTGACGTCAGGGTAAAGGTCAATTTTTGCTACTGTACAAGCATGTACAAGCTAGTACCATATTTTGAATCGATACCATAAGTGTCATCTGTCAAAAGATATGTAACGAAAGTCAAACTTGCTAAAAATGAAACTATTAATATTAATAAAAAATTTATATTGGAGCAAAAATAAAACTACCATCTGTTGGAAATGTCTAGATTTTCAAATCTTTTGAATTAATTGGTTGAAAATTACTTGTTACAAATAAAGAAGCATTTCGTTGGTTTTAAAAAACGTCAATAAATAATCAATAGTAATACCATTAGTGATCGAATTTTCATGATGTGATAAGTCCATCACGGGTGGTATTTTGTGGACTATATCCCAGATTATATGAAAATTTCGATATCAGTGATAGCAACGATCTATAAACACAAACTTATTTATTTTTGCTAATAATGCATTTAAAACTCTACAGTGCAAAAGTGTATATTATATTTACTGACTTTCGTAAGGCATTTGATCAAGTAAGCCATGATATTTTATTGGAAAAACTGAAAAGGTTTGGTCTAGCAAATGACTTCCTAGAATTGCTCAAATGCTATTTACAAACCAAATTCTTTAATTATTGTCCGACATAACGGAAATGCTTCGGGAAAGTATTATGCCAATTCTGGGGTACCTACCACAAGGATCCAATCTGGCACCTCTTCTCTTTTTGGTAGTTATAAATGATCTTCCATCGGTATTGCAATATTCACGACGTTTACTATTTGCAGATGACTTAAAAATATTTAAGCGTATACAATCGGTGCGAGATTGTGTGTCTTTACAAAAAGATGTGGAGTTTTGATAATTTACTATTTTTTAATGTTAAAAAATGCTGTACATTGACAATAACTAGATTATAAAAGAATAAATTGATTTTTCGTATCAAATGGAGAATGAGGTCCTAGAGAAGAAAGCTGAAGTTAAGGATTTGGGCATTGCATATAACCGACTGTTCTCATTTACAAATCATATTGCAAATATTCTCAGATTTGGGAACCGTCAACTTGGATACATAGTGAGACAAGCTTTTGAATTCAATAATGTTAACACAATTAAATTACTTTATTACAGCTTAGTTAGACCCAAACTCGAATTTAGATCAGTTATTTGGGGTGGGGAGTATATTACAAAATTAGAAAAAATTCAAAACAAGAATATTAATGGAACTTTTTAAACAAACCTTCCACTATTTCATATTAATAGGCCAACAAATAGTGTATAATTAATAGGATGGACTTCCACAAAGAACGAGTTTGTACAATAAATGTAAACTGTTTATTGCCTTAATAAATTCAAAAAACTAGAAATTTTTACGATTTAGAATGTAGTAAGGACTTAAACTTTAACGGATGGGATATGTACTTTTTGTTAAAAAAACGACGTCTAGGTTTATAAATTTCCAGTTTTTTTTAATCGGCAAGTCAGAAACTCTGCAAGTAATTTTTTTCTTTTAATAAAACATCATACCGGAAAGTCTATACAATATATACAATGCATATACACCGAGAGGCAACATCCGCATCCCTCGATTTAACACAAAGATCCCTTAAAGGCCGTAGAAAGGCTTTATTGGATCCGCTCCAACGCGTTACCAAACTCATATCGCGAGCTATAGAGGCATAGAGAGAAAAGAACGGCGTTAGCTTATATTTGGAAGTTCCGTCGTAGTCGATTCTAATAAAGAATGAAGCTTTCCGCCGATTTTCTTTTAAAAAAGGCACCGTTTCTTTTTTGTTATACTCGCTGATGCTTTTATGGAAATTGCGAATTATTTTCAAGATTTTTCTTGCAGTTTTTTTTATAATTCTATTCATGCGTTCCTTTGTCGTAGGAAATTAAAAACCTTTTTATTGCATTTTAGAAAAATATAAGAACTACTTTCTCGACAAGTCCTCGTCACTGTTATTATTTAAAACATTTCAATTGCGAAGTGTTATTTGGTATACCTAATGTGGTTTGGTGAAATTCATCTTGCTCTTTGCAACTCGCAATCGTCAACTCTACCATCAAGTTACTTAATCAAGGCATTCTTCCTTTTATTTGTCTTCTAAGTTCGCTTTTCCAGCTTTGATCTGGAATTCCTTATTTCCTCATCATGTACCTTAGGTACTCGAGTTTTCTACATTTAATGGTTTCTATAACCTCATATTTTTTTAGAATTCAATAAATTATTGGGTTAATGTTTCCACTGTTGAAAGAAAATGGGAAATTGTAATGTAATGAACCGGCATCAGGATCTACGAATTGCGATAGGACTACTGACAGATATTCACAATTGGAAAATTAAAATAACAACGAAAATATCAATTCTTGTGAACTTCCTATTGATTTGCTATTTTTCTAAATCTTTTTAAATCCTGATTTTTTATTACGTTCGTCTGTAAACTGTTTATTAAAAGTGTAGCAATTAGTTTCGGTCCTATAGGACCTCATCAGGCTAAAAAATGTTTACAATAAATATAAAAGAACTTGAGAATAACAGGATAACAAAGAAAGTCAGTTCAAATTCCTTACAAATTTCTAAATCAACTACAAATATGATGATACATCATTAAAACTTTTTTTATTAAATATATGAAATGTTTAGAAAAATCTGTGTTTTCGGACTATACTTTTTTAAAAATAAGAAAAAGTGAACTATAATTCAAAAATTTTAGCCATTGAAAAGGTTTCCTGATGAAATTTTTTTTTTTTAGTTTAAACCCTTTCTTCCCCTATTCTTGAAGGTTGCAATAATATTCAGAATGTATTGTTTAACCAGTCAGTACATAAACAATATCTTTGTAGTATCCCAAAAAACACCTTGGTCGTTTCGGAGCTGAAAAACCAGGTTCACACCACTCTTTACCCTGTTATTTTGATTCAGGATCATGATGATAGACCCAAGTCTTATTAATAGTCAGGAATCGACTTTATCCTTTTGAAAACTCTAAATATTTTCACTGCCAAATGAGATGCCTAGAAAATCTACTAAATGTCTTTCAGTCACTGGATGATTATTTAATACAATATACCGTACTTTTGAAGTGGATGGTCTTCAAGGCTTCAAGGTCTTTCTACTGTACTAATTGAAGGTGAAGAATTTTTATACATTTTTAACATTCGTTCGTAAGTTTTCTTTGCTTTTAACCCTCGCAAAAATAAAAATTTAATCAATGCACGATATCTACTTGATATTTTCAATTTTAAAATATAATCCGAGACGTAGATACCAAACAGCTTATAAACAAAGAATTCATTAACCGATTTAAATTTCCATCGCCTCATCTTGAATCTTTGTAGGTGTAAAAGTTATCTCAGTAGAATTTCTTTTACTTTGTAGGTTTTTGGGACCTTTCGCATTTACATTTGATTGATTTGCCGAAGAACATTACTTTGAAACTGTAAACTAAAGGAAATTCTTTTGTAAGATTCTTCAGACAAAGCATCGTTCTCTAGGAATAGGGACTGCGATTATTCCAGCCTCTGACACTTTTGCTTATAGCATCAATATCTTTGGTCTAATACTGTGATCAAAATATATGCAGATAAATAAATAAATGACAATTTTCTAGAGTTAGACCATAAGTCTAAAGCTTCAGGTACATCTGAGAAAACATTTGCTTTAAATTCACCATATTTGTATATTTTCTTGTAAGTAAATCAAATATTTAACTGTTTTCAAATCTTCTTTAATGAGAGCTGTAGCTGCCTCCTGGTTAAGATCTTCAACTTTTAATAATTTAACAGCTCCTTTAACAGTATATTCTTCCCAAGCTTATTTACGGAAAGTTTTAGCTTGTTTTTCAGAATAAGAAAAAAGATTTTCCTTCGAAAAGACAATGGAAGTAGATAAAACAACCAACAATATAACCATGTATTTTCCACATTTAAAGCAGGATTTACGTTTTCAGTACTAGTTTTGGTTATCCGCTATTTTAAATTTTCATTTCAAGTTATTACTTTCAAACTAAGTTAAGCTACTAGCAACGCCATCTCTTATCATACCGCAAAATTACCGAATAAGAAATTATTGAGTAATCGAGAAAGAACCACTAAAATATAATATTTAAATAGAACGCTAATACCCATGTATGGAGGGTAGAAGGAAGGAGAACCAACTCAATACATTAAAAACTGTCCATCCAAAGGGAACAAATTGGTGGCGCCACAGTAGCAAGAGTAAGTGTCACAGGACGTTACAAATAGTAGAAAATAGGAATTTGTCCTGTGATCGGCTATGTCAAAATGAATCATTGGAGTAAGAAATTAAATTAAATTTGACTACGTAAATAGTTGAGATTTTAAATACTGCAAAATTTTTAACTACACAAGTCACGAAAAATATTAAATTTTGCAACCCAGCTCACTTCACTCTGTTTACTATGGAGTGTTGTCTTTTTACCCTTCTGCTACTCTCGCGCCATCTACTATTTGCTGCTTACCGCTGGACAGTTTTTCGACTATTCCTCTACAAGTTGGTCCTTCTTCTTTCTACCCTCCATATACCCATTTTTATGCACGTACAATTGAAGTCTCGCATATCGTCAGGAGGTAGGTCTGTAATCATGCGCCGTAAAAACTGTACAGGTGCGGCATAGCCCAAAAAGTGATTTACTGACTTTCTACCACGCGCAGCTTAGATATTAGCGTTCCATTTAAATATTATAGTTCACTGGACAGAACTAATTGAATTACTAGGTGTAGTAACAAAATTTGGATATTGTTATAACTAAATGTTATGAAATTTTTTTAAATAATTCAAATTTGACTCTCATCAATTTACCTACAAATAGACTTAAACCAACTTTAAAATGTATTTAGAAATACCTGTAATTTTACCAATTCATAAATTTTGCTAATTCAATTTACAAGTTTTTAAACATAACACTTACCAGAGACCAATTAATTGTTAGTCGGTTTTTATTAAGCTAGACAATTAAAAACTCGATTATTAATACTTACAAAAATGAATTTCTCATTTTTTCAGGATATTTGGAGTAAAATGCTCCAGATGCGGTGATCGACTAATGCCACATGAAATGGTGATGAGAGCACAACAACACGTTTTTCATCTTCCCTGCTTTGCCTGTGTTGCATGTGGTCAACCGCTTCAGAAAGGTGAACAATTTGTTCTTAGAGCAGGACAACTTTTCTGCAGAGGTGACTTCGAAAAGGAGTTGTATCTATTACAACAAGCCAGTTCGGGTGATGACGATATGTTAGATGAAAACAGGTGAGCATTTCGCTCCTTAAATACACTTCATCTACTATCAAACATCTCATATCTTCCTTACTATGAAATCATTTAAATTTTATTATACCTTGTATTCAGTCAGTTTAATAACAATTGTGTTTTTCAGTAGACCGAGAGATGGCAGGAGAGGCCCTAAGCGCCCCAGAACAATACTAACCTCAGCCCAACGTCGTCAATTCAAAGCCTCATTTGAAGTAAGCCCTAAACCGTGTCGAAAAGTACGAGAAGCGTTAGCAAAAGAAACAGGGCTAAGTGTACGGGTAGTCCAGGTGTGGTTCCAGAATCAAAGAGCAAAAATGAAGAAAATCCAAAGAAAGGCAAAACAAGATGACGGGAAATCTTCTAGTGATAAGGAAAAAGGTGATAAGGATGATAAAGTTATTAAGCAAGAATCTCCAAGTAGTGAACATGGACATTATATGAATTTGGGCAATTTGGGTGACGGCCATTTTCAAAGTTCTAGTCAACCGCTTAATCCTAATGTTCCGTACTCACCTGATGGTAAATAGTTTGATTTTTTAATCTGAAATGAATGTTTTAGGCGGTGATTTTATTTGCTACAATTTTTAAACAATCTAAACATAATTAAATCCAAAGAATCTTATCAGAAATGTAATTTACCATCAGCCCAATTTTATTAACCGTCATTATTTTTAAAACTTGGAAACTATCTTATTCATGTTTACTAAATTTACTAAAGATTGAAAATTATCTTAGAAATGTTGAAAAAAGTGGATTAACACTAACTATAGTGATTATTATTTATCAGGTACATTACCATAATGTGCTCATACCTTCTAGACCTTCTGTAGGGAATAACTTACAGCAGATATTTTCATTTTATTATTTCAATAAAAAAAATAAATAATAAAAACAAGACTGTACCCTTGCGCAGTTTGAAGATAGTCGTTCGGGATTTCGATTCTATAACCATATGGTTCGTATTCTCGAATCATTCCTACGTTTCGGATTCACACTCGTACTGTAAAAGTGTACTTACCGGACTAGTAACGTAAATATCTATTAAATCATAAATGAAGAGACCATTCTAAATAAAGTAAACGAAATAATCAGGTACTACACCATATACCTACTATTCAATCTAGCTGGCAAACATAAGCTTTGTTCGTAGAACGGTTTCCAATTGCAAATCGCATGCGCATAAAATATTTTGGAACGCCAAATAATCAATGCGAATGCGATTTGCAGTTGGAAACCGTTGCTGATCGTTCTACAAACAAAGCCATAAACAAACTGAATACACAAGATATGTAATTTTTTCTTTAGGTCTTAAAAAAATTGTACAGCTTGTACAACTTACCCATATAGAGGAAATTAATTTTTTACATTAAAAAAAATATTTTGTGAATATGAATTAAACAATATAACAAACTGAATTACAAAATTTAAAAGAAAAATGAATATGCTGGCTGTAGGATTATTAACCAAACAAGAAAATAAAGTTATTTTTCTATTTTGCATGGATATGTGTCCAAACATATTATTTGCCAGTTTAGTTACAAATTAACATTTTTAATTTCCAGATAATTATCCGGCGCATTCAGGTGAAAGTTTCTGTAGCTCTGATATTTCACTTGATGATAGTACAAATTTTGATCAACTAGACGAGGCAACGTCAGATACGATGTCTCTTCAAAACTTAGAACTACAATCACATTCCCATCACAGTGAAGGAGGTTCCACGTCTACGTCAGCTTCCATTGCAAATCCCATAGACAAACTCTACCTCATGCAAAATTCTTATTTTAGCACGGAACAGTAAACACGGAATCATTTGGTGAACCATATATATGTTAATTTATCTCAAAATGAAAATTATTGGATTGATGCCTGATCCTGTTAAAATAATACAGACGGTTAAGCAGTTGCTTGAGCACCAGTCAAAAATTTGTAACATGGTTAAATGGTTTGAAGTATTTATTCAATAAATATTATTTTTATAAAAACTAGTATTATATATATAGAGATCATATTTGAATATTTTTTTAGTAAAGGAAATAAAATATATTTTATCCTAGATATAACATTTTCATTATATATACAAGGCACATGAGTTTTGTAGATTGTCTTTAATTTATACAACTTCTTTAAAACAACTTTTCAAAATCAATTACAGTCTAATTCCATATAATAAAGAGTTACAATGTGTAAAGTTTTCACAAACATTGATTTCCAACTGCTGTTATTTCTAATTTTTCTTTTGAGATAAATAAAATGTATCAAAGGTTTTGTAAAACATAGAACTGAAATACTTTAGAGCTAATGGTACAATATAAACTCTAAATCATTTAAAAAATGTGTATAAACGAATCCAAAACATTTACTTCGTTTATATTTTTTTTTAAACCAGAGTTAGAATTGTACAAGTTAAAACATTTGTATATTATAACGGTAACCATAACTGTTTTCATATTTTATTTGGATAAAACTTCAGATTATTATTTATTAGATTAATTTTTGTTTAGAAATTCTAACATACATACCTAGTTGTAATATCTAGTCATGTTTTTATTGTTACAGATTTTTTATTTGCTGTTTTTATACCTTTTTATTTTTTTAAGAATATTTTTATGGAATACAAAATAAAATATTTGTCAATTCTCTTCAATTAATTGTGTACAGATTTTAAAATAAATAGCCCTACATTTTTAAAAAAGTGTATATAGCTGAGAGACAATTATAAAAAATGTGTAATTGTCCTCAATATAAATTATATTATATTATTTTCACTTGAATTCCAAAATTTTAAACCCATGTACAGAAATTTTATTTATTCATATATGTAAGTGAAAAAATGTATTAAATATGAATTTACTTAGAATAAGTGTAAGTGTACATATATTATGAAAAACATGTAATAAATGTATAAATAATACAATGAACATGTATTATTTATTACTTTTATTTAAAATGAGTCGAATTATTACTTGTGATGAAATGTTTATGCCAAATATAGGGATTTAATATTGTCTAGATTTTATTATGTATATTTTAAATAAAAGATTATAAAAAGCAATTTGTATTATTATTGTACTGGTATAGTTTACATTTTATTAAAAAAAAAGAAATCAAAACTAGAGTATATTATTATTAATTTTTGTTAATCTATTCTACAGACAAACTAGAAAAACTGGTGATACTGTTTAGTATACTAACAGATCTCTATGCACAGTAAAAGAACACATGGGTGTTAAATATAAATAATTAATATCAAAATTAACATGAACAAAGAACTTTTTAACAAAACATCCACAGTTTATTTAAAAATTATTTAATATTTTTAAAATAAACTGTGTAAGTTTTAGTAGATAGCTCTTAATACAATCATGTCATGAAAATAATTTTAACCAATTTAGTTACCTATATCAAATGCAGACTTGATATATACAATTTTTTAGCCAATATCCAAAATTTTTTACTTGAATTTAAACTAAAACAATTATGGGTACTTACCTAACCTTTATGTGTTGGTAAATGATAGTTGACATTGGAAGTAATCCCTTTACCATAAATTTGTATTTCATCCAAGTATCTGTGATCAGTTAATGCTGACTTTTTAAAATGATTTTTGTCCAATATCATTTGTCTTAGTAAATGAAAGCTAATTGAAGTGAAATATTTTTATTATAAATTAAATTCATTATGGAAATTGGTGTTCTTATAACTATTTTAATATCTATCTGGTAGGGGCAGAAGCTTCCTTCCGTGCAGCATCTTGTAAAAGTTGAGTATCAACTTCATCTCCAGGTAACTGAACATATCGAACAACTGAACCTCTTATAAAGCAATTTTTCACTGAAAGCTAGAACATGAACATATAGTTTATAGCAGTTTTAATTATTCGTTATATCTTAACCTAAATAGATAAACATTGAGTTTTTACCTCGTAACAATTTTTTTTTAATGAGGAATTAATTTATTTATGAAATATCTTACCATGTGAGGATACTTTTCTGTATCAGTTACACTAATGTCTGATAATTTTATATTTAAATATTGATCCACGGAATGCAATGTCCCACATATACTAAAAATGAATAAAAAAGTATATAACAAAAAAGTGATATAATTTACACATCTTACCTCAAATCATTTTTTAGTTCTACAACTACATCTTTCCCAATTAGGGACTTAAAGAATGAATAAAATAACTAGAACAGAATAATTTTAATTAATATTATTATTTAATTATATATTTTTTAAAGAATTACCATTTTTACTTAAGATATCGCGAATAAAAGTGAGGTTATAAAAATATTTACAACGAATCGGCATTATTTCAAAGTAAGGAATCTTTATTTCTACTTATTAATGGTACAGCTCTATCTAGCGAGTGTGCAAGTAGTCATATTGTCATTGATTGTACTTTCATTCATAGATGTCAATACTGTATACAATTATGCAAAGTATATTTGAGGTTATATTTTGTTTTAAAATTTAATAAATCTGCTGTGAAGCCGAAATGTCTTCTAAAGAAACGAATGGAAGTAATAAGAAAATTACAACTGAGATAATTACACCTCACAGATTAACTGTTTCTATATTGATACGAAATTTTTGTGTATACAGAGATGATGGTAATTATCTTTAATTTTGGAAAATTTAAATTGTTAAATAGTATGTGATAGTTGTGAGTCTAAAACATTGCTGGTAATAAATATATCACCAAAGAAGTGTCCAATAATTAAATGATGTTTTGTATTTTAGGTGTTTAAAATTATATTTAAAATACCTCAACCTAAACCATTTCCTTTAATCCAAACAATCAAATATACAATATGAATGGCAAAGGAATACAAAAAGAGGACTTGATGTAGTAAAAAAGTCTTTATTAATTTTTTTTGTTTTTTTTTATTTTGATGATTTGGCCAGCATTATAGTATAATTATTTTTTTTAGAAAAATTCAAGGAGATGGATGATCAAGTATTAATGTGTAAATATAGAAGAGACTTTTGTGTTTTAATTTTGCGACTCTTGCAAAGTCCTGATCTTCCACTAGTAGAATTGAGAAACCTGTTAATTTCCAAAAAATATATTTTACCAGTCACCCTCATTGAATCATTTGATCAAACTTTAGCCAACTTGAATGAAGAAGGAATTGGAAGTTTGTTGGATATCGTAGATAGTTTAATCAAAATTATGAGTAGATCTGAAGAACATCTGAACAATTCAAGTGTTATTGCTAAAACTAGTGTTACAGGTATGTTAATGTGAAATATTATTTTTTATACTAAAATTCTTTGTTTTTAGGGTATTATGTACGAAGATTTATAGTATATTTTGATAAATTATCATTTTCAGAGGTAATTAAAGTATATGAAGATTTTCAGAGTTATTATGAAGAATTGCAAAAGAGTTCCAAATTTCAAAGTACTAATAACGAATATACAGACACTTGGTAATGATTGCAAAAACAATTTTTTTTAATCATATAAAATGTTGTCACCATGATGTTTAATATATTAATCATGTGATATTATATTTTTCACTTCTACTATATATTAAGACTGTTTTCTTTTTTAAAAGGTGCCTTCTTGTGTTTTTTCTTTAATCACAAGACTGGATGTAAAAACTGGCATATTTATTTTTATTCTATATCTTTATAGCTTTACTTACTTAAACCTGGATTAAGTTGTGCTTTTTGTATTATTTTTACACTTTAATAGTTCCAAAACTTATATATCTTTTAAGGTTTAGTGCAAGAGAACAATGGTCTAGAAGGCAAGCAGAATTATTTATAGCAACTCAGGCAGCTTTACTTACAAATAATGAAGTAAAAGCATTACCCCCACCAGAATTACAAAATAGAATAAGTAATATTTTGAAGTCTAACCCAGATTTATCAGGAGCTGTAAGTTTTGAATATTTTCATACCTAGCCTCACAATATAATACAAAAGTTTTATAAACCTAATCAATTTATTTATGTTAATTGATAATGTTTAAGTAGGTTTTCTGAAAAAGTGATTAATGAATGATTGGCATGGGTAGTTGGTATATCTGATAAATGTTAGCCATGCATATGAGTTGTTTAAACATTTGTATTTATCAGCAAATATAGGGGGCATTCCTAAAATGGATTTTATTTGGATGTATGAGGCCTATTAATTTTAATGATTGGTGGATGATACAATTTTTGCAATTTATTGATGTATATTTTTAATTGTATAACTCAATAGACAAGTTAGAGACTTGCTATTAATTTGAGTGCAATGAAAAAAATTCTTTACTATTCCAATATTAGAATAACAAACAACAACCATAACAGTTTTTTTTATCTAAAAATAGTTTTTCAATCAATATATCAATACTAATCATTTTGTATGGTCTAGTAACTACTATAAGTAAACCAACCATAATTAAAACAAAAATTATAAAACTTTATTTTTATCTTGTAAATAATGTTTTAGCATTTTCTTGCTTATTTGAACTATTTACGAGTTGATGAATATTGTGGAGCAATCGATAGTCTTCTTCATTGCTTTGATAGAAATGTTGATCCAGATGTTAAATGTTACAATGATGAAAAAAGCAAAAGGCATCGATTTGCTGCTTTGAATCTGGCTATACTACAGTACCATTTTGGACACACGTAAGATCTGTTGTTTATATTACATAGTTAAAGTCTGCATTATTACTATAAACAACCAACATAATAAAATACTGGTTACAACCTTTAACAAAATGTATGTTGCATCTATACCTAAATATTGGGATTGTTTGCACAATTATGTTTCTGCTACAGACAGATTCAAGGTTAAATTGTACTGATTTGTATGTTTTAGGGAAGAAGCTTTGGCGTCACTAAAGGAATCCATACAAGTTTCTCAAGAGGCAAATGATAACATTTGTTTACAACACGCACTTTCGTGGTTATATCGACTTACCTCTGTAAATGAAGATAAACTTATTATTCATTGTATATTGAAAAGTTCAGAATTGAGTTTGAGTTACACTGCTTCTTTAGGATTACAGACTTTTGGACAATATGGATGCCTACATACAGGAAAAACATATGCCATATTTGAGGTAGGAATTCATAGTTATTCTTAACTTATTATCTATTTATATTATTGTATACGAGATATGTTTGACAAAAACTAAAATCAGAACATAATTGGATAAACCCCTAAGTAATTAAGTAATACATATTTTAGACATTAGCTAAGAGTGACATGATAAATTGTCAACATAACTACAAAGATTTAATTTCCAACAATTACTCTATGAAATCTTCGTTATGGCAACTGTATGGGAAAACGGAAATGTCATCATTGTGGAGTCAATTATTATTATACCAAAACATGGATTCCCTTAGTCCTGGCAAAGCTTATTATGGGGAAGGATACTGTCTTGCAATTTGTAACATTGCAAATCATTTGTTAGTAGAAGGAGAATACGCTTTTGCAAACTGTGTTCTTAACTTTGCCAAAAATAGGTAAGAACCATTTTATTTTAACAACAGTGGCGCAATAGAGGATATCCTAGTACTTTACTTTAGCAATATTTATTACTTTTATCTTTAATTAATTTAAGTTATACTTAATTTCAAACACCTTTCCATAAGGTTAAGGATCAAACTACTTCGCCAATTTCCAAAAAGATACATAATCAAATCAAGTGACAAAAATATTTCTCTGCATGGACAAGGGTATGGTTGAACCTATACCCATAGCAAAGCTAAAAATCTCGAAAGATCGAGTCAATTATGATTTAAATGACAATGGTAGGTACTGCCCATAATTTAAATCGGTTAATGTCGTAGATTCGTTGAAACTATGTAACAAAGAGAACTGGGTATCCAAAAAATTATGCCCAGTGGATTTATCCCACTGTAACAAAGTAGAAATTAGATTTGATTAGATTCTTTGCACTACGATCTACTAAGTTCTTTTGTGCATACCTTAATCTACTTGAACCCCAATACTTCCAACGAAGCTAGGCCAGCAGTTTTCTAAATGTCAACTCCTAGGAAATTGAGCCATTTGCAAAACAATGCCACACATACAAATAGTACATGTTCTGCAATTTCTTTAGTGCTTTCACTGAACCGATGGTTCTCTATTTTCCATTTTCCCATTTTTTTGAGGTGATACCTCAGAGGTCAGTGTCTAATAAGGTAAGTGAGGTCTTATGCTCATTTCGAGAAGGCACCTTGCTCTTTTAAGTGATATATTTATAAAACATTTAACTTGTCACAATCCTGGTGTATTAAACCAGTGAGATAGAGTACCCTGGCACTCATATCAAGGTGACCGTATTTGTTTGAGACTTTTTGAGAACTCAGAGGGTTTACAGCTGCCTGTAAGAATATATATATTTGTCTTCGAGTGCTTGTATAAAAGCTATCTTGGAGACGAACGTCTACAGCGTATATTGCACTTAAAACATAATTAAAGGTTTACCAAGGGATTTGGATAAGCCAAAATTCAGTCCCATTATTCCCACTCCCTCCCTTTTGTCTATCTTGGACCAATCTGTGATCACATGAGTGAGCCCTCTTCCAGCTGTGGTTTGACTTCTCCAACTGTATGGTAATTTTTTCTAACAGCTTCAAAACGTAGAAACTAAAGAATCCACAATGTAACAAACTATAGTCATTAATGAATAGCACACAAGCTTCAAGCAATGAGTACAGTTCTGTAAAATTTTAAAAGCAGTACCAAGTGAAGTGAATTATATAACAATATAAATTAAATTCATGTAGGTGTAAATATAAATTGGAACATTTAAATGTGTAAATAAATTTATTATATTTAAATAAATTAAAATAAACGTTAAAATATGCAATTTATATCTTATTCAATCTAATTTAAGGATTGCTGTGATGTGTTAAACACTATTATAAACAAAGGATACATGTCTTCAATCCTGTATCCTTTGACTTTACAATCAAATGTTCGCTACTACTTGCTGAAAAAAGAATTTATCTGTATATAATAATTTAGGTAATTTTTCCATAATTTTTAGATTTCCTCATGCGCCTCAATCTCGTGTATGGATGATGTGCGAAAACTTTTTTGTATTTACTAGATGTATGTACAATGAAAAATGGGCCGAAGCCGAATCGGCTGCTCAAAAAATAATGGTCGTGGATAGATGGGAAGGTTATATAAGATTGGCAGAAGTTTTTTTTTATAAAAGGGATTATGTTGAAGCAGATAATTGTATTGAAATGCTGTTAAACCAGTATGAGAACGACAATACGTATAAGTTCAACGATAGGTAGGTCTTTTTTATTATTCTGCAGTACATTCATACATCAACATGGTCTAGGCATATCTTAATAAATTTTATCCAGGTTCTTTATATAATGACACTTTATTTAAATTTTATATAGAGTAACTATAGCACACTGTGCCTTAATAAACTAGTATAAATTTTAACAAAAATCCTTATTGCTAATAACAAAAATCGAAGCAATAAAAAATATATATTGAACTACTTTTTACTTTAGAGGCTTTTAAACATTTTATTCTAAAATAAAGACTGTTTATGTAATCATGGAAAGACGAGAGCAAATGTAGGAATGCTACAAGCTGGTGCTTCTCAAACCGCTGTGTCAGAGGCCATAAGTACAAGTCAAAGTGTTACTTGTAGACTTTGGCAAATATATCGTAATGTATGTTCGGAACAGCATTTGGGCCCACAAAGAGCTACAACACCAAATCAAGACCGAGTTTTAACTTAACGTGCCAAAAGAAATGTAACGGTAACAGCGTCTGAGTTGGTTTCTGCCTTGCAATTAGTACATGATGTTACAGTAAGTGCTCAACTGTTAGAAGGTGTTTACATGAGTTTAATTTACATGCTAGAAGAACAATAAGAGTTCCACCATTATCACGTGGCAATTGCGCTTCAAGATTAGTTTGGGCACAAGAGCACGAAAACTGGATTAGAGAACAATGGTCAAAGGTATTGTTAACTGATGAATCTAGGTTTGGTCTTCATCCAGACAGTAGAAGAAAAATATTTTGGAGACAACCAGGTCCACTGCCACGTTTGCAAACCGCATCAAATGATTACTTAATTCTTATACTTCGACCTGTTGTGCTTCCATATACTGCAGCAATCAGAACCCAATTTTTGTTAATACAGGACAATGCTCCTCCTCATGTTGCTGGGATAATGTTGGATTATTTAGAAAATGAGTTAATCGACTTATTAGAGTTTCCCTCTCAATCTCCCGACCTTAATCCAGTTAAATATGCTTAATTATTAAATATGCTACAAAGAAGGGCAATTAGTCAACGTTCTTTTTCTAACAATCGGTAGGAGTTAACTACTAGTCTTCAAAGAGAATGGATAGCTATTGAGCAGGGCGAGATAGAGGAGTTGATTTTAAATATGGGAAGAAGATGTACAGCTGTAATTAATGCTAGAGGGGGTCATACAATGTACTAAATTTAAAATTGAATAATTCTTATGTTATTAATTTTAAATAAATACTTGGCTAAAAATCATATAAAAATATTTAATATTAAAAATTTAAATTACTTTTTTATTAATATGCCTAGACCATGTTGATGTGTGTATAATTAATTTGGTGAAAACAGCATTAATTATGACGAAGTAACTATAATAATGAATTATGTTTTGTACAATCTAATTTTTTAGATATTATTATGTAAGAGCAAAAATTCTAAAGATGGAAATTCAGTTTGCAACATCATATCCCGATTCAATTCCCTCGGGAATCATTACTGTTCTTAATACCTGCCTTATTGAATCCCAAACATCTCAATTAGATTATCAGACAGCAATGATTCATTTACTTTTAGCAAATTGTATGTTACATATTGGATTATCAACTCAAGCATTGGGAGTTTTGGATAAATGTTTAGTTCAAGTAAGTTTAACATTTTACTGTTTTTTTTAATACAACAGCAACAGCGGAAGTTTTATTTATTGTGCATTGTTTATAATAGTTTATTTTTCCAATGTAAATGTATAAGTAAATATTTAACAATTATATGTCATCTTTTCTATGGTCCATAATAATATCTATAAACATTGAGACATATTAAGTGATCATTTGTGTTGTAGAATACCTGGAATAGCTTGTTACCAAAATACTTATCAGAACCCCAAAGTACAAGATATGCAGTTCACAAAATCTAGCTAGAAATAACATGAGAGCAGTATTTTGCAAGTCAGACCTAATACTTTAGTGTACGTTAGAGTTAATATACTATGTTCAACATTTGTTTGGCATCGTTAATCTTACAAGATTTGAAATTCCAGGTTTAAATATTTTCTGATGAACTATTATAATGTACATTATAACATTCATATATCAAAAGAAATTGAATTGGAGGTCTGTACTTAAAAGACCCCCTTTCCTTACCTTAATATTATTGTTTATTAATCTTTATTTGAAATTTTAATTCACACTCCTTAATTATCTTCCAAACTTATTCTAATCGTTGATGGTTTTTTATATTCGTAAAAAAATTTTTACAACCTTAAAACTAAAATAAATTAATTGTAGAAATATTATTTTGTAGATCTTAGGCCATGGTGGTTGTTATGACAGAGCCAGAGCAAAGTTATTATACGCAAAATGTTTGATAGCCGAATCTAGTAAACTGAAAGATGAAGAGAGAAGAAAAGTCATTTTTAGGTCCACTTACATGTTAAAAAAAGTTAAAGATGAGTTTAAGAAAATAGGAGCAACCTACAGAGTTAAAGATGTCTTGTTTTTACAGGTACGACAGATATTTTACTGTTATAGTTATTTTCAATTAATAATTATTTGTATTATTTGTTACGAACTAGGTTAAACTGGTTCGGCAATTTCTTTTATTAAAAAATACTAACTACAGTCGACAAGATAAATTTACCCACTCTTAAATAGAAAGAAACTTTCGTTTTCCACTTATCACTATTTAGACTCAAGGTAAATGACTGGACAAATAAATAAACTTGGTCCAATTAAATCTACCAAAATTTAGGTAATCTACCTAGTAATTATCTAGGGAAAGGGTAATAATATAAATACATTTTTAAGACAAAAAGACTCAAGTGGGTAGGACATATATAGAAAAAGCTAAATCCAATAACTACACTAAAAAGAATAACTAAGTGGAGACCAACATCACAGAGGCCAAAGATAGAAAAAAAACTGAAAACTTTGCAAACCGACAGAGATGGTTTTAAGTATTGACGAAGTCGGTCGCCATCACGTTTTCTATTGGAATGTAATTCAATGTACGTTGGGGCATATAGCCCAGGAAGTAGTTGTTTTTTCATAGAAAACGGTCAAGCTTGGTATAGAAATTGTTAAGTTTCTTTACCCTGGGTGCAGGTGGAAACAATTTTCTACTTTTTCAGTTTTTTTTTTTATTGACTGCACTATATAGAAATTATTTCTTTTATTGAAAAGATAGATTTGAAAACCGCAAAAGGAAAATAGCAGTATACAGAAAAATTTTGACTGGAGACATTAAAAAATTTTATAGGATTTTAGTGAAAGTATATAGGAACACTACAAATTTCAATTAGAAACACCCAACTTACATGTATATTTAAAAATTTTGGTTTCTTTAATATGAAATTTTGGGTTATTTATCTATTTTTAGTACACATTTTTGTTTTAGACTCAGCTGTATCACTGGTTAAATATGACTGCTGAAAGGAATAAATGTGCTCTCGATTTCAGGATATTGGATGAGGAATACACTACCAGAAATACATATACCTTAGTAAAGTACATTTAGAAACAAATTTTTAGCATAGTTTACCTAGGAAAATAATAGGATGATAAATAAAGTCGGAAAAAATAAGGTAGTGAGGATGAGGAAGTTCTTTAAAGAAATCAGTCATCTAAACAAACTCTAACGCTTATCTAATCTAACTTGTATATATATTAAGATTGTAAATGGTAAATATTAATAGAATCATCAAAAAACTTAAAAAATAATACAAAATTTAAATTTACTTTATTTGAAATTTATTTAAAAAAAAGACTTTCAATTTTTTAATTTACTCTGTTATAATGTAAGTAAATAAAATTATTATATATGTACTAATAAGAGAGAGAAACTACGAGTTTCTTTACAGAACTGCAGTGTTAATGAAACTTAATTTGAATAATTTAAGGAACTACTTCTACCATAAAATGTAGTTGCTAAAAAGCAATTTTAAGTTAGAGGATATTCGTAATATTTTTTGTCAAAGTCTTTTAGGCGTAATAGAATCGCTTATTAACGTTAAGTTAAAAATTTTGTTAACAATGGCGATTTTTGGTAACAAACACAAGACAGCAAACTTCTAACAAATTATACTATTAATATAGTTGTGTAAATTATTTTTTGTATTATATACATGCCATGCACTGGAAACATAAATTATAATAACTTTATATTCTTAACAGATTGATGCTGGAATAATATTTAGTTTTATAAATTATCCTTGCTCGTTTATAAAACAAGGAAAACTATAATCATATATACAAATCACTTACTTCATAGTTTTAAATCTACATTTTATAATTTATTTTTTCTTTCAATATTGTACAGGGTTTCTCATTATATTTTGACCCCCACTTATTTTCCTTAATTTCGGGAATACAAAAAAAGTTTCAAATAAAAGTTGTATTATTTTATCTGTACCGACCAAAAATGTAGCAGCAGAACGAATTTTGTATAAAGGAAGGGCCCAATAAAATGCATCTTCAATATTTTAAATGGAACACCCTGTATTTTTTTATAGCCCAGCTTTTCCTGATTACAAATATATAACATAGTGTAGCATTAGTTTTGTTCTATAATGGCGTATCATACTACAAAAGGGTAACTATAGTTGTCTATGCAACTGACATTTCAAAATGAAACAATTATTAATTTATTATAGGCTCAGTCCTCATACCAAAATGGGTTATATGTTATGGAAAAGTAGATAATGCTACACTATATTATATATTTGTAATTAAGAAAAGCAGGGGTACTCAAAAATATAAAAAATACAGGGTGTCCCATTTAAAATATTGAAGATGCATTTTATTGGGCACTCCCTTTATACAAAATTCGGTCTGTTGTTACATTTTTGGTCGGTACAGGTAAAATAATACAACTTTTATTTGAAACTTTTTTTTGTATTCCCGAAATTAAGGAAAATAAGTGGGGGTCAAAATATAATGAGAAACCCTGTACATATTTATGGTATGAATCTAATTTTAAAAAATTTAGTCCTGATGTACTTATTATTTATCATTTTAGAAGTATATTTATTTAGTATTATAAAATTGTTAATTATTAACTCACTTAGTTTTCAATATTATTTTACATTCTATTTCCTTTTTACTAGATTTTCTTTATACATTATGTATCATTTAGTATTACTATTATCAAGGTGTTAAAGTTTTGAACTGTTTTGTATTTTTACTTTTTACCAAATAAATTCACACAACACAATAATTTTTCTATTTTATCAACGTGTCCTTTAGACTGTACTATAACTGAGAATTATAAGATTAAGGCTAAGCTAAGTGGGAAAATTTGGTAGATAAAAAGACTTATTTCATATGCTTGTATTCGATTAGCAAAATAAGTCTGATATTTCCTGTTTATAGAACTGATATCCTCTTTAGGGTTAACGATATCAAAATTGTAACTAATCGCTAGGGAAAGCTGTGGAGGAATCTCCTTTCGCAGGAGATGAAGTATTTCATCAGATATGAAGAAGTGTGGCGTAAATAACATATTTGTAATAAATGAAAATGCTTCTAAAAGTTTGATAGCTAATAATTGTAATCGGGTGGGCCTGGTTTAATTTCCCACACAGCACTTTCAATACTTTGGCACTGTACCCTTTTAGGAACTAGTTGGTGACCTTTTTTTTTCTCGAAAGAGAGAAATGAGGATATTTTTGGGCATCGTCTTGTGCCTTTTTAATAAAATGCGATAAATTGAATATAAAAAAGGATTGAGAGTTGTCGCAACTTCGAGAATATCTGCATTTATCGATATAGAATGAACATCTTTAGCTGTGTGGTGTTTTATATAGCTGGATGTTACGTTTTAGAAGGGTATATTGTGCATGTAGATAAGATCGGATAGAACTTTAAGGGGTATCTGCTAAAGAATGAATCTTACTAACTTTAACTTGAGTGGATCAATTAGTCAAAGTTTGACAAATTGCTACCGAAGAAAAATGTCCATTAGCTTATAGGTCCGGTATGCTAGACCTTTACAAAGGATTTATTGTCAGGTAGTATAGCTGAAGAGCATTGTCGAAGGTTGATGGCTTCGGTGATGGGGGTCTATAGAAATACTATATGGCCATTTGCAGATTGCTTTTAAATCATGTCGATGATCAGGAATTATATAGTGTAATCGCGAAATCCGTCTCCAGAAATTCAAAAAGTTTCTCAATTTGGTGTTAAGCTTTCGAAAAAGCTGGAAAACAACAGCAATATGTAGGCATTGGTTAGATTCTGTGTTATAGGAAAAATGCTATTTGGAAGGTTTTCAAAGCTTTTCTAGATTCCGTCAGGACTAGGAGAAGTGTTTTGCTTTTTGTTATATTATGAGTGATGCAGTTGGTTTCCCTGACAAAGTCCAGAGAAATGTGGATATTATCAGGAGGGCGCTCTATAAATGATTTGTAAACACTCTATTTTTGTTTCTGCTAGCTGATAGAAAATTTAAATTTGTTCCAGAACATAATTTATTATCTGGAACCGTATTTTTTGTATCAGCCCGACAAAAGAGTCGTTTCTCACTCGTCCTAAAACATATATAATATCTGTCTATCTATGCCACTACTGTTCTCTTTGGAGTCAGAAACGGCTCTCTCATAGGAATGGTGGGTCCCATACCTTTGCTGGATTAATAGACTTTTATCTGGCTATTAAGTTTGCACTTGAAGGGTCGTTTTCACCCACTTGCACAAAACCTAACCTTACTTAACGACACACTTTGTTTATTGCTTTGGGACTGACCATTCCTGCCACGATTTTTTATTTTGTATTTGCCAACCTATTACCAAAACAGTTTAACTAAATGAATTATGCGCAAAGGATTCCTATCCAGGTATACATATTTTACGTTACTGCTACCGCTCACAGCGACAAGGTAGGTGGTGTGCCTAAATAAAGGTATATGCAAATGGGTCAAAACAAAGGGAAACCTGTTTTTAAGACATTAGGTACATTATTTATTATTATTATAAAGTCGTCATAGGACCAAGGACTTAATGGAAGTGTCGCCAACGACCCTGATGAGCTTCATCAGAGGCATAGGGCTGATAGAACGACTATAACCTAGGGGTGAGCCACAATAGATCTTTGAGGTTAGGTTAGATTAGTATTTTATTATTATATAAGCAGTTATTTTTGCCAACTCCTCTGCACAGTGACTCGTTAAATTTTGCTTACAGATTGAAATTGCATCATGTAGTGTTAATTCTGGTTCGTCGTTTAGTAAATCTAAGAATTATTGTCGTTGTGTTTAAGTTTTGATAAGTAAAGCCTGCCTTTTTTGTCATGGCCATTTCACTAATAGTTAAGAAAAGATTAATTACTTTATTAGTCAGTTAAATCATTTAACTGTGATGTGACACCTGCTCGTTAGTTAACAGTCTGATAAACACAGAATAAGATGAATTACCGTTACCAAAACAATTATAACGCATTTTTGTTAAAAAACCAATATCTGTAACATTGAAATAATTTTTTATTTAACAGTTAACAGTCTTAATAATACGTAATTAAATATCTTGTTTCGCAAAAATAAATGCTACTAACTAAAAATGTAATGCTTAGACAACTACCATTATTGCCTTTAAGTACTATATTAGGGATAGATAGATAGATATTTATTGCTTAACAGGATCAATTTACATTGTACAGTACATGTCAACACGTTGCTTGGGAAAATATAGTTGCATAGAAGAATGTGGAAATAATAATATATAAGTATAAATACAGATCACAAAAACAAACACTTAGTATTAAACATTAAAATAAAAATAAAAATATTATAGAGATATGTCAGATTTAGGTACAGTTATAAGTGATACAATATTAAAAATGTTTAAGGGTCAAAAAAGAAAAATAGTTTAATATAATCTATATCATAAGGTTCTGCAGAAATTAAACAAATTTTTATGGTTTTTTTGAATTGGTTGATTTACGTAATATCTCTGATTTGTTTTGGAAGTACATAAAAAAAAGTATAAGCATTTGTAAAAACAGCCCTCTTCCATTAAAGTAGTTTTATGGATAGGATAACGAAACAAGTCCACTTGTCTGGTGTCGTAACTATGATTAATTACAAACTTAGAAAAATACAATACAAATACAATAACCCTACAATAAATTTTATTTGCCCAATACGTTAGTGTAATAAATAATAAAATTGACCAAAGGTAACTAAGTAAGTCTCCTTACGGACTCAAGGCAACATTCCCTAGTCAATAATTTGAGAAACGCGATTAGGTATACTAAAACTCAGCTTCTGTATCTCTGCACTGGAGAGAGTGATGGATTTGGTGGAAATGGCTACTGAGGACAGCTGGAAGAACAAGAAGCTAGTGTTCCTCGATGTTGGAAATGTCTCTAATAGTCTCAGAAGGAAGGAGGCAGTGTTGCCCATTAGCCATAATAAATAGGTTAAAGAGACAACGATGGAAGAGTGCGACGAGAGAGCATCTTCGTAGTTGGATGGAAGATGAAACTGAGAGAAGATGGGAGGGGGAAGGTGCGTTAAAAAGGGTTGATTGGGAATTTCGGGGAGGTTAACTACTTCTTGATCCAGGTGCTCACTGGACATGGATTAAGAGTAGGGTATATAGATGTATATAGATTTGGAGGAACGAAGGAGTGTTGTTGAGGTTTTAGGGGAAAATCGAGGAGGCTGTGTATTGGAAGAAAATCCTGTAGTGGAAGAAGAGAGAAAGAATGGTTGAAGTGCGAGTGGTATATGAATGATATGAGAAGAGTGTGTGAAGGACGACCGCCGCCCGTCTTTAAGTATGCTAGGGTTGTGATTCCGAAACGGGGGTAACGGCTAGTTTTAAGGTGGGTTTGGTTGGTAGGTATCCTCTCGTGGGTGAGTCCAACACTGGACTCATTCGATTCCCAACTCAGGCCGAATAAAAGGCATATAAACAATTATTGGGACACCTACGTAGTTTACAACAAAATTTATATTTATATACGATATTTATTTTGATGTTAATCAAAGAACTTGTAAAACAAAAATTATTATTTAGGTACTCCAAGTGACACCCTAACCGTGACGATCAACATATTATCATCTTTGTAAGGTATATTGGGGAATAAAAGATTTATTTAATAACTTTTATTTTATTTTTTTGGGCGTATTTAAACTTTTTTGTTCTTACTATTAGATGATGTGCTTATATACATGTACGGCCTTGATTCATGTATAAATAAAATGTTTAAAACTTGTATTATGAACTTTTATTGTTGCATTAATTGAACAACGAGTTTAATTGGCTTATCTTACAATTGTGACATTACTTTATATGCGGTGGAAATGAATTTAAAAAATAAGTGCGGTCGTGCGAAGACCACATTCTATTATTATCATTGAAATTATTACACAATAGTCAAGAAGTGTATAATTTTTTAAATATTTTTAATAAACTAGTGTAAATTAGTGGTGTCTGAATGTACTCCCAAGTTTTACAATTGATCTGTAAGTAAGGCTGATTATATATTCATATATAAAAAATAACAAGATAATTGCGATTATTTATTATCTTGGTATGTATGTTTGTTTGCATGTAACGAAATTGTCGATCGTGGTAACATATTTTAAATTGTCGAATCGTATGGAAACTAGTAAAATTAATAAGGACCGATGGTATAAACTAAATTCAATAAACTTTCATTATCCTGTTAAGGATAGAAAGTAAATGATAATTCAGACAACACGCTGTAATTGAAATTGAAGAAAAGGTTGAAAATAATTTTAGAATGAGAACAGTTTGTTTTAGAGATACCATCACTGAACGATAAGTTGTCACAATAGGCCATTGTTATACCAAGTTGAATTTTTGACAAAGATATCTCATCCATAATACACTAAAATTAATGTTTTACTTGTAGAAATTAGTGGTTCATAAAATGACGCTCCTTAAACCACCCGACAACTACCATGTTTACAAGCGGAGTTGAACCTTAGGTTCAACCCGAGTTCAATTTCATGTAAACTTTTAGCCCATTACTATAAGTTAAAACCTCCAACTCAAATTAATCTCAACCAAAAAAATCCCAGCACACAATATTTGGAACAGTTTATTTCCTTAAAATGATTTAATAAACATTAAAAAATACAAACAATTATTTTTTTAACTGCGGACTTGTTTCCAAGACAATTTTGTAGAGCCCTGTCTAACAAAGTGGGATCGTCAAGCAAATGCACATTTCTTTATTCTAAGAATTGTTCGAATTACTGCGGCAAATTCTTTTTTAACATTTTTGACAATGCACTTACATCTCATTAAAAAACAAACTGCATAATGTCTTTGAGCGTTACTGAATATCATTTTATTAATTTATTATTTGCCGATTTGTATCACGAATAACAGTCCATGGCAAAAAGTACAACCGTGACGATGTTGATAAGAAACTTTGAGGGTTAACAGCGTTTTATATTGTTTATAAATTTTAACGTTTTTATTATTTAGTGTTTGTTTTTCTTTATTTAATGTGGAATTTCTATGAGTGATTTTTTTTATAAAAACTATTAAAAATGAATTATTTAAGTAGAAGCATATAATTTGTGAAAAGTGTAACAAAAACTAACTGTAAGTTATTTTTTTTATTTGCTTGACTGATTATCTACTCGTTATTTTATTAATAAGGAGTTACGGATTGTTATTAGAATCAGCTGTAGAAATTGGTGCTAAAATACATTGATAACCCATAACTATAATAATAACCATTCTTATTTGCTCGAAAAATCCACAAAAAAGCATAGCAATCAAAAACGGAAAACCAAATCCAACATAGATACTTGTACATAAAAATTCATTCTAAAAATTAAAATACAAAATAGTTTCTTGTAAAAATGAAATGACAAAACTTCTAAAAGTATACTAGCCGGTAAAGGGAACGAAAAAGCGAACCTTCTAGCCAGAAAATGCGCTGAAGGAATATTTATTGGTCCGGAACAATCAATACCATAAATTGGTAATATTTTGTTCAATTATAATAATAATAATAATAATAATAATAGTTTATTTCATTACTCTCCAGGCAAAAATACAGCATAAGTAGGTACAACAGAAAAACAAATTAAAAAATAAAAAAATACAAAAATACATATACGAGCATTTAGAATTTTACAATATAAATTACAATACATAAATTTCTTCCTACCTATACCTATAAGAGATAAATACATAAATACTACCTAGATGTAACGAAAAAGGAGCACCCAAACAGTTAAAAACTGATACTAGTGGGAACCCCTAATCTTATAAACAAAAAAAAAATATATCATTGACCCCGTTGCTCCGTCTCGACTATACACAAAAAAAAAATATATAATAATAAGATAAAACTTCTGCAAGCTCGTTAACATCAGAAACATCACTATCACATGAAAAAAAAGAAAAAAGAAAAAGAGAATCCCTTACTTCTCTGCAAAAATTAAATTTTTATACTTCTTTTTAAAATCAGACACTTTAAGTTTTCTTATATTCTCTGGAATACTATTGTATAATGAATAAATGTTAAATGTAAAAGACCGCTTGAATATACTAGTGTGATGTAATGGTGGAGATATGGTACTTCGACTTCTAATATTAATGTTGTGAACATCAGATCTGTAAATAATTTTTCTTTGTAAAGATGGAGGCGTCTCAAGTGTAACAATTTTGTGAAACATAACAGCTGAATGAAGTTTTCGTCTACCACTCATATCTAACCAGTTGGCAGAAACCAATTTATGAGATATTCTATCAAACTTCCTAATACCGTATATAAACCTTAGACAAGAGTTCTGAACTCTTTGTATTCTCAATTCATCTGCTGCCTCTAAGCAAGGGCCATAGACAACATCACAATAATTAAAATGACTTAGAACTAATGAATCACATAATATAATTTTAATTCTTTCCGAAAGAATATGTCGATGTGGAAATAGCATTTTTAAATTACAATAGGATTTTTTAAAACATTTGTTAATTTGATTTTTAAACCTTAAATCAGTATCTAATTCCAAACCCAAATTTCTTGCATTTCTTGAAACCTGAATGTTTTTGTCATCAATGGAGATAAGCATTCTGTCTTCTATATGGTGACGATATTTCCCAAAAATAAGTAGCGAAGATTTTGTTGGATTAATAAGTAATTCGTGACGTTTAGAAAGCTCAGATAATGACCTAAGTTCCAAATTAATAATATCTTGAGCCAAGTCATATTCAAAGTGATTAAAACTATAACAAATTTGTGTATCATCAGCATACACAAATGCTTTGCAATGTTTTAAACAATTAACAATATTACTCGCGTATATGGAGAATAAAATAGGGCCTAATATAGACCCCTGAGGAACACCTCTTTCGATAAGTTTAACATTTGACACTCCCACACTAGTTTCTACAAACTGGCTTCTGTTAGCAAGGTAACTCTGAATAAGCAAGACTGATTGAGAATGAAAACCACAAAATTTCAGAACAGCCAATAATATTTTATGATTGATAGTATCAAAGGCTTTTGAATAATCCAATAATATAAGTGCCACAGTTTTGCCATTATCAATCTCCCTAAATAAATTATCAGTTATATCAAGTAATGCAGTTGTACAACTATAAGATTTTCTAAAACCTGATTGGGACTCTGGTAAAATTGGATATCTGTCGATATGAGTGTTAATTTGAATTTTCATAACTTTTTCTAAAACCTTAGATAAAACTGGCAAAATCGAAATTGGTCTTAAGTCATTTACCCCGGACACTTCATTTTTCTTTGGTAATGGAAGTACCTTAGATAACTTCCAAATGTCCGGAAAAACTGATTGAATCAAGCAAGAATTAATTATATGAGTCAAAACTGGCAATACAAAAGGACAACAGAGCATTATCATTTTGATATTTAATTCATCTGCGCCTACAGCATTACTTTTAATATCCAGAAGAATCTGATAAATATTAGTTTGATCAGTAGGTTTGAATGAGAAAAGAGATGAAAAATTAGTTTTGTAATTACTGTTGTAATACTCGATAAGCTCTGGATCAGGTTCGTTTTTATGTGGATAAACACACAAGAAATGATTATTTATCTCGTTTGGTTTATTAATTAAATTTGAAGGTAGAACTTTACTATTTGATTTATTACAAATATTCAAATTTTTCAGCCTACCCCACAAAGTTTTTAAATTGTGTTTGTAGTTATTAACGCAAAATTGAATATACGCTTTTTTCTCAGCATTAATTGCATTAGTTGTAACATTTCGCAAAGTTTTATAATAGTTGAAATCACTAGTGACCTTAGTTTTTTTATATTTAGAAAAAGCTTTATTTCTTAACCTAATCATTTGTTTAATTGTGTCAGTCAACCAACCAGGCTTAAGCTTTTTTACATTAACATTCTTGCATGGTGCTAACACATCAAAAATGTTTAACAAAGTATGATTAAAAAATTTTACTTTTTCATTAACACTATCTATAACATAAATATTTTCTAAATTACTAATTTTAAGAAATTGAAGCAGTAAATCACAATCAATCTGTTTTAAATTCCTGATCTTCACTACTTTGGTGGTACCAGGATTAACTCCAACGGTCAACTGACATGAAACCAACAAATGATCCGATTCGCATGCATTAAATACTTTCTTTAGTTTCTTAGTCTCGCAATTTACAATTGAAAGGCCAGAAGGAACGATAATGACATCAAGTAAAGTTTCTGAATTGTGAGTTATTCTTGTAGGTTTATCCACAATTTGCTTTAGGTCAAATAAGTCAAGAAGTGTTAAAAATTTATTAGTATTAAAGTTTGAAAAATCCAATTGATCAATATTAACGTCTCCACCAAATATAATTTCACTTATAAGCATTAAGGAAATTATTACTAGCCAGAAAATCCTCTACTAACGGAGGATATTATGTTTTAATGCTCCAAATATTTGTTTAATCAAATCTGGTTCAAGAGATCTAGCTTTTATTAAATATTTAATTGCTATATAAAATTCCCTACGCTTTTCAAGTTCAGGTTCTTCATTAGGTAAGAGTAGGAGAAATACATCTTGTTGGAAAGGGACGCGATAGCTGGTGCATAAAAAAGGTTAGTGAAATGCCAGGATGCAGGAATGCAGGGATTGCAGAGTGGCGCCAGAACCAGAGCCGAAGAGATAATAAAAAGTCATGGAGATATTACCAAATGCAATCCAGCCTGTAATACAATTACCACAAGCTATACCGTCCTATTCCTAAGAAGGGCGAATGGGAGGCGAGTAAAATGATTCTCATAATGGCTGAGCAGTTTTGGTACATGGACCGCTCTAAGACCGAAAACGTAGTTGGAGCTGGGGTCTATGGAGAGAGACCAAAGGTGAATCTGAACCAGAACTTGGATAATTTATCCACAAGTTTCCAAGCAGAGATTTTTGCAATACAGATGCTTCTGCAGGAACCAAACTATAAAACTTAAAAATGATAGCCATGCGGCGCTTAAGTCGCTGAAATCAAATCGGATTAGTTTGGAAATGACTTCAGGATCTAATACTTCTAGGGAAAAATAAAAAAGAAACACACTTGTTTATTTTGTATTATCAATTTTTTAACGATTACACCAGTAGGTATATTTTTTTTAATCATTAGTAAAAGTTCCACTATTAATGTTAATTAAAACTTTCCTTGGAATTTTCTGTTTTAACGTATCTCAATATACAATAACCGATGCACTTTAATTGGTCTAATTTTCCACAAATGTAAATTGTTATTGTGTCTATGTGGTGCACTGGCACAAAATGCCAGAATAAGGCATATTGCGTGTTTATGACATTTTCCTTCGGAATGCTGAAATTTAAACGTTTCAGAATAGTTACATTATTTAAATGATTGTAATTGATTTTTCACAAGTGGAGGAAACTCAAAAACTTTTATCGCGTGCGTCATAATAATTAAATTTTCTTTTTGGGTTTGGCAATGACCTTGACACACTGGCCTTGGACTTGATTCCCGTTGGAACTGCATTAAAACATCCTCTACCGGATACACGATCAATTTCAGTGTTTATGTAGACATTTTTTGTGTCACGGTGTGTTGATACACTGTACCTAAATACTGCGTAGATAAATAGTAATATTGTAATATACGGAGGTAGTAACAGTAACTGTTTTAACATTATATTAATTCAAAATTCTAACAAATATTCCACTAAATGCAGCTAATATTTTACTTTATACGGAAAGTTAATAATGAACTACGCGGACGTCTCAACTTACAGAGGCGTTTTGACGATGGGATTATTGATGTTGTAGGTCCTGAATTTGTTTGTGATTAGTTCGGATGGCTCACTCAAAAGTTTTATTGTATGAAATTCAAATAATAGTGGCATAACGGTAGCAAAATAAATTATGTATGAATAATGAAAACAGTTTCGAAAAATAATTTTAATCATTAAATAGTTCAGCAGTATTTCCAAAATTATTTGGTACCGTCCCTGACGAGCAGTCACTGGTATCTTAGGATAAGTCTGGTTTTAAATAGCATTGTAGATACACCTTTTATTGTTCAAAATCCCTTAGGAAATCATTTCCTGAAGACTTACAAGGATTGAAACTTTTAACAGCATATTTAATTCCATTGGTTGCAAAACATTGTTTTCTAGTTGCCTTCTCGTTCTGTTTAGAAATTAGGAAATAGGAATATTCTGGAATTATTTTAACTATTTTAGTAAAACTTTAGTACAAGCATTACTTCACAATTGTTGTATGGTACTCATTATTTTTTACACCTATTTTGTTACTTCACCTCTCCAACTTTAAATAATACAGAAATCAAATCCTGTATTCAGTTTACCGTAATGCACTAGGTAATTATAGATTCATTATTAGTACTTGTGACCGGCCAATAGGAAATTGACCTGTATAATTTCAATTTATGATTTATGAATTAGGTACAATGATTTCTAATTAGAATGCACATTACTGATTGTAATAATAATATGGACTTCCACATTTCACATCCATAGTTCAAGTTTCATTATCAAAAACGGCAAAAAATATATGGTAGTAGCTGATAGTCGTTAAGTACCTACTATACAGTAAATAAAACTTAGTAATTAGTATAAAATACGGATGTTTATTTCAGTACAGTGAATACAGGGGAGGTTTAAAATATTTTAAAAATATAGTGCTACTGTTTGGCTCTTTAAAATTTACCTATCCAATCATATGTGTGAAGATAGAGGGACATTATGGACTGTGCTAAACATGTGTAAGTTATCATGTTGATTTGTATTTTTAACAAAAATAGAGTTGACTGCTCACTAAACATTCTACCCCATTACAGACAGAATTATTTTGAATTTATTAGGCCAGTTTTTATAAAAACCGTTCAGATTTTTTATATTTTTAACTTTACTATTTTAAAATATAGAATAAATAACAGCTCATTAATGTTTACCATTATTTACATAAAAAATACATTTATATATTAATGACAGCTGTTTTTATTGAAAAATCATCGTCCGATTGTCCTATCGTTGCACTAAAACAGCTATTGAAGCTTCATAAAACTTATTAATAACAAGTTCGTACAATAATCATTTTTTTTTTAAATTGTAATTGAGTACCTTCAGTTATTTCCATAGTAAGTGAACGACATTCTCACAACTTTTGTTTCTAGTGACGAAAATTAAAATTATATTCTTAGTAATTTTCCTGTTTTGATAATTTTAAAGGAAATATATAAATAATTTCTATAACTAGAATGCTTTATTTTTGCTTAATTATAAAGATATTTAAAAACAATGTAAGTATATCTTGGTTTTATTAGTTTAAAATTTATTTTTGAATTTATTTATGAATTAAAGAAAAGGTTAGTTCCCTATTACATAAACTTCAGTTTACGTCAGTTTGCTTTTAAAACACTGTTAGTTTTTGAAATTACCATAATTTCTAATTCGGAAAATTATTTATATTTACTAAACATTTTTTTTATTTTGCTTTTTATATAATTGATTTAAAAAGTATTTAGTTTAATGGCAGTAGTGAGTTCGTAGATCTAGTTCTTTTTGGTATTACAGGACCAAGTATTTGTTCCTTCTGTCTGTAAATCTCCGTAGTTCCTGTTCTCCCTTTGTAACGTGGTACCCAAATTATGGTAAATTTGTTGTTTTTTACCAGTTTCAGTGGTTTACTATAACCTCCTCAAATGGCAAGTCTAAGTCAAACCAGACTGGCATAGTGAGCAATGGTTGATTCAAGGATGCCGATGGCATTTTTCCAGTATTCTTAAATTACTAAACCAAACACCAAGTTTTGTCTCTGCTACATTCGTAAGGCACCATTTTCATCCTCCCTGTTTATGCAAGCCTCTAGGACAGCCTCATAATTTCTGCAACTTAGCACATGAGGTTGATTTTTGAATTTTTTGCCACCATACTAGTGAAACATGCGTGATCATGGGCTTGAGAATATAACTATAATCGTTTGGAATAGATTTTGTTTGACCATTTCTCTTTTTCTTTTTGATATAGCAGTTTATTAGCAATTGCAGTTATGTTTGGGGTTATGATTCATTTCTACATTAAGGAAATTTCTTCATTACTGCTGGTGGTAGAAGTAGGTACTGAAACCATGGCAGTTGTTATCTAGTATGACCTAATGGAGGATCGTCTTTCACCTGATTTTAAGTTGGTGGTAAGCCTGACTTTGGTTAATCAGTATTGTAATTAAACAAATAATCTGCATGCAAAAACATGGATAAGATGGATAAAAAACAGCAATGTAAAGGTTTGATAAAGTTATATCCTTGATCAATTTTCACAGAAAACGTCTAACTGTTGCAGTTTATTAGGAGAATGTGGGGGAAAAATTAACATTAACTTTTTTTGCACAGATTAAGTGCCTCCAATGAAAAACGACTTAAGATCTTTCGATTTATTTTTTATAGTTCAATAAAAGTTATTAAAATGAATTGTATGTATACATTTAGTTTAATAATATTTACTTTATTCTGCAAGATGAGTTTAAACCGAAAGCACCATTGACTAAAATGTCGATTAAAATTTGAGACTGATACAATTACCTAATTTGTTTATTTTATCTAGACACATTTCAAATACCTCTCGTATAAATGTACATCCGAAGGCCAACTTTTAAACAATATTCTTCATTAAAAAAAAACAATAATTCACATATGTGTAACTTTAGTTATACAGCGTTAGGAAGTTACCATTTAAATAGTTATTTTGATTACTGTGCTTATCATTTTAAAATTGTGTATTATTTTTAACAATTTAACATCTCTGTTTATTGTAAAGAAAGGCAAATATAGCAACAGCAATTGTTTGTGGATCGTTAACTTGTTATCAGATTTTTGCTGTGTATCAGTGACGTGAGAATACCGTAGTTTTATAGTGATAAATTGAAAGGAAAAACACTATGTAAGTATTATAATATATTCTTGGAAAAGTTAATTGCACATTTCATCAAAAGAAAATAGATTAACTACCTGTTGATCCAATATAAAGTATATAATATATAAATAATTTAAGCCGGCTCGTTACTTATTATTTTAAACTGATGTGCGATTCAACTACATTTTACAAACAAATTAAACAATTGCGTAACTTAATGAATAAACAGAATAGCAATATTAATAAATGTTTTGATATCATCACTGTCTCTTTTCCCAACATCCTAAATTATTTGTTAATGAGTTTCATAGTTCTTATTCTTCGTCTTTATTCTACTTAGGTTCGCTCCTATTCTTCCCAATATTATCTAGCCTGGATTTAATTTGTCACTTCATCTTCATCTAGTGCATTCTTACTAATCTACTATGTGTCCTTCTCTATATCCTTCCTTGCTGTTAAGTTTCAATTCTCAGAATATTTTATATTTCAGATATTCTCTTTAAATTCTTGCTCTTTTCTTTTTCCCATTCCAATTCTTCGAAGCACTTTCATCTCTGCTTTTTGTAATGGTTTTTTCGCCATCTTAGTATCTGATCTGGTTTCATCTGCATATGTACAGATACAGAGTTGCTTAAAACATTAGAATGTCCGTTCGAAACATTTTAACTGCCCCCTGTAGAATTCGACTGCTTAGATAATAAAATAAGAGAAGTCTGTATAGTGAATAACAACAAACAGTAATAAGTAGGTAAATGAAAAAAAAATTATACTAGTCTCAGATTTAAACTCTGGGAATCTTTGAATTTTTCTGCCTTTAAAAATTTCAATTGACATTTACAAAAAACGAACTATTAAAGATAGCACCAATAAAATAAAGATTATTAAAGAGCAGATAATTTCACAAACAAAAGTCTTGATCATCGGAGTTGTAGCACTATTATTTTTTATATGTTTAAAATAAAACAAAAATATTCAAAACACAACAAATCAAGTCTTCCATAAAAACAAATATATACAATACAAAATATCAAAAAAAAATTTACTTATTGCAGCAAGGTGCACTAAAATGGCTTCTGCTATTTTACTTCATGGCTGCTTTAAATCAAAAGCACCTTTTTGTTTGACACTGGCCTTTACTTGGCTTTCATCGGCACTCTTTAAAGCTTTGGCTTCCAAAAGCTGAATCTTTCGACACAGCTTCCATTTTATAGTAAATTAGTGAAAAAAAAATAAACTATCGTTTGTTCTGTATTCTATAAAAACAGAAATGAACTGAAGCCCTGATGCTGATTGGTAACACACTAATGTAAATGTCTTTTGACTTGCGAATCAACGTCAACTAGGTAGGTAATTTAGATATAATTATTTCCAGGATTTATTTATAATTCAATTTAAAACTGCATTTTTATAGTTAATTATACTTTTGTAAATATTATCTATTATTAACAACATAAACCTTAAAATACAAAGTACAAAAATCTATGAACCAGTTTTAAAAAATTAATTTAAAGTTTTATTGTTTTTCGATGGACGCAAAAAACAATATTAATCAAACATAAATATTTGCTAAAGTCCGGCTAAAAAATTTGAACTTTTTGCAATATCCTCATAGAGGTGTGTGCACTGCAAGGTCGTTGATAGGCTCATTATAATCATTATAATACCATCGAGAATAGGAACACTAGTTATTTTCCAATTTTTGAACAAATGTAAATTTAGTGTGCAGAGAAAAGTGAATACGCGATCAACGTTTGCTAACAAAATATTAAAATTTAGTGATAGTCGTTAAAAATAGTTTATAATTTGGAGAAATAAAATCCTTCAAATGCAAAGGTAAATGCTTTACTCTGATTTTAGTAGATAGGGAATGACAGAAGTACAGATTAAATGCACCCTCCAATAAAAATAACTAAATATGTCTGTTACTAACGAAATAAATATACCCAAGAGACAAGAAATCCCAAAGACTATTCAGAATAAATATTCAACCAGTATCTGCACGTGATGCTCAGTAACAACAAATCCAAATTTTCTATTAAACTTTCTGTCATTTTTTCTGGTAATTCAAAATAACATATCTTTGCCAAACAGGTCTTTAACCTTCTAATGATTTTGTTTATACAAATAAGAATGTTTATTTATTTTTTAAATGTAAATAAAACACAATTGTAATGCACATAATATAAAATCTACAATGAATCAAGTGAATCAAAAAGCTAAAAGAAAATATTATTTTTGTAAAAAACTAAAATTTTATTATTAGTAGTTATATTAATAAAGGATGTTTTAAAACCTCAGGTTTATAAAATTTTCTAAAAATTTTATAGGTACCTAGGTATTAGTTATTTTTTTTTTGTTCATACACAGAGATGTCCTTATATTCCGGTAAAACATCCAGGGTCGGGGAAAGGTATTTAGCCCAGTTAGGAAATGTTTCATAGCAAAAAGAGGGAAGGTAAATATTATAAAATACAGTATTACCTTTTATCGACCGATTTTTTTAGAATGTTTTAGTTAGTATGTCAGATACCCGAAGATCAAGATATCTATAAACTTTTAACAAAGAATATATGATTAACATACGTATCCTAAATTGTAAAAAAAGTTTCAAAATTATTTTTAAATATTTTTTTATATTTCAAATATATACGAAGTTGATGGCGCGGTTTGCCCTGAAACCAAATACTTTGGTTTTGATTTAGTAAATTGGATTTAAAAAAAAACGGAATTTTACTTGTAAATATAAAATCTCATGTTTTAATGATACAGTTTGGTTTTAGTTTATTATTATCATTTAAAACTAAACAAAAATAAAACTAATGCAATAAACGCCAAACAATTTATATATTTGTTCTTTATATCGAGCTCGTTGCAACAGTTCATGAACTAGTACATTAGTAATGCAAATTGGCACCTACTTCTTGAACTAGAGCAACAAGTTCAGCAAATTTAACTTTTTGGGTTATTAAAAAAAACTAAACTCTAATTTTGTTTATTGTTTTTAACTTTTGCTATTTTTTCGGCCCCTTTTGGAAATTTTCTTTAAATGACCTACATAATATTCCGTATCGAATGACACCTTGGTCGTAATTTTCGGTGAATATTCAAAATATTTATGGAAAATTGTACACAAGAACAGTTTAAAAGGGATATTCTAGTTATTTGTTATATTTGCACAAAATAAAGTGCAAACTGCAAATTTTTACGTGTGGTTACCATTTATCTAACAAACTTTTTTATATGTCAAAAAAACACTTTAACTAAATAATATTTGACACAAAATATATACTTTTTATCCGACATTGATTTATAAAAATAAATGTAGCTCTTTACCTGCCAGCGTATTAAAACCCTCTTTCCACTACCCAATAGTTCTGAAATTAGGTGATGTTCGTTTTCACATATACGATATCCTAGATGCTTTTTACTCTCAAAGTTTAAACTCCAAGAGAAAATAATTCGTAAAAATTACTTAGATCTTCAAAAAGTCCAAATTCATCCCTTTCTTTACGTAATATGCTTGGATATTTAGAATCTTGGCGTTTTCTTTTCAATAGCAATAATCAACGCCAAATCAGTTTCACATTTTGCGTCTTCATCTTCTGAAGAGCTATCAACAGTATCAAGTAAAATACAGCTAAAATACACATTTACCCAATATTTTATCTACATGTTTTTAAATTAGGAATACTTTTAAATCAGTATATTCGTGAAATGTGTCGCAAACATATTGTCACAGTTTATAATTAACATGTGAAGTACTTTTTTACACTTGTGTAACGTCTTTTACCTTGTAGAGACAACGGTGCGAACATTTTGTTTGAAGATCTGACAGAAATTTTTTCTTTGAAAATTTTAGGTGTAGTATAACCCACTGTACCCACCTGTTCAGCCGGCCCTGAAAACATCAACCGCCGTCAACCACGTAAACAGCTTTTTAAGATATTCAATGATTTATTGAGTATCCCTATACGGAGATATACGCTCCCTAAGACGTTCTCTCATTTTCCGTCTTTTTGTTGCGTTTTTCGCGAAATTGAGCGCTTGCGCTCGACTCTAGGATGCGGAGGAAAATTCTCCAAAGCTCTCCAACCGATTAGTTTCTTGTTCGACTCCAAAATCACAGTATTTGCTGCAATAACATTGATCGTCGAAAGAAAAAAAGGGAGCATGTCAGCAGCAAGTACGCCACGGTATGTTTATTTCTTTTTCTACACGTCATATATGTTTTTATTCGTTTCTGCGCTTTAGCGACAGCATTTGCACGTATAACATGTCGGTATAACGTAGGGATGATTTGATTGGAAATTATTGCGGAAGTAATACCGGTAAATGCGGCTTCTTGAAATATTAGGGTTTAGGTACATCATTGTTGATAAATATTTAAACGACGTTACATTTTTGCTAGTGTTTTAATATAATAAATAAATGTAGGTTAGAGATATCGTGTTTAGTTTACAAACAAAATATAGAGCACCAAAACAGATGTTTTTAAATATTCATTTCAAATGTTGTAGAAAACGGCAGGTATTCTAAAGCTAAATACAGTAAAATAAGATAAAACTAAAATTTGTTATCGATTAGATTTTAATTGTTTTTTAAATTATTTTATTATACATCAGAAAACGAGCTTTTTTTATACAAACTATAGTGATAAAAAATTATGAAAGAAGAAATAACTAAATTATTTTATTATGTTAGATGTTTTACAGTGTTACGCCAACTTTGCTAAACTTAATTTTCAATGTTTTTTAAACATTTTGCTATCAATTTTTGATTTGCGTATTTGTACCTATTATCAAATATTAGTTCCGTAACAAATCCGGCAATGATATTTTTTAACTTGGAGAAACAAACCTGTTACGTTTGTAATTATTATATAAAACTAAAAACTTAATCTGTTCTTTTCTTTGTTGTGAAAGGGGGAAATATAAAATTGAATATTTAATATACAATGTAGACCGACAGGCGCATATATTTCACCCTGAAAGTTCTATTGTGAGCTTTCTACCCATCACTGTGCATTTATTAGTCCAGGAATATAAAGACATTTTAAATTGTTATTTCTACTTTTGTGTAGTAATTAAAATTACTTGTTTAGAACGTGCAATGTTTAAATAATATGTATGCATGTATGTATAAAGTAAATAATAATTTTCGTTGGTAGCTGATCATGATGATATGGATAGCGATATATTTGATAGGACCAATACTACAATTTATTGTATTTGACAACGTACGATTCAGTTCATGAGTTAAAATATTTCTCGTACTAAAAATTTAATCTAGTTAGACATACAAAAATTTTTCTACAAAGGAATTTTAAGTTTTTCTTCTATACAAAATCTGTTCAAAGTGGTCGCCATTGCGTTAACAAGATTGCTTAGCATGTCATTAAAAATAGGCTGCTGCATCCTTCTGAAAATGTCAACATTTATTCACGGAGTTCATCAATAGTTGCCGGTGGGTTTTTTGGAAAAATTGGGTTGTTTCAGCATACCCCATACGTAAGCTTCAAGAGTTGTTAGATCAGGTGAATGAGAAGGGTAAGGAAAATTCTTGTTACGGTCTTCAAAATTTTCTCGAATCAGATCTATGGATGCTGTCGTGGTATGACAAGTAGCCCCATCCTGTTGGATATTCAACTGTATGTTTCTGGCACGACAGAATTGTCTGAGATCAATAAAAAATGGTATCAAAATATTTTCTCTATATCGCACTTGATTTAGTTAGTGTAACGGGTCTTCTATGCTCGTCTTCTACGAAGGAAGGGCCCAATAATCCATTACCTGACACTGCGCACCAAATTGTTACACGGTTACTATGAAAAGGCTTCTCTACGATGATGTCTGGTCGTTCAAAACCAAGTAAACGATTTGTCGTGGATGTTGACATTCGTCTGTAAACCACACATTAGAAAAAAATAGGGGTTGTTCATAAACCATTGCCAAGTCTGAAGCACATAAACAACTCTTGATTTCTTGTCTTGTCTTGTCAAGTGTTGCCCAATCTGTATTTTATAGGGAAACCCACCAATCTTCTTAAACATTCTTCGGGTAGACGTTTCACACAAATTCATTTTTATAGATGTTCTGCGGGAACTTCTTTTTGGTGATTCTAACACCTGTTGAAATATCCTTCCTTGATTCGCATTTGTTGTCACGGTAACTAGACGACCAGTACAGCTTTTGCGTAGAGTTAGAACTCAACTGTTCGACTAAATTTTGCAATGACTCTTAACAAGTTCTTATTAGTCGGTGCAGGCTTCTGAAACTCTTCCCGAAATTGATTGGCAAACTAGCTCTATTTGATCGTCCATTCCCGTATGAGTGGAAATAGTAATCAATAATAAATATTTTTTATTGCGTTGTAAGCACTATTTCGAATCTTTTTGACAGTTAGTATAAACAATGTTTAAAAATACCAGGACAACTATTGTGACTTGTTTCATTATTATATTTCACAGGCTTGCTGATTTCAGTGTCCTATGTTTTGGCGCATACCGTATTTGTTAAAATTTAAGAGTAATAACCGGAAAGAAAGGAATTAGTGGAAATAACATTAATAAAATGTTTAATACCGTAATTTACACAATAAGGTTATATTTATTCAAAATTAAACATTATTATAATTACTGAAATTTACTGACCGTGTTATTTTCTCTTTTTAATCAAACAATAATGGTACAACAAGAAATATAATTATTTCGCTTCATTGAGTTAATAAACATTGACTTCAATTTTGTTCAACAATCACATTGTTTTGTTACGCTCAGAGGATAACGCGTTGCATAAGACGAATCGACTAACAAATTATAGATCGTCTGTCGGCAGATTGTAAACTGTGGGAACCTTCACCTTGGTATTAGACATAATCACATAATTTAAACTCTTGTTAGCGTTCATAATATTTAACCAAAATTGGTTTTGTTACAAATATTTGTGTCTATTTTACTGGAGAAAACCTAGAAAGTAATTCAAGTTGGATTAACTTTGTTTAAAACAAAAAATCATTGTTTAAAAAATGTTTATCTCAGTAAAAAATTCATTTTTCTGAAGTAAATTGTATGATTTTGGTGTCTCACAATCAATGTCCCATTGTTAAAATAACAATTAAAATTGCAAAAACCAGGATATTTTGCTTTTTCGTTAATATTATTTTTCCTTGGGATTTTTCAAAAAGAAAAGGTTGAATACTTTCTTAGTCGTATTCAAAAGATGCTTTAAAAATTTTTACACAGGTTTTTTTTGAAGTGTCTACGGTTTAATTGCACTAAGCAGTTTAACATTTTTTATTATTTATTTTCTATCATCCAAAATATATATAAAAGCAAGCAGTTTGAAATAAGGCTATCTTCTTTACTTTATTATTTTATTCTAGAAAAAATTTCATTAAAATATTTGTTTAACTTAAAATGGTGACATAACAAATAAAATAAAATTATGGCAAAGAATATGATAACGAATCTTACAAGTACAAGTACTTGACCTTGTCATATTACTGTATTACTCATTTCTTTATCATTTTTATCAATTTACACGCCTACAACTAAAATTTGGCATATTTTTTAGATAGTTTACAGGATATGGTTATCAATGAAACATCCTATAAAAATACTACAGCTAAGAAAATTATATAAATAGTGTTTTTTGTGTTATGGGACTAGAATTTTTCTTTAACTTCCTTTTATAGGTTTGTTTTCTTTTTTATAAGTAGTCGTTGAACGATTTCTGTAAATGTATCCTGGAAGAGAGAATATCTGAGTCCACTCCAAGAATGTGTTGAGTACTTATCTCTCCCAGAAGTTCACAAGGGTCCCATAGTATCTTCCCCTTAATCTGACTATCCACCGATAGTGCTCTGTAAAAAGTCTACCCGGCCTCCTCCAATAAAATATGAAGAGGAGACCCAGAGTCATCTCCATTGCCATCGTAGACAACTTGGCTGATGCAACTGACTTGACAACAGTCCTTTTGTCCTTCAGGCTACCACCACATAGGTGACCATTGGTTTTATCACGGTTTGATAATTATGTAAATATATTGCAAAATTATTATAAATATCTCTCGTTTCCTTTTAGTTATAAAGGACTTTTATTCTTGTTACCCTACTCATCTCTTTATAATGATTCAATATAAAATATTTAAATAACGATATCCTAATCTCATCTGTTGATAAATAATTTATGTTAAAGATGATATCACCGATTGTTTTTTCCTAATTAATGATTTATTAATTTTTACACATATGACATATAGTGTTGATATCATTATTAATTGACAGTGTTTTCTGCAGTGACTATGATTTTAAGGATACAGTGTTGTATTGGGTTGTCATTTTGGAATGAAAGTGATGCTGGGTATGTAAAATAGTGTACCAAAGTTCGTATGTTTTGCAACTAATCATCATTAAGAATTACTAAAGGGGCTGTTAAATTTTATGTGTAATTTTCGGTAATAAAATACATACATTAGTAATTTAATTGAAAATTTTACACCTTTACTTTCTAACCAATAAAATGCCGTAATTTTCTCTATTTACTATGGCAACTAAAAACATTTCCGGATTTTTTTTCATGGCACCTCGATATTTAAGTGGAAATTTTTGACAGCTGAAACCTCAACGTACCTATAGACAGACCATAGACAAATAAAAATATATTATATTTCTCTATGGTACAGACGTTTAAACTAGTAATTGTTAAGCATTGTGACAGATGTCAGATTTGATTATTAATTTTTTTCCAAATTATGGTGTGAAATTTTCTTTCGGGCACGAATATTTTAAGATTTCGCGTTGGTAACAAGATGAAAAACAATAATTTTTTCCCGGTTTTTGTATTTTTTTACCTTTGTAGTTCTGTCACCATCAATTTTAGCTAAGGTCCTGCTTGAAATTTTAACAATTTTACAACTGAAAAATGAAGCAAACAAAACACTGAAATAATTCATGTGGGACGATTATTTTAATGTCTATTTTCCTCAACATTAGATAAAATAAGTCTGCCTAAATCATTATTACCCAAACCCAGACCAATATCAAATATTAGACTTACATGCCAGCAGACTTTGTGATGCGACAATGCTTCAGTAGACTAGCTTCCTGGGAGTGGGGGGGGACACTTCTAAATCTTTTAAAAACTAAAAAAAGGTTAAGGATAATAAAAAACTCTTCGTTTTAACAAAACTTCCAATATTTATTAAAAAATTGCTTTTTTAAAGATGGACTATGTAATATATCTGTTGGTAAAATAATAATGAAAATTAAGTTTTAAGTCCTTACTTTTGAAATAAAATCAAAACTTTCAATACTCTAACTGAATGACAAAGCTTATCACGACTTTATTTGGAAATATTATCAAATACAAATTATTTGATAATACAATAATATTATTTTTAAATTAAAATATTAGCAATAGTAATAATGTGCTATTATCTCTTATAAAACAGAACTAACAAACTAAATATAGAATTAAATAATTATGTTTTATTAGTTAGTGTTGTGATAATTGATAAACTAATATATTATTAAAATTAGTTTCAAGAGGATTTAGTAATTTAAAAGATTATCATTATTTTTTTTTTATTTATGAGTTTTAGAAGGACCCTCATTTCATGGTAGATTGTTTGCTGATTTGGCTACAGCTGTGCAGTTCCAACAAATGATTGCGGTTTGTCTAGGGTTTGTGTAAAGTATATGCGCTGCAAATTATTCCATTCTTATATTTCAACAATTTTGTTCCTATTTCAAATTTGTTAATTAAACAAACTTGAAAAATCGTGTACAGAAAAAGAATATAGTGAAAAGATGCTTTGTTAAGATATCAAAATCTTATTTTGGATAATAATAGTGTACCTACTTAGATGAGATAGATTCCAAATCACCCTGTGAATAAGCGTGCTATTTGGAATTTTCATTACAGTATTTTATAACTGTATCGATCACGCACAATGTTCTCTTTCATTTTTTAAATCAGTAAAAGTAATAAAATGTTTGGATAATTATAGTCGTCATGTTCAATTATATTGAAGCGAAAAAAAAAATCTTTTTCCTAACGTACACCGTGCTTTTAAGTCAATTAATAATGGTATGATGATGATTAGTTTTTTGTGAAATTCCTTAAAGTAATGATACTTCTAACAGAGTTTATGTGTAGAACAAATGTTTCTTTTTAAAACCTTTAAATGGCAAATAAAATAATGATATTATTGGCAAAAAACCAGCCAAAATTGATTTAATTTATTAATACGAATGGACAGTTTGCTGGGTAATAAATAAGAAGAGCATATTATGAATAATTTCCAATCTTCATATCTGTACCAGAGAGCAAAACTGTATTATCTCACAAAAATAAAATTTTACAGCAGAGCATTTGAAAAGTTTTTATAGAAATTAAAATTAATACAAAATATGAATAACTACTATTAAAACTAACTAACTATTAAAAATAAATTAAACTCAAAAATAAAATGTGGATATCCTTTTGTAATTTTCAAAAATTTTCATTTTTTTTGCCAAAAAAGTTCTAGTAAATGGAGTTAATACTATTTTTAATACTTCGATTAGGAACTGTATTAAATACTTTTTTTGATAAATGAAAATGCAGTTAATATGGGCAATAAAATATTGTGAATGTATTCTGAAATTATTTATTTATTATTTTTAATAAGTGCACAGTAAAAAAAGTAGAAAAAACCAAAGCTAAGCACTGTTGGTTATTAAAAAATATCGTCTTTTGCTTTATCAGAAAGAGGAAAATTTCTATAAAAACCTTGTAAAATACTTGGAATACAGGTTAATAAAGACTGGAGGTAATTATATTTCTTGGTCGAATTTCCATTTGCCTGCCCACGTATTTGAGGTAAAAGCTCAGAAAAACAACACGCCTGACATTTATTCGATCGAAACATTAAAACGTGGTTGCCTCAAAATTTTTTTTTGAAATACAATACACCTACATTTTCACTGCAGCTTGGAGGTGAACCACAGTTTTCTAACGTACAACAAACGGTTAGCTATAAAAAGTAAACAAAGATTTAAAATTTGGATATGACCACGTAGCAGAAACTTGTGATCTTGTTTATGTTTGGATACTTTTTTAATATCCAAAAATATACCATTACCATAATCATGTTACGGTTTTGGGAAGGGCAGTTATCTGACCAGATAGTAATCTCTTACTTACAGAGACTTCAAGTCTCTGCCAATTTGTGAAAGCCAGAACCCATGTCATTTGAACCATTTGGCTTGGATTTGTCCCACGCAATACACGTTGTAACGTTTTTAGCAGCATCTGATTATACTTAGTATAGTTGTATGTCCACAAACTAAGTTTATGAAAACTTTGTTGGTTTGTCAGTAGTTGCGTTGTGAGACATTTTTGTAGATCTAAAGTAACAAATATTAGCTTTCCATCACTTTGTATGGCTGTCTCTATACAAAGTAGACGTGCATTTCTATACAACAATATCACCGCACTGAAAACTGTATTATGTTCACACATGTAAAGTTTCTTTAAAAATATTAACTCCATAATACTCTTTTGCACGAAAAACTTTAATGATATAATACGGTTTCACTTTGGCTAACTTCAAAAGTATATTATATAAGACTTAATGGAGTTAATACAGTTTGGCTCTCAGGTACAGATATGCAGGATGTCACTCTTAAAGGAGTGTTTTTTATCCATTAGATGAATGAAATTGGGTATTTTAAAACTGTATATAAAATGTTATGTTCATATTGTTTTGAGAACTAGAAAAAGGCTTCCTTTCTTAATTTAAGACGATGTTCAGTTGATTCTTAGGATTTTAACCCTTTAACACATCGGCTGAATTTCGATACAGTTTTCGTCTTTTGCTTCAAAATAGGCCTCTGATTCAACGATTATCTTTTCATCGGCTCTATATTGCATTCTATCCAGCGTTCTCCTGATGTCTGATAATAAAAACAAGTAGAGGGGGGGACAGATGTGAGCTTACCTAGCTCACTTTCAGACCTCTAACTTTTTTAAGTCTGTTGGTTTTTTATGTTATTTTACACTTATTTATAGTTTATGTTGTACCCTTTTTCACTTACCCAGCAACACTTGCAAGTGTTATCCGACTGTTTTGACTCAACATTATATTTGTATTTATTTTTACACCAAGGTATGTTCTTTCCTTTTTATAATTTGCATTGTTTAACATAACTGTTTTTTATAGTCTGATGATGGACTCAATGTTAAGCCGAAGCTAGTCGCAAATAAGATTTTGGGTTTTTCATTTGGTTGATATTTTATCGCCTGCGGCGTCCCTTTTCTTCAGGCGCCCAACGCCGTTACTGGTTAAAACAGACTTCATGTTTAATGGAAGGAATGTATATTTTAGACGTGTTCATTTAAAGAATTAAAGGAATTCATGCAAAGACGGAACAATCTGATAAATATTAAGCAGATTACTCGTAGCAATATACAAGAAATAATGAATTTATTATTATTATAATTACTTATTTACAGTTATAGTAATGCCCATTATGTTGTATTTTATTAGTGTAGATGTATTTAATGAGATATAGCTGAAAATAGGACATTGTCAAGCCAATGTAGGGCTACCGCTACCATTGAGCACAATAATAATCTCGAAAAACCGTGTAATTGAAAATGTAAATGTATTCCTATCCCAAGTCGAGCATTAAATTGTTTAAGTTTAGTTTTAGCTATGATGCAATTAAATCCTTTTGGTATAAAACAAATTGATGCGAATGAATAAAATGTTTCAAGATGAAAGTCTAGTCGATTTTAATCAGTGGCTTTGTTTTCTGCATAATAACCACGCAATAATTAAACTACCTACTACCAATAAAATTGAATGATCGAATGCCACTTTCGTATTGTTATTGTTTTAATTTAGTCATTATTGTTACAATTAATAAAATTATAAAAAAGAAACCAGCCTAAACAAACTAATGGAACAATCTTACAATGTAATTAAAAATGCCATGTAGTAAACACATATTTACAGTGTGAAATTGCAGAATCGTAAAAATTGTTCAGTACACATACTAAAAACATAATTAGCTGTTCACTTAATAGTTGGCAAATATTTATGTACACGTTTTGGGATAAGGACTAGGCGTAGGTATATCTTTATTTATTTGAACTGCGAGAATTACCCTCAAAGTGATATTTTAAATTTGCGAACGCAGAGATAAGTAAAATAAGTTATTGTGTTGTTTCATACAAACAGTGTTATTGAAATTCGACACTAAGAGTACCGCTTTGTAAACAGCATGATAACAGATGTTTATATTTAGCAATTAACAAATAAATTGATTTTTAATGCACTCGCGAAAAATATGATGAACGAGTTAAAAATGCTAATAAAAACCAACAAAACTGTTAAATTAGGTATTAATTGGAGGTTTTTGATAAACATAATAGTTACTAATTCAATTAAATTTAAGTTTTCTTCAAATTTACTTAATTAAAGCGATTAGTAACTGTATCAATAATGGGATGTGGTTCTTCGTCACTTCATATTAGGGACTTTACAGTTGTCACAAAATTCTGGTGTGGATATAGCCTTGACGTCATAATTGTTGCCGCCTCTCCTTCCCTACTTTTCTCCTATCTCTGTTAAATAATCTATTCCCATCAGTAAGATATTAAAATTTAATAATTTGCTCTTTACAAAGTCTAATTATCTCAAACCATTTTTCTACACGATTAGTATTTGGGCCTGCTTGATAGCCAGATACACTGCGACCTTCGCAGATCTATTGTGATGCCTTTTGTATTTTAAAACACCTCATCTAGCATTGCCCTTTTGCTGATTTTCCTCACGAAATTCGTCTTGGAGTGAACTACGGCCACGATTGAATTCACCATACCATCGATAAACACTGGTCCTTGATGGAGCTTCATCGGCAAAAATTGAACTTTATCCATGCACTGTTGCTGAGTTAATCCAGTACGAAAGTTGTAAAAAATAATCGCACGAAACTGTTCACGATTTAATTCCATTTTTGAATCTTTTAAGTTACTGTAAACAACACAAATAGCGCTTGTAGGTCAAAACGTTCTAAGTACGTATAACCTCAAAAATTTCCTACTTTACGATAGAGCAGTCAGTTGCCAGATTGCAACACCAGGGTTGCCAAATCCCGAAATATAAAAAGCAACCCTTGTAGAGACTATTTCATATATAGTTTTTTTTCCAAGTTCTAGAAACTGCAGGGTTAGGTTAGGTCCATCGCAGTTATATAAGACGTAGCTTGCTGTTTCCTCTTCTTATGTCACATATCTATTGAGCCTACAGTATTCAGTCAACAGTCCTTTCATTCTTATCTGACTTCCGTGAACTCTTTGGTCTGTCTTTGTTTAGGTATAGCTTCTCACCATTAAAGATACTTTCTTTGCACCCATTCACTGGTGGCTGCTTTTTCAAGTGTATTTGCTATTCCAAGGAAGGGCTCAGGTCCTAGCAATGGGGTGTTCGCACCTCCCTGGGCTAACTTATCACCTGATTGAGCGCACACAAACATTTCCAAATAAGCTGGTATTCTGACTGGTTTACCAATTCTCTTTTTTTGGTATAATTATTTGAAAACATCTATTTAACATAAGTTATATCTAGGGCCTATTCCCTCTAAACTTGGTTCTGCTTTTATTTCCTGATATATAACATTTCCTGGTCAGTCCTTTGCCTACAGCTTATTGGAGATCGACTTTGCATTGAGCTACTATTTACCTAGCCTCTCCGTGAATGTAAAGACGCAAAGGTGGTAGGTTTAGTAAAACCTCTAACGAATTGCTCCTACCACATCCCCTAAATGTTAAGGAAGATGAATAATCATTCTTTATTTAAAAAAAATTAGAAGCTGACTTATTGATGATCCAGCACGTCATTGACAGCTAGTTTGGTATTTTTTGTAAATAAGATGGAGTATTTTAAGCATTTTTAGGTAAAAGTTTTATTTTTAAATGTATTAATTGTTTTGGTATTTATTAATTCATTTTTGTTAAAATAAATTATTGTTATTCCCATATGTTTCATGTTCTCATATTTAGTAACCATTTTCAAGACTAATTTACTTAAGAATAAAATTTGTTACAAATTTCTCATAAAAAAATATAAGGGTTATTGAATGTAAGTTACTCCTTCTCTAAGTTTTTTCTTGAACAAAGCTGAAAAAACCACCACAAGTGTTTTGTTTTAATCTGGAATAAATTTTAATGTCTATTCAGCTGTGTCGTCTATATTTAAGGTTTCATGTTAATTTACTATGGGCTTACATGTCATGACTTCACTAGTTCGTAACCGATACTCTATATTATTCTTGAATCATGTGAGAAAGTAATAACATTATCATTCCCATATTGCACGATACAACATAGCCTATGGGTACCTAATAATATTACGAGGGTTACAGTTACAAGGTGTGTGTATAACAAATCCATTCAAATTAAATAAAACAGTATGTTAAACAAGCTATTGTACCAACAAGTTTTATTGGTTATAATGATCTTTAACCTTTAACCGATAAGTACGATGTGATTCATTTTAAAAGAAAACTCTTCTCTTACATATCTAAATCAAATATTATAATTAATATTCTTTCAAATAATAATAAACAACTATTCGTTTTAATTTTAATTAAAAAATTAGCTATTAAATTACAATGACAACGAGCATGTTTTTTGATTGATTAATTAGTGTTAAGACTAGACCAAGTATGGAAGTAATAAGACATAACAATATTAAAGCCTAGATGTTATTAGCCCTAAGGGATTATCCTGGATGTATTTGCCTCTAAGATCAGTACAACTGTGCAATGATATAGAAACCAAGAAAAAACTATATCATGCTGATCTTTACAATAACTTTTATATTTGTGTTACATTTATGTCTTATCTATGTATAAAATGAAGACTCAAACAAAGTAAAATGTTTAATATGGGAGAACTTTCAAGATTTATTTGTTCAGTAACAACTTTAAATTGTTGATCAAGTTCTTCAAGGAAATCTAAATTTTGTTTTTTATCACAAATGTGTAGTATTTGGATGTCATTGGTGTGTATGAGTGAGGTTGGATGTTCAAGTAGGTGTTTTGCATAATTTGACTTATCTGGTTGTTTTAATCTATATACACTTAAGTGTTCATTGACTCTTGCTTCTTACTTCAAAATTTCTTTGTGTTTGACCTATGTATACAGCATTACAAACGAATATTTGTTTATTATTCTTAGTAAGATGGACTTCCACAGAGTAAGGGTTAGTACAGTAAATATTATTGATTCCTGATTCCTTGTAAGATACACAGCAAAAACTTTTATTGCTGGTGGACGTAACCTGCTTCTCCAAAAAACTCACTTTAGCCATATTGTCATTGTGTTGAATTTGTGAAACATTTGAAGACGTTATAAGATAAAAACAGCTGCAATTTTCATTATTATAGAAAAAGGATAAACAAAATTATGTAAATGTACTGAATTTACTACCTTACCATGCCTTCATTAAAGAAATATGACTTGTATCATATATCCATGCAATATGTACAACGGGAATGAGAAAAAATTTTACATGGAATGGTAATATCCAACAAAGCAAGGCTTTCCATGTCGTAGAATATTCGCAATATCTTGAAGGCATTTTCTTGGTGAGCACTGAGAGGATTGAAGAAATGAGGAAATATTGGCTGAGTCGTTTAGTATGGTCCAATTTTTAAATACAAGAAATTGCTTAGGCACGTCTTGACTTTTGTATCTATTATCGACATTGTCATGCTTATGTGTACATAGCTTTGATGAAATTAACTTTTTCGTTGTAAAAATGAGTATATATTTTGAAAATTATTATCAAATATTAACTTCTCAAGTGACGTATGTCACTGAGAGTAATAAGACCTACGGTGCTGCGGTCTGGTGGGCTAAATGTCAGTAAAAGACTACCAGGGAGAATCTGAATAAGCCTCAACGGCAGGCATGCTTAATCTTAATTGGAGCTATGTCTGTCACAGCCATAGGTAATTGAGGTTTTAATAGATCTTTCTCCAGTTTACATCTGGTTGGAAAGGGAGGCGAAGACCTGGTGCTAGTGAAATGTTAAACCAGGACCAGAAATTGGAAAAACTATTTTTCTTCAAACGTCAAATAATAATGACATTAGTTATCTAACTTGATCCTGTCAAAGTTTGATTTTTCCGCCGGCAGTAGTTTTTTTCCCATTTCTTAACGGCGGAAGGAAAAATGTTGTCATGGCAACAATATGAAAACAAATAGTTATGAAGCATTTTCAAAATTGAAACCGTGCAAAAATGTTCCCGACTCTTGATACGCATTGGTAATTGTTGAGGATACTGATGGTCGAGAACAACTGTAACCAGGGAGACGCAAATCCCACCGACGACTTCTAGACGACTTTGATAGTTGTCACAGTTAATTTCGAGTAAAAATTGCGTATGAATTGTTCTATTCATGGTTGAAAATTGCTACGTTCGGCTCGTAATATCGGGCGCGTCAAGAAAAGTCATGCTTCTCCGCCTCATAAAGTAATATACTATTACAATTTTCCAAGCAGAGGTAGAGATGTGTCGGCAGGAGCTGCAGAAAAAAAACTTTAAACAAATAATATGTTAAAAAATTGAACATATTCTATTTTATTCAAAAACGGAGAAAAAAACAAGAAATTTCTAGTAAAACAATAAAAATTAATATATATTTGTGAATAAATTATGGAAATATTAGAGTTAGGATTTACATCCTATTAGGTTAGGTCCCTTTCACTGCGACTTGAAAGTTCTATTGTGGCTCAACTCTATTTTTCCATCTATCTATCAGCCCTATACCTCTGAGCTAATGGAACAAGACTTTTTATTGTAAGAACATTCGAAAACTGTCTAATAATTTTAACAGCTTACCGAAAGGTTATCACTTTTTATTGTTATATCTTGAGAAGACATTTATTACATTTTTCTTCTGATTTATACCCAAAATTTCTTCTAATTTAATTTACCTTTTGGAATAGATCATCTTCCAGATCATCTTGCATTGCCGTGCACGATGTTGCACTTTTACATACAGGGACTACTCAAAAGTGTAGTTGTTTTTAATTAAGTACATTTTGTAAGACTCCCGTAACTTCTAATAAGTATCGTGAGGTCCGAGTACCGTGATATTCTTTGATATTTGTTACACTTGGCCACTAAAATGGAACAAAGATTGGAAAGGTATTAATGTTGTTCACACTTTGTGCACAGTTTGAGTGTAGACTCGCTTCGGTATAGCACATAACAATGATTACTGAAAAAACTGTAACAGACCGTAGTTTAGTAGTGAAAACACAAGTGCGTGTTTTGAAAATATTTAGAAACTCGAACATTTAATTTTTAAGTGATATTTTTATCAAAGTGACCGTATATTTTTAGATATCACATTATAATTTAATTTTTGTTTATACTGTTTCACAAAACTTTTTAAATTAAATGATATAGTATAAACTTACCTTAAAAAATCTTATAAAAACATTTGGGAGACATTGAACTAAAATAATTCAGTTATTTATCAAAATAATTACTCAAAAGTTAGTTTTCATAACTATTTGACGAAATATCAAATAATGTGTATAAAAAGCAATGCTGAATTTTCAATACAAGGCTGAAATTTGACATACAGATCATATTTAAGAAAAATGGTCATAATGTCTCTTATAAAGGAGACATTAAATGATTAAAAAAGAATTTAGCATTAATTTCTAAAAAACATTAAGTTTTTTCATAAATTGTGTCATAAATATGACGGAAATCAGCTAACCGAACAATAGATTTTCCGAAAATTGTTAAGCATTTTAATAATTTCTTAAAGTAAAATAATTATCTACATTTATTATCATATAAAGTTTTATTCAAAAAAGGAAATATCTATGTAATATTTGTAATTTTCGTGAAACACAAAAAGTGCTTTGAGAAAATTAATTAAAGTTAACAATCGCAAAATAATTTAAAATTCATTCATAGTGAAATTAAACTGTAATTTAAGAATAAACCTTCGTCCAGTTCTTTAAAACATATTTGAATGTATATAAATATTTGTTTCCAACATCATACAGTATTAATTTATGTTTTTAATAAAAAGAAATTAAATATTAAGTGACTTTATCGACCTCAATATGAATTTTAATGACTATTACTTTGGTGTAAAAATGTGCGGACTTTATCCAATGGAAATTTCTTTGTCCAGGCGAAAACCTACATATCCAGGTTCATTGACAGACCTACATAGGTTTAGAAAAACCGCCCATGGTCACGATGGGTCCAGCAGAATTGTGATGGTAAGAAAGACTGACCAGAGGACTTTTGCTTCTATTCAAGACGGACAGGTGAGTCAAATGTTTTATGTTAATTATTCGTAATTATGATACAAAAAGAAATGTCTAAAATGTTTCTATCAAATGCTTAACCTTTTTTATTATATTAACTTAAAATAAATAACATAATACTTTTGTTTTTATTCATTTATTTACTAAAGAATCAGTCAATAAGTCAAGATTTAATATAATTTTTAGAACATTTCTTTAATATACTTAAAAATGCGTGACTTGTCATTATCTCGAATAATATTCCATGAAATATGGAGCTGTCAGTCATGTTTAATAAAGTAAACATTTTTTAGATACCTGCTTAAAAATAAAAAAAACAAAAATAACAACTTTGCCTGTACAATACGTATATATGTCAACTTGAATTATTTATGGGCTCCATTTTTACACACATACCTTTGTTTTCGTTGAGAAACTAGTTGTTATCAACATTTTTTAACTAATCAATCAATAAGGGTGTTACACTAAGTTGTCAATAGAATTAGAGAATTAAGAAATTGATAGCCACTTTTTGTTGAAATATTTTTGTGTTGACGTAATATAGGGTTAGCAATTTTAATTGCCTACAAGTAAATATTTGATGTAACTTAGTGTTATTACTAATTACTATAAATTTGTGTTTATACAATGACTATACCTACACTTGAAATTTTATTGTGGTAGTAATACTATAATCATAAAATGAGTAAAACTAATCGCATACCAAGGTTTAAAAATAATCTAATAATTAATGGAATTTAAGTGATAAATAAGATTCTACTCTATCTAAAATAATTTACTCACTGTGATTGTCATCCGGTTTCTAGAAAAAGAGCTTACCTGTAAATTTTTATTCTGAAATTGGTTCATTTACAGATATGTGTTTTCATTGGAATTTCAGCTTTGTCACTTAGTACCCTTTCTGATTTATCTTATCAAAATCTACTCTAATAGTAATGGAAAGGCATAAGCAGAGGCTCATTTCAAGCAAACATAGTTATCAATGAAGAATAAGATTTTTATGAAACTGATAATTCCACTGAAGAAGATGTGAAACTTCGGTGTGACCCTAAAGGCTATGGCAAAACTTGATTCATTAAAAAGTACCAAGAAATATAATATACTAACCCATGCAATGAAAATTGTATTTTTGGAAGTAACTAATCCACTTTTCCAAATTTTACTGATTTAAATTCAATTTGTTGGATAGTAAAGTGTATTTAATTCAACAAGTTTAAAAAATTTTAAAAGCACAAAAAGCAATAAAAATGCTAGAAATTAATGCATGTTTAAAATGTCGTTTCAGACGAAATAGACAAAATTACCTCTAGTGGCATTACCGCGAAAGTTTTGATTTTTTGTTCGCGATCACCATTAGCACCAGGTGGCTCTCCAAAACTTCGGGAAAACAAAGTGTTAAGTGTTGACAGTTTAGCTAAGAAAATTTATCTTACTAGCTGTGAAATCTTCCAAAGTGTTCACTGCAAACGCACGTATATTTACTAATACGTTTCTCGATTTTAATTAGTAATACCACGATAAGTCTGTCAATTTAAGCAATTGAGTTTCCTTGAAAACATCATAAGTCCGTAGGACGAGTCTCTATAAGAAATAATCAAATTTCCATATGTAGAAGACGCCTATTCCGTCTCGAATTCAACCAATCTTTGTATTTTCAAAGTAAATAAAACTGTTTTTCTAGTAAAATACTCTGTTATTACCAATTTCTTGAGATTCTTGACAAAAACCTTCTATAAAAACTATTTATTTTTTTATGTACCTATTTTTAATTTTTTCCAATTGAAACTACTTTAATCGAAGTGTCCTTGTATTAATGTTAACTAGTATGTAAAATTATATGGCAACAAAAAATTTAATGATATAACAACAATGTCCTACAAACTAACATTTTTTGTATTCTAGAACAAATAGACTAAATTCTTTGTTAAACTATCGTAGTAAGTATTGAACAAAACTGATAAAAAAATTGGTAATCGCTTCGACATAGAAACGATTGTATAAGTTGCTAATGAAAGAAAGTGATTGTTTTTAGCGACATTTTTTCCAAGAACCATAAATAATTTAACCGGTAACTACCTACTGCTCAAATTACAAAAAAAAACATCTTTTCAGGCAAATCAAGAAGAAAACTATATAACGAGTAAGGGTAAAAACATAGTGAAACTTCGAGCGATTCACGCGTTAACTCTTGCTTCAAGTGTACATAGTAGAGCTTGTAATGTTAAAGTCAAAAATTTAATCAGTAAGCAATATGAACTTAGATAGTGAGAATGAAATTCTTTTTGGTGGTGCAGCTTTGCGTATTCTACTTGCTATGATGGGCTATTACAGAGAATATAGTGTCAATCCAATTAACAGTAGAAGAAAGCAGTTGGGACAGTACTATACTGTATTTCAAGAACTAAAAAACATAATTTATCCAGTACATACCGATCTTTATAATCTTTGTGGGTTTAATTCCAAATAGGTGATCTATGGAATACAGAATTTATAATTTTTTTCGGTTTCATTGCCTAATTATATGTATAACTTGTCACTAAGTGTTAATACTATTGAAGAATGCAGTAAAATGGCAAAAACCGGCGAATTCTAGGGGCGGTAAACATCGGATCTGGATGCGTGCAGCAACTCTTTACTATGTTTTCTTCCATTTAAAACTGTTTAATAAATCTTGAACCACCTGAAGCGCAGCTTGGCGCGAAGCTCGAAGCCTCACTGTGTGTTTCCCCTTACGGTCGCCGAAAAGAAGCATTCGAAAAATTGCCTTGAAACTAGATAAGAAAAGAGAATCTGTGCATTTAATGTTCAAAAATATCGGCGGTTTCTCTTACACAATTAAAAGGTGCCACAGACTGAACCTAAATGATAAAACACAACGTTTAGTTTACTGTGCTCGAATTTTAGCTAACATTTATGAAGATGAGTTCTGGTTTTCAGACGAATTTCCTTCCGCATATTAACAAGCAGTGTTTTAGATACATTGGGTTTACCTCTCCTCGATTCATTGAAATACCTCTTCATGAAGAAAGAGTAACCATACGGTGTGCAGTTTCTGGAAATGGGATAATCTGCCCTTATTTTATTACTGATAATGAAGGGCGTACTGCCACTGTCAACAGGGAAAGATGTCAGCAGTAAGTTATGACGTCCATTGTACAGGGCCTCAGACGCTTCTATAGAGCAATTTACCATTGCGAAGCCAGTGGTTCCAGCAAGATGGTGCGACGAGTCATACCGCTGGTCAGTCTTTAAGAATGAGTATTTTGGTGACAGAGTGATTTCCCGAAAAACAGACTTTAATTATTTTCCACATAGCCCAGACCTTACTCACCCCGATGCATACATCTGTAGTTTTTCAAAACAACCCACCCATTACAATTCAGGAATTGAGAATGGCAATTGCCCGATTCTCCCGTACATTGGGGCAACCTATATTCCAAAATGTGGTATGAATTCTGCAGGACCACCCAGAATTATGCATCGAACAGATTGGTAGACATAGGTATGCCTTCATAGGCCCATTAAGACGACTGTATCCAATTAATATAATCCTATAACAATCCGTAGGTCCTGCCTACTAATATTCAGCAGCTCTGGAGACCGCTTTTTAGAAAGATCTCCCACAAAAACCATATAGTTTGAACCATAAGAACGTCTCATCCGATCTACCCAGTTCGATATTGTTCCTCTGGCTTCTACATTGAGTATGCCAAGGAATGACTCAACCAGTAAATATTCCTTAAGTACATTTTCTTGCTAAAAGTTCCGCTTTCTCGTTCCCTTTAATCCCAGTATGTCCAGATGTCCAAAGTAAAGTTACCTTGTTATTTTCCCCTAGACGTTTTAGATCCTGAAAGCAATTTTGAATATTGCTTAATAAATTTGGATTATTAGCATTAGTTGCTACATTATTATTTATTATTTGACGTAGCATAATTGTATATAAAAATCGTAATTATTTTTTGTGATTGTTTTTTGCCTTAATGAAAAATATTTTGTGGTACAGATAAGATTATAATCTGGAACAAAGAGTGACGAATTATTAAAATGAAAGTACTTATAACACCATTACGTCAAACTTAAGAGATTGTATCTTTTAATATCTAAAAGTCGTAATTTATCAATCTCATCATTTCCTATAGAAACCATTACTTAAATCAAATGTTAAGTTTCAACCTCAAATTTCCAAAAATAAAACGTTGATAGTTGCAACATTACGATTAACTTCAAGTGATTACATGTGATAAAATTCACTTTCAGATTCTGTTTACTGTTCTCAGTTCAAAGTTCAGACAAATGTTTCTATTGACACAAATAATATTACACCTGTTTTATCTTTATATTTCTGAATTCTTTTAAAGTATTGACATTAATAACCCATCTAATACCAATTTGCCAGTTTGATAATGTCAGAATGTAACAATCGAATAATGTTCTGTGACTTTCGACGGCCACATTTGCAATATTGTATTGTTTGTAAGCATACAAACAAAGATCACACAAAAACATTTTCATGTAAAATGTTGCCAAGACGAGACCACATTACTCGCACTGTCAAAAAGTAAACATCTCATGTAGAGTAGAACCAAGTTTTCAATCCTACATGCCCAATACTAAATCTATAAGCACTAATGTGTAGCTCGTAGCGCGTAGTGCATGGCATGTAGCAGCGTTTTCCCTCTGTTAATTTCGTAGACCTGTAAATCGTGGACTCGATTGGTGAGTCGGACGCAGGGAAAAAGTTTACAAAATATACATCTTAGCCTGGCTTTTTTATTATTACAAAAGCTATTATAATAAATATGTTAATCTGCACTTAATGTTTAGCCAATCTGTAGCCATTTAATGCTAAGTTAAAAATCAATAAAATTTGTATTAACAATTTCTGCTTTATTTCAAGAAAAAGTGGAATGGACTGGAAATAGGATACAATTCAATGAATTGGTTAGTCAGATTTGAAGTATGTGTTAAACATGGTAAAGCATGTTATCAGAATTAAGAAATGAACATCTAGGTGATGAAACTTGGTATAAAACCTAGGAAGTTGGCACAGAAAGTTGGATCGACTGGGATTTTTTGCATTCAGCTCATTAGGAAAGAATGTTTAGTTTTTTTTGTGATTTCCCTCGAAACTGCATTTGTGCAGCATTCTTCCATGTGCATTTTTTTCAAGGAGTGGAAAAAAATCAGTTTTTTCAAAATTGGCACCCAGTACACCTGGACGTCAGGACAACACCAGGAAAAACTGGAATCCCTATTTGACACCTAGTTCCCTATGGGGTTTTTCGGGTCACTTATAACGAATTTAATATCGTAACCCATCCCGGGGAACCTGACGTCTAGGATAATCTATTGTTTATTGATTTATTGTTTATTTTTAACCAAACAGGCCGAGACGCCTTGTTACATGGTCAATCTACAATACATACTTGTTTAATAATCCCAAGCATATAGAATTAAAATCCCATTCAATCATTGTACGAATTGCAGAGGCTTAAAGTCAGTTCACAAGTTTCAAATTTTAAAGAGAAACATAAATATAAAAAGGGATAAAAATCCTTTAATTTTAAAAGAAGTAAATCATCCATTTCTCAAATGTGACTCCGTAAATGAAGAAAGGAAAAGACCAATGTCAATGTCACAAATTATTTATTGTTATTAAAGTTTTTTACTGTTGTTGTAAAGCTACTAATTTCGGTCTATTTAAAGACCATCACCAGGCTAAAAAGAATACCTATGTTTAATGTTGTTTAAATTATGGATAGGAAGTCTAAATAGAAAGTAGGACCATCTCGATGGTAGGATACAGAAACGTACAACCAATAAGATATGAATGAAAATATTGTATAACTGTACTGTACAACTGATAGCAGTGTAGATGTATAGATCTAGAAAATTGATAATAAGGCGTAAATGAAAATTAATGCAGATAAAAACAAAACCCTGATAATGTACCAGAGAAAACTTGTAAATAAAATCAAAATACATTGTAAATAAGAAGAACTATGGAAAAGTAACTTTATAACTTTATAAGGATATAAGGATCTCTGAATAATAATCACAAAGGACGAAAAGGTAGATGTGGATGTTGCAAACAGGTGATTATTATCCAAAGAGGATAGGAAAGCTTGTGGAAGTTAATATGTAAAAAGGTCCATTATAATTGTGACTGACATCTAAAGCATAGTACGATTACATTAAAATTGAATTGAATTAAAAATTAAGAAGTAATTGTAACAAGAAACCATAATAAAAACAAAAAAACACCTGCAGATCTGAAACGTATAATAAAAATTATAATTTTTATATACTTTGTACCAAACCGATCTTATTTTGTTGCACGATTTTAAGATCAATGAAAATTTTACGATGTATTATTTTTTATTTAAGGCAATAAAGTGACACGAGTGTTTTCGATTCAATAATTCAGGATTCTTTGGAAGTTGATTATGTTATCTAAATCAACAAATATTTTTTACTAACGAAATAATAGTAACTGAATATTTTTTATACTTTTGCGTTACGCACAATAATTAATGATGATGATAACACGTAATAAAAATCTTTCGGAACTTATAAGTAATTTTTACTCATAATATCACCAGAGCTTAAATTTTTTTGAGGGCACAAATCTTTTGAAAATTATCCCGAGTGAAGGCATAATTTTCTTAAAATATTCGTGCCCGAAACAAAATTTCCTGGAATTTCCTCATCTGTAAATCTAATAAATAAGGGTTACTTAGTATAATAAATTTGTGCTACTTACATACTGTTTAGGACTATATAAACATTTATCAAGCAAACAATTATATTTTATTTTTTATATAGTTGAGTGGTGTGAATAATCACCCTGTAGCAGGAACGGACAAACCACAAATAGCTCAAACTCTTCACAATATAAGGAGGTGTAAGGAAATATGGGTGACGTGAATAATCACCCTGTAGCAGATACGGACGAACCGCAAATTCTCCACAGTACAGTATAGGTCTAAGAGTTAAACTGCAAGAGGCTCAAACTCTCCACAGTACGGTACAAAAAAGGTTACACTGCAAGTGGCTCAAACTGTCCACAATACAGGGGGGTGTAAGGAAACGTGGGTGATGTGAATAATCACCCTGTAGCAGGAACGGACAAACCGCAAGTGGTACAAACACAATACAGCTGGATTGGATGAACAGGAAATATAGCAACAAACTAATGTTCTCAACATTGATTAAAAACTTTATAACAAGTAATCATTAAAATAATTAGAAAATATATGTATATATTATGATGTCTGTGATACAATAACTTTTAAAATCAAATAACAAATAAAAGGCATAATTGAATTACTCTGTGATATAAACTCACTTATTCAATTTCTAATAACTTGTACATGACACCACCATTCACACAAACTTTTGATATATCTATATTTAAGAGTGAAGGCGAAAAATTTTAACACCCAGAGTTGACATATCTACCCTATCCCAATTTTTAAACGATCTACGGCATAACTACGTGATGTCTGTATTAAATTGTAAGAAAATTGGGGTATACCTTGCCTACAGAGTCGGAATCGGACCAAATGTTTTGTGTTCTGTTATTGAATTTTTTTTATTGTTGTTTCTGCAAATATTTAAAATATTCATAGTTTTGGTTTATTCTGATTAATGGTAGCATTTACTGTTAATTGTTTTCTCTCTTTATATTGTCGATACAATATTAATTTTTTTATTGATACTTTTTGCATTATCTAAATTTAGAATTCATAAATAACATTGTTTTCTAACCCCTGCAAACATTATACCTTTTCCTACCGAAACTGATGACTATCCCATAATTTCTTTTTATGATACATTGTTATGATATATCACTGTTAAAAACTTTTCTTTTTGACTTTTCTAATAATTGTTGTTTACCACCATACATAGTATATTTAGTCCAAAAAAATAGTAATGTATATTATTATTGTAATTTGCTATCTTTATCAGATAATTTGTAGATAATTACTTTATAAAGCACCAATTGTTATTTTTTATCAGTATTTCAGTTGTTTTAAAGTGACTGTATGATACAGTCATATGAAAGTGAACTATCAATTTTGTAAGTTCGTAACATCCAGTAAGTTTTACACAAATATTTATTTCTAGTACATCCTAGATAATCAACAAAAAATAAATATCTTTCCAGTGTTAAGCAAGAACTTATAATACCTGTTTATTTTTTAATGTTTTCATTATGACCATTATAATTTTATTAATATTTTCAGGAACCTAAATTGGAAACAATCACAAGAGAGACAATCGAAACGTTCAGAGGTGAAAGAACAGAATGCAAAATCACCACTGAGAAAAAAGATAGTGAAGAAAAGTGCCCTCAAGATTTAATAGAAGCTTTGACTGATAAAGTGTCAAAAACGAATAAAAAACCTAGTGTTAAGGTAAGTATTTTACTTACAAAACTATCAATAGAATTTATGTTTTTGTGGTAAACTTCCTTAAAAAACTTTCATTGGAAAAACTAACCAAGTTTTAAAATTAAAAATAGAAAATAACAAAAGCACCCAAATGTATTTTTGTGACTGATAGTGGATCAAATTGCAAATAGTACAAATATAAATAAAGTTTACCAATTAATTTTGAAATTTTGAAAAATTATTTTGAAAATAATTAACCTAATTTATTTTTCAACATGGTCACCTGAAATTTTCATAGACTTGATATAAAATACGTGGTAAAGAGTTTCAAACACATTTTAAACATGATCAGAACTTGCGGATTTTTAAAGCCGCGTAGCCCAATACCTCTGCGAAGAAATTGTAGTGTTTTTGGACAGTGCATCTGATACCGATGTACTACATGTGTCCATTTAGTTCATAGTGGCCAGCCAGTGCCCTTACCAATGTGTTTTACTTATAATTAAGTAGCCGTTGCAGCAGCTTTTTTACACTGAAGGCTTTTATAAAGGCCTTAAAATATTTCGGACTAAGAATATTTCTTCATAGTTGAATCCACAGAATGGTCCCAGTCCAACACTGGTGTCTTTAGCAACTATTCTTGCCAGTCTGTCTACCAGCTCGTTATGTTTAAAAATAATCAAGAATATTTTCTATACTGAGTTATTCATCAGCTTAGAGATATAAAGTTTTTTATTGCGTCATTTAAACTTATTATTGTTTATTGACTCAACTTAAGCAAAAATAAAGATCTATAGAGTTTTAAGACGTGATGCCAAACTATTCGTCTGAGATTATGTTGAGGTTATCGCACATGCATTGAGATCTCTTATTGATAACCCTCATTGCTATTCTGGACATCTCCGGCATTTTTGGGGATATGGGGAAACCTTCCCTTGCTTCCTAATCATGATGACATCACCTTCTTCCATTTCTTTGAATAGTACCTCTGCCTCTGAATTTTATTAATGATCTTACTAAGAAATACTACTGCTTTCTCTGTAGCATCGTAGCAATTTTTGGGGGTTCCAAACTACGTTGTCTTGTGGGTTTAGCATTTGCAGAAAGTTCTTCCAGAGTTCGTGAAGGTAATTTTTCAGTGGAGTTCTTTTACTGTGTCCACATTCTAAACGTAGTAAGAGGTTATGGTTAAGATTTGATAAACTTTGCTCCTGATGATTTAATCACTGGAAAATATTTCTTATTTAAATTTGATTTGAGAATTAATAAAATAAGGAAAACTGCAGAAAATGCAGAAAACTGCATTATTATAATTTGTGATATGGTCGTAGCTTTGCACAAATAATTTTATATTTATATTTATTTATAATGGCTACTGAAAGATATTGATATTGACATTTCATTTTATCAATGTTTACACAAATAATTGGCTTGCTTTAATTGTATAATTCAATTAAAAGAAAAGGAACAAATTAAATTCGACTATCATGATGCCTTAGAAATATTAAACTAATTAAAAATCTTTTAATGCATCCAACATGCAAATGTAATCAATTCGATAGTCACAGTTATTTTTAAACTCTTTGTTACTACTTATCCAGTAACTATTGGGTAACAGTAAACTTTTTTCAAAATATAAAAAATTATTGTGATAGCTAACTGGCTAATTGCCGTTCAGATAAAAAGACCGATAAAAAAATAATAACATTGCTTCATTTATCAAAAAAAAATACAGGAGTTAATATTTTGCCCTTGATCGATAAAAATATTGAATAATTAGATAATCTCTTATCGTAATTAGAAAAAAGAATATTTTACTTTTACCGGAAATAAAAACAACTTACGAGGTGTACGAAGTAGGTAACCAAACCTAGATTTGCCACTGAATAAAACTTGAGTAGCCCAATTCTGAAATTCGTGATATCATTCCAGTCTTGAAGCGCGATTATCTCTAGACAGAGGTGGCCATGGCAGGGGCCGTCCATCGAACAATTTGGCTTCAGTATCTCGACCAATGGATCAGTTATCAGTTCTTGACTTGCTGTTGTAGAGCGTCCCCGTCTTGGATGTAGCTCAGCTGGACTACCAAGTTCTTTAAAAAGGTTTCATAATCTACTGATAACGCTTTGAGAAACACCCATCCGCTCAGCCATTTGAGTTTGCCGCATGCCACCTTCAAGAAGACCTACAGCTCGATTAATTTTGTCTAACGTTAAATTTCTCCTTTCCATGATAAACACAATAATTGATTCACTAGACAATATCTTTATTAGAATTATCAAATATTAGAAATTAATTTAAAATGTAAATAGTGTAGCATGTCTACTTTTTCCATGTCTCAGGTTTTATCATTAGAAATATTAGAAATTTAACTAATTTGCAATTTAATCGATACACAAATTAATTCTGTCTAATTAATAATTTTTTAAATTATCCCTAGACTTTTCCGATTTGTGTATTTAATTGCTTTTGTATTTTAGTTTAGCACTAGACAAAACGTATGTTAGACAAGTTACTGAATGCTTCTAAAAAATGTATTGAAATAATCAGGATGTGGTTATACCTTCTAGTTTTCCACCTTAAATGTTTTTGGTACTCACGGTATAAATCACAAACCTGATACCATGATTTGCAGTAATTTTTTTGTCGTTTTCTTGGTCCACGCTTATTCGTTATCAGTTTTAATATGACTCATTAGTTATTTCCGCTGGGAATTAACAACAACTTTACCGTGCTTGTTTGTAAAAATATTATTTGTTGGTGTATCGTGTTGCATTCAAGAATCAAATCAAAATGGCCATATTTAGCTGTTGTACTTCTCCAGAGGTGAGATAAATTGTTTAAATAGTAACAAAAACAATAAAATATAATGTTATAAACAAAACCTAGATACGTAGAATTTTCTTTTAGGAAAAAATTTTGTTTTTGTTTACAACGTAGGAGATATTATTAAATAACCCCTGTCGACCTTGAAATATATGTTACAGTTTTTAAGTTTCCCTAGGTCAATATACACTTTTTAATTAGCAATTTTAAGAACAATTTGTAACAAAGGATATTCGTGTCTATTACAGGGCCACCTTTTTTTGTTTTACATAGTTGATTATCAGTGACATTCATAAAACTTGCATAAAACTGTGTGTTATTTTTATTTATAATTATAATAATAATAAACTATCTTTTAAAAACACAAGTATACATAGATAACAGTTAAGGTCTTAAAAATTTTCCTTAAAAGCTGTTTCCTCATATGTATGATTTTATTCAGTCACGGGTTGTCATTATGATACTTAATTTGAATTTAATGTTTGTGATTGTTATTGTTTAGTACGAGATGAATACGAACGTAATATTTTTTAAATATTTTTTTTATTTTTATATATTATGTATTTTCATACACATGAGATGCTAGGCATTTTTTAAGTAGATGTTCTTATGAAGTGTGTGTATGTATCTATGATTAACATATTTCAATCATAATACACCAAAAAATGGACAAAGTTACTACTCAACTACCTCAAAAATAGAAGATTCAGGATAAGAATGGGAAACATAACTGCAAAATTGGGAATAATGGAAGCCGGATTCCTGAAAGAAGCAGTCCTATTGTCGGTACTATACAACATCTCCACGGCAGACATTCCAAAAACAGACAAGACAGACGATATAAGAAGCAGACGACACAACACCCAGCTATTGCTACAAGAAGCAATCAACCAAGAATGGTGAAAAGAAGACCTTAACTCCATTGGTGTACAACATGAAAAATCCAAAGAAACACAGAAAAAACATATTAAGTATATTTCAGAAAAAGAAGTACAGAGGCAGAAGAAAACATCAATATAGAAGGATAAGATTATTTAATTAAAAACAAAGCCAAATACCTAGGAGTGATAATGGACCAGGGAGTGAATGATCTTCAAAAACCACATTGTACAAAGCAAAACAAGCAAGACTAGCCGGACTCATAGGAATTAAATCCAAACTGGGGCTGATAACAAAACTGCAATAAAAGCAGTCATCCTCCACAGCCTGGGGACACAATGCAAAAACCTATAAAAAGAGAATACAATCACAACAAAATATCAGCCTAAGAGACCTCAAGGTGTCTAAGAAATCAACAACTATACAGCGAACTGGAGCAAGAGAAGTTAGAAGAAATTATGATGGCCAGAGTCAGAAGAAGATTTGCAGAACTTACAAAACATCCGAACATGGAACTAACAAACTACACAGCCGAACGACCACAACTAGCAAGAAAATGAAATATGTCAAGAAGCAAGACAAAAGAGGTTCCACCTACGAGTGACCCTGACCATCCCTAAGGAGGTGAGGAGGATCTGAAGTAGGAGTAGCTATAACAAGTGTATCCACTAGTGAAGGTTACTTTTTGTCACAGAGGCTCCAACGGATAAAAATAGCAAATTAAAAATTGGTGATCGCATTAATTTGGGGAAAAATGGAAAATTACTATAAGAAAGTACCCTGAGGATCCAGGTTGAATGTCTTGTTTGTTTTTCTGGTTGAATATTAATAATAAGAGGTGTCTGTTCCTAATTTTCCATTTAAATCACACTAGAAAAACGTACATAGTACTTCTCTAGAGCACTTTGAAGTATCATCGAGAAAAACTAAAGATAATTACAGCAGTTCCTTATAATCATCTAGTGGATGAAAAATCTAATATCATAAATTAAAATTTGTTATTATAATTTATGTAAAACATACAAAAGTAAAATTACGCAGACTTTTCCTGTAAATTGTAGTGGATAAGTATGAGAAATTTGACTACAACATGATCAGGCATGTCGCTTTGAAATTCAAATTCAATCAATCGTATCCCATTGTTTCAGAAATTTCGAAAAAATTGGTACACTTGGACCAGAAGTCACCGGCCAATCATTTTAAAAAATGCCCTAAAAACAACTGTGTCTAGTTGAAGTTTTTATGCCGACTATAATTCTTTTTATGCTGCACAAATCAAAGGGATTTGTCGCTCTATAGTATGATTCCAAAATTGTAGAGAGTGAATCATATTTTATTGGTTTTTGTAGGCCTTTTTCTACTGACAGTTCAAAGAATATTGTGAGGGTATGCGTCTATGTCCGAATACGATGTTTTTGTCGCGCCAACACGATACGAATCTTCGCCCGCTAATGTAGCCGAAGCATTAGAGAGGGCTTCATTCGCGACTCAGGCTTCTTATCCTCGAATAAAATAGGGCCGTACACCAATAATAGATTATTTATATGAAGAAACAGTTTTTGGCGCATTTTTTCACAACATATTATTTTTTATTTTGCTATAGAGTTAAATTAAACCAATAACAGTTATTAATTAACTTTTAATAATTTTAATCTTTACAGATAGATACTTAATCTATAATTTTAATAGTATTTTATTATTTAAATATTATTATGACGCTAATACATGACATTTTACGATTTTTAGATCAAGAATTCAAAAATGGATTTTCAACAAGAGTGCCTTCAAGCTCATAATGAGTACCGACTTAAACATGGCGTCCCTCCATTAAAACTAAACAAAGAAATGTGTAAAGTTAGTCAGCTTTGGGCAAATAATTTGATTAAGAAAAGCATTTTAATGCATAGTAATAATAGGGATTATGGGGAAAATCTATTTTGTATCCAATCGTCCAATTCTAATTTTAGTATAGATGGAAAAAAGGCTGTGGAAAATTGGTATGAGGAGATCAAGTGTCACACGTTCGGCGTTGAACCCAGTAGTTTAGCGTCAGGTCATTTCACCCAGGTAAGATCAATCGACCAATAGTTTCTCGGTTGTTATTCACTGTTTTTTGTAGCGACTATAGACAATATCTAGTTTTATAAATAAGTTATTTTGTATTCTTGAATTTGACACCTAAAATATCGAAAACGCGCACTCTGTTTTAATTGGCGGACAGTTATCTGTCAAAAGCTTAAGAACAGTACTCAAATTAAAAATATTATTGACAGTAACGTCTGCATTTCCACCATTTTGCATTTATTTTTTTCCCGTCTTCATTTTAGGTGGTGTGGAAAGATTCTCGAGAATTGGGTGTGGCTTTTGCAAAATCTGGTGGTAAAATAGTAGTGGTAGCAAACTACTATCCAGCTGGTAATATCATAGGTCACTTCTCAGAGAATGTACCCCCAGTAGGTGGTTTTCATACTAACAATAATCACATCGACTTATCGGATAAGATAAATAAATTGTCTATAAATATTAGAAAGTAAGTGAAATTATCTAAATAAATATTTTCTACGGTAGGAATACTTCTGAACTAAAGTACTCTAGATATTAAAAATTGTACATTTTCATATATAGATACTTGATATGCAAGAGTAGACAATTTTATATCTTAAAAATGTTAGGAGATTTATTTGAGTGATGCAGAGCTATTTTACATAGCAATAATATACTAAATTTAATTTTAGGTCACCAACACAAAAAGTAAGTCAAGAGATCACTGAAGGTAACTTTGAAGCAGATTTCTTGGAAGCGCACAACAATTTCAGAAAAAGGCATGGTGTACCTCCTCTAAAGCTTGATAAAAAGCTTTGCAAATACAGTCAAGAGTGGGCCACGTATCTTGCTCAACGTAATATTCTTGAACACAGACCGGGAAGTAATTACGGAGAAAATATTTATTGTCTTTTCTCATCGGATCCCAATTTTACGGTAAACGGTCACACACCAGTGGAAACGTGGTATGAGGAAGTGTCGCACCATCCATTTGGAAAAGAACCCAGTAACTTGAAATCGGGACATTTCTCCCAAGTAGTTTGGAAATCTAGCGAATTCTTGGGAGTCGGAGTTGCCAAGAATTCTCAAGGTAAGTTTATAGACCTACAAATAAAGAATAGAAAGGAAGAAGTATGATAAGATTTTAGCGATGTCCCAAAGAGCTTATCCGGTATGGTTCTTGCATATGGCTGACTTCACATTTCCGGTTACCAGTAGCGTAACACATATAGTAGTGTATAGTTATGCCTCGTACTAATTATTTAAAAAAATAACGGTTTTTCGCTTGTATTTACTTGCATAGTTATAATATTGTTATGAAGATGTAGGAATAAAACAATTACGGTACTTAATAAATATAAATGTAGATTAACAGTAGGTAATTATAAATAATTGACTGAGTTCCTCTATTTAAAACATAAAGGTACGTCTATGATAATAAATCTATGTGTCTGACATTAGGCGTTTTCGGAAACCTACTCGGGTTGGCCCGATCCCTAACCTACGCGTTCGTTTACCTAACCCGAACTACCTACCCGTGTTCGTAAACCATAGAGCTGTTAACTCGATCACCGACTCAGGTTGATCTACAGTAACCCTATCGAAAAGTAGGGTCGTTCATATCGCTTCAGACACCGCATGCGCATTTCGAACCATTTTTAAATTTTGTCATTCTCTAAAAGCGTGGGAATTCAGCATTTTCGTAATCTCTTTTCTGAGATTTTTAATAGGATCAATTTTTTTCTAATAATTGTTTCACTTTGATGAATAAATAACCAAAATAACAGAAAAGATTTGAAAAACACCAAAAAAAGCAACAACATCTAAGAACAAGATAAAAAAAAGTAAATAATTGAAAATAGTTGGGTTAGGGTTGATAATTTGAATGACTTATGGTATGACAGCGTATTGAATAATTCGTTCTGAAACCTGTGATGTTCGTAAACATGGTTGGTGGGTAAGTGATCCATGGTGATCCGTCACGTGACCTCAGTAGATCGAGTTGGCAACCCGGAGTAGGTTTCCGAAAATGCCTATTAAAATGTTATGTTAATTTTTAGTGATGCAAATAAATAAAACCTTACAGATGGAAAGTAATTCCCAATCAAGAGTTGGGTTCTGACATAATATATAAAACATGTTGAAAAAACTATGCACCATGACGTTGCAAACAAACTTCATGGCATTTCTGAAGAATATTTAGGAAAGAATATTTAAGAAAAGTGATTGCCGCAAATGAAAATTAGTTATTATTCTTTGCCGTAGTTCTTCAACAGATTATAATAATCCTTTCTAAGGATTAAGGGAGTCGTAGCATTAAAGTAATGGGTTTTAGGGACTTATTATAAAATATAAAAGAGTTAGTTTCAATTGGGTAAATTTTTCTGCTATTTTGTAATCTAAGTAATTTTAATTCATGCAAATATGATAAAACTCACATACGTAGCATCTTATTTGCATTATATTCTTACCAGCACTTTTTAAATAAATAACCGAAATTTGTTACAAAATATTTATTTACTTTCAGGCAGTACCTATGTTGTTGCTAACTATTCACCTGCTGGTAACTTTGTTGGACATTATGTGGAAAACGTTCCTCCAGTTAAACAGGGCTATAAAGAGTCGCAGGGAGCTGGAAAAGACAGTAGACCTGGAACCTCTAGTATATCTCCAAGTAGCTCATACAATCAAGGAAAATTTTCGGAATTTGCTATAGAATCTCTTAAAATTCACAACGAATATAGACGGAAACACGGAGTACCAGATTTAGTGTTAAACGAGGAAGTAAGTACACTAATTATCATAAAACATCCAATACTCCTATAATTTTATTAACCAGATTATTTTTAATTTTGTTTTAGATGTGTAAATACGCCCAAGAATGGGCCGATACTTGCGCAAGAACTGCTAGTTTACAACACAGAGCGAATTCGAATTATGGTGAAAATATTTTTTCTGTTTATTCCTCTGACTACAGTCATACGCCAACTGCTAGAGATGCAATAAAGGAATGGTACGATGAAGTTAAACGACACACCTTCGGCGTGGAAAAAGTAAATCAGGGAACATTACATTTTACACAAGTTATCTGGAAAGACAGCAAAGAATTAGGAATAGGTAAGACTGATGTCATATACATTTTATGGGTCTGAGCCTGTAGTCAAGGGAGAGGCCGGAATGTTTTTGTATAAGCTTTGAGAAAACATGACACCTTTAAGCCCAAATAGTTCTTCCATGTAGACACTTCTCCAAGAGAAGAGTGGAGTAGAGAAAGTACAAAACCCAAACTGCAAGGAAACACCTTGAAACCACACTGTAGAAGGGTTATGTGCAAGAATTTATAGAAAGGATGAAATTATTCTAGAAGAATGTACCTCTGCATTCCAAGTAGGGATATATGTTGAAATATGCAAGCGAAAACAATGGGAGGGTTTATGAATCAAAGCAGACCATCATTTGCGGAGATGGTCAAGCCGGCTTCAGGGGTGCCGAAAAGATCGGTCCAATAAACCATGAAGTTGTTTCATGGAGACTTATGATTCAGTGTTTGTAGTAGAGAATCTGAAACAGTCAAACACATTTTTGCTACTGTGAGGCAATGAATTACAGATGGCAAGCAATCCTACCACGGGATTGCTTACCATCTGGAAACTCAATGGAGAAAATATAATATTCAAAATACATAAACTGATGAGCTGATGCTAATTGCCATACAATGTTGTCAAACAATTAGCCTGACACTTTTTGCGTTTGTTATTTAATGCCAATTATATCAGAGCCGTTACATATGGGAAACATGGTCCCATATGGTCCCAAGTGGCGGGGGCCACTTGACATAATACATTTCATATATACTGCGCTTCCTCAGTCTGTAGATTACTTTGCAACTAATCAACAGTTCCCATGTGTAACGGCTCTTAGGAACAATTATTCGTGGCCTACCCTCGGAGATTAATTAAGATTGTATTAGAATTTTGACTAAATTTGTGTTTTTTTTACTTTTTTACGAGATGATATTTTTTTTTATTTCAGGAATCGCAAAAAATAAAAGAGGCCAAACATATGTTGTAGCCAATTATTCTCCTAGGGGAAATTACATAGGACAATTTGTCGAAAATGTTCCCCGACCCAGATCTTGACGGATGAAGAGTCCGAAAAAAGTACATTTTACTTTATAGTATTCCATATTTTTTTTTATTTTTTTTATATACCAAAGAATTTATTATGATTGTTTACGATTTTGGGGAGAAACTATGCTTTTTAAACTTGACCAAATTGTACGTTTTTTTTTGTTTTATATAAAATATTTCCGTTATAGGTATAATGCGAGTATAGTAGGAATTGATTATTTTTCATTACATGCAGACCTCATATCATTATTATTTAACAAAAATGAATTGCAATAAAGCTCAAGAGAAACTTATCTTTTTAGTATTCATTTTATTGTTCCAAAAATACGTGACCACACCAACTTTTCTGGTGTGATTATTAGTTTTTGGTAAAATTATAGGTAAATATAGGTACAAAATGTTTCGTTGCTTCATCTGCTCATTTGCAAATAGAAAAGCATTAATAAAATTTATTGAAATTACTTGATTACCATTCAAATAACTCCATCCTAAAAACCATTATATTCTTTTTCTAAAATAGTGTCTTATGTATCATGAAAGTCGATTACATTAGTAGGTGTGGAAGTTCCTCAAGCTACTTGAAGAAAGAGTATTACAAATAAATAAACCGAGTTTGAAAAGGCCAAATTTTAAGACAATTATGTTAAGAAATATTACTATTATTAATGAAAGTTTAAGAAAATAATACCAGCTCACTTTAAAATAGATATTGATGCAGGATTTCTTCTTGTGAATTGTTCAATTCATTACAAGTACCTACCTAATGCTTATGAAAATATTACAGATTTTTAAAATATCCTAAGCACATCATAGTGATCAAACAATAAAATAAAATTCAGAAGAAAACACTTACTTTGGAATTATGTTGTAAATAGATTGAAAATAAAGTTTACATAGAATCTGTAATTAAAAATCTTCAAAAGACATTTCTAGAGTATTTTGAATGGTTAATTTTTTACAGAATTTAAATAATAATAACATGTAATTCCATTCCATATTTATTACCTTAATATGATAAAATGAAACTTTCATAAAATCTTGTTTTCATCAGTTTCATTAAATTCAAATTAACAATGAACAGAATACTTGCATATAGGAATCATGATTCTAAAGAACATTTTCAACATTTTTTATTTTACTTAGCATACCTATAAAGTATAAAGTTATGCTGTATACTATATATCTCTTAGACAATCACGATAAATACATTAAAAGTTTTAATTTTGAAGCAAAAGAAACTTCCTATTTGTCCAACACACATACGTACCAAGTACTAAATAGTTATCTAGGTGGTTACCTAATACAGCGCCAGCCAAAGAATGTAGAAAACTAGAAATAGACACAAACCAAAAGTATATTTCAAATATTAAATATATTACATTTACATTCCTACTACTACTATTTATATTATTAAAATGTATTGTTACCTAAATATTATTCTTGTGACTTTTGTTAAAAATAAAATGTTTACATATTGTTTGTTATTGTTTTATTTTACTAATCTAGATCCTTTATCCGAAAATTTAATATATAACGTCATGGTATTTATATGGTTATTTTTTTTAACTTTGCGTGGAATACATGACAAAAATGCTCAAGAGTAAACCAGTAGGTAAAACCAAGAAGGTTTAGATTTGTTCAAAGAAACTTAAAGTATTAAAGATTGGGAAAAGAGAGTAGTAGTAGCGAGTAGTTCAATCCATAATTTAGATATTTTGGGGACAAATAACGAGTAAATTGGTCGAATAATTTGTCTTTTTATGTACAGTAAATGGTTGCATGCAGGAAAACCGCTCTTCCTGTTGCTCTTTTAGAAGTTTCAGAAGGAGACATTTTGGAGGCTACTATGCTCAACAAAGGCAATAAAAGTAGTGATAAAATTTTAAATTTAGTACACTTACAGGTTTTAGCCTAAGCGATAGACAACCATTAATACTATAAATATGTTGTGATGGTTGTATCAGTAATATTGGTTATATTGTTGTTACCTAAAAATTAATACTATAAATATGTTGTGATGGTTGTATCAGTAATATTGGTTATATTGTTGTTACCTAAAAATTACTAACCATGTTAAACACAACTCGTTTATACCCGGAGAAAATTTATTGTAGCGCCTATGATTATATCCATTCGTGAATTTTCGGCTTCATTGCTATCTTCAGGTTATTACGTTAATACCTACGTCATCTGGTTGTTTGCACTAACCACATATAATCAAGTTGTTTGGAATTTTGCTTTTGTAGCTGTCACGTCACGTAGGTATTTTGTTTGTCATTTTTAGTCTTAAAGACTGTGTATAAATGTGAAAAGGGAAAATTTATTGTGTATTGACAATCTTTTTAAAACACGTATTATAGAGAGTTTTAATTTACTGGTTAAACATTTATAAAAACAAAAGTGTTGGCATATTAGTTTCCTAATAAAACATCTTTTAGGAACTTACACTTCCTAGTTGGGTTTTCCAAGATATGAGAAATAGGTGCTTCCAATTACAGTATTTTTCTTAGTTGTTTTTAGTTATGGCCAATAAATGCAAGGTAAAGTATTCATTTTTCAGTATGTAGTAGTAAAGTAAACTGAAATTTACATTTAATTTGGTAATCATCTTATGAAATATCTTGCATAAAACAATTTGAAATGTTGTTCTTTATTAGTGTAGTAAATTTTAGTTATAATTTAAATGTATATCACATATGGAATATGTTTGAATATTTATCTTAAACATTTTCTACATCTAAAAAAATATTTTCATTGCAATAGGTTTTAATTAAATGGAACACCCCAATCAGTGTTACTAATGTTTTGCTTTATCTCACAATTAATTAAACTGGGTTTCCAATTTTTTACCCAACAATTAATTATTTGATTTTTTTTTTAACAGGATGCATGTTTAATGTACATTGGTTAATATTTTACAATTTTCCTTTATTTTTTATAAATTTTTAAAAACTTTTAAGTTTCCACTGAATAGGTTTGAAAGTATTATTAATAGTATATAATTAAAGACTAATTGAAATAAAAATGTTGATGAATACTGGTAATAAAAAGTCCATTGATTGTTGGTTTTTCCATTACACTTGATTATGTTTGTACATGTGGTGTATGCCAAGGAATTCTTGTTATTTCGTAATTATATACAAAACTGATCTAAATGTTGGGAATTTGAAATGCAACTAATAACAATTTTACATTTTTTTCCAAGAATTAATAATTATATAAATTTACTAAAATGGATTTATTGAGGGATTTTTTCATTTTAATTATTATTCTAAAAATAATGTTTATTCATATAATAATGCTACCGAAAACCGTTTACACTACCACTACACCAACACACACTTTTATATGTCTTACGCGCGTTTCGATAACCAAGTTATCTTCTTCAGAGACCGAAGGTAAACTGAGACATATAAAAGTGTGTGTTGGTGTAGTGGTAGTGTAAACGGTTTTCGGTATCAGTTTCGCCAACGGTTCCAGATTCAACATTTTACATATAATAATGGTCTAAATGAATTTGATAAATTTTTTTATGATTAAGTACTACAATTATTTTCAGTATAAATCCTTGACTATTCATAAAACAGCTGGGTGTATTATTATTATAGATAAGTGTAGTGATTTTAATATCTCATTATAAAATTAATCTCACAGTTCAATCCCTTGATAACCATTTGAATAAATTTAATATTTAAAGTAATTTATTTCCACACTTGTTTGCTACAATAATAATAATTGTTTATAGTGAAATCATGTTAAACAGGTTTAACTATATTAAAATTAGCAACTCAAATGCTAATTTGACTAATCTATTAATTCTCACAACGCTATTTGTTTGTGTCTATCTTAAGAATTTTTTCTTAAACTAATTTTTTATTTAGAACTTAATTTATGCAATGTTTTAGGACTGTGGATGTACATGCAAAAGATGCATATCCATTGACCATGATGTTCAACTTCATGTTGAAATAGAAAATCTTAAACAACGTCTTTTGGAAAGGGAGAATCATATTGTAACAATGGAAACAAATTTTTTAAATGAAGCAAATAAACTTCCTGGTGAAGAGTTACTGTTGTTAAGAGAAGAACTGATGACATGGCAAGATAAACATAAAAGGTAAAAAAATTAGATATTTTACATTTCTCATTGATCAATTTTCTGATCTCATTGTTAATCAACTATACTATATTTTATTTTCACCTGCTGATACTGAAATATTATTTAAAACTACATCTTTAGAAAGTTTATAAGATATTTAAAGTAAGTAAAAAATATTTTATTTATTTAAGTCTGGTTTATTTTATTAGATTATATGAAGCACATAGAAGAGTACAAAGAGTTAACCAAGGACTTGAAGATAAGCTTTTAAAATTAGTAGATGTTTTTGAGACTGAAAAAGCAGTTCTTACTAAAGATGTAGCTACATTATCGCACCAATTAGCAGATGCAAATTACACTAACAAGAAGTTAAAAGAAGATAATGTAAGTAAAACACTTAATACAAAGACTCTTAAGCAAAAAAAAATATTTATCTCTCACTTCTTGAAAAATACCTTATTTCAATGGTAATTAGCAATCTTGTATAGTAGAATTTTCATAATAATCATTATTGTTCATTGCAATGATACATTTGAATACCTATAGTTAAAAAATTATTTTATAATGCCATTTGTGTTTGATATTAAATTAGTTCTATTAAAATTAATTTTAATTTATTAAAATAATTTGGTGGTGACAATTTTATTTTATTTTAGGAGAGGTATAAAAACGATGTTAGCTTGGCAATACAATTTTTACAATGTAAGCAAAGTAACTTTGTGGCACATAAGTATGATACAGTAAGTATTAAGTACATCTGTAGTTTTGATTTGAAATATATATGTATAAATAATCGTAGTTACCTGCTGAAGTCCAGTCTCAAGTTTCAAATTATATGTTGACAAAGAAAAAACCTGAAACACCCCGTGTAGTCCCTGAAATAAAAAGTATTAAAGTTCCAATACCGACTTTTCCACCAACTGCCATGGTATATTCAGTTCCAAAATCTCCTAATCCTGAACGAAAAAGCGAACCTGAACCCGAATCTGCACCTGTTGACCGTGTATCTGCCGCAATTATGGCAAAGGTGTTAGAAGAAAGACAACGAGAGAGAGCAGCCATCAAACATTGTGATACTTGCACCTGTGCCAAAGAAGTTAAGATAATTCAGCATTTAGAGAATCATAGTATTGGGACTCAAACTGGAGAATATAAAGAAATGGTGTGTTTGAGGTGTAATGATAATATAGTACCAATTACTGGTAAGTTTTACAAAAATAAGATATATATTTTTAAGATAATTCAATATATAATTTTCTTAAACTTAAACTAGAAATATTAGTTTCTAAACGATTCAATAATAAATTCGTATTTAAATGTTTAAGGTATGAAAATAGTGAGAAATGCAGAACCGAAAGCTCAAAAAGTTGTGCCTATTTATCCACTAGAAAATTTGGAACCTGTTGTAAATCAACCTAGCTACAATGTAGTGAAGGTTCAACCTAATAATTTTTTAGCAGATGAAGTAATTGACTCCGCCAATTCTTCTAGTTTAGTTAAATCAAACAGAGTTTTGTCAAAAAACAAAGTTACCCAAATAAATTTACCAACTTTTACCAGTGAAATCACGGGATATCAGGCTGTTGGCACTAAGACTAGTGAAAAAGAACAAGCACATCACAGGTAAACTATTGTTATTGTTTTACACAATGAACTGGCATCACTATTAAGTAGTTACCAACGAGTTTGGTTTGGTTAGGTACATACGAGGGGGACCCATAAGAAATACGTTGTGGAGGGGTGGGAGGCTGGGGGAACCTCTTGTTTAAACATGTCCGTTTGTGTGCAAAATTGTGCCGTTCTGAGTGCATCGACTCGCCTGTGAGTTTTTTTTTAATAAAATAACTTATTAGAGATTGGCAAGAACAACGCGCGGCTGAGAAATGTTGTTTTCTGTTGGGGAAATCTGCCGCGGAAACTGTTGTAATACTTAAGACTGCTTATGGGGATGCTGCCTAAGTAAAACCAGAGTTAACGATTGGTTTCCATGTTTTAAAAATGGAGGAATGCTATTGAAGACCAACCTCGTTCAGGACGCCTCAAGGGATGGATGAAAACGCCGACAAAATCAATGCCCTCGTTCGTGAATACCGTCGCCGAACCATTGATCAACTCTGTGAGATGTCGGGTAAGCTATGAAGTTGCACACGAAAAGAGTTGCAGCCAAGTTCATCTCGCGCGTTCTCACAGACGTGCAAAGGAAACGTCGACTTTAGGACCAATTTTTGACCCAAAACGCCCCCATATTCACCGGATCTAGACTCCTGTGATTTCTTTTTGTTTCCCCTACTCAAAAGGAATATGAAAGGAAAGCATTTTGCCACTGTGGAGGAGTGGAAAAAAAACGCTGGAAGGCTTAAAAGACATCCTGATGAGTGTTTTGAACAATGGAAGAATCGTTTGGAGAAGTTCTTTGTGGTCAATGGCGAATAATTTGAAGGTGATTAAAATTTGGTATTAAAATAATGAGAAATAAAGAAGCTATGATGAAATACCCGTTTGTTTTGGGTCCCCCTCGTATTATAGCATAATTTTTAACATTTCTGGTGTTGTGGAAATACTTATTTTTAATTTTTATAATGGTTTATCGTTTATAGATTATGTAATAAATCAAAACCTAGCTATGAGATTGATTCCGATAAAGCTGATTCTGAAAATAACGAAAAAGAAGGAAGTGCCAAAATATCATCACCCAGAGGTCCTAGATATGCTTCCATGAAGTTGCAAACAGGGACTAGGAACGTACTGCTAGATAATGCTCATAATAATATTGCACCTGTTCTCTACACAAGGTAAGCATTTTATCTATGAATCAAAACATCAGTTTTTCGCATCTTAACAAGTTAATATTAAATTAGTGAAAGGGTGGTCCATTGTATTTCCTCTTCCAGAGACAACCTGCCAGTTTGTTGACTATCCTGCTCCCTTGAAGTAGTTGAGAACATGGTCAACTGGTGTCTTTCTCATTTCTTAGTTTTTTTTTGCTGATATATAGATACCCATAAGTTCTGTCTGAATTACGTTGGCATACCAATGACCCATTGAATGTTTTAGTTCATAGCTCTGCAAAACAATCCACATCGTGATCCTTTGTTGGTTTTTACCTATCCGTGTAATTGAGTATCACATTTGACTGAGTATTGTCTACTTTGTTCCTTGTATTTATTGTGCAGGGTTAGTTTAATATGAAGCGTACTGAGAGTCTCTGCCAGTTTTGAGTAAGGAAGTCACTTGCTACATTTCTTGCCACAGGCCGTTACCACTTGCTGCAGCTGATTCTATACCAACCATGCACTCATAGTCATGAACTTCCTTACCTAAATGACCAAAGGGGCGAGATTCATGATTACGTCCATCGCTCTAGTTGGTGTAGTTCTCATGGCTCCTGTAACACATTTAAGTTGATCTAGCTGTCACACAACTTGCAGCCAGGAATTATTTTGTAAAAAAACTGAAAAAGTAGAAAATTGTTTCCGCCTGTACCCAGGGTAAAGAAACTTAACCCGTTTTCTATGAAAAAACAACTACTTCCTGGGCTATATGCCCCAACGGACATTGAATTACATTCCAATAGAAAACGTTACATTTAAATACAAACGTTTGCGATGCATTTAAAACAGTTTTAAAATTTCGCGATATGGCTCTCAAACATTTTAATGAATTAACTACTATATTGTAAGCTACTATATAATTTATATTTGAAGTTTGTAAATATTTTGAAATTGATTCGGTATGCTGAAGATACATTAGTTAACTAAGCAGTGAAATAGGGGTTCAGTTTTAAAAACAGCCAAAGGTCAATTATACACATTTTTTTTATAAATATTTATTATTTTATTATTGTATTTTTATTAAAGTCGAACATTCATTTTCCAGATCTCATAGATTGCCAAAAGAGTCGATCTCCACACCTGATAGTATAGAAATAGAAGCAAACTCTATGGACAGTGATACTTCAGCTCAAAATCAACAAAGAGTGGCAGATTGGGTAAAAAGTAATATAGATTATGAAGTTAGTAGCTCAGAAAATTCAAGATCTGATAATTCTCGTTCGGAAAAACCAAAAAGAAGTCTCGAGGAAATTGTTGAACGTGCTCGATTAGCCGAAATGGAAGAAAATGTAAAAAGGTTTTTGTATGGAGAAAGCGAATTAATGAAAAGTGTTGAATTAGGTAACAGAAAAATTATGAAAACTGTTGAATTAGGTAAAAACAAATATAAAGATTTTGTGGCAGGAACAGAATCCGAATCTGTGATTAATATTTAGACTTTTTTATAAAATCATATTATTTTTGAAATTTGGGAGTGATTAGAAATCAATTTGGTATAAGGGGACTCAAACGGGTGGGCTAACGATGGTGGGGGTTTCATTAAAAGAAAAATGAGTAGTAATTATTTATTTATTTGCAAAGATTTTAACTTTGGCATGAAAAATATGAATTTGAATTAATTGTATCAACAATTTTTTTTTTAATTTTTGGTTTTATAGAAAAAGTTACTCATTAATTTAATACTTATATTTAAAGTGATATTCTATTTGAAAATACTGTTATCACTTTCTAAAGGATCAAAACCGTTAAAGCGTAAGTCTTTAACAATTGTTTTTCATAAATTATTTAGCGGAGAAAACTAAAAAATGCATTATTTAAGAAGGAAGTCGGAACAAACAAAATCTTTTTGGAGTATTTTAGAAAGCGACTTTGGTTACTAAATAAATGCTAGTCAAACTAATATGCTAGAAATAGGGAAAATTATAGAACAAAATTGAGGTGTTTGAAAAATTATTGTTTGCTGTTTAATGATATTATGGTTTTATTGGTTTGGCTCATTCGTTAGCTCTTATCCATTGGTAGAAAGAGGTAAAGCACTATTTTTTTATAAACTTTTATTGTTGATTGATCAAACACAGTTTACTATTTCCGATAATTAATAATGCTCATCACAACACGGCAAATTACAAAAATATCAAATTAATTTCTTATTACGAAAAGGGCATTAATCTCTAAAGTATGCCTACATTCTATAGAGAAATATAATTTTAAATTGATTGTATTCGTTACCGACATTTTTTTTACCTTATTAGTTTGTAGTTATTTTATTTAATTTTTTATATATTATATATACACATCTATTTTTTCACATAATTTATTATACATATTTGTTCCAGTTTTACTGGCATCTAAAATAATTAAAAAATATATATAATCAAATTTCATGACGTACGATTTATTTTAGGAACTAAATTAATTTATGTTCTTAGGCGTATTATAAGGATCGACCATTATTTCTTACACTGAAAAAATTATTATTTCATCGTAATTTACATTGCAACTGTTACCAGGTATTAAATATAAGTATAAAGAAATAATTAAAAAGTAAAACAAAGATGTGATATTGCACTGTGCTTTGTTTTTACCATAAAGTATATAAATACATAGAGACAATTGTTTACGTTAGGACTGAAGCCAACATGGAAATAAAAAAAGTGGGAATGTAGTATAAGGAAAACAATGGGTTACCGATGTTATAGACTGTTCAGATAATCCGATAATATGATGTGTCGATGACGTTAGTTTCGTTAATCCACATTAATAATAATATTAAGTAACTTTATACATACAAAATATAAAATAGAAGAGCTTAAAAACTCTATTCGTGAAAAAACGAATTTAAACCTTTAACATAATATAGATTTATCCCAACAATTTTTATGCACACAGATACATTTTTGCAAAGTGCGACAACACTAAATTGTATATAGTCGAATTAGTACTTTTATGCATACAGTATTTTTATACTCTATGGTGTGAAGGATAGAAGGAAGAAGAACCATCTGAATGTATTAAAAAGTGTTTATCAAATGGGAACAAATTAAGGTGGCGCCACAGTAGCAAGAGTATGGAGTTTAAAAAATGTATTATACAATTTTTTTTTAAAATCAAATCACTATTGACGTTATTTCAGGAGTTTTATAGGTTATATTTACTAAATTACATTTGACTACGTAAATAGTTGTTTTTAAATACTGCATAATTTTTAACTACACAACCCAGCTCACTTCACTCTGTTTATAACCGCTAAATTCTTATAATTTCTATTAGCTATACGAGCGCCATTTCGGTGATTTGTAGTTTATAATTTGCTGCTGTGAATACTTTTTCAACTTTTCCCACATATAAGACGGTTCTCGTTCCTTCTACCCTCCATACTCTATAGTTTTATGTTTTAGGCTTCTTCTTACTCTTTTCACAGAACATAATAGTTTACTTCGTTTTGTGTTCCGTGATTGCCATTTTCATTTAACTAGAATAAATAGCCATATTCTGCCGTGCAGACAGGAAGTCGTATCTGGGTTGTCTATAACATTTCTTATCATAGTACAAACTTTGGTAGTCATATCTGTGCTACAAATACGTCAAATTGAGTGGTAAAGATTAGTCGTAACTACCAATATAGGCTGTTTGCTAGATCAAACCATCTTATCTGACCATTACTAGGTCCATTTGTCGTATGTCGAATTTGCTGCTGTGAATACTTTTTCAACTTTTCCCACATATAAGACGGTTCTCGTTCCTTCTACCCTCCATACTCTATAGTTTTATGTTTTAGGCTTCTTCTTACTCTTTTCACAGAACATAATAGTTTACTTCGTTTTGTGTTCCGTGATTGCCATTTTCATTTAACTAGAATAAATAGCCATATTCTGCCGTGCAGACAGGAAGTCGTATCTGGGTTGTCTATAACATTTCTTATCATAGTACAAACTTTGGTAGTCATATCTGTGCTACAAATACGTCAAATTGAGTGGTAAAGATTAGTCGTAACTACCAATATAGGCTGTTTGCTAGATCAAACCATCTTATCTGACCATTACTAGGTCCATTTGTCGTATGTCGAAGCTCTGGCTTCAGATACGTTGTTTGGTCTTAGTAACGTCTACATTTTGTCATGTGTGTGTGTGTGTGTCATCGAATTTCCTGACTGTGGACTTAATCCATTAGCAGAACTTATTTTGTCATGTCACTGATTTTTATTATGCTAAAAATCACTCGTCCAGGTTCAAGCTTGAAAAAACTAAGCCAAAACCATATTTGAACGATTTTAATGTTGTTCAGTTCATAAGAGGTTATAAAAATTTATTCTACAAAACAGAATTTAACGGCCCTTTCACAGAACTAAATTTTTTGACAAATCAAGTATTTAAATATGGTATACCCCCTCCGAAAGAGCGGGGATCCATACGAGGATAAAGCCACTACTACAGGTGCAGAGGGGGATTTTGTTAAGAGTGGTACAGGGGTACAGGACAGTGGGTGCATTAGCAGCAGCTGTGCTGTCAAGGTCATACCCTTTGGACCTGATGGCTAGGGCAAAGAGGCAGCGGTGGAAGGGTGCCACAAAAGAGGAAATTCAGAATTGTCTGGAGGAGGAAATGGTGAGAAGGTCGGAAGGATATGAGGGTGCATTAAAAAGGACGATTGGGAGTAGGAGTGAGTGGATGGACCGAGAGTTTGGGGAGGTAAACTACCTCTTGACCCAAGTGCTCACAATACTTTACGCTACAAACAATAAAGTATTTTTTTGCTCACATATAGTCATATGTGACACATACGACATGTTGACGCAATTGAACCACATAAAACATAATCGATTCCTAAGTCTGTAAGTCGTATCTGCACAAAATCAAATATCTCAGCCAAATCCTAATTGATCAATAAGAGGCTCTCAATGGAAGTTCAAATTTGTGCATTTTTTATATATATATATATATTAAACCAGAATTTTTGGGGTAAACGGCAATGTTTTTTAAGAAAACTCTTTTACCCCAAAAATTCTGGTTTAATACCTATTAGTCGGCAAATAACAGAAATTTAATTATATATATATATATAGGAAAAATTAGCTTTCAACTGTTGCAAGTTTTAATGGCAGAATGAGATGTAGAAAATTGCATTTTTCTACAAGCTGGTGTTTTTGCAGATACGACCTCCTGTCTTAGCACGGCATTGTCATTGATTGTTGTTAAATATTAAGTAGTTGTGATTGTGTTTTTTCTAGTCATTTAACTTCCAAATAGAATTTAGACGTTTAGAAGTGAAGTGATAATGATTCGTTGTTTGATTTGCGACAATAACAATCATTCAAATCCGAACATCTCATTTAGTAAGTTTAAAAACTAACGTAGTTTCGGCTCAAGCTCGAGCCCCCACTCTTCTTCTTTCCTGGCCGCACTTTGTTAATGACCCCGTTCTTGTCCTTCCTTTATGAATGACTGATTGTCTCTGTATTTTTATACTCTATGGTTTTTACTAACAAAAGTTACACTTCAGTGGGAAGAATAATTAGTTTCTAAAGATAAAACTTAATCGGTGCAACTCATCATGTGATTGATATTTTCAAATTGACGTATTGTCAATATTCTTCAAACTTCAAAAGTCAAGAGCAGATAGATCTTCAATAAACTTTACTATTTTATTTAAAGCATCAATCAATAATATTTTGCCTTGATTAACGGGCAAGGAAGCTTAAGTGAAGGCAATTTTGGGGCAGGAAAAGTTACATCACCTGAGATTTTCAAAAAAAAATTCTTGGTGTGTATATCCATGGGAATTACTATTTATTTATACGAGTAGATTTAACTTCATTACATTTTTTCCTAACCGTTCCTACATGTTAGTATTATTAAAAATCATTGTAGGTGTTTTGGACCGTATGATTTATTTGATTTTGAATTTATTTATAAAACTTATAAAACAAACATCTCTTTAAATCCCTTTTGCAGAACTTATTTACTTCTTGGTTACAGTTCATATAAATTTAAATTCATTTTTTCAGTGTACAAAATTGTTTAAAACTTCCATTTTGTACTTTTTTATCTAGTTTTTATTGTGGAACATCATATCGACATTTTTTTTTATATCTAACATATTTTCATCTTTTTCTTTTTTCTATACAGTTTTAGCAGGTTTTGTGAAATATTTACTATATATTATGTATTTAGATAAAAATCTATATTGTAAAAAGCACTAGATGTTTTCTTCTATCGAGCGTCGGAATTGGCATTACTGGTTGTATAGAAAATTACAGAATTAGTTATAAAGGTATTATATCGGTGTGTTTCACTCACTATCTTTCTTGAATGTTGTACAAACAAGGCATAAGTATGATGTATTTAATTTTTTATACAAAATTTTTATAAGATTAGTTTGAAATTCAGTTTTATATTTCATTTACATTACCTAAAACTGAAAATTCAAATAAATCTTCTATTTAGCCGAGGAAATATTACTTCCTGGTCCTAAGTAAGAGAAAATTAAAGTTAGAGTAGGCATAACAAGAACATAACCTAAAAAACTTTAAGTTTTTATTTTGTTTTTGATAAACTATTATTTCTACTTTTTAACAATACTGAGGATTTAGTTAGATGTCGTTATCCTTCAAATTCAAAGTACGGGGTTTATCAATACGTTGTTATAGTCGTCCGTAACTCACAGCCCCTGGCTATCTTTTAGTTCTTAGGCAGCTGACTATAACATTTGACTTCTCATTAATAAACTGGCCTTGTCTAGTAATTATTTTCTATTGCAATATGGCAACACAGTTTACAATTTCCCTCAATAATTGCCACTCTTACATATAAAAATACAGCTCGGAGAGTAGGAAAGTGAGAAAGTTCTTCTTTGGGAGTAGCATTTTCTCTCGAATGAAGAATATTTTCCACTAAGACATTAATTAGGTAAAGAAGAATTACTTAATGGCGATAAATAAGGTAGGGGCTACTACAATGAACACTTCTAGGCATGTTATTTTGGGTTTCACATGCTGTTATAGAATGAAAGTCTAATATACCTGTTGGTTTTATAAAAATAAGTAAGTTTATATGGCTGGGTTTAGTTAGGAAGTACGGAGAAGTAAACGCAAGAGATATGATCAAGAACGACGAGAACAAAGGCTGATAATAGATTAGATTAATTTTATGTAGGTTTTACAAGCGTATAAGACTTTTCTGCACTTCGTTCTATGTACTAAGATCTTTTGTGGATACCTTAATCTACTTAAGCTCTAGAACGGGAATACTTCTAGCGAAGCTAATTAGTTTTCTGGGGGACATATTCCTAATTTGACTTTCCGATTTGTCCATGAAAGGATAGTGTTCAGTGGGAAGCTCTTCGGTGATATGTCTACAAATCATTTAGTTTGCCTCAATCCTGGCGTATTGAACCAGTATCGTAGTTGATCCTGGATCGAACGAAGTTCCTTTTTGGTGTGACTTTTTCGCAGACCATAAAAGGGCTACGGACCAAGGACAGGTGTATTCATCCCTTCCTTTCGAGTCTGTCAGTTTCCTCCCGCATTTGCAAAAAAAAGAATTATTAAAATTTAAATCAGCACAATTATCTCAATTAACACACATTGGAAAAAAATTAATTCTGTAACAAAATGTTGTTAAGAACATTTAAGGCAAGACAAAACTAAACTGTGTACAAACATAGTTTTTTCAATTCGTATGTGCTACAGTAAAAATGTCACAAAAGTCAGCTCTCTCTCTCTAGGTATATGAAAATTTATATTATTTAATAATTCTGAGCTATCAACTTAAATATTCAAGTCTATGGAAATGTAAAATTAAAGTCAAAATTATTTAATAATAGTAAATACCTCTAGCAGGATAAACTCCTACAGATTTAAATTGTAATATTTTTAGAAATTTTTTTTGGACTTACTCAATACAAAGGTTATAGGTACTGTACATATATGGGATTCCATATTCAAGTTTAGATCTAAAATAGAGAGATAATACATGTATAAAACATACAAATTGGTTCATAAAATGTGGTTGCAAAACAAGTTTCTTGTTTAAACAATATTTTGGTTGTATTTTATTTCTGATTAAGAAATGGTGTCATTGCACTGGCAGATAAAAGGTTACCTTATTATAGTCATGTTTTCTTCTAGCGAATTGTTTCCTATAAAATTTGCTTGTAATAATGTTGGCGATATTGAAAACTGTGGTAGTGAGAGAATATAAGCTAATCTATTTGGTCGGTCCAAGGTTATCCGCTATTCACATCTAAGTTGGGGGGCAGAAAACCGTTAAATATCAAGTGTTTTTTTGTTATTATGTTAATACTAATGTTAAAATATAAATCTCTTGATTTTTGTACTAAAATATGGATACAGGATGGACATCAGAAGATGATAGGGTGAAATAGCATTATTTCACAAAGTTTTTATGCAAAATATGATGGAATATAATTAAATCGATTTCAAGTATACGATTTATTTTCTAGCTCGTCCTCGCACAGATAGGTTAGTAAAGAATGTTTATAATATTTTTTTATAGGTTGCTTAGTGAGTGAATTTGGAATGAGTTTAAAATGTTATTGTTTTATTTTACACATATACCTATTTTTACAACACATGCTATGCCGAATTGTTCGTATAACACAGATATTCTTTAAATTTAACTAATAACGATATGAGTATGTTTACAATCGACAACTAATTACAATCAATAATATAAAGTGAATTTTTCCATTTAAGTGAATTATTTAAAATATAAATACACATGGAACGGTGGTTTAAGCTTCACCACTTCCTGAAATGTATAAAAATTCAGTTTAACAATTAGAAAATGTTTGCATTGTTCATAGACCCAAATAATTTAAACCATGTTTGATGTCTGTCAGCTTCTTTTTAACTAGTTTTACCAAAGGTTTGTTATTCCTTTAACTAGCTATTTAGTAACTCCTTTGAAAGTTTACAGCTTTCTGCATCTCCTATTTCTCTCTTTAAATACTAAATCGGAGTGCGACTTAATTAGGTTAGTCAACGCTACCTTTGTTAGACCTATTATGGAGGATTCGGGTTCAAAGATCATGGATCGGTTGTATTTTAGCACTGTACCCGAAGTTAATTTATAAATTTTTGGAAGTAATATTGCTTGTCTACTGTCTGTTATAACAATTAATTTACATTTAACATTTCTGTTGGTTATTTCATTCCCTGCTATAGTTGTATGGCAGTCAACTCCATCTGAAATACACTTGCCTATTTTCCTATAGCCCACAGTCCATCTTCGCTTGCAGAAGTGGGGTTTTATCAATTGTCTCTTTCTACTGAGAGTTCCTTGTCGTACCGCACTCTACATTAGGTTTTAAACCAACCACGTATGTATGAAATTAGGGGTGATAAGTACACTGCGACCTATAATATCTAATGTGTCCCCCCTACTTGCCATATCTCTGATGTTTTTTCTCATACTTATCGCAGCTCATCCAGTCCTATTTTCCTAAAAAAGTTTAGGACATCGTCGGGCATCAAATCAGGTAGATCCTCCTCGTCTATTGCGCTACTGCTGATCCTACAAGATGGTTCTGGTCTCAGATGTGGGATGTGGCGTTTCGGCTCCTTTTTTTGCCAGTTTATTTGCTGTTTCGTTCTCATCTATTCCTGTAAACGGGGATTTTCCTTTACCGGCAAAATTCTTCCGGAGGTTACTGCTCATCTATCGCTGCCCACAGGGGTTGCTCTGTCGCCTCCTTCTTTAGGCTCAGGACCTTCCACTAAGCCGTGCTTGGGCACTCATTTTGGGTTTCTATCAGCCGAAGTAGTTTCTCAGCTTATATCCCCTTTCTTCTGGGAAGGAAGGCTGTCACAACGTGTGATTTGAGGATGTCGTCTCCCCCACATGTTGTTAGCTCTACACCCTTCCACTTCTTCGTCCGTGGCACCTTCATCCTTAGCCATTCCGCTGACGGTAGTGTTTCACAGTCAACTGTGATGTGGCTCAGCTTAAAGTGAATGCCGCCGAACTGGAGCTTGTGCTGCCCATCTGGCTAAAATGTCCTCCACTATTGCCTCCTCCACCAAAGTCTGCTGTTTCTAACCGAGGGTGTTCTCAGGGAACCCTTTGGGAAGGATGGCAAGCTGCTCCTACTTCAGAGCATCCACTTAGCTGCTCTTTTCCGTTGTGGTGTTGGTCTGCCTTCCCACCCCTCCCTTCCTATTTTTGACTTCTTCCCGAGCAGGGCTGATGGTCGTCTCAACCCGCTTGCGTTTTTGACAGGAAGACTCCTGGGATTTGTACTCCAGGGCTGGCTACTCTTGACTGGTTCGGGTTATATTTTCTGACTTAAGTAAAATCTGCAGCCTGCTCCGCTGAGCCCACGTCTCTATGGGTCATCCCTACCTCCAGGTTCTCCCGGATTGGGAAGTGGAGGCAGTTTAGAGGTTGGGGGCCTCTGGAGGGTTTTCGTCCTGTCAAATTCTCCCTTGTGGTCTCAACTTCCTGTCTCCCTGTGCGTCATTCGGAATGACTAATCTGACAATCTTGCAGTTATCAGTTGCTCATTCCAGACCGCGCCACTTCCCTGCTATATAGAGGTAATAGCTGCTCAAGCAGTTCAGCAATTAAAAGTTTAAATAATGTTTGATTCAAACAGCGCCGAATGCTAATTCACTCAATCACTTTCCGCAAACGCTGATTGAAGGTGAAAGATTTATTCGCTCTGAGGAGAAACCATAAAAGAAGGCGAAGGCGAAAGATTTATTCGCTGTGAGGAGAAACCATAAAAGAAGGCGAAGACGAAAGATTTATTCGCTCTGAGGAGAAACTATAAAAGAAGGAGAAGGCGAAAGATTTATTCGCTCTGAGGAGAAACCATAAAAGAAGGCGAAGGCGAAAGATTTATTCGCTCTGAGGAGAAACCATAAAAGAAGGCGAAGGCAAAAGATTTATTCGCTCTGAGGACAAACCATAAAATATGGATACAAGATGAAAAAGTCCTTGGGCTCTAGATAATGCAGAAATTAATCCTTAGTCCCGCGATGGTTTGGAACTTTTTCGGAAAAGCACCCTCATGGGTGCTTTCATACTAGCGAAGTCTTTCTCGGGCCCATTTTTTATAAAGGGTTTATCCCCTTCCAAACTCTTCTGAGGCTTCATGGATGAATGTCCAAGGCGAAGGTCCAGGTATGTCCAGGAACGGTATTTTTACAGTGGAGTACTTTCCATTCCTGTGTGTTCAGGCCCCGATTCAGTGTCGGCAGCTAGGCGGGTTTCTTTGTCTTCGCAAAGGTATATATGCCACACATTCCTGGGTTATAGGTAGATCTTCCTCCTTTATTGCCTTTAGCGTTGCTCCTTCCCATGATTTGAGTCGAATGACTATTCAGAGCTCGCTTTGTCGGCATGTGTAACTTGAATTCATCCTTGCCTATGTAGCTGCCAAAGAATTTTCGGGTGGATATTCAGGTAAATCCTTAAAGGCATGTAGTACGGCTTTCTGCAGCCTTCCTAGGTTTCCTGCCTCAATGAGCGTAGCCGGGTGGTCAGCTTCGATTATTCCCACTCTGTGTCCACCAGCTATAGCCCCATAAGATGTCGCGACGATTTGGATTTTTTTCGGTATAGCACCCTCAAGGGTGCTTTTATCCGAGATAGGTATTTTTCCGACGCGCTTTTTGGAAGGGGTTTTATCTTCTAAGTTTCTCTTTTTTAAAGTACCTTCTCAGAGTCCTTGGAAGGTGTGGCTTTATAAGCTTTATCTTAGTCTTTTGTACTACTAGGGGAAAGTTTGTTTCCCACTTTTCGCCTCGGAGGTCCCTGGCTTGGTTTTCCTTTCTCCTTTATATTGTTGATTTCGCGGCGACGATATTACCCCCTTTTTCACTACAGTTCCTCGCATGGTTCCAGATGTGCATGGTATCTTTTTGTGATCTCCGTGTCCCTAAAGATGAGGGTGGTTACCCCTTCTTCGGAACTTTTCGCCTGATAGCTATCTGACCAAAACCGAAGAAAGGCTTGAAGCTCAATTGCTCTAGTGCCTTCATGGATGAAACGTCCAAGGAGAAGGTCCAGGTATGTCCAGGAACGGCCTTTTTACAGTGGAGTACTTTCCATTTCTGTGTGTTCAGGTCCCTATTCATTTACCTCATTCTGTTCAGGATTATTTTGGCATCTGAAGTTTCTTTGTTTTTGTCACATATACCTGCGGTCTAGGCAGATCCTTTCCCTCTATTGCGTTTAGCTTTAGTTTGTGCCGATTGACGGCCTCAATTACCCATTCGGAGGTCGTTTTGTCGACACATGTAACTAGGCCATCCTGACCGATGTCAAAGTCCCGCATGACCGAGCAAGGCTATTTACATCTAAAGTAATAACGCCTCAGATTGGGGATTTTTAACCTGGTTTACTCCTAGTGCATCTCCTTTAGTCTTACTTCTTTTTGACCTGTCTGGTATGGGAGACCCTACCAGTAGCAAGCTACTGCCGGCATAGCCCAAAGATTCATTATTCAAGTTCGTTTATTTCAGATCCTGCTATATCAAGATACTCGTAGATATGCATAGAAGGGGGAGCAAAAGGGTATTTACACGGTGCAGTTGTTGTGCCTAGGATGGTTGGTCAATACTTCAAAAAATCTCTCAGTTGGAGATATGAATATTTATTGGTACATTAGTCAAGTGTATTAAAAGTATACCTTGTTCAGTATAAATCTGGTTGCACGTCATCAAAGTGAACAAATCGCTATAATCGTTTGACTTTTTTCGTTCGTTTGGTATAGTCAATCAGTATGTTTATTCAGTATAAACTTGGTAAATATTGAAATTCGTAGGCCATAAGTTATTACAAAAGATAAATAAATGCTTTAAAAAAGGTTTCGTAGAGGCCGTGGATTCTGAGTAGACCTGTGACGTCAACCGGCGCAGTACACAAATTTTTGTTTGAAAATTGTCCTATTAACTATACTAATAATTGCAGCCCTTACTGTTTCATTCTGGTCAGTCCGCCGTTTACGTCGTATTGTCTCTTTGAATAGCGCAGTAAATTTTGCTTGTTTTTAAATTATATTATTTAGTTTAGTGTATTTTAATTATAGCATTGCATCGCTGACATTCAGTTGCGCGCAATTATTTACGACGTCACGGGTCTACTCAGAATCCACGACCTCTACTTAGTTTTATATCAAATACAACTCGTGGGCTTATAAAATATATAACTTTAAACGAATATATCTTATGCTAAAATATTTTATATGTTGGCAAAATTGCGATATGTTCCCGCGATCAAACATGGCGTAGTATTGTAGTCAAATAAAAAGAAGAATATTCGAGAAAATTCGTTTGACATTTACTAGATTCTGATACTATTTTAAATGCTTGGCAACGTAGTCCCGTTCTGACAGCGGTGACGTGCAACTAGATTTATACTGGACGAGGTATATTAACGAATACCTATGTTTTTGTTTTGATGTTTTATTTATTATGATTGTCTTACTGCAAATTTCGTGATATTGTTTTCTTGTAATTTCCGAATGAATTTGGTTTTTCTTATTAAAATTTTTTTTTTAAATTTTTGATGAATGGGGGTATTGTGTAGGTATGTATCCATTGAAAATGTTCGTTTGTACAACATTAACTGTGAAGGCAGGTAGTCAAAGAAGAAAGTACTTGCTAGAAAGGGAAAAGATGTGGAGTGGGAGGAGGATTTTAGGTGTTAATTAAGAGTATTTATTCTTGGATTTTGTCCGCATGGCTGACAGGAAGGGAACAATACAGTCACAGCTCTGTACCCGACTCTCCACGATGTCCAAACGCCCCCCAAATTTGGGCCTGTTCTCTGCGAATTCTCCAAGCCTTGCTACCCCCAATTGGCACTCTTCAGCCACACCGAGCCATTATCTCCCAACCTCACTCAAAATCACCCAGGACAATACGACTTCCACACAAAAACAACGCCATCCCAGCCCTGTAGAGGATCTTAAATCCTAATCTGGGCTAATCTATTTTATTCTCTAACCCTCGTAGAAAATTATCAAATCTCCACCAAAATTTCTTGCTTATTCATTCATTCATTCATTGGATTTTGTCAGTAGAATATGAGATTTAAACTGGCTTACAAATATTACTAGATTTTTTCATTGTGATCAATTCCTATTTCCGAGTTAAAGTATTATTGTTACTGTTATGCTCACTTTCTGTTGTATATTTTCACTTAACTATTTTTAGCACTTTTATGATCAGTCACTGTATACTCGCTTTGCATTACTACTTTTCTATTGTAAACTCGCATACATCACATTTTTTATTTACTATTTTCTATAAGGCATCCATGAAAAACTTGAAATAAAAAGACCTCTAGTAGACCAACAATTTTAAGTTGTTAACGAGCAAATAAATCTTGGATGTTCACCACTATTAAACTGTTTACTTTGACTGAGTCTTCAATTTTTATAGAGGGATAAGACATAAATGTAACACAAATATATTAAGTTATTGTAAAGATCAGATCCTGGTTTTTCTATATCATTGCACAGTTATACTGATCTTAGAGGGAAATACATCTAGGATAATCCTTTAGGGCTAATAACATCTAGGCTTTAATATTGTTATGTCTTATTACTTGGTCTAGCTTTAATAATCAGGCAGCTACAAACAAACAAAATGTAACTTCAGTATGTCAATATAATTATGCTCGTTGCAGCGAACCAGCTGTCATTGTATTCTAAAAGCTATTTTTTTAAGTGTGGTAGTTAGGGGAAGGACGTCGAAGATGACGTACCTAAACAATTTATTTTTTATTTTAGGGTTAAAAAAAATTGAGCAACTTTGAATGCCACTAGCCTGTAACTAGTATATTTCCGCAACCAATTGCTAGGTTTTTATTTAAATTTAATAAAGGGAAGCATTTTTTATGCAACTTTTAGAAAAACACTCATTTGCGTCATCTTACCCTCCACTGAGGATAAGATGACGTAAGGCAGTAATTAAGAAAATCTAAATATATCATTACAATATCGTATTAGACTAAGAACAGAAGTCGCAAACATAATTTTCACTGCAATCCTTGTGGACCCATTTCCCACAGCTGGTGCAACGAAACCATGTTTCAGTCTTTTTGCCCCAGTCTCCTCATAATATGCAGATTTCATCTTCGTCTCCTTCGTTGCTTATGTCATCCAATTCATCGCCATTGCAGAGACCTTCCTCGCAAAAATCGCTTTCTTCAGTTTCGCTTTCCAAGATTTCTTTGGATTTCTTTTTGATCCTGGTTTGCACTGTGGTTTGCTCTTTATCAACCATTACTTTTCTAGTAACATTGGTCCATTTTTCTCAAGCTGTGGGCTCATCCTCTTCCTAGGAAATACAAATAATGGTTGTATGTAATTACCAGAAGCTCTAAATGCTATTATCACAGTGATATTCTTTCCTCGTTCCCACGAAGAAATGATCCCAAACTGCTTTACTCCTTTGGGTCCAAAATTCTTACTTCATTCTTTAGGAACCGTAGATATGCCGGTCTCATCGACATTGTAAATACGATCTAGGAGAAATTTATATTTTTCTTGAACTTATTGCAAATTTTGAAAATAACGGTCCGCTTCAATTTTGTTGAAAGCTGTTATCCTATTAATACTTGTAGCTTGAAATTTGAGAATTTCTATTTATAAAACCTTGAAACCAGTCCTTGCCCGCCATTTGTTTATTCTTATTAAAATTGTGTTTAATTTTGTTTTGTTCTGCATATCTGAATATCATGGTTCTTAGTTCTATGCAAGTGACACCAAAAAATAAATTTGCCAAATTTGGAACATGATCCACAATCTCCTGTTTTTGAATTGGCGAAAACAATGGTGATGTACCAAGCGACTCGGATTTGACGTCCTTGGCTAAATTTTTAACTTTAAGTTTTCGCCTTTATGTATTCCAAATGCCCTAGCAACTTTTACGACTATCGTCCAAAATGGCATTCAAAGCTGCGTTAAGAGCTGCAGCAGAAAATGATCCTCACTGTGTTTTTCTGATATACATTCCCATTTCTAAAAAAGAAAGGAAAGCCTTAATTAAAATGTAAAATGACTAAATAATAAATATTTTCTTACGACATGTTAATTAAGGTAACGAACTGAAAAGGCAAAAATGACGCAACCTGCGTGAACTTAGCCCATTTAGCACAACTCACAAAAAATTCTTATCAAAATTGTTCTTTATCAAATATTTAACAAATAAACCCATGCTAACCAAGAATAAATGTCACTTAATCCTATAAAATTGAACAATATACAAAGGAACCATTTTTAAACAACTTACCATCAATATTTACTGAATCAAAAATAGCACGTGCATCACTTTTAACTGTTTTATAGATACTAAACGGTAACATGGCTGACCGGCAGGGTTGCCAACTTTAATATAATAAAAATAGCATTGCTTGTGAAAATAATCGCCCAAAATCGCCAAGTTGTAGAAGAGCGAGCGAAGCGAGCATAAAGTGCGCCGTAGGCGAAAAATTTTGAAAATCGGCGATTTTTTTTTCGAATCGGCGATTTTTCTGAATAATAAAAATGACATTTTTTCCAAATTTGGTATCCCACATTAAGATCAGTCAGTGTCTATTCCACTAACCTTAGGTGTTTTCTGGCGCTCTTGTATTCAAAACTTATTCGTCTCTCCATCTCTCTCTCATTATAGGACTAGCCGTATGCGAAAGAGGAGACAGACGAATACGTTTTGAATGCATGATCGCCAGAAAACGCCTCTTGCTCCCATCCTGCTCTCAAGGGCTACATGTCATATGTCAACATTTTATTTATGCGGGAAATTCGAAGGGCGTCAATAAGAAGGCACTAAAACTGACATTTTTATTGAATAAAAAATAAAATAACAGAACATAAAACAACTCTAATAATTAAGAAAAACTTGAATCTCAAAATTGCACATCAGGAAATACATCCAACAACTCATCTCTTTCCTCATCCACTTCATCTTTTTTGTTTTTGAAATTATACATGGAAGTGGTAAATTTTTGTAACATCTCTTTGGTTGGTTCAAAATTATTACAACAGGAACCATTAATTATAAAGTCAGTCTTAATCCTCAATAACCCCTCTAGTAGGAGAACATTCATTTTATTTCGAACCTTAGTTTTCAAAATATTCATGAAAGAAAATATTCTTTCTACAAATGCATTACTGATGGATAGACTCAAGGTAGTCAGAGCAAATTCTGCTATATTTTTGAATATATTCACCCCACCTACATTTTTATATTGATTCACCTTGATCCAAAATTCCTGGGAAGAAATATTTGGTTCATTGTTCCAGCTAATAGTTATAAGATTATTCCACTCATTTTCAAGAATCTGTTTATCAGCATGATCTTGCAATAAGTCCAGAGGTAAAAGCTGAAATCCTGGACGATTTATCTCTTTGAGGCAAAATTCTGGGCTAAAGTATTTGATAGAATTGAAAACTTTCAAATTTGCTGGTAATCTGGTAGAAAGTTCCCTGCATAAAGTCAAAATGAAGTTTCTGCAATTCTCTTTTATACTTTCCACCTCTATCAAGCTCAAGTTTTTACTTGCCAAAGCTTCTCGATAATTATACCCAAAATCTATAACATTCAAGGGAGTGTATGATAATTCATTATTGATAATTTCATGAATTTTTTGGAAACAGGCACTTCTCATCTCATTCAAGTTTTCTGAAAATATGGGCTTGATCACAATTCTTAACAAAGCTAACAATAAGCTATACACTTCTGTATAAAGTTGGTATGCATCAGCATTTGTTTGCTGGAATGATGCATTAACCACATTCACTTGTATAATTATATTGTATACAATTGTGAAATAAATGTAATTAGAATCTGTCAACATTTCATTGATAATTTTGGCCATTGAGTCTTTACTGTTTCTTGCAACATCACTAAAATAAGTTTTGATCTCCAACCACTGCTCTAATATCACTTTGATAACATTACCTCTTGCAAGCCATCTGGTTTCTGAGAGTTCAATGAAGTTATGAAATTTAACATTTTCATTAGTATTTATAAGATTAAAAATGTCTTTATATCCCTCACGTCTTTGGGTGCTTCTGGAAAACCAGTTGAATATTTGTTTGCACAAAAAATCCAATTCACCTGGTAATACACTTGAGGCTTTACAACAACATAAATGTAGAGAATGGGCTACACATTTTACAAGTATGAGTCTAGGAGCATCAGCCTTCAAAATGGTAAACACTGAATTATTTTTGCCACACAAGACACTAGCACCATCAGTGCCAAGGCCTATGAGCATTTCAATTTTCAATCCAGCTTTCTTAATGTAGTCTTTGATTGCATTTGCCAAATCTATTGCAGTAGCACTGATGATGTTGATGATTCCAAGAAAGGTAGTTATGAACTTATTTCTTCCTTTACTGAAGTACCTAAAATGATACATTAGTTAATCTTGTACTTTAAATAAATACTTTGAATATACCTTATGCATAAACAAAGGTACTTGTGAACAGAGACATCAGTTGACTCATCAATTATCAATGAATAATTGCTACTATCACCAATGTCTGCAACTAATTGTTCTTTGAGTGTTGCTCCAATTACATTTTGAACTAACATGCTGCATTTTGTTCTATGTATCTTGATATCTGATGAACCAGAAACTGATTTCACAGGTCTGAACTCTTTATTGAGCATATCTGATAAATGATCAACTACTTTAATGCTCGAGTGTACTGCAATGAAGGCAGCTATAATCAGTTCGCTCCTCTTGGTATCATTGGATATAACTTTTATATTTGTTAAAGTTGTCTGACTTCCGACTGGTTTATTCTTTGAATAATTCAATTTATGTTTTTGTTTTTCGAATGACTCACCAAATCTGTCTTATGTGCTCGCAGAGAAAGCTTGCATACAGAGCAATAAGCTCTATCTGAATCTTGTGAATCCTGTTGAAGCCATCCTATAAGAATATTGTAATCAGTTGTTTGCAAATTTCCAGATTTTGTATAAATTACATACCTTTGAAAACTGGCAGTTCCTGCCATTGTTTCCTATACGTCTTTTTGTATTTAGAGCTCATTTTATTTTTTCATTATTTTAAATTTTTATTCAAAATGAATTCGATCGAGATCGAAATACCAAGACAAAAGACAACTGACAAATCAAACGAACGTGCAAACGTCAATTCAGTGTCAATACTGTCAATTGTCTGAATTGATAACTTTCAGAGATGTCAACTGTAGCGAGTAGCGGTTAACTTTGGTTAACCATGGATTAACCGGAAATGTTCTATATGTAAAATGCACGATTCTACTAATTTTCTCAGAAGTCACTCCGCCCAAAATAGCCGGAGAGTATAACGAATATCGCCCAAAAAATAGCCCATAGCCGAATCATAAATAGAACCGCCCCTCCAGAAAAATAATAGCCCAAATGGCGATAAATCGCCTGGGTTGGCAACCCTGCTGACCGGTGAAGCTTTAAAGGAGGGCGCCAGGAGTATATAAACTAAATTTACCACATTACTTGATGCAATATAGAGGTGCGTCATCTTAAACTCTGCGTCATCTTCGACGTCCTTCCCCTAAGTTCAAATGATTAAATGTTTATTATTCTTTTGGTTCCAACAGTTATTGAATTGGGAAGTTTGTTGCGATTTTCTTTAACTGCATTTAACTGGTTTTTCTGTAATAAAGCTGCTCAGAATTTTTGAAGGTTGTAGTATTGGTACAGATATCATTCCTTATTTGGTGATAAAAGTCAGTATAATCGCATTTATCGAAAGCAAATGCTTTAAAGAAAAAAATCTTTATCTTTAATTAAAGTTTATTTTTATTTTGTTCAGTGCTAATATTGCTCATATCGTTATTGTACATATGTGAACTGTATTTTAGAATAATAAAATTAAGCAAAAATAATACGTATCCTCAAATATTTTCTCTGAATACCAAATAGGTACTACTTTTATTCATGTAATATTTAAATAAAAAATGGGTCAGTCGTTATAAAAACAATTTTCTTGAAGAAAAAATGTAGGCAGTTATTATTTGGGAGTATGTATTATTTTTGTTTAGATGTCTAGTATGTTGCAGGAATCCATTTTACCAACGACATTTTGGTAAATATCAAGAGCTTAAAATTGCTTCTTGCAATAAGTAGTACCTAATATATTTCAAACTAAATAATCTGTGATTTAAGGTGTACTATATATATATGTGAGATCTTTTGATAGTAAAATTCCTATTAGAGCGTAAGCTAGAATTGTGTTAGTAATAAGGAAAGGACCAAAATATATTTATTTTTATTATGTGTATTTTCCAGTGAGTCAGCTTTACATATATCATTTTGATGTCTCAAAACTAAAGGTTGAGTAATGCACCCATCTATTTGGGCATTGTTTTGTTACTGTGGAGTTTCCAAAATATGTGAAATCATTTATAAATTAAAATAAACTAGTATATTGAATGATTATTAAAAAGGAATGTTCTTTTTTGTATTAACTAGTTTTAATTGTAAAACCACTGATATAGTTTAAAGCTTGTATTTGGAGATTTTAAAAGTAGCAGCAATAAACGCTAAGTGTTTTTCAAGAAAAATGGTTGACTACAGTCAAGCTACCTGCTTTCATCCCATTGTGTAGGAAAAAACTTATTAGTAAACATGTTTAGGGCCGGATTTTATGTAATTTAATATGATTTTAAGTAAAACAGGTACTAACCTGTGCTGATAAAACGTAATAGCAACGTATTAAGTTTTAAATACAACTGAAGACTTCGCGAGAAATGAAAACTGACAAATTTGACAAAAAAAGCTTACAATTTTACCTGCTATGCCTATTTCAAATTATTAAAATCCGGTCCTCTCGGCTAATTGGGGATTTTTATGGCCGAATTTGGCATACATAATGAGATTGTCTAAGGTATCTTAACTGCAGGCAACCATTTTTCTTGAAAAACACTATATCACATTACTTATATAGAAAATAACTATTTTTGGGGTTCAACCTTTAGTTTGTCATCAAAATATTTATTTTTGTTTGTTTTGCTTATATTTATGTTCTAGTAATAAATTTCAGAATGAGTTATCACTTATCATTTTATTGATTCCCGACTTCCTTACGTACATTTTAAACATATTTAGGATTGTGTACAAGCCTTAAATAAACCACCATTAGACCAACTGTTTCGAAAAAATATAAAAAAGTAACTTAGCTATTATTCTCCAGTTTTACTGTCAAGTAGATATTCTATTCTGTAGTAGTAACACATAAATGTAATGCCTCAAAATTTTAAAACAACCTATTCTTTGAGAATGGGGATGTTCTTTAGTTCTTTACTCTTTAACGTTTTGTCGCCGCCTAGTCTTCTAAACGGTATTTTTATGCTTGATTACAGATGTTTTGATAATTTTGATTAAATGATATCGAGGCACGTGAATTGTAGCCGTATTGTCTAAAACATTTCAAAAGTTACCGAAAACCTACGTCTGCGCAAATCTGTTCCATCCACGCGGTTCTCCCAATCTGTTGTCGCATTCTCGATGCAACCACGGTAAAGGCAGGCCGGATGTAAATACAGTTGCATAAGCACACATTCAAATCGCGTTGTACATAACATGAATTAAATTTTGGTTTTTAAAGTGTAGTTTTTAATTTATAAGTGGAGTTATGTGAATTTGTTTTATGTGGTACTGATATTGTTTCATAAATATGGTGGAGTCTGAGTTCAGTGATGACACCTGGGAGGATTTTTTTGGTAAGTGATAATTTTAGTAGCAGATATAATCAAAATATTGACGCTGATTTTCTCGGATATTTTATTTTGGTTCAAAAATAGATAAACTATTGGATAAAAGAATCAATTAATTTCACCTTGGCAATGTTTATATACATACCTTGAAGAGTGAACACGTTAAATTGATTTATTATCTTTAACATTTTGTCAATAAAACCTTTAGTTTAAAAAAAGACACGCATTTCCAAATATTTTATAATTTAAAAATAAATTGATTTGTAATAATATTGGGCAGAAAAGAACCGAAAACATATTAACTTTCAATCAATAACTTATAGTATCAAATATAAGCATTCTAATGCTTAATGCCTTAATTACAGTAGACGGGATTAAAACATTGGTGAAACTCGATATTGAAAAATCTTCCTCCCTTCGCTTGTTACAGATTCGGTAGACATTTGCCGGTGTCTACAGGGTGTCATCAAATTATCATGTATAGACCTTTCTTATAGTATTCAGACTATGGGAAATATAAACAAAACTCACTACATATTTGAAAAAAACATTTCGCTATACTTATGATGCAAAATTTTACATGTAAACAATGTAATTAATTAAAAATGTATAGGAAGGTATCTTGGCAGTTATTTTAGTTTGCGGTAGAAAATTCTACAAATTAATATTAATATTTACCAAGGATATATAATTTTTAAATTTGCCAATAAATTTACTTAGTTTTTTAATAGAATCTTTATCTGAAAGAATTAATTGTTATAACTTGACCAATATAATGTGATGCATTGATTCGTTTTATGAATGGTTATAGACCGGAATTTATTCCATTACTGCAGTATTTTTGATATTTTCCTAATTGATAATTTGAAAAATAAAGATATTTATTTATTTTAAAAACATATACGTACGATTAAATCATTTTACTTTCATTAATAATTCTCACTTGCTCTACTTAATTCACCTTATCTTTCCGGTGTTGATGACACTTCGATCCTATTATAACATGTGTTTGTTTAACCACTTAGATATTAATCTGCTGTAATTGATATTTGATCTACATGTGGAAACCTTCAAAAATGCCCTTTTTGATTTTCTGAAATGGTTTATTCGAGGGTTATAGTTCCACACTTCCTTTCGTTTTAAATTAAGATTAAAAATAGAAATTTTTGAATATTTTTTAACCTGACAGATTCAGGATAATTTATTTTAATTAATCTAGATAAATTGTTTGAACAGACCAAAATTCACAGTTAGCAAGACATTAAATGTTTATAAATTTTAAGATTGTATAATTTGCTCTTATGGATAATTGTAAATTCAGAAGTTTGTGTGTTAAAGTATTTACGCATTCAGGAAGACGAGTCTATCAGATAAGATCTAAGAATTCAACTGCACTTTCTGGGAACGATGACAGGCGTGTAGTTCGGAACTTTGAAGGATTGACTTTAGTTTGTAAATTTAGGAAGCTATTAGTAAACAATGGGGATGAGAGTGGTAATGATTGAAAATAAAAACACGTAGGAAACGGAAATGGATGTTAAAAAGTATAGTCGAACGTTTCGTTTGTCGAGTGATTTTGTGGCTAAAAACTAAAGTTTCCTCCTGTCAGAATTATTTAGAATTTAGGAAAATATTATTAATGGTATGTTTAGGTGAAATTTCCGCTTTAAATTGAAGTCGTTGTTATTTTTAAACGCTGTTAATTGTCAGCTAATTTTTGACTACTAAATGTAAAAATTGGTATATTTTAGATATATTTGGTATATTTAGATTTATTTAAAAAACAGTTGATTCAGCGTTTAGGAAATTAAAACTTAATGGGGCTAGGAAAAATATCTACAATCAGCTAATTTCCTAATCAGGTCAAAGAAAAGAGAGAAATCTCTCAAACATGAAGAAAGGACGTTGCTAATCGTGGATCACCATTAGTATATTATTCAATGAGCGTATAATGATAGCCGTTAATCACGAGGGAAAGTTTAAATCACCCAGTGAATGGTAGCTATTATACCCTCGATTATACCCGAGTAGGAGAGCTGTCAAAGATACTTTGGAAACGAGTTTGCAAAAGTATCTAGATACAAGATAAGTTACTTTTTGAAAAGGTATCTGAAATTATTTTGGGTATCTAGTTACTCTTGAAAAAAGAACTTAGATACGTCCCAGATAGCACAGGAATATTATTAGAATACTCCTAGAAGCATCTGCTGGAACATTTTAATATTCTTATAATATTACCACAACATACTTTATATATTACTGGAACCTTCTATGAACATTCAAAGAGGACTGACTTCCACATTCTATTAACGTTTATGGAATATTCTGAGACAACTTTCTATTACTACATGATATATTACTGGAATCTACTATATGTTCCTAAATACTCCTTAAAATATTCCAGAATATTATTTAAAATATTTATTTGGAATTTTCTTTAGATATTCTCTTTATCACAAAAATATAATTTCATCTTATTATTTTATATCTAGGTAACATTATTCATAAAATGTTTTTATAACATTAATGAAGAACATTCTGAGAACTTTTGAGAATGTCATTAGAATATTAGTTCAGAATATTCCATGAATATTTGGTATACTACTGCAACATCCTATAAATATTATTTAGAATACTCCAAAATAATATTTAAAATATTTACTTGAGATCTTCTATAGATATTATCTTTATCTTAATAATATAATTTCAATAAAATGTTCTTATATTATTGGAGAAAAGTCTAAAGTTTTGAGAATGTCATTAGAATATTTACTTGGAGTCTTCTATAGATATTCTTTTAACCATAATTATTTTATCTTATTATTTTCAAGTAATATTATTCATAAGTGTAGTATTAGTTCAGAATATTCCATGAATAGTTGGTATATTACTGGAACATCCTATAAATATTCTTTGGAATATTTTAGAATATTCAACTTTCGCACTTTATTGTAATATTCTGAGAACGTTTGTGCTATCTGGGGTATCTGAAGTAAATTTTTTTATATAGTAAATAAGAATTCGGGTTAGCCATTAATAATTTGAAGATATTGTAGACATTTTTATTTTTTTCAGATATTTCTCGATTGTAACACAGTTTACTAACGAACTGCTTGAATAAAAACAGTTTTTGAAGTTTATTGAAAGTAATAAAATGAACAATTTTACTTTGAAATGCTTTTCGTTAAAACAAAAGAATTTTAAGGAAATCAATAGCTGGTGTTCGCTCCTATGGCAGGCTGCAAACCACAAGGCATGCTTTGGATCAGATTTTGGATCATGTTCGGTTAAGATTGTCCCATTCCTGCACCCAGTATATCGTGAAGCTCTCAAGAATTTCTGACGCAAATGTCTCCCTATTTCATCTATAGGATTTAAATTTGGACGTAGGGCAGGTCAACTTACTATAAAATAACTAAGATACTCTTTTCTGACAGCTCTGACAAGTAGAATATTATAATTTATCCACGATTACTATTTGTTGAAGTTTTTATTTAACAATATGGGTTACATTACATACATGCTTTTAGAAACACTATTATTTTATTGTAACAAATATTTGATACTATATGTTATTGTTCATTTATGCAGAGTAAAAAATTACTATTATTAAAACAAAAATTAATGAGGGAACTCAGCGGCATCTCATTTCTGGCGGAAAATCGATTTTCATTTTCTATATTTTCTATTAAATCCCTAATCTACGCACACGAACAATAACGTTTAACAATACATCAGCTGATGGCTTAGTGTCGCTTAGTGTAGATGTTCGTAGCTTTTAACTTTGAATCATGTAAAGGACCAGGGTCTTGATTCTTGAATCTCGAATTTGAAATATCAGTGTCGATATATTGTAGATAGTTTTTACAAAGGCGATTCTTGAAAGTCAAATTCGAGATAAATTCGACAATTTTGTTCGAGACTGCATCCATAACCATGTCCCTATATCGTACAGCCGTCATTGTCATATTCATTACCACCACTAAATCAGTGCGACCATCATAACATATGCCTCCCCACACGCAAACTGAGCCAACACCAAAAAGAGTGGTTCGCGCCATCAAACATTTATTGCATCGCTGTCCTTTTTCTCTTCACACCAATATTCGACCATCACACATATTTCAGCCGAAATCTGGACTTATCCGTAAACATACAGTACCTCCAGTTCTGAAAATTCCAACGACTGTGTTCTCTCGCCCACCGATATCTGCATGCACGCTGATCCGCAGTCAACCGTGAACTACGCCTTCTGGCTCTTAAATTACATGCATGCAACCTTCTTCTAACAGTTTGACTAGATATTACTCTTCCGGTAGCATGCCTAAAGAAGCTGTTAATTCTCGAAGCAGTAAATGTTTGGTTTCTTCTTGCAGTTACAGCTATAAAGCAGTCTTGAGCAGGAGTTGTAGCTCGTTTTCGTCCTCCTCCATGCCTGTACGCTGCAAATCCAGTTTCCAAATATCGATTACATGCACGACTGACAACACTTTGTGGCACATTTAGCCGTGTGAAAACTTCTTCTTGACTTAAGCCTTCGTGTATCCAACGTACTAATTGATCGAGTTGCACTGTTTCTAATCGCCGTAGCGCCATTTTTTTTTCAGGTAAACAGATTTATCGACTACAGTGATAATGTTAAAGTTACTACAAGCACTTCTACGCGACTAAAATGTTATTATTTTGAAATCAAATTCCTACAATTCTGGTTAAACAGCGTATAAAAAGAAAAAAAACGACAAAAACAATTTGCTATATAAACAAAGTTTACTAATAGCATGAAACGTATATTTAAAATATTATTTTTGTTGAGCAGTGTATATGTTGAGCAGAACTTAACCTAGAGAAAACAATAACTTTTGTAACACGATCTGTCTGGTCGAAGATTCAATTTCTCACAAGATGTAAGAAAGACAGTTTTTATAAAAGCTTTACTAATTTTTAATTTAACCCCTATTGTCATTGGTCATTGCTATATTTTTTATTGCCTACTAAACAAGAGTTTGTATAAAAATTAAATACGACAATAAAATGTGTTTAGGAAAGATTCAGTTTCTCTTAATTTCTAATTACTTCTTGATCTTAAGGGTTTTATTTGATTTATAGTACTTCTAATACTAGTAAATAGAGGTTTCTATAAACAACTGTCATACACTAAACAAAATACTCAAAAAAATACTACTAAACCACTACTAATTAGAAAAAATATCTCTGCGTAGTACGCTGATTTCAACACGAGTGTCCATCAGCGAAAGTTCATTCATATTCGTATCTTGATTCTGTACAGCCCACATCTATGTATTTACATATTCTGTATGCTGAGAAATTGTAAAATATCCTTTTGGGCAATTTAAACTTTATTAACCCATATATTCAAACTGAAACAACATAGTCTGTTTATTTTAATACATCTGTTTGCAGAATGCGTTCAAATGAACAGACTTCCGAAAATATCTTTAATAAACGTCTTTTATTAGAAAATATGAAAACATTTATCTAGAAAGTACTTTTTAACACCATTGATCTTATAAATATGCAATTACCGTTTATCAAGGGTATGTCTTGCTGTAGTGGTCTGAAAGTTCTGAAGTGTTTGTCTAACCTCTGGACATTCTGCTCTTCACATTTTAACTGTTTTTTTTTTAATTGTTTATGTAGGTTTTGGAGCTATACCTCTAAGTGATTACAAAAAATATATTCTAAAAGATTCAATTGTGGTAATGAACTCAAAACGATAATGGGTACTATTTATATTTAAGAGTGGTTTCCTAACTCTGTCACATCTTCTCGGAGCTTATAATCAGGAGCTTCTGGAAGAGGTGTTGAAGACGAGCGTCAAAGAATCGTCTGAATTGTCTGAACTATCAACAGCTTTAGAGTAACCCGACGGGTTTAGTGGAGTCATAAATATTTCGGATGATTCATTCTGGCTTGAATCAGGTGCACTTTTGGACAATTCTTGTTCCAGTGGGTCTATTATTTCCCTTTTTACTTGTCCAATAGTTGAAGTATTTGTCCTAAGGGATATTCTTAACAAGGATCATGAAATAGCGTGAAGCCCATGATGCATGTCCACAGTGGAAAATGTAAACGCTATGTTAGTATGGTGTATTGAGTTCGCCGACTTACTGGCGACAATATAAAACAAGAATCAAAGTGGAGCTATGTTCCAGGGGCTTGGATATATTAATTACACGTTTGAAAATTCACCCCCTCCCTAAAATCTACTTTTCAGAGGTGCCATACCGTGAATTGAAAGCTCCTAAAGTGTCAGTGTGTGGCTTATGATACATTCAAAAACATTCTCGACTCCCAGTGTAAAAAAGAATACCTTACTTTAGACTACCGTCAGTACGAACCTTAATAGTATATTAAACAACGCATTTCATATGGAATTCTGTTATGACACGAGTTCAAGTTTAAAAAACGAATCGCGGAGCGATGAGTTTTTTAAAGAACGAGTGCCACAACAGCCATATGAAATAAGTTGTTTATAATATTTTTTATATTTTGCCATTTTATCATTGTTTAAATTAATTTATTATTTTTATGTATTACGAAAATTTTGATTTTAAAAAGTATGTAGGTAGCACTGTGTAATTTATAACATTTGACAGTTTTGACATTTTAATTATGAAATGTTAATGTTTTAAATTATTTTAAAATGACTAATACACCACTAATAATATATTATATAAGTAAAAAATTATATTCATATTCACAAATACTTTCTTAAAGACCAATATAAAATTAATAAATTGCTATTAGCCACAAATGTCATTGTCAATAGTCTTGTCATTAGATACTTCACTCATGTCGCCAACCATTTAAAACAAAAATTTGCGTGCGTAAAAGTTACATTACGATACGCAAATGCGTTTTATAATGAAGATTTTTATAAGTGCAAAATATAAAAAATTATTTATAATAAACCCTCTAATACTGTATGAATAGTACATTTTCCATACATGTTACAAATCATATTCGCAGTTCAGTGTCAAATAAACCATGTTATAACCAGTTTTGATAAGAACAATATTTTTAATATTAAAATAACACACTTTTTTTTTATTGGCTTTAACAGTTGTGCTGATACAATTTTACAAGAAACAGAAATGGAGAAACCAAATTATTTTCTGCCTTTTTGGTTCTTGATACATCTCCGGCTTGACAAAGTCAATTGTTATTTTTATATTCTTAAATAAACAGAACAACTACCGTGTTTCATCATCAGTTACTACGAAACGTAAATATTTGAAAAATGAACTGGTTTGGGTACACATTAAAATATTCAGCAAACATTGGAACAGAACAAATAAAGTTTAGTATATACTTACCTAGTTTTACTTTTTAGATATTATGAATTAAAATTTATAGGATAGAGAAGCTCATAGTCAAAAAATCCAAAGAATTAAACTGATTGTCGTATTACATTGTACGTGCACGATGATCCAGAATTGTCAAATACAAAAATAAGAATATCATTTTAAATTCCCTAGGAAACATCTCGGGTAAAATAATCAAAATATGTTTTGCAATGTAATCAATAATTTCTAGGTACAAAATAGGAGACTTCCGATTTCATAATGAATAGCTAAAGTTGACTTTTCACTAAGGTTCCCCTTATAGTAACTTTTGCTCTTTTCAAAAAGTATCTTTTAAGTATTTTTTAAACTGTTGGTCAACAGTAACATTTGAAGAATTTTTCTTTATTATTTAAATAAAAAACGTAAAATTTTGTTAAAAGTTGTGGCGTTATTTGTGAAAGCGATGTATTTGGAAAAAATGGAGATTTTAAAAAATAAGAAAGTTAGCTCACCAAATTTTTTTTGGAAAGAAGAAATAAGCTTAATTCAAGAAATTGAAAATTAAACCATATACAATGCAAAACTACTAATAAAGTTAGTAATGCAGGAATGGTATGTATTTTATTTATTGTAAAATAAACGCTTATATATCACCATTATCATTTTGAGGTTAAGATACCTTACTAAAAATTAAAATATGGTTTTAGAAAGAGGCTTGGCGCCAAGTACTTTCTAGCTTTAACTCAAAAAATTTAGCAGTTAGAAGTATATGTAAAAATTTGATTAGACTGCAAAACAAGATTATTATAAAAAGAAAAAGGAGCTTCTTGAAAAAACAGTAGAAGCAGAAGAGAAGAAAAGATCAAGAAAAGGGAGAGAGAAGAAAAATAACATTTAAAAAATATGGTTTTATTAGATTTAGAAATCAAATTAAAAGAAAAACACTTTAATAAAGAAAGCATTTTTAACTATTAATATTTACAATCTGGCAAAATGTTCATTAATTATCAAATTTTTAATGTTTTCTGCAGTATTTTATTATTTTCCATGGGAAGTAATACATCCTCATTGTCTTCCTCTATTTTATATTTTCCTCCATAAATATGTTATAAAGAACTCCAGTTGCGACTACGACTGCCATTGTGGTTTCTAGTTTTAATCTGATGCCAAACCTTAAAGCAGGAAATTGTCTTTTCCATAAACCGTATTGACGCTCCACTGCAATTTCGAGTCCTTATTATAGAGTCATTACATACATTTTCGGCAGGTATTCTGGTTTGTTGTGATTTAGTCATAAGATACGACTTTAGAGAATATCCACTGTCACCAATTAGCATATACAGACCTAAGACACATAATTCTAGGTCTCAGTAAAATTATGACGTCAAACCTAAAATGAAGTTTTGCTAGCAATACATACTTCATTAAAATTTTTATTTATGTTTCTTATGTTGGTATGAAAAAAAGAAACATGGCTAACTAATCACGTCAACAACATTACATAGATCATCATCTCCATCGATTATCGTTGAGATATGTTAATATGGCTGAAAGTCTCTAATATATTGGTCCATTATCTAATTAATTGAAGAACAAAAAATTTCTATCTATTCACAATACTGTTTCCAGAATTTAAATTTAAAACCCAAAATTAAAAATGAGATAAGTATAGACAATATATTATAGAATAGTATAATTTAAAAAGAAAATAATAATAAATAAGCAAAACAAAATTTAATTTTCAAATTTACCTAAAACCATTTTTGAAGTCGACGAAGAGTTATTTCTTGTTTTGTATGTCTTTACAAGTTGATCTATTAATTCTGATTTTGTTGTTGATTCGTTCGTGCTTGAGACAAAATAATATTTTCTACATCTGAATATTACTGCATCTTGTCCACCAGAAGAATCAATTTTAACTAATGTGCAATCAATTGCGCCGATGGTCTTTGGAAAGGAAGCTATTTCATAAAATGTTTCAACTACTTCTTCCATTTCTCGATTATTTTCATATATGCGAATGTATTGCCAAAAATAAAAAAGTTTGATTCTAGAAAATAAAAATTTATCTAGTAAAATTTTACAGGACGAATGGTATTTGAGAAGATTATTTTTTGAATCATTTTGTACAAAAGCCACTTTATTTAATAATTTATCATTATCTTTTCACTACTTTCGCTGTTTAATTGTTCAATATTGTTGTTGAATTTTTGACAGTTACATGATTTTATCAATACTGGTAAAACGACTAGTGGTTTTATCACTATAAAACGGAATTATTGGCTAGCATTTAGCACAGAACATTGAAGATCAAGCGTTTTCATTGGACTTAATCACAAAACTGTGATATTTTGACAGGTGAAAAAAATATCGATAAAAAAATCATATCAGCTCTACTATACCGACTATACCTTAGTTAGTTTAGTTTTTTGCCTTAATTTTCACTTAATTATTTTTAATACCGCCGAGACGTACGGATTTCATATGTAGGTTGCAGAATATGAACATTGGTGTTTTCGCTTTCAATCAAATAGCATTTTTTACTTAATATGTTCGACACTTATTCATTCGAATGACCTGAACGTGTACAACAAAGAAACAATCCAATGCATTTTTAATATCCACGATAATTTATTAGCTTTGTTTTTACATTAGTCACATGTGCTACACGTTGAATCACGTTCTGTTGCAGATAAATGGATTATACGGTTACAATTTCATTTTTCTAATCTTGCAGAATTGTTGGCAATAGGTATTATGTTTCAGAAAACGCTGTAGATACAGTGAGTGCTTTCCCAGAGTCGTACCTCTACGAGAATATATACAACATGTTATCATTTTTTATTTCTATATTTAACTATTTGTTGCTAAAAATAATGTTAATTTTATGTATGTGAAATAAAGTATAAAGTATTGTGTAAGAATGCTAAAATACTCACTACGGCAAAATTCTTGGACCCTCTATAGTAAATTGTAAAACGAAATATTTATGATGTCTTGTTTTTTTGCACATATAATCTTTATTTATTTCACCAGTGGTGGGCATTTAAAAAAGTTTACAAAACCAATTTCCCATAATATTAGGTACACATTTTTTAAAAGTGGTTCATGTCGATTTAATTTATTGTTTAGTATTGTTCTTTGCAATTATGCCTGGCAATAGAATTAATAGATCAAGAATAGTGGCTTTGCATGATGATGGTCTGCCGAATCATCAAATTGCGGATAGACTATCCGAATAGTGCATTTGTACCAGTAAACTGACATCGTTGAGTGAAGACGTGGGATTGGGCGTCCTAGGGTAATGAATGCAAGAGAAGATCGGTATCTAGCAGGTTATGTACGTCGAAATAGAACCATAACAGTATCAATTGTTTGAACCCATTTAAGAAGAACGTATGGTCGATTAATTTCTTGTACCACAATACGGCGGAGACTTGCCAGATACAATTTGTGATCAGGGACACCATTAAGAGTACCCAGGTTACTTCCCAGACACTCTACACTCTTCCCAGTACTCTACAGTGGGCAGAGGAACACAGAGACTGGATTTTAGCTCAATGGCGAAATGTCCTTTTTTCGGACGAAACCAGATTTGGTTTAGTCAGTTATAGTCGGACACAAAGAGTTTGACTACAAAGACTAACTTTTGCAAGGAAATTCGTTCCATACCAAGGAGGATCAGTAATGTTTTGAGAAGGCATAATGTATGGTCATCGTACACAGCTTATTCCTATTCCATTATTGAACCCGTTATTTATCCTCTCCTAAATGAAATTGGAGACAATTTCAATTTTATGGATAACAGTGCTAGACCCCATTGCATGAGAAGAGTACAAAATGCACATTGAGATTGGGAATGTTCAAAGATTACCATTGCCAGAAAATTCTCCAGAAGATTTTTTTTATAAATCCCATAAAAAATCCAAATAACGGAATGTCCCTTCTTTAATTCTCGCAAAAAATGACTTGTTAGTTTAAAATGTTTAAAATTACATCATTCACGGACTAACATTTATACACCTACACAGCCCAGACCGCAATATTTTATGTATGTATGTGTTCGGCAACCCGTAACATAATCTTTGTTTTATTTTGTTTAATAAACTCATTATTCTATTGTGGAAATTGCTATGCGGTATAAAGGTTTGTGTTTGTTAAAAGAAGTCAATAAAAAACCAACTGTAAACAAATTTGATCTTGTAATAGTGAGGTCAATGAAATATTTATAATGTCTGTAGTTATTTTATTTTTAAAACGAAATTGGTATTAGCACTGCTTTGGTTTATTCGTAAAAACTTTGTTTATAAGATAATTTTTCCTTAATATTAAAATTAACTTCTTAGGAAAACAGATTTTTTAATTTAATATTCTCCCAGTACTTGACATTGACCGACACTAACCATTTCCAAAACCTATTTGTGGTTTTATAAATCCTGTTTTGTTTTTAAATGAAACACTTAGATTAGGTAATGTAGTAGAAAGTGGTGCGACAAGGTATTCCCTGTGGAAGGAGACTTTCTTAGTTTAACATTTATTACATTTAGGTCCGGGTGCATAAACGCTTGTTAAACCTCTGTTAGCTAACATTTTGACAAGTGCATGTGCAACGATAGCGCGTGAGCTATCATAAGCAACGAAGTCCGTTTAAATTTCAAACATATACAAAATTCTTCTTTCCAAAGTCTACTCTACTTATTCACTCTATGAAATGTGACAACGTAGCCTAGGAATACATTTTTACATATCTCGTTGACGAATCAAGTTAGACTTTAAAATTCAAACAGGCGCATGCGCTTCAGGGGGATGTAAAATTTACCAATTTAACATAGACTTAACACGTTGTTAAGTAACCGAGCTTTGACAAGTGTTTATGCAACCGGCCCTTAAACTTTTAACATTCTTCATACTATAAATATACTAAAATTAAAGTAACATTTACTAAACTACCTCTTTGGTGTTATTTTAAGAACAACTGTTTCCTAGTATACATTATTTTTGTCTTTAACAAGTACACATTTCCTCTTTCAACCACTTGATTCATCTTCAACTAATTGTCGATGTTAAGCTAACTGTATAACAAGATGTTTATAGAATTCTTAAAGTACAGTCCTGGTTCCAAGAATCAAGTATGCAATTTATTTTTATAAAGTTATGATTATACAATAAGTATAATTATGGTGATTTATCCATTGGATATGCTTGCAGATATAAGTAATAGCGCACGTCCCCTGTGAGCAAAAAATTTGCCAAAGAAATTTAAATCATTGCCTGTTAATTACAATCTCAAAGATATAAATAATACTGTAAATAAAACTGATATTCTCTCTCATTCTTCATCCTAAATGTTTGTGGCAAGATTTTTGTGGCAACAATAAACTTTCTGCTTCCAATTCTGCATTTTCTACATCGGATGGCAGGTTTTCCTTTTCTTGTGTCAATTCTTTTCCGTCCATTTCGTATTTATTTACTTTGTACACAAAACGCAAAAATATTCTCTTCAAAAACCAAAACGTAACACTTATTTGAAATTTGTTGACAGCGTAATTCATATCCCTAACAACGGAGCAACTCAATTGCGATTTTTGTGCCCAAAATTACAATTTTCTTTGAAATTCTATTTTTCGCCTGAAGTTGAAGTCTTGCTATAGAAAAAAATGTTGTATTGTACACGACGATAAAATCGCATCTTCTCGAGCATAATTAACGTCACAACGCTAAAAAACGCTCTTGAAGATAAAATATAGTTTTATCGTCTTGTATAATAAATAACTATTTTTTATTTATCCCAATAAAATTATGGATTTGGCTCCTACTAAAGAATTCTCTAGTTCTCTTTTTAGACATCTATAAAATACATAAAATATTAAATAATGTCATTGAGCTTAAGGCTGTCTCTTTTACTTTATCTGTCCTTTCAGTTTATTTTTTCATTGTCCACAACTTCTCTAGTACTTTATCTTGGTTCTAACCATTTGTTTATCTATATATGCATATTTGTGTTATATTTTCAATGTCACACCATCAACTGCAGTCTTACAATCTTCTTGGTATATATTTAACCTTTTGCTTTGTAACTTTTATAGCCTGATGATGGCCGTATTGTAGACCGAAACTAGTAGCTCTTTAAATTTAAAACATTTATAATAATAAAAATTGTGACATTGACGTTGGTTTTTTCTTTCTTTATTTTAGAAGAGCCACATTTGAGATATGGATTATTTGCTTCAATTTTAATCTATGTTACTTTTTAATGTACCAGAGATGTTGCAAAAAAGTTAACGTTTATCTCTGTAGGTTAATCGTAATTAACATTGTTACATCAACAAATTGTACTCAATGGAAATAAAGTTGTAAAGAAAATATCATTTATGTAACAGATCTCTGCCACATTCACCTGTAAGATAAAAAAACAATAAAATAAAATCGTAGATAGTTCGCGGAAAGAGCAAATTATATAAATAAAAATGTATCTTTCATTTCTGACAGACCACTTACATATTTTTTTACACGTTTTATGTGTTAACGGTCGTAAGTACTTATAATAAGAGAAGCAGAAAGATTGACAAGACACTGTGTTTACTGGAGGCGATACGATATAAAGCTGTTGAAATAAAGATACCGGATGTCCAAGGTACTTTCAAATTTATCTTTAAAAAAAAAAATCAACGTAAATGGTAACTTAAGCATTTTTACGTTTTATCTTAATACTGTAGAAAAGCATGGTAAGTAGCTAAGTTTTTTGTGAAAAGTTTTTCTATTTTGGTTAGGTTAGGCTTTATGTAAGTAGTCGTTCCATAATTTTCTGAGCCATATTCTCAAACAGGCAGCCGTAGAAAAAATATAGTACGCAACCCTACAATTTGATCCACTCGCGAATTATGGCTGGTAGGTAATTAGCTTTTTATCCTACTCTGTACGAATATATTATTAGTAAATGATATCAACTAAGACGGCTATACAAATAACAGATATTGTTATAATTATAAGTTTGCTTGAAGGATTATTATGATTACGGTTTTTAATCACATTTTGTTGGCAGGATTAGAGAGAATGAGAGTAGAATCTGCTAGATGATGTTGGATACAGTCCCTTATATTTGTGTAATTTCCTGAAGCCATATGGTTCTGAATTTTCCTGTCCCTATCCAAGCTGCAATTCTAAAACATTATTTTGCACAACTTGCAGACTTTGGTATGCCATGATGGCAAGGAAAACGGGAAATCCGTATGACATCCTCATAAAGAAGTAATTTATTCATTACCGTGTATTCTGTTTTGACTTTAGATCGTTGTTGTTGAGAATGTTAATATGATTCAATTATTTTATTTTATTTATTTACTTTTTATCTGTTGAATGGTCTTATTGAACAAAAGCAACGTCATCTGCATAAAACGCTGTTAACAACGAACCGTCGGCCAATCGTGGAATAAAAATTGAACCAATTTAGAATACTGAAGCTGACGCTAACCGTCAAAATACCTTAAGGTTATGTTATTGTATTATATTTATGAGTTGTGGTTTAATAGAGAATTAATTTTTCAATATAAATGGTGACTTATTTGAGCCATATAAAAAAGGTTTACTATGAATTTGATTAACTCTCTCACATCGCTACAAAGGGAGTATGTTTGAACGTCAATTCTGCAAATCTACAGAAAATGAAGTGTACCAGAGACAACCCCGAGACGCCCAACTACATGCAAAATTTTGGATCGCAATACTTAACTGGTCCATTGTAATGAAAGGTGTGGGTAGATGGCGTGCATGTTGATAAAGAGGTAAGAAAGGTACCTGGAGATCGGAACTGTTTAAGAAAGAGCGCGAACTACACAGCTGTTCAAAAAGGTCTACTTACTACAGAGTTGTTTGAAAAATAATAAGATAAATCAACATTGAAAAATACGTAAATATAGCGTTATATTATTAAAATTAAATAACAGTTGGTGAGGTTATTAACAATAGAAATATAGTTTTCTTTTGTTTTTTTATACATAATTATAAATAAGAGTAATCTGCTAACATACCTTCAATGCCATGTGCTAAGACATGTTCTTGTTAAGGAATTCTGTTTATAGGGAATAAACTAGGAACAGCATCGACTCGAAATTTACGTGTAGATAAAATCAGGTAGCTATCATCGGTAAAATGACAGCTACAAATAGTACGGCTACGAAGAGGAATAGCAGGTGTATACTTCACTCCCATCCTTTCTTGACACAATTTTGACCTATAAACGTATTAGAATTGATGGTTTTTACTTTAAAAAGATCAAAATAACTCTTACTATTTATCATTGGATGGAAAATAATACATTTTATCAACCTCATCTTCACTACTTCCACAAAGCCAACAGAGTTCTCGTGACATCTTAAACTTCTGCGCACTTCAAACTGGCAAAGTAAAAAAAAATTCTATCAGAGACAAATTCTAACAAAAATATAAACAAATATGGCGAACAGCTAACAGACAGCAAATGTCAAACCGAAATGCACGGAATTAGAGATAAACGGAAATTCAATGCACAGAACAGCAAATGGAGCTGCAGCGCTACTTCCGCCACCTGTTTCCACCTTTTAAATTATTGAACAAAGATGTATTTATGCAGTTCCAATGTATCAGACAAAGAATTCTTCTCATGTTCTTACCGAACTAATTTTCATATGTACTTTGGCGTCTTGGGGTTGTCTCTGAGTGTATCAAAGAATAGAATTGAGTGTATCAAAGAAGTGAAACATCTAGATTCTCTCAATTTCTTGGCGCCACGATATTTAACTGGAAATTTTTTACAGCCGAACTTATAGACGTAATTTTTCCTGATTTTTGGAAGCAAAGTTTTCTGACACCCATTTATAAATCAATAAAGAAAAATGTTGTCACCAATTATCAGAGTATGTGCCTACAATCTGAAATACCAAAACATATGGATTCCCTTATTTCTAAAAAGTTATCTTTGGACACACGACATATTATTAATTCACAACAGCATGGTTTCACAACTGGAAAATCCACTACCTCTAATCTACTTTGTTATGAAAATTACATTCTATCAGATTTTGAAAGTAAACTTCAAGTTGATTTTACTAAAGCCTTCGATAGAGTTAATCAAGAACTGTTACTGTCAAAATTATTTGTGGTTGGTATAAGGGGGAGTGTATTTAACTGGCTACAAAGTTATTTATCAAACAGAGAGCAATCTGTTAGATTTGCTGGCTCCATATCATCGGTAATAAAGGTGACATCAGGTGTTCCTCAGGGGTCACATCTGGGAATTTTATTTAATTTATTTATTAATGATGTAATAGAAGTCTTGTCGGACAGCTGTTGCTTGATGTTTGCTGATGATTTGAAGTCATATTATAAGTGACAACATCAGCTGTCTTTGGCTTGTGATTGGTCAGATTGTGTGAAAAGATAAGTGATATAGTCTCCAAAATATGCATATAAACTTGAATAAAATCAAAGCTTCTACCAGAAGTAAAGCCAGGCCGCCCCTGAACAATCACTTACGTAATATTCTGAACGGGTTAAGTATTTTTCTATAAGAGAGAATCGACTAAAAATGGATAAATTACAAAATCGGTTCGTTCTCGTCTATGCACCCCATGGGAATGTATCACTCACCTCTATCATTAATTTAATTCCAAACAATAACAGCAGACAATCAAAAAAATTAAAGACCGATATATAACTCGTATATCATTTAACCGGTATCCCAACATTTCATTGTAGGTGTGAGATGAAAAATAAACTAATACTTGTTAGAAGTGTACACCAATCATCTCTTGACAGAAAAGATGAATAGATTTTGCAATAATGTTCAATAGCGTGAAATTTGTTGTAACTTAGTGCCTAACCCTATGAACAATCGATAGTCAATCTTTCATCGTTAGCTATAAATGAGGTACAGTGAACTCCGCTAACGTTATCTCTAAATTGTGTTCAATAACATTTTTATCTCATCTAAATATCAAAAATGGTATTTACGATCAAATTTTAGAATTGAATGAAACGTTGTAAGATCTTACATTATTCAAAGTATTCCTTAGTCTGGTCTAAAAGCGCGACATAATAAAAAACATTAAGAACCTCAGAAACTGAAGTTTAAATGTCAACTTTATAATTATTGTTCTTTTGGGAGTGCCTTGTAATGTCAAATAAAATATTAAATATTATTTTATACAGTAATTACTTTTACTAACTAAATGTCTTATTATACTCTTGGGTGGTATGATGAATTGAAAGCTTTAAACAAAAAAAGGTACTTACACCAAAAACATCAAAATTCATTCCATAAAATTATAGTTTTGATCTGAAATTGCAGAACATAGCAGACATCCTAATGGCGCGTTCTCATTAGTCGATTTCATTGATTGAAGTGAAATAGTCTAATGTGAATTTCCCATTCAATGTTCAATGTGTTGTCGGCTTAAATAATTTTTCCCTGAAACCGAATAGTTAGATTTTAATTTATTTAATTTGATTATAGAAAAACGAACCTTAATATTTATAAATTAATGGACTTTTACTACCAAACTCTATAAATAATAAATGATTCTCTTGTTTTGGTGGTAAACTGTGATTTTAATTTTTTAATATGGTTTCAAATGAATAAAAAATATAAACTACTAGAATAAATACATAGAGGGAAGTAAGGAACAGTATTCAAAATAGAAATGAGAGAGGTTTGTACTCGCTATTCAAATTATATATTTAGTACACATTAAAATCTATTGTCTTAATGGTAATTTTGTAATGTAATTTTGATGAACTAACTGTAATTTTTATCATTTTTACTGATTCGTGTGTCGTGTTACCATTTTCATCTTTGATTACTCTTGTTCTGATAGAACCTTTGGTCGGTATTTTAATCTGTCTGTAAAACTGTTTTAAATTGTTGTTTCGCCTATCTTGTTTAATTTTTTTTAGTTTTCCATTTGACCGATCATTTTTTTATTTTTATATGTTATATTTGCTTTATTTCTCGTTTTCTTTTTTAAAATAGTCGGTCTTCTGCATGGTTTGTTTTTATCCATTTCATTTCACACTCTTGATCATACCAGTGTTTCATTGTTTTTTGTGTGTTCTTCTTTCCTAATGCTTGTTCTGCTGCATTTAATACACTGTTTTTTATCTCGATCCAGCTACTGGCGACGTCAACATTATCATCTCTGCTGTGTTTTTATATTTTCTGTGGTTCTGTGGTTCTGTGGTTCTGTATTCGTATTCTTTTTGAATTTGATTATTTCTTAGAGTATCTATCGTGCGTAATATTTCACTTTCCACACTTGTTATGTAATATACTTTTGCCCGAAGACCTTTAATAAATTGAATAAATCTACCTACATAATATCATCAGTTAATTAAAGAGTACTTGGACTTGAAGTACTTCAATTTTCACCTTGTCTTATCATTTGTTTCAGCAATTAGATCTTTCCATTTTGTAAATCAGAAAGTAAAATGTACTACCGACTTGTTAAACAATTCATTAGCTAGTAAATGTGATTATTCGGTAAGAATATTAGCAAACAAGTAAAGTGCATCTTCCTGCGAACTGACGCTGCTATTCATGCACGTGTTTAGATTATATCATATCCTATTAATAATTGTGTTATAATAATATGTTACATTTGGCGTACCATCTTAAAAATGAAGTGTTTATAATTGGCTTTCGATACTTCATTAGTATTTTATTTATAAAACTATTCAAAATGTGTGTCAAAATTTAAATTGCTCTCCGGTATGAATATCCTTAATGGATATTATACGAACAGCACGTGTCTACCTGAAACAACTTGGATTTATTTTCGTTTTTTTAAATTTGTATACATTACAATATGTCCCTAATTAATAGAAGTAGAAATGTTACTATTAATTAAATATTTGAATATATAATACGTTTCCTGCGTTAGCCTCTGGCTAATTTAACTAAGATTACGTTATTGATAGAAACAATGTACAGTTCTATATGAAATATTTAAATTCTGAAGGCGTACAACGTTATAGAGTTAGTGTAGATTACTCGGATGTAAAGTATGTTCTTAATTTAATGAAAAGAAACATAAAGAGAATATTCAATTAATATATATATATGTACTAGATTAAAATAGGTTAATGAAAATTATAATTACTGTCCCCAAATAAGGTTAACACTGTCTTCCTTTATACGTATACCAAAAGACATTCAAGTTCCTACGTTAGTACCGTTCTAACATACAGTAAACATTTTTAACCCCATTGAGAACAAACAGCATTTCTATAGAAAAGTGTATGTTACTTAAGTTTGCTAAACAATCACTTCTAAAAATAACCCGATCAATAAAAAAACTTTGGTAACAAAATAATGTATATACGATATAGCTTTTTTGGATTTAGGCGTCCTTCAGTGTAAAATTTTGTGTTAAAATATTCATGAAGAGACCAACAATTAATGACGGAATATTAGTCACTGCCAGAAATATTGTCATGTTGCCGTGTCGTTTGTTGAGTTCTCAATTAGTGTTCTGTGACTTTTGTACTCGTAGTGTAATCGATTTTTGAGGTTATATTGTGAAAAACATTTATAATACAAACTGTTTTTTTAAACAACAAAGCATTTTTTCATTTTTTCTATTGTCAAAATGCCCAAACAGCTAAATAGTCGATGCAAAGAACTTGTGGTTTCATTAATTAACTATTTTGAAGAAGAAGAAGAATAATGGACCTTTCTTACCCTTAAACGTTGTGCAAGAGGTAATGTGCGAATTTGTATTATCTCAATTCTTGAGAAGTTATAAAGAAGCGAAGGATGAAGGTATATAATAAATTCGTGTTTCTTGCTGAAACAATATTTTCTTTCAAAACTCAACTTAGTGATTAACGTGGGGAAATGAACCAGGCGAATTTCTTGAAATGGTTTGTATATCAGTTGCTGCAAAACTTAGAGAATCTTCTTCTAATTGTTTTATGCTATTGCATAAAACTCCGAATACAGGATGGTCAAACAGTGCTATTGAGGAGTAGTTATCAGAAAAAAAAACATTCTCTATTCCAATATGATGTTCAAAACAGAACTGTTGCACATCGTTTCTCAGTAAATATATACATATAATCTTACATAATGTCATTTATTTTAAACATATTTTTTTTTAGAACTAAACCGCCAACCATGTAAATAGTGGACGATATGGCAGAACGGTATGGACACAAAGTTTTACGTCTTCCTCCTTACCATCTTTAACCCTATTGAATTAATTTTTTGTTTACTTCAGTTATTTTCTGTTAATTTTCATACTTCATAAACAATCTGACAACGCTGCAAATGTTCACAATGATGACGTGAACGCAACTTTATTTGGCTTTTACTATACAGTGCGGTCCATATGTATGGAATAAATTCATTTGTAGGGTTATTATGTACTATATGAAAAAAACCTGAAACAGTTCGATTTTTATTCTTAAATTGACAATTTACAGTATGAAAATATTATCCCCCTCCAGCACCCCTTCGGAATTATAAGCACCCCCTCGAAAATTTTAAATTACAAAGGGGGTCGTGTGGCACCTCGTTGGAAAGGGATTTTAGTCCTCTGTTCAGCAATATAAAGTTTTTTAAGTTTGGTGTAATCATAACTGAGAAAATTGATTTTTAAGATGTAAAATTTTGATAATGTCTCTAACACAAAACTTTACGTAGAATGAAGATAATAATGTCACATAATGATTAGAATGTGTTTTTCAATGTATTTGACACTTAAATTAAATGTTCAAAATGACCACCATTCACTTCTTGACAATAACTGAGGCGATATTGGAATTCTCGTACAACATTTTGTATGACCTCGGGGGTTATTTTGTTAATTTCTTCCGTTATCCTAACTTTTAAATCAGCAATATTATTTGGTCTATTAAAATATACTTTAGATTTTAAATAACCCCATAAGAAGTAATCGAGAGGAGTCAAATCGGGGGATCTAGCCGGCCATTCGATCGCCCCACATCTTCCAATCCACCTATTGGGAAAAACCTCGTTTAAATAATTTCTAACAGTACGTGCAAAATGCGGTGGAGCTTCGTCTTGTTGGTAGTAAATAGATCGATCTATCTCATTTGGATGATTAACATCAGGAAAAACTTTTTGTAATATAGGCACTAAAAAGTTAATCAAAAAATCTAGATAAACCTCACCAGTAACTGTGCCAATAATTTTATTGTTAATGATACCAGCCCAAACGTTAACTTTTTTAGGATATTGAGTGTGAGCCTCACACATCCAGTGAGGATTTTCTCTGCTCCAATATCTACAGTTCTGTTTGTATATAGCATTGATTTGGAAACTGTTTTCTTTTAGATCTAGATAAAGAAGTTATTTTTCAATTTGTTTATCATAATTATTACAAATGAATTCCTAATTTTCCACTTTTCAAATCCATTAATTTGTTTTTCAGATGACCTATCTTAACATTAGTACTAAACCCAATCCTACTTTACTTAAATCGTATTGTAGTATATTGTAAAATATGTGTCACAAAGACGGATTTTGTAGTACGAGTGCAATTTGTCGTGTCATTCTGACACGAGTTTTACATACTATTTTTTATAATTCGCATCCAGAAACATTTTTAACCAAATAAAAACAATAATTTGCAATCAGATTATTTGTTTTTGTGCGATGATAAACAAATTCACTGAATAACTTAAGCAGATCGTGCCGGATTTGCTTCTACTACAGCAATTTTTTTTATTTCTTTGTAAAAAATGAAAACATTTGAAATAACAAATTGATGAATTCCATTATAAATAACCTTGTATATTATTTCATCACACAAGACGCCTCAAGCAATTTATAGGTTAAGAATTAATCATTCAGTTTTGTAATCTTTAGAAAAAAAAGTAAACCGCCTACATTATATGCACACATTCAGAAGTCTAACCGGCATGGCGCTAGACTTAATAAAAATATCGGTAAACTCTACCCAAGTACCATAAATTTATATTCCAAACATTTACCAATAAAATTCAGATAACATAAAGTAATAAAATCGCAATAAACATAAAATTAACTATTAAATATTTAAAATTCTTCCATATTAATTGAACTGTTGCTCATATGTCAGCCTAAATGATGAGCTACAGCTGTCTGAGGATCTGATTCGTGATGCATAATGAAACGAAGAATACGCTATCGAATGCATATGGCACATTAACGTTTAGTTTATGGCTATAATAAGATAATCTTTCACTCAGGGGTAGACGGGAACTAAACAAAACATGTTAAAATCGTTATCCGTCTCTCGGGCGTGAAATAAGAATTTCTTAACTTGATTATAATTAGTTTTTTTAACGTCGTTTATTTGTCAGATTAAAGGTAAATTTGTCTGCAATAGCAGTAAATTAATTAAAGAATGTTTTTCATCAAATCAAATAAACTTAAGAGAAAAAAAAAACTCAAATAAAAAATAACGTTTTTTCTCAGTTTTACTTTGGATACCGAAAATTAATTAAGTACCGGTGTTTTGCAACAAAAAAAGCAATATTTAATAAAAAAAACGTATTTACTTCCTAAGAACTTTTTAACAAAACTTCCGTTTTTTATTAGATAAATTGCTTTTTTATCTTAATGACAGCTGTTTCCCTAAAAAGAAGCATTGTCAGGTAAAAAGACAACAATATCAAATCCTAGATGTTATTAGCCTTAAGGGATTATCCGGGATATATGTTTATCACATACTGATAAAGCTAGAATCCAGCGTGTCCAAAATAGCTGTATTAGATTTATATGCGGTTTGAAGAGAAGAAATCGTGTTAGTGCCCACCTTAAGAGCTTAGGTTGGCTTAGCATGGAAGATCGTAGGGCCTTGCATGCTTGCTATCTATATTTTAAGATTATTGTTGATAAATGCCCACCCTATCTGTACAATAAGATTACTTTTCGCACTGATGTTCACAATTTAAACATTCGTTTCAAATACAAACTTTACCCCACCATCTCACAAAACTACTTTATTTCAGGGATCCTTTTCTTACAACATAACATGGCTCTTAAACAGGTTACCGGCTTTATATTTTTCATTTACTCTTGAAGAAATAAAAATAAAATTACGAGATCAACTGCTTGATGGTTCTGTTATTCTCAGAAAATAGTATAATTTTAATTCAGTTTTGTCGTATGTTCTTGAGATTAACTACTAGATTGATGTATTTTATTTTATTTTATTATTTATAATTGTCGATATTGTTATTATATTATTCTAATTCTACTATTTTTATTCATATTTATATTTATATTTTTATTGATATTATTTATATGTATTGTTATTGTTTATAATGTATGTAATAGGTTGAGTGGAAGAGCAGTATCCTCTCTAGAAATAGAGTGGATTCTGAACTCTGCCTTTTGACGCAAATGTCCCTTATGTACTCTATTTTTAACCAAATTATCGTCAATAAAATCAATATTATTATTATTATTATTATAAATGTGCAATTGGGGACCGGTTAGTTGGACCACGAGTACCTGCATTAATCCTTTTTTGAAAAATATCAAGTTAAGCACACCCTTCAGTTCGACAACCATAAAATTTTATTTCCTAATCGATTTAATAGAATTCTTCGAAAATATGTAGTTAAAATATCATTAGGGTTGTAAAAACCTAACCTAACCTAACCTAACCTAACCTAACCTAACCTAACCTAACCTAACCTAACCTAACCTAACCTAACCTAACCTAACCTAACCTAACCTAACCTAACCTAACCTAACCTAACCTAACCTAACCTAACCTAACCTAACCTAACCTAACCTAACCTAACCTAACCCAACCTAACCTAACCTAACCAAACCTAACCTAACCTAACCTAAGCAACAAAATGAGAGACCACATCCGGGACATATAGGAAAAGTAATGAGGAAATAGACGAAATTAAAAATAGGAGGTGCTGATAATAGGGATCTCGAAATCGGAGAATCAGAAAAAAATGGCATGGAATCAAAAAAATTATGATCAAAAAAGAAAGGAAAGGTTAGGTTAGGGAAGGGAAGGTCCTAGAAAAAATAGATGGACCAAATTATCTACATAGAAAAAAGGCAAAACGTTGAAAGAGCTTGTGGATCTAAAAAACCGAGAGATGGGTGGGGGAAAATAAAACTTTGCTTCCGATTGCCTGCAAAACTTAAGGAATTTCGAAAAAGAAGAACATATTTTTAATCCTTAGTAATCCATAAAACAGCTCCTATTTTGTGTGCATAGTCAGTGAGTGACCAGATACTGAAAGCAATAACTTAATTACTTTTTAAAATTACTTTTGTTTTGCGAAAGTGAACTTAATGAAGACTTTACATGTTTTAATTTCTTAAGATATTTTAAGAACTTTGATAGAAATTTTACTATCACAGCATTAATCCGATTGTTATCGGATTAATTGATGTATTCAAAAATATCTACAATTGGACTCCCAGTTTTATGTAACGGGGAAAAAAAATATTATGTCAAACTAGAAGCACTTCGTGTTAAATTGAAATATTTACAGCGACAAAATTCAAATTAACATTAACTTTTCCAATCACAAATTTACACTGAGTTTTTTACGAGGTCATAAACCAAATATATGGTGTAGGACTTTTAACAGTAGTCGCAACATCATAAATTTTATACAGAAATAACCTATAAACCAATTTTTCTTCTGGAGATTTTACATAATATAAGGAACTTATTTTCAGTCAATCTAAAAATACACACAACCCGTTATTTTCTTTATTAAAAATGTATGTGTAAACCAAGTGAACAATTACAGTAAAGTAATAGTCAATGTTGGTTATAAGAGAGGAATATTAAAATTAATCTCCTAATTAGAATTCTATGGATTATTACAACTTCTTAAATTTACTTTTTGTAATGTTTATGTAATTCTAAATTTAGTGTTTAAAACTGTGTAAATGCAAGTAATTAATACTCCTTAATATTCCTTCTGTGAAATACAGTTTTAATCACAAATGTTTGTTTTTAGATTAGCAGTACTTGTTTTGAGGTTTAATAAATAAATCCAAATTAACGCTAATTCAAGAGTTAGCAAACGCGTTTGACAATATTTTGCTGTTCTGTTTCTCCATGTCGATCTATTATGCCTAAGGCGTAATAAATTTTTTTTCCATTATTCTCACAGTTTATCAGTCACTTTTCCCCTAAGTTTTTTTTGGAAAGACGGAGAGTTTTTCCAGTCAATCTGACCAAACCATTATCTTTGCCTGACTACTACAGTCTATTACCAATTTCTGATACAAATTGAGAGACAGACTACCGTGCTGGTCAGATGAAAAGCTTATCTGCACCCAGTTTTGTGCATCTGGTCTCCTCTTTGTTACCTTTAGAACTTAGCTTGATGAGCTGGAATTCACAAAGGGTGAATCTTGTTTCCTTTCTTCACTTTATTAAATGGATTGTGGAAGACCCAAAAATTTTCTTTGTCTAATTTTCTATTTTTTCCTAGGTTTAGAACGTTTTTCTTTCTAGCTCTAGCTCCGTAAATGCCTCCTCATATGGTTTCATAGTGTGTTATCCAATAGAACGTCAGGAATTATTTCCAGTATTCCTCACATTGTAGTCTGTAGGCTGCCATCTTTTATTTATAATTCCTAATGAGGAAGATTTAAGGTGCATTCTAGTAAGTTTTTTATTGGTAAGTAAATACATTTTTTAAGAAAACATTTTGTTCGGATCCACTTTTTTCTATATATTTTTTTATTTTCGTAAATGACAGACAAAATATCATTTCAAAATGCATTCTTTAAATTGTTTTAGTTTTGCCAAACAGTTATTTATAAGTAATGATGATTAATAAACTAAACTTAATCTTTTATTTATACTGACAAGACTTCCTATTCTAAATAATATTTGATAAATGCCAACGAGTGATGTCTGTATTGATCATTATGTCAGTTTTTCATTTTTCATACAGGAGCGTATCAATCAGAAAGGCACGTATAGAAAATAATTTTCCAAAATTTGCTTTATTACATTAACTTATTCTAAATTAGTAGTCCTCAATCATGAAATGTTGTTAGCAAATTAACAAAATATTAATATAGAGCAGTTAAAAATGTTAAGACTGCTAAGCGGATTTTATGAACTGCATTCTACGCCAAAACAGTTATCTAATGTTGTGCCATATATAGTCTATTCGTTGTGGTATTAGAAAAAAGGCAGTTGATAAATGAGATATCCCTTTATAAAATAAAAATGGACCTACTTTAGCATTTTCATAAAATTCGATAAATATTTTCTTCAAGGTGAACTTTATTGAGTGGTCAGTCCATCATTATTTTTTTTTCATGCGTTATATTCATGGGTTACTACTGTTAATCCTATAGTCTGCGTTATATCATGTGACCTTGTAAAGTTTTTAAATAGAGCATAAAATTTTGAATTGTTTTATCACTATCAACAAAATTGTTACTAAAGGGTTCAAGAAAAACACAAAGTCGATCCCACAATTTTAATTTAATAATGAAAGTTACTTGCAACTAGTTTCGGTCCACAGGACCATCATCAGGCTAAAAATACAATACAATGTCAATTTTGAAAGGAAGACAGTAGTAAGACTTAATGTGATGGAAACAAAAATCAAGACTACAGTAAAATAGTTGTAGGTGAAATATCACTTTCTTTGATTTTTTTTGTGATTGGGTTCTTTCAATATTATGTGCACCGAATTCCATTGAACATGGTGCACCTCTTCCCAAGCATGTTTGCAAATACCTGACTTAAAGAACTCCATTATCTTTGATATACTTTTTGTGTTCATCTATTTTATTTTGAATGGTCTATGTTTCACCTAAATAAAATTTATTTTTGAAGATTGTGGACTTTGGGTTAAATGAGCAGCATTTCTTATTATGTATATTAGACACGGGCAATAAAATAAACTGTCAAAATTATAACTCTTACAGCCTTCCAGTAACTTTCCCAAGCATCAAGTATTTTTCTTAAATTAACTGATAGCTACCTAATTCATTATGAAACAATGTATATGTATACCAGTCAAAACACATATTTGTTTTCATGATACAATTTGTAGCAAATTGCAGTGAAAATTCTAAGAAGACCTACTGAAATGATAAAATAAAAGGTAGATAATATAGCGTAGGTTGACATATTTAAATTTTAATGTTTATAAAGATAATGAATAGGAGATAAACGTTTTTTTTCAAATTTAATTCTAACACGTATTATTTGGCAAACTTTCACTAATTATAGCAATAAAAAAATAGGAGATGACATTTTTCAAACTCATTTTTTGAAGCGTTTACTAATCGTGTAGACAGATACAGAAAAAAAATTCACCAAATATGTTAATGAACTGTGTAATTAAGTCTAATTGGGTCAAATGTATCACAAGTGATGTTAATCGTGACGAATCTTTATATTAATGTGATATGTTACCTTCATGTTGCTATTTTTTTGTTTAGTATTATCGGATGTATAAATGAAATGTGAAAATTAACATATTTTTTTAAATAAGCAAAAAAATCAGAGGAATGTATTTAATTATGTTAAAAAACCCGATAGCTAATTAGTATTAAGAGCTTTTATGTCAAAATTAGCTGCTTTAGATAGTTTTTGTAAGACTTTCTTACGTATATTACAGGTAAAAACTAATATACGAGTATACAGGTTATTCCATTATGTGCGGAATAATTATTTTTTCTTCAAGCGGTTAATAAATGCATCTTTATGTGCATGTATCTACGTAGTAAAAATACTTCTTTATTGATTACTGGGAGATAAAGTCTTTAAAAGGCCATGGGAGATAAAGTAAATTATGGGCAGAGCCTATGACGTCATAAAGTAAGGTTCATTTAAAATTACCGATTTATTGATCAATATTTATACAAAATATTTAATTAATATTTGTCAATTATCCAAATTAAAAAAAAATATATATTAAACAACAGTTACGTTATTGTTATTGAATATTATTTTCCAACGCGAATACCAACTACTTTGACAACTGTCAAAAAAAGTAAGATGGCGACAACTATTTCAGTGAGAACTAAAGTTTGTTGTTTAAGGTAGGTAAAATATATTTGTTTAATTTTTATTTATTTTACACACTTGAAGAAAAAATAGTATGTATTACACGGAGTAGAACGTTCTTTTTGTGTTGAGTCCTTAGTTTGCAGCCTCAGCTTCGCTTCGGCTGCAAACTAAGGACTCAACACAAAAAGAGTGACTTCTACTCCTAGTGATATAATCTACTATTATTTGGTTTTAAAACAGAATGTTCCCTTCTGTTTTATATGTTATAAGTACTAGAGAGTAGTACGAGTTTGTGATTTGTAAGGAACTGTTAATAAGAAGCAATCAAAGGAAACTTGATGAGATTGATCATTCAAAACCACGTGTTTGTCCATGTAATTCAAGTAGGTTTATATTTTAACCAATTTCAAAAATTTTAATTAAAAAACTATAACCTATATATATAAAATTCACCTGATTGGAATCTATAAATATAAATTAAAACGTACGAGTTACCTTTTAATCGAAAAAGTTTAAAGTTGATTAATTTATTTGTATATATAAACAATCAGATATGAAAAGGTTTAAAAATTGCATAAAATTAGTAAACAAAAGCGTAAAAAATAATTAAAACAATGATTTTTAAAAATCGGTTAACTTTTCAAAATTTTCTAAATAAAAAAAAACAATTGGAGCTTGGTTGGACATCTTTACCTTTATTAACAAAAAAGTTCCAATTATTTAATCAATTACATTGTTAATAACAATTAGGGGTCCCATTTTACAGTGTCCACCCTCAGCATTCGGATTCAGGAGGTCAAAATACATAAAAAAACTTGGGATCTCCATTGGCCACGAACACTACCCTGTGGTGCGAGGACTATAACAATTACAGTTTCTAAATAAGACAAAAATGTTTACAAAAATAACTTTTGTTACTTGTATTAACTACCCTAGCGAATTTCGGTAATGAGGATGATTTTATTTTTATTACGTTAATTTTTGCAATAGAGAATGAAGAAGGGATATATCACAAGCCCATACTTCCCATTTAAAAAATTGAGGCTTGTAACTGTCACTCCAAGGGGGTTGAAGGTAGGAATCATATTTTCACTTTAAAGAATGTTAATTTATAATTTAAATTTGACGTATTTCGACATTTTCTATAAATATGTAAAGTAACCGAAATAACGAATGTATTCCACTTGGCTTTTACTAGTGACAGAAGAAAACTCTCAAAAATTGACTTGTTAATAGTATTGTGCTATTAAACATGTACATAAATGCATAAAAACTGTAAGCGGTCCCTTGTGTGTTATTTTATGAAAAAAACACTGAAACAACGTATTTTCAATATATTTGTTAATATTTTGTTTGCGTAAATCAAATGCCATTCTACGAGAACTTATCATTTTCCTTGCTGAAATTTTTGGATATTTAGATGAATTTAACCTTATCGTTAATACCCCACTATTGAAGCTAAATGACTGCCCAGAGCAATTTTACTTTAGAATGTATTTTTCCATGTTTCTATTTTGAAATTAGTTTAAATTAGGTAGTAAACTTTTTGGACTACTATTAATCTAAAATTTGAAACTAGTTTTAAGAAAATAAAAATTATTATGTATGAGATAAAAGATAAATGAATTCTAACAAATCAGTTCCTTCCATCGATACCTACTTATATCCTTGACCTTACAAAGAATGACGTTTTTGAAAAATCGCAGTTCAAGCACGTATATAACTATTGTATTCAAACGCATATTGAATGCAATCCTATTAGCTTGACAGTAAAAATAACATTTTCTCACGGATTTCATCATTGAGATACAAATAAGACCGACAACAATATATTGGCTACTAAAAATTGCTTCAATTTGCTTAAGCAATGTTTATTACTGTAAGTATGCAAGATATTACCAAAAAACTATAATGCAAAAATAGCTTTTGGGGTTGTCAACCCCATAAATCCAGACTTTCATCGTACCGATAAACTTTTTTGTTATTTTTTCAAAAATTTTAACGTGTTTTAGCCTATTATTCTCCGGTAACTCTACTGGATACTTTTCATTATTTTTTTCAAATCTTGGAAATAAAATTACTACCGGATGCAAATACCAAACAATAAAGAAATACTAATATTTTGAATATTTTGAAGTACTAATATTAAGAAGTACTAATATTTTGAAAATTATCCAGAGATTCCCTAAATTACAGTATCCTTCCTGAATGTGAACACCGTTAAATTATATTGACATATTTTTTACCTATTTAGATCTAAACTTGTTGATTGTTAGGGTAAACAACTTCGTCTGGTTGAAATATAATTATACAGAACGAAATCAAAATGTATCGTTTTACCTTGAACCTTATTTTTAGTACTGTACCTACTATTAAAAAACTCATTGTCTTCTATCCAATGCCACCCACATTTGTTTTAATAAATAATAATGCCATTTTCAATGTCTTCAATCAAAAGACCATTAATATTATTATTTCTTAAGTATTATTAACATTTATGATATATTTAGTTGAGTGCAGATGACTTAAACATTGACTTAAAGAATAGGGATCAATTTACTTTATACTTTCGTACAAAAAAGTATTATAAAACTTCTCTTAATAGTTTTTAAAGCGGAAAGATTAAAATATTTCACAGTTTTTATTTCTCATAAAACAACCAACTACAAAGGTATAGTAGTTTAATTTTTTATCGATTATTTTTTGCACCTGTCAAAATATCACAGTTTGGTGATTTCGTCCAATGAAAACGCTTAATCTTCAATGTTTTGTGCTAAATGCTAGCCAATCATTCCGTTTTATACTGATAAAACCAGTAGTCTTTTTATTAGTATTGATAAAATCATAGAACTGTCAAAAATTCAATAACAATTCATTTTCTTGTATATAAGTAACTGTAAATTAACTTTCATAAAATATATTTTGTTAATATCATCACAATTCAATTCATCTATTCATCTACACGATAATGATCATGTAAATAGGTATAAAAATAAATATTTATTCAAATGAAATCCATTCAAAACATTCGCGAGTTGTAATGCCAGCTTCCTTTGACTTTTTCGTTTCCCTTACCTCACTTGCCCTCTTCTCTATAATGTCGTTACCCCTCCCAATCACTTATCCTGCTAGTGTAGTACTAATATTTAAATTTTAGAAGAAAGTGTAATCTTCATAGAGCATTTTCTCTTAAAAAACAATGTATTTATTAAAAATGATTATGTGTAAACCAACTTTCTTTCTGTCCCTTGATTATTAATGTTTAAAAATTAAATCATAGGTAGGCAACATAAAATACACGCAATTTGAATTTAAATCTTCTGTCGTCCTTTCAGTTTGTTTTCGTATTTTTGCAAAATAAAAAAGTTTTCGTCGAAACTGAAAACGTGTCGATAAAATTTTAAGGATTCGTAGACCTTTAATAATTATATTGTTTGCTTCACATTTTACTTCCGATGCCTTTAACGTTATTGATAATAAATGTGGTAGGTACGCGGTTATTATTTAAGACGGTTAATTTTAAATTCTTAATGTACAAGTAGATACACGTAAATGGGAAACATCATTTTTGATTTTTAAATCATGTAGAAGCTATGACATTTGAATGTGTTTTACAATGGCACGTTTCTTTATTTTATCCGGTCAGTAGGATTATTTACAACACGTTTCGCACAAAATCATCAATCAACTTGTTTATTTCAAATTAATAATAGATAAAAATGTGAAGTATTCTATTATGAATTCATAAATAGTGCCAGTTGAAATTTGTCCCGAACACTGCAAAAAGTAATAAATTATGAGAAATCAATGTATTGGTTACAAATTGATTGATCGATAAGATTTTATAGAATATTTTAGGCATTGCTTTATTTCTACATTTAGTTTATATTCAAAATTAAGAATTGACTTTCCCTCTGTCAAAAAATTAACAAGAATATAATAGACTGATCAAAATCTAACATTGGTACAATATTGAATATTTTAAGTAGATGTTAGGTTAAAAGTACATACAGTTATACAATAACTTATACTTCAGGTCCAAAGGTCAGGGGTGTCAGATTTAACATTACTTCCATTACCCTGGTCGGTGTGGTTTTCATGATTCCTAGTATGTTAAGGCATGCCACTCTTTGTATATGTTTCAGTTTTTGTATCGCTGTTATCTAATTTGCTTTTGAATCCCATGCAATACCTCCTTATGTTAGTATAGATTTTATGATTGCCTTGTACTGTCGGCTTCAGAATAGCATATACATTTTCAAACTCAAATCGCTTACAACGAATTAATTTTAAGGACGGCCTATTTATTGTGTATAACCAATCACGGTTTAAATAATAATAAATTTGAAATCAGTTTAACAGTTGTCCACGCCCACATCTTTAATGTTTGCAGCATAAGGTATTTTATTGACAAATTGCCTGTCCCTCTGTTCCGTATAAATAAACTTAATCCCCAAAAACCATTTAATGTAGGCGTTTAAAGGGCGTTTTTATAACTTCGGTAGGTAAACGAAATTCACATTTAACATGTATATGCTATTCTAAAGCCGATACATCCCTGAACCATAAAAATATTTTTATTATTTTACAGTGTTTTTTAATATTAATGTACACTTCTGTTTTGTTAAAGCTTGAGAGGAGGTACGTTTACGAAAAACTGATTTATCATTTGCAACTTTTTTTACAAAATGTCTATAAACGAAAGTAATAGGATTAAAATTTTAATGATGATATTCCATAAGATATAATTTTTACGGCAGCAGAAAATCCACACTGTACAGTGTGAGAATTATTTAAGGATGTCGGTATTGGGAAGTCTTTAGTGCTTACTATTTATTCTCTTATGCTTGGCTTTGCTCTGCTATGCTTTGCTATGCTTTGCTATGCTATGCTTTGCTATGCTTTGCTATGCTTTGCTATGCTTTGCTATGCTTTGCTATGCTTTGCTATGCTTTGCTATGCTTTGCTATGCTTTGCTATGCTTTGCTATGCTTTGCTATGCTTTGCTATGCTTTGCTATGCTTTGCTATGCTTTGCTATGCTTTGCTATGCTTTGCTATGCTTTGCTATGCTTTGCTATGCTTTGCTATGCTTTGCTATGCTTTGCTATGCTTTGCTATGCTTTGCTATGCTTTGCTATGCTTTGCTATGCTTTGCTATGCTTTGCTATGCTTTGCTATGCTTTGCTATGCTTTGCTATGCTTTGCTATGCTTTGCTATGCTTTGCTATGCTTTGCTATGCTTTACTATGCTTTGCTATGCTTTGCTATGCTTTGCTATGCTTTGCTATGCTTTGCTATGCTTTGCTATGCTTTGCTATGCTTTGCTATGCTTCGCTATGCTTTGTTATGCTTTGCTATGATTAATTAATAACAAGTCATTTTAGAAATAAATATTTTTTTGTAATCATTGCAAAATTTGTTCACACCTTTAGATTTCAAGAACACTAAAACATCAAGAACAGACCCACAATCTTTGCTCCGGGCATAAAAATTTAGCAGAGCCTTATTCCCCACCTTAAACATTATTCTATAAACAAACTAATCAAATTTACAATTAAAATATAATTTATTTAGACCCCACAGGTCGCAGCCGAAGGTGAAATTAATCCACTCATTATAAACTTAACCTAGTAAGAAACTTTACAATGATCTCTAGTCATTCCCCTTTTGCACACACAATCTGTTTCTATAATTTATTTAAAATGAATTAACGGAAACAGAAAATAAATAATATCCGCAGTAGTTTGAGTAGTAGTTTTAACCATAATTTCTTTGAGAGACGTGAAATTGATGTTCGAAACCACCAGAATTCAATTACTTCATATGTTTTTGCGTATTTTTTTTTAATAACATTTAAAGCTTATAAGTAAGTACCTAGTATTGGTAAACGGGCAATGGTATAGGTTATGGTCAATATCACGGTCAGCGTTTCGCAATACAAAATAATAAATTTTAAATTAAGTAAGTGCATATTGGCCAGTACACCATATACTGTTTTATATAAGACAGATATTACGTCAGTTTTTTATATAAGTAACTGTATTTTTACTTAATTATGTAAACCGTTTTTAATATAACAATTTTGATCGCGAGAGGACCATTACTGTTGTTAAGTAATATTTAAATTATTGATATATCTTGTTTTTTAGAATCATGCATATCATCCTTTATACTTTGTTTTTCTGTATTTAATAATTTTTTTAACTATAAATTAGTGTGTAATTGTTATTTAAGGCTTTAGTTTTGTCTATACTTTTTTTTTTCTTTTTGGATGAGAATAAAGCATATTTATTTCTCTCTCTTTAGATAATATAAAAATATTGTTTATGCTTAATTTGATAATTTTGTTGACTGCATCCTTCATTGCTTTATTGTTAGTTTACTGTTTAAACGAGCATTAAAGATTATTATTATTAATGATGATCGCTTTTAGTGTCTTTTAAATGATTTTGCATTGCTTGCAATTTGTAATATTGTACACATGTACACAGCTTGTCGCTTAAACACTAATTCGGACCCAATGCCGTCGTTTTTTTATCATGCCACAGTTTTATAATTATTTTTTACGAAATTACTGACTTTTTAAAATGTTTTCAGTGTAAATCTTTATTGAACGTTACGTAATGTTAAATCTTTTTCAATTAATTATATTCTTCTCATTATGTTATACATTATTTATTGTTTATTATTCCGCAATTATTTGTATTATTAAAGTATTGGGAAAGTAGAATTTCATAGATGGCGCTCTCAAATGTCAATGTCATTTTAGCAAGGAGTAAAACAAATCAGCTACCACATAATCCCTTTGATATTTAAGTGGTTTTATTTTGTTGTTTTTGGTATTTTCAGTGAGTGGTTTGTAAAACTTTTGTTCTTTTATTGTGCTGTAGTATTTTTTGTTGTTAAAAACATCTTATAACCAAGGAAGATCCACCAATATTTTACTGTAACATTGACCTGTCAGTAACCCCGTTTTAAAAGACTTCTTTCATTTTCATCATCCAGAATATGTACTCAACTACTACAAATTCATATGCCAAATTTTCTCAAGGACATTAAACTGTTTAAGACATTTGGACCTGTAACAAATGTATAATATTTATTGTTATTGTTAATAATAATTATTGTTATCAAATGCCAAAATGTGTACTACATTGTTTTTAAACAACCTTATTTTTCATCTTTTGAATGTCCCTTCGGTATACTGTTAGTGTCAATTGAGTATAAGTAACCCTTAAGTGATGACTATGAATATTCACCCCCAATTATGAAAAATTTATTTTTTCCGTTATCTACATAAAACATTGCATATTCCACACTTTTATTATATTAAAGTTGTTAATTCCGCACACATGCATTTATTATATTAAAGTTGTGAATTACGCACACATGCATTTAAGTGAATGGATTTGTATAATATACTGCCATTTCACGCTCTTTTAGCTGAAGATAAAAGAGACATTAATTCTTAATTTCAGCAAACCCTCCACTACCTACACCATAAAATATTTAAAAGGTTCAAGAAAACAAATCCATTCACTAATTACAATTTACAAATTGGGCTGGCTTAACAGGCTGATACACTTGCAGATTAGCTTTGCCCCTTGCAGATCAGCCTTGCCCCTCTGATGAAGTTCATGAGCCTTGATAGTAGCCTGCTGCTTCCAGTATTTCCTGTCCAAGTTATAGAAAACCGCAATTATGTCAAGCTTTCACAGTGCCTGGTAATTATTTATCAAAGTTTAGTCAATTCATTTTTTTAGAATTCAGTTCGTTTTAAATATAATTCAAAATAGTAACAAACAAAGTGGAAAATAATGAATATTCTTTGTTTTTTTTTGTTTTTTCCAAACAATGAACTTATTTAACTTGACTTTATTTAAGCACAATATACAAGAGAAAGTGAAAATACACAATAGTACTCTATTTTGACACTATGGTGTGAAAGTTACCTGTTATTAAACTAACCAACTTTCAGAATACAGTAAGACAGAATTCTATTATTGATAATAATTATCTTCTTTTGTGGGTGGAGTAACGTATCATTGCCTTTTTGTGTAAACGGCTTTTAATTATATCTAAGTTATTAATGTAATGTCTATTGATTGCGTTTATGCAAAATCGCTGCTCTTCAACTATAAATTACATCTTTACTTTCTATGCATTTTATTAATACAGCTACCATCAAAGATAAAGACAAAAATCGCTTAATACAGGAAGCTTTCAGTTCGAATTTTTATCGGTAGTACCATCCACTAGGTAGAATAATAGATTATGTAAATTGTCTAGTTCAATAGCCATCAGCACTACTTTCCAGTTTTACCACAAATAATTTAAATAGTTACAAAACGTGGTAATACGTCATAATTTTTATTTCTATATTAATTATTATTATTATTAATTGTTGGTTTGTAGTAAAAAGCTAACCTAACCTAACCTTATTATTTATATTTTCCTTTGCTTCTTTTCTTTGGTTTCACAAAAAGCCAGGTTCTTGGGAACAGGTTCCACTACGATCCCAATGGATGGATATGATCCCACTGATGGGATACGCCAGTATTTAAGGCAAGCTAAAAGATTTGTAAATATATCACCCGAAAGGGCAAAGTGCCTTATCAGAAAATACATAAAACTGACTACAAGTCTTCTTACTGGACACTGCCCTCTCAGGTACTGTTTCAAAATATTGAGCAAATCGGAAAGTGACAGAATCTTTTGTTTTAATCATCCATATGCAGTTTACATGTTTCATTTACTAAAGAACGTTCTTGCTAATAAAATGTATTTGGCAACACCCATGCTTATTAAGGGTGTAGGCACACAATTTTAAGCTAATGTATTTTAAATGCAATCGTTTTTTTCGAATCCTTATTATTTTTAAAAAAATTAAACGCAGAAATAAAGGGCTCAACAGTCCCGATGGTAGAAAGTCAGTAAAAATTCATAAAATGTTTATTTAAATTAGTTATAGGGGTGTAAAGTTAGAAAAAACTGAATGTCATTTTTAATACATAATAACTTATTAGATTCAAATTTGTTTTTAATCTGAAGGACTTTCTGCCCTTAACAATATATTTATAAAGAGATTCTAAAAGAAAAAATCTAAAAATTCAAACAGGAACCACAGGAAAAGAAAAAATTGGACACCATGTCCATTGCAAAATTTTATCTAAAAAATAGAAGTGATATTGTGCGTCTGGAATTTTTAAATGGCAACACAACGTGCACAGGGATATTTGTGAGGCGGAACAAATAAATACCTATTAAGTTAAATTAATGTTACTGCTAGGTAGACAGAGTTCAAATATTGACCGAGCTGTTGACCTGGGTCAACGCCACACGTCACAATCGTATCCGAGAATTTAGTGCCTACTATTTTGGAACCACAGTATAGTAGGTCGAAAGGCAGAGAAGTCTAACTGGCTTATAAGACCTAAGACAATATAATCTAATCTACGTCTCAGATTATATAATTAACTACAAAGAATATACTTAAATGCAAAAGTTATTAGTGTCCTTCATTTAGTTTAGAAATAAAACGGAAGAAATACTATAATCTTATTCAATAATTTTGCCAAAAGATGTTTAAAAATGTAAATTTAAATAAGATCATAACTTAAGGTACTTTTAGACGATACCAACTTTCACACAGACTTCTATAGAATTTTGTCTGCGCAAAGTCTGCACATACAATTCGTCCTATATTTACATGCATTTTTTTGTACAAACAAAAATCTGTGTTGTGTGGATCCACCCTGTGTTTTTAAAGTGTTTTAGTGAATTTATGAATACATTAAACAAATACTGTTAAAATAATATAATAATATAAATGGTAAGATATACTTTGATTATAATAATTGGTATGAAATGATTTTGTCTAGTTCGCGTTCATGCACTATCTGTGGTTTTGGTTTCAGTATTTAATGATAGCTTAAATTTAATAAAACAAGCCAAGGGATAGATCAAATATATTACTGGCTTATGAATTTTTGCCAAGCATTTTAAAAGTTAATGGCTAAAATATTTAATTTTTCTCATGCCTCAAAATAGTAAAAAGCAAATTATACTGTTGATTGTTTATGTTTTCATAAAATATTATTGTAATAATAATATTTTTATGATGGTCCTACTTTGTATTTTATATAAAATATTTTAAGTATGTGCAATGAATGAATCAGTAATGCTAGTTGCATCACTTATTAATATATCATGCCTTTTAAAAAGTCTTAAAATATTTTTGTGATAAAAATTTAACGTGATGACGAATTCATATATTTTAAGCCGCTAAGGTCCATGACCCTATTATAAATATGTAGTATAAAACTCCGTTATTGGATATTATGAAAATGTTTGATAAGGATTTTTTACCAAGAAAACTAGAGAAAAATAATATTTCATCAACCTAATAATTTAAAAGATTAGTGGTATCAAGTTTTGTAAGTGTCAAAAATTTCAGATATTTAAGTCAAAGAGTTTACTAATACAGTTATTTTTTATGTTTTCCCATCTTTATAATAAATATATAATATTTTGAGAAGTATCGAATTTAGAATGAATTGTCACTTTTGCTTGCCATTACAATTGGCCCTATACATTTTTTTCTTGATCTACCTTTCAACTTTGACTTTTAAATTGGCTGTGTTTTCCAGAAATAGCGTAGGTACATAATTTCCTTTCTCCATCTGTTAGTTCTAAACCTATTTCTACTATGAATGTTTCCAATTTGACTTTTTTGCATTTAATGTATATTTTTTAAAGAGATTTTATTTCTTTTGTCATTATATTTTGTATGTTTAACTATTTTTCAGACACTACAACCCTTTGTAGAGTCGATAGAGATAATTTTCTCCCATTAATGTATAATTCACGAGCAAACCTTTTTCCATCAAACGTAAAATAATGTAATATAATTTTTTTTAATACTGAAATAGTCTTAAAATCACCCTAATTGGTAACCTCTCACAAACTCCCAAATTATAAACTATGTTATCAAAGATAGAGGTTATTGCATTACTTGAAACCTTTACAGTTATGACAGCGTCACCTTTAAGTATATCATTAGCAAAACAATGAACGATACTTGATACTTATTCACAATGTTTAACGGTTAATTGTTCATAATTAGATCCAATTTCCTACAGCCTAATTCATTTACTCATTAAATACTGTCCTCGTATTATTTAGACATAATACTAAACTAAAGACAGATAAACTATTTGTATTTCAAGAATTAATTGTTTAATTTTGAATACCCCCATGTCTTGCAATTGAATTACTGTCATCCAATATAAATTGAATTTAATCGGGTTTCATAGTTTTACTTAGTTATAACGAAAATGGGTCATCAAATAGCCTCAGTCCTATTAATACACCTAAAATATTTTAATTCTTTCAAATAAAAATTATTACCAATAATTTACTTATGGAATAACACGATGTAAATGTGCAATCTAAGAACATTAAAAATTAAGCTTTAAAACAAAACTTTCCCATTTTATTAAAAAAATTGCTTTTTTAACTCAATGACAGCTGTTTCACTCAAAACTAGCATCGTCAGATTGTTACATTTTGTTTGTTTGTAGCTACCATAGAAGTAAGACATAACAATATTAAAGTCTAGATGTTATTAGCCCTAAGGGATTATCCTGGATGTATTTCCCTCCAAGATCAGTATAACTGTGCAATGATATAGAAAAACCAGGAAAAAACTATATCATGCTGATCTTTACAATAACTTAATTTATTTATGTAATTGAATTTTAAAGCGAATTTTTTGAATAAATAGTGGAAGTTTAGTTTAACCGTTCAGTTATTTATTAGAGAGTTTGCGGTCAGTCGTTTTACGTTACGTTAGACTCCTATTTTACGTTATACTGTAGTGTATCGTAAAATTTGTAAACATAGCTTGCGGTTATCGTACCTTAAAAATCAAGGTTACAGATGACATATGATATGTCACTAGTGCAAGTTTAAAAAAGACAGCTAAAAATAATTAACAAAATTAATAAAAATAATTCCTTCTATTTACTGCTTTACAGAAAGCAGTCGAAGAAAGAAATAAAAGACTTTATTCTACCTGAAATATATTGTACAAACCCTTACTACGTGAAAGTCACAGACATATAAGTAGTTTCTTATTTCGTTTTAAAAAACAAGACATTATTGAACTCGATAAAGTTTTGCAAATACCGAACAGGATTGAAACTAATGATAAACATGCATGATACAACAATTTACAATGTAAATTTGTTGTACCATGGAAGTCAATTATAAGCATTAATATATGATTGGTTAACGTTATTTTTTAAAATATCGTACAAATAAGCTTTATACGGTATAATTTTTACTACATTTTTACGTTATACATTATAACGGAAATTTTTATAACGTAAAATACCTTACCGCAAACTCTCTATTGTTCTTATCAATTTGCACAGTATATTAATAAGTTACCTACATATGTAATCAAATATATTGTAAGTGGTTAACAGACAAGATAGAGACCTTAAAAAGAGAAGAAGATTTTGACTCAATATCGAAGTGAAATTTTTTATTTGTATATTTAAGGTTAGTGTAGATAATTCTTATCGAATGGTCTAGAGTCCCTATTGGTTGTACTCTAAATATTGAAAATGTTTTATTGGTTAATCTAAAGATTTCTTGAAAATGTCACTTATATGTAATTAGGTTGTAATTCATACTTAAAAAGCTGTTTTAGTTTAGTCATCGAATCGAATAACTGTCATGTTGACAATTAGTAAATTATTTCAGCTAAGTTTTTGTAAAATAGTTACTAAATTGTATTCCCACAAGTGCTCCAATATGTTGTAAACGTTGCAGTTCATGATTGTGGAAGCGACACGTACAAGGTCTATGTTACTTAGTTTCAGGTTAATAATTTTTTAAGCTCGGCTTGTAGAACTTCACTAAACCTTCAGAAACAATATGTTTGATGTTTTGATGGCTTGGCATCGGATACGATTCTCATTCCAAAATTTCCATACCCTCCATAAAATTCAAGATGTTTCATTTTTTTATTGGAGAAGCAAGAATCTCAATGTCATTGTAAAGTCCATCACTTTGTCCATTCTTTTTGGAATATTTACAACGCAGGTCTCTAATATTATTAATGTTATTATGACTAGTTGATGCTACCGGTTGCTGGTAAATGGTTCACTAAGGAACGAAACCAAACCTACAAAAAAGCTTCCAGTAGTATTAACAAGTCATAATAACAATCATAATATTACAGAGCTTCGTAGTAAATATTTTAAAGAGAAAAGGCACGGCAATGGACTGCACAATGACACTGATTTTTTTGCTTCTCTTATGAAAATGTTTAAAAACTTGAATGCTATGGGTGTATGGGAATTTTGTAATGAGAATCTAACGCGATGCCAAGCAATCAAAACATCAAGTTACACTCTATATTAATAAGTTACCTTCATATATAATCAAATACAATGTAACTGGTTAACAGACATGATAGAGACCTTAAAAAGAGAAGAAGATTTTGACTCAATATCAAAGTGAAATTTTTTATTTTCGTATTTAAGGTTAGTGTAGATAATTTTTATTGAATGGTCTAGAGTCCCTATTGGTTGTACTCTAAATATTGAAAATGTTCTATTGGTTAATCTGAAGATTTCTTGAAAATGTCTCTTATATGTAATTAGGTTGTAATTCATACTTAAAAGGCAGTTTTATTTCAGTCATCGAATCGAATATCTGTCATGTTGACAATTAGTAAATTATTCCAGCTAAGTTTATGTTAAATGGTTACTAAATTGTATCCCCACAAGTGCTCCAATATGCAATATTTAATTAAAAATGTCAAAAATGAGCGCATAGGCGTAACATTTGGTTTTTATAAACACAAAATGATTTACAACTCTAAATTTATTCACATACTTGATTGGTTGGAATTTAATAAAAATAAAAACCCTACTATAAATTAAATTTTTTTACGTTACGTCATTGGAAACGGAAATAAAAATTGACAATTGGTCGCCATATGCAAGCTCCTTTCTGAACTTAAGGTCATTTTGCATAATACTCATTCCTTAGCTATGACTTCATATCTAATACGCCTGATACATTAATCTGTCAAAACGTTTACCCATGAATGAGAGTGGTAAACTCACGCATTAGCTTTCTATCTCTCTCTCTGATGTAACCTGATTGGTCAAATTTTCCTAAACCACGTACTTAAAACAACCTTTATTACTCTTAATAAATAATACATAATTCTTGAAAAGATTTCGAGGTTAGAGCAACTGTCACTTGCCGAAATTGAGAATCTGTCTAATGTCAAAGTGATATTTATGACGTTATTAGTGCATGATACTCAAGTATCTTGCGTATCCGTCGCCAAAAACATCTTATGTAATTTTAATCTGTCAATGTCAATCTGACGCTGCTAGTTTTTAGCGAAACAACTGTAATTGAATTTTAAAGCTTTGTTAAGAATTCTCTTGGTGGGACTCTTTCTTTAGGTTGGTATGATATATCATTATTAACCTTTTGCTCCTGAAAAGGAGGAGGAGGAGGAGATGCAGCTGTCTTTACTGGTGCTGCAGGAGGTACATCTGTATTTGTACCCTCAAGTATGGAAGACGCATTTCTCCCGTGATCTTTTCTTGCCGCTTTATTGTCGTTACTGTTGGTTTGGGTGATGATACTCGTAATTCGAGTCTTCGGTCTTAAAATTCTACTCGAATTACGAGTATCATCACCCAAACCAACAGTAACGACAATAAAGCGGCAAGAAAAGATCACGGGAGAAATGCGTCTTCCATACTTGAGGGTACAAATACAGATGTACCTCCTGCAGCACCAGTAAAGACAGCTGCATCTCCTCCTCCTCCTCCTCCTCCTCCTCCTCCTCCTCCTCCTTTTCAGGAGCAAAAGATTAATAATGATATATCACACCAGCCTAAACGAGGAGTCCCACCAGGAGGATTCTCAACAAAGCTTTGGTTTACTGTTTGAAAGTCCGTCATACTAAGAATAATAAAAAACTCTCTTTTTCACGTAACTTCCAAGTTTAATTGAAAAAATTAAGTTTTAAATCACAATGACCGCCGTTTCGCTAGAATTATCACTGTCAGATTGACATATTACATTTTGTTTGTTTGTAGCTAGGTACTTGATATTGTTTAAGTCGTGTTAAGGCTAGACCTAGTAGACATAACAATAGTAAAGCCTAGATGTTATTAGCCCTAAGTGATTATCCTGGATGTAATTCTCTCTAAGATCAGTATAACTGTGCAATGATATAAAAAAACCAGGAAAAAACTATATCATGTTGATCGTTACAATAACTTAATATATTTATGTAATTGAATTTTAAAGCGAATTTTTTGAATAAATAGTGGAAGTTTAGTTTAACCGTTCAGTTATTTATTGTTCTTATCAATTTACACTGTATATTAATAAGTTACCTACGTATGTAATCAAATATATTGTAAGTGGTTAACAGACAAGATAGAGACCTTAAAAAGAGAAGAAGATTTTGACTCAATATCGAAGTGAAATTTTTTATTTGTATATTTAAGGTTAGTGTAGATAATTCTTATCGAATGGTCTAGAGTCCCTATTGGTTGTACTCAAAATATTGAAAATGTTTTATTGGTTAATCTAAAGATTTCTTGAAAATGTTACTTATATGTAATTAGGTTGTAATTCATACTTAAAGAGCTGTTTTAGTTTAGTCATCGAATCGAATAACTGTCATGTTGACAATTAGTAAATTATTTCAGCTAAGTTTTTGTTAAAAAGTTACTAAATTGTACCCCCACAAGTGCTCCAATATGTTGTAAATGTTGCAGTTCATGATTGTGGAAGCGACACGTACAAGGTCTATCTTACTCAGTCTCTGGTTAATAATTTTTTAAGCTCACCTTGTAGAAATTCACTAGACCTTCAGACACAATATATTTGATATTTTAATGGCTTGGCATCGGATAAGATTCTCATTCCACAATTTCCATACCCTCCATAACATTCAAGATTTTTACTTTTTTCATTGGAGAAGCAAGAATCTCAATGTCATTGTATAATCCATCACATTGTCCATCCTCTTTGGAATATTTACAACGCAGGTCTCTAATATTATTAATGTTATTATGACTAGTTGATGCTACCGGTTGCTGGTAAATGGTTCACTAAGGAACGAAACCAAACCTATAAAAAAGCTTCCAGTAGTATTAACGAGTCATAATAACAATCATAATATTACAGAGCTTCGTAGTAAATATTTTAAAGAGAAAAGGCACGGCAATGGACTGCACAATGACACTGATTTTCTTGCTTCTCTTATGAAAATGTTTAAAAACTTGAGTGCTATGGGTGTATGGGAATTTTGTAATGAGAATCTAACGCGATGCCAAGCAATCAAAACATCAATTTACACTGTATATTAATAAGTTACCTTCATAAATAATCAAATACAATGTAACTGGTTAACAGACATGATAGAGACCTTAAAAAGAGAAGAAGATTTTGACTCAATATCAAAGTGAAATTTTTTATTTTTGTATTTAAGGTTAGTGTACCGAGATAATTTTTATTGAATGGTCCAGAGTCCCTATTGGTTGTACTCTAAATATTGAAAATGTTCTATTGATTAATCTGAAGATTTCTTGAAAATGTCTCTTATATGTAATTAGGTTATAATTCATACTTAAAAGGCAGTTTTAGTTCAGTCATCGAATCGAATATCTGTCATGTTGACAATTATTCCAGCTAAGTTTATGTTAAATAATTACTAAATTGTATCCCCACAAGTGCTCCAATATGCAATATTTAATTAAAAATGTCAAAAATGAGCGCATAGGCGTAACATTTGGTTTTTATAAACACAAAATGATTTACAACACTAAATTTATTCACATACTTGATTGGTTGGAATTTAATAAAAATAAAAACCCTACTATAAATTAAATTTTTTTACGTTACGTCATTGGAAACGGAAATAAAAATTGACAATCGGTCGCTTTCTGGACTCAAGGTCATTGGTTCGGGGAGCACGCTTTCGAGCCATGTAGCGCCAAAAGCCATATAACACAAACGAGGAATAGTACTAGATAGCACCAAATGGCGCAAATAGCGTGCTCCCCGAACACACCCTAAATAATAAATAATTCTTAAAAAGATTTCAAGGTTAGAGCAACTGTCACTTGCCGAAATTGAGAATCTGTCCAATGTCATTAGTGCATGATACTAAGTATCTTGCGTATCCGTCGCCAAAAACATCTAATGTAATTTTAATCTGTCAATGTCAATCTGACGCTGCTAGTTTTTAGCGAAACAACTGTAATTTAATTAAAAGCTTTGTTGAGAATTCTCCTGGTGGGACTCTTTCTTTAGGTTGGTTTGATATATCATTATTAACCTTTTGCTTCTGAAAAGGAGGAGGAGGAGGAGATGCAGCTGTCTTTAATGGTGCTGCAGGAGGTACATCTGTATTTGTACTCTCAAGTATGGAAGACACATTTCTACCGTGATCTTTTCTTGCCGCTTTATTGTCGTTACTGTTGGTTTGGGTGATGATACTCGTAATTCGAGTAGAATTTTAAGACCAAAGACTCGAATTACGAGTATCATCACCCAAACCAACAGTAACGACAATAAAGCGGCAAGAAAAGATCACGGTAGAAATGCGTCTTCCATACTTGAGGGTACAAATACAGATGTACCTCCTGCAGCACCAGTAAAGACAGCTGCATCTCCTCCTCCTCCTTCTCAGGAACAAAGGTTAATAACGATACATCACACCAGCCTAAACGAGGAGTCCCACCAGGAGGATTCTCAACAAAGCTTTGGTTTACTTTTTGAAAGTTCATCTTACTAGGAATAATAAAAAAACTCTTATTTTTAACGTAACTTCCAAGTTTAATTAAAAAAATTAAGTTTTAAATCACAATGACCGCCGTTTCGCTAGAATTATCACTGTCAGATTGACATATTACATTTTGTTTGTTTGTAGCTAGGTACTTGATATTGTTTAAGTCGTGTTAAGGCTAGACCTAGTAGACATAACAATAGTAAAGCCTAGATGTTATTAGCCCTAAGTGATTATCCTGGATGTAATTCTCTCTAAGATCAGTATAACTGTGCAATGATATAAAAAAACCAGGAAAAAACTATATCATGTTGATCGTTACAATAACTTAATATATTTATGTAATTGAATTTTAAAGCGAATTTTTTGAATAAATAGTGGAAGTTTAGTTTAACCGTTCAGTTATTTATTGTTCTTATCAATTTACACTGTATATTAATAAGTTACCTACGTATGTAATCAAATATATTGTAAGTGGTTAACAGACAAGATAGAGACCTTAAAAAGAGAAGAAGATTTTGACTCAATATCGAAGTGAAATTTTTTATTTGTATATTTAAGGTTAGTGTGGATAATTCTTATCGAATGGTCTAGAGTCCCTATTGGTTGTACTCGAAATATTGAAAATGTTTTATTGGTTAATCTAAAGATTTCTTGAAAATGTCACTTATATGTACTTAGGTTGTAATTCATACTTAAAAAGCTGTTTTAGTTTAGTCATCGAATCGAATAACTGTCATGTTGACAATTAGTAAATTATTTCAGCTAAGTTTTTGTTAAATAGTTACTAAATTGTATTTCCACAAGTGCTCCAATATGTTGTAAACGTTGCAGTTCATGATTGTGGAAGCTACACTTACAAGGTCTATCTTACTTAGTTTCAGGTTAATAATTTTTTAAGCTCGGCTTGTAGAACTTCACTAAACCTTCAGAAACAATATGTTTGATGTTTTGATGGCTTGGCATCGGATACGATTCTCATTCCAAAATTTCCATACCCTCCATAAAATTCAAGATGTTTCATTTTTTTATTGGAGAAGCAAGAATCTCAATGTCATTGTAAAGTCCATCACTTTGTCCATTCTTTTTGGAATATTTACAACGCAGGTCTCTAATATTATTAATGTTATTATGACTAGTTGATGCTACTGGTTGCTGGTAAATGGTTCACTAAGGAACGAAACCAAAACTCCTAAAAAGCTCTTGGTAGTATTAACGAGTCATAATAACAATCATAATATTACAGAGCTTCGTAGTAAATATTTTAAAGAGAAAGGGCAAGACAATGGACTTCACAATGACACTGATTTTCTTGCTTCTCTTATGAAAATGTTTAAAAACTTGAGTGCTATGGGTGTATGGGAATTTTGTAATGAGAATCTAACGCGATGCCAAGCAATCAAAACATCAAGTTACACTGTATATTAATAAGTTGCCTTCATATATAATCAAATACAATGTAACTGGTTAACAGACATGATAGAGACCTTAAAAAGAGAAGAAGATTTTGACTCAATATCAAAGTGAAATTTTTTATTTTTGTATTTAAGGTTAGTGTAGATAATTTTTAATGAATGGTCTAGAGTCCCTATTGGTTGTACTCTAAATATTGAAAATGTTCTATTGATTAATCTGAAGATTTCTTGAAAATGTCTCTTATATGTAATTAGGTTGTAATGCATACTTAAAAGGCAGTTTTAGTTCAGTTATCGAATCGAATATCTGTCATGTTGACAATTAGTAAATTATTTCAGCTAAGTTTATGTTAAATAGTTACTACATTGTATCCCCACAAGTGCTCCAATATGCAATAATTAATTAAAAATGTCAAAAATGAGCGCATAGGCGTAACATTTGGTTTTTATAAACACAAAATGATTTACAACACTAAATTTATTCACATACTTGATTGGTTGGAATTTAATAAAAATAAAAACCCTACTATAAATTAATTTTTTTTACGTTACGTCATTGGAATCGGAAATAAAAATTGACAATTGGTCGCCATATGCAAGCTCCATTCTGGACTTAAGGTCATTTTGCATAATACTCATTCCTTAGCTATGACTTCATATCTAATACGCCTGATACATTAATCTGTCAAAACGTTTACCCATGAATGAGAGTGGTAAACTCACGCATTAGCTTTCTATCTCTCTCTCTGATGTAACCTGATTGGTCAAATTTTCCTAAACCACCTACTTGAAACAACCTTTATTACTCTTAATAAATAATACCTAATTCTTGAAAAGATTTCGAGGTTAGAGCAACTGTAACTTGCCGAAATTGAGAATCTGTCCAATGTCAAAGTGATATTTATGACGTCATTAGTACATGATACTCAAGTATCTTGCGTATCCGTCGCCAAAAACATCTTATGTAATTTTAATCTGTCAATGTCAATCTGACGCTGCTAGTTTTTAGCGAAACAACTGTAATTGAATTTTAAAGCTTTGTTGAGAATTCTCCTGGTGGGACTCTTTCTTTAGGTTGGTATGATATATCATTATTAACCTTTTGCTCCTGAAAAGGAGGAGGAGGAGGAGATGCTGATTTTCTTGCTTCTCTTATGAAAATTTTTAAAAACTTGAGTGCTATGGAGTGTATGGGAATTTTGTAATGAGATTCTGACGCGATGCCAAGCAATCAAAACATCAAGTTACACTCTATATTAATAAGTTACCTTCATATATAATCAAATACAATGTAACTGGTTAACAGACATGATAGAGACCTTAAAAAGAGAAGAAGATTTTGACTCAATATCAAAGTGAAATTTTTTATTTGTATATTTAAGGTTAGTGTAGATAATTCTTATCGAATGGTCTAGAGTCCCTATTGGTTGTACTCGAAATATTGAAAATGTTTTATTGGTTAATCTTAAGATTTCTTGAAAATGTCACTTATATGTACTTAGGTTGTAATTCATACTTAAAAAGCTGTTTTAGTTTAGTCATCGAATCGAATAACTGTCATGTTGACAATTAGTAAATTATTTCAGCTAAGTTTTTGTTAAATAGTTACTAAATTGTATTCCCACAAGTGCTCCAATATGTTGTAAACGTTGCAGTTCATGATTGTGGAAGCTACACTTACAAGGTCTATCTTACTTAGTTTCAGGTTAATAATTTTTTAAGCTCGGCTTGTAGAACTTCACTAAACCTTCAGAAACAATATGTTTGATGTTTTGATGGCTTGGCATCGGATACGATTCTCATTCCAAAATTTCCATACCCTCCATAAAATTCAAGATGTTTCATTTTTTTATTGGAGAAGCAAGAATCTCAATGTCATTGTAAAGTCCATCACTTTGTCCATTCTTTTTGGAATATTTACAACGCAGGTCTCTAATATTATTAATGTTATTATGACTAGTTGATGCTACCGGTTGCTGGTAAATGGTTCACTAAGGAACGAAACCAAACCTACAAAAAAGCTTCCAGTAGTATTAACCAGTCATAATAACAATCATAATATTACAGAGCTTCGTAGTAAATATTTTAAAGAGAAAGGGCAAGACAATGGACTTCACAATGACACTGATTTTCTTGCTTCTCTTATGAAAATGTTTAAAAACTTGAGTGCTATGGGTGTATGGGAATTTTGTAATGAGAATCTAACGCGATGCCAAGCAATCAAAACATCAAGTTACACTGTATATTAATAAGTTACCTTCATATATAATCAAATACAATGTAACTGGTTAACAGACATGATAGAGACCTTAAAAAAAGAAGAAGATTTTGACTCAATGGGTACATTCAGGAGGTCCCAGCGGCTAGATCTAGCCACTCAGCGTGCTGTGGCCGCTGTTAATAAGCGCCTTCGTTTCGCCTGAATGCGTGGCTCACTGAAAGCGGAACAAAAGTCAAAACATTTGAAAACATAACCCAATTTTTATTTTGGTTTTTATATGTCTATTGTGTTTATGTACAAAACTTCAATAATTATCTTCAATTATCAATTGGATAAATCTTAACCCAACAATCAACACCTTAGAATATAATTAAGATCAACACAAACCTACATAACCCAATTTCGATATGTCATTAATGTCAAAATCGTGATGCGCTTTTTAGAAAGCGACAAATTTCTACGCTGAGCAAAACAGTCAGCCGCTGTTGAATAGCTTTCAAGCAGCGCTACATTCAGAGAGACTCCTTACTAAGCGATCTCAGCCGCTGGGACCTCCTGAATGTACCCAATATCAAAGTGAAATTTTTTATTTTTGTATTTAAGGTTAGTGTAGATAATTTTTAATGAATGGTCTAGAGTCCCTATTGGTTGTACTCTAAATATTGAAAATGTTCTATTGATTAATCTGAAGATTTCTTGAAAATGTCTCTTATATGTAATTAGGTTGTAATGCATACTTAAAAGGCAGTTTTAGTTCAGTCATCGAATCGAATATCTGTCATGTTGACAATTAGTAAATTATTTCAGCTAAGTTTATGTTAAATAGTTACTACATTGTATCCCCACAAGTGCTCCAATATGCAATAATTAATTAAAAATGTCAAAAATGAGCGCATAGGCGTAACATTTGGTTTTTATAAACACAAAATGATTTACAACACTAAATTTATTCACATACTTGATTGGTTGGAATTTAATAAAAATAAAAACCCTACTATAAATTAATTTTTTTTACGTTACGTCATTGGAATCGGAAATAAAAATTGACAATTGGTCGCCATATGCAAGCTCCATTCTGGACTTAAGGTCATTTTGCATAATACTCATTCCTTAGCTATGACTTCATATCTAATACGCCTGATACATTAATCTGTCAAAACGTTTACCCATGAATGAGAGTGGTAAACTCACGCATTAGCTTTCTATCTCTCTCTCTGATGTAACCTGATTGGTCAAATTTTCCTAAACCACCTACTTGAAACAACCTTTATTACTCTTAATAAATAATACCTAATTCTTGAAAAGATTTCGAGGTTAGAGCAACTGTAACTTGCCGAAATTGAGAATCTGTCCAATGTCAAAGTGATATTTATGACGTCATTAGTACATGATACTCAAGTATCTTGCGTATCCGTCGCCAAAAACATCTTATGTAATTTTAATCTGTCAATGTCAATCTGACGCTGCTAGTTTTTAGCGAAACAACTGTAATTGAATTTTAAAGCTTTGTTGAGAATTCTCCTGGTGGGACTCTTTCTTTAGGTTGGTATGATATATCATTATTAACCTTTTGCTCCTGAAAAGGAGGAGGAGGAGGAGATGCTGATTTTCTTGCTTCTCTTATGAAAATTTTTAAAAACTTGAGTGCTATGGAGTGTATGGGAATTTTGTAATGAGATTCTGACGCGATGCCAAGAAATCAAAGCATCAATTTACGCTGTATATTAATAAGTTACCTACGTATATAATTAAATTTATTGTAACTGTTTAACAGACAAGATAGAGACCTTAAAAAGAGAAGAAGATTTTGACCCAAGATCGAAATGAAATTTCTATTTCTGTATTTAAGGTTAGTGTAGATAATTTTTATTGAATGGTCTAGAGTCCCTATTGGTTGTACTCTAAATATTGAAAATGTTCTATTGGTTAATCTGAAGATTTCTTGAAAATGTCTCTTATATGTAATTAGGTTGTAATGCATACTTAAAAGGCAGTTTTAGTTCAGTCATCGAATCGAATATCTGTCATGTTGACAATTAGTAAATTATTTCAGCTAAGTTTTTGTGAAATAGTTACTAAATGGTATTCCCACAAGTGCTCCAATATGTTGTAAACGTTGCAGTTCATGATTGTGGAAGCGACACGTACAAGGTCTATCTTACTTAGTTTCAGGTTAATAATTTTTTAAGCTCGGCTTGTAGAACTTCACTAAACCTTCAGAAACAATATGTTTGATGTTTTAATGGCTTGGCATCGGATACGATTCTCATTCCAAAATTTCCATACCCTCCATAACATTCAAGATTTTTACTTTTTTCATTGGAGAAGCAAGAATCTCAATGTCATTGTAAAGTCCATCACTTTGTCCATTCTTTTTGGAATATTTACAACGCAGGTCTCTAATATTATTAATGTTATTATGACTAGTTGATGCTACCGGTTGCTGGTAAATGGTTCACTAAGGAACGAAACCAAACCTACAAAAAAGCTTCCAGTAGTATTAACAAGTCATAATAACAATCATAATATTACAGAGCTTCGTTGTAAATATTTTAAAGAGAAAAGGCACGGCAATGGACTGCACAATGACACTGATTTTCTTGCTTCTCTTATGAAAATGTTTAAAAAATTGAGTGCTATGGGTGTATGGGAATTTTGTAATGAGAATCTAACGCGATGCCAAGCAATCAAAACATTAAGTTACACTGTATATTAATAAGTTACCTTCATATATAATCAAATACAATGTAACTGGTTAACAGACATGATAGAGACCTTAAAAAGAGAAGAAGATTTTGACTCAATATCAAAGTGAAATTTTTTATTTTTGTATTTAAGGTTAGTGTAGATAATTTTTATTGAATGGTCTAGAGTCCCTATTGGTTGTACACTAAATATTGAAAATGTTCTATTGATTAATCTGAAGATTTCTTGAAAATGTCTCTTATATGTAATTAGGTTGTAATTCATACTTAAAAGGCAGTTTTAGTTCAGTCATCGAATCGAATATCTGTCATGTTGACAATTAGTAAATTATTTCAGCTAAGTTTTTGTGAAATAGTTACTAAATGGTATTCCCACAAGTGCTCCAATATGTTGTAAACGTTGCAGTTCATGATTGTGGAAGCGACACGTACAAGGTCTATCTTACTTAGTTTCAGGTTAATAATTTTTTAAGCTCGGCTTGTAGAACTTCACTAAACCTTCAGAAACAATATGTTTGATGTTTTAATGGCTTGGCATCGGATACGATTCTCATTCCAAAATTTCCATACCCTCCATTACATTCAAGATTTTTACTTTTTTCATTGGAGAAGCAAGAATCTCAATGTCATTGTAAAGTCCATCACTTTGTCCATTCTTTTTGGAATATTTACAACGCAGGTCTCTAATATTATTAATGTTATTATGACTAGTTGATGCTACCGGTTGCTGGTAAATGGTTCACTAAGGAACGAAACCAAACCTACAAAAAAGCTTCCAGTAGTATTAACAAGTCATAATAACAATCATAATATTACAGAGCTTCGTTGTAAATATTTTAAAGAGAAAAGGCACGGCAATGGACTGCACAATGACACTGATTTTCTTGCTTCTCTTATGAAAATGTTTAAAAAATTGAGTGCTATGGGTGTATGGGAATTTTGTAATGAGAATCTAACGCGATGCCAAGCAATCAAAACATTAAGTTACACTGTATATTAATAAGTTACCTTCATATATAATCAAATACAATGTAACTGGTTAACAGACATGAAAGAGACCTTAAAAAGAGAAGAAGATTTTGACTCAATATCAAAGTGAAATTTTTTATTTTTGTATTTAAGGTTAGTGTAGATAATTTTTATTGAATGGTCTAGAGTCCCTATTGGTTGTACACTAAATATTGAAAATGTTCTATTGATTAATCTGAAGATTTCTTGAAAATGTCTCTTATATGTAATTAGGTTGTAATTCATACTTAAAAGGCAGTTTTAGTTCAGTCATCGAATCGAATATCTGTCATGTTGACAATTAGTAAATTATTCCAGCTAAAGGGTACTTCAGACTATGTGATTTATCACGCAGAAATATAAGAAATACGTTGAATTAAAATCATACCATTTTCATGTGATAAAATCATCTGATAAGTCATGTGATAAATCACATAGTCTGAAGTACCCTTAAGTTATGTTAAATAGTTACTAAATTGTATCCCCACAAGTGCTCCAATATGCAATATTTAATTAAAAATGTCAAAAATGAGCGCATAGGCGTAACATTTGGTTTTTATAAACACAAAATGATTTACAACTCTAAATTTATTCACATACTTGATTGGTTGGAATTTAATAAAAATAAAAACCCTACTATAAATTTAATTTTTTTACGTTACATCATTGGAAACGGAAATAAAAATTGACAATTAGTCGCCATCATAGATTAGAAAGAAGTTTATAGATAGCCGACTCTAACGGTTTTTTAAAAACGTGTTTACAGCGCCGCTCGTGGCCTGAGCACTAACTATATAATTGTATTTTTATTGTATTGGTTAATTTAAAATATTTATATCAAAATATTTTAAAAATATTCTGATAAATATAATAAATATATTTTTCAAAAATATTTTTAAAGTATTTTAATATTGTTAACAATTTGGTAGGACATATAGAAATAAAAATAAAATAAGTAATAATTCTTTATTTTTGCAAAATAATTTTATTACAATTAGGTTTCAAATTTATTTTTCTTGTTTCCCCAATTATTTTTAATATGGATCTATTGCATTCTGGTGTCCTGGAAGTAGCTTCTGTTGTTAGAGGATCATCAGAACAATGAGAGATGCTGGTTTCTGAAAAAGAAATTAAATATTATAAAACTGAGTTGTCAATATAAAACTCATAATTAGAAATTGAGAATAAAATTGTACATTAACCTATAATAGTAAGGTATTTCAACTTCCCTATTTGTAGACTCTTGTTATTTAAAAAAGTTTTTGCTTTAATTCACAATCAAAAGTTTAAAATCATTCTCTTACCTGGAAGTTTTAAAGTAGGCACAGCATCAAATTATAAATCGGTAACATTTCTATTCTGTGAGAAAAAGCAGTATTTTGTAAAGTGGTCAATCCAGATTTTAAATTTATAACGGTCATTTCCATTTTCTTCGGATCTACAAATATAATGTAACATAGAAATAATATAATATGCATCATAGTATACTAATAAATAGGTATACGCTGAAGCTTTAAAAAACCAAATTCTTACCTGTGGATCCTTTGGTAAACAATGCACTTTTTTATAGTTATTTTTATAAAGGCAACCCGTAACAGAACACATAAAAACCATATTTTAATAAATAACTGCAAAAACTCTAACTGGAAAATATATCTACTAACGAGAAAATACAATACTAACTGTCAAACAATATTGTTGACAACATTTAAATTCAGAATTGTTATGTCATTAACGGATTTCCTGTTGATTGTGATTTTATTTTCGATAGTGGCGACTTCCGTGACCTGAGCATTAACTACTAAACGTGGACCTGTCATTTGAGGAGAGTGCCCAGGGCATGGTCGCCATATGCAAGCTCCTTTCTGGACTAAAGGTCATTTTGCATAATACTTATTCCTGTTTCTTTTTGTTCTAAGAAAATGTTGCATTCGAGCAAGAGTGGTAAACTCACGCATCAGCTTTCTATCTCTCTCTCTGATGTAACCTGATTGGTCAAATTTTCCTAAACCACGTACTTGAAACAAGCTTTATTACTCTTAATAAATAATACGTCATTCTTGAAAAGATTTCGAGGTTAGAGCAACTGTCACTTGCCGAACTTGAGTATCTGTCCAATGTCAAACTGATACCTATGACGTCATTAGTGCATGATACTCAAGTATCTTGCGTATCCGTCGCCAAAAAACATCTAATGTAATTTTAATCTGTCAATGTCAATCTGACGCCGCTAGTTTTTAGCGAAACTACTGTGATTGAATTTAAAAGCTTTGTTGAGAATTCTCCTGGTGAGACTCTTTCTTTAGGTTGGTGTGATATATCATTATTAACCTTTTGCTTCTGAAAAGGAGGAGGAGGAGGAGATGCAGCTGTCTTTACTGGTGCTGCAGGAGGTACATCTGTATTTGTACCCTCAAGTATGGAAGACGCACTTCTACCGTGACCTTTTCTTGCCGCTTTATTGTCGTTACTGTTGGTTTGGGTGATGATAATCGTAATTCGAGTCTTCGGTCTTAAAATTCTACTCGAATTACGAGTATCGTCACCCAAACCAACAGTTGGAAGCGACAGTAATGACAATAAAGCTGAATCTCCTCCTCCTTCTCAGGAACAAAAGGTTAATAACGATACATCACACCAGCCTAAACGAGTCCCACCAGGAGGATTCTCAACAAAGCTTTGGTTTACTTTTTGAAAGTTCATTTTACTGAGAATAATAAAAAACTCTTCTTTTTAACGTAACTTCCAAGTTTAATTGAAAAAATTAAGGTTTAAATCACAATGACCGCCGTTTCGCTAGAATTATCACTGTCAGATTGACATATTACATTTTGTTTGTTTGTAGCTAGGTACTTGATATTGTTTAAAGTGTTAAGGCTAGACCAAGTAGACATAACAATAGTAAAGCCTAGATGTTATTAGCCCTAAGGGATTATTCTGGATGTATTTTCCTCTAAGATCAGTATAACTGTGCAATGATATAGAAAACCCAGAAAAAAACTATATCATGTTGATCTTTACAATAACTTAATATATTTGTGTTACATTTATGTATAAAAATTGAAGACTCAATCAAAGTAAACAGCTTAATAGATAGACTCTTAAAAGAAGGGGATTTCTTTATCCGGAGCCCTTTTTTGTCTCACAAAAAGCCACATTAAAAATGAACAACGTTCCTGGGAAGAGGTTCAACTACAACTCACTGGAGGAAAATGCCAGGACTGAGTCAAGCCAAAAGGTTTAGATATATCAATATATCACCTAAAAGAGCAAAATGCTCTCTCGAAATGAGCAAACTGCAGGTCTTCTCACTGGACTTTGAGGTATCAGCTCAAAATGATAGGCAAATTGGAAAGTGTCTTTTCTGCGAAGACGCTAAATAAACATTAGAAGTTTTGGCTTTCTAGAGTTCAAGTAGATTAAGGTAGACACAAAAGATGTTCTTAGGTCGAAGTGCAGAGAAGTCTAGCTGGCTAAGATAATCTATCCAATTCTAGTTTTTGATAAAGTCTTATGGCTAAGGCTTAAACTGCGATTAAAGAGCATCTTTGATTTTTTGTTTTAGACATTACTTCACAGTCCACCTAATCTTTAATTCAAATTACTTTTAAATATACATCTTGTTCATCTCTTGTTGATCAAAATTTGCATATTTATTTTTAGGTTTGAAAAGTTTCAGACGACCGTTGTAATTCAAATTGTATGATTATTATTATTCGCACAACTGATTTCACTCTAATCCGTTCCTGTCTTCTGGTTAAAAATACTTTGCTGTAATCAAATAATACTTATGTTTATTATTAGAGTTCCTTATACAGAAAGATATTGAAATGCATGTCATAACAGCGTTTGGGATGATTACTATTGAATTAGGAATATATAGAAGCATGGTACATTCTTTGGAATTCATTTTCCATACTTGTCAGTAAACAGGTTTAGTTGTTACTGTAAGGTCGTCAGAAAAGTGTTTTGCTTTATTAGATGATATTATACCTACAATTCAATTGTACTTATCAGTTATCTGCAAAATCTATAAATGTTTAATAACAATGAAACACGATTTATTACAAAAATACCAATAAAAAAAAGGAATATTTTTTAGGATCAACTTTATTTGCCATAAAAGTATCCCTTCTTTGGGTATCCTCAGCCATTAAATGATATGGTGGTTAAAATCACGCTTTAAATTTTATATATAAATATAATTGGGTTCTTAACTCATTCTTTTTAAATCAGTTGGATCAAGATTGACATTGTTAAATACTGTTACACCATATATGTTTATTTTAAGTGTTTTCAGGAATTTGTAGATTTTTTTTTAAATAAATAAGAATGTATTATTCCTTCTATAATCCTCCTAGGTTATGTTTACGTTTAATGTGAGTGGTGCCAGCCGAGGCCTACTATGGCTCATCGCTAAAGTTTATAGTTCACCATGCAGCCTATATCCTTTAACGAAGTCAATGGTCAAGTAAATGTAGGTGAAGCTTTCTTAGGCCCATTAGGCTCCAATGTGAAACTCGTAGCCTATTTATTTGCAGGGAAAGGCAATAGCAATGTGCTCCTCTATTTTGTCTTCCATACTGCATACTCTGCAGAAGAATGTTGAACGACTCTAAATGAATCAAGGAGGAGATGATATTTGGAACCGCTCTAAGAATGTGGTGAGTTCTCATCTCACGCAACAGTTCAGAACATCTCCATAGTCTTCCTTCCTTAATCTGACTGCTCACCGATAGAGCTCTCTAGGACGTCTATCTGGCCTTTTTTCTCTGTAAAATATGGAGAGGAGTAAGACCCAGAGTCATCTTTATTGCCATCTTTAACGCCCATAATGACAGGAATGCAACAGACTGGAGTCCTTTTGTCCATCAGTTTTTATAACGATTTAATAAATTCAGTAAATCTGTTTGGGGTTTATCCCTCAAGATTTGTCACACACCCTTCTGAGGTTCCACAGCAATGCTCTTGCTTGGTTTATGGTTTTATCCAGATGGAAGTTTCTATATAGGATCATCCCTAGATAATTTACCTTCTCCACAGATGGAATGAAAAATAGACCAATACTGTTTTGTAAGGGTGCACAGATATCTGTTCCTCAGCACACTAACTGTGGATGATATTTAGAGCGGTATGAATGATGTCAGACTGTAAAGAATCTTGTCCAGCCTGTACAGTGATTGCGCCTTCTAGCTTCTACCCTCTTTGTTTCGTTTATTTTTTCTGTCCACTTCTGCCAAGGCTTCTAGGCAGTTTCAGACCAGCCTTGAAGCCTTTCTAAGAAGATAGCAATAGTTCTTATTTGTACCTTTTGCCTGTTGATTTCAAGGGCTCGGCAGTGAATGGCAGCTGCCTTTGTCTGTAACACTGTGGTATACCGCCCTAGATGAAGACATACTTCTATGACTCCGCTAATTTATAAAAAATGAAATTTTTTTATATTTCACTGCACATTTTGACTGAGTGATAGGAGTGGTTTTTCTAATAACTATTTAATTATTTTCTACTATAGCATCCATAAATTTGCTTTATTAATCTTCTCATCAGTAAAAAGTGGTTATTTCTAAATATTTTGCTGTATAATAATGTCCAATTATTTTTAAGTTGTTCTTTAAAAATCCTATAATTTCGTACACCTATCTTTCATTTATAAGTATCCCGTACTTTTGGGTGAACATACAAAATCTTATGTAATAAATTTACTTTAACATTTCGTGGAACTGAAATCTCGGAAGAGTCTTTTCAAAATTATGTGGAATGCAACTGTTTTTTTACATGTCTATATTTATTTCTTCTGTTACAACATAAATTCTTGAAACACTTGTTCGTATGATTCCTGCACTTGAACTTGAATCACCCCAAGAAGAGTAATAGGAAATTTAACACTTGCGGAGAGTAACCAGTTGCATACCCAGAGTCATAAATATAAAATTTCGGTACATCTTAAGAAATATATATTTACTTTCCCATTAAATTGGGATTATAACTGCCTCTAATTTGAGGTTTGCCCCCAGAAAAAAAAGAAATACATTTAGGTTATAGTTTATTACTATTACTAACTTACTTTTTATTTATTTAATTTATTTAGAATCAAGAAAATTAAGAAGAAATTAATTGTGTTAACCTTTACTTTGTGGAAGTTTAACCGTTCAGTTATTTATTGTTCCTAGTAAGAACAAATTGATGATCTCAAACAATATACAAAATAAATACCGTGTTGTTCTGAAAATGAATAAACAGGAGTTAGGAGATATGTAAAGTAGTAAAATACTTCTATATATCCATTTGCTCTTCACCCAATCGTACTAGAGGAAACATAAGAACAGAACGTGTACTCTATAACAGAATAGAAAGGAAATTTCTTTCTATGTTAGGAACACAAAACAGTCTAACAGTCTAACATCCCAGACTTTAGATTGTTTTGTGGGTTAGACTGTTTTGTGTTCCTAACATAGAAAGAAATTTCCTTTCTATTCTGTTACAGAGTACACGTACTGATTATCTGATTTCACGTAGCTAACGATAGGTACTATGAGTATTGTTAGCTCTACAATTTGTTTGATATGTTCGGAAATATGTTCTTTTGATATTTTATCAATAATGGAACTTAGAGACATCACTTAAAATGTTTTTCAGTGTAGTTTTAAATAACAAAATATGCATAATGTTTTTATCAATGATTTTTATTTTGTTAATAACATATCAACGATGATTTTGTGTGACTAACGCATCGAATATTTATTAACTATCATTTAAAAAATGGATCTAAGTGTTACTAAATGATTTGTACTGGGATATTTTGGCAAATATTTAACTAATTAAAAGTCTAGCACAGCGAAATTGTGGTTTGTATGGATTTGTTTAATTTATTTGTTGAATAACCGAACTGTAGATCAATTGAAAAGGTGCTAAGAAGTAGCACATGAGGAAGAGAAATGCTCCGACAAGAGGACCTAAAAACTGGTGATGTTAGTCTTTGCTGCCATGGACCCAGCATGCCGTTTAGGATTGGGTATATTTAAATATCTGGGACAAAATGATACTATTTGTCACGAAATATGGTCCTAGTTGTTAAAGAAACATCAATCAAATCTGCTAGCTTAATGATATGACCACTGCTTGCTAAAACCTTGATTGATTCATTGGCGACAAACTTATTCCTAAAAATATAAATAAGTATATAATTATGGCCAACAAAAATACGTATTGGATAGCCAATTGCTGAGAAATTAATAACTTCCAAATTATTTTCAAGAAAATCACCAAAAATTACCATTTCTATCAGATACAGGGTCTGTACCCAGTAATAGCAGAATAAAGTTCATTTTTTCTGTGTATCTTTAAAAAACCTTTAATCAAATAAAATTCATTTAGTTTAATATTGAGGAAGCAATTATTGAATTATTGATTAAGGATGAATAATAAAGCATATGAAGTTGTTAATTAGAATTCCTAATTTATCTATTTGTCTTTACTGGCAGCATACTACAGGAAATTAAGCATTTCACCAGCAATTCTTGTGTCCTGCATGGAATGATCTAAAATTTAAACAGAAGGTAGCTGATTGCCCAAAGATCAAAATCTTTATCGAATGGAAGGGCGCCAAAGCCTTGGAGGTGGTTGCCACCCCATCTCTGGGGTGGAAATTTATTATTACATTTTAAATAGAGGCATCGATTGATCAAGTGATTCTAAATGTTCCATAATATTTTTCAAGTTATTCGTGATTGAAAGTAATCATTTTTAGACCAAAAAATCGACGTTTTTAATTGTTTTTTTTTGTGTCGAAAGTTATGCATTTTGCCAAAAAAAAATGTGGAAAGGAAACTTGTTACTTTCAAAAAAGACAAACAAAATTATGAATTATAATTTTTCTACGACCAATACGAACCGAAATACTGTGTGTTAATCATTAGCTTTCTTCAAATGGAGTCAAATACCGCTGGAAAACGCTACATTAGGTCAGTATCTATTTAGGAAGAATCTATAAAACTAACTACCCCCCTATTTAAAATTGGTCTGCTATTTAAGGTATTTAAACATTTATTTATGAACGAGCATCACCTTTTATGATCCTTGTAGCTCTGGAAAAACTCCACAAAATCATTTTGAAAAGACACTCTATAATTAAAAATAATGGAAATACGTTGAAAATAAAAAATGTCCACCCCCAAGATAGGGTGATCCTTTGGTTCGATATAGAGTTTGATCCTTGAGCTATTCACTACCTTCTGTTAACATTTTACCTTTTTTTGAGCTTCATTTCCTGTACTAGCACAGAAAAGCTTTTCAAATAGTTTGCAGGAACGTCGGCTGTCAGTTTCGAACAAGTCGAACAAAAATTGATTGTTCTAAAGAAGATCTTTTATTTTAAGAATGGCAACATTACACATTTTGTGACTTAAGCTAACTAACAAAACTTATCTTGGAAGCCGTGCATATGTTGTTAAAATTTGACTACGGTGACTAAAAATAACACAGTTTGTCGTCCAAACAGAATGAGAAGCGTTCTACTTAAGAAACAAATATTTTCTTAGTTTCAAAACAAATTTAACAGACAAATAAGGATGAAGGACAAATGCAGGGATGTATAATATATTATATAGCTTTATTGCAACGTTTTTGTTTGCATGTTGATTTTATATACACTTCTAATTTTGCTTAGGTACTACACTTTCTATACAACATTTTTTAATTAAATACTTTTTTAGTCTTATTTCTTTAAATGCATTTTATAAAGAAACTAAAAATCTATATTGTTTGTAACCTATTTTTTTTATTTTATGGAGGTGTATTTTGACATAGGTATGTAGTCTATTTAATTTTTTTTAATATTTGATTAAATTTCCACTAGCCTCGATAAAATTTCTGTATTTTGTTCCTGATGAAATATTTTTAGTCCTGTACGAGTTGATCGGCTAAGAGTACCATCTTACGGTAATCCTTAACTGAGCTTCTGTTTTCTGTTTTTCTGCGGCCTTCAAAGATGGCCGCTCAAACGTTCATGATGAGGAACTGCTGTATCAAGAAGTGACCAGAAAACGACAGGCTAGTGACGGGGAAACTAACCGATCCCTGGGGTCTCCAATATCACCTATACAGGACGAAATAACACAGGGTGTGAACAAGAAGAGAAAACAGTCCAGCACTTCCTGTGTGACTGCTCAGCTCTTTGAACTATCATCTCCTTCATATGTTGGCCAATACTAGCAAACACATGAGCGATTCCCCTGAAGGACTACGTCGACAAATTCAAAACAGTAGACTGGACAACGAACTAAAGAGACACGCTCAGGAGGAATCAGAATCGACCTGGTAATGTCTCTCCTCAATTTACAGATACAAGTTCCGAGAATGTTTTAATATCCATGTGAAAATAGCAAGTTTTGATGATTATGGCGGAGTATTGGTAAACGCAAATTGGCAACAAAGCCTAATTTAGTACTGTTTGTTTTTGTTCTTTATTATGTTTAAACTTATCGCTCTTTGTTCAGACTTAACAATTAACGATCAAAGATTAATCTAACCCTGTTTTTTCTTCTTCTTTACTGCGTTTGAACTTTTGTCAATGTTGTGTTCTGTGTAATTTAATAAGTACTTTGTTCAACCTGCTTATACAGGGTGAGTCATAACTATTGGGACATAGACTAAAGACAGGTTATTTGGACCAAAATATGGCTATTGGGCCAAATATGCCTTAATATAATGTTGCTGAGAAAAAAGATACAGGGTGTTAAAGTTAATTTTTGTTTTTCGTTTTTTGCTAATAGTTTCCCTGTATATTTATAAATTGATATCAAAATTGGCACAGAGGCATAATCTTAGACAAGAAATAGTATTTTATTTACAACTTTGCGTTTTGTCATAGAGGGCGCCACGTGGATCATTCCTAATGATCAAATTGAGTCTAAACTTTTTCTGATGAAATTTTTTAGTAATTTTTATTAGAAAATATGACGTAAACATCAATTTACGTAAAATTGATACTTGTTTAAATATGATAATTTCAACCGTTTTCGATAAAAACGCAGTCGAACTGCTTAGAGTCTTAAAAAAGGATTTCAAATATTAATTCATTTATGAAAAGTATGCTTTGGACTGTCAGATAATTGTTGTTGGTAAATGTCATTTGTTCAAAGTAAATGATTTTTGATGTGACAGTGTAGTGTAATGCTGCATTTTTTAAAAGTAATCATTACTTTTTTTGATTGAAATGCCTCGTCACAATCATTTTCCTAATGAAGAAATGCGAAATATGATTTGCGTACACGCACAAGAAAATTTTTGCGGTCGCTCGGCAGCCAGAAGGTATGGAATGTTATACGCAAACAGAAGGCAACCAAATCACAAAACTTTTGCAAGATTATATCGTAGTTTAGATGAAACTGGGTCATTTTACACTAAAAATCGGGGTGGTCGACCGAAACAAATCACACCTAATCAAGAAGATGAACTTTTGGTTCGAGTAGATGAAAATCCTGAATTAAGTTCACGACATCTATCAGCAGCAACAGGAGTAAGTCAGTCGTCTATAATTAGAATTCTAAAAAAAGAGAACCTCCATCCTTATCACTTCACTCCTGTTCAAAATTTACCTCCAACAGATCTTCCACGACGGTTATGTTTTGCCAACTTATTCTGAATAAACATCGCAATGACACTTTATTAAGAATATTATGTTCACCGACGAAGCAACTTTTACCACACGAGGGGTTTTTAATTGGCAAAATAGTCATTATTGGGAAGAAGAAAACCGGCATGCTATTAAAGCTAGACATTTTCAGCATGAGTTTAAATTGAATATTTGGTGTGGCATTATAGGCGACCAACTACTAGGGCCTTATGTTCTTCCTCCGAATTTAAATGGAGATTCTTATTTATTCTTTTTGGAAAATACTCTTAGTGATATTTGATTGATCTGTCACTGGATGTAAGAAGAAAAATGTGGTTTATGCAGGATGGAGCGCCACCTCATTTTTCATTAGCTGTTAGAAATCATCTTAATGACGTATTTCCTCAACGATGGATTGGCAGAGGCAGTAATTTTCAATGGCCACCAAGAAGTCCTGAGTACAACCCGCTAGATTTTTATTTTTGGGGACATATGAAGTCCTTAGTTTATGCCAATGAAATTAATACACGAGACGAACTTTGAAGATACATTCAAAATGCAGCTAATCTTAAAAGGGGACAGAATAACATTTTTTTTAACGTCCGAAAATCCTTTATAAAAAGTATTAGAAAATGCATAGAAATCGGAGGAGACCATGTAGAACATTTAGTTTGAGTTTTTGTGAGTTCTTTTAAGTTAAAGTGTGTTTAGTTTTGATTTATCGTCAAAACGGAAACCTTACGTTAGTTGCAACTTTGTATATTAGTTTGGTATTTGATAGAGGAATTGTAAATAAGATACTATTTCTTGTCTAAGATTATGCCTCTGTGTCAATTTTGATATCAATTTAAAAATATACAGGGAAACTATTAGCAAAAAACTAAAAACAAAAATTAACTTTAACACCCTGTATCTTTTTTCTCAGCAACATTATATTAAGGCATATTTGGCCCAATAGCCATATTTTGGTCCAAATAACCTGTCCTTATTCTATGTCCCAATAGTTATGACTCACCCTGTATATCTATTTTAGAAAACCCATAAACTGCTAAAGTTACGATTCAAGGTTAAAGTTTCTGTTAGAGGTAAGAAACGACCCTCGTTAGATATTACCCACGTTTTCAATCGGTAATTTTATTTTTGTTTGTAAAACTTTCCTCAAATTAAAATTTCACACTTTTTGACGCTTGGCTTAACTTCTTTGAAGCGATATCCTTGTTGAATTGACAAACTTTTATGCACCGCTAAAACTTCTTCTATTTTAAGAATAACGTGGGGTTCTACCTTATAACAACGCTGTATTACTTTGGCGGTGTCGATAATTGTTTTAAAAAACGTCTAGACTTTTTCCTTGGGCGGTAAAATGAGGCGTGATATATGTATGGCCCGAAAACAAATTACTAACTTAATGTTTGTATGCTATAATAGGTTCCCATATATCAGGTGTGGCTGTTTAGTTTGTTGAGTAGCGAAAAGTAATTTAAAAACTTTGGTTAATAGTTTTTGTTAAAAAAATACTCAATTTTTGTTTGAAGTGAATCATAACATAACAAAAACGACTTTTAAAAGACAGACAATTTTATGTTTCGAGTTAAATATCAGTTCAAATTTATACTACGCATAGAAACAGATCCATCATATTTTTGTCATCCAAAAATTTTTCCTACCGCGAGTAATCATTGAGGACTAAAATATGTCACGTTATTTTCAAAATAGAATGCAAACTATTCTATTTTTTGTTGATCTTCAAAAACGTTTAGTCTGTTAACGATTATTTGGACGTGATCCAAAAGTCACGATAATTCGACACATTATATAATGAAATAAACAGGGATCAATTCGTAAAAATTTATCAGTTGGAAAAAGATTTACAGTGTCATTAAAATGTTAATAAAATCAGTTTTATGTAAAAAACAACTGTTGAAATTGTTTGTAAACATTTCTCCAAAACTTTATCTTTACATTTGGTGTTTATTTCACTATTTAAAATAATTTTTTGACAGCAAATAAGGTAGAGATGCGTGTGGTTGTCCTTTTCAAATTAAAACAAGAGCTCTGTAAGAAAACGGTCAAAAACTGAGCAATTAGCAACAGATGTTCACTTTGATTGATTTTATTTTAAAGGTATATATATTCATTGATATTGATCAATAAAGTTAACTGCTTGTAATACGTGATTCGTAATAATCACTAATATTTAGTAATTTTGTAAATAATTATATCTTTGTGGATCTTACCATTTAAAAATTTGACTTAACAATTACTCTACCTGCTTTTGTTTGCCTTGACTTTTTTTGAACGCTTTTTATAAACGTTAAATGAATATATGAGTGAATTCTCATTCAATTTTTAAACTCGGGTTGTCAGAGATTTCGTACCATGTTATTAAAAAACACAAAATAATTGAAAGGATTATTAGCAACGCCATAATATTTTGTCATCAATCAACCTTGAATTCCAAAATTATAGGGTTAAATGCACGCTTCTTCATCATCACTGTTTTAGAACGAATGCCGATACAGCTGTATCACGGCACTTCCTTAGTTTTTAATAAAAATAAAATCTTATGGATGTGGGTCATTACTTCGATTAAAAATTTACATCTCGTGTTCTAATCGATAATAGCCTGAAGGTTTTTTTCCAAAGGAACCTCAAACTGGTGTTAATAACTTCAAAATCATTTTTAATCCAAAACCTAGAATAAATTCAAATAAAATAGAGAAATAAATAAAGATCTTACGACGCAAGCGTAACCGCCATATTGAAATGGCCGTAATTCAACGTATTCTCACTGTTTTTACTGTTTTAATCAATGACTAGACAATGAATATTATCTCCGCAAATAAATAAATGACTGGAAAACTATTTACAATTTTCTTATTTTTAGTAATGTTAATTCATATGTAATAATTGATAATATGTTTTTGTTATCACTTATCGGAGGAATTTACTAAATAAGTAAATAATGTTTTAATGCTATAAATGACATTATTAGAGAAATCTAATTGATGAATTGCAAATTTTTCAGTATTTTTTATCATAAAGGAAATGTTTAATTATGAGATAATATATAAAAAATGTATAATATCTACACAGACAAAAATGCAATTACTAATAATGTACCAACAGATTAAACAGTTAAAAACAAACATTACATCATTTGGAATTAACAAAATTTTCCATGGCAACTTAACCTGAATAAGTTTTTTACGCATCTTTGTCGAATCTGTCTAAATTTATATGGTTCTTGTATATTTTTTAGTTAGTTTGTAATATATAAATATATGAGGTAGATTTGTTGAGGATGCAAGAGTGATGGATCTGACAGTAGGGGGTCTCTAGCCTGGGTAGCAGGCTACTTGGATGACTAGGTCAATGAAGAGGCAGACTGACTTGCCGAGAAGAGGCACGCGGTGCTGCCATTGGCCCTGAACCTTTCTGTGACAGCGAAAGCACTGCAAAAGACTAATAGCAGTGAACCCTCTATCAAATTCACGAAGGTATGAGTCAGTATAGGTAAACAATCAAGATCCTGGTTGGGCTTCTGACAAAGTATTGTAGACTTAACAAAAAACACATGAATATCATTGGATTAGCAGACAAAACCACATGCAGGTTTTGCGAAAAAGATGACGAAACCCCAGTACACATACTGTGCTACTGTGAAGGCCTGACTAGGTTGGGGATTTCAATGATAGGGGCGGAAAAACCTTAACTCCTTTCAGTATATGAAGGTCTGTCATTCGCAGTCTAAAAATGACAGGTCTGGACAAGGAAACCTTTTTTTTCGGGCTGAGATGGAAAAACTCAGTGTTGGACTCATCCCGTTGTTCCCGTCTCGGAATCACTACCCTAGCATACTTCAAGACGGGCAGCGGTCCCTCACACACTCTCCATTTATTCTGCCACTCATAAACGTTCTCTTCTCCTAACCATACTCTCCACTGCCTTCATTTCTTTTTACTTCCTCCTCGATTCTTGTTTTTATGATCCCCTCCAAAACTTTACTTATCCCGCACAGCAGACTGATGGGCCTCTAGTCCGCTTTCCCTCTCTACCCGCCTTCCTCACCAGTAACACTCTGGCTACTTTCCACGCTTCCGGAAACTCTTCCTCTCTCAGCACCTTGTTGAAAAGTTCCAAGAAATACTCCCCATTATCATCCAACAGTCTTTCTTTTCTCCCAATCTTCCTCTAGCACAATATTCCTAGTTCCCCCCATTGTTTTCATTGCAATCTCATATGCCTTACCCCATGGATTATTGTCCAATTTCCTCAGCAACATTTCCCACTTACTTCTTTTCGACCTTTCGACCTTCCGTTTAAGCTCCTTCTAGGAAACCTAGAATAGGGCACACATAATAGATCTGCAAATGTTGTAATGGAGAGGTTCCTAGAAGCAAATAAGCTATATAATTATCTATCTATTTATCTACATTAGAGGTATTGTATTGGAAGGTTTGCTGGAATTGTCGATTCGAAGTCGGAAACAATTATTTAACAAGCAATATTTGTTAAATTTTTTACCATTTTTTACAAACAACTCTTATTACCATTCAATTTAATTATTTTTCCAAGCTGTCTTGAAAATACATATTTTTTCGGAATAATGAGGAAATCAACAGAATTTTTATCTTCTAGTTTATAGTTTGGAATAGAGTTATCAAATTCTTCATATTTTATAACTGTTTCAATTTGTGATTGTTTCAATCTAAAAAGAACGGCTTAAATTTGTTAGTCTTTTAAATCCCATTTTCACGTATTTTAATCCCCCTATCTATTTAAATTATTTGTTTAAAATAAAATTTTTGCCACTTGAAACATTATAACTAACTAAGCCAATTACATTCTTTATGCCTTTTATTTACATACTTTAGATTTGTTCCAACCCACCCAAAACCAGCTAAATTATGTTATGAAGATTAAACAATGTGAAGATAAAATGAAATAACCAATTTGTAAACGGTTTTCAACTAGGAACAGATCAATTAATATCTCTCTAAAAACTTTTACACCAATTCATCTTTTCACCTTTTATAATGTTGTATTTTCTTTGGAATATTTTATGTATTTAATTGATATGTTTATATTTATTTAAGTAATTAGTCATTATTATTTGTATTTGTTTTTAAAACTAATTAATTATGTTTATTGCTATCACCACTAATTGGTCTTTTTTACTAAACTAACTTAATAAATAGATTAGAATATTATTGCTTTTGAAAATAATATGACGATAAAAAAGTCTTTGAAGTAGTTAGTAAAATGATTGAAATTAGTGCAAATACTCCTTTTATGGGTCTATTGACCCTTAAAGTGAGTAACTTTTATTGTTGTTGACATTATTGAGTTAAGTATCTATCAGTGTGAATTATTGTTGGCGAATGGTGTTCATCTTGATGCGAGATGTAATATTTACAACTACGTGTTAATTAATAGTAAAATCACAGTTTGGGTTGTTGATATAGATATATTGGATATTAGGTCGCTATTTTGAATTTGGTCCTTTACCAACAATAATATTGATTAGCTGATTAGATAACAAATTATCTAAAATTTAGATCATATTTATTTTCAGTTGTTGAACTTTTCTAATGTATAGCCTTGTTTACAATTAAATGCAAAAAATTAGCTGTTTTCTGTTTTGATAAGTCTTATGTCTTGATCAACAACACATTCGCTAAAAGTATTATACATAAAGGTTTAAACAGACAAATTTGAACAAATTAAAACGGACGGATGTATTTGTCGAAGTTAATAATATGAACTTACCGTATCTTTTTTCCGTCTCTAAGGTATCATTGCCCTCTGCTTTGGCAAAAACGTTTGCTTCCCATCGGTGGTTTATTTATATCAGCAATAAAAAGCCGACGTACGGATGCCGAGCATCAATAGTACCATAAAGGATGCTGTCTACGCCATATTAGGACGGTACAGGACACGTAACATTGTGTCTTGTGTCCTCTAAGTCAGTGCACTGAAGAGTGAATAGTATTTTCTGCGAGTACCGGGTATAAGTCTAGCTTCTGTTTCATACCATTTATTGTTTTGTTGGATTTTACTTGCAACTCCTAGTATTTTTAATTGTATTTAAAAAATATACTTTTTCAACTTGCAAAATTCCCGTATTTTTTTTGCTAAATAGCGTTTATGAAATTAAAGTCATTCTGTTAATAAATATATTTTATGCACGTTGTAAAATCTCAAGTTATTGAAACTTTACTCACGTTGGGATCTCGTATTCTGATTATACGACGCAGTGTTGACGTTTTAGAAATAGACTACACCTTGAGTGACTTCAGTTTTAAATTAGCTTTGGCACATGAATTTTGTAGTTTCTGTTCTGTCATATTGGAAATTATTGCCATTATATATCTCAAGCTATAAAAAAAATAAATGGTTTTATGGCTTCGGAATATGAACATGTAAGTTTTGCATTATTGTATTTTGTATCCTGAAAAATAAATCAATACTAAAGTAATTGGTGCATAATGTCTGAAGAAAATAATATTATTCGTATTTGTTTTCATACAAGTTACCTATCAAGCTAATACAATGCCGAGCAAACAAAATTAGGTCACTCTAAAAATCAAATGGGTTCCGGTGAACAATAGGTAGATACACACGAATTTCGAAATTTAATAACTTGAAAATTAAAGTAACTTACTTTTTATAATGTTTTAACTCAAATTATATGCGAAAAATTAAGTTTTATATGCTAATTTAATTTATATTGCAATAAATTTTAATAAACTATTGATTAACCTCACTTTTAGAATTATTTCTTCCCATGGAGCTAAAAATTTACCACGATTTTTATGACAATATACTGTTTGGACGTTGACATTTAATATAAGTTGTCTAACGTTATCAATACAACATTGTTATATTTTTTTCACAATTGTTGGTTAGAGTATTAATTACCGGTTTTATTTATTTTTGAATTTAAAATGGGAATTAAGAATATTTTAGATGTAGTGAATATACATAACAAAAATGACGACAGAATGGTGAAACGGTTAAAGGAGAAAAATTTAATAAAATTGATTGTAGTAACCTTTACTTGGAAGTCCATCTTACTAAGAACAGTAAACAACTAAGCGGTTGTACGAAACTTCCACTATTTATTCGCAAAATACGTTTTTAAATGCAATGACAGCTGTTTCGCTAAAAACTAGCATCGCCAGGTTCTGTTTTTAATATTTTCTTCTATGCGAATCTGTCTTTACACTGACCGATTTGGTTTGAGGTTTGATTAGGCAGGTTAACTTAGGTTAGTTTAGGTTAGGTTAGGTTAGGTTAGGTTAGGTTAGGTTAGGCTAGCACGAAACATTCTTCTTACTGTCTATTTGCTAAAACGTTTCTAATCTTACTATTTTTTCACAGAAATTATTGTTAAAATTTAAGTCATATAAAACTAAGTAGGTTCTATCTGCATAGGACTTCTCTAGCTACAAGTAGGAACAAAAATGGAATCAATTAGACTAACACTTTTTCTAGTGTAGAATTTGAATAAATTTAAAAAATATTTTTTGTATATAAATTGTTGGGCTTTTTGAAAATAAAGTTCTTTCTTTTGCGTAAATAATTTCAAACAATTGTTTTACGCAAAATATTTTTTTTTAAATCTATTAGATATATTGCTTTCAAAAAGTACTATTTTCAAAGATTTAAAAATAAAAGAATTGTTAAATGACTAGAAAACAATACAGTAAACCTATAAATATTTTATGGATATCGTTAACAAGAGCACTGGGTATGTTTTAATACATCATTTAAATGAACCGCGTTGATACACTACCCGGCTATTGTTACAAAAAGGAACAATAGGATATTACTATCACGAGGTCAAAATTTATGTACCTATACCATAACATAGCCCACCCATAAGTACCCGAAAATCAATGGAGTTTTTACCTAATTCGGTCAAATATCTGTATCCATCCACCTTTGGACCTTGTTTTTCTATCTAAACGACCTGAAGTTATCTATTTTATACCACATTTTTTTCCTTAATCTTGAACCTCACACGTTTTAAGTGTCAGAGCATGGGCGTACGTCCAAAAGATGTTTGTAATTTATGGTTGGTGGGCGAGTAAAATATGTTGGTTGGTTTGAAAGCTGTATGTATCTAGGTATTTTGTACTTTTACACCTGATTTATCAGATTCATAAGTGTAGAGTGGACGTTTTCTCACTGTAGTATCTTGATTTATAGCTAAATATAGTAGTATCAGCTCACAGAAGTACATAATTAGGGTAATTTTTAGTAGTGCTGGTACTAGATTGTTGTAATTTAAGGGTATCATCCTTAACTTGTTTTAAAATGAATGGGGAACAATTTTATTAATAGTAGGACTAAAGAAACATCAAATAATTTATTAGGTTAGAAAACTAACTTAAGCAACCATTTTAGTAAGTCAATTTGATAATTATTTGGTTATATTCTTCTTTCCCTTTAAACTGAGTGTTAGTTGTCCTTTGTAAATTATTAGGTTCTCAGAATTAGCGGGACAAACCCGAAATATAGGTGCACGTCATCAAAGTGAACAAATCGCTCTGTTCGTTTGACTTCCTTCGTTCGTTTGCTACTGTCAATCAGTATCTTTGTTCACTATAAATTTGGTAAATATTTAAATTCGTAGGCCGAAAGTTATTACAAAAAATAAATAAATGCTATAAGAAAGGTTTCGTAATTAATTTTATTTCAAATACAACTCATGGTTAAATATTTTATATGTTGGCAAAATTGCGCTTTGTTGCAGCGTTCAAACATGGCGTAGTCAAATAAAAAGAGGAATATTAAAGAAACTTTGTTTGACATTTACTAGATTCTAATAGGTACTATTTTAAATGCTTGGCAACATAGTCCAGTTATGACAGCTGTGACGTGCTCCTACATTTATACTGGACAAGGTATATTTGTAAATACTTATACAAAGGTACAAATGGGTTAGAATTAAAAATTTAGTCAAGTCAAATGATAGAAATAAATAATATGTTAAGTTAAGAACAGTAAACAACTAAACGGTTGAATGAAACTATTTATTCGTAAAATACGTTTTAAATTCAATATCAGCTGTTTCGCTACAAACTAGCGTCAGATTGACATATTGTTACATTTTGTTTGTTTGTAATACACCCTTTGAACAAAAAGAAACAGGAAGTTGTCTGTCATATATTAACTTTAAGGAAAATTTGCGACGGAAGTCGGCCATCTTGAAGCTCCTAGCATTGTTTTTGTTTATAGTATACTATGGGTGTGTTCGGGGGGCACGCTTTCGGGCTATGTAGCGCCAAGCGCCATATAACGCAAACGAGGAATAATACTAGATAGCGCCAACTGGCGCAAATAGCGTGCTCCCCGAACACACCCTATGAAAGCAATATTTGCATATAAATGTCAAAAATGAGCGCATATGCGTATCATTCGGTTCTAATAAATACTAAATTATTTAGAACACTAATAGTATTCAAACACTTGATTGGTTGAAATTTATTAAAAATAAAATCCTTTATATATGATTTTCATTTTTTTTTCGGTACGTCAATGGAAACGGAAATTAAAATTGACAATTGGCCGCCATATGCAAGCTCCTTCCTGGACTCAAGGTCATTTTGCTTATACCCCTTCCTGTATCTTTTTGTTCTAAGAATACACCACATTATTGTGACGTCACTGTTACCATTGCTTGACATTATGATACAAATATACAGTTGACAGAAGCAAACATGAACCCTGGGTGGGCGTGTCCTTGTCGCTGTAGTTGTATTTTCATCTCACTTATGCAGCCACTAAAATTGATATTATCGTTAACATTGGCTCGTGATTGGCTGATTGTGATAACCTTGAAATTAGTTGGCATATTTTCCGCGGACCATGTTTGCTTCTGTCGACTGTACAAGGTATGATATCTATGGCTTGTCCAGTATAAATGTAAGTGCACGTCATCAAAGTGAACAAATCGCTCTGGGGCCCTATTCTTGAAAATCATACGATCCGATGTTTCTCTAGATCGATGGGATCTATCCCGTGCGATCTATCGGATCCCACGGTCGAAATCGACTAATTCTTGAACCTTCATGTGAACGTTCAAAATTATTGCGTTGTTGCCAGCATTATTTGATACAAAAGATCTACTTTTTAGTTATTTTTGGCATATATTTTTTGTACGGCTGTCATAATTTCATGTCATTAATTATTTCCTGTATTTTTTATGTCATATTACCAATAATAAAAAAGGTAGTCTGTTTAGTAAATTCGTTAGCATTGAAATTATATAAATATGAGTCAGTCGCGTGTCACTCTGCCTCCCGTAAATCCTCCATCATTACGTGCCAAAAATAATAGTTCTCCATGTCCATCCGATTAAAAACACCGAAAAAACCACTTAAACTCACTTATTATAATTTCTCTATGACAGTGTAATGACAGTATTAAAAAAAATTTCAATAAATAAACGTGAGCCAATTCATTCGACTTTGCTCACCTATGTCGGACCATGCGATCCGGGGCGTATGATTTTCATGCGATTGATAATATCGGAGCACGGGTCAAGAATATAACGACGATCGCACATGTGATCATTCGTCATAAATCTATGCCGCTCATTGTTCAAGAATAGACGTCCAGGACGCGTGTGACGTAGAGGTTTATTTATTGAAATTTTTTTTAATACTGTCATTACACTGTCATAGAGAAATTATAATAAATGAGTTTAAGTGGTTTTTTCGGTGTTTTTAATCGGATGGACATGGAGAACTATTATTTTTGGCACGTAATGATGGAGGATTTACGGGAGGCAATTTTCGGAGAAGATCCACCGCCAGTTTTTTGTGATTCTTTCTTGAACCGTATGGCTTTGCTTGTAGCATTTTTTTTTCATCTCAGCCCATGTCTGAAAATATCAAATTATGTGAATTAAGTTAAGCAGAAAATAATTATTGTGTTAGTACACTTTAACAGTGCGATGTGCGACTATTATTTACCAACTGTTTGAAGGGCCTCTACGCGGTAGTATCTTATATTATTGATAAACTCCATAAATTATCATATCAAATTATGATTCAAAAGCTTACCTTTCTCCACATTCGCCAATCGTCTTTCTTTGCACCTCCTGGCACGGCGTTTAATTTAACTGTGATTATTTCCCACAGTATTTGGGCATTTTTAAAAGTGAAATCGGGACCAAAGGTACCGGCTCTTAATTTGGGATTTTGTTCCATATATTCGATCAGCATATTTTTTTGAATTCCGTTTGTGGGGGCACTTCTTTTGGAAGGAGTGACACGCGACTGACTAATATTTATATAATTTCAATGCTAACGAATTTACTAAACAGACTACCTTTTTGATTATTGGTAATATGACATAAAAAATACAAGAAATAATTAATGACATAAAATTATGACAGCCGTACAAAAAATATATGCCAAAAATAACTAAAAAGTAGATCTTTTGTATCAAATAATGCTGGCAACAACGCAATAATTTTGAACGTTCACATGAGGGTTCAAGAATTAGTCGATTTCGATCGTGGGATCCGATAGATCGCACGGGATAGATCCCATCGATCGAGAGAAACATCGGATCGTATGATTTTCAAGAATAGGGCCCCTGTTCGTTTGAGTTTTTGACATTATAGTGCTATATAAACACATTATTATCATTGAGAAATAGTTGTTATATTTAAGTTTTACTTTGTTCTAAGGTGAGAAAAAATTAAAAGAATAGGTATTGCTTAACCTCAAATAAAGCAAACTTTTTTATATAAAACAAAATAAAAATACGACCCGAAATATTCCTTAACGATAATAATGTGTCTATTCAGCACTATAATAACTCATAAACAAGAAAATACATGAAAATACATAATATAAAAATCTTCAATGCAAATTAACTACAATAAGACAAAAGTTTGTTTGGATATAATGGCGACAGTGACGTTTCTAATAATGTGGCGTATTAGATAGGTTCCTGATGTTGATTAAGTAGTTAAGGCTCGACCAAACAGCTACAAACTAGCTACAAACAAACACAATAGATGTTTTTTGGCGACTCAAAGCAATATTTAATTAAAAATGTCAAAAATGAGCGCATAGGCGTAACATTTGGTTTTTATAAACACAAAATGATTTACAACACTAAATTTATTCACATACTTGATTGGTTGGAATTTAATAAAAATAAAAACCCTACAATAAATTTATACGCATGATACGCATAATCTGTCAAAACGTTTAACCATGAATGAGAGTGGTAAACTCACGCATTAGCTTTCTATCTCTCTCTGATGTAACTTGATTGGTCAAATTTTCCTAAACCACCTACTTGAAACAACCTTTATTACTCTTAATAAATAATACGTAATTCTTGAAAAGATTTCGAGGTTAGAGCAACTGTCACTTGTCGAACTTGAGTATCTGTCCAATGTCAAATTGATACTTATGACGTCATTAGTGCATGATACTCAAGTATCTTCTGTATCCGTCGACCAAAAAACATCTAATGAAACTTCAATCTGTCAATGTCAATCTGACGCTGCTAGTTTTGAGCGAAATAACTGTAATTGAATTTAAAAGGTATTTTACGAATAAATAGTTTTATTCAACCGTTTAGTTGTTTACTGCTCTTTATAAGATGGACATTTACACAGTAAGGGTTAGTACAATAAACATATTAAGTACAATATCTTAACAACAGATTTTGCACATCTATTGATTCAAAAAAGCTTTGCTGAGAATTCTCCTGGTGGGACTCTTCCTTTAGGCTGGTGTGATGTATCATTATTAACTTTTTGTTCTTGAAAAGGAGGAGGAGGAGGAGATGCAGCCGTCTTTACTGGTTGTGCAGAAGGTACATCTGTACTTGTACCCTCAAGTATGGAAGACGCATTTCTACCATGATCTTTTCTGGCTGCTTTATTGTCATTACTGTCGCTTCCAAAAATATTAATATGTCCGCCGACGGGTGGTCCTAAAATTCAACTCCAATTACGAGTATCGTCACCAAAAACAACAGTTTGAAGCGACAGTAATGACAATAAAGCAGCCAGAAAAGATCACGGTAGAAATGCGTCTTCCATACTTGAGGGTACAAATACAGATGTACCTTCTGCAGCACCAGTAAAGACGGCTGCATCTCCTCCTCCTCCTTCTCAGGAACAAAAGGTTAATATGATACATCACGCCAGCCTAAAGGAAGAGCCCCACCAGGAGGATTCTCAACAAAGCTTTGGTTTACTTTTTGGAAGTCCATCCATGAATACAGATGCGAGAGGAATGCATGTATTTTGATATAGCTGCTTGTCATAAAGGGTAGAGTCCGTGAATGAGGAAGAAGATTTTGACAGTAACTTGACATGATATATAATTATTTTAGGTTGGTAGTTATTCGGGAACATTCTGGTATTATTTGGATTTTAATAAATAGTTGTTTCGAGAAAAATCGAGATGTCAAGTATGGCTTGTCCAGTATAAATATAATTGCACGTCACAGCCGTCAGAATGGGATTATGTTGCTAAGCATTTAAAATAGTATCAGAATATAATAAATGTCAAACGAAGTTTCTCTAACTCAAGGTCATTTTGCATAATACTCCTTCCTGTTTTTTTTTGTTCTAAGAAAATGTTGCATTCGAGCGACTTAGCTATGACGTCATATCTAATACGCATGATACATTAATCTGTCAAAACGTTTACCCATGAATGAGAGTGGTAAACTCACGTATTAGCTTTCTATCTCTCTCTCTGATGTAACCTGATTGGTCAAATTTTCCTAAACCACGTACTTGAAACAACCTTTATTACTCTTAATAAATAATACGTAATTCTTGAAAAGATTTCGAGGCTAGAGCAACTGTCACTTGCCGAACTTGAGTATCTGTCCAATGTCAAACTGATACTTATGACGTCATTAGTGCATGATACTCAAGTATCTTGCGTATCCGTCGCCAAAAAACATCTAATGTAATTTTAATCTGTCAATGTCAATCTGACGCCGCTAGTTTTTAGCGAAACTACTGTGATTGAATTTAAAAGCTTTGTTGAGAATTCTCCTGGTGGGACTCTTTCTTTAGGTTGGTGTGATATATCATTATTAACCTTTTGCTTCTGAAAAGGAGGAGGAGGAGGAGATGCAGCTGTCTTTACTAGTGCTGCAGGAGGTACATCTGTATTTGTACCCTCAAGTATGGAAGACGCATTTCTATCGTGATCTTTTCTTGCCGCTTTATTGTCATTACTGTTGGTTTGGGTGATGATACTCGAAATTCGAGTCTTCGGTCTTAAAATTCTACTCCAATTACGAGTATCATCACCCAAACCAACAGCAACGACAATAAAGCGGCAAGAAAAGATCACGGTAGAAATGCGTCTTCCATACTTGAGGGTACAAATACAGATGTACCTTCTGCAGCACCAGTAAAGTCGGCTGCATCTCCTCCTCCTTTTCAGGAACAAAAGGTTAATAACGATACATCACACCAGCCTAAACGAGGAGTCCCACCAGGAGGATTCTCAACAAAGCTTTGGTTTACTTTTTGAAAGTTCATCTTACTAAGAATAATAAAAAACTCTTATTTTTAACGTAACTTCCAAGTTTAATTGAAAAAAATAAGTTTTAAATCACAACGACCGCCGTTTCGCTAGAATTATCACTGTCAGATTGACATATTACATTTTGTTTGTTTGTAGCTAGGTACTTGATATTGTTTAAGTAGTGTTAAGGCTAGACCAAGTAGGCATAACAATAGTTAAGCCTAGATGTTATTTGCCCTAAAGGTATTCGTACATTTCAGCCTTGTTTAACTAATGTAAAATGACAATGACAAAAAATTTTGCCGAAATGTTGTTGTCGTGGCTAAATTTTACCTGAAATGCTTGTCAAGTGATTGTCAGTTTTGAAGTTTTGAAAACGCCAAAGCGTCAAAATATGCCGCCAAAAAACCCTCATAGATTTAACGAACAAACACAGTTAATAATTCTAAATTTGTTAGCTTTCTTTCAAATTGAACAGGAACAAGTTCAGAATGGCTAAAATATTATGTACACCACTGTATAGTAAAAGTCATACAGGTAATTAGACACCAGTAGTCAGTTACTTAGCAACAAATAAATTCAATAGGACATACGTTTTTTCCTTAGAACAAAAAGAAACAGGAAGGAGTCTGCCATATATTAACTTTAAGAAAAATTTGCGACGGAAGTCGGCCATCTTGAAGCTCCTTGTATGACTCAGTAGGTGCGTTCTTTTTGACTGAGATCTCAGTTAATCTCAGCTCACATCGGTAATGTGCGCGTTCTTTTCGATTCACTCACTTCGAAGTGAGCTGAGATTTTTCTTCCCCCTTTACCGATGCTGAATGTGCCATGCGGTGGTATCAGTTAGAATTGAGTCGGAAATAAAGTGGTGGGAAACAAGAAATCGTAGGTCGCGCGTTTGTCGTTCTTTTTGGTGCTTACTCACATCACTTTATATCAGATCACTTCAATTGAAGTGAGCTGAGATCTCAGTCAAAAAGAACGCACCTATTGTTTATGTTTACAGTATGCTGTCAAAGCAATATTTGCATATAAATGTCAAATATGAGCGAATAGGCGTATCATTCGGTTTTTATAAACACAAAATGATTTACAACACTAAATGTATTCACATATTTGATTGGTTGGAATTTAATCAAAATAATAACCCTACTATAAATTTAATTTTTTTACGTTACGTCATTGGAAACGGAAATAAAAATTGACAATTGGTCGCCATATGCAAGCTACTTTCTGGACTCAAGGTCATTTTGCATAATACTCCTTCCTGTTTCTTTTGGTTCTAAGAAAATGTTGCATTCGAGCGACTTAGCTATGACGTCATATCTAATACGTATGATACATTAATCTGTCGAAACGTTTACCCATGAATGAGAGTGGTAAACTCACGTATTAGCTTATATTTCTCTCTCTGATGTAACCTGATTGGTCAAATTTTCCTAAACCACGTACTTGAAACAACCTTTATTACTCTTAATAAATAATACGTAATTCTTGAAAAGATTTCGAGGTTAGAGCATCTGTAATTTGCCGAACTTGAGTGTCTGTCCAATGTCAAACTGATACTAATGACGTCATTAGTGCATGATACTCAAGTATCTTGCGTATCCGTCGCCAAAAAACATCTAATGTAATTTTAATCTGTCAATGTCAATCTGACGCCGCTAGTTTTTAGCGAAACTACTGTGATTGAATTTATAAGCTTTGTTGAAAATTCTCCTGGTGGGACTCTTTCTTTAGGTTGGTGTGATATATCATTATTAACCTTTTGCTTCTGAAAAGGAGGAGGAGATGCAGCTGTCTTTACTAGTGCTGCAGGAGGTACATCTGTATTTTTACCCTCAAGTATAGAAGACGCATTTCTACCGTAACCTTTTCTTGCCGCTTTATTGTCGTTACTGTTGGTTTGGGTGATGATACTCGAAATTCGAGTCTTCGGTCTTAAAATTCTACTCCAATTACGAGTATCATCACCCAAACCAACAGCAACGACAATAAAGCGGCAAGAAAAGATCACGGTAGAAATGCGTCTTCCATACTCGAGGGTACAAATACAGATGTACCTTCTGCAGCACCAGTAAATACGGCTGCATCTCCTCCTCCTTCTCAGGAACAAAAGGTTAATAACGATACATCACACCAGCCTAAACGAGGGGTCTCACCAGGAAGATTCTCAACAAAGCTTTGGTTTACTTTTTGAAAGTTCATCTTACTAAGAATAATAAAAAACTCTTATTTTTAACGTAACTTCCAAGTTTAATTGAAAAAAATAAGTTTTAAATCACAACGACCGCCGTTTTGCTAGAATTATCACTGTCAGATTGACATATTACATTTTGTTTGTTTGTAGCTAGGTACTTGATATTGTTTAAGTAGTGTTAAGGCTAGACCAAGTAGACATAACAATAGTTAAGCCTAGATGTTATTTGCCCTAAAGGTACTCGTACATTTCAGCCTTGTTTAACTAATGTAAAATGACAATGACAAAAAATTTTGCCGAAATGTTGTTGTCGTGGCTAAATTTTACCTGAAATGCTTGTCAAGTGATTGTCAGTTTTGAAGTTTGGAAACGCCAAAGCGTCAAAACATGCCGCCAAAAAAGCCTCATCGATTTAACGAACAAACACAGTTAATAATTCTAAATGTGTTGGCTTTCTTTCAAATTGAACAGGAACAAGTTCAGAATGGCTAAAATATTATGTACACCACTGTATAGTAAAAGTCATACAGGTAATTAGACACCAGTAGTCAGTTAGGGTACGTCACTGAAAACGGAAATTAAAATTGACAATGGACTAGTTTAGTGATTTTTTTTTATATTTGCATCTTATAAAATAGGTTTTTAGTGGTTCAAATGTACAAATAAAATTTTTATAAAATTAATCCTCTAGCCATAATCGGCTTTTGAAATTTAAATTTAATGGTTACATACGTCATAAGTGGTAAGTGACGTATTTCAATAAGATTGGTAGAAAATTTGCGATGTTGTCGATATGCTTTAATATTAACCGAGAAACTTATCTCTCTCTCTTATTTGTTGTCATTAAAAAGAGATAAACATAAAGATATTTTTGTTCTCTGATTGACACTTTACCAAATAAGGAGTAAAACACTAAACAAAATATTCTGTCATTTTCGTTAGTTTAATTTGTTGTTTGGTTGTGTTTGGTGTTTGAAAGAAATTACTTCTATACTATTTTTGGTTCGAAAATAAAAATCCCTAACACCTTCTCTTGGTGTTATAGCGGTTTCTTCAAAAATAACCAATAGAAGTAATTGTTTTCTCGGGGAGCAACCCTTCTATCGGTACAGTGAGAGAACGAATTTTAAGAATACGGTTTTGGCATTTTCAATAGAACCACGCCCACTTTCTATTGGCTGTTCTATTCTATCACCGTCAAGAATAGGGGTCTTGTTTGTTTATTACAGATAAACACGATTTTCTCTCCTGTCATATATCTTGTCAACTGGTACAATCAGCACAGAACACGGTGTTTTGTGCCGCTAGTTCTTTGAGAATACTTCAAAACGAACGTAGCTAAACTGTGACAACGTTGACTTTTAAACACACTTCATTATTGGTTATTAGTTGGCGCTACGTTTAAAACTTACTAATTATTTATTGCTAAATTTTACGAAATTAGAAAAATTACTTGCAAAATGAATACCAATATAAGTAAGTAGGTATCTTATCCTAAATATATATTGCTATCATTTTGATTAATATGATCCTACTAAACTAGTCCATTGGCCGCCATATGCAAGCTCCTTTCTGGACTCAAGGTCATTTTGCATATACTCCTTCCTGTTTCTTTTTGTTCTAAGGTTTTTTCCCACGAAAATGACGTCATTGCACGACTGTAAAATTCCGAGTATAGAACCATTTCTATTTATTCAAGGTTAAATCCGCGCAATCTCGCCTGTTTTTAGGGAATTTTGATCGAACAACCCAAAATCTATGTTGGCAGAAATGTCAGTTTACGTCAGCTGATTCTATCCTGTTGTCCTATATGCATAATAAACATTGAAGTATTTTATGATAATATCTATATGTTTATTCCGAAGTTCCATGTTTTAAATTAAAGGTAACGTAACCTCAAATATTCAGAAACTGACAACACATGTCAAATATATATATATATAAAATATACTTAAAAGTAGTAAAAATTAACCTTATAGCAGCAATGATAAATAACTGTTTACTTTATATTTAAAACATGTATATAATTTGAATAATTCATAGCCGTCAAATAACTAAAAATTATCATTTTATAGTAATTTGTTGATATAAGTGGATATAAATGTTAATAAATGCTTTTAAATCAAAACAAATAAATGCATTACATTTTCAATCCTTTCTCTCTCAAAATAAATGCAGTTAAGATGAGTTAAATTTTAATAACCACATAAAATTAAGTGATCAATATACCTAAGTGGCCATATTTTAAGCGCTTTTATTTGATGCACTCACTCTAGAATAAATAAATATTTATAGAAAAATAAGAACGTCAAATGTTTAACGAACATTCCAAGAAATAAATTTAAGGAATGTAACATTTTATAAAAGAAAATATATAATATATGGAACATATTTTATCTCATTCATTCTTATATGAATTTTACAAAAAATATACTAAAATTATAAAGCTAAACATTTGTTAATTATTTTTAAATAAAGAGGATACTCCTTTTTTTGGAATAACTTATGTTTATTTTATTGTCGAACGTGGGCCCTACGTCCGTCGATTGTTTTTTGGGCGATTAATCTTACCGGCAACCGACGTACTTTGCATATGATACTGCAAGGTACTAATATGTATCTATACGGGGTACTCACTCTCTCGACATGCAGTAGTTTTGTAGGCGTTTGACATTATACACTTCCTCATTCAGTTTGTCACTCATAATCAGCCGTCTGAGTACCAACGGCACCAAGAAATTAGATGGTTCTGCCAGTGGCGCATCAAAAACTAATGTAGTGCTCTAGAACGGCGGTTCTAAAGTGAGGGTCGCGACCCACTGGTGGGTTACGGAAGGGTTCCATCTTAGATAGTAGAATAGTTTTGTTTTCTCAGATTTGTAAGTCCATTTTTTTATCTACTTCTCAGGAAGACGCACTTATAGAACTGTCCTGCGACTTGGCGATGAAAATTGTATTAAAAGAGAATGAATCGAAGAAAGAATATCCAGAACTTTTCAAAGAAGCTATGACGATTTTGATCGTGTTTAGTACCACATATCTGTGTGTGAAATACTTTTCATCATTGGGGTAACTTTAGGTTCTTGTTGTAAGGTTTAAAAACAACAAAAACTGTAGTCAAACTGCATGGCAATATTCATTAACTACTTTTAGACGCAGTTCTAAACATTTCTGATAGATAGAGGCAAATGAAGATTGCAGTCGGTAAAGGAGTCTGAGTGAGCTGAGTTCTAATTAAATGTTCCATGCCATTCGCCAGCATAATGATACAGTAAGTTCAAACTTGCAGTATTAGGTTTTGGTGACGACACAATACATACTATTGGTGGGTCGCGCAAAATCTTTACAACCATTAGTGGGTCGCCAACCAGAAAGTTTGGGAATCACTGCTCTAGAACACCCATGTCCTTGTTTTACCCATTATTAAAAAATTAAATTTGCTACATATTCTATCGAAAAATGCTTTCTTTTATAGAAAAACAACATATGAAAAATGAAATGAACAACCTTCAGAAGACGTTTTTGCCACTTTTGTCTATGTTGAACCAAAAATGCTGCAAAAATGCTTTAATACTTTTATAACAACGTGTGTTGCAATTCTGTTTTAAAGAGTGATCAAAATCAATGAAATTGTGTGCAAAGACCGTCGCATGTGCATTCGAATGACTGCTAAAGCAGTAAAAATAATTTTACTTAAAATCCACCTAAAACCTAGGAATCATTCGGTCTAAGGGCAGCCCTAAAAAGTGGTATTTTTTGCCTATAACTTTTTGGGGCCTGACTTTGCATTAATTTGTACTATTGACATTGCTTCTTGAATAAATACATGAAAAGGTTATAAGTTGAGTAAAACCTCTAACGCTTCCTTTGGAATCGTTCTAATCGGTCCTCTGATGCTCAGACATGCCAGCGTTTGAATCCCACCAAACGTTTGAATAACCCCAGCGTGCTGGGTTTTTGCCCATCAAACTCCTCAACCATGGGGCTTATGACCCTTTTTTATTGGATCAATCTTAGTCTTTGCACACATTAAATTACACATGAAACTGCCATGTGATTTGCTCCTAATATATACGTGACAAAGGTGGCAGTGGCCACGGGCGTGACGTCCACAAGGGTGACAAAAAATAGAAGTCACAAAAAAGACGAACTCTCCTATTCTTCAATAATTTCACTGTACTTTAGGTAAAGAACTGATGGTTCAGATAATACGTTACGTGCATATTTTATTGTCATAGACAAAAGTCATTCTGTCAGTTGTTTCCTTGATCGCAATAATAACAGTCTGGTAAATAAATCAGTACAATATTGTCTTTTTTTATTACATCTATCTTCAACATTCTAATCAATCAATTATTTTTAAAATAAAAAACCAACCATGGAAACAAAACGACGTGTATAACTATTATACAAGGCTAGGATATTTGGCGCCCAACGTGGGAAAAATGCAATATTAAAGAATGTTTTATTGACTTTCGAAAACAACGCAAACAGGTGTCGCTGTCTTGTATATTGCCACAGGCGCAATAGCACCAAGATACTGTTCTGGCAGTATCATACCCCCTTTTGCTGGCATCAACAAAGTTTAGAAGAATTGCAGTTTCTACTAAGCACGTATACAAGATGTTTTAATATTTTCCTATGGATATTAGCTGTTTCTTCTGCTTATACCTTTTGGGATTTCATAACCTGTTTACTACAATATCGTCTAATTGGAAAAATAATTGAAAAAATGTTTTTGAGAGTTTAACCAAAAAAACATGGATATAAATCATTTTCTATTATACGGTAAACGATTTGTACAAAATATTTTAGCTAAGAGACAATATATTAACACAAAAATTAGAAACGTCTACCGAGGACAATCACCACTCCTTTTTTGGTGGTCCACTAATTGCCTTCTCTGAAGATAATTTACCTTAATTTTACAGTTATTGTTTTACACACAGTTATGAAATTAATTGATTGTCAGTAGGATGTCATTGTACAGAAATCAATTATTGATACCTATTGTTTATTAGATGTTGAAAATTATTGCATTACAAATAGACTATTAATTTTTATTTTGCGGTCGCTGAGTTTAATTCATGAAATGTATTCATAACAGTATTTTCTTTACGAGTGAGGTTGTGGTAGTAAGTTTTGATAATAGGTTCCGGACTCGCTATTGAAATCCAAAGGAAAATTTCCACTTACTGTTCTTTCGCTCTCTTTATATTTATACCTTAAATAAATAGGCATTAGAAAAAATAAAGAGAAGAAAAAAATACATAATGTGATAAAAGGTTTTTTCCTCATACACTTTGGTTTGGAAATCCTCACTAACTACCTAGTTAGATTCTTATTAGTTTCTTATGAAAAGACAAAAGCAAAAGCCCCAATGGACATTGAATTACATTTACAGATTTCCAAACCAAAAGGTTTAAGTAGGATGATGAAATAATTGTTCAAAATATGTAATGTTAGGAAATAAATAGTAAACCAAGGAAGTTTTAAAGAAAAAAATAAAGAAAAAAAGAAAGACCGCACCAAAGGGTACAAGAACGTAAAGAAAGAAAAATAAGAAGGCTGAAGGAAAAATGGAATACTTAATTTTACAAACTACCATTCCTTACAGAATCGGAAATATAGTAAAAAATTAATTAGTTTTATGTCAAGGAACCATTCTTGCTATATATCTTCTTTCTTATATATGATATGACTATGATCGAGAGGCATAAAGAATCTTGGGTTTGCTATAGCAGCGTGACCCATAACAGCCCTAGTGATCCCTAGTGACCCATAACAGCCCAACCATCTAAGGATCCTGGAAAAATTGTTAGCATCCTTTTATCAAGGATCAGAGTTGGAAGAATGAAAATGTCCTATACAGATGAAAGAACTGGAGTGGGTTTTGGTTTTCCCAATTTTTCGATAAACAATCCCTTAAGAAACTGGCAAGAAACAACAAGGTTAGCTTGATGTGAGAGCCAGGTGATAAAGGGTTAAGTGGAAATGAGGAAGATGATAGATTCGTAAAAGGAGCGAATGCACCTTTCCCTGCCACCTGAAAGATGTATTTTGTGGCTCGCCTCTAGGTTACAGTTGTTCTATACCTCTAATGAAGCCCCTAGGTCGTACTACAGACTTGATTTAATAAGTTGTTATTTCCGCTACATAATTCAACCCTTTTTCTGATCAATCAACTTCTATCTTTGATAAGACAGAAAATCCTCAATGTAGACTACCAGTTAGAGAAATGAATTCTTAGAGGGAATTGAGAAGGTGTATTTAGTTTAGTTAGCAAAGGAAAGGATAGGATTAAGATTATTTTCCCAAGTCAAATCCAATTTTAACGCAATACAGTTTATTCTGTAGTGACTTAAGAAAGTTTATGTACATGAACAAATTTCCAGCTATCTACTGGAGCTAACTTTTATCAGTTGTTACTTGTAAGAAAAGATTAGTAGTACGTTTTTCGATATTCCATAGTGTATTTTAAGTTTACCCAATTCCCTCAAATATATTTCACGGACGAGCATTCCTTCACGTAGAGGTAATCAACAGTCAACGAGGCGTTTAATTATACATATACCAATTTCAAGGATTCTCTAATTTTTCTTGGAAATCCAAGTACAGCCACACAAAAGTTATCTTGCAAAAAATTATACGGTCTATATTTCAGTTATTCATTTAGTCACGTACCTGCAGCCCATTGTATTTTGTTGTGTAGATCGTAAATGTCGAGTTATATTGTACAAGAGTCATAAAAAGCAAAAACGACGAGGTAGTACCTCGTTGAATTATTCCAAGTCAAATGTTGCCATTTTTTATAAGATAATATCACAAGATATGAAATGTTTAGAATACATGAATTACGTAAGATATTAAGTTACATTGTTCTGATTTAGAATAGCTTTATAATCAGTCAGGTCTTACTCTAGAAAAACCAGGACGAACAATGAAGAGTGGAGTGTAAAATTCAATTTCTTTTCCTTTTCAAACGTTTCACTCCCATTTGACAAGCACCTGCATTTGCATTTATAATATAATGACTTTTGTCAATGACAAGACAGAATATGCACCTAACGTATTATTTGTACTATCTGCTCTTCATTTAAAGTGCAGTAAAATTATTTAAAAATAGCAGAGTTGGCCTTTGTTGTGGCTTCTATTTTTTGGCGCCCTTGCGGATCTTTGTCACATTTGCCTTGCTCTAGATCTGGCCATGATAATGGAAATTATAGTCTGTTCAAACATAACCAATAACCGTTCAAAAATCGGTCAACTCAAAAAACTGCCAGAAAAAAAGTACCTACTCGTCAATAAAGGCTCGTAATCTTCTCAATTCAATTAATCAATTAGTCAATGAACATTAAAATTACCAGAAAACATTAAAATCAATTAGATCAAGCAGATAATTACACTCTTTTATAGAATTAAGTGGAAACTAAATATTTTCATGCTGCATATATCCTTCTTTAAGTCAATTTTGGTAGGTTTAATGTGTTTTTAATTTCTGAGCTAAACTTTTTTAAGGGATATGAATGTGAGATATGAAATTCATATGTGTGTTACCACACTAGCTTATCGTAGGTTTTCTAAAACGATCTAAAGAATTATAGTTCAATTTAATAAAATATATTTTATCTTCTGATAACGCTATTTTAAAAGCTTGTTTATTGACATACCTAAATGCATTAATAAATTTAATCCACAATTTTGATAATCTATTATATTTATTTCCACTCCACAATTTTGTTAAGATCCTTTGGGATTTTATCTCAATATGTAATTGATTAAACAAATCCATACATTTTAAAATAATCTGCAATTAACATAAGTGAGTCCAGATCTCACAGATATTTTCGGTGATTGAGAATTTGTTCTGCGCAAAAGTCTACAAAAAAGTTATTACTTCATAATTTTCAAATCAAAATATTCCGAAAACGGTACATAATATCGAGTTTTACCAAGAGTACCTTTTTGGTGTAGAATTAAACGATGTTTATGTTCACTTGGAGTTTTGACTAATAATTCTACCCTAAAAAAAGTTATGTTGAATAATACGTTGTATGAATCGTGTAACTAGCGCCCTCTATGAGAGTTAGTTATAAAAACAAATTCATGGGATATATCAGCTTCCAAAACATATTCGTATAAAATTTCATTGCAATGGTGCAAGTAGGTAGTTTCGGCAAAATCGTAAGAAATGTGTAATTTTTTATTTTCTTCAACGCCCTTTATCTTGAAAACCGATGGCGTTAGAAAAAAATTTTACTAAGCAAACCCCAATTATTTTTCAGTTTTTTACCTATCCTAGAGACGGTGTTACCTTTTTTTGAAACACCCTGTATATAGACATATATTTATATGCATTGTGTCTGTGTCGTGTGAACCCACCCTAAATATGATATATGTGTAGACTTTTATCATCACTGATTGGTTGCGCAGGCAAAATTCTATAGAAGTCTGTGTGAAGTTGGTATTGTGAGAGACGTATCATTATGGTACTTCCAGACGATACCAATAACTTTCACACAGACTTCTATAGAATTTTGTCTGTGCGCAAGGAAATATACATTTCTTTTCATTCGGTATATTTTCTATTAATAAAACATTTTACCACCAGAGTTTGACTGCAACGTTTCTTAGGTATAAATAAATTAAATTCTTTTTTCACGTTTAGTATAATGACCACATATTTTACTTGTCACTAATCACTAGCAAATATACTAAGTGACATAAAAATCTGAACACCCAGTTTAAATGATTTCATTTTTATAAAATTGTAATAGTACTTATTGAAGCATAATAAGTAAATGATAAAAATTTCAAAATTATTGCATTTTACCTTTAATAATGTGTAGATGCACCCCGATGTGCTACGCATTCTCCAACGCGCCTAGGCATGCTTCTGATCAGGTGGTCAATGTCCTCCTGTGGTATCTCATTTCGGGCAACCACCAACTCCTCTCGAAGTTCTTCTAGAGTCTGAGGAGGACATTGCAAATTGAGCAATCTCCTACCCATCATATCCCACACGTGCTCAATTGCAGATAAATCGGGAGGTCTTGGTGGCCAAGGTAACAATGTGACATCATTATGTTGAAAATCTCTTGCGACGTGTTGTTGGAAAGTTGGATTTGCCACTGTGTCAAGATAGGGTTAAAGATGGGGTTCTAAAACTTCTTGGATATAATGCTGCGAGTTCATGTTACCTCTGATGAAGATTAAAGGTGATCTCGAACAATAAGCTATAGCACCCCAAACCATAACTCCAACAGTTTGATGAACATGCCTTTCAACAAAAAAACCGTGGATTTCTCCTTTCACTACGTCGTCTTCTAACCCTCGCTCGACCATCGTGCATGCTTCAACAAAATCGAGATTCGTCACTAAAGACAATACTGTTCCATTCCTGATCTCAGAGTGACCGTTCTCTGCACCACTCAAGGCGATTACGTCGGTGTTCTGGAGTTAAAGGGAGTACCCCGTGTGGTCGGTATGAAAACAGGCCAAAACGTCTTATTCGTCGGTAAACACTTCGCATGCCAATAGGTCTTCCGTGTTCTGCAAACCATTCATTTGCAATGGACCTGGTAGTGGAAAAACGGTCCCCTAAGGCCAATAATCTTAGGCAGCGATCTTCACGGTCTGTTGTTCTACGGGGGCGTCCAGAGCCCCTTGCTCTTTGCGTACGGCCTGACAACACCTAACCACGGTGTCTACACTTCTTTGCAATTTCCCGAAAAGAAAAGCTTCCCAATCGTAAAGAATGTCAAAATTTGGCAAAATTTGGATCTTTACTACGGCTACAATATTCATTTTTGGATTGTTAGTGGATTTCAAAAAAAGCAGTAAAAAACCGGAATCTTCAACATATAAGGCTGAAAATTTTATCAATTGTTTATATCGGAAAAATAAATAAATTCACCAAATTTTATTAAAATAAAATCATTTAAACTGGGTGTTCCAATTTTTATGTCACTTAGTAAATTAAACGTATTTCTTGTAATTTGTAACCTCAATTTTATTTAAAACTTGGCTATATACTTGTTTCTTTTTGTTGCCACACTGTGGCAAACTGTTACATCTATGAAAACACTTTCTTAAATGCCTTTTACTTGTCCACCTCCTTCGGGGCTATGCGCTGTTTAATGGATAACCCTAGTTAACAAGGGATTTATTTAAGATAAATCACGAACTAATTGGCGAAACATTGTTAAATACAGAACAGCTTAAATATTTTGCGCTTGTGAAAACAAAGCATTTTACCGCGGGCTAATAAGTAATTATAATAAAATAACAACCACAGAAAATGTGAACCAATTTAAACATTTTTTAAAACTTCTGGGTGTAGTAGAGAAAATCAAACTCAAAACATTATTTACAAAGGTGCTTAATCTTTCGACATTACCCCGTAAATAAATAACTATGACAGCCCGTGATTTCTTTTTCATTGCAGTCTACTTAAAAAACATTTCAAACATATTATCTTCGATCCCGACAATCAATATCAACAGATTGCATTTTCTCATGGCAAATAAACCAATCTATTGTTACTTCATCTAGTAATTGTTACGACCCTGCTATTGTGCATTTTTTTTCTCAAACCAAATATAGTAAGCCTCTTCTTGTAAAAGTAGCTGTTGTAATTCTCTGTTTGGTAAACATGAGTCACGTATTTGTGATAAACCCATTAAGATTATTATTTATTCATATGCATTATTAGATTAGATAACGAATTCTAAATGTGCCTTTATGTAGGAGAGAGGTGAATATTGAGGCGCCTTATGAAAGCGCCTTCATTAAATAGTCATATTTTATGCGGTATTAAAAAGCGTGTTACCTCTATTGAATTATTTGAATATTAAAATTGGAGAAAATTGTTCACTTTGCACGTGGTGGGCACTAAGTGAGAAAACTCCATGAGAGTAATAGCCAGAACCGGTCATTTTAAACTCCCAAAACCTCTCTTAGCGAGAAACACTCTTTTTCCCTCATGGACCTCCGTAAGTGAGACTGCTCCTTATCTATACCTCTAAAAGCAACAGTCGAGCTTATATTTTTATTATTTAGGAAGAACAAATCACAAAACAAATTAAAAATTTAACATCTGCTTTTTTATGACTCATTCTTAACTTTCGTAGAACTTCCTACCATTGTTTTTGTACTGTTTTCGGGTCAGTATTGTACGTATTCTATTTCGTAAAACTAAATAGCTTTGCTGTGGATTGTTCTTGCTGCTACGTGAAACTCTACCCATGTACTATCGTCAACGAAAGTAGTCTGACATGGCTAGGACGAGTTTTCGTTGAAACAACAGAAAAAAGTACAAATAAACAATTGAACGAATGGAAATGACTGATACATTGTTACAGGTTTATTCAATTTATGTTGTCCAAGATCCTAAAAATAGATTGGTTAACTAATTGGTTTTACAGTTCTTCTATAAAAACTTTTTTTTGTAGTTAGTGGAGAGCTGTTAGAGGTTTAAGATTCTTCTTGTTGTTCTTCTGTATGTTGTTGAAGACCCTCAAAAGAAGAGTTAAATAATTGGTTATGTAGTTCTTTTATAAAACTTACCCAGATACATTTTCCTAAGTGCCTTGATTTTTCTTCAGTCTGTTATGCTCTTAACAATATCATTTAATAAAATTATCCTTCTTCAGTGGGGTTATGAATCTTTTATTATTTGTTCATTTGTTTTCAACTGTCACATCTTCTTTAACTAGGTTAATGGCATAGAATATTTACCTTGGTTGACCTGACCTTTAACCTCTGACATTTTAGTGGTGCCACTCCATCTTTTGTCTGTCATAAAACTAAAAATACTCTCTGTGGCTTTGTGACTTTTGGTTCTGATACGTGGTAGACAGGGGCTTGTCATTAATGTGGAATTGACGGTTTCCTTTTTTTTGGTTCTTGTTTTTTTTGAAAAAAGGAGTATTAGAACGTGTACCAAGGGTACCATATATACAGATCACATTGAGATTTTGGGTTCTTGAGGTCACTGAATTCATGCCAGATTGGCGAAATTGACAGAGGATAATAACTTTTATATTCCTCGTGGATAGTGGATTGACAGTTGTCAACTGCCAGTTTTTCCAATCTGAGGTTATAATTGAAACGAAACCTCTCAATGTCAACAGAGAATATTTACCTTTCTATTCTTGTGAAGTAATAGCTTTCATCTGTCAATTTGTCCAATCTGACATGAGGGTATAGAATATTTAAAATATGCTTTTGACATCTGTAAATCTTAGAACATAAAGAGACAGGAGGAAGTCTGTCAGGAGGGTCCTTTGCCGAGACAACCCTCAATATCGTTAATAACTGGTGTAAGCGAGGCTAACAGTCAACGCTCAGGAAACACAAATTAACAACTTCACGAAAAATACAGCACTGGTAGGCTTAAAGACACTAGTGCTGAGGGGAGCACTGATTCCAGTAGTCAAAGATTTCAATTACCTTGGGGTATATTTAGATCACAGGCTCTTATGTAACACATACATACCAAAAACCACCTAAAAAGTTGTACTTTCCTTGGGTAGATGCAAAAGAATGTGACCTTATGGTTATATACAAGAGTTAATACACCTATAATGACCTACGGGTCGGAGGTGCACTGGAAGTCTTGTTAAATCTTCCAACTGGTGTGAAGTTAGCGGCCAATTTCTAGCAGCCGTTTTCAGTCTAGCCGCCAAATGACCAGTGGCGTATATTTAATATATAAAAATAAAGAAAAATTGATTAAATGAAATCTTCTTATCATTTTGTGTAAAAAAATTTAATAAAGAAATAGAAATAAAAGAAATAAAGAAATGTTTATGAACTAAAAATTTTAAAAATATTTAAATTATATTTGCATTATTTTTAATTACTAATTTTGGAAAAAAATCCATTTTTTTTACAAATCCTTTGAAAAATAACCCATTTAATTCCTCTAAAACCTATTAATAATAATGTTATCATAATTTAAAATTTATTTGCATTTAGACTTTTTGCTTCTATCGATTTTCTTTTCAATAACGCAGTTCAAGGTTACACATAATCAGGTTATTTTATTAATTATGACTCGTAATTGATAAACATTGAAAGATCCACTGTCAAAATGAAAGTATTACTATTTATTGTAACGTTATAAATAGCCCATTCATTAAGCTGCAGAATCCCGTCAAGTTTTACATCTTGATTATTACTCGTTATATTTTGTACTGCTATGGTTTTATCTCAGAATGTTACTTGGTTTCAGTTCGGTTCTAAAAATAGGCAGAAAATAAATAAAAGCGGATGAATGGTAATTTTAGACGATTGTTTTTTGTTTTAATGTATCAAATGGTCTGTAATGGAATAGGAGTAACGAATTAGGGTAATAAACTTGACTTGATAAAAAAAACTAGCCGTGTTACAAGCTGTAATCGTAAAAATTTTCTCTTTTATGCAATTGAAACATAGTTTAACCGCCTAGGATTTTTTTGTTAACATAATAGTAATTTGAAAACAATCATTCTACAATATATTATTTTCACTTTTTTTATATTTATGATCGGGTGATAAATATAGGAGATATAAGAAACCTGAAAATAAGAAATTAGTTACAAATAATATCAATCATTCATTAAACTTTTTCTTTTTGTTTTTATGTTATAGGGCTTCAATAAAACGGTTATCTTTCAAAAATATTATTATTAATAAGTTCTTACTGGAAACATGATTGCTTCTTTGAAATTTTTGACCGGAATCAAAATGGCTATAGTTCTTCCTGTAAACACAATATAGTTAAAAAATGTTGCAAAGGTTTAAAATACATGTAAATTTTTTTAATAAATTTACCCACGTAGCTCATGGATTTTTCTCAAGGATGTTTTGCTAGGGCTTCTTCTATCCTGAAGTACTGATTTTAGTTTTTCAAATTGTTAGTCAAGGCAAGAAGATATGGCCTAATAATAAATCAGGCAAAAACTAAGTATATTGAAAATTAAGAGAAAGGTGGAAATAGACAAAAAATACAATAAAGTGAAAGCAAAAGATACTGAGTACAATTTTCAGGAAGTAGCGGACTTTGCATACCTAGGAGTAATCATAACAAAAAAATAGGAAAGAGATTACTGAAGGAAAGTATAGCACTGATGATACTAAATACAATTTAAAAATAAAAAAAACGTATCCACACAAGCAAAACTATTTATAGCAGTAATACGACCAACAGTACTAAGGCCAGTGAAACAAGAATACTGAACCAGAAAGAAGACAGAAATTTAAAGATATGGGAAAGAAAAATATTGAGGAAAAATATTAGATCGATACAAACAGCAAATAAAATATGGAGAAGAAGAAAAATTAAAGAACTACCAAATAAAATAAGAGCTTAAAGGTCTCTAGGACATATTATAAGTACGTATGGCAGAAAAGGTCAGGAAGGCCAAGCACGAAATGGATGGAGGCCGTGAAGCAAGACCTGACAGATATTGGCATAAAAGATTGGAAAGAGAAAGCAAAGGACTGAAAGAAGTGGAGAAAAATTACCAGAACATTAGATACCAAGGGCCTTAAGGCCTGTAGATCTGTACTATATGTACAAATAACTTTAGTAGCTCTCCAAATACTTTAATTATTTGTTAGTGTTCCCAGACCTCAGAATTTATCAGGTTTTACATCTTAAGAAAAATTCCTAAATTGGTGTTTATTTCTAATGCTGCATCTTGTTTTCCTGCACATTCAATGTTAAGGTTTTGGTTTCTGTGATGTTACTAATAAAATAGACGATTAGCATCAGTTGGAATGGATCATGGTCCTAAGAAAAAACACTAAGAGTGTTAATTTTATTAATAAAATTAAAGTTGCTATGTCCAAAGTACTATCTTTGTATACAAAGAACATTACTGTCACAATAACACATACAACATAAATCACTAAACAACCTCTCATATCTTCTTTATATAGTTATATTGTGGTAGCATGTCATAAAAATGTCACAATTTGTCGAGTGATCTTTTCTCAAGAACCTCTAACCACAAGTTTTTGTCAGAATAGGCGTTACTAATATCTTTGTTGTGGTAGTATTTACAGAACCCTTAAGTCAGTTCAATAAAGTTACCCTCTCGGTGATAGGGTATTGTTCTGCTACATCTGTATCCGAATAGTTTTCACACTATTTGTCAAAGAATAATGAATTGTCAAATTGTCTTTTTATCATACTTATTATCCTAGTAGTAACAACTTCAAATTTGTAAGAACTAAGTATATAATTTTGCTGGTTGTTGTGAGCCTGTGCTTCTGGAGCATGAAACATACTGTTTAAACTTTAAACTCCACAACTTTATAGAGAAAATATTCCACAAAATTTGATTTGCAATCGACAATTAATATAATATGTATTTGTTGGATCTACAGGTGATACAATATAAATTCTGAACCACTTGACTAACAAGAAGTTAAATGAATTGTATTTTTAAAACCTAATCCTAAGGCTTGAATATTACGTATTATTGTTTTATTCAATCAGTACCTACTTGGTCTAGTTTGAGAACATTAAAATTTTATCTTATGCCACAAAATGTAACTTCAATAATGACAATCTGACGGTGAATGATAATTCGAAACATTGGCCAAAAAGTTAATATTTTATAAAACTTACTGAATTAGATACTTAGACAATGTTTCTAAAATTAATAAAATGCATATAAAAAATTAATTTTTTGTTATTTTACTAACTTTTTTTTTCTTTTTCAGGTAAGTACCTCTGTTTCTGTTTATAAAACAACAACGGAAATTATGTCAAAGCAGGTATGTTTTTAGTTAGTATTGAAAAAGTTGAAATTATATTTGCTCATGTTTAACATCTGAAAAAATCACCATCCTATGAATTTGAATTAACAGACTCGCAAATATAGTGTGCCTACATATTGCCATTTTTAAAAATTATTTTTTCTAGTACTATATTATCCTAAAATAAAACAATATTAAACAATTTTGTTGTTTAATAATGGCTAACCACGATGGTAAGGTGTCTGTATGCTTAGTGCACCGTGGACGCCTCGAAAAAGGAGTGAGAGAAAGAATAAACATGAGCGGGCAAAGAATTCCACATTGTTGACACTCTGGAGATGAAAGATCTTTTGAAATGTTCAGGTCGAGGTGGTTCGAGCGGTGGGATAGTGGAGGGAGCCTAGAGTTAATATGGAGGTCAATTATATAAGGCAAAAGGCTTTCTTCTGGATAGAATCCAGGATTTTGAGGGTTATGGTAGACGCAGCTCCCTAAATATGAGAAGAATACTCGATGTTTGGCCGGACTTGAGAGACGTGAAGGGTGTAGAGATTTATGGTTGCAGTTGGAAGTAGACGAAAGAAGATCATTTATGTAAAGAAGGAAGAGGGTTGGGGCAAGAACTGAACCTTGCGGTACACCAACATTAATTGGAGGCGAACTTCAACAAGCTTAAGATGCATTAAGAACAATACCTGTGTTTTTTATGGATACCTTCCCACATAGGTATTTAGAGGAATGAAGAAGCTGACCAAAGTGCGCCAACGGGTTTGTAGCGAAACGGCTGAATCGGTTTTAAAATGTGTAGCCAGTGACTTACAATCCTTTTTTAAAATGAAAATGAGTAATATGTGGCAGCGCGAGTGGCAGTGCAGCTTTTCAAAGTTCAGTCAAATTAAAATAACGGTAGCGAACAGAAAATCGCTTCAAACAAATAATACTTTCTCGACTGACTCATTCTTATTTATTTTTCCAAAATATACGACCTAGATGTGAACAATGCAACACATAAATAATATTTTTGACATAGCCCCCTAAAAAAAAGTCTAATGGGGTAAGATCAGATAATCTCGCTGGCCATTCCATTGATCCTCTCCTCCCCTATCCAGCGATTTGGAAATGTTAGTTGAGATACTGATATTGAGTTAGTAATCTGGAGGTGCTTCATATTGCTAGAACCATATGGCATTTGCTGGAACTTAAGGATTTCCTGGATCAGGAAATAAATTTGCCAAACTTGACAGCACATCTTTTTGTAGTAGTGCTAAATAATTATAGCCATTCAAATTTCCCTCAACGAAAAAAAAACAATAATATGGTTTTCAACAATCCTTTTGAGGGTATTGTGTATGGTCCTCTCTCATCCAGTGAGGATTTTCCGTTGACTACTACTTCCCAATTAAAAAATTGTGGATTGTAACTGTCACTCAAAGGGGGTTGAAACTAGGGATCAAATTTTCACTTTAAAGAATGTTAACTTATAATTTAAATTCGACTTTTTCGGGATTTTCTATAAATATGTACAGTAACCGAAATAATGAATTTATTCTTGGCTTTTCCACACAGTATATTGTTGATATTATATTTTAAAGTTCCGTCGTTAATAACCTTTTTGTTAGTAATCTGAATGAACTAATTTAATCTTGAGTTTATTAAAAACATTAAATGGCAGAAGCCAATTTTATCTAACGGTGTAATGTTTGTAATTTATTTTCCACGCTTTTATCGATTTTAAAAGATAAAATTGGCCTACAGACATTCTACTTCCTTCTTTAACCTTATAAACTTTGTTATTATATTACTACAATAACGTTCGTTGCTTCATATAAGACTTGAACTGGTGGTATACATACATCTAATATCATTTTACCCAAGTTTATTATATTGTTTATAACAATTTTATTTGCATTAGGAAATGAAAGCTTGGAAAATTAGTGCATAACCATTTAAATACAATAAGTCGTAACTAGCTTTTGACAACTGTTTATTCGGGAACAATGCAACAAAGATTTGATTTATGTGTTCTATATAAGTCTTACGTCTTATATTTTAATATATTCTGAAAATGTCATTATTATAAATGGCAATCGCCCACTTACATACTGTTTTTGTAAATACCTAACGTTTCAAGAAGTAGACAAATTACAAATAAACCATCATATTTTATGACTATGACTGAATATAGTGGGTGGAATACATCAAACAGAACCCTTTATTTCTTCATTCATCTATTTTAAGTAAAAAAATGCCAATCATAATATCAATAAATCTAAAATAATCACATGATGCTCTTCCAAGAACAAGTACAATAAATTCAATGGGCTCTAAAATGCTTGGGGTTTCAACCCACATTCTATAAATTACAATACTAAAGATTTAGATTTAAAATGAGATGTTCTTATCTAATTCTTATCTAGAACCTTCAGTCTTTTTAAAAATCCATTTTTTATTTTGTTGGAGTTTTATGTTTGCCTTATTAAAATGGTTTTTATTTTTTTGCCAATGGATAATTGATTTAATAAATGTTTTTTACAACTTTTACAATGGTGAAATAAATAAAACTAAAATTAAAATTGTGTTCTGAATTAGACTTTCATGAGAATTGTATCAACGTAAAATATATATCTACATGTTCAGAGTAGAATTCAATGAGAGCTCTGGCGGAAAAATTGTTAGTGTCGCATGGAGTAAAACAATTTATTTGGCATTATTTTTGTATTATATGTACAATAAAAAATCATAACCATTGTAAATTCGTATTTTATTTGTTTAATTTAGTGCCAGTGACAAACTGACAGTTGTATTTTGATGATTTGATGTTTGCTTTCGCTCTCTAAGGATAAACCTCTTGAACTTGAACAACGAGACCCAGAGGAGTATAGGGTCTTTTACATCAGATAGAGCAGGTACCTACTCCTTCTATGTCGAAAGTGGCGGGTAAATACTCCACGCATTTTACCCCAACTACCTGCTAGAAAGAAAAAGGTTAGGTTAGGTTAGGTTAGGTTAGGTTAGATACTTATAAAAAAATAAATAGTCTTAGCAAAACAGCAAAAATTAAAGACAAAAATGTAAAAAATAAAATTGCGTTTCTAGAACGAATGATTTTATTACCTTACCTGTCTGTAAGTACCTAAATTCTTGCGTCGAAAATTCCTGTAATAAAAACATAATATTTCTAACCGTGCGTCGAAAGTTCCTGTCCCAAAAGTTTACCTGTTTTCTTGCGTCGAGAATTCATAGGCCCGCGTCGAAAGCAACAAGTCCTGCACTAATAGAAAAAGTTATGCTTACTATACAAGAGATATCGCCGGTGCCAGTAGCTTCACCAAAACTTAAAACCACCTTATATTGATAGTAACGAAGAATCTGATGTTGCTTGCATATATTCTTAGTCTAGTGGTAGATAAACTTGGATCTCAAATGTGTCTGTCATGGTGCCAATATGATTGGACTGAAGTAGCGGTTTGTTTGCGAGCTATACCAGAAGATTTTTTTTATGTTACATCCTAATCTGTAGTTAAATTTTATGAATATTTATTTTGCTGCATTGTTTTTTAGCACCTTGGAAAACATTACCTTTTTTATTTTTGATTATAAGATTTTTCCTTATTTTGTTACTTTTTGTTCAATAACACTACTTTGTCTTGAAACAAGTATGTTTAATTTATGAGGGATATGCTATCAAAGATCCTGGCATGCTCTTATGATGGCATAGCTGGATCATTTTTCATATCGCTATTAAGTAAAAAAAATACTCAATTTGAATTTAAATTGTGATCATCAATAGCTGTTATGGGTAGAATGTACACAAAGCAGTCAATAAGACGTTTGAAAATAAGGAAATTAGAAAGCATTAAAGTTAAGTTTGCCACCATAGGCGACTTTCCTCTATTAAGGATTTAAAATATACAAACGTACCTTCCCTGAACTTAAGTAAATATAACTATATCAGAAATAAATAAAAACACGAAATCAGACCTAAAACTAAACATCCAATGAAACGATTGTTGTACTTTTCATAAATATCAACCACACCTATTATAAAGTTATTAGGAGTGAAAATTTAGTTTAACAATAAAAAAAATAAATGACAATAAAACAGAAAGCAAAAGTTTTACAAAATACTCAATGAAAATAACAAAAACAGCAAAATAAAACTACTTATATATCAAAGGGCTTATACGGCAGTTGATTTGTTTTACTCCTTGCTAAGATGACCTCAACAGTTAAAAGCAATTTTTTGTTGAGGAAAAATAACCCTGATATATGTAAAGTAACCAACTGAGGTAATGCTACTTGAAAGGAAATTTCGCTTATTCACAAAGCTCCCGTTTATACACATCTAGGTCAGGAAAATCAATACATTAAATTCAGTAACTGTTACTCATACTTGCTGTTGCTAGTGACAGTCACAAAGAAAACAAAGGGCGGTTTATTTTTATTACAGTCAGTAAAAAATTAAACCATAAAATGTTAAACAACCATTTACAAAACAGTTTAATAAAATAATTTTTAAATTTACGTTTCATATAAATATTCAAAACCTTTGTATCATTTCAATTTATAACTAACCGTTATATTGATATTAATAGTACGTTTATCAACTGAAATAATTTCACACAACATCGGCTGTTAAAATAAACGATTTAATTGTTATAACAACTCACAATTGTATCCTTTCCTGTGTTAAATTATTAGGTTTTGTCTGACAATACCAATAAACAGATTATAACCAATTTTCGTTAAGATACAGGTTTTTATTAGAGGAACATTAACCTTTAGAAGTAGGTGCAAGTTTTATCGATTATGCAATTGCCCTTATTATATAAAACTGTTGTTTAATTTTTTTATTTTAATATTCCTAGGTTAGGTGGAACTAAAGTAAAACAAATAGCATAACAGTACAATAACTATCTATAAAGAGCAAAGAAATCTATAAAAGATCTCATACCTTTGCCACAAACAAACAAATAATTTGTCCTATTTTTTCCTACTATTTCAACTTATTAACACGAAAATAACCTTACTATCTTTTCAAAATAGTTTTCATTCTCAATATAATACTTCCATTATCTTTTACCACTAATTTGATTGTATTTAAATGCTTCTTAATAATAGATATTCGTTTATTTTGACAACAAAAATAACTTTCCCTTTCGCTAATAAAACACGGGCCCAGCAATTTTCATGACCCTCTCTTATGGTTTTTCTCACAGTACGTTGCCTTGTACCGAAATAAATATAGAAAGTGCATTCATTCATTTATTTGCTTGGGTAGAGTTGATTCCAAAATTATAGCGACAGGTCCGGTTTTCCCACCTATCTTTACCGTCGACTCGAACGCTAGCGATTACCCAGTTCGAGACATAGATTCCAGTGGCCCAGCTGCCGCTGGGACTAAGAAACACCGCACACAGAATCCGTTTAGCAATTGTTCTACTAGAATTCTCCGACTGCGCTGCGGCGCGCGCCGATCGGAGATCGTCGGCGAATACCCCCACATTGCCGAATTTTACTGAAGCTGTCGCGTTATTTTTGGAATCGACTCTAATAAATGTGTTTTACTCCCGTGGCTGATCAGTAGTAGTATGAACGATTGAATCGAGTTGCTCTGAATGAAAAAGGTAACGAGAATATTCTTGAATTAAAAAAAAAAACTATAAATCGTCTTTACTCATACCTAGTACATTTTGAAGTGTACAATTTGTTAAAAATATTTTGTATCATTGAGTTGGTAATGTGGAGGTGCTCCATCTTGCTGGGACCATATGGTATTTGCTGGAACTTGAGGGTTTCATGGATCAGGAAATAAATTTGCCAAACTTGGCTCCAAATCATTCTGTAGTAGCGCTAAATAATTCAAATCCCCCTCACTAAAAAAGGGACCAATAATATGGTCCTCTCTCATCCAGTGAGGAATTTCCTTTGATCAGTAGCGGCAATTTTAACGATTAGGAAGACCCTTAACGGAAAAAGTGCACTCATAACGTTTTCTAATTGGATGGTGCTGTTATTCAACATTTCCATCATTTGTTCGCAAATACTTGTTTTCCTATCAAAATCGTCTTCCATGAGTTCCTGAGTCGGTATCATTTTATAGGGATACATTTTATTTTATTTTAATATGTTAAGTATCGATGTATGGCTGACATTAAAAGTTGCGGATGCTTGACTACTCGATGTATGGTAAAGGTAAACTGCACATTTAATCCTTTTTGCAGAGGTTAATTCCGGACGACTGAAACTAAGGATTATAATCTTCACAGGTAAATTGCGGAGAATCAATGCAGGTACAAAGAGGGTGTTTAAATTTTGTATTTCCCAAAATTTATGCAAATTATAAAGAGGGGTATTTCCTAATATTTGTAATTTTTCGAAGACATTTGTGTGAATGTAGATGGAACCTTTCCAATATTGCACAAAATTTTTTTGTCAGCTATTCACAATTCATGTGATTAACAATGGACATTATTTACCTATCGCTTTTTGCTTGTTGCCCGATAAAACAACGGCTTCTTATACCACTTTATTTAGACACTTGCAAAGTACATGCCTTTAGTTGAATTGTGTTTTCAACCCAAAAATCGTGGTTGCAGATTTTGAGCAGGCTATTCATAATGCAATAGGTAATGTTTGGCCTAGTTCACAAATAACTGGATGTCGGTTTCACTTAGGCCAAGCTTGGTTCCCAAAAATCCAAAATTTAGGTCTCAAACAGAGAAGTAGGCAGGTGGTTACGACATTTATTTGGTATGGTTTACTTAGACCCTATTGAAGTTTCAGATTGTTTTGTATTTGACTTAGAGTACCAACCAAATACAAAAGCTATAACCTGTATGGCGGACTATTTAGTAGAAAACTACATATCTGAAGAAGCTAAATTTCCGCCTTTCTTATGGGCCTCAAGCAATAATTCTACAGAGAATACCACAAATGCTTGCGAGAGTTTTCACTCCAAGTTTACCAAATATTTTTATACTTCACATCCATCTTTATTCAATTTTATTGATGTATTAATACAATTTCAAACTGAGAACTATATCAAAATCAGTACAACACTAAAAATATACAAAGCAAAGCTGTTCGAACAAAACATGAATTGTTGAAATTAAATATAGACAAATATATAAAAATTGCGAAATATTACGAATAAATTTTGTAAATAGCGTTTCAGACATTGGAAAAACTCATGTGCCATAATGAATTTTTTTATGTTTTATATAATTGTAGAGTATAATTGTAGTGTATAAATAAAATTAGTTCATTTTTATTACATGAAACGACTTTTATTTAACTACCTGAACATCAGGTACCCACATTTTTCTTTCTCCGCAGTTTACCTCTCAACTGGAGAGCGGTATCTCCGCAGTTTACTTGTATCTTTTTTGACTATCAATTATTTTAATGGGTTCTCTCCGCAGTTTACCTTCCACCTCGATGTATGTGGGTTTTCCTCAAACTCAAGCATCACACCTAATTTAATATTATCACTCAGTGCATTGGCAGCTGTTTTTTCCATCTGCTTTACATGTCCAAATTCGCGAAATTACTTCTCTATTTTAGTCATTATACCTTGGGATATATGCGGCAAATTCTGTAACTGTTCATGAAATAGGCGAGCAACTTCCATTTGTTTTCGGGTGTTATATTCATAGCCAATAATCAGTAAACCTGTTATTCTATGCATTTCTGTTAATCTAACTATTTTTATCAATTGTAATCAACGAAATTCAAACGACAGGTATATATGTGATGACGGTGCAACATGCATTTTTGATTTCGATCGAATGAAAAAAAGTTGGTTATAAGAAACAAAAAAAATAAACATTAATCAAAGCTTTGTTAAAATTTAGTTGAATGGTGTTATTTTTTAAAGTCAAACAGTATGTGGTTAATGAAATATGAAATATTTTTACATCAACACTTTTATGTTTGTATACGCCTCGTTAATATGACGTACACTGTAGTTTACGTAATCTTATATGAAATTCTGTATTTTATTTTAACTGAACTGGTAATTTGTATAAAGTTACTGACTATTTTATTTAAAATATAAGTTGAAAACTAATTTATTTGTACTATTTCTGTTACTGTTTACGCATAACGACCGCTCTACATATATTTTTCCCCGTTCTAGATAATTCGCGATGTTCTTTAGATTTTTAACCGTCTCTGGAATGGTAGGCTGACTTTGTAATCAGCGCGCAGACTCTCTTTTAAGGGATTATCCTGGAAGTATTTCTCTCTAAGATCAGTATAACTGTGTTAGAAGAACCAGGAAAAAACTATATCATGCTGATCTTTACAATAACATAATATATTTGTAAAACGAAGAAAAATATCAAAATCAATGCCACAAAATTTATTTTTTATCAAATAACAGCAACTAGTCTCGGCCTATCTATAGAATAGACCATCATCAGGCTAAAAATTAAACAGAGAAAGTGAAAGCAATACAGATTAAAGCAGCAGTATTAAGGATTGAATAAATTAACAACTTCCACCATGCTTGCATGTAGTAAAAGTGTATTAAAAATTTTTGTGTCATTGAAAAACTAAAGGAAAAGTAATAATTAAAAGGAAAAAATGATTAAAAACTAGATGAGTAGTAACTCATTAAAACTGGTTAAGTTATTGGTTAATAACAAAAGAAAATTGTAATATAGCTTAGGATAATGATACCCAAAAGCGTGAAATGTAAACAAAAGTAAGTAGGAGCAATATTTATATAAGTAGTAAATAAAAACGAAAATGGTCAAAGACCTGTTGGCAAAAGCATAATGATTGTCATTGTGAATGGGGAAAGGAATAAGAGAGCAAAATTCAATAGGATAAGGAAAAAAGTTGTATGAGTGGCAAATATTAGTATTAATCAGTTGATGGGGATAAGAATATACCCGCAGTAAAATGTTAGACGGTGGGTCATAACACGTGGTGTTAATAATAAACAACCAGTGTAGGAGTATAAGCAATTGGATGAATTTAAATTTAGTAAGACGTTAAGGCAAATAAAATATCAAAGATATAAGATGGCGCAAACTAAAAGAATATTCAGAACACAATGATGGCAAGTGACATAAAAGGCAAACACATAGAACTTGAAACTAACCATAATCAAGTCTAAGAAGCACAGGACACCAGTCAAAGATGGAACAAATATTGCAGATGTCGAAATGTCAGAACGAAAATGCAAGCATAGTAGAAAAACATTAAGTAATATTAAAAAATGTATAGTAAAAAGTGAAACTAGTTAAAATCCACAGTGAATATAACAATTAAATGAAAAATAATTAATACATTAGATTATTACAATATATAAATTAAAGAAGAAGAAATAGGATATCTGGTTGTTATAATTTATATGCTCTTAAGTTAAAAAATCAATTTATAAAGTGGTAGATTTGTTTTAAAAAGTGTTATTTTTAATGTTCTTAATATGATGGACTTCCACAAAGTAAAGGTTAGTACAATCAATTATTTTTTTAAATAAATCTCCAATTATTCTTGTACTTATTTTTACATGTACATGCATTTTACTGAGATATTCCATACAAACTATTTAAGCGCTACCTTTTACCCCACACGATTCAGAAATTGTTTTCTTTCATCGCTTTTCTGTATTATAGAAAACCGGATAAAACCTTAATGTAATCAGTTATGTTTACAAAAGAGGGTGTGCTTATTTAATTACGTCAGTGAGATAAATGCATATTGCTTTTTCGATGGTAAAATGGAGGGCTGTTCATGTACACATAGAGACATATGAAATGAATATGGGTGTTCGGCTCCCATCTGTAAATGGATTATTTATGGCCTTGAACTAGGGTGTGTTGAGGTAGAGCATGCAACCAAAGTAGTCGACAAGGGTGATTGTGTTAGTAATCGTTCCATGGGGTCCGTTATATTTTTAGTTAATGTTTATCGTCAGGCTATGTATATATTATTTTTTACTCCGAGGAATAAAAACAAATTATATGTACTTATTTATTAGAATGCGATAAAAGTGGTGACAATAACTTTTGAGAGTATATTAGATTAGCTACACCTGCGTCGACCTTTTCCAAATCTCTTATGGTAGTCCTTTTACCAGAATCTCGTCAAGGCTGTTCACATTCATAAAGAATGCGTTTAGAGGTTGTCTCTTCTTCTTGACAAAATCTGCATGAAGGAATATCTGTCAGTTTTAGCGCTTGCATACCATGATAGGCCTACCAATTTTCTCGTATTGACTGTTTGGTATTTCAACAGATACTCTGTTACTTTTGACGTCTGACCTGGTAAGAATTTCTTCCCCTGTCTCAATCCTGGTGACCTTGTCCACCATTCTTGAGACTTGAGACCACAGGACTCCTATTCGTGACGTCCATAGAAGAGAACAGCCAATAGAAAGTGGGCGTGCTTCTATTGAAAATGCCTAAACCGTATTCTTGAAATTTGTACCGATAGAAGGGTTGCTTCCTCTTACTTCTTTTGATTATTTTTGAAGGAACCACTATAACACCAAGAGAAAGTATTAGGGATAATTATTTTCGAACCAAAAATATCCTTTTGATATCTTTTCTTTCATACACTTAGGAAATAAAAATTAATTGGGCCGGATTAACCTTTCATTTTTTTTAAGTTTGTTAACAGTTACAGTAGTGAGAATGACAGAAAATAAAAACCAAAAGAATGCTCCTATGAACAGACAACGTCAACAAAAACAGACATGGATTTTATTTCTACAAGAGAATAAGAAATGTAAACCCAATGTCTTGGCGCATCCTGTATTATGCTATGAAATAGAATGGCAACTCCTAAAACTCTTTAAGACCTTAAAAAATAAACAGTTGATGTTGACATTATCTTCCTTTGTCAAAAAATTCTTTATTCTGATCGGTTTAACCATATGGCCACCCTGCTCAAACATTCTTATTACTTTGCTTCTTTCTACAGCGACTGTACCTCTTTCTATCGATCTCAAGAATATAGTTTCATGTTACCAATAGAAAGGTAAAAGAAATAAAGTAGGGAATGCTCCTTGGGAAGAGTTCTATTCTATCACCTTCAAGAACAGGAAGAGTTCTGGTTCGTTAAGAGGCTTTGCTGCGCCTTCTCAAACTAGCAGGTCCATCTCTTCGTTCCTTTTCCACTATGACTGGATATCCACGCAATTATGAGCTTATAATTTTCTTCTCACTTCTACCAAGGCTTCTAATAATTTCCAAACCAACCTTGAATTGACTTCCATTTAGTTTTTGATTTACAAACAATTGTACCCAAATCACAGTTGGTAAATCTGTTAACGTTGCTGCAGCTTATGGCTTAACAATCTTCAATATTTTGCTTTTATAATTACACCATATAAGCATAACCCCAAACTCCAGGTTTTGACGATCCAATATTCCTTCTTTCTTAAATCCTATTTTCACAGAATTTCAAAATTCATGCTGGTACAATAAATTTTCCTTAATAGTTCCTGGGCAGATTTTAACCTTAATTCCACGTATAAATCATTTGTTAGAGTTTTACAATGATGTTTGTTGCATAATATTACGTATATTATTTACCATTCCTTTACAATTTATGCACTTTTATAATGTTATCCATAAAATCTTTACTGCAGTGTATCCCCATTGCCACTATTTTAATGGGCGTGTTACATGATTAAAAAGCTTCAGGCACCTGGCGGTTATATTGAGTACTTTTAATTCCAGTTATTATCTGCACAAATGATACATTAAACTCTTAACGTTTAGATCAAAACAAAACTTGAAGATGTGTACGTGAACACATTCATTTATTAGAAATATGCATATGAGAATGAAAAAATATGTTTATGAACCTTGTTATTTTTATAGATAAATAAGGAAGGATGTGTTAACTTATATTGCAACTAAAATTATACGTTATAGCTGTTTTCGAAGACGTTTTAATAAAATGGAATAAGCAGAAACGATACTTTTATTAAGAACATTCAAAAATAAAACTTTTTAACAAAATGTCCACTTTGTATTCAAAAATTATCTTTCTGATTTTTTTATTAGGAATAAAGTGCTGATAGGTAACTATATATTAGGGTCCACGTCCGGGGTTGGAACACTCGGCACCATTTTGGAGAGGGTCCATGTCCGAGAGGCCAGTAACTCAACCCAAGGCGAGACCGTAGCATACCTAGTAGTGTCCCAGTCGAGCTGTTCCCGGAATCCAGGATCTGGAAACCATTTATCTTTGGTCCCTGTCCCAACGCACAGTCGGAAGGCCGCGTGTTGGACTGCCGCCATCTTGTTCCTTTTGGTAGAGGCTTTAAAAAGCGAAACCAGTAAAGAACTCCTTCATCCATCACCATTGGAATATACGATGTCACCCGGAATGTCCCCAGGCCATCAAGGATAGCCAATAGACACCCCTAGTTTAAGGAGAAGCCGAAGAGGTTCCTTTTCAGTTATTTTGTTCTTCATCTTAATTCTTATAGTTGGGATATTAAACATTTAAACTGAGTTTAAAAAGAAAAAACTTGATATTACTTTTTGTAGTTAGGGGTATTGTTTGAAACTATATACTTATTTTTAATAACTAGTATTATTTATTGGTGATATATTGTTGCCATAACAATTGCAATTTATGGTTGTTTTTCTTATTCAGTTTATCGGTAGAAATATTTCTCTAATTGTGGCGCCCATTGTTAATTATTCACATTATTAGTTTTTTTATTTTAAATAGTAAGTAACAACACCCACGACTTTTGCCACTCACGAAAGGCTGCCGTCCCCAATTGTGCTACATTCTGATTAGTTACAATCCACCATCTTCTTAATATTAGAAAACATGTTGCAAGCTAGATTCGAAAAACTGCAAAAACTTTTATTCTGTCTTGTTACTTTTATTTCTTATTCTTTAAGTCTTAAATCTTATATTCTTTTCTATAAATTTTTCAATTGTGTCACCGCCTTTCGTTTCTTTCATGGACATCTACATAACATTACACGGTTTTATGTTCTTAGTTTAAGTTTTAAATTAATCTTGGTTTTAATTTTTGCATGCATCAATCCACCTTTACTGTAAGCTTTTTAAATAGAAAATTTTTAGAATTTTACTTTCCAGTTTACCAAAAACAGATTAATTTTGATTGTATTAGTAAATGTTTTGGGTTAACCTTGTTTTTTTTTTAATTTCAATGTTTATTTCATTAACGCAAAGTTTAACACAGCTTCTTTGATTAATATTTTTCGAAATGAGCCCACCAAAACACATCTAACTTTTTTATCTGTCAAACCCAAACTAAAAATGCAAAATGTCTGAAAGATACATTCGTTGTGGACGTGACATATGATTACAGTTTAGCTCTATAGGTCTTAAAGGTCTTTGGCTTCTAAAGTTCTGGTTACATATTATGTGTAAAGTACGTAAAAAACAATTTAAGTGGTGGAGAAATAAAGTTTTTAGGTGTTACGATGCTATTTTTACGGATGGTATATTTAGAAGTAGGATTAAAAATGGTAATGCCACCCAAAGTTACAGTCTTCTTCATTGGTAACTCTTTAAATTACTGTTAATTTTAATGATCTGTGCAGAATTCAACAGAACCGTATTTTTTGTATTTTATCAATTATGGTGGGAGCGCAAGGAATAATTAAGGCAACGCGCTAGCGTACTGCCTAAAAATCTTATGATATATTACTTTTATTTTCAGTTTTTAATTGCACAAACCGTCAATTTTATGTGTTTTTTAATTTCCCGTCTATTGGTACAATTTTTAAGACAATCAAATGAAGTATTTTACAAAAATAAAATAATTTTAACGAGAAAACCATACGAAAAAACTTTAAATTTATTCAAAGATTACTTAAAATTACTGCTAAGAGCTCTCCTTTGATGGGAATTTTTTATGTTTACAACAAACTTTCGTCAGTAAGAAAAATATATATTTTTCGTGCATCAGCAGATGCCGCATTAATATATTGTGTCACAAAGGCAGATAGTGGGCATTAGAATCCCTTGTCTGTGTTTATACACAGAGTTTCTAATGCATTTATGCACGTGTGATACACAACTGTCTTCCGCCTACCTTTATGTCTATTAAACAAAATGTTATGGTTGAGAATCCAACCCGAACCCTCTGAGCGAGAGGCAAGCACGTATACCACTACGCCACGATCAAGCGTTGTACGAAACGCTCATATTGTAGAATTCATACTATTATGTATTTGCTCGCCTTCATCATGAGGTTTTCAGAATAGCCGCTTCTTTTAAAATTAGAATGCACTCTTCTTGTGATAGTGTTTTAGAATTTTTTGCTTTATAATTTATAGAATTTTGTTAGAGAAACGATGAACAAGGCGGTCGTTGCCGGCGAACATTTTTACGGCCCTTACCCAGGGTAGTGGCCGTCATATTCCTAGTAGGTCCAGTATAGACATGATATAACACCTGATAAGTCTAACTTTGAGTTCCAGGTTTAAATTCTTGCTGCAGAATAGTCTTCTCATTTTCGCAAATCCACTCGTTGCCATTCCAATCCTTACTTTCATTTACCGTGATTTATATATCCATGGACTATAAGTCTTAAGGGTGCAGCGTGTTCGGTTGTCATTAAATATAGTTTCTTTTTGCTTTCAAATTCAGTTTAATTACAAGATGTTTCTATCTTTTTCACCTTAGTAGTTTTAGTTGTTTATTCGTTAACGTATAAAAAGATAGTGGCGCCCTTAACCCTTATATACCACCAATCCTTTCTATAGTAAGCATTAACTTGTCGAGTCGAACCACTCCTTGAGAGAGTCTCATAGCCGGGATCTCTTTTGAGACTAGTATAGTTTACAAATTTAGATTTAGTTAATAAAGCTTTATGTACCCGTAACACAAATGAATCTTTTTAATAAAGTGTACCTCTAGTATTATTGAAATCTCAATATTAAATACCATCGGTTATTAATTAATCCCAACCCAATTCAGAAAAAAATTGTGCACCGTTGTACAATATATCCCTATACTTTTCCGGCATGTGTATATTTTCAAATTGAACTGATCAAATCCATTCTTGAGAAACTGTACTAAAAACCCATTCGTATAATTTCTCTTTATGAATGCATAAACCGCTCCTCTTAAAGAAGAAATATTATCAAGTTTTAAAATAATCTCGACATTTGAGCAAAAAACTGGCGGCCATCGATAGTTTCACTCAGACAGTTTGAACTAATTTCTTGATGATGATGCATAAGTGCCAAAGCGAAACACCGAATCAGACCATTGACGTCCCTCGAAATCAGTACACCCAGAAATGACATTATACTTATAAAAAATTTTGGATTAGGTGATTTTTTTTGTTTAATTTTATTCATTAGATATTTTGACGGTTCTTAACTAGAGATTATAATCAAATAATTGAAATTTAACTTGTTTAATTCGAAAACAAGAAATAAATTATTTATTTTTGTGTAGTTAACTGATTAACATTAAATCTCCTTCGTTTTAAGTAAACAAAAACCGTGTAACTCTACGAAAAACTAGTTCCAGTTTTATGAAAAAACTTGACGTTTTAAGTAGATAATAATTTGTTTAAGTGTTCCAATTAATTTAAACTCGACTTTTACTTAGAAAATCAGTAAAATGGTAATATGTTGTTTATTTTTTACTAGTATACGTTTAACATAAACTCCAGGTAATTAAAAATTCTTACTTCTTACTAAAAATGTAGCGTATAATGTTGTCCTTTACTCTTTTCCACTCTATTTATTTATTTAGTCGATATTGGCCATCCTAGTGGCTCCCTCATTACGCAAAACAATTTTAATTTTTCTTAACTGATCCAACACTACAGAATACAAAACTAATCTTCCCCAGGAAGATAAAATACCTAGTGATGCTGAATGAAAATCTTACTGGAGAGTAGTAAAATATTTTGAAAAAACATGGGGTGACTAAAATTCAACAAGCAACGGCAAAGATGCTACAAGAAATTGCCAGATATCACTTAAAGTAGCAAAATGTTTCTTTATAGGGGTAGTAATTGTTCCTGCAAACCACAAATAAATAAAAATGAGATTCTGTCCCACTATATCAAGCCTTAAACACCTACATTATAACATATTTTAACACAGTATAATTATGACTAAAATTATATTTTACGGAAGAAAAATCTACCTGGCATTTCTAGATTTGGAAAAAGCTTTTGATTCTGTGCCAAGAAGTAGATTATGGCTTAGCTTAAAACAAATAGAAGTCGACGAGAATTTGATAAAAACTATTAAAAGCCTCTACAAGAACACTATAAACTATGTTATCAGAAAAAAATATAAATCCGAATCATTTCAAATTTATAATGGACTGAGACAGGGAGGAGGATTAAGCCCAACATTGTTTAACATATACATTGATCAAATCATCAAAAACTGTAATAAAACAACAATTGGGATATAAAAATCTACAACAAGTATCTATCTCAGAATGTGGCTTCGCAGATAACATAATGATGATAGCAAAAATAAAGAAGTGCTAAAAAAAACCTTGAGACTTGGAATAAAGAGCTAAGAAAACATGGATTGAAGCTAAATAAAGTTAAAACTAAGTTTATGGTGCCAGAAGAAGACGAAAAAATAGATGTAAACATTGAAGGTACAGAAATAGAACAAGTGAACCAATACAAATACCTAGGAGTATTGATAAATAAAAAGGGAGATGTAGAAACAGGGATAAACAAGAGAATTGAAAATGCAATAAAGCTGTATTTTACTATGAATAATAACTTTATAAACAAAAAGGAAATCTCGTGGAAAAGTAAAATTCAATGTTTATAAATCAATATACCGTTCAATATTAACTTATGGGTGTGAAACGTGGACATTAAGCCAAAGACAAAAAAATAAAATTCAGGCCACCGAAATGAAATATTTAAGAAGAGTACGAGGTGTGTCCAAAAAAGATCGAATAAAAAGTTCAGAAATTAGAGAAGATCTAGAAGTAGAATCAATATTGGATTTCATCGACAATTGAGCTGTTGGGACATTTGGTGAGAATGGAGAATTTATAAAATTCAAACTAAAACAAAATTTTAATAAAATACATACCATACTATTAAGGAAATTAACTCACTAAACAAAACGTTTCCACAAATTATTGTCTTTAATCCACTAACTTAAAGATTAAAACAATATAATTAATAACTAAAAAAGAAACTAAATTTACTCCACTACTAAAAGATTTGGAACCGATCTGATCTGAACGAGACAGTCAAAGAATTAAATTTTAGGGCTAACTTAGTGCACAAGATTTCATCAATTTTATATCTTTTTGCCCTCACAGTACCTACTGTTCATAATTGTTTTTGGTAATTGTATTTTGTTTTTTTACTAATAATTGATCTGCTAAGTTTTGCAATTAACTACCCCAAATATTGACTTAGGAGATCGTTATATAGTGGTGAAGTATATTGAATTACTATTTATATCCCTCTTTAAGTAACGCTACTGTATGTTTTTTACGTTGCTACGTACTAATTTATTAGTATTGTAAAGCCGAGACTAATCATACATCTTTAGTAACCAATAGTAATGCAATCGCTAAAAAAAATTAAGTAAGAATCTTGTTAGCTAACTAATTAGCGCATCATGTCATCGTGTCAAGTGTTACAGGCGAGACTTGTACGTTATAACGAAAGTGAAACGAGTGGACGTCGAGAGAACAACGCGTTTCTTGTGTATTTGCATTTTTATTGATACAGCATGGTTTGAAATGTACCGAAAAATAAATCACAACCATTTGCCGATTATATAAACCGAGTTGAAAAAGTGTGTTCCATTAGTTTACGTCAGAAAATTTTAATAAAAGATATAACCAGTAGCACCCGGTAGTATAAAAAATGAAAATAGTAGGTATATCAGTTGTTTACTTTTATTTGCGTGTCAATCGAGAATATGGTATAGGTAGCCATATTTCTAAGAGAATCATTATTATTTATCACTGATTATTTTTTGCACCTGTCAAAATATCACAGTTTTCTGATTTCGTCCATTCAAAAAAAAAATAAATAAATAAAAACATTTTTAATAGTAACAATAATTGATAAAATAATAGAACTGTCAAAAATTAAATACTTAGCAATATTTAACAATTAATTTATAAATCAACATTCATTTGTAATATCTAAATATTCCGTTAAAGAATGAGATAGATTTATAAAGCTCTCATAAAAATAAAAAAAATCCATTTAAAACATTTGCTAGTTCTTATGCCAGCTTCTGTTGACTTTTTCGTTTCCCTTACCTCAGTTGCCCTCAGTTACCCATCCCATTTACTTATCCTGTTAATGTAGCCGTAGCCGTAACCTTGAGAACCTTAACCTTATTTGTTAAAGTTATTGAAATATCAAAAGATTATGAACATTTTCTCTTAAAAAACAATGTATTTATTAAAAATTACTATGTGTAAACCCACTTTGTTTTTCTCTCTTGATTATTATTATGATATTATTAATGTTTAATAAATTTGATCATAGGTAGGCAACATAAAATAATTTGTACCGTACACAAAGCTTTTGGTACTGAAATTATTGAAAATGTGTACTTTTAATTTATATTTTGGGACTTTAGTGTTACTAATAAGTATGTTTTTTTATTTTTTATTCTCACAGACTTCTTCAAAAACGTTCTTCTCTAGATAATCTTTACTATATAGGGCGTTAGGTTATTGGAATTGAATTTTTCATTTTACTTATTAAATGTTTTTGTTAATTGGTTAGAGCTACAAAATACATTTACCATTTTCCTTTTACATTCTAGTACTATTCAAAATATTTTCCCAAAAATTAAACAATTCGGATTTTGTCTAAATGTTATGTCTTCTTACTATCAATTTTTTAGCCCACTGACATAAATAATTCCGTGCTTATTAGCATCAATAAATTATAATTTTTGACCGTATTTACTTCAAGGCCGCATTTACTTTTAATGGGCGCTTTTACTTCACTGCTTTTGGAGACAAATCCATTATGAAGTCTACTAGGCACTCTTAATTTGCTTTTATAAATTATTCACAGGCTTTATGGATTTGTCAGTCTTATAATATTTACGTACCTAATCAGTCCAACAAGCAGCTTACAACAAATCAGTTTTTTAAACAAAATTGATTTCAAATGGCCTACATGGGTTGCCAAATTAATAGGGACACTAGAAATTTTTTACATAGTCTCAATTTTAATGAACTATACTCGCAAATTACTGTCTTTATACAGAAAATAATTTATGTTTTTTATTCTGGCAACCTTGGTGACGCTTTTCGTGATTGACAGTGGCGGGAAAAGTAACAAACATGTCAGTATTTTAACTGTCATTCAGTTTGGTTAAGAACGTTAGTTAGAGTGTGCTCAAAGAAATATTGAAATAAATTGTTTTCATGAAGTGTACTAGTTTATCTTGATAAAAACGTAAGTCTTATGCATTTTTCTATTGATTTATGATAAATTTGATATTACTTTTTAAATTAAAGTAATTTTTTTTTATAACCTCAAATTGATGTTTTTGCAGCATGAGTCGGACTACAGACACGTCTCCAAGAAAATATGCAGAAGTAAAGGCGTTGCTACTCCATACTAGCCATTCACAAAGAGAAATTGCAGCAATAACAGGCATTTCAAAGTCTGTAATCAACAGAATAAAAATAAAAATCGACCAAAATATTTCCCTGAATGTGTATCGTTCGGGAAAATGTGGCAGAAAACGGGTCACTACTCCTCGCACTGACCGAAGGATCAGGGACATCTGTCTCCAAAACAGAAAACAGAGTGTGGCGCGTTTAAGCTCCATGATCAATGAACAGGGAATTCAAGTTTCGAAGAGAACTGTTCAGAAGAGATTGGCTGAGGAGAATCTCATCGGTCGTCGTCCTTCTAAAAAACCTCGCCTCACAGATGCAATGAGGAAAAAGCGGCTAAATTGGGCTAAATCACACAAAAATTGGACTGTTGAGGACTGGAAGAAGGTAATCTATTTGATCTGAAGTCACAAAGCTCTTAAATTTATTTATTTTTTAAATTTACTATTTTTTTCAGGTGTGTTTCTCAGACGAATCGACGTTCCAAATTTTGGTCGATAAATCGTCATTTGTTCGACGGCGTCCAGGAGAAAATTTCAAGCCGGAATGTCTCGTGGAGAGAGTGAAACATCCTGTGAGTGTTATGGTGTGGTCGGTGATCTCTTCCGAAGGAATGGGGCGCCTCCACATCGTGGAAGGGACCATGAGGCAGGACCAATACAAGCAAGTACTGGAAAATCGGCTCCTGCCTCAAGTCGAGGAATGGTTCCCTGGTGGTCAGGAGTACGTGTTCATGCACGACTCTGCACCATGTCACAAAGCCAGGAGTGTCACTGCATTTTTGGCTGAAAAAAATGTGGAGGTTTTGCCATGGCCGGGTAATTCCCCGGATATGAACCCCATAGAGGACCTGTGGGAATTCACCTAGAAAGAGATCGCCAAAGAAGTCATCACGACAAAAAGACAGCTCATCGAAACCCTCATCCGAGTGTGGCATCACTCTCCACAACTAAAGGAAAACGCAAAAAAATGCATTGAAAGTATGCCACGACGAGTGCAAGCAGTGATTGCAGCAAAAGGCGGAATCACAAAATATTGATTTTTTCCACCTTGTGCGGTCCTGTGTCCTTAAAAGCTAAAATAAATTTTATTTTCATTATTTTTATTGTGTTTTTATGTTACTAATTACATATTTATGTCAGTAAGACATAATTTACAAATACTGAATCAAATAAATCCGAAAATTCTATACCTCAAAACTAAAATTCGATGTTTTTCATAGTGTCCCTATTAATTTGGCAACCCACTGCTAACCGCTAATAGCTCAATATTTACTTCTAATTTACCTACTGTTGGAAAACATGCGCACGAAGCCGGGTAGGGGCGAGTGTGTAATTCCATGAGTGCGTAAAATTCTTTATAGCACGAGTTAAGTACTATACTTTACCTACGACCTACCTTTACTTGTATTAATAATGTTATTAATAATACTTGAACAACAGCAACAATAGATATTTTTGATAATTTTATTGTATAACATTTAATTGCTTCATATAAATCAATATAATTATTGTTTATAGCAACAGTACAGCTATTAAATATTAATGGTACTTAATGGTACGGTTATTTTGCTTAACTGGCTGAATAATAAGGTATGCGCTTACAGGGGTGGTCGTAGTTAAATGTATTTATATACAAATTTGTTCATTTTATATTATTATTATTATTATGGTTATAGTGTTTAACTTTCAATATTTATTTTGCTGCAGATGTTGATGTAACTGGCTCTTAATAGCTATGTTTTGAAAACAAACTGTACACACCAAGGTATTGATTACCGATAGTATTTTTCAAGAACTAATTCTCATCTACACCATTAAGTAGTGGTACACTTGCGGTTTTGTCTATTTTATTTGTTTATATTGTTGATACAATATTGATCTTGGTTGCATACTTATGTAAGCCAGTTGTATGCTTTTCGTGTTGGTCGCATTAGCGAGAATAAACTGAAAATTTACATAATTCTTGGTACTTCATGAATTTAAATATGTATAAAACAAATATTAGAATAACTGTTAAATTAATATCTCTTCCTATTGACTTACACCGTGTGTGCATTGAAAATAGAGATGAAGTAATAGATGCAGTTAAAGATTTATGATTCATTTATTTATAATGGAGAGCCAAATTTGTTTTACGATGTTTTTTATTTTAGTCAATTTTTTGGTCAAATATCTAACGCCTTCATCAAAAACTTTTAACTGTTTTGACAAATTAATTATAATATTAATTGTTGCTTAACGTTTATATGCCCTTTTAATCAATAGCTTGATGAAAATATCTAAAGAAGCTTATAACTTTAGGCATAAATATTGAAAGGTGAAATAGTATTTTTTGAAAGTAAAAAAAGGTAAACCTAGTCCTTCAAGAAGATAACTTGTTTATCAAAACGCCCCCAAAATTTTAGGGGGCGTTAAGATTTTAACAGTCGCTAATATTATTTCGGTATTCACTAACTAAAATTTCCGTTAAAATTTTAAACGATTCCGTTAAAACAATCCGTTAAAAATGTATTATTTAGAGGCATGTTAAAACAAAGCTTTAAAAAATAAAGGAGTGTTAAAATGGCGTATTTTGATATTGTTAGAGAAATTTTAAAAGATAATAGTGTTGAAGAAGAAACAGTAGATTTAGATGATCACAATGAGGATAATAATATTCATAGAAACAACAATTGGCAAGCAAGATGTCAATAAATAAGGGCTATGATTATGCAGCAATATTTTATGAATTAATAATGCTAATATAATTATTAAAAAGTACTCCACCAATTTATAAGAATCTTTGAAATAAAATGTTTGATTATTTTAATGATTGTATAATTATAACAAAACCTATTATAACAAAATATTAATTAAAAAATATAAAAACATTATTAGATTTTAAAATAAACAACCATAAAATTCCTAGCAGAAAAACAACTGATCTGAGAGTAACAACATGAGTAACACTATTTTTGTCTCTTTTCTACTTGTTTTTAACCAATTGGTTGAAGACTGTGGCTAAACATCTAATAGAGCGGGCAATTGCAAATTTGAAATTTGTTAAATTTTGCAATTGCTTATTGTGTGAGTTTATTGTATGTTCAGCACAAACTTTTCTAGTTTTAACCCTCTTCCTTTGTATTTTATTTTTTTTCTCTTGATACATTTCCAACAGGGAGAGGCAAGTTTACTTTTTCCAGTTAAGGTAAATGAATAAATATTAATTAGTTTTGAAAAGAGTTTTAAAATACTATGAATATTTCTTAATAGGTACTTACTATGTTTACAGTCTCATTATATATAGGTGCATTGCCAGCTTCATTATATGAAGGTGTATTTTGGGTCTCATTATAAGTAGGTATAGTATCAGACTCCATATTTATAAATATAATCTGTCTGGTATTTCTGCAACTGAATTATTTAAATTTTGAGAGATTCCAGCCTCCACTAAATCTGCTCCTTCTGCAATAATAGTTAAAATAAGGGCCAGTAGTCTTTCTTCTAAGTCAACGGTTTAACTGGACCACCTCCTCCTGTGCCTTGGGGATCATATTTGCCTCCTTCACTTAAAGTCTAAAATAATATTTAACTTATAAAATGGTCACAAATATAGAATAGTTTTGTATATAATTTAACACAGATAGCTGTATTGTAATGTAATGTATTTCATTATGATACAGATTTTTCGCCTTGATTAAGTGTACTATAAAACAGAAGTATAGTGTTTTTTTAAATACTTACATCTTTCCACTGTTTTATTGTTTTAGGTGAACACAGTCTATTTAATTTCGTTGTAATTTATCTCCACAGTTCATTTAATTTAAATAATTCCTTAGGTTTTATCTTGTTGCCCATCAAAATTTTCTTTTCTATTAGGAAACTTATAAAATATTCTTTTTGTTTTCTTGTTATTCTTTTAACTCTTGACAAATTCAAATAAATGTTTGAACACAAAAATATTAAAATAAATCACAAATTTAACCATGTTTTACTAATATAGGTGGAATTTCTTCTTTTTTGCTTCCTTTGATTGACAAAGCTAACTATGTTGCCAAATGTACTATTTTTAACGGCATTCTTTAAAATTATATTACTTTTAATGGGCCTCTGAAATCTGTGCCTGCAGAATACCTATTCCGATATTATTATTTAAGGGACCTTTAAAATATATATTTTTAACAGCCTTTAAAATTTAACTGAATAGTTACAGAATAGACCCCTTAGACGGTTAAAGGAATGGGTTTTGCTTGAAAGCAAAATTTAAACGATTTTAACGCATTTCAATTGGAAAAATAACCAGTCTTAAATATAGTAAAGTCAATTTCATATAAATTTTACTTTTAAAATATTTGACCTGTTTCTTACTTTATACCGTAAATTATTGATGCTTCTAGTTTTTGCAGTGTCCTAGATAAGGTATAGTGAACTACTTTTTGAATAATAGAAATCAAGATACTCCACCTATACTTATACAACCTGTATTTACTTATTTAAGTACTAATTGTAAATGGCAATTAATAAACAGTTAACAATCATTTGTTAACAACACCTTTACTCGTACAAGAGCCTGCCGACTGAAGAGTTGACGCTATCCTAGAAAATATATAACGTAATAAATACATCATTAGAATGGAATAGCAGATCACATAGTCTTTAAAACTTGGTGTTCAACTTTCTTTGAAACGGACGCAATTTGAAAAAAAGAACTTGAATAGCGCCAAGGAGGCGGCTAGATAGTCAGTTATCAGTAGCTGTCTCTCGATTTGTTATTAGTTCCTTCTTCCTTCTTTATTAAGGTTTCAGATGAAACTTGCTAGTTACGCTACAATAATTCTAATTATTATAATTAGATAGTTCTTTAAATTAGACGTTATAATTGAGAGAACTATACTTTAGAAATGCAAAAAACTCATGGGCTGTTATTGTAAATACCAGAAATTGTTTGTAACTTGTTAAATTCTTTGTTAAAAGCTACTTTCGCCTGATGAACAGATTCCAGCGTTTAGGCTGGAACTGTGTGCGACTCTCGAATATAGTGCGGTTCTAAAGTCCCTACTCCCCCATTTATTTTTTGAACCGTTAGAATTAGAAATTTGAAATTTTGGGAAAGTGAAGTAGGGAATGTATATTACTTTTTTATAGATAGTAGATGACGTAATCATAAAAAATGGCGGACGTGGGCCCTTTAGGAAGATAATTTTAAATGGCACCATATGGCAAGTAATACATCATTTAAAAGCTTGTTTCAAACCTTTTCCAAAAGGTTTCCAAAATAAATATAATCAAAAGATAGAAACACCTTTTGGAATTGGAAAATATACATAAATCAGTGAATATTAAAGTTAACTAAATGAGCAATTAAACCAAACACGATACAACCTACAGCTCTTACAGCCAAATGTTTTTTTTTTCAAATGAAACTGATAAAAATGGAATAAATATTTATTTATTAATTTACTAGTCTGCCAGAGGAAGTAAAAAAAAATCGGAGGTACTTAGCTGGATGTCTCTTTAGTTTCCAAATGGCCTCGAGGGGTTTGTTGTTTTCTTAGGGCTGTTGAGTGCTAATTGTTATTCTTATACTGGGTTTAATGGTGTTTCTTACATATATCTAATTCAACTTTGTGAGAAAATTCATCACAAAGGTGAGTAATAAATCTGAATGGGATGAAGACACCATACAGAATTTAAACCAGAATACCATAAAGTGGTATACGGACGGTTCCAAGCTAGACGAGGGAACTGGGATAGGAGTTTTTGGACCGAGAGCCAAATACTCAGAAAGCTTGGGCACATACCCGAGCATCTTTCAAGCAGAAGTCCGCGCCATCGAAAGATGTGTGGAATTCAATATTGGAAGAAACTACCGCAGACAAGAGTTTGTGATCATGTCGGATAGTCAAGCAGCCATCAAAGCGCTGAGTTCAAATATAATCAGTTCGAAGATGGTTTGGGAATGCCTAGGCAAACTAAATGAACTAGGCCAGAAGAACACTGTCACCCTCCTATGGGTCCCGGGACACATAGGAATAGAGGGGAATAAAACAGCAGATAAGCTGGCAAAAAAAGGAGCTGAAACCCCACATTTGGGACCAGAACCATCTTGTGGGATCAGCAGTAGAGTAATCTTAGGAAAACTAAGGGAGGAAATGGAGAAAGAAAAATCCAAGTACTGGAATCAGCTGGAAGGACTGAGGCAATCAAAGATACTACTGGGGAACTATGACCAGAAGAGATCTCTTAGCTGCCTCAACCTCAGTAAAAAAAGGCTCCGTATTCTAACAGGAATATTAACCGGGCATTGCCGGTTAAGAAGCCACATGAAGAAACTAGGGTTAGCAGATGAAGCAAAGTGCAGGTTCTGAGAGGAAGAGGATGAAACCTCAATACATATACTTTCAGAATGTCCTGCCTTGCAAAATTCTAGGGCTAGATACCTAGGAGCACATGAAATAGAGGAAGGGGATCTACCTGATTTGAAGCCCGACGATGTCCTAAACTTCCTCAGGAAAATAGGACTCGAAGAGCTGCTATAAATCTGAGAAAACATCAGAACATGGCAAGTAAGGGGGGACACAATAGATCCTATGGGTCGCAGTGTAATCATCACCCCTAACTCATTCATTCATTACATATATCTACGAAATATATGGACTGCTTACCGGCATTCTGGGGAATCTATGGAATTTCTGGAACCTTAATGTGTATTATTCGGTATACTTACTGTGGATTGCTGTAACCTCTATCTATAGCATACCGGTATACCTACTGTATCCTGACTGGCTGTACCTTTCACCAGTTAGAGTATATTATCATCGTAATTTATAGACGATAGCTGTCAGTTGTCTCGCTGGGATCCGGTTAGAGGTTGCGTTCAGTTGGGGGTTTTAATTCAGATGCGTTCCATTTAACGTGCAATCGATTGAGGGCGCATTCAGCTACGGTAAGTAAAGTGTCTAATATAACGGCGAGTCGGCAGTAATTTTAAGGTTCGTACTGACGGTAAGGTAGCATGGCGATAGACATGTTACATCTTAAATCTGTGACAAGCTTTAGCAATATTTTAGTAGAAATTTATAGTTTTTTCATTTAATTTATTTGTAAGGCCGAGAGCACGCATGTAAACGATTTAATTTACATATCTGTGCGCCGCCTTCGGCGACAATCAGACGTTATACTTTGACCATCCGGTGTACATCCGTTCACGTCCGGAAACCGCAATATGCGTCCTTCATAATCCATATTTACAAAGAGGGGATCTCATCATATCAGATCGTCACGTTATTTGTGGTCAGAATACCTTAATGCTTAATATAAATGTTCATGTCATACCATAATATTCACTAGTTTATTACATAATTTACAGGATTTAATGAACATATTAATATACCTTAAAACACTTACAAGTTGTTTAGTATTATTTAATATGCCGGTAAAATCGTTAGACAACCTGTAAACACGTACAAATATGTAAATCCATATACAAAGTATCACCGAGAAAATTTTCTAACTGCTCATATTTATCTTAATATCCAGCTCCTGTTATCACTTTTCGTTCTTTCAACTTTCACGTCACAGACCTTGAAGTGCCCTCTTAAGTGTTATTGAAAGCTGGTTAAAATGCATTTCTTCGTGTTTTTTTCTCGAAACCCACGCATCAAATTAGAATCTCTTCATTTAAATACTCGGTGATTAAAAATACTTTATTATGGTTATAATTAATTATTGAAATATCGACGGTAGTCGACAATTGACAAGATGTCACTGATAAGTTTTAAAGCGGCCTACGTAAAAATATACGAATGGCAACTGAGCATTTGAAAGTGCAGGATAAAATCAATTTATTTGATATATTTCGAGCTAAGCAAAAAGGCTTACAACCCACTGTGTAAGGAGCAAAGAATTTTAATTTTGTATTTGTTATTATTACAATGAAGTCACTTGTGTCATTATAAATGTCTCTGTTAATGATTCTTTTCATGGTTCTTCTTCTTAGGATGCAACGTTCCCTTTATAAAACTCTGTTTGAGCGTCTACTGCGTAATCGCTACGCCACTGGATGAAATTATTGAAAACAAACGAATATTTTAACTTATTTGTGAAAAGAAACATTGGGGCTTAAATAGTAGTACACACTTGACAATGATCAACCATTTCTTTCGGTAAATTTCACTTAATATTACCTATAACTTTGTCAAAAAACATCGAAATAACTCCAAAATCTCGTTGCAACTGCTTCGGCAACAATGCTTGAAATAATTAAAGAGACTGTGCCAAATTTTATAGTATAACCGGTTCTGCGCTTGGTACCATTCAGACAAACCGTGCTGCATTGTCGCTTTTGGAGCAACTCATTCCTTACAACATTCCATAAAATGAGTTTTATAATTTAGTTTGTTATAATTCATAAAATATTAATAATTATGATCACAATATTTTTGCAAATGTAATGAACAAATACTATAGATGATTCAATAACAATCAAAAATCTCCTCTGATATTAGGTCTATGATTATGGATGTTACTATTCTACAAATCTACTATAACTTTTTTTTAAGCATTGGTCGTTTCTATTTTATGTTTTCTTGAATAATCAGTCCAATACCTGACAGTTAAGAGCTTCCTTGATGTGCACAAATTATTTTAGTTATACCAGAAATCAATGTACTGTAGTTTATGCTTTTAGATAGTGAATACCAGCTCTGTTTTTCGCTCAATTTATTCCAGTACTTTAAGGAATCTTTAAATTATTTAATTATGTCCAGAACCTGAACACTGTTTATGTTGTATTTCTTTAAGGTCCATGTTTCTAATTCGTAGTCCAGCTATTTCGTCTTGACTACTATTTACAACATGATTTTAAAATAATAATCCCTCAGTAGGTGGTCAATAATTCGAAATAATTACTACAGGAATGCAAATAAAGTTAAAACGGTTTTAGTCTGAGCAGATCTATTGACGGACGAGCTTTTGGTCTAGGGTCGAATGTTTTGGGACCAACTTCACACAGACTTTCTTCATGTTCAATTCGTCATGTAAAATTTTTCTGACAGTTTCTTTATCGGCGTTTACAGTCTCAGCAATTATCCGAATGCTCATACGACGATCTCCACGCACAATTTCATTTATTTTGGTCACTATTTGCAGAGTTGAAACAGAGACAGGTCGACCTGGACATTGTTCATCTTCGGTGCTCTCTCGACCTTCAGAAAACCTTTTATACCATTCGAACATACAAGTACCAGATAGAGAATTCTCACCATAGGCCTCTTTCAAAAACTTATAGCACTCAGTCGGAGTTTTTTTTATAATTTAATGAGAAATTTCAAATTGATGCTCGTGTTTTTCGTCACACATTGTTATCGACACGTTCATTTCTAACCTCTACAGAAAATATGCTACTACAGCGACAAAAACGTGTTTTCGTACTAGAATAGTAGACACTTCCAGCTATCTAACGCTGCATTCGTTTCCCACCCTGCCCATCTAGAACGCCTTCTGCGCGCGCAGTCTCGTTATTTAATAGCCAGACCTCGTATTACACATTTACATTTTATTAAACAAAAATATGTCCTTGAGAAATTTCAGAACTTTGCCAGGGTTGTTAAGAAGGTCTCGCAGCTGTGAAGGAGGTTGAAGCTGAGGTCGTCTGGCACTATAAAGGGAACACTCCATAGGGACATGCTTGACCGTAACTAGGTGTACCCAATACGAATCCTACGTATAATTGACAGTTTTTGTCTGGAAAGGTTAGTAAGGTCAATAATTGAAGATTTAGTGACACACGGGTGAATGCTTCTCAAGTGAGAGCTTGATGTGTTCCATTGAGATTGCCATAAATCTTCGAGCCTCAGCTTTGACATTTTTAGCGATTGGAATGCTTGTTGATGTAGTGGCTTCCTTGGAAGACGATTTAGCCAATTGATACACAAATTTATTCCCAAGAATACCAATATGTAAAGGGATCCATATGATGATAATATTGCTGTTTATTGTAGATAGGTTATGGCAGGAATGTTTGGACAAGAGGGTGATCGGAAAATAATTCTTGTATGGAGGAAATGGAAGCAAAAGAGTCTGTACATGTAGCAAGTTCACCAGTATGTATACTACAAAATTAAGGTATTTTGGCGTTGTAAACAGGGGTGTTTTTTGAGTGACAGCGCAGCCGATAATTATTTCACTTTTTGATGCATCAGTGTAAAGCACCAAGTCAAATACATTTGAGTTAATTGTTTCTAAAATTTCTTTGATAATGAGTTCCTTAAGGGATTTATATTTATTAAATTTGGTTAGAACTGTGTTAACCTGGGGAGGTTGCATGGTCCAAAGAGGAGTTGCTGGAAGGGGAAAGGGATTGGTAAGTGTGAAATTAAAGTAATGTATTATGTACCAGTGAGGTCAAAATGGAAGCTACGGGTTTTGCTATTTGCGGGGAAGATATGGAAGGATTATAATGAGTTGGTGAAAATAAGGGGATAGAATGAAACTGAGGCTGCATAAGAGAGGAGAAGGTATTGCCGTCTACTCCCCAGGGAAGGTTCATTAGCTTCACAGCATAGGCTATCTGCAGAAGTTGACCGGAAGGAGCCGGAACAGAGTCGGACAGTATTGTGAACAGAGTTTAGGGATTTTAGGATACACTTGAAAGAGGATATATATATATATATATAGACGACGCAGCCATAATCAATTTTGGAGCGTATATAAGAGCTTTGTATATTTTAAGTAAGGATTGCTCATTTGCGCCCCTATGGCGCAGGGGCCAGGCTAATCTCTGTATCGTTCCAATTTCGAATATTTCATTTGATTACTTTTTGCGCCGTAATGTAGTAATACATTTAACTAATGTAGTTTTACAAGACACATAAGAAAAATATAAGATAATTTATAACTAGTTAAAATTACAACATTATTAAATCATCAAAATTTTTAAATAAATACGCTTCAACCTCTAATTTATTCTATATAAAACAAACACGTGTTGATTCTTATTTTTATAACAATGTCAATGTGTAGCTAATCTCATGCAGATTTACTTTAACGGCACAAAAGTGAAAACGTTCACAAATTTGTAGATAAGACATGTTGAAGTTCCTAGTCGAAGCAGAGTGGAGATATATTTATATATACGGCTCGACAACGTCATGTTGGGGATACTTTAAGATGCCGAAAGACGATTTTATTGAAAAAGACGTATAGTGGAGACTTGTGAGAGCCAGTGATCTTTGAACTAAAACGTTCTTGTGCTACCAAATAAGAACAAGTAGTGTATCCAGTGGCGCTCCTAATTACAAGAATTATCAAGATAAAGGCGTACTTTCATTTGTGTCTAATGCAGCACTGTAAAAAAGGTATCCGATAATTTATTGCATAACCGTAAATGGGCAACAGAATACGCATTGATTAGTTCTAAATAAAACAGGACAATTACACAAAGGAGTTGAATCCAAGAAGGTTTCTTTAGCAATTTTTTCTTATGGTCTTGCTTTTATGGTGTTAATTTCGTCATATTCTTTAACTATTTCAGTATTTACATGGTTGTTCTTATGTTTCCATAATATCCTGAGCATCCCGTGGTTACACCCTATTTTAAACCTCTGAAATTGGTTCGGGATGTCTCTTTTTAAGTGATCAACTTTCAAGTCCGTAGAATGTAATCTTGAAAACAAAAAGTTTTCACTTTTAATTTGATTGTGAGGTCTCTGGAAAATAAATAACCAAAAGAATCATAATATTATAAGGTAATGGTGCATTTTAGATCACATTACAATAATTGTTACATTTATTGAGGTCACTATTGTAGTCTTTGTAATTAAAACAAAACGTAAAACGATACGCCAATAATAATCACATATAGTCTTATTTTGGTAAGAAATGTACCTGTTCTACGCCAATGTTCTGCTAGGTTCACGTCGACTGACACCATATCTTATCTCGAAAGCTTTGGCCTCTTCAAGCGCCACCTACATTCAACTCACCGGAAATACCTACATAAAATACTTAAGACGCTTTCACACATTTAAGAATTTTGTTTGACCACCGTTTGTCAAGCATTCAAAGCAATGGGCTAAAAATCTAACGGCATGTGATAAGTAAGTAAATACTGTGAGTACATCAGTTAAATGTCAACGAGGCGTCCATAGTTGATTACATTCCCCATCACGTTTTCTATTGGAATGTAATTCAATGTTCGTTGGGGCATATAGCCCAGGAAGTAGTTGTTTTTTCATGGAAAACGGTCGAGCTTGACATAGAAACTGTTGTTTCTTTACCTTGGGCGCAGGTAGAAACAATTTACTACTTTTTCAGTTTTATTATTAAAATTATTTCAGTATGTATTTGTTTATTCTAATATTTGTTGGTAAAGTACGTTTCACAATAAATCGTTGACTTGGTACCTGCTCTTAACTGCTCTTAAGGGATGACTAATAAAAGGTAGTATATATTTCTTCGAACATTTACAGAAAGGTATTATTTATTTTTGTCCAGGAAGATATATACGTATACTTATACGTAAGTTTCAACAGTTTTGTTTAATTTCAATTAATAAATAAACTTAAAATTTGTTTGTTTGTTTTTAAAAAATTTCGTGATTTTTTTTAAAAAATAAATTTAAGTTTTAGTAAATGTTACTGAGTTTTATTTAAATCTATTTTGAAAACCGGATTACGGATCTGTTAATGTTTACTGTACAGTGAGAAATTTATAACCTTTCATTACTAATCCCCTAAGGTCAGGTACCGAGTCAACGAATTATTGTGAAACGTACTTTATATTATTAACCTCTGCTTAGTTCACCATAACATTTTTAGATCTAAAATTAATGTTGTGGTACTATTACTACATATTTTATTTACTAGAAAATATACCATTTTAACTGACGACTACAAGAATGTCTCAAAAAGGCAAAATTAAAGGCAGCACCCCAAATTAAAACTAAAAATACTTTAACGTATACACTAACTGAATTTGCTTCTTAATTGTAACCAGTGTGACATACTTACATAATTGTGAACTATAAACCCTAATTTCCTGTGTTCGAAGTGTGCGACAGAGCCAAAATATTTTTTAGAATATTTTTACATATGTATGTTGGTCCTCTCCCAGGAATGTATTCACTAAATCTCCTGAACCCAATTATTTAAATATTTGATGTATTGAAACGTCATTCTCTTGTTAACAAATCACCAAAATTGCCAATAAACAATAATATTTGTACTGCACGTGCACAATGCGAAAAAATATTGGTCCCGTCTCAACTGAATCACTTCCGGGATATTTTGCAGACACCATAGTTCAAAAAATATTAATATTTCGCAGATTCAATTCGCGTGTTTTACGGAGGTGGTTAGAAAACGGAGGCATAGCGGATAGCCCAGAAGAAACGAATTGGGTAGATCGGCAGGCTTTAAGACTTTCAAAGACATTCATAAGAGAGCTTTCTAAAAATAGAATCATGAGCTGTTAAATGTGAGATTATGAGCTGAGAGAACGGCTGTAAGGATGCAGTAAAGGAGACCTTTACTGACCACTCACTAGTGATAAACAAAAGTTTAAATAAAAGAATAACTAACAAAAAAATGCACTGTTTAACTCATAATGTAAAGAGTGAAAAAAATAAAAACTGTTATTATTATAAACACAAGGTATACGTTAATTGTTGCTTAAGAGGAAACGAAGTTTAACACAGTTCTGTATTATTGTCACACTTTGCATTCTACTTTAGTATTACCGTAATGCAACTGCACGAATTTCAGAGCAGTGAAATATTAACTGTTGCGTTTAGGTATGCATGATTGTAGGGATGCATGCGTGCTCGCGGTTCTTGTGATTAGTGCTTGTGTAACCAAACGGTGACCAATATCGATAATCCAATGATAAACTGAATATACATTTACAAAATCATTGGCACATTTCTCTTGTTCGACTGAGTGCATAAATTGATAGTTGTTTATACTGTTTCCTTATTTTTATACGGTGGATATCTACACGCACCGGACAATTTTCTTAAAAATTAATTTATGTGGATTATCGAATTTTAACAATATGTAATAATAAGTAACAAAATAATTATAAAGATTTTGGTAAAAGTATCTTCATTCTAGCAGTAATTGTTTTATTAAGGTAACATAAATTCTTAGGCAAAGATGCCACCCGGAATCGATTATTAATTTACAAGTGGCAATAAATTTTTATTATTAATAATTTTAATGGACATTGTTTGTAATAAAACGTAAGGAACAACATTTTTGACGATAATAAAGATTGGTTTTAAAATTATGAAAGCATTTATGCACCTAAGTATGCTGCTTATCAAAGAATGTCTGTAAAAATTTGTTTTCATGCTGTGATGACTGCATTTTCAAGTCTTCTCAGATTAACAAGTAAAGGTATATGACGTTTAAATTTTCTTTTAAGGTTATCTGATTTAACTTTATTTAGATCTGAGCTCTTTGAACGACCAATACAGGATCGGTATAGCAATATAACTACATGAAGTATTATTTGTTTTGTCATTTTTACTTAAAACTGTTTTCACCGCTTTTTTCTTTGAAAATAAATAATTTTAAATCGGCTAATGTACAGAATGCTTTGGCAGTTTTTTTATAAAACACATTATTCCGACAGTCAACACTTATTCACAATTTTTTTCAGCTTCTATTCAATAATATTTCCACAATATCTAATCTTATTGATTATTACGCATATCAAAATTCATTTTACCTCAGCTGAAAGTTGAATACAAAATTTATAGAATATAAATAGAAATGGTAGACGGCGGAGAGTTAAGAAAAATGTTTATTATGGATAACAGAATTAAATCACATATCTCATTGCAGGATTCACACAAGTCAGTGTCGATTACGTCGATTTTACATAGTTTCCTGTTTCCTTTCCTTAATCATACTCTCCACTACTTCTCTTACCTCTACCCATTATTTCTCCCCTCTCAACATTATCTCCACCATGTTCTTCCAATACACTGCCCCTCCAAGTTTCCTTTCCAACTGCTTTAACACTTCTTCATTCTTCCAACAGCTAAACAAGTCTTCCTCATCATCCTCCAGCTTATACCTCTCGCAAATTCCAGTCTCTCTCACATTCCAGTCTCTCTTTTCAATCTTATGTAGATACCCTACTCCTAATTGAGATTTTTAACGCACCTCCAAACCCTTTCACCTTTTCTTCCTCCATCCAATCCAGAAATAACCTTTTTGTCGCACCCTTCCACCGTCCTCTTTTTACCTCAACCATCCTCTTTTTACCTCAACCATCAAGTCCAAAGTGTATGACCTCGACAGCATAGCTATTGCACCTACTGTCCTTTACACCTGTACCGCTCTTAACAGAATCCCTCTCTGCACCTGCAATAGTGGCTTTATCCACAGGGATCTCCGCTCTTTCACTCCACACTTCAGCTTCGTATAGCATACTCTGGTCAATCGTGGTACCAATAACTTTCCTCTTCCAATCTCCCGGCCCGTTCACATTACTTTACACATATCTTAAGGATAGCAACCTATGCTATAGTTCAACCGGATATAAATTCATATATCTGGTTCCATTTTCTAACTTAACCTAACCTAACCTAACCTTTTTTTCTAATATTGTTCTTGGATATAGTTAAATATTCTCTTTCTGTATTTCTAAATTATTATTTGCACAGATAAAAGACTTTATTTAGCTATTTCAAGGTCTTACAAGTTATTTTACCCTAGTAAGTTTTAAATCGTACCCAGACTTTTAAGTTAATTAATTTTTACTTTTAACTCTTTAAAAAAAGGATTTATGTAAATATCCATAACATTAGTTGAGATCGGACATACTATTAGATTCATTGTAACAGCTACAAGTTTTAATAATACCAATTGTCATTGCTGAAAAAATAGCGGTACTGTCATTTTATTTAAAATATTTCTTTATATTTAATGACAGTAAATAATAACTACATCTCGTCCCAAATGTTTGTTTTGATGCGTCAGTGTATATTTGAAAAAATTCTGACAGCGTGGAGAAATACTCATTTAGAATGCTTTTGCTCACTATAGATGATTTTCAATATATTTAAAAAAATTAACTTCTACGAGAGCAAGCATTTTAAAGAATTCAGAGGGAAAGGTTTCTTGTTCCAATATTAATTCAAATCATGTAATTCATCCACTCTCTAATGTGGATATACTCCAAGAGGTTCAAAGAAAAACTCAAACTCGATCCCACAAAGTTTAATTTAAGATTGAAAAGTTGAAACTAGTTTCATTATCATCATCATTAAAATTTACTAGTTTACTCATTGCATTGCTTGGTTTAATCAAGTATTTTCCACTTCTATTGGCAATTTATTGTATTTTACAGCTTGATAATGGTCTGTTAAGACCAAAACATTGTGGGATCGACTTTGAGTTTTCTATGAACCAATCTTTATTAGTTAAACCATTGTAGTTTAGCTATTTTATTCACTAAATCAGTATTTTTTATGTTTCATGTTCCTTATGTAAAAATATTGGAGGATCTAATGCTTCAATACGTAGGGATTCAATAGATGTAGAACACATCGTACCTAGCCCTTAACATATAAATAATAAAGAAATTAGTCTGTAGGTAGAATTTATGTGATTTTTGTCACCTTTATAGGGTAGAATAATAAGCCTCATTCAAAGGATTCATTACTTAGCAAAGTAAGCATGTTTAGGAATAGTATTAAATATTCTTATGGATTGTCCTGGAAGATTAAAACATTTGTATTTTCTTGGTACGTCGCTGCGGTCTCAACTTTTATACCTACAGGGTGTTGCGGGCGATTATTTAGATAGCTGTGTTCGTATTCGTGGTGAAGAGGAATGACTGTTATTTTCTAAATCTGAAACATTGCTGAGAACATTTCGATAAAGATAATACAGCGGTATACGTCGAAGCCGTTTACATAACTGTGAATTACAATTGATCTTAAATTCCGAATAAATAAACTGCAAATAATTATTATGCCCAATAGGTGGTACTGATGACCGATAACAAATAGACGGACTATAAGAACAAATTTCACCGTTGGAATTTAATCTTATTTCCTTAAAAGTGGCATTTAACAATTTTATTATTCTAGAATGATTATTCAAGATTTTATTTAAAAATTATTTTAATGACTACTTTTGTGAGTGGTTACTTTCGATAAATTGAACAGTTAATTGCAATTTTAAGGAGTTGTGGACTAGAATTTGCACTTTCTTTATCATCCAACGATACGATCTTGCGTTACAGTTTTACATAAGTTTGCTGATTTTTGATTTAAGTTTAAAATATTATTTTGGCATTAAACGATAATAATCAATAAACTGTATACAGTCGACAGAAGCAAACATGGTCCGCGGAAAATATGCCAACTAATTTCAAGGTTATCACAATCAGCCAATCACGAGCCAATGTTAACGATAATATAAATTTTAGTGGCTGCATAAGTGAGATGAAAATACAACTACAGCGACAAGGACACGCCCACCCAGGGTTCATGTTTGCTTCTGTCAACTGTACATACTTATAAAACTATTAAGATATTCACCGTTGTTGACTAGTTTATAAAATATCACACTATTTTTTAAATTCAAAGCTATTGCTAAAAAATCTGTTCAGTAATACATTGCACAAAAACGGACCCGGCGGTTGGCGTATAGTGTGACAATTGACGCTAACTTCACTGGTTTCTAAACATTGGAGACGTTCAGCGATTGCAAGCGATTGCAAACACTCACGAAATTCCTCAAGATCCGCTAGTATTACAGCTTTACTGTAGGACGCCTTGTTAAAATGTTGCTGATATCTTTCCAACACTTGTTTTAAATATGGGCCGTTATTCCGTCCAACCTGTATGAGCAGGAATAATGTTCTACTAAAATAACTTTTTATACGGTAGAAAGAACCTTAACGACAAAGATTTTAACCATAATGTAATGTCAAGTTGTCAACTAATGACAAGTATACCAAATTTGATAAATGCAACTTGCAATTTCACAGCCCCCTTAGTTTCGTTACTGTTTATTTTGGTGGATACTGTAAGTTTATTTCAATTAGTGGTATACATTGAATGGATACAAATACACTTTAGTTGGAATTAATCATAACCATTAAAAACATTAGTTTTATCAAGGTTTTTAATAGAAAACTAAAAATAGATATGAAAGTTACGAAACGATTACATAAAATTGATGCGTGTGGTACATAAGAGTAATATATCTACAAGGGTAATAGCGGTAGATTATATGCCGCAACTGCCAAGTAACTTGGACGCGTACTCTGTAACTCGATAGAGATAGAAATAGAAAAGAAATAGCAAAGGAAGACATTTCTTTCTATAGTAAAATGCTGCTTTGTATTACTTTTTCCTAAAACCTTCGGGCAAATTCGTCTTTAGAGAAATAATATGTACTATTGAATCTGAAAACTACCTACCAGTAATTTTGACATCCTAAATGTTATTTTTTTCTTGCGTTGTTTGTTGTGTTCTGTAAAATAGATTTGGTATTAGCGAATTTTATATAAAAGAGAAGAAGATCGAAGAGAAATGCTGAGGATTGAAAAGAAGACATCTAAGAAACACGAAAAATGTTTTTATACTTCCTGACATGGTTTAGACAATGTTTTCGTCTCCATATCGAAATTTATAAATTATATATATTTTATATATATATTATATTAAATATTTATATTTATAAAGGATTTTCTTCAAAATCTGTTATTAGATTCCATTGCTCTTATGAAGTTTTAAAATCTCTATTCCTATTCCTTATCAATCTCGTCTGTCACTCACATAACTAATGAAAGTTTTAATAATTTAATTATAACGCATAAAAACGAGACGCCCCGTAAGCAGGTATTGGATATATAAATAAATTGAGCTTAATTTAATTCGATACACTGATAAAAAGTGAACTTTATGATATTGATTTGACACTTGATCCTGTCTTAGTCGCATCTAGGTTCTGTCTACTTATGTAGGCATATCAACATCAAGAGACCGTTGGTGCATAGTTAAGTAATATCTTTATGACCTGTGTGCATGCACACACACATCATGTTGGTGGTCTGCCCTCTCTTAGCAATCAAAGGCGATAATAAGTTCCAACATGGTTTTTTAAACTTATATATAGGTATTTGAGTGTGGACAACTGCACTAAATTTTGTTTAATACCAAAACAAGCATATAGAAAGAACTCTTCAGAATATATGTCACTATCTTAAATGCAGTGAAAAAATTAATATTATAAGTTTGGAATTTTAACATCGTGTAAAACATTTTTACATGAAATTGCTTAACTATATATTTCTAATTTTCATTTTAGGAGAAAAGTAATTACTTTGGCAAAAGCTTTCTTTTTCTCTACTGTTCTCATCAGCCTATTTTTAGCTTCTCATCCCGTAGGGTAGACCGGGGTGAGTTGTTACGATTTTTACAAATCAATATGTATTATTTTCTACGACAAATTTTATTTTAACACATATTTATTTGGCAACATTTAGTAAATTACACAAAATTATATAAACTACCACTAAAAAAGTTAAAAATAATTTAAATATGTAAAGCACAATGTCACAACTTACCCCGATCCAGGGTTGGTTGTTACACCTTTGGGGTTAGTTGTGACAAGTTTGTACAGGGTTTTTTTAGAGTCGAATAATTTTAAATTAAACACAAAATTTTTAATAACTAATAACTTTATTTTAGTTTTTACATTTATTTTTTACATATCATCGTCTGAGCCCAGTTCAAACACATCATACATTGTACCCATTTTTGTTTTACTCGGGAATTTAAAAGGTTCATTGCAAATGAGGCAAAAACCTGTTTTTTATCTTCAGAGCTACTATAAGGTATGTTTTTTAGTTTGTTTTTCTTTTTGTGCCTAACAGTTTTGCTTTATTCTTTAATTTTTTCATTTCCTTTTCTTCATATACATTTTCTTTATTGGGTGTGTTATTTTAAATTATTTGACAATAATAATTTTAAATAACATGTTTTTGTTGCTTCTTTTTTCTCGAAACTCTTTCTATGTGGTAGTTTTTATTAAAAGAAAATCTACCATCAGAAACATAAAAAATTAACAATTTCAAAATTCCCGCGTCTGTGACACGCGGATGTATAATTGTGCGGTCAGTCAATAGATGGAGCTTCTTTCTGTTGCATTCCGTAACACATGGCAGTATTTTCTAAGGGGGTATGTTTTGTGTGACTGACGCAACATAAATTCCTTATGCCGCGTAACTACTGAGCTACTGCGCGTCGTTCTAGCGCACATCCAATTGCACGACGACCGTTGTTTTTACTGACTTACTTAATAAGTTTTATTACCACATTAAAAATTATACTTGTCTTAACCAAAAAAAGTTTAGGAAAGAACGGAAAATTTCTCAGTGTAGTTTTGCTAGTGAAAATTTTTCGAAAAAATACTTTATGATTATTCATTCCATAAAAGGTCAGTATATAAACATCAACCTTTTCTTTTTTTTCACACTAATACTATTAATACTGCCAAATTCCTAACAATGGATCTGGATTTCATAAAACACTTGGATGTAAATAACATTTTTGGTTGCCCAACAGAATTTGCTACACAAAATGGTCTCCAATACGTTAAAAATTATTTAATATCTAGATAGGTCTCTAATTTTTCATCTCCCACTGCTATTTTAATGAATATTTTAAAAAAAATCATGTTTATTCGGATTACGGATTGTTTTAATTAGCTAGGTGCAGTTTTCCACCTTACAAAACGTATAAACCATTTTCTTTATCGCAACCGGACTCACCATCTGGCTTACTATTTCTAGATTTAGTTTTCAATAACCATAAAGGAAATTGGCCGAAGAAATTTATTCACCAGTTCGTCAGTGTTGCATAAGCAATAACTTCCGCAATTTAAATATAGATCAATTTACTACTTGCTGAAAAAATAGAAATAGACAGAGCAAACCATTCTAAATGTTTTATTATATCAAATCGATCATTTTGTTTTTATTTCGCAAATTATGTGTATATTTATATTTCTATAATTCAACCTACCACACGCTAAAACAATGAGAGATTTTTTTGGTTTTATTGTTTTTGTCAGATTGATTATGTTGAGCTGTCTCTTAAAACATCATATATTTCCATTAAAACTTAGTAATTATCCAGTCTACTGTCAACAACGTATACTATAAAGTACTTAAATTGAAACTGACATCTAGAAAATTAATGTCTCCAATAAAACTTACAAAATACAAACAAAACCATATGGTGCAGACGTATGGAACTTATTTTATGGTGAACCTAATAGGTGGAGATGATAGTTTTTGTACAATTCGATCAAAAACTAATATTTTAGTTTCTGCATTTTAATAAAATTCTGTATCTTTTTTCACGATGAAAAATATTTAGCAATGACCCCAAATTTCCAAAAAAGGTGTATAAAATTAGTTTATTTGACTTCTTCCCCTTTAGATTACAGACAATACAAAGTTATACGACTAGAATTTGTATACTGAAATGGTTAAGTATATGTCAACCAACAGTCCAAATGAATATACAACGTAAATAATTCAATTCATTCAATTTAAAACAAAAAAATAATTATTTAGAGACTAAAAAACAAAGGTGAGTTCGTCACTGCCCAGATTTCACTCGTTCTTTTGACCCCAAAGTATCCAATTGACATTCCCAACTCTTCATTTAATTTAAGCCCCAAATTACCAACCTGTTTGCTCTTTCTCGTTCTTAGTTTGCCACTTACATGGCGATTTTCAAATAAATCATCATTATAATGTTCTCTCCTTGTTCAAGGTATACAGATTCAGTTTGACAATCTGATCATTTTAATCTTGTCATCTACCTTACGATATTAGCATAAATACTTTGACAATGGTGAGAATGAAGGTCCACTAAATTCATCCTATCGCTTATTTGATGATGTAATTCACCTATCTATACTTTTGGATCATAGAAGGATTAAAATGTTAGATTCTATTAAATCTACATAATGCTGATAGAATTCTTTTAAATATAGACGTTTGAATTAAAGAGGTCCAGATAAATGCAAGTGATAAGAATCAAGATGAATTAATAAGTGATTGTATACTAACAATTCATGTATGTGAATATATTTAAGAGGTACTTAGCTTAGGCTAATATTTGTCATAATGTGCATTTATCTCACAGTCAAATGGAATAAATTCGAAAATAGATAAATAGGGGGATTATTTAAAAAACTTTTAGAACACATAAGGAATAATAAAGCTAAAAATAGTATAGGTTTACTTTCATCAATTTAAAATTTCTGGCCGTAGCAACTTGCATAAAACATGTTTTACTTTCTGATGTGTGGAGGGTTTTCTAATATTCCGCCTACCCATTTATTTATACACTTTGTATAAAGAAATTTCAGAAAATTATTCATTACTAGGCCACTTTGTTACATTGTTTTACTACTGATAAAAGTATATACAGTACAAGTACATCTATTGTAATTAAAACCGTTGCAGTAAGTTTTTTAAATACTGAACACAGGGGATTAACTAAAAACAAAATGAAGTTGCAGTTTAATGCAGTCGTAATAAACAAAAAGACATTTCAAGAGTGCTTTAAATTACAACAGACAAAACAATATACAGAATGTATATTTAGAAGTTATCCAATATATCTTTGAAGACAACGTTGCCAAAATATAAACTTTATGTTAATTCAGGGTAAATTGACAAAACAAAAAATAATTATGTTGTAGATTTATGAATAAAGCTGTTCATATTTTAACCACTGTGTAAAAATTTTTTGTTTTTCAATGTTCACAGGATTCGTTCTGAATGTAATGGAATTATTTATACCTTATAATTTACAGTATAAGATATGATTCTGGACACTAAAAACTATTAATACGATGTGCCTTTGTGTTCCAAAATCTAAAAGATCGAGAATTTTACAAAATCTATATGCATACCGCCATATATGTGTTTTGTCGACATGACCAAGGCTTTCTACAGAGTACGCCTAATTAATCTAGTACACGATATTAACAAACAATGTAAAACAAAAATAAGAGTAAGACGTTTATATTTAATTTGATAATGTGATAATGGACAAAATAATAGAAAATCCAGAACAGCTGGATTTAAAATGGGTACACATTCTTTAGAGCCATTTGCTCCGCTGACGATGCTGTTCTTGTAGCTGATTCTGAAGACAATTTCTAGAGACTATTGCATGCATTTAAAATCCAAGCTAAAGAACTAAATATGCTTATTAATACCGACAAGACTAAGGGCCAATTAGATGCAAATTAGAAATCGATTGCAAGATTGTAGAACAGCTAAATCTCTTCAAATATCTTGGAGCACAAATAACAAGCTATGGAAATCTGTCCAACGAGGTCATGGAACAACCTGAAAGCAGCAAGAATCTCTAGATGCCTGAAAGAATTCATTTGGAAGAATAAATATCTAAATACTGAAAGCAAAAACCTATTATTCGACAGAAACAAGACCAGTGAAGACATCATACAGGACATGGGAAAGTGGGTCAGACAGAGAAGAAGATATTGGAACAAACATATAAAAAGCAATTAAAGACAGCAGACTCCTTAAAAGTGCAAAGACGAATAATCTAGTGGGAAAATGACCACAAAACGATGGCGAGAATGATGGACCTCATGATTCGGAGAAGACTTGGTTGCAATTAATAGGCGGTAGCCCACTAACATAATTAATTATGATAGAAAGAAGAAGACAAAATCTAGTTTTATTACCCACCCAGGTTCTATAACAGATCTCTAGGTACTTGAGAATGTCCTTGGGTGAGCCCCACTTCCTGTAAAAATGTCAATATGTCTATGATAGTACATATATGCTGTCATTGAACTATTAACAGCTGTCATTGAACTAAAAGACCTAATTTTTTTAAATAAACGTGGAAGTTTTGTTTAATGTTTTGAATAGGATGGATTTCCACAGAGTAAGAGTTAATATGTGGTATTATTTGTAATAATAATGTCAAAAATGTTATATGTTTAAGTTTTATTTACTCACCGTAGAATAAATTGGCTTATTTTAATAGTTATTTGAAATAAAAGTATTTTTTTTATATATATTTATCGTTGGGTACTTAAGTCCGACTCTGAATTCTTGTAAACTGCACAGCGGACTAATCCTTTGTAATGCCGAAATTATGAAACATAAAAAATTAATTCTTATCACAACTCAACCAAATATTAATATACGTTTAAATTATTATATGTTTATGTTTTAACCTCTAATGACTTTCTGACATTTGTGGCTTTAAAGTTAATTTTTTATTGGCGTGCATTAAAAATACAACGGTACTTAAAACATTAAACCAAATAATAATTATACGTTACTCATTTCAACTCTTACTATTTTTTTTTTTTAATCAGGAAAATATTATCGGTAAACATCTATATATTTTGGAGTATAAAATTAAAAATTCCAAATATTTTAACATTAGGACAGTAGGAATGTCTTTTCACCATCGGTACTTTTCGTTTGTTTCTATTTTCTGTTTCTGGTTTTTGAACTGTATAGAATTTTTAAAATTCCCAAGCAATTTGAAGTGTAGCTACTTGGTTAGTCGATCGTGTAACATGTCTATCGCCCTGCCAACTAAGATTACCGTCGCTCTATTAGCCACTTTCATTCCCACCCCTAACCGAACGAATCTAGTGAGACGACTGACAGCTTCCGCTTATAAATATCAAGATCAAGGCCCCAAACAAATCACTTCTTTTTGCCGACCACCGAATACGGAACTACGAATAGAAATGAAAGCAAATAATATACTCCCGCCAAAACTTATTAATATTTTTAACACAACCATAGGATGGCGCTGATCGTTGCGTCTACTTATTTTAATTGTTCTATTTTTCGAAAGAGGTCTCTCTACTAATACTATTAACAACAATACTTTTTAATTTAGCAGATCTGTATCAATCTGTAGGTATTTGGTGAGAAACAGTTTTAAGAAAATGAAGAAAAGAGACAGTAGTTCTGAGAATCAGGAAAAGAGCAGGAGTTTTGTCTTCAGTTTTTTTTAGTTTTGTTGGTGTATATCATCTTTGGTTTTGTGCTTCCAAATAATTCTGTCCCTAAAATGGATTCAAACTATCAACCTCCCTTATCTAAAAGGAAATGTTGTGTACCTACATGTACAAATCGTGAAGGCAAAATGCATCTTTCTCCAAAAAATGAACCAAGTGTGTTTAGTGAGTGGATTTTAAAGATACAGCCTTTAAATTATAAAGACTTGTCAGTTGAAGACATTTATAAAAAATATGTATTTTGTGAGGAATATTTTTCTAGTAACTGTAAAGTTTTAGGTACCAAAAGAGGTCTTATAAGAACAGCAGTTCCAACTTTAAATTTACCTGGTAAGTGAATAAATCAAATTGTAATTTATAAAGAAAGAAAACCTGTACTAGCAGATCATGCAAACGTTTTTATGCTGAAAGGACTGTATAAACAGTGGAAGCAACTATTAGCTTTTACATTTAGTGAAGGACCTCATAAATCTATGGCATTAAAAAATTTGCTAAAGGTTCTAATCTGCAAATGTCAAAGTATAGGTTTGAAAGTAGTATCGACAGTTTGTGACCAAAGTCACAAAGCTATTAGACTGCTAATGAGTGAAAAGAAGGAGGAATACTTAAAAAGAAAAGAAGAAAATAGAAATTTTGGTTTTGTGATCAATGACCAAGAAATTATTCCCATATTTGATGTCCCTCATATTTTCAAGTGTTTGAGAAATAATCTTTTGAAACATGACTTGTATTTTAAGCAAAATAAATAAATAAATAAATGACCATTTTTTGATTGTAAACATATATATTTACTTTAGTTTCGTTGAAATGTAGCTGTCTATTTTATCGCAGAGTACTTCTTATTGACAGATAGATGGCACTAGATTTAACACAACCGCTGCTACTCGATGTCGCATACGGATCTAGACAGTAACTAGGTTCTTGCCATTCTATTCGTAGTTCCGTATTCGGTGTTGCCGACTGGCTCTCGTCGTAGAAAGACGCCTTTCTCGAAACTATCGTAACTACCGTATTAGCTGTATGAAAAACACAGGCGCCAAGGCTATACCGCCAAGAGCCTTAGGAACCCAAACATGCAACCGAGGCCTTCCCTGAAAACTTGAGAGGCTCAACTTAAATATCCTCTGCTCTTATAATTTTAGTTCTTTCATGCAGTTTCTTTTGGCAGGCTACTAAATTAGTAAATAAATAATTCTTTTTTATCAGTTTTATTAAAAAAAAACACTTGGTTGTAAGAGCTGCAGGGCGTATCGTGTCGGTGTAACTGCTCATGTAGATAATCTTGACATTCACTGAATAATTCAACAATTTATAGTTATTTTTAATTCTTCAAGATATTTCTATCCTTTTCACCTTAGTTTCTTTTTTTATTTATATTTATTTTATTTTTCCGTAAACGAATAAAAAGATAGTGGCGCCCTCAACTTTGATAACCAATTAACCTTAACAACAGTAAAACATTAGCTTAGATCCAAACCACTCCTTGAGAGGAGTCTCTAGCCGGTAACTGCTTAGAATGAATTTAAGCGTTACAAAATTGGCGCCCTACGCTGGTTTTCATAGTTACAATCGTTTGGAACGGGGGCTCAGAACTGTTAGGCTAAGAGTTGCTATGTCTAGTCTCTGAAAATTTGTAGGATGAATGGAAATCCTCTTCACCGACGGGTCTCGTTATGGAAGCTATTCCAATAATTGCCGCTGGAGTTAGTTGCACCAATTCTTTAGTTCTCAGAGATCGTCGACCTGTCCAGAAAACTGCTATCGTGTGGGATGGTACTTCTTATAAGTGTAGCAGACTTATTAGTTTAAAACAAAATATGACCAGCGTAATTTATATTGGTTAAGATTTTCTTTTTATTGATAATAATGCAATGAGATGTTCCTCATTTGCCATTACCGAGATCAACTTCATAGATCATGCTCGAAATCAACATGCTTAATAATTTAGTGAAAAGTATTCCAAGATTTTACCCAGCAGTTTCGTGGGGGAACACTACTGTGGCCATTAAAACATGAGGTACAATAAAATATAATCTTTCATTAGTTGTTTAAGATTAGGATAGGTTCTATGTAAGTGGTGGTCCAAAGTACCTTCCATTGCGATCTGAAAGATTTATTGTGGCTTACCCTTAGGTTATAGTCGTTTTAAAAGTCCTGTGCCCTTTATAAAGCTCATCAGTGTCGTTAGCGACACTTCCATGAAGTCCGTGTGCTCGAGTTGATGCAGACCAAATTTATTGAACCTTAGGCCCTCTACAGTTGCTCCGCTCTCCATCCCTAGCCTGGCCTGACAGAATCTGCAGGCCGCACTCTCTGCCAGTCCAATTGTTTCCATATACCCATTTTAGAGGGATATCTTACAAAAGTCTTTGAATGTATAGAACCCATTAGCTCAAATCAGTAAGAATGTCTGATCCGATTTCCCAAGTTCGACATTGCTTCTCTAACTACTCTATTCGCTATGCCTAGGAATGACTCCGTTCCTATGAATATTCCTTCAGCACCTTTTCTGGCTAAAAGGTTTGCCCTTTCGTTCCCTTCAATGCCGGTGTGTCCTGGTACACAAAGTGAATTTTTACTGACTTTCTGCCCCCGGAACTATAGAGACCTTGATTTGTGCGTTTAAATTTTTTAAAAATAATAATAATAATAAGTGGTCTTTTCAGGATTCGAAAAAGACGATTGCATTTAAAATGCATTCGCTTTATTTGTTGTACCTACACTCTTAATTTATCCATAGAAATAATATTCTCTTCGGATGATGAAACTAAAATAAACAAAATATAATAATACACAGCTTACCGTTCTGTCTACAATAGAAATTTGGAAATAAAAATAATAAACAAACAGAGAACAGAAAACGTGTTTACAAAAAATAAAATATTTGGACAGTCTAATTTTAAAATGAGAGCACTTAACAAAACATTAAAATAAACTATGTTGTTGATGTTTTGCTCCTTGCCAAGGAAACTTTGCTGTATAACCACACTTCGCTTCATTATTTATTCGCCCGAGTATCAAGGATCACATACATATTAGTATTTTTGTTGTAAGTGTGCCAAATAATCTGACACGATTTGACCCTGCTCCGGTAAGGTATGATCTGTTGCATTGCAATCTTGTAATAGTAACATTAAGCGCCGATTGATGCGGTTTACATAAACGTAGCAAATCCGTTTCACATTTAGTTGACCACAAAATATTTGCTGTAAAACAAAACAAATTCTACTAGCTACATTTACTAAATTCAAATTAATTGTTTAGCTATCAGTGATTATCAGTGATTATGGTACTATAAAATAAAAGAAATTTTGAAGTAGAGTATGTGGTCTGATGGCTTGAAAAATGTTAGATTAACTCCTAAATAAAATCCAATAAAATGATTCAAGTTAACATATTAAATATGAATACCCTCTTAAGCTTAATACTTGCACTGATTTAAAAGACTATTTGAAGTTGATAAGACAAGTTACAGACATATACATATAAATAAAGTATATAGCTGAAGTGAGACGTACGTATGTACTACTGAAGGTAGCCATTTTGATCCTTGATTATCAAATTTAAAGCGGGAATTTTAAAAACCTGACTTTGTTTGATTTAAAAATTGAAACTTTTACTTCAATTTGGTATAAATAAAAATGAATCAATGGACAATTTGAAATAATTATACGAATTTATTTAACAAAAGTATTATTGATGCTAGAATAAAACAATTTTATTTAATTTCATCCTCACTAAATCACTGTGCATTGTTTTGGGAATATCTGCAAAATTATGCAATCTTATTTATTATTTTTAATAATGTTCTTCGTGAACATGTATACCTTTATACCTTTATACCTTTATACCTTTATACCTTTATACCTTTATACCTTTATACCTTTATACCTTTATACCTTTATACCTTTATACCTTTATACCTTTATACCTTTATACCTTTATACCTTTATACCTTTATACCTTTATACCTTTATACCTTTATACCTTTATACCTTTATACCTTTATACCTTTATACCTTTATACCTTTATACCTTTATACCTTTATACCTTTATACCTTTATACCTTTATTTATATTAGATGGGTACAAATCCGAATTTCATAGATTAAATTAGGTTAGCTGATGCCTTGAATGTTTTTGATTTGGAATTCACAAATGTTTAACCTTTTAATTATTTTAAATCACAATTATTCTGTTCTAGTATATCATACATTTGTGGTTTATTTTAGAAAACAAAATCCTGTTATACTAATTTACTAGTGCGCTAATGACAGAATTTATGTCAGAGAATCCATTGGAAAAGAGCAGACGTTGACCTTTAGTCGTTGTTTACCTATTAGACTGCTAGCACGGCAGATGTGCATCATGCAAACTGCATGTTTGCAGGTCAAAATTTCGAATTCGCCCGGCTAGGTACTACAAATTTACGGCGAAATAAGATTTATCTAAAAAATAACACAAACTTAAAATTTTAGTTTTATTTGGATAACACATACATTTTATAAAACTACTACAGATACACTGCGTATACCTTTTGCATTGTTAATAATAACTAAATATCTTACTTTAGTAAATGACTTAACAATTCCTCTCATTAAAGGCCATGATACAGAATTTTCTATTTTCTAGAATATTTTCTTGTTTATATTTCTTTCATTAAATTCTACATTAAATAAAAAAATTAAAGACCAACATGTAGAAACAATCGTAACGTATGTAACTTTAATTTCACTTCAGTCAATTTAAAAAACCCTTTTGGATATTAAGAATTCACTATATTTTAATATTAAGCAAGAAACCGATCACTAACACTAAATCAATTACTAAAAAACATCGAAAATGTGTCTCACTACACTATGACGTTCATTCCAAAACGCCATATTTGAAATATTTTTTGTAGATTAGAGCATGCGTCTGACCGTATGCGCATACGTTTATTCAGCAAGTTAACGATAATATTTGTGAAATAATTGTTTCTTATGCTTCAAGAAGCAAAATAACCGAAATACCATTAATATTTAATAGCTGTACTGTGACTATAAACAATAATTATAATTATTAATAATAAGTAATTACATGTTATACAATAAAATTATTAAAAATGTATATTGTTGCTGTTGTTCAAGTAATATAGTATTATGCTCCTTAGTATGTATTAGCTGGTCAATAAACCAAATAAACAAAGTGTTTGAATAGAGTTGGAACAATTATTTTTAATTTTTAAGTATTTATGGATTAGTTTTTTAGTACTTCTAGTTACATCCATTTATAATAAACACACATTATATATGTCTATATATATATGGTATTAAATTTCTTAGATACCTCCTCATGTATGTGCAACCTGCAATCATAAACTATAAATCAAATCATTATGAACCTGTAATCTTAACTGTCCATACATTAGTAAGAAAATTTCAATACTTTGATGTGGCAGTCAATGCGTTATGATACCGATTTCGTTGATTACGTTTTGTATTGGTGTAAGTGTAATTTCAAAATAAAACGATCACGAATAACAATAATTGCTATTTACGTGTTTCTGTCACGGCTCCAGCAGCTGTTTTCGGATAAATATTTTCATTATTTATTCCTACGTTTTGGTGTGTTTATGCGAATATTATTATTGTTTTCATCGTGTCCATATAGTCGGTCTATTAAACGATTGATTTAGAAAACGAAAACTAAAAGGAAAAAGAAAGTGTGAAAGAAAAAGTACGGTATACGCCAAAACAAAGGACACTCAGGAAGCCTGTGAAATATAATGGCGTTATATGAAACAAGTAACAATAGTTGTCATGGTATTTTTAAACATTGTTTATTCTAACAAACTATCAAAAAGATTTGAAATGGTGCTTACAACGCAAGAAAAAATATTTATTATTGAGTATTATTTCCGCTCATACGGGAATGGACGATCAATTTCGGCAAGATCAGAAGCCTGCACCGACTTGTTTTGGCGCATACTGCATTTTTAATATTTTAAATGTAGCACTTAATATTATATTATGTAACAAGAGTTGTAAGTAATCCATTACGCACGAAAGTTTACGAGGCTTCTTGTCCAGGGACCCATCAGGACATATTATATTACACATTTACAAAATTAGGTCACAGAAAGAAGGTTTGTAACAAATGGTTAAACAAAGGACAGAAACTACAAACACACATTAAATAAATAAATAATAAATTTTATTAAACAATCATAAACCCTTTTCTAGCCAGTCGCTAAAAGACATGAAGGAAAAATTTGAAGGATTTTTGAGTTGAGTATTTAAAAAATATGTGATTAAGGTAGTATCCTTGTTTACATAGTTCACATAAATCTGAATCGTAGATCTTAATCTTTGTAAGATGAGCAGGATAACAAGCATGTCCAAATCTTAATCTTATTATAGTAGTTATATATTTTCTTGAGACGCTGTAGACCTTTATACCAGCTGTAATTTGTTGATTGTCTACAAAATGTATTCCAGTAAGCTTTCCATAGTTCCATAGTCTGTTGGCCAAATCACTCACCAGAGAAGAATTGGTAAAATTTGTGAAAGAGGCACTAGATCAACAATATCTTTTGCAAAGGTAATAATTTTAGATGTACCACTTCTGACATCTGTTTATTGCTAGATGCTGGTTTAAAGTGTTTATAAAAACTAGGACTATATTTGCTGCATAAGGCATGCTTTAAAAGTCGTTTTTTACCTTTATAGCCAGCTCTGGAGGTCTATTGATCATAACATAAGTTTATCAGTAGTGCCTACCTCTACTAGATTAAAGATATCACTAGCTGCTGGTCGTTTCAGTATTACAAAAGCAACTACTAAGCTCCAACTTTCTCATATAGCCTCTGAGAAGGGAGTAGTTAGCAAGAATTTCAGAAGCTAAATAGCTAATGGACATTTTTTTGGAGCAAATAAGCGTATATTTTCACTGTTTTCTTAGTACACGCAAAATTCCGTTTTGTTCTGTTTTGTATTGTGAATTCCATGTTAACTTATTATAAAGAACAATACCAAGGTATTTTAACTCTGATGAGGAGTTTAGTTTGGATCTAAAGAATTCTACCTCCCTCTTTTTGGTAAAGAGAACCATTTCCGTCTTGTAGGAATTGACTGACACTGAGTGGTTCTTACAGTGTAATTTTTAGGGTCTCCTGTATAGTGTTTTGCTGAGTTTTTACAGGAGCAGTTACCACCAAACAAATATTAAAATTAGTCAACCACCATCTATTTCTTAAAAAAATAATTATATAAATAATTATATGTTATTATAAGCACTTCAAATGTGTGGTATTGACAACCCCACCCATCAAATAATCGACCTCCGCGACAACGTCCTTCCTACGAGGAAAATTAGCATCTTCATTCTTATTGAGTAGAATGGAAGAAACGTACGAACCGTAAGCATTGGCTACGCATGACAAGAGATTGTCATATGAATATACTTGGAATGTCTCTATGAGATACTAAATTATTTATATTACTGGGAGAGGTGTTTATGGCGTTAACACTGTTACCATTTAACGATAATAAATATATCACGAATATAAAGTACAAGACCGATTATAAAATAATTATAAAGTAAGATAGTATATGATCAAAAAATATGATTCGATATGCATTAAAGAAATTATTGTTTCTCAGTAATTTTAATGTAAATTAGGGAAGTTGTAGATGTAATATTTCTACATATTTTTTGGTTATTATATAAAAAAACATAAAAGAATGCCTCTGTATAATTTGGAGAATTTATTGAGATTTAAAGAGGATTTACTCAAAATTAAAATTTTAAATTTTGTGGGAAACTGTTAAAATAAAAAAAGACGTGTTTTTTCTTCAGCTTATTCAAGTATTAAGAAGAGTTTTATGATAATAAAAAAGGTTTAAGAATAGGGTTAAAAGATGCATTTTCCAGAAATGTTCTTAGTTGCCATGGTAACTAGACGAAATTATTGGTTAAAAAATACAGGTGTGAAATTTTCGATGAAATAAATCTTGGAAGTTCTTCACCATTAAACTGTTTACTTGATTGATTCATTATTTACACATAGATAAGACGTAAATGTAACACAAATATATTAAGTTAATATAAAGATCAGCATGATATGTTTTTTTCCTGGTTTTTCTGTAGGTATCATTGCACAGATTCTGATGTTAGGAGGAAATACATCTAGGATAATCCCTTAGAGCTAATAACATCTAGCCTTTAATATTGTTATGTCTTATTACTTCCATATTTGGTCTAGTCTTAACACTACTTAATCAAGGTAGGTACCTTAAAAAACAAAATGCAACTTCTATTTGTCATTGAGTTTAAAAAACCTGGTTTTTAAATAAAAAGTTTTGTTAAAAAGTTTTATATTTTAATATTCTTATTATTCGACTTTTAAAAATGTCAAATAAATTACGGATTTTTATAGAAGACAAATATGAAACCCAATCATTATGGTTATTGCATATATTTATTTCTTCTATATTTTTTTACAAATTTTTTATAGCTAAACCACCCACAGTACAAATTATATCAGACATACCACCCACATTTTAAGTTGTACAACAAAGGCAAGTATGAAAATGACCCTTGACAGCACATCAAAAGTGATCCTATTATTATAATGAAACGCATAAATGGGCATTATTTATTGGTCTGTTAATTCCCCTGATGATTATGCGTATTTCATTGTCGGCATAGGTGACAGTGATACAGTTAGAGGGGAGTGTCCGCTTTGGTGGGTTATTGGACGTCTGTATCATTATGGTATTTTTTGACAGTCACATCGTCGCCGAGCATAGAGCAGGAATTATGTGTACATTTTTGGTTTATGTATCAAAAACAGATGTGGATTTTCATACTTAAAAGTCTTTTCATGAAACATCGGTAACATCTGTTTGCCAAGGAAAGCACCATGAGAAAAATAGTTTTTTCACGAATCAAACAAAATTAACTCCACCATTTTTGCAAGCCATTTGAAAACTTTTATACACAGTCGCGGATAAATTATATTATTCTACTTGCATTTGATAGCTATTATGGCCTTGTTGATTAATATTAATTAAATGATCCTTGACACTAAGCAAAAATACAGTATCAGTACCAAGGAAAACTTCTACCCAGCAATGAATGTTTTTGCTTGCTATACATATTAATCCATCGGGATCACTGATGGTACCAGATATAATGCAATCATAGTAAAACTACCAGAAGCCATTTTTCGTCCTTTTCCCAGGAAGGGGCAAGCAGAAAGACCCATAAATCGAATTCCATAGTGTCTGATCAGTGGTGGACCATCTCAAGACCAAAAAACGGCGTTAAGCTGGGGTTTATGGAAGGAAAGCAAGTGTAAATTTGAGCGAGAATTCGAAGCAAATATGTTTGCAGACGATGCTTAAGTCACTGTAATAAAAAAGGATTGACTTTAAGTTAGTGTAGAAATACCTTCAGGACCTCATGTGTTTAAGATATAACAACTAATTGCACATATTGCTATTGGAAGGGACGAAGAAACATTTCAAATGTTTATTACACAGAATTGACAGATAACTGGGACATAGCCTCTAATCATTGAATAGACCTTAAAAGACTGAAACTTGTAACAAAATTAGTTCCCAAAAGCCGCCAATTTGTAACCTTTACAGTCCCAAAAAGGCAGGGAGCCAATTTGTAACTACAAAACTCTCCAAAAGAGATCCCGGCTAAGAGACCCTCTCCAGGGGGTGGTTAAAGCTCACTATAGGAAGGATTGGGATGTATAAGTAATAAGGGCGCCACTATCTTTTTGTACCCTTTCGAATAAGCAAACAAACTACACAGAAACTAAGGTGAGAAAGATAGAAACACCCTGTAATTAGTTTAATTAAACAACAAATAAAGAAGCTACTTAAAACAAAAGACCGACCACGCTACACCCTTAAGACTTATAGTCTAAGGTATATAAATGAAACGGTTTTTAAAGATATTGATTATTTATTGAAACTGTACTTGCCGATAATGAACAAGAAGGAATTGTAAAAAGTGGACTTAACTTTAGGTTTCTGTACTGTCTAGAAGGGCGGCTTCAGCTTCTTCGTAGAGAATTAGGGATGAAAGCTTCTGGATGTTTATTTAATGGTTCTGGCAGCTTGAGATGTAGTGGTTTTCTTAACGACTTAGGAGTGGTTTGGATTTAGGCTTCTGTAGCCTAAGCATCAGCTTAAAATGTTTGAAGGACTATCTCCACATAGGGACCTTCCAAAGGATGCTTTCAACTTAGCCTAAGCTTGGCTCGAACTAAGCCCTAGCTAGGCGGTAACTTAACGATAACTTAGCGGTAACTTGGCTCTAACTTAGCGGGTTGTGTCTTCCAAAAACCAAAAGGGAAAGTTCACAAGACGTAATACTAGAACGCTTTTCCGACTCTTCAAATCGGCCTATTAGTCGAGAAGGGATATCTGTCTGTGTCATTTGTCACATTTAATTGCAAGCGAGATGCGCGTTTTTTGTTTGGCCTCGTTCAAACAACTACATAGTTACGCGTCTATAATGGGTGTCTCGTGTACAGTGGCGTTAACAGTGATTCGGGGTCGGTTTTAACGTTAATAATAGCGGTATCGTTTACGGTCGGATAATAGTGCAAGGTGACATGACGATAGACATGTTACAAACTAAATATAAATTATTGTCCAAAAGTGGAAGACAATTTAACTGGAGCAGATTTACAGATTCAGAAGATAGGGGTTCATAAGATATTATAATGGAGGAAACATTGAAGGTAGAAAGGACCAAATGTTACTAAAATACACCAAATTTGTTATGATTTGCCAACTTTCCATTAGAAAACGCCAAGAATATATTCATGACTGATTTATTCCAGATGTTCAAGCGACTGCTTGAAAGATATAATAATATTAATAATAGTTTCTTTCAATTCAAGTAAAATCATGATAAAACATATCATGGGTTTCTCTTTAAGCATATCTATTTTTTTTGCTCCAGTACGAAGATAATACAGACTATTTGATGTTGATATTACTGAATAAAATAATAAAATGGTCATCAACCTTTGATAGTTTAAAAAAGTGCAAGATTAGCAGGTTCAAGATCTTTTTGGCTTATAAAGTAATAGCCTAATTACATTTATGTGATAGGCTATTAATATATAAGTAGGAATAATGAATGCTACCCGTATTAGAAATTAATATTCAAACAGCTAAAAGATCTTTTGAAATATTGATAAAAGAAAAAATTGTACTAGAAGTAAATAACTTACTGTTTATTTATTTACAAACCAGTAACATGAGTTCATAAACAACAATGAATATAGTTTTTTTCGCAATTACACTGTACTATAAATCAGACACTGCATAATAATGATTAACTCTTATGGGACCATCAACAACTTCCTGTATGTCAAACTTGATTGGCCACATGCAGGCACGGCTCACTGTAATCATTAGGTTACCAGTCGCTCTTATCAAATTGGTAATCCACCGGTAGTATCTAGTTTCTAAAAAACATTTTTTCATTTTGCAGGAAACGTTACTTTGTTATTAGATTTTTTTAAGGTGGAACGATACAAGATATTTATTAAGAGAAACTACGGTGCTTGATAGGGTTCATTATTATGATTGATAATATTTGGATTTTTTCAAATACAGCAAAAATCCAGAAGATTAACGACAATATTAAAGTTAACGTTTTATTAATTATATTTCTTATTCAGGGCGAGTCAAAATAATTGCAAAATATTTAAGGACATGATTCCTTGGTATTCCTTTATTTTCTTAATAAACATGTATATGCATTTTTCCCCAAAAAGTGTAATCCACTGAAAGTTGAGGAGAAAATCATTTATTTTTATTTTTTTTCTCTATTATCGATAAATTAGTTATGTATAGGTATTTTTTTAATCGCTTTCTAATTAGCTAAGTGGTTGAAACTTATAACCCTTCACAATTTGTATTATTATCCTCAGTTAAAAAAAATTGTTTATCTCTTCGATTTATTTGATAAACTTTGTGGTTTTTAAGTAAATAAATAAATTCAGAACAATAAACAACTAAAAGGTTGAATTAACTGAAAGTTAATTCAACCTTTTAGTTGTTTATTGTTCTGAATAAGATGAACTTTCACATAGTAAGGGTTAGTACAATAAATTTCATTAAATAAATAAAATTTATGAGAGCAGATCAGTCCTCCATTAGGGTTGAGGGTGGTCAGTTTCAACAATTATAGTAATTTTTGTGTTTTTGTCTTTTATGATGTGTTATTTTTTAAGTGTATTTATATTGTTCTTTTTCTTTGCGTCAGCAACATTTAAAATAAATTTATTTTATTTAACCATATCCTTTTTTTCCTTAATTTACCCTGTTAATTCAGTGTAATTATTCATATTGGTATTGATGATGGCATTCACTAATAACATGGGGATTTTGGGGAAAAGTTTGATACATCAGTAAACAACACATATGATAACAAATTTTTATTTTGTGCAGTTCTTTAGATTATCCATTAGGAAAAATGTAAACGGGGTTGAAAATCACGTGGCAAAAGTGTTCCTACAGGTTGCAAGTGATATGGATGTACTTGTTATTCGCCCAAAATACGTGACACTGAACCCTGCCTTGTATGAAGTTCACTCCCTGGTGCTTGTTTCAGGATGTTCTTCAATTATATTAAGAACAGCTTCTTCTAACGCTACTGTCCTGGCTTTGCGATGATTACCACAATCTCTTTTATTCTTTCAGTTTCTGAAAGAAGTTGGTGCAAACATACTGTGAAAGAATAACCACTAGCCATGCCATAAACAAAATGCATATCGGTCATTTCTGCATTTCATAACAATTTGATACACAATGTATAATAAATTTTACTGTGTCATAAAAGTCAAACCGACTTGACAAACATATTTGTGTTCTATGACCTTATAGCTTTACTTTAACAACCACATGTAAAATTTATTCCTCTCTTAAGGGAGGTTATCTTAAATGTAATTCGATGTTTAATTTATTGTTTTAAAGAATTTTGACGTACCTGTGTTCGATGTGAAGGTTTTTATAACTTCCTAAATTTTAACGAAATAACTTGTGGGGCACTGATGACAGTTGATTTAAACTGAAAGCGCTGTGCTTTGATTAAAAAATAAATTTGGTACCAATATACATATTTCTGAGTTTATGTTAAATTATTTCACTGGTACACTCAGCCTATATGATTTAAATTATTTTTTAAATAAATTGAGGATAATAATACATATTTTTTTATTTTGAAATTCATTTAAAAAGTTCTGTAAAAAGAATTGTTAAGGGTTATAGGTTTCCACCCCTTAGATAATTCGGTGTTGGTAATTTCGCCACCAATCTTTAATGGCATGCTAAGCCTATCAGTAATTTCGCCACTACACTTCTGAGAATTATTATCGCTTCACCTGTTTTAATTATTAATGGCATACCTACCTATTTTGCTTATTCTGGTAATTTCCTTGATAGACTGTTCAAATCAATCGCACCGGACATGAAGTAAACTTATCTATTGCTAGATATTTTGTTATTGTCTCATCTTAACATAATGTGACATGAAAAGGAAAATGAAAGCAAGAGTATGTAGGTAGTATAGTTTTATTGAAAAAATACAAAAAATACAAAAATACAAAGTGGATACGAAATCATAGGACAACAGATTCCAAAATAGGTTAAGTTAGGTTAGGTTAGGTTAGGTTAGGTTAGGTTAAGTTAAGTTAAGTTAGGTTAGGTTAGGTTAGGTTAGGTTAGGTTACAAGATAATGATTTGTCGGTTCAAAACAATTCATCCTTATAATAAACCATCGGTGGCGAAATTACCTGTGCCCAGATAATTAGAAAGCGATTAAAAAAATACCTGTAGATAGCCAATTTATTAATAGAAAAAATTCAAGAAGAAAAAAATGATTTATTTTCCTCAGCTGTAAGTGAATGCCACCTGTTGGGGAAGCATGCAAACCTATACGTATTAGTTTTTAACAAGGAATCACGTCCTTAAATGTTTCGCAATTATTTTGACTCACACTGTATACCTAGTAGGGACTTTGTTAAAATATTAGTTTAAGGAATGAAATAACTTGGTCGCAAAGAATAATGAAAAATAGCATTCATTTAAGGATCTAGAAAAAGATAAACAAATTAGTAAACTGCACATCTCATCTAAACAATGATGTCTTTATAGATCAGTTACACGGTGAAAATCATTTTTCAACATGCCTTTATACAAAAAGTATCAAATAATTAATTTAAAAATTATTAAAAATGCATTATGTAAAAATGTCATGGATTAGTGGTAAGCTCTTATATAACCGCTACTTATTCAATTATTAAAGCATCTAAACGGATTTTACTAATCCACTGTTCTTTTTTTTGAAAGGATGTCGACCATTCATTGACTCCCTATCGTGTCTAAGTGTTCGGCCACACACGCTTTTTTACTTTAACATGATGCCGGTCTCGACCTCGGCTATAAGCGTGGAACTGAGTCTGAGCAATGTGCGTGGTTGGATATTAAAAGAAAGGTATTTATTCATACAGGATTTTTTTGAATATGTATACAAAGGAGTAAAGTATTGCCTTTGATTACAGATTTATAGATGAATGAAATAAGTTTGTGTCGCCAAGCGAGCGGCTCTGTTTTGTCTTTTCAAATATTACTTTCCTCTACGGGTAGTCCAGTCATTTTTTTAGTTTAAAGTGCCAGAAGCATGAAAGATTACCGATGCTATACTAATGCAAATTGACTAATGATCTTGAAATCAACAATCGCCCTCAATTACCGTTAAATTTGGTGTGGGCCATAGGCGTAGGTTAATCGTCTCATCATTATACTTAATAAATAAAGTAAATGTATAAAATACATCATATTGTTACAAAGTCGGTTCGGAAGCCGTTCCTGTCTAAAAATCTAAATAATGGCGAATTCGCCGGTTCTACTTCCAGAAAAGTCGACATTGTTCCATTTCTCGAAAATACCAAAAAAGAACATTCGAGGCGTTAGGACCATAGAGTATAAAAATACATAGAGACAGTCAGTCATTCATAAATCTCAATCCCATTGTAACCAACATACCCGATGGACAAGAGCAGGGTCAATAACAAAGTGCGGTGAGAAACGAAGAAGAGTGGGGGTCGAGCTTAAGCCGAAACTACGTCAGTTTTGAAACCTGTGAAATGAGATGCTGGTTGAATAATCATTATTCTTGCAAATCAAACACGTCCCAACCTTTATCACTTCACTTCTAAAGGTCTAAATACCATTTGGTAGTTAAATAACTAGAAAAAACACAACCACTTAATAATCAACAACAATTAATGCCAATACGATGTATTTATCGTAGTTAAAAAAGCCTCCGTCGACCATGGCAGTCTCGGAACACAAAACGAAGTAAAATATTATGTTCTGTGAAAAGGGTAAGAAGAATCCTGAACCTGATAGACATTTTTACTCTCATTTTGCAAAAATGTATTTGTGTGCATAAAAATTGTTGAGATAGATCTATATTATGTACAAGGTTTAACGTTATTTTTCACAAATCGATTGCTATATAGAGTAACTTAATATAACAATTAATATTATTATTAACGTCATCGATACATTCGTAGTTGTTTTCCTCATCGAATATCCCCACTTTTTTATTTGCATATTAGCTTCAACCCAAATGTTAACAATTGCCTCTATGCATTTTTATACTCAATCGTTAGGACGTTATATAAAGCGGCACACGCGGCGCGAAGGAAGTCAGTTATCATATAGAAGTCTTAGTGAACAGTGCACAGCTCGCGGAACTGTAAAATAAGTGTATTTACATATTGTAATATCAGAGTAGTATCAATAAATTAGGACTGATATACCGGGTGTATATTAATTAGTAGACATTAAGTGTGTATAAAAATTAATAATAAATAAATGTGTAACCATAGTGTGCATAATTTATCCCACCCAAAAATACAAATAAGAAAAACATTACAATATTGTTACCGATTTAATTCTTTTTTTGAATAGATAGATAAACAAATACTGAAAATAATTTCAGATACAAGGTGCAGTCAATGGTAAAAATGAAAAGTAGAAAATTGTTTCTACCTGCACCCAAGGTAAAGAAACTTAATAGTTTCTATACCAAGCTTGACCGTTTTCCATGAAACAACAACTACTTCCTGGGCTATATGCCCCAACGGACATTGAATTACATTTCAATAGAAAACGTGATGGCGACCGACTTTGTCGATACTTAAACCATCTCTATCGATTTGCAAATCAACGGGAAGAACACTACTCGTAGACCGGTTTCGACATTATTGTGTCTCATCAGTACGAGGTAAGTAGTTCTTCTCATCCCGCAGAGCAGGTTTATGTATTGGCGTAAAAGAATCATTCTGCATCCTGCTCTGCGGGATGAGAAGAACTACTTGCCTCGTACTGATGAGACACAACAATGTCGAAACCGGTCTACGAGTAGTGTTCTTCCCGTTGATTTGCAAATCGATAGAGATGGTTTAAGTATCGACAAAGTCGGTCGCCATCACGTTTTCTATTGAAATGTAATTCAATGTCCGTTGGGGCATATAGCCCAGGAAGTAGTTGTTGTTTCATGGAAAACGGTCAAGCTTGGTATAGAAACTATTAAGTTTCTTTACCTTGGGTGCAGGTAGAAACAATTTTCTACTTTTCTTTTTTTGAAATTTTTATGCATTATGTCAATAGTAAATGTTTATTTTTATAAATGCATACCCTTTTCTCAATTTTAAATCTGCGCGCCTCTGGTGCAGTATTTATCACTAGATAACATCATTCAATTTAATTGGTAATATTAGGGCTGCTGCCCAGGTTTTTTTTAACTTTTTTCGAACGTATCTGAATCAGTGAACTAGTGTTCTTCTTGACAGAATAATTGAAACAGAATGCTAACTGTTGGCACCTTTCAATTTTGTGTAAAATTTTCTATAAATGTGTAGTGACTTCTTTTGTTAGTTCTGTGGATGCTAATAAATTGCTTCTAAAGACTATCTGGTTGAGTAGTGTCTTGATAGGTTAGGTTAGGTTAGGTTAGGTTAGGTTAGGTTAGGTTAGGTTAGGTTAGGTTAGGTTAGGTTAGGTTAGGTTAGGTTAGGTTAGGTTAGGTTAGTTTGGTTTGGTTAGGTGCGTTCTCCCGTAGCTCCACTTCGGCCAACCGGGGTCTATTGTGGCGCATGCTTGGAGTTTACAGTTCACAGTACAGCCCACATACTTTAACAAAGTCAATGGTTGTTTTAGGTTATACTTCCATAAGGTCATGCGAAACGTTCTTTTGCGAGATAGGACAAATTTTGCTCCGCCATTTCGTCTTCCACACTGAATATAAACAACAGACCGATCAATCTTCGTCAGGTGGTTTCTGATCCCTTCTATTCCACTTCAGGAATGGCAATAAAGTACTACCTGGGGATTTGACAATAACCTTTATCCAGTGCTGAAAAATTTTCCTTCAGTCCAGTTTAAGATAGTCTCCTAGGCGGTGCTTTTTCTAATACTAAAGAACAGGGATGATTCTGTCCATTTCTCGCAAGAGTGTTGGCTTTATCATTGCCCTCCAATCCCTTTTGTCCAGGCACCCAAAGAACGGTTACTGTCTTACTCGAAGCAATACAATCCAGGATTCAATACACTACCTTAAAATTTAGCAGTTTGGAATCCAGTGCATTTAAAGCAGCCTTCTATAGCGAATACCTCAGCTTGAAAGATAGTACCATACATACCTTTTGAACCGTCAGTATAAGCTGTCGTTGGAAAGATTTTCTACTTTTCCCATTTTTCTCTGAGTGTCTTCATAAAGCGAGTTGTTTAATATTTCAAAACAGCATGTTGTGATACCTTCAGATAACCCACACTATAACTATATTCTATATTCTATATTCTACTATTCGTATAACAATACTTCTATTGTTTGTCCTGTGTTTACTTTTTAAATATACCCCAAGAAACTCCGATTAAAGATTAAGTTACAGATTAAGTATAGGATAAGTAAAACTTTCCAGCATTAATGTCCATTGGTTTTCTTTCCCTCCTTGATTTTATTGTCTGGATTATATTTTTATTGTTGTAACCATTTGATTGTAGTTTATTTGTCAGATGTTGATATATTTTTGTTTTGCTCTGTTCGTCAAAGTATTGATCAGTATGAGTTTTATATCTGAATGATCTGTGCTGACCTGGTTCTTTTGGTTCTACATCTTAAGGGAACTAAATTTTATAATTTTAACTGTTTAAATGTATTGGAAATTTTAGAAATTCTTCCCTGTCGTGGTTTCAAACTATAAAAGCCGAAGCTGCCATTAGATCGTTTAGAAGAAGCTACCAAAAAGACTACGGCAGAACAGTCTTGAAATGATCTGTTATAACTGAAGTAGAAAACATGATAATGACTTATTTGGATTATACCAAAAACTATGAACCTGTTAACTTTTACTGAAACAAAAAAGGTGTAGTAGCCCTGATATATTGATGGCAGAACATAGATTTTTTAGAGCCTGTATTGTTTAAGACAAAGATTAAAGAGAATGTTTACATAATATAACGATAATCAAGCAATAGTCAGTCAATACCGTGAGTAAAATGAATGTATTTTAACTGCATATTTCAAATTACAGCTTTTGATAAGAATCTAGTAGTTTCCTGCTTTTTAGTCTTTAAATGGGCTTCTACATATGAAAATAAGAAACAGTGGTTTCGTTAAAAACGAGATCTTATTTTACATTTTCGATAGAATCTAATTAAAAGCGAAAATTTTAAATGAAGATCTTTTAAATTTTTTCAATCCCACATAAGGAATGTTTGTCAGCTTAACAACAAATATTTAATTTCCTATATTTACATATCTTAACTTTTCATCACTTTTTTTGGTTTGTAGCCTGACTCGACACTATGTCAAATGCAACACAAACAACAAACGTAGGTCCCTTTAATTTATTCATTTCCATAATAGGCATGCATTGTTGATAGAAGTAATATTATTTTAACATATTTCATTTAAAATATTCAAGTTTATATTTAAAAACGATTATAAATAATTCATTTGTTGTTCACTATTGTTGACGTTTAGTTGTTTATAATCGGTTCATTGCCACAAATATACAAGCAAAAACTGTATCCCGTGGTCAACAGTAACAAAAATGTTGAGGTTAGTTTTATTTCACCATTTTAGAATTTTAGGAAAACAATATTGTGAGTGCACAGGTGTCACCTGCGTCAATAACGCGTTTGATTGCTTCGATATTTGAAAGCATCTGTGCACATTTTTAAACCTCGCCAGACCGTTTGTTTAGTTTTGTAATATTGAACTTATCAATTGTGTAAAATTTTATACACTTATTGTTATAATAATAATAATATCGGTTTTTGCCCAACAGATTCCCATTTACATAGTAGTTCCACAATTTAAAGTTGTTATTGAACAAATTAATCTTGGAAGTTCTGCACTATTAAACTGTTTACTATGATTGAGTCTACATTTTATACATAGATAAGACGTAATTGTAAAACACAAATATATTAAGTTAATGTAAAGATCAGCATGATATAGTTTTTTCTATAATATATCATTACACAGTTATACTGATCTTAGAGGGAAGTAAATCCAGGATAATCCCTTAGGGCTATTAACATCTAGGCTTCAATGTTGTTATGTCTTATTACTTCCATACTTGGTCTAGCCTTAATATAACTAAACAACATCAGGTTCCTAGCTACAAACAAACAAAATGTAACTTAAATGTCAATCTGACGATGCTAATCAGTGAAACGGCCGTCATTGTGATTTTAAACCTAGTTTTTTCAAATAAACTTAGTTTAGTTAGGAAGTTACGTTCAATCGAAGAGTTTTTTATAATTCTTAATGTTCATGTGATTTACACATTATTTACTATAACATCCATACAGAAATGTGTATATAAATTACAATAAAGAATAAAAAAATGAACAAACAATTCCTATTCCTAATATAGGTAATACAATAATTTGTGGGTTCTAAAAGTATACAGTTTCCACAACTTTTTCTCTACTCAATCAACTACAGATAAATATTGCATATATTTATGGGTCCAAGATAGATGATAGGGTTGAAATGGTAGTAATGGGACTGAATTTTCGGTTGTCCGAATCCCTTGGTAACGCAGATATATGCTATAGATGTTAGTGCCAAGGAGTGCCTCCGTAGAGGCACACGAAGAGCAAAAACATCTTTATTTTTACAGACAGATAGGCAGCTTTAAAGTTCTTTTACTTATCAGTCAAAGCTAGTCTGGGAATGCAAACAATCTCTTATGAAACTCGCAAGAAACAATATAAGGTCACCTTTATCCTCCTTGTTCTTCCAACATACGAGCACATAACCCTCATTATCCTCAACCTCACGCATATTCCGGTCTCTGTCTTCCCAATCTTGTATAGATACCCCATTCTTGACCCATGCCCAGTGAGCACTTGGGTCAAAAAGTAGTTTACCTCCCCAAACTCTCGGTCCATCCACTCACTCCTACTTCTAATCGCCATTTTTAATGCACCTTCATATCCCTCCCACCTTCTCACCATTTCCTCCTCGATCCAATCCTAAACTTCCTCTTCCTCCTAAGATTTTTTAAACGAATTTTATTCTTCCAACACCAAATCAGTAACAAATTAATTTGATCCTGTAGGCTTTATAGTCTAAACCGATGTATATAGTTTTAAATTGTCTGCAAACATAAGCTTCTCATAGTTTAGTGAGGTACATAAATCATTTATAAGTATTATAAACAACAAAGGTCCCAAGTTGGACCCTTGAGGTACTCCACTTAATGGATTTAATGAGAACTCCTTGTAAGAAACAAATTTCTTACTTTTATATATTTATAACTAATTGTCCAGTGTCACTTTAACAATTTTAACAATTTAACTAATTTTTGAAAAATAATGTAGTGGTCGAGTTAATCGAAATCTTTCTTTTCATAAAGAAACTGTCTAACAACTGGTAAGCTAGTTACTGTTGGACGATTATTTATAAATCCATGTTGGTAAATAGACATAACATGTTATGTTGACTGTTATCTGAATGTATAATAATTTACCGAAGTAGCAGGATTATCCTTATATCCTGACAACTCGGTATTTCAACAAAAGCTCACTACAATATACCTATTGCGTGTTAGTATGTGTTATATATAGTTAAGAATAATGAAAAACTCTTCGTTTTACCAAAACTTCCAATATTTATTTAAAAAATTGCTTTCTTAACTTTAATGACAGCCGTTTCGCTAGACTTAGCATGACATATTGAAGTTACATTTTGTTTGTTTGTAGCTAGGTACCTGATGTTTATTAGGTAGCTACAAACAAACAAAATGTAACTAGGTACCTGATGTTTATTAGGTAGCTACAAACAAACAAAATGTAACTTCAATATCAATCTGACGATGCTAAGTCTAGCGAAACGGCTGTCATTATAGTTAAGAAAGCAATTTTTTAAATAAATATTGGAAGTTTTGGTAAAACGAAGAGATTTTCATTATTCTTAATAAGATGGACTTCCAAAAAGTAAGGGTTAGTACAATTAATTTAATTATATATAGTTATTAAACTTTTAGATTAATTAATCAGTGGTGTGTCAATCGCATTAAAGTTGTCTACAACGCAAAATAATGTTCGACTTAACAGTATATATAAGCGCATAAAGTTATAATTAGTTACCTGAAACATTAACTACAAGTTCAGCGCTCAGTATCATTTATAAATGATGCTGTAGTTTCTGTTAATGGTCAAACCTTATATCATTACACAATAAAATGATAACAGGGTTAATAAAAAAATGCACCGCCCTTCAAAAGTTAAGGATGATATCAGAAAACCTTGTGGTCCTTGAAGAAGAACTTCATGGAATTTTTCACCTTTGCGCTGTAACTACCCATCTCATTAACTGCTAGCACCGGTCTCCCCTACTAACTTTTAAATTATTTACCGTAGACATCTTTATGAAAGCAGAATCTTGAAAATATTTTTTATAAAAATGTCCTAACTATTATACTAGCACACCAATGTTTAAAATTTTATATAATGCAACAATTTTAAAAAATTTAAATATTTTGCATTAATTTAATGATTTATAACGTTTTATTTTAAAGTTTGTTAATACAATAATTTCATTTTATGAAAAATGAATTTCATTAAATACATTCCACAAATACTAATGAATAATGATAATTTATTAAAACGTTGTGCAATGGCATAGCAGTTGTATAATACGAGGCATGTTTATAAAGTACCGTTTTTAAATTACGCCGCTGCAGTTGCCGTTTAGCGCATGCGCGTAGTGAAGCTACATCAGTTGGGAAGCCACATACGCCATTACGACGCCGTTTGATCGATTAATCGTTTGTTTACGTGATTTTAAAATGCCTCCGACTATCGAGAATCCTGCCACCTGTGAAGTGCGTGCTGTGATTCGTTTTCTCTGTGCTAAAGGCTTAATAGCAATTGACATTCATCTTCAAATCAGTGAAGTTTATGATGAAAACATTATGAGTGAAGGAAAGGTGAGGAAAAGTGGGCGACCTTCAGTCATTACCGATGATCTCATTCAAAAAGTGGACTGTAAAGTGAGAGAGTACAGACGGTTCACAATTTCGTCCTTAGCGGAAAAATTTCCTGCTATATCAAGAAGTGTTATCTGCGAAATTGTGTCCAAACGTTTAAATTATCGGAATCTATATTCACGATGGGTGCCGAAAATGTTAAATGATGAGCACAAATCCAAACGATTGGGCAGTGCATATTTCATAACAAGACGGTACTTACTTTAAAAACATGCCTCGTATACCACTACAAAAAAAATATACTAATATCTGATTTAAAACTTACTATAAAATATTTACTGATACTCTACCTTTTCTTCTATCATTTTATTTATTTTTATGTCTATAAAAATTTCTCTATTAAATACAAAGTTAAAATTGTTTCCGAATTAAATATTTTCTTTAATTTTCTCTGTCAAATGTGCTTATGGGTACATTTCTCTTCATTAAATACGACTTACGAAGCTAGAATCCCAACAGAAGATATGTGCAGTACAATACTAATAAAGGATCCAAAGTATTTCCTCAAGAGACATACACTTACTGTTTAAAAGAAACCGCACATTTCATTTACATACAGATTAGTTAACTATGTTTTATGTCACTCTTTGTGTTGTAATTTTAAAACTAAACTTATGTACCTACAGTTCATGATTCCGTCGTTTAATATGTACCTACACTCACCAACTACCTAATATATTATAATACCTTAAATGAATGTTTCTCTACCATATCCATTTACGGCTTTGCTGATACCTTTTAAGTAATCGTATCCGATGACCTAAAAACAAATTGATTGATTGCATTAACTTTATTCAATTGCATGTAAAGGGCTATTAACATCACCAGTGAACGTGGCAATTTCTAAGGTAAGTAAAAAAATTTAACCTAAAAAAGAATGAAAAGACTTAAACTGCATTTTTGATGCCACAATTGTTTTATTTACATTATTTTTTCTATTTTTTCCGCATGTTTCTTTTGAAGGTTGTTCGTACTTGGAATAGCAACATCAATAAGATAGGTCTTCTTTGACTGTGATTGTAAATTTTGTAAACAAGTCTGGTCTATTATGTGGTCCTGTTCTACCTGTAATAATACTTCTATTGTAATATATTTGTTCGGCACTTTTTCATTATTATTATAATTATTTGAGATGTAAATATAATTTAATGTTTTTCTTAATTATTTAAACTGTTTTTGTAGGTAAATTATACACACTATTGCTAACCACTATCTATTTATTTACTAAAGGGCACACTTAAATTAAATAATTTAAATACACCCGATATATTAGTTATAATTTATTTATATCACTTTGTTATAACACTAATTTATATACACTTTATTCGCTTTCCGCGCTCTCGAAGACCATTAGAATAAAATTAAACTGCTTCTCGCCGTGAATCGCTTATATTTAGCTGTTCTGACGCCACTGATACTCCCTAGAAAGTTCTTGTTCTAGATGATGCCAAGTTCCCGATCAACTAAGAACAATCGAGTACAATGCCGATAAAACAGACGTATTAGACCCGCCGTATTCGCCATTATTTACGGTTTAGTTAACCTGTGCCATAGATTGAGGTTGGCGAGTTTGTAACAATAATAAAATTATATTCTATTCTTAAAAAAAGGAAACTCAGCGTTTATAATTTTAGATGAAAACTTTTCCGACTTAATTTTAAATAAAACTAGAAAAATATGAAAACTTTTTTTAGTATTTATACCCTGTTACTTTTTCATAAACTGCATAAATGTATGGTTACCATATAACAGTTAAGGTTGTTTATTACCATGTATTTTAACTCGTGCCAATCATTTTAAGATTTACATCGTTTCAACAATTTATTACAAATATCAGCGACATAACAATACACGCAATATAACTACTTACTGTATTACTCATATATTTGTTTCAACGAAAAATTTCCAAAGAAAATATTTTTATAATTACCATATTCCAACACAAAAAATTTGATGACTAAAAACTAGCAACACCTGCATGCGACTGTTCTGTGATTTCTAAAAATGCCAATCGAATGTTTTGTGCATTATCGAACAATAAAAAAAATTGTTTTTCCTCAAAAACACTTTATATAGTTCGTACAGTAAGTTTGTAATTCATTCATTGTTTCCAGTTTGCCGTGAGATTTAACTGCAGCTTTGTTATACTTTGATTGACGGTTGTTCTGAAAAATATTTTTAGTGCACAATGGAAGTAATGAATTATTATTATTTCATGTAAGTAACCCAAAAATAAATTATTACAATAATAAATTAATGATTTTATCCAACAATGTCTTTTTTGGTACGCTCGTGATGGATTTCTTTACTGTAAACTTAATTCGTATCCAAACTAAAATCTTGTTTAATTTTTGGATAGAAAGGACGACAAATCCATTCATTATGTTATGTTCATCTAATTAGATTATGGAAATACCTACTCATTTTACGTTAGGGACTGTGCATTATGTCAACTATTCCTAATGTTTTTAATTATTTCACCATATTTAATCAATTATTCTACTAATTTGCAACTGTCTGTCATTAGCAATTATTATTATCTTTATACTTTCATAATGGCAAAGTTACCATTATTGTTAAAGTAACCACGGTTAACATTGTTTATTTAATGATATTGGTGCTACTAACACACCAAAAAAAAATCATACTGTGGCAGTAAGAAAAATAGTATTATATTATGCCTCAGATTTACTAAAATTTGTTGACTATGGCGTTAAAACTATGTTTCTACAGTGGTGAAATATCTTTACAGAAGAGACAATTTTTTCTTAAAATGTGTTCAACAATATAGTGCCTACAATAAAAGGGGACTGATGGTAATAAACCACTTGCTAGCTCAGACAGGCCCTAAAAAATGAATCATTAAAATGCAATATTATTACTTTTCTTAAATTCTACATTATTCATGGTAAATGAATAAAATTAAAATAATTAATAACCAAATTTTCTTCGTGGTTATTAATATCATCATTGTCCTTCTCTTTCTATTTTTCTTGACATATTATGTAGGATGCAACATGCCAGGCAATCCTTGCAGCCTTTTCAGGCTGAATCCTTAGGTGGTTAAGACATGGGAATTTTTCTTTCATTATTCCTATTGAATCTTCTATAAGACATCTTTTCCTTTTATGGAGTCTGTTATACAAAATGTCATTGAGATTATCTACGAAACATCTAGGAGTTCCTGAGTACACGGGAATCATCTATACTACCGGGCCAACTTGCATTTACAGCATAAATTACATTGTCTGGACCACAAACTAACATTACATTGAAAAAATGATCGACATAGTTCTCTTCCTGTACATGTGATGCATCAAGTTTTATTAGTGTACCGCAAACAGAAAGAAACCCCCCTTTAAAAAAATCTTATGCTAATTGCCTAGGGTTGTTAGGCCAACAAATAGGGGTGTTAAGCATTGTGTTTATCAAAGCATTTACCACTTTGTGTACATAGCGGCATAAAGTGGATTTGAGGGTACTCCATGTATATTCCAACCAATCTAAATTTAATAATAGCTGTTGTTGTGCTGATAGTGCATGGTTCTTTATACTTGCATGAGCTATTTCAGGTCCTATGTAGGTCAGCACATACTCTACTTGTAATTTTGATAATCGAAATCGTTCTTTAAACAAAAAATTATCTTCTATTTAAGAATTCAATCTTCGCAGCTGCCGTTATTCATTGCTATCTTCATCACTTTAACAAATAATTCGTCTTATCATTTTTTTGATCAGAGAAAATTCTTTTGTCAAAATGTTTTTAAATAATATTGACATACAAAAATTCGTGCAACATCTGGCAAAAGATATTTGCAAAATTTTCCATTTTTATACTTTTCAATTTTCACTTTTTGCTTTGCCTTTTCAACTTTGCAAACTATACTTGTGCAACTCAAAATTGTCAGAAAAGTGAAAAGTTGCAAAATAGTTTAGTGGGCCAATAGGCCCCTGGTAATACGGCTAACAGTTGTTAGACAATCTAATAATGATACTAAGATGATTTTCAGCAATAATAAACTTTTTAGTAGTAACACATTCTAATTGACTTATTTTTCTCGGTGCATCATTTTAATTATGAAACCAAAGTTCCTATTCTGTTGTAATTGTACCAGTGAATGTGGTATTACTTTTATTGTAATAGATACGAATTTCTTTTTCCTAGTATTTACGGTTCCCTAGTTCTCGATTGAATAAAACTTTTGTTACCCAACGAAATAGTATACGATTTTAATGACAATAAAATATAATCCTACGCGAAACCTAGTGAAGACCATTCACCTCAAAAATCTTATTTACTCACTTTGAAAATTAAAATAATTTTCCAAAACTGGCGTTAACAAATGAATATCTCACTGAAGAGACAGAAAGTCTGTAGCCCGCAGCATAAAAGGCGCGCAATTTAAATCTTGCCGCTCATTATATTGATTTGTTACGACACGGCGCCGCCGCCAGATCTTTTTTGAGGAGTGGTTGACATTGGACCACATTACAAGTACCATATGGTTGTCGGTATGATACTTACAAATTGGTTCTTTTCATACAATAGTGCAGACGATTGTAAAGCAGCGATTTTCCGACTGTAATTTTTTTAAGAACCTGAAAAAATAATTAAATCGTTAAACTAAACTTAAAAGTTAACAAAAACATGTTTTTTCGGTACTGGTACCGTTTTAGTATGTTGACAGAAGTGGTTATTATTACCAATAATTGCTTTATTTATTGTTCATATTAACAACAAGAAATTATCATATTCTTAGGTTTAACTTGTTGGTTTTGATTTGTTATGACCATTATAAATAAATCATATATACAGGGTATAGCATCGAGAGGCGGAACATAGGAAATCCCATGTAGATTGGAAGGAGGTTAACTATGGTCTTCCCAAAATATTTTGAAGAAAAGTATGCTGACTATGCCGGGGACAACCAAGTTTTTCTTGGGTGTTTACTCTGGACATTCCATACAATAATTTATTCCGCACAGACTGCAAGCATTGGCAAGCTTCGGCTAAAAAAATATCCTTACATAGATACCTATTAACCTGCCTTTTTGTTTTAAGATTTTTAAAAGACGGAATAAAACTTTAGAAGTTAAATTTATTACCTCCAACCTTTTATTCAGCAGCAAGTCCCAATTTTCTATATTCCAGAGTACTAATAAGAAAAGTCAATATTTCCTTAACAACTGCCCAAGATACGTTGAAAATAAATCTGTGTACCTATTATATAATTTGTCCTAGGATCCTTAGATTTTTTCTTTTAAATACATTTTGCAAATTAATCTAATTTTTAAGGGCTAGATTTGGTGCTTTCACAATTCTGTATTTTGTCACTTATGCCCTACAAAGACGGTTCTTACTTGTTACATTTTACACGGTCCACGTGCTTGTTTATCATGTAAACTATGTATTTGGTTCACTTGTAACAAAGTTTTACCATTTGATCTAATAATAGTTAAACATTTTGTATTTTGTTATCATAAAAAGATAATAATTTTGATGTTATCACTTTATGTTCAGCACTAGTAAGATTAAGTCCCTTGATAAGTATTTGAAGTCCTATATCCGTTATCAAAATTCATCATGGGCATATCTGATGTACATACCAGGGTTGTCTGAAAAGTTTCCGACCTAACAAAGATACTAGACATTTTTTTTTCAAATTAATTTTTATTTTTCTACATAGTCTCCTTGTAAGTCTATACACTTCTCCCAGCGATGCTCTCATCTCTTCAACCCGTCCAAATAGTACTCGGCGTCTTTCTCTGCAAAATAGTTGTTTACGAAGGTGATGGCCTCCTCATTCGACGAAAATCTCTGTCCTCCGAGAGCAACTTTTAGCTTAGAGAACAAAAAAAATCGCTTGGGGCTAGATCTGGTGAGTAAGGAGAGTGGTCAAGCAGTTCAAACCGTAATTCGTGGATTTTCGCCATGGCAACCGCTGAGGTGTAAGACGGCGCATTGTCTTGGTGAAACAAAATTCTTTTTTTCTGTGAATGTGGCCGTTTTTCCGCAATTTCTGTCTTCAGCTTGTCAAGTAATGATGCGTAGTAATGGTTTTTCCTTTTTGAAGGTAATAGATTAAAATAACTCCATGATTATCCCAGAGACGTGTTTTTTATTATTTTACTGAAAAATAATGTTTATTTTAAAAATTATCTCATAGAGCTTTACGAGATTTGTATACCGATCCTAATAATAAGATAAAAGTAGTAAGATTAGTGGAAAACATTTAATCAAAATGTAAATAATCTATCTTCCTAAAGAATAATCTCCGTTACTAATAACTTTTTTTTAATACTTTTTATACCAAAATAAACAAAACAAAATCGCGATTACTCTTATCAAGTAGGCCAAATTTTTAGGTCGAGTAATATTTAAATGACATGCTTCACAATTTTTAACGAGATAATAAAGATAATTAAGAGATAATTGAGGACGCCGAATTCGACGGTTTAAATATAACCAATAAATGGTTAAGTCGATATTAAGACGGTTTAGGTGTGAATTAATGTATGGTTAACGGTTTGTACCGACAATCTTAATGTTGTTCACGACTCTCGATAAGTAATGTTTTGAGAATATTATCTTATGATCGGATTAAAACGACAAGTTTTTAATGTAAGTAATTAAAGTTATTTCTGCATTTACCCGAACGTGACTACTAAAACATTCACATTCAATAAAAATAAAAAGGATTTAGGCCAAAGAGATGCATAACTGGCTATAGAAGGAAGATTATACGAATTGATGTAGTATCTAAATCTCCCAATAAAAAATGGACTTTTTAGATTATTCCGCAAATATGCCATAAAAAACAACTGTTTAAAAATATTTTCTTAGTAGTAGCGGTGTTATTGACCTTTTCTCTTTTTAACTCTTGTAGTTTTTCTATCATTTTGCTATTTTTTATTGCTCGCAAACAGTTCAATATATATTACTGACATTAATGTTATTAAAACTAGCCCTAACTAAAGTTAAAAACTAATAAATATACACTCTTCACAAAAATGATCGCATAAGCGAATTATAACTTAAAATTTTATTCCGAAATGAATCTGAGACTTGCAAAAGAGAGGGCAAGTACACCTTACCTTGTAATTTCGGAGCCCATGTGATCTCACAAAAGGCCACCCCAAAATGGGAACGATCTCACTGGACCTGAATGAGCAAAGTGCCTCCTCGAAATGAGCAAAAAAGACAAAACTAAACTACACACACGCGTGCCGCAGAGGCGATCTAGGGTGTAGGGTGGTTGGGGCAATCTAGGAGGTGTCTCTACACACGTACGTGCCGCCGCCTGCTGTTCAGTGCGACAGTTGACGTGCTGCAGAGTAGATTACACTTGAGTCGTGAAGATGGTGCCAACACTTTCGAAAAATCAAAAGATCGGCATTGCCTTAGCTGCGTCCGTAGAGCTACCACAGAAAAAGTACTGGATGAAGAATTGGCCTCATGTCCCTGTTGAAATAAAGTTTGTTTTTTTTATCCCACATGTGGGGCTGGTCTTTAAAGACTTCTATAACCCGCGTCCAAACATCACGCTCTTGATTGTTGTATTCCATAACTATATTCGATCTACCTCAGCGAGCTGCACAATAAAAACAAACATTCCCAACGGCTTTTTCTACAGAACTGAGTTGAAATCGGCTCGATCACGCTACACACGCCAGTTGTGGCAGGGCGGCTGAACCGAGGCGATTTGGGTCACCCCCATCTTACACCCTAGATCGGCCCTGCGGCAGGCGTGTGTGTAGCCGCTTTAACCGCCGGTCTTCTTACTGGAAACTGCCCTCTGAAGTACCGCTTCAACTTCAAAATAATGAGCTGTTATTTCCTGTCAAATTAGGAATATGCATCTAGAAAGCTGATACATACATACATATTATCCAGAGATTTTAAAACAAAGTACTGAGAAACATTGTTGATGCTCCTTGGTATATCCATAACAACAACCTCCATCAGGACCTGGGTATGGAAACTGTGACCGAAGTAATCAAGAGAACAGCAGCAAGTCACGAGCAGAGGCTGCATAGTCATGTGAATGTCGAGGCAATCCAGCTTCTTGACAACACTGAACTAAAGAGAAGACTCATGAGGACAAAACCATTTGAGTTAGTTTAAATGTGTAACAGTTTAGTGTAAAAGCAGAGCATAGTGCTGTGATGTAATTGCATGTTAGTTGTAGTGCATTAGTAGATAGATATAATAAGAGTAAGCCACAGGGTATGCCCTTAGATTTAAGTAATTGTTGTTATTAAGGATCTAATACGTCCAGGGGAAAATCACAATGTAACAATACTTTGGACACCTGGGCAAACCGGCATTGAAGGTCTAGGAAAGGTGCTGAAGGAATATTTATAGGCCCGGAGCCAATTCTAGGCATAGCGATAGCGTAGCCAGAGGAACAATATCGAACTTTTCAAGGAATTAGACTGCTGTAGAATACATTTGATGGGGCCAATAACCACTGCTGTTGATGCCCAAGTAAGTTTTCCTTGTTCACAAAATTAGCTTAAATATATAAATAATATATTAAATTTTACGTCAAGTAAAAATTCTGATCATAAGATGAAGATGACGCAGAGTAACTAAATATTATTAATTTATGCCTATATGTGTATAATATAAATGCTTAGCTGTTTTTAACAGAAAATGCAGATATAACCATATAAATGGTAAGTAATAACTGTCTTTTTTTTCTGTTGGATTACGTCAACAAACTAATTGTATATAAACTATGAGAAATATATCCAAATGAGTAGAGTAATTGAACATCAACGTCGTAATTAAATCAATCAATTACGTTAGATCTTCAATTGTAAATTGCGTGGGAAATAAAGATGTCCTTACATGCTTCACCAACACAACGTCCTTCGAAATTCTCGCACAGGATTCGTTCTAAGAATAACTGAGAATGCAGTCTTGACGTTGATCTTTGAATTTATGCAGAGATGATAAAAAGTAGATGAAGGTGCTTTGAAGACTATAATTTGAATATTTTCTTTTTCTTGTAAAGAAATGAATTTTAAATGTTTTTTTATGCTTATCTAATAATTTTAAACAAAAATGTTTATAAAACAAAGTAAGTTACCAGGTGAAGTAACGGATCACATCATAAATATTTTAAAATGCATGGAAACATTGAAATAATATTCTATCGTTTGTTCTTTTAACTTCAGTCTCACATTTTTATTGCATACATTCATTTTAATTATTTACAGGTAAAAAACATGTCCGTTGTAGATATTATGTCCGGAACCTCCACAATCCACAATATTAGGTACTTTGGGCGTGTATGATTTGGACGCTAAATTTAAAATTCGACACTGAAAAATAAAATTGTCTGTTTCTGCATACATGATTTGGACGCTGGGTCTAATTGAAATGTAAATGGAAAGTCAGGTAATAAAATTCTAGAGATTAAGCTTGATAAGGTTTATTTGTCACCAAATCTAACCTAACCTAACCCTAACCAGCAGCAATCGTTTCTTCTTTACTTTTGGGCAGTTTCGATTAAGCCATTCGCCATTTCACTTGATTTCGTATTAAATTAACGTCTTTAATAGTCATGTGGCTCAAGCAATCTACATTTTCTTTCAACGCACTATGTATGATTTTGGACGGCCTTTCGGTTAAATTATCCTTAGCCTTCCTTTTGGCCAGCGGCGGCCTTAGGGGGTGGCGAACAGGGCAATCGCCCGGGGCCTCGCTCTTGCAGGGGCGTCGCGCAACAAAACTTTCTATTTTGATGCTTAATTACTTATTAACGTTATAACATAACGGTAAATTAAAATTAAGTTAGTTAACTAATTCATTCATTCAAAAAAAATAATTGAAAAATTCATTATGTAGTACTTGAATATCGCGCCTGGAAACACTTGAAGATCGCTTTTTAATCGCATAGCACTTGGGTCAGCTCGGCAGTCGGAACATAATGCTCTGCTCCTCTATCGCTTGGGAAATCCCTGTGTTTTATTTCGTTCGTCAACTCTTGTCACCTTAGAATTATTTTGCTTGCAGTACTCTTGATTGTACTTGCGACGTTTCTCGTGTTGAGCAACTTTCAATTATTATAAGATTTTTTAACACAAATACAGCTGAAATTGAAGAACATTTTATTGGTTTCTTAGCCGTCGAAAAAAGCACAGTTGAGAGTTTGACTAATTATATATTAACAGAATTAGAACAGTTAGGTATATCATTGCAAAACTGCAGAGGCCAAGGATATGATAATGGTGCCAATATGCGTGGTGAAAAAAATGGTGTTCAAAAACGTATTCTTGAAATTAATCCACTTGCTTATTTTTTACCTTGTGAGAGTCATAGCTGGAATCTCATCTTAGGAGATGCAGCATCGTCTTGTGTCCAAGCAAAATCTTTTTTGGTTTGCTACAAAGGTTGTACACTCTGTTTGCCGGCTCAAGTCAGAGGTGGGCTATTTTAAATGCTCATGTAAAATTGATATCGCTAAAACCACTCTCTGAAACTAGATGGGAGTGCAGGGTAGCATCGGTAAGGCCGTTAAATACCAACTAAGCGATATATGTGATGCTTTAAAGGATTTAACATAAAATACAACAGATTGGCAGTTAGTCAGTGAATGCCATTCTATAGAAAATGAAATAACAACCTACGAATTTGTAGTTTCAATTGTCATATATGGTATGACATTCTTACAAGGATAAATGTTATAAGTAAAATGTGGCAAAGCGAAAACATGCACTTAGATGTGGCTATAATACAACAGCTAGACGCATTCACAAATTGGCTTGATAATTATCGAGAAAATGGTTTTTAGTCATTCCTTGTAACAGCGAGAGAAATAGCCGAGGAAAATCATATTGACAGACAGTTCAAAGAAGTCAGAAGACGACGTAAAAAAAGGCATTTTGATTATGACGGGGAAGATGAAGCTCATGAATTGAATGCGGAAGAAATTTTCAAAATAAACTATTTTTATTACATTGTCGACAATGTGCGCGCAAGCTGCCATCCTAGGTTTGAGGCTCTTGAACATCATAAGAGCATATTTGGTTTCATGTATAATATAAAAAAGATTAAAGGAAATTAGTGATAGTGAACTTTTGAAGCAATGCAGCGACTTGCAAATATCTATGACAGTAGGAGAATCATGTGATATTGATGGACATGAATTGTATGAAGAATTGAATATATTAATCCGTGTGTATGAAGGAAACGACGACATTATCTCTGTGCTGAAATACATAATAGAAAAAAAAATAATTGAATAGTTTACCTCACTATCGAAATAGTCCTGAGAATTATTGCTACCACACCTGTTACAGTTGCGTCTGCTGAAAGGAGTTTTTTGAGGCTTAAAATTATTAAAACATATTTGAGGAATTCGATGATACAAGATCGGCTTTCAGCCCTTGCTATTCTTTCAATCGAAAATGACGTAGCTCATTCGTTAGATTATTGTGCTTTAATTAAAGACTTTAGTCTTCAGAAAAGTCGCAAACATCAATTTTAAAATTTATCATCTCTGTAGGTATTTGTTAATTTTGTAAATCTTTCAATGTAAAACATTTTAAAACTGAAATTTTATTTATTGGAATAACTTTAGTATTTCTCCTCAAACATGACAAATACCTAAACCAAACAACCAAACCTAATTTCGCATTACATACTTTTCACGAAGGACAAAGGGCCTCGCAAAAACCTGCCGCCCTGAGCCTCGCAATGGGTAAGGCCGCCTCTGCTTTTGGCATTGCTACGCACAATCTGTCTATTAAGTGTCTTGATATTACACCCAGGATTATGTTCTAGATTACTTTGGATCACTAACTTTTCTGGCCCTTTCGTGAATATCTTCGCTTTACACGACCGTTTTACGCACCTCCAATACGTTTCTCCCGATTTTAGTACTTTATCTTGAGAAAAAGTAAAACTGTTCACTTTGAGCAAAATTTTACCACGATTACTTACTAACGTTGAAATTTCCATATTCATGTGGGAAAAGTAAATCGAACTATTAGTAAATTTCAATGACCATCATAAAAACCTAATTGTATCTAATATCTGGTACCTGCGATAATCTTTCTGGCAGCGTCCAAAACAAGGGTACTTTTAAGATCCTCAGGTAATCTAGCGTCGAAAACATGCCCGCCCATTACTTTTTGGAGACTTTATAGGCTATCAATTGACAAAGTTACATTTTTTAACATTTTTGTATCAGAAACGAATGTTATATTTAATTGCAGATAATATCATGATAATGATAATGAATATACTTCAGCTACCTACTAGTCATTTCCTTAAATTTTCACTGTACAAATTCATTTATAATTTACTACAATCTTGTTTTTAAAAATCCATTTGCTTATTAATTAGTAATTATTCACAAATCCATGTAAACTATTTGTTTGTAAAATCTGACGACTTTACGATTTAACTTATAACCATTCATTAAATTATTTGTGCCATGAATCTTTCATGTTCTAGTTTTTACTTCCATTAAGCTCTCTAGTCTAATTTTCCTTCTTCCAACTTTAAAGTTAACCTGCAAAATATAATCGGGAAACGATCGTGTTTTAAAAATTTTACTTTTCTTTAATTTGAAACAATAACAAAACATACTATATTGAAATTAAAGAAATATAAGCAAATAAAATAAGAATATAATATAAAAATGCAATTGTATTTAAATTAAAGAGTAAGTGGGTTGAATTACAGAATGAATGGGCAGCAAAATAATGGTATCTAAAAATAGCTATACACGTAATCCATATGAGAAAAAATATACTACCTAGGCAACATGAGATGCTAAAAAACCTAACCTTCCTTTTTTAATAAATTTCATGTTAATCTTACAGTTGCTGTTTTTGAAAAAGGAGGATTGTCATTGATATATTGATCCTGTAGCAACACTACGCTATTTAGTTTATTTGTAATCATTTGCAAATTTAATTTCAATAAAAAAGTGGAATTTAAATTTTATTGGTACTCACACTATATATTACATAGTCCTAACTTAATAAATAATGACAAATATTATACAATTTTTGCAGGAATGCAAAGCCATTTTAAATGGCATATTATTATTTTTTTCTCATTTGGCTGCTCTTGTATACATTAAAGTCTTTAAGTATTGTAAAATTTTTATTTAATTTGATGCTAAATTTATTGAAAGTTTACCTTTCAACATTTCCAATACTGTACTGGAATAACAGTACATACATACTAACATTCAATTATTGTTTTGTTAAATTTTTAATTCAAAAAAATTCGTCGGAAACGAATACTGTAAACTACAGAAAGTATGTAATAAAAATATCCAATAAATCTTAATTTTCGGACACAAAGGAACCTTGCAAATTTATTCGTAATTCCCAGCAGGATTCCGTGACACAAATAAAATAAAAATCTTTTAGAGAGTGGTACAAGAAAAAATGAATTTTAACTGTTTTGTTAATAACCAGAGGTGAGTCGCGAACTGCTATTTTTAGTCACTGGTACATTGGTGTCGCAGTTTGCTCCATCCGAATCTGAACTAGCAGTGACATTAAGAAAAGTTTAAATTATTCTGATTTGCACCAGTTTGTGTGCCATTCACTGCGGAGCCCTTAAATTAAACAGGTAAAAGGTACAAGGAATAGTATATTGTGTATCTAGGAGTACACCTCCGAGGTGCACATACTATTTTTTCTGAAATCACATTCAATATTGCGATTTTCTATTTAAAATTGTGTGCTTTCCTACAACTACAAACCAAAAATATCAAAAGTTTTGAGTCTTGAGCATATTGAAACCATTATTAATCATTGAACGACGTAGAAGATTGGGGATCTAAACTTTAAATTAAAATACCTGATAGAAAAACTATTAAACTAAGGTCTTTCGTAATAAATGAGACATATATACCCTTTTATAGAAAATAATGTAGCAAGGGAGACAGATTTTTCTAGGTAATTCGGGAAGGCATAATTCGGGAAAACTCGTAGGCCTTTTAAAAGGACATAACAGACTGAACAAGCTAATATGCATGCGCTAAAACTGCAGATGCAGAAAGAGAGAGATGTACAAGATTCTCTTTGAACCTTTTTTATAAGAAATAAGCCTCGTAACCGTGATAAACATAATTCCACTATTCGACTATTCGTAATAAGATATTCCGGTGCTACAAAGGCTGCTCCATCTCTACAAATAACAGTGGTGGTCAAAAGAAACTCGATACTCTTGATGTGGGTACCAAATCATCGGCTATACGGCCTAGAGACGGTCATGGGGGTGGCGAAACTCAAAACGCATACTTACTTCATTGTTGGTTAATTAATTATTGTTGAAAAATGGAATACAAAATTAACAATAAAAATCAGAATAAGGTAGTACAGAGCTGTAAAAAATGTTGAGCTTTATGTCTCATGTCATTTATTGTCCAATCCGGCTTCTGGAAAAAATCTATTTGTACTTCTTTTCAAAATGTTAATGGCTACAAAATAATAACTAAAAAATATAATAATTTAACAAAATTTATAATAAAATCTTTGTTTGGAGATTAGTTGAACGAAAGAGGGAAATCATTTTGTCGCACTCGGGACACGTACAGTTTGTAAAGATTGGACAGTAAAAAATATTTAAAGAAACTTATTAAACTTTTAAACGAAACATTAGAAGGAATTCCTTCTGTATATTTGTACAAAAATGAATTATTTTAGTGTTTTTCATGAAATTATTTTAAAACATTTTCTGTTATAACTGTATTTTCTTAAACGTTTAATATACTTATATAGTTTTTCAAAATTTAAAAAATATATCGTGATAATTACTTTCAAGAACCTGCTTGATTAATAATGAAAGATTACCTGCATAATTGCAGGAGCAACCAAGATCGATTTACCTGTCTACTTAACTTTCCTTACATGAATGTCCAAAATCGATAATTACCTATGTGAGACACAACATGATATGCTTTCACCATACTTACCATGAAAATTTGTAATGTCTGATTTTGGAGTTAACTGAAACTTAAACTGTGCAAGTTTATTAGAACATTTTTATCTTATAAAATTAGTATTGTAGAAAGCTTTTGTAGACTATTTATCATGGTTAAATGATGGTTAATCAAAGCTTTTAAATGACTTCTGCGTATAGTGGACATTAGGTCATTACAGGTAGGTATTCCTTACAAAATAAAAAAGTAAAACAAATTAGAATGTTTTTACCCTTTGACAGTTCTTTTAAAATTGAAACTAGCCAAACTAAAAATATTATTAACCTACCCTTAACTTAAAAATTCATGTAAATAATTTTATTACAAATTACTGAGGTACATATTTTGTATCGGCTGGAATAGTCGTAGTAATTAAACCCTTCATTAAAAGAAACTTAAATGATGCGAATTATTTAAATTTATTAGAAAATACTGTTATACCAGAGTTGGTTCGGTTATTTCCAAATCCAAGTAAATATTTTCAATTGCCTTTTAATTTAGAAATTTCATTATTTAAAATTTTCAAAAAATAATAATACCCCAAAAACTTATAATTGGCTAAAACAGGATGGAGCTCCACCCCACTATACGCGTGTGGTAAGAAAACCTTACAAAATTCATGAATTAAAAGACAGGATTATCGTAGAGATAAGAGGAATTGAACAGTCAGGCATGTTGTAAAATGTTTTTTATAATTCGCGTATACAAAATCTACTTTGTAACACTGAAAACATTGTCACAAAGTGCTAGGTTAACAAATAGATCCCTGTTGAAGAATTTAAAAAAATTACAATTTTTTATTTATAATCGAAAATGTGCCAAAATTTAAGATACAATTTTTATTTTTTTATTTTTTAACACCATTGTTTTAAAAATTGGTAAAAATATGCATTGTTTATGAGCTCATTTTTTTGTAATATATTGGGTAACACAATTTATGATATTTAGTGAAAAAACGTTTTCTTAAAGTAATTATTATTTTGCTAAAAAATGCGTTTGTTAATTAACATTCTATTTTTGCAACTAAATAAATTGAGAAACCATTTTGTCTCTAAAAACCATAAATTCTACTGTTTATTTAATGTGTTTCTTTTTCTATAAAACTTAATATTTTTGTGTCTTCGAAACTTTTTTCTGAATTTCTTTTTTTTATTATTTAAATAAATAAATGTGGCAGATACGTCTATACTTCAGGCCTTTTTTATTAACTTTTAATTAATTAACAATTTTTGGTTTTAATTAAAGCCTTAGCTCTCTCTTAAAAACCAGACTACCTGTCTTTTCACTATTTTTAGGGCTCTGTAAAAATTATAAACATTGGAGAGTTCTGGGAGTTGGGACTTTTTTTAGTAAATTTAATGATCTTTTTAAATCTTTTTTAACATTTCGACAATCTTGAATATTTTTCGAGATATTAAAAAAAACTAAAGTCTGACTTCATAGACTTTATTGTGTGTATATATTTTTATAATAAGAAAAATATAGTGTTTATTAAAACCAAAAACTAAGTAGAGAGCGAGTTGATGTAAGTCAAAATAGAAATGGTAACATTTAGGTATAAAATATTGCATGAAAAATATTCAGTAGTTTTCAAAAACAAAAAAATATACAAGATGATCCGTTTGAAATAATAAAGTTCAGAAAACCGGAGTTCCAGAAAAACGGATAATCCGACAACAATGTAAACACTACCGTAAGCTCAGTCGTATTACAAATTCTTCAAATATTAAAATTTATAAAAAATCGGGCAATCCGTTTCCGAGATAATTGAGGCGTTTCAAAAAGTAAAAAATAACTTTTTAAATACTTCACACAGTTTAAATTTTGTTAACCCAAGTGAAGTTGTTTACTATACCTATAGTAGAAAAATGAGTATTTGTTTACGGAATATCAGATGTAAGTACTAATAAAGATAAGGTTAAATAGAACTAACAAGCAATAAAAAATGAAATCAGCATTGTATAAAATGTGATAAAATTTTAGTTTTTCAAAACTAGCTACGTTTAATAATCAGTTTTATGTAAATCATAGTGAATTTTGCACTAAATTCTAAATTGAAATAATAACCTAGTGTGTGACGTTTACCAATCTTGAACGTTATCGCACACTACTTTTGTGCGTTGCCTTAATAAAATTTTCCTTAAATTGACAGTTACGCTTGCGTACAAAAGTCTTTGAAATAAGGAAACTTTAATAAGTTAACGCTTTGACTTTATTTCGGTCGTGTTAAGGACTCAAGTAAAAGTAGTGAAAATACCTTAATTTCTTCTTTTTCTGTGAAGTGTCAGAATTTGATGTATATTTTAAAAAATAAATTAATTGTAACTTAAATAATATAAAGATTTATTAAAATCTATAATGTCTGAACTATTAGAGATAGGTAAGAATTAAAACTAACAAGTATAATATTCACGTCAACTGTCAACTTATTATCTTACAGAAGTTTCGTGGCGATAACTCTTTTCGTGCCATGCAGTATTAAGGTTTTGCCTTATTAAAATAAAGAAAAGTATAACCTTAAGCAAGTGTGTGCGATAACTCCCTAATATTGACTTGTTATTTTTATCCCTAAAATTTAACCTATAAACAAACATCTAATCGTTGTTTTGATATCGGTTATAATTCATATCTTATTACACAATGGAATACAATTGGTATTGGTGCATATCGATAAAAAATTTAAGATCTTTTAGAAATACATTCGATGGATGCAAATAAAATTGTTTATCAGATTTTTAATGGCTAATCAACCAAACAAAACGCTCATGATCTCATTTGGTATTGCAATATTTTATCTAATCCAATTTTATTACGTGTACCTACGCCGTGCTTAATTTTACAATAATAATAAAATCAGTACACTCGTAGTTATGAACAACAGGTGTGTGTTTGTGTGTGTGCTAGTTGTATTTTATTGCCATACAATGTAAGTTTAATTTATTTATGTATATGAGACCTTATCATTATGTTCAAGATTTCAAATTCACACAATATGAATTATTGTGTTGCTACCTCAATATCCACCTATTATATTTCATCCAGATATGATTATTATTAAACCACAACTATCTTTTTATAACCTGTGGTTGCTTCTCACTCGTCTGACACGTTTTCTATAGCAATTGCTCGCTTTATTAGACACTCTCAATTATTGTTCCTTTGTAAAATGTCATTCAAATACTGATTAATTTGAAAAAAGAACAATATATTATTTAATTTTACCGCAGATTTAACTTTGCAGGACCAGTCTTGCATCTTGTCTCTTTCTATTTAGAATTTATTTGATTTGCATTAAGTATTTTCCAAAGTAATTTTAATTCTTATTTTAGGAAACAAGTACAATTTACACTTTAGCATATACCAAATTATGTCATAGACTTCAATTACTTCTACACATTGTTCTAAAGATATTTTATTTAATTCGAATACAGAGCTATTATGTTAAGCTTAGAATTATCACTTGTTTGCTGAAAGAGAAAAGTTAAATTAGAAAATTTGTATACGTCATTTTAGTTAGTGTCATTTAAAAAAATGTATTGAAAACATTTTTCTGTTTAATTCACGTTTTTAACTTTAAAACTAAATACTTTACAAATAATAGATAACATACCTGTTACTTTAATCATTTCTCAGATTAAGTGGTTTTAACACTAAAATTTGTAGCACTAGTACATACAATAATCATTCACATCGAATGTAAGCAATCTTCCAATATTATGTCATTTGTCTTTGATTACACCTAATATAAAATTTACGGTAATTATCTTCTTCAAGTTCTAGCACTATAATATAATGTTTTCTGATGCTGTTGGCAAGGTGAATGTCGTTAGTAGTAAATTTAGTATATTATTGAAGAGAAAAAATAATGAACCGACCCTGTATCTGAATTTGCTTAGAATTGACGGCAATTACAGTCCTAAAAAGGTGATTCATCCATGAGTAACGCGCCTGTCTGAAAATCCAAGAACGCTACCATTAAGTAGTGTTAACTTTACATGGTTGCCACTTATTCTTTAAGGTACTGGGATTTTAGACAAACCACTAATACATATGTCCATTGTTAATTCGTTTAGCGATTTAAAAATAATAGTGTTAATATGTAGATAAAAGCAATTATTGTGGAATTGTAACAGTATATTATATTACTAGTGTGGATAGTGACATTTTACATACGAAAGATGTTTAGCATAACATAGGTAATTAGTGCAAAATATTTTCTAACAATTTATGTCCCCTATGCATTTTTAATATTTATTTATTTTAAATGTTATTTATAAAATAGAAATCCTAAGGCATATTTAAATTTAGTTTTAAGATTTTTATCAAATTAACAACTATTTCTTTAAAATTCTTTTAATGAAAATATATGGTTCTGATTTTTATCAATTAATATAGATTAATCACAAATATCTTTAACAAATAGAAGTCTGTTAACTGTTATTATTATCAAATTTCCTCTTCTTTCCGTGTCAAAAATATCACACATGTGTGAATTTTAAAATTTCTTTTCAATATTTACAATAAATATTGATTTTGTTACATTTGCTAACATAACTGCATAATTGTAAGTAACATTCTTTCCAATATAACATTATATTATTAATAAATTATTCATCAAAATCATTACACTAAAAGCAGTTTAATAATAATTGCTCTACTGATTGATCAATTAGATATAAGATATAACTCATAATCTGTGCCTATGTGTAGTGAAAACCATTTGTAGCTCAATTTTTTTAAGTGCTATTAATTTCCTCTAATAATTGGGGATCAACTTGTACCATAACTCTTTGGATCATTTATTTCAATAAAAAAATGTATTGCAAACTTACTTATGACACAACAGTTAGCAACATCTGCCTTTTCTATCAAGTCTTAATAATTTTTCAGCAAAGGTATGCCTTTCATTCTTCAGACCCGAAATCTCTAATCAACAAATTAATCTTATTAAAGGAAAAGCAGTAGGTATTTGTTTAATTCATTATGTGAAAACGAATAACAAAAACTAACTATAAGAACTATAAGAACTATAAGAACTATAAGACCTGTAAGAACTATAAGAACTATAAGAACATAATAATATGAGAAATCTATTTTGTAATAAACACGTGTGATTTAAAGATCGTAATAATGCAAACTTCCATCGAGAGGTGGCAACAGTGCTCTGGCTTTAGTTCGCGGTAAGAGGCATCGGCAATCAAATGTTTGAATATATCCAGTTGCCAGTCTGCATTGGTCGTTACGGTGTTAAGTGGTAGAGACGATTTCTGATACTTGACAGTAAAAATATTTTCGATCTAATGGAAGAAACATTGTCGCGCGTTGCGCTTCTTTGATTTGTTGTTCGTGTTTGTGTTGCTTGCGCAAATGTGACAAAATGTGTACTAAGAACGGATATGCGGATTCCAAAGGTATTTGATAATAATATTGCTTAATAGGACTGTTAGAATATCTAGCTTTTGCATGGTATTATTCTAAATTTTTAATCACATTATTTCATGCTTCTATCTAGAATTTAGTGACTATAAAACAGTACCTATGTTTAGGTGTTAAGTGGTACGTAAAATTTCAAACCGGAAAACTCCTTCAACTTTAAGGATAATGTTAAAGTAAGTAAAAAGGTGAAGGTGTTATTAATAAATATTATTACTCACATTTCTTAATTTTTTTTAGTTAAATAATATTTACCTAGAATGTTTTATTACTTATAGCAATAAAATTAATTTTTGAATGTTAAAGTATCGCTTTTTTTCGTGGTTATCTAATCCTTTAACATAATTTGGTAAAAGTTCGTTATAGCGGTTTTCGCTATTATAAGAGATTTTGCAAAAATTCTTTTTCAGGGCGTTTCTATAGGTCGATTATGACACAAATTTGTGTGCGCGTTTTCAAAAATTCATTTCTATAATTTATTATTAATAAAAACATACTTACGGGACGGTGGAGTGAATAGGGGTGCTGGGTGGGGACGAAACAGTAGAAATCCAACGTCAAACACAAGAAAACACTAATACACTGCACTCGGGGCACATGAAAAATGTAAATTAATTTTGAAAAGTATTAAATTTTTCGAAAAACTATCCCACACATGACAAATCTCGTTCGCCATTATTAATGAAGCTGATAACATGAAATTCGTCATTATTAAAATGACAGGCTTGATAGAAGCAACGTTGCCAAACTTCTTATGAAGAATTAACACAATTATCCCCCATTTCCATGAGAAGCAGTGGTATTTTTTGTAGAAATGCCTCCTTCTTTATGTTTAGGTATGTTCCTTTTTTTCTCTACAAATTATAATAGGAAGAAGGAATAACTTAATTTTTCATATCAATTTTGTCCTGTATGTTCCTTTTTTATTCAGCTACTAAGACTTTTTCACTCTATTTGGCAACATCGCAACACATTGCGGTGACAGTCGTGACAGCCATGGCGGTATTATTGTGTTAATTATTATTTATTTTTATTTTTTTAAACAATTTCTTGAACATTTTTGTGAACAGAAAGTGCGGTGTGTACTCTGAAATACTGTTTTTTGGTGTTTAATGTAGGATTTCTATTGTTTCGTCCCCACCCAGCACCCCTATTCACTCCACCGTCCCGTAAGTATGTTTTTATTAATAATAAATTATAGAAATGAATTTTTGAAAACGCGCACACAAATTTGTGTCATAATCGACCTATAGAAACGCCCTGAAAAAGAATTTTTGCAAAATCTCTTATAATAGCGAAAACCGCTATAACGAACTTTTACCCATAATTTTATTTTCTGTCTTATTTACGCTACTGAATACTAATTATTAAACATTAAAAATTATATTTTTAGTGATGACAACTATATTGGTACCTGTTGCAAGTCATACCTATTGTAAATACTCATTTTCTGTTAAAAAGGTTTAAAACATATATTTGTTGCATCTTATTATTTATTTTGGACAGGTGTTTGGTGGTTCCTGTGTTATTCATTTGGGGAAACGAAAGGAAACAATATACGAGTACCTACGTGCGAAGAATAACATATTTAATTGAATTAATAGTTTTTTTACAATACCCAGTTTAATTTTTTTGGCAATAAAAAATTCTATGATTATGTTAAATCTTTCTGTACAATTGTAACCAAAATAAAACTAACTTGCTAGATTTGCATCCTCATGTAAACGCATGTTGTTAAGTCTTAAACAATATTCATTTTATATGAATATTTTTTATATTTTATAAAACAACTGTTAATATTATACCTTTTCATCATTGCATAAACGTTATTTCTTTAATTATTGAAACAATAAAAGAAGTGATTAAATAATTGCACAGTATTAATATTTTTATTATTGTCCATTCGACTTAACCCGATATTATTCAGTTCTGGCCTAAAAAAATGTTATTAGCGGTGGAGATGATTGCTTTGTTCGAAAAAAGTGAAGTGAAACGGCAATTAATTGTAAAATAAATTATTTATACGTAACAAAAACTGCCGATAAATATGATAATTTCGCCAGGGAACAACCAGTAATTGTTGATTGCATTTCAAGGTTAAAATTGTGCTACTTTCATCGTAATGACGCTGCATCTAAATATTAAAACACGATCAAAATGCAGTTTTTTTTTTGAAGATAATAAATAACTCTCAATTATTTAAATTAGTACCCTGTAGATATTATAAATATATTTATAAAGTACGTAAAGTAAAAAATCTTCTAATAGTTTTATAGGATTACATTATAATATATTTAGAAAGAGTTATTCCTTTTACCTCATCAAAATATGATAAACTGACATCCAAGTGACTGGATTTAATAAGTACTCACCCAGGAAACGGAAGTGCATATTGTTTCGTGATAGGTGAGACTTTTTTAGTTAAAAACCCTAAGGCTATGAATATAGACACTTACATTATGTAAACGCTGGATATTTTGTTACTGCATGAATCTAAAGTGAAATTTTCTATTTTGGACTAGCTTTAATAATTAGAATGGTACTAGGTTATGTTAGGTTTCTTGTGAGTGGTCGAGTCCATGGGATCGAATTTTATAGTATTCTTTCGTGCTTATGTATCTCTTTCAAATAAGTACAAGCAATCCTTTAAGCTTAGTTCCCCACCATCTCATAATTTTTTAAATAAAATTTGTTTCATCTTTTTTATCCAACTTAACTGAATAGCAAGATTAGTTGGGTTGTTTTACCTTTTCTAACCTCAAAAGTAAAAGTCAAACCGAAAATAGACACAATTTGTAAATAAAAAATGGAGGAGGTTTTTTAATATTGTTTTTGTAAGTTTACTGATAGTTTGAATCATGTTTAAATAAATTTTATAAACAAAATTATCATTATAAGGTATATCATTCTCAATATCAATCTCGGATTAATTTGAATTCTTGGATTTGTACGAAAGAATACTAGTTATGGCAGAGCAAATTTATTGCTCTTAGTTCTCGACAGTCTATCAAAATTCTGTCTGCTCAAATCTTGGCTCAAATTGAGCTGATATAAGATATAATAAGTATGGTAAATACAAGTTCATTTCCCCCCCTCCCCAAAAAAATGATAAAATGTGTCACAATGTATACAAAATTTTTATTAGATTATTATTATTCCTTTGCTTTAATTATCATTATATTGGATTCGGAAGTGACTGCTGTTGGTGATAAATATTGTAACACTGTTTATCTCCTAATGGTTTCAAAAACAACTTAAGGCAATTATTCTTGTAAGAATAGCGACTAAGAGATTACGAACTAGTAATTTAGATTTTATTAGTGGGTGGCACACATAGGAAAATAACTTAATTGGTGGTCACAACAATACAGAATGATAAAAATATACTATTCTACAAAACGTTTTTAATAATAAAAAGGTTTTAAACAAGAACTGTGTAAATGAAATATACGGTACATTGGAAATAAAATATTTAATAAAAGGCTACAAGTAATGCTAATTTTAATTGCAAAATATAGTTGTAAATGATTTATTCAGTTTTGTGTCATGTCTTGTGGCAAAGTGTAATATAAAATGTATATTAATAATCATTTTTTAAATTATGTTAATGTATTATAAGAATAATAAATGGATTATACAAGAAAAAAATTAATAGTAAATAGATCTATAGGTTAAAAACGAATAATAAAAGATCAATTAAGAATATGCCGACGAGGGGACAGTTTTGAGGTTGATTAGATTGAAAAAATATGACGGATGGTTTTGAACGTTATTGAAAGAACGGTTTTTTAAACAATGCATAAAAAAATAGTTTAAAAGAAATCCCAAGAAAAAAATACATAAAAAACGAGATAAAAAATAGGTATAAGAGAATATCTAAGTTGCAAATACCTGAAAAATAAAAGAACTTAATTTTGAAGAGAAGTAAGAAGCGAGAAAGCAGGAAAAATATCAAAACGATATGTCTAAGAAAAAATCAAATGGCAATGCATTTTTTTAATTATGACTTAATAGATATATTTTTTGGATTAAGTAGTTTTTTTTATATACACCTTAATTTAAATATTTTAATTATTGAACTTGCTCCTATATTAAATTTTTACAAAAATAATTTTTTGTCTTAAAATTAGTTGGGACTTTTGGTAAATTTATCAAGTGTTAAAAAAAGGAAAACCATAACGTCCAGGATTTTAACTCCTTGATATAAAAATAACTATTACAACTATTATTCTGTAATGAATAACTTCAGTTATAGAAAGTCCTTCATGTGCAATTTTACGATTGCTCTACCATGCAGATTTGTTTGTAAATTGATATTAAAATACATGCTCAACCTTCGTGACCTTGATAGTGTAAATTGACATTTGTGTGTTTTCCAAGTTAGTTTTTTTATGCGTATTTATTTTTTTAATGAGGCAACGTTCAGGTATTTCTAATATTGTAACAATATTTTTTGCTATTTACTTCTTACCTACCTCACACAAAAAAACTTTGAACAATCATTACGTTGTTAATATTTTGAAAAATCTTTCAAGTTTTAAGTTCTTATTATCCTCTTTCCATAATAATTCCTAGTTATTGATACAATTTTATTTCCTACATAAAATGTCAAATAACTGTAGTAGCACTTCGCTGAATATTATGCTATGCACGTCTTTAGAGTTTCTAAAATAGTTATCGTAAAATAGAGTAAAAGACCAAACACATGTCATAAATAAAATATAACTAACAGTTTTGCCAGTTGTTAGGCGAATATTTTTTAGTTACAAATTCATGGTTAAAGAACAACTTGTTTACTACTGTTTTAAAACAGCTGGAATTTCCCGTTGGTTAAACAATGAACCTGTGATTTTTTTACAAACTTATTGGGTTCAAAAACATTTAGACAATCTTTTTCAATATCTCAACATCCTGTGACTCAGTTGGACATAGAGTCATTTCATTCATATATTGTTCACTTTAAACCGCATTCATTATTAGTTAATAATTCTTAGAAGTAACTATTCTAAAGGTCATAAAAACACATATACGTATCTGTCACAAAATTGTTCATTCTGCGAATTAAGTTGTGCTTAATTGTATTTAAAAATTGTGGTTCTACAGGGGGCATGAAAAATTTATGAACCATATTATTGAAATTTTATTATACTAAAAGGAAAATAATAAATGTGTTGCTATAAATGCTAATTAACGTCCTTTGTTTTGGCGCATACTGTGTGTAAATTTTGGACACTAAGAATTAGTTTATTTCATGGTGTTTCATATTTTATCACTTCTTATATTTTCTCATAAATATGACATACAAAATAAACTAAAACATATACCAGTATATCAAATAAACCTTTTTTGTGTTATTGAATTTATTGTACCAACTCTTACTCTGTGGAAGTCCATCTTACTAAGAATAATAAACAACTAAACAACCTGACATCTGAAGATGCTCGTTATAGCGAAACAACTGTCATTGTATTATAAACGCTAATTTTTTAACTAAACGTAGAAGTTTAGTTCAAACGATTAGTTTTCTATATTTCTTATTATATTGTGGTTTAAAGTATTTATACATCTATAAATATTTTTGTGGTGATCACACTATTTATGTAGTTATGTATGTAGTTACAATTACTTAGGTACCTACACAAGCTATAGTTTTAAAGTAAAATTTGTAATTATTTTGTACCGGAAGTTTCCTATTCATCTTCATGGTAACCTTAAGTTCGACCTGCCAAGTTTCCGTGTACGTGCAACGAAAATATCACTTTCAAACAAAAAATTAAACATTTGAGGTTATAATGGTCACGGCTATTAAAATTTTAGTCATGTATGCAAAAAGCAATTGCTTCTACACGGCCATATGACTCAATATGTTTTAATCTTTGACAATCATTGATATTCAGAAAATTTTCCTTAAGCACAATTTTATGTTTTAGCTTCCACTGAAATGTTTGTTTTTTGTTTCAAATATAATTTTTTAACGTCGATTTCCTGCTATTCGTTAGTTTTTCGTGTGGATTAGATGATGTAGATTTGCTGATAACAAGCTCATATATTTTGTTGTGCATTTTGAATCATTGTGTAGAATGATATTCAACCGAAAATTTCACACCTCTACTTTTAAACCAATAAGATTTCTTAATTTTGTATAGTTAACATGGCAACTAAAAAAATCCAGAAATTTTTTCGTGGCTCCTCGATATTTAAGTGGAAATTTTTTGACAGCTGAAACCATAGAGAACGCTGAAGCCTCAACGTACAGACCATAGACAAATAAAAATATATTTTCTCTATGGTACAGATGTTTAAACTAGTAATTAAGCTCTGTTATAGATGTCAGATTGGATTAATAATTTTTTTCCAAATTATGGTGTGAAATTTTCTTACCCAATACCACTCAAGCTTAAATTATTCCAAGAAATTTTATTGTACTAACCCTTACTACGTGAAAGTCCATCTTATTAAGAACCGTAAACAACTAAACTAATTCTACAGCGAAACGGCCGTCATTGCATTTCTTATTTTGCGAATAAATAGTGAAATTTCAATTCAAGCTTTTAGTTGTCCAAGAAATTTTCTGATACGAAAATTTTCGGAAACAATTTAAGCTCTTGTGATATTATAAGTAAAAATTACAATTAAGACAATTTTGAACGTTTTTTGTACATCTTTAAATGCAAATTTTTTCCTCAAAATCCAGGACATTACACAATAACTTCTTCATATAGTTTGTATTCTCTTTACTATTTAATAAATACACTTTCCAACATGTATTTTACATTATTTTTCTACGGCTAAATAATTGCCTCACAATGTACCAATTTTCCAACTTACATTAAAAACTCGAATAGTTATATTGTGAGTGTAATTGTCGTCATTAGTTCCTAGGCTAGTTTGAGTGTTAAGTTTCATTCATACAGTTGCTATAATTAAAACTTTTAATAAAGAATATAGACAAGCTGGGTGTGTTAGAGTCATTAAGTAAATTCATTATAACAATTCTGTTAAATGAGGTGTAAAAAAGACATGTTCATTTAATATTAGTGAATACACGTGTGATTTTTAAATTTTTTTAAAGTAATTATAACAGGTTTTTTATTTGGTATCTGTCCTTCCCCACACATTCCAGTGGTCGCAGGCGATGCTTCTTTTTTAAATGATATATAAATCGTGAAGATTGAAGATCTTTTGATTTACGTGTGTTTTTGGCAGCCACGTTCAACTTTTTTGTTACTTTGCAAGCACGAATGCCTTTTAACTCAAATAAATTGCGATTATCATTTTCTTGTATTACTAAAAAAGCGCTTAAACATCGAAATTTAAAGTCTGCAATGTTGTACAAACCATAAACGTCATTGCTTCTTTATTTTATGATATGTCAAAACTTAAATGAATGGGTTTTGCTATAAACCATTTTACAGTTAAAAAACGTCTATAAAAACTTTTCAATAAGTTAATTTCAAGCTGTGGCAATTGTCTTATTATGTATTGGTTATTGGGTTTTATAAAATTGCACAGTTTTAATAAAACAAAGTACAAGGTCAACACAATTTTTTGAAGGTAACCATAACTTATCTATAACCGTGTTCATTTTTAATTAATGATATTATTTAAGGTGAAATAGATTAACCTTTACAAAATTTTTAGGTTAATATCTACTTTACTGCAGTTTCGATCTGGTTTATTAAGACTTTTCGGATTTTTGCATCGTTTATGAGTATCCGTATATAAACAGAGTCCATGAAGAAGTGACCTAGTGCCTAATAAATATCCTAACTTTCTTTGAACTACGTTTAAGTAATATATTTGTTAATCTAAATTTTACATTGACTAGTAAGTAAATCAATTTTATCATAAAATTAAATACTTTGTTGAATAAATTTTTCTCAGGATAACATATTAGGTTTTTTCCAACAGATTTGGAAATTGTACATTGTATCATCCGGTACATGCGCAGAAAGAAAAGTGCATCTAAATATCGCTATTGCATTTTTTTACTACTTAAGGACATGTACTGACAGTTTTCTTGAAAAATACTATACTTTGGGTTAAAGGCATAACATTTTTTAATACTAAAAATTTTTTGGTTCGCAATACATACTTAGACATGTTTTATGTGGTTTGCAGTTCCATAACTTTTTTACATAGATTTAACTCATTTAACTAGCGGTTTTTTTAATAAATTAGTTTGTTTTTTGTATTTGGTGCTTTTTACTTAGAGCGTTTATAACTAAGTCGGTGATAAAGTGTAAAAAAATCGGTTTATGCAAAGGAGAAAGCGATTATTTAATTTTATATAAGAAGTAGCTAAAAATAACACCAATTAATTAATATTATCCCTATCTCATTCCTCAAAAGATATAACTTTCGGTTATTATTTTGGAATTGGAATTATTAAAGTCTCTCACATGCCATCACTAAGATATCTATTTTTAAAATACATATGCATTAACGCTAGTGTGAGGTTCATGACCTTCTAAATTGGAAATAGTCTCTTTTGATGAGATAAGTATCACTTCGAAGTATTATTCTCTAAACCAAGAGACTCTGTATGCCCTTAATGGAGTCAGAAGTCATAAAAATTTTAGGCCTAACCCATTTCAAAAGGGTTTCTCGGCTGAACGTAACATGATAAAACAATAGAAGGATGTTTTTATTTACTTAAAATTGTTGCTTTTAAATAGAGAAAACAAACATTTATTGTTTTGTAAATATTTCACATAGTGATAAACCGGTTTGTTAAAAACAGAAATAAAGTTATTATGTGTTAACTCTTTAAAATAAATAATTGTGAATATTGTATCATTTGTATTTACTCTTTAGTTTGATTTTTAGATCGTGCTAATATTTTTTTTGTAGTTAACTTTTTAAAAACTACTTCTGATTTAAAATCTTGCCCATATCAATTTGCTTGTAAGTGTAATCCTTTAATTTTTCTAAACATTTTATTTTTTTAAATGTTACCGTAATTTTTTTATACTTTAAAAATAATGTCATTAATTTATGTTTTTTTTTAATATTAGTTTTAACACTTGTTAAAGCTGTTTGGATAGAACATCTGGTGTCAACTACTATCGTCAGCAGTTGTAATCAAGTAAAAAACCTGGTCACAGAATTATAACCTACACAGAAGCGAATCTTACTGGCGGTCCGTTTGATGTTGTGGTGACCGTAATATTTGACCTTAAGCACCACTTACAGAGTTATACACTGAGAAAAAGGCAATTTTTATGAAGTTAACTTTATATCTGTGTAAGTAAAATTGCCTTTTTCTCAGTGTATAACTCTGTAAGTGGTGCTCAAGGTCAAATATTACGGTTACTGTAATCTGCCCAAGATTCGCTTCTGTGTAGGTTATAATTCTGTGACCTGGTACAGTTTCTTAAACTTTAGTATATGTAAACTTCCATCATTATCGAATATGTTTTACATTTGTCTCTGTAGAAATGGCGGGTGATTTGCTATTCGTCCACTACGTATGCTGTGATGCGTACGATTTGTACAAGGGCTCTTCAGGTAGATAATCCTTTTGAATATTTGTTAAAATATTTATATAGTGGATATTGTATAATTGATTTGCTTACATTTATTTATTTCGTTCAATGTGATTAACATAATTGCAAGACAAAAATTTAACACAATCATTTTAAATGCTTAGATTAGGTTTGGTTAGGTTACAATGGTAAAATACGTACGTAGAAAAGAGTATTAAATAGGGTTTTACACGAACAATTCCGTTTTTATAGTCTTAGAAAAATAAAAATAAAACAAAAATGTGCCTTCGTAAAAGTTACATTACGATACGCAAATGCGTTTTATAATGAAGTGCAAAATATAAAAAGTAGTTTTTTTAATTACAATTTTTTTAACATATGAGTTTTGAGGTTTCAAAATAATAATATTATTTGTAACCGGTAACAAAGACAGGTCCAGGCATTCTTTTCGAAAATTGTACCTTAATATTCAAACCTTTAACTGTAAGGAATTAAAATAAAATGACTCTAACTCTTCTGTTTTTTACTCGTTCTATAACTAGTGGTTTTTTCGAGAGTTTTTTAACTGTTGTCCCTTCCTAGTCCAACTTGTCACGTTTCCGGTCCCTAAATTGTAATTTTGATATTCATGAAACCCTCGATGAATAGTGAAACCTTTCATGATATAGGAGACGTCGTACTCCCTTTTCTACAGAAACATGCTAAAGTTGTTTTTCTTGTCGTATTTAATTGACATTATATCAACGCAATAACACACATTTGGGGCCAGTACTTGTTGCACAAGACGTGCGAGATGAAGTTTAATATCATTAAAGGTTGAAATAAGATAGAACGATTTGACGTTTAATTGTAGGTATTCGCATTAAGCGAGTGTTACGTGCAGATATATTTTATGGGATAGATGAGGGACCTCCCAACTTCGTTCGACACAAAAGCGGTAGAACAGCCTTAAAGAATATTAGGACATTCCAAACCACGTGACAAATCAATATGCGGCTGTAGAGCAAAAAACAACAGAATTATTTATATTTTAGGTGTTTTGGAGTATTTTTTTGTATGTTGGAGTAATTTTTTTCTTGAGTATTTTTACAATTTGAAAGTATTTTGGATTTACATGTTTTTTCTTATTATAATGTTTGCTTCACAAGTTAACTAGGTATATAATGACAATTAGAAGGTAATACAGACAAAATTGACTCTCCATGAACAAAATGTTTAATTTCTGACTCAGTGAGATCATCTCTTTTAATTCTAGCGAGGTTAATTCATTTTTTTCTTTCAAAATCGATAAGTTGTAACAGTAGGTACTGAATAAACCCCCATTTTATCTCTGTGTTAAAAAACACAAACAAAATAAAAACCAAATGAAATATTTAATAAAACAAAAACGGACATAAACCTTTAAAACTTTTAGTTTGACATATCATTGGATTGCCCCATTCCTAACTCTATTTTACCTTTCTTTAAGATCTTATCGTAGTGTGTTAATTTAAAAAAAAGTTTATTTTTTTTCGTTACGCCACTGGTAAATGCCTGTCCGTATGACGCATAAAAGAGTTTTAAATCTTTAAAAACTAACACGTCAATAACAACCGAGATAGATAACTGATCTGAGACAGTTTATTTGCTCTAGGCAATGTTTGTACCTTAATGCCGGCAAATGAATATAAAAACAAATGCCAGTAAATGTGTTATAAGGTTTAGTGCGAAACTGTATTTGATATCGAGTTTTAGGACGATGGCGTTTTTTAGGTTAACGAACTTTAATATTTTGATTTCTGAAAATACTTTTTTATCGGGTTAATAGCCATTTGCTGGTTTATATTTTACAGAATTTTACATACCTACTACTAAAACTAGTTTTTACATTTTTAAGTAAATTATTGGGGCGTTCAGCCGAAAAAAGCGATTGACAACGCGTCCAAGCGCTGAGAAACAAACTATACAGTTGTCGGTCAGGACTCGTTTGATAACTTTAATAATTTTGCTTATAGTAGATTTGTAATTTTATGTTTCTTCCACACTACATACTATTTATTATGTTCTTAATCTCTAATTTTTTAAAATTAATAATTTATACTTTAGAAACGTATAAAATTTAGATTAGAATTCCTAGCTACGGTGGTGGCTATTTACCGCTTACGAACGCCATTTTGTTTACAAGCACTTGCAATCCCTTTTTTCGGCTGAACGTCCCCAATGTTTCTTACATACTAACAGCGAACAGCACATCACGAACAAATCCAAGCAAAATTTTACAGTTGATATTAGCGTGAGCCAATGGGGAAGAAAACTGCACATTTTTGCAACCACGCGTCGCCACTGTAGCTTGACTCAAAATAATAGAAATATCCTATTAGAAAATAGTAAACAACGGCAATTATCTTACTGTATTCGTACTAGGATACCCCGTTGAGTAGCAATAATAATGGATATCACTCATTTCCCAAGGAATCATCAATAAAAAAAACTGTGGATAAAAGCTTTAAACCTACAAAAAATTCTAGGTTATGTTCAAAACACTTTCCCAAGGCAGAGTTTTAAGGTATTAGTTATTATACACCTTATAAACTATTTTAACGTCATCGGTTTCATTTTGTTCTTGCGTATCCCGAAGATTAAATTTTGATCAAAACTCTCAAGCCTGAAAAAGGTTAATAAAACATTGGTTTTAAGGTTATGTTCAAAGACATAAGAATAATAAAATGTTTGAGATAACCTAGCACTACTTAAAGATATTGCACCCAGTTAAAGCAATGTATCTTGAAAGTCTTAATTGACTAGCTTTTTCATCACAATTGGTTAGAAAAATAACATAAAAATGGGGGTTAAATTATACCTGTTAATATTAACTCCTCTTTCAACATTTTTAACGTCCATGTATTGTACATGTTTCACAGAAGAAAATACAATGCAAATTTTGGTTTCTTATAAAAACTCAAAAATCACGAAATCAAATATTTGGATGCTGGCAAACAAACTGTTATGAGTCGAGCTATAGGAGCGCCCTCTACAAATAGCTTTGCGTTTTCTTCCCCATTAGCATCAGCATGTGTGTTAGTATTTGTTAAATATTAAATTTTCCATTAAGGTGTGCTTACTATTACAAAAATGAACTAAATTGAAACAAGAGGTGCGTTACACAGTTAATCTGTAAAAAAGGGGCAAGAAATCTATAAATGCAGAAATATTGTCCTATTAACATGGTATTAAATTAGATAATTAATTGATACCTACAGCAGATAGATTATAGATAGCTAGAAAGATTGATAAATTGTCTAAATTAAATATATTTCCTATTATTAGGGGAAATAATTTAAAAACTATCCTCCTATTTTAGTGAAAAGATGTTTGATACTGCCGTTTATAGATCATTGATTAATTTAATGAAAAAAAATAATTTGGTAATATCTATTGCAAAATTGTTATATCATAATGTACCAATCGCACCTTGAATTTTTATGAATATACTTAATACAAAATTGTCTGCGTTCTAGATTTAAAAATTGATAAAAAAAACTGCCTTACTGATTAGTTAACAGTACCTCTAATAATTTCCCATTAGATATATTGACTTTTTTTATTCTTGAAGATTGATGACTCACATTATCGTCAATGCAAGCAGTAAAATTATTATCAATTATTTAAACAATTTGCAATATAAAATAAATTTGGTTTAGTTTCTTTGATACGTAGAAAGCTGACCCAATTTTACTCCTAAATTATTAATTAAATAAATAAAACAGAATTTATTTATTATATCAATTGCTAACCTTATGTGCAGATATTAAATTACTAATTATATGCTTTGATTATGGGACCTCTCTGTTATATGTTATATCCTAAAAATTGTTGCCAGTGACATGTATAACCTGTTTTATTTTTTGTGATCATATTATTTCCTAATCGTAAATAACGTAATGTTGTTGCTAATTTTATTCAGGATACTCAAGTTTTAATACATTTTTATGTTATTTTTGTTTACTGTTGATTCGTAACGAAATAGAATATGGAACTAGAAGGTCGCCAACATTGTTATCACACATGATGTGTGATTTTTTTCTTCTTGATCTGGTCGTCAATGTTCTCTTTGGAGTATTTCTTCCTAGTCTAGCAAATTAATAGTCTATTATCAATTACGAAAAAGAGAAAATGTACTGAATGTCACTGTTTAAGATCATTATCAGTTATATTTTAAATATTTTAAACATAATTAACTGGATTGTTAATTATAAACTGCTATTTACCTTTACTAGGAGTGAAACGGTAACATGAATTTAATAAAAAGTATATTAACATATTCTTATAGCTAGTACACCCCATTGATTAATTAAAAAGAACTTTCTTTTCTTGTTTATGGTTAATAAGTCACTGGTTTATTTAAAATACGTGTAAATAAGTACGTGACTGAGGTAAACAATGTAAGAAAATTTCTTAACCAACACGATTTATTAAAAAAAGTAAAGGTATTTGTAATTTTCATTTAATATAAAGAATGCTGTAATGAGTAATAATAACTAAACTTTTATTAAACAAACTGCTGTGCTATTAGGAAAATTTTTGGATTTTTTTATACCTTCTTCAACATTGTTTCAAATATAAATAAAAGTATTTAGTCAAAACCTCTAGAATACTAGAATGATAAGAAACAGAAAATAAGAAATTGTGTAACAGTACGCTAAAAATCTTGACTATAAACAAAAAGAAATATTAACAGAAGAGGCGGGTGTAAGATACCTATAGATGAAGAGAAATTTTCAAAACATCATTACTTACTTTACTTATTTCTAAGCCTTTCTACCTTTTTAGGTGTAAGGCTGTTTGGGTTGAGTTTTGCATTTTTGTCTCCACGTTTTCCTGCCCCTTGTTTATTTGTGCGCTTCTTCCCACACTACTCCTCTTTTCATAACTTCCTGCCTGACACTTTCAATCCATCTAGTTCTTGGTATTCCTCTTCTGCTTTTTCCGTGTACTCGCTGTTTTAACACATGTTTTGTAAGTCGTCCGAAATTCGGCACATATCGCTAATTCTAGCGAAACGGCTGTCATTGAATTTAAAACGTAAGTATCATTCAACCGTTTAGTTGTCTACTGTTCTTAAGAAGCTTTATTAAGATTTAATACAAAAATAGATACCAGTTATTGGGTTTTATAATAGAATTTGACAAAATTGACCTTATTTAGTGGAAGTCCATGTCCTTCATACACTAAAGATTTAGAGATTATTCTGGTTACATTTCCCTTTATTGGGACGAAAATTTTATAAATAAACCCTGAAAGTTTTGTTTTGCTTAGCGTTATTAAAATAGGTTAACAATTTTTTTCTTTCTTTTTTTTTCGAGATAACTTGACTGATCTCTGTATTATAAACGACGACGTCTGGTTGGCGACAGCCGTTCGAAATGCATGTCGACTACGTAATTCATATTTACTTATTTTAAATTATCAGCATTCCCCGATAATCGCGTATAAACTTGTTGAAGTACATATTTGGAATTAATTTCTCTCTGTGAACGTAAATAAACTTTGATTACCATAGCAAGGTGCAATGATTACAAAGTTGTAAGAAGTAAAAATTTTTTCTAACCTTCCGTTATAATTGTTTGTTAACAACTTAACAACAGCACTAAAATGTGCGGTAGTGTAAGTACGGATGAAATTTAAACATAAAAAAAATTTTAAATTAAAGACTTTCTACTTGCCGTTTTGAGGTTTCGAATCATTTCCAAACTAGAGTTTTCTAAAGAAAAAACAACTACTTCCCGGGTATATGCTCTACGGACATTGGATTGTATTTCAATAGAAAATTTGATAGCAAATGAAAGGAAAGAATACTACTTGCAGACCGATTTCCCCAATATTGTGTCTTCACCAGTACGGAGTAATTAGTTCTTCTTATCCCGTATAATAGAATTCAGAATGACTCTTTTACTCTTTTTTATATAATCGAAAGTCTGGTGGGGCATATAGCCAAGGAAGTAGTTATTTTTTCCTGGTATTTTGAAATTTATTTTATCCCATTACTACCCATTTACACTCCCTTTATTTAAGGCAATTATTTAACAGTTGTATTTTGTTGCAATATTGTTGGTATTTGCAACACTTCTTGAAATATTATTAGCGTCTGTCAAACAGTTTAAACTTTTTAAAAAGCAAGGTGCGTGCATTCCCAAAAAGTTAAAAAAGTTTTATTTTGGTACACTGCCGAGCAAAAAATGTAGCTCACTTTAAATAATTTAAGGAAAGGCAAACAATCTTAAAAATAAAACTAATCAGGGAGTCATGGGCATAGTAGGCGATGAAATTTATATTGTTGTATATGGATGCTATTTGTCATAGTCATAGTTGGCGTCTGTCACATTCTGACACCTTATTTGCAACCCTTGTTAACAACAATATTTAGCATTAATTACTAATTCATATTGCATTGATAGTTTTTCAATTTTATTCTCTAAAACCGATCCGTGATCCGTTGTATGGTGTATTGTGGAAAGTATTGTTTATTTACTGATTCAAACTGCATCTAGATCCTATTATTGTGGCACGAATTGGAGTGTTCATACAAGATGGTAGAGGACAACGTGAAACCGCTAGAATTGTTGGTAAGAGACTCTGTGCTGTACAAAATGTGTTCCAACGTTACCAGGACAATGGTCTTATAACCAGACAACCCGGATCTGGCAGAAAAAGAGCCACTAGTCAAAGAGATGATAGATTTTTTTAATGTCAAGTTTGCGGAATAGAACAGCTTCTGCAGTTTCGCTACGTAATCAGCTTCAAGAGGTTAGAAACGTTAATGTTGGCGAATGGACAGTTAGAAGAAGGCTTCGTGCTAGTGGATTGTCTTGCAGAAGGTTGGCTACAGGACCAACGTTGAACCGCCAGCATCGAATTGCAAGATTGAATTTTGCTCGAAATCACTTGTAATGGAACGATGACGACACTGGAGCGAGGTACTCTTTACAGACAAGTCTGAAAATATACTTGATCAAAACTATATTGGTAGGTATATCAGATTTTCTGAAAAGAGACAACAGTTAAAAGGGATCATTTTTGTTAAAAAAAAATAGGACGAGGGTGATAACGTGATTATTTGTTTTTTATTTTATATTCTTTACAAACCTCTTTTTTCACAGGGCTCTTGGAAAACAGCTTACAAATCACTTAAACCATAACCTAGTTTATAATAAAATTCATTCCCCTTTGTCAGATCCATCGCTTTAAAAAACATCAGTTAAGCTGCACATCCAATGTTGATTGACTAATAAATAAACGGCGTATAAGCGTCTAATATATTACTCTACACCCAATTAAAAACTTAAAGATTCATCTTGATATAAAAACCAATTCGTTCCGTCAATTTTTTACGCTCACGTCCTTTTTGTCGTTCATAAAATTACCTAATACGCTTAAATCCAATTTTGATTCACCTTTTTAGGTCCCGCCGGGCCTGTTTAATTTTTTTCTGTTAATAACTAAGAAATTTAATAAGTATTTATTATAAGATAAAATCCAATGCGTAACATGGGCGTAGAAAAAGGTTTTTCAATGAGAGACCATTTTTGACATGTTAGTAAGTTATTAGGTAAGATTCTTCATATTTTGCGTTGATTGGTTTAAGTTGACTTTTTTGCTCCATAAGTTCAGACAGTTAATTGATTATTGGAGAGCTGGAATATCTCTTCTTTTTGATTAGATATTTCCTGAGATAACTCATCTCTATGGCTGGATTTTTCTGGGCTGTCATCTTTTGGCTCGCTATTTGCTGGGTTAACAGATTACTCACCTCTTTGACCGGATGTTTTTGCTGGTTAACTCCTCTCTCTCTGGTGATTATTTTTTGAGCCATGCTGTACAGAAACTACTCTGTTTAATAATTCATCGATGATTGGCTAGCATTTAGCACAAAACATTAAAAATTAAGCGTTTTCATTTGACTAAACTACAAAACTGTTATTTTGACAGGTGCAAAAAAAATCATCTAGGACAATTCCTAATGTAAAATATACCTAAAACTAAAATATGATGATTAGCTAATTAGCTTTTCTCCATCTTTCTGTGTGGCAAAGGATCACTACCAAAAAGCTTGAGCCGTTTGAGCCTTGGCTATATCGTAGAATCCTGAAAAAGAATACGTTAGAAGAAAAATTGCAAGAAGGTAACAACAAAAAATCATTAATGGTTGTTTAAACTTTTGTGCCGCTCTTTTTAAAATAAATTAGGAGATATTTTGTAACTGTGAAAGTTTTTAACAAAGATATTTATAGGGATTTCAAAATTTTGGACTATAAATTAACAATTTTAAATACATTTTTTAATAAGAACAAAAACCCGATACGATAATCGAACCACATAAATTTAAATCCTTAAATTATGTCCAATACCATTAACTGGGTCTCTCCTTTTAAGAAGTAAGTGGGACGAACTGAGAGACCTTCTCAGTTAATTACAAAAATAAAATTGCCGTAAATCTTTATTACATCACTAATTGCCGTTGTATAGTAATTAATTTTCTGTGTTGTGATCAAACGGACTTTGATTTAGGTTCAATGTTTCGCTGTGTTAATAATATTTTGGGTAACTCAATACTTAGTTATGTATACTGAAAAATATTTGCCTCCCGTAATTACTTGATTGTGATAGTGAATACGTTTATATTCACTATATTGATAAAATAAGTTTTTTTTAATAGTACCTATAATTTCTTCCAAATTCATCTATTAAACAAAAATCATCATTAATCCTTACTTTCCCGCACTCTAGCCTTATCTCATCGTTCCTCACGTGATCCCTCAGTGGTATCCCAAAAATTACTTTTTCCATTTTTCTTTGTTGTATGTAGATGTAGATTTCTCCATTCACCACGTCGTCTTCTAACCCTCGCTCGACCCTCGTGCATTGCTAAACAAAATCAAGACTCGTCACTAAAGACAATACTGTTCCATTCCTGATCCCAGAGTTACCGTTCTCTGCACCACTCAAGGCGATTGCGTCGGTGTTCTGGAGTTAAAGGGAGGACTCAGTGTGGTCGGTATGAAAACAGGCCAAAACGTCTTATTCGTCGGTAAACTCTTCGCATGCCAATAGGTCTTCCGTGTTCTGCAAACCATTCATTTGCAATGGACCTGGTAGTGGAGAAACGGTCCCCTAAGGCCAATAATCTTATGCGACGATATTCACGGTCTGTTGTTCTACGGGGGCGTCCAGAGCCCTTTGCTCTTTGCGTACGGCCTTCTCGAAGCCATGCCTGACAACACCTAACCACGGTGTCTACACTTCTTTGCACTCTAACTGCAATTTCCCAAAAAGAAAATCCAGCTTCCCGAAATCCCACTATACGACCTCTATCAAACTCATTAAGTTGACGAAATCGTACAGGTTTCCATACCCTAGGCATCGTAACCAATCGTAAAGAATGTCAAGAACCAGAATCCGCAAAATTTGTATCTTTATTACGGCTACAATATTCATTTTTGATTTGTTAGTGGATTTCAAAAAAAGCCGTATAAAAACCGAAATCTTCAAATGATAAGGATGAACATTTTATCAATTGTTTATTTCAGTAAAATAAATAAATTCTCCAAATTTTATTAAAATAAAATCATTTAAACTGGGTGTTAGGATTTTTATGTCACTTAGTATATTTATGTAAAAAATTTATTTAATTTAATATGATTTTAAGTAAAACAGGCGCTAATCTGTACTGGTAGAGCGCAAATATCAACGTATTAAGTATTAAATACAACTGAAGACTTCGCGGGAAATGAAAACTGATAAGTTTGACTCAAAAATCTGCTATGATTATTGCAAATTATTATACATAATGAGATTACCTCAGGTATCTTAACTGCAGTCAACCATTTCTCTAGAAAAACACTACACATATTTGTCCACCAATTCATAATCTCCTCCAGGTTTCTTGAAGTTCTTATATAAATTATTTCTATGTCCATTGGATTGTCACCAGCATTTCTTGGGTTTCTTAGGTTTGTATCATCAATTCTTACACCCTTATCATCCCAGTTGAGTCGTTTCGTTGACTATTCTAAGACAGTAATATTTAGGTGAAACGGTATCTCTTTGTCTGACTCCTGTTGTGTATAGATTTACCTTCATTGTAGCAAAAATTTTTGTTATTATAAGTTAGGTTAGCAAATCACGCACGAGCAGTAATGATTCTGTGATTAATTATGTTTATTTGAAATTATAAATGTAATTATATTGTGTTTTCAAAAATTGTAAACTTACAAATAAACATTATTCTATTCAATTCTAATTAATAAAGAATATGTGCGACTCCAAAAAATATTAGAATACGTAATAACTAACTAATAATAGATGATAACATCATCCATTTTTAATTAGGATTTTTGTTAAAAAATCAGTATTCCTTATATAAATCAGTATGTCCTATAAGTACTGAAATTTGTAAGTGCTTGTTGTTCTTAATCTGACTATTTTCAGTTGGAGGAACATAAATTTTTAAAAATTACAAACTGTAACCAAATAAAAAATAAATTCCCCTTTTAGTGTTAACTGTGGACCATTTTAATAAATTTAATCTAAGTCACACCATTTATATTTGCAATCTCTACTCACTAATTAAAAGAAGACTGCATTTTATACCCAGAATTAGTTATGTTAATATCGTAATAACTGGATATGCATTTGAATTCATGCAGCCTCGCCGTCAGCAATCAATTGTTTTAAGATAGAATCAGCCAACCTTATCTACCTGCATAATCATCGTTGTTCTATACGATTTGTCATAGATCAATCTCTTACGAATCTAAAATTCATGCGTTAAGCTATTCCCACTTAATAACGACCATACCTTCTTATTTTCTTTGCATAAAAAAATACAAAACTTTCTTGTAACCTCAGTGCAATAACCATACATTTAAAATTTCCTACAAAAACAACACACTAGCAAGGTTACATTGGCCCCACTTCCCAACCTTGAGCAATACCATATCGGTCAGTTTTATTGTTACTACATACCTGTCACACCGTTTTGTTCAGTTCGCAATAAACAATTGAATAATAATGTCAGCACACAGTAAAAAACTCGCGCGTTGTGTGGAGTTCGTTCCAAGGTACGTTCAATCAGCTCATATTGTTTCTGTTGCATTGTTTTCTTTTTTATCCTAAACACAAATATAAAAAGCCGTCCTGCACATGTTTCTCAAATAAATACGACAAAATATCCTTGGGACAATTGATACGAACTTAATTTATGTGAGACATTTTTGAAATGTAGCTCTATATTCAAACAATTATTTTATAATTTAATTTTGCAGTCATTTGTATTAGCTTTAATTATTTGTAATTATTCATTTACTGGTTTAAACGTACGATTTTTTTACACAAAAGATTATACTAATATTGATAAAAATAATTATTTGCTGATTCATTGTATCCTTGTCATATTGTCATTCGAAAAATTGCTTAATAAGCAAAACGTAGAATTTTTAACATAAAATTATTTTTATTCTCTGAATATATTAGCAGCATAATATATATTGTTTTGCATTTTAATGCGAATATTGTTTTACAGTGTTCTGGTTTACTTATGTTTTATTTATTCTCTTCGTGATAAACAACGGAATACCGTCAGTAATAATTCGTCGTTTGTTTCAGGTTCATCGCAGGAGTTGATGCCGACTATTATGGGAGCTTTTGATGCCATAATAGGAAATAATACGAAAGAAAGCGAAGCAGATATAGAACTTAAGACTAGTACCCCGAGACGTAGTCATCAAATCAGTAATTTTGCCAATCTATCTCCTTACGTGCAGAAAGTGCTGTCTAACGTACCTGAACAAGAAATCAGTAGAAAGTTTTCTTCTGAAGAAACTTTAGGACCAAGAAGATTTAATACAAAAAGTACCTACAGATCTTTAAGATCTCCCGATAAGCATATCAATAAATCCAACGAAAACCTGGAGATTATATCGACTAATGTCCAAAAGATGTTATCAAATCTTCCAGATACTGAGCTGGTAATCAGCGCTAGCAACTTAAATCTAACGAGAAACAGTTCCTATTTATTTAATGCATCGAATAGAACTGAGTTTCTTAAGCAAATCCTCGCTAATGGAGAACAAAACAATGAAGAACCGAAAACAAATGGTGTTAAACAATTTTTGTATCATTCGGACAGTGGTACTAGCGGTAATAAAGACACGAATAATAGTGTAGTGGATCCGGAAAACGACAAATGTGAAAGTGAACATTTCGAAAACTGTGATAGTTACAATCAAAAACCTTTGGGTAGTTACTTACATAGCTCGCATGGAATTGCTTCAAGGACGCCGGTTGGAAGAAAAAACGTAGGAAAATATTTACAGGTAACTTTTAAAATATAAAAATATACTGATAGATTATTAATATTTAGAACACTTCTCATTGTGTAGGCTGTTGTGTTTTTAGTAATTTTGGAAGACCATTTTTTTAAATATTAATAAAGTTAATTTTAATACATTTTAAAGCCTGATGATGTAGCAGCCGTGGTGTGCTGGCTAAGTGCGTTGGCTGGCATACGAAAGGTTCTGGGTTTGATCCCCAGTACCGGTGATAAATATATAAAAATAAAGTACGGTAGCTACCTTTCGCAAGGCAATAGCAAACCACCGAAAGTATTCTGCCCAGGAAAGCCTCTCACAGTACAAATAATTGCGAGAGGTCACCTACGCTCTCTACAGAGTATGGCACGCGAAGAAGAAGCCTGATGATGATCTGTTGAACGAAACATAATAATAATAACCAAAAGGTTTTCCACTGTACGTATGGAATTTAGATTAGATAAGTGCAGAACCTTAAACATCAAGAAGGGAAAAACCTCGAAAAAAATAGGCAATGGAGGTGTGGCGCTGCCTAATGCAGATATAATCATTGCCATGCAGAATTGGAAAACATACAAATATTTGGGATTTCAACAGGCCAGGTTGTTAAACCAAAAACAGTCCAAGTCCAAAAACAGGCATCAGGCATCAGTATACACAGAGGGTCAGTTCATTACTAAAATCTGAATTGAACACAGGAAACGTTGACCAAGCAGTTAATAGATATGCCATACCTGTGTTAACTTATTAGTTTGGGATTCTACGATGGACAAAAACTGAATTGGAAGTTATTCAGAGAACAGCAAGGACTATAATGAACAAGCACAGATATCACCATCCATTCCATATCGTCAGTGCTTAGAACAACACTGCCGAGAAACATAATCAATCAATTGACATAATCAATCTACACAAGAAGCAGATAAATAAATTACGAGACTTCTTTATCACCAAATCACTGTCATCGAATTTACATAAATTTGTTATTGGAGCAGATAAAAAATATTCGCCTCGAAATTTAGCAGTCCCTAATATGGATTTAGAAATAGCAACAGATGCTAAAAAACAAGTAAAATGGACCCAAAAAGCTCTACATGGTTGACATTATCACGTCCTAAACCAACCACCATAAAATTGCATCAAATAGGTGGCTTGCTGACGGTACCTTGTTCCCAGATACTAAAGGATTTATGATGGCCATTCAGGATCAAGTAATTAATACTAACAATTACAAAAAATGTAGACGGTGTCAACAAACTTCGGAAACCATATAAGACATAACATCAGGATGTAAAACAATATTCAATACCGAATATTTGCGCAGGCACAACCAACTGTGTAACATTATTCACCAGAAACTGGACAATAAATATGGACTGATAAATACTTATACACCCTATTATAAGTAAAATCCACAGGCAGTACTCTAGAATGCGGATTTTAGACTCTACTACGATAGGTCCATTATCACCTATAGACAGGTGACGAATAATCGACCCGACATTGTTGTAGTGGATAAGAAAGCTAAATCGGTGATGTTGGTCGCTGTTGCAGTTTGCAGTTCCAATTGTTAACAATACTTTGGACAAGTATAATGAAAAGACAGCGTGCACCGATCTTGCTATGGAAGTGGGGCAGAAAAAGTGGAGGTGGTACCGATCATCGTAACATCAACTGGACTCATCCCCAGAAGCCTTGAAGACAGTTTTAATAAGCTTTGTTTTCATAAAAACACTTTTTTAGACTTGTAAAAAGCAGCAATTTTAAAAATATGTATGTCACACTGTTCGTAAATTTTTAAATATGTAAATTTGTGTTTACGCCCGGGATAGGCGTAAACACATGTTTAAACAAATGTTTTTTATTTTATTATTTTCCGTGGTTAGCACGGTGGTCCTTCGAAACTTGGGATATCGCTTGGGATTGACTCGAAGGCCACATTTTGATAAAAACTATCTTCAAAGTTATCACCATTTAATTTTTCAATTCATGCATCCACTTGTTTTATCCTATCTGTGCCGATATGTTCAAATGGTAATAACTTAGCTTTTAAATCTAATTCTGTTAATTTATGATCACTTTTAATAGAAAAATGTCTCCAAAAATTAGCCTATTAAATCTTTTAGCTTTATATTACATATTAAAATATTCAATGGTGCACTGCTGTAAAAAATAATTTGAAGTAGTAAATAAAACTGGAGACAAATATTTTGCTTCTTGTGAAATATCTCATTTTGGAACGACTCCAAACCTACTAATTTTCAAGCTTGATATTTCGTATCCTAAAAGATTATCAATCATTTTAAGTATGTTGATACAATCCACGATGCAATAGGTATGCAGTTAAATCATATTAATGAAAGCTCTGTTTGTCGTAAATTTGTGTTACTCAATCCTGTTGCATTTTCGTATATATTGTAATGCGACCATCAAATATTTTTACTCAAATAAGTAAAAATAAAAAATAATTATAGACTAGTTCAGTCGATTTACCTTGTCTGTACTTTTCAGCATCAAGTATATTACCAAATATATTATAATGTATGTTTCTTCCAAGTTAACATCTAAGAAAATACGTGCACGAGATCTATTTATAACTAATCTCTTTATTTAACACTTGGCTACTTGCGATCGTTCCAAAATAGTTGTCACTTTAGATAAACAACTTTTCATAATATTCGTATAGCAAATTATTTTGTCCACCCGTGAACATGATATGTTTTGTAAACTATAAATAAGATTTATTAATACTTTATTTATAAATTTAAATACCGTATTAAGTTTTATTTTATATTTTTGTTTTTTTTTTACTTTATTTATTATGTATACCAACATTCTATTAACAACTCAACAGCTGAAAGTAGTTACTCTAAGCTCATTGTTTTAATCAAAGTTATTACCGATTAAATGGATTATATTATGTTTATGTACCAATTAGATTTTATTAGACACTAAATTTATGAACCCAACATTTTGTACTGTGCATCTATGTTTATTTTGCCAGAGCAATTGGTTATTATTGTCTTATTCATTGGTAAACAGTAATCTCGTTGTTAACTGACTTCAAGAAAAGTGAGACTTTATCTGCTTCAATTATATTGTATCTACTAAATCACTCAATCTCTTGGAGTCAGTTTTCCCATAAATCTCGAGATAAATCTGGATGAGTCCATTCATGTCTCCAACCAAAAAAACTGTAAGATTGTGTCAGAAATGGACAGAAAAAAATGTCTACCTTACAAAATACCCTTTAATAAAATATTATATTGAAAACTACATCTACCACACAGTTTTAACACGTAATATTATACGCCTTCGGAAAAATAAGAAAAGAAGAAGAAATATCACACACGTGCGTTATTTTTTAAAAAATCACAGAACGTAATAATTTAAGCAAGATATAAAAAACTATAAATTTTTGCAAATAAATCACTTTGATTTGTTCAATTTGATCAAGAAATATTATATTTTGCTAGAATTAATGTCAAATTAATACTCTTATAAAAAAATTGTTGCATTATACAACCAAATATACACGTATGGGATGCTTTTGGTTCCAAGGTAAAATAGTCCCATTTATTTTATTACTTAAAAAGTGTGTTTTCGGGTGTGTTATAAATGCATTATTATTTTCAACTTGCTTTGAAATTTCAATACATAAGTGGAATTTGGGTTACTATGGGTATAACAGAAACAACAAAAAATAGATAATTCCAGGAATTAAACGTCAATGAAATTACAAATTCATTTTACCAACTGTTTCAATAACAATTTTAACTAATTAAGAAATTTGATGCTAGTTCATGAGAAAGGTGGTTATTTGATTTTAATAAATTAATTTCCATGCAATTTTTACTTGTTTAATTCCTAATTTTTAACCAAAAATTAAAATAAATTTTACAAATAAAGTTAAAAGATTCATAATTATAAAAATATTGGGGTCGTAGGAAAAATCGTGTGCACAACACGTTGGAAAGAGTATTTCTCGCACTAATAACTATCCTCAATTTAATTTTTTTTATTATCTGTAAATTGAGGAAGATGAAGACTCACTGCTTTATCTTTTAGACCTCATTCGGCCCTTTAAGATCTTATTATATTAAACTGTAAAAATGCCCTGCATCAAATTTCTTTACCTATGGAAAGCTGATTTCCTGTTCCACCTCTGAAAAACGTTGTAAATATGTTTATTAACTGACCATCTTACTACCAGACCTCTATCCATTTTGTTTTTATGTAAACAGATCTTCTTAACAATTGATTAGTGGATAGTTCAGAACAACCTCCATCCTGACCTAACGAAGAACAAATAAACTTACACATCCTCCAAGTTACAAAAGATGTCCAAAAAGGATAGAAAAGTACCTGCCAAATCAACCTCAATAAGAAATCTGTGTAGCTTAAGTGTTACTAAATTAAAACCTTAAAAAAACTAACAATACAAAATGGAGCTGACGATACTCTTCTGAGAGCTGAACAGCTTTTTCTAAATCTTCCTGAAAAAATGATGAGTTAAAACCATAATACCAAGGAATAACAAGAAGAAGTAGTTACAAGAGAGCTCGCTTATCCCAGCGAGATCTCATGTAGGTTTGAACAAAAAATTTCAAAAAGTTGAAACCAAAGAAAAAAGTGAAAAAAGGAAATATAACCTATCCACAATTTTCCGAGCAGAGGTTTTTTGCAATGGAGTTGTGTCTGCAGGAACAAAACTATAAAAATCATTTCCCAGAAAAAGTCCAAGCGATAAGGATTAAGGGCCTATGCATTGCACTTTGAGGGATGCATTTTGATTAATGTATGAGAATTGGCGATCTCCGTCTTGTCAGAAGGAAAACTCAAAGTAATGATTTTAACCAATATATAAATACGTTTCAAAATAAATTGATGGTCCCCAGTTACTTCAAAGACTTCAAAAGGATTACATATATAATTATTAATATCGCAATTCAGCTTCTTCCGAGAGAAAGCGGTCATTATAAAAGCCCAGGAATATCCTACTGACTTTCAAATTAAAATCATACGAATTGGGCATCGTTCCGAAACGAAAATTTCATTTAATATAAATCCTTTTAATCCACGTACTTACTCGCATACCGTGACTAAGTTATAATTGTAATTTTTTCAAGGAAATGATAAGAAATGAATATGTCTATATGTTTGGTGATCTGTGAAGACTTTTACTTTTATGGCAAGATGATAATGACACTGACAGGACGCGTACGGACAAGGGTGATTATAGTTAAGGTATGGAATTTCAGACGAGTTTCACTTTTGAGTGAAAGGATGTGCATCCATTGTAAAACAATATATTAAAATTTTAATTGTTACAAAATATTGTTACATGAGTATTTTGAATGATTAAATATCATCAAAATAAACTATTGCGTGTATTAACACCTCTGTAATATGTAATGCAATACAAAAAGTTACACTGGGTCAAGTTTTATTAAAAAAAGTAAAAAAATTAAAAACAATATATGGTTATGTCAAGAACAAGGTAACGTCAACATTTTTAAGTAAATTAAGAAGTACTAAGCTATATATTGATGAGAAATGGCGCAAACTTTCATCTTACCGTCTTCTGAGGAATTGGAGTTGGAACGTCCTGTGTGTAAATTAGGTAGAGTAGTGGAGTAAGGATCCTTGGGGGACACCGGCTAGGAGAGTAAATGGTTGGAAGAGTGAGCTACCGCTTCTGACTCTGATAGTGCGGTTTGTAAGGTAGGAATAGAAGAGTTTGACAAAAGGAAAAAGAAGACGGATGCTCATGAGCTTTCTAACGAGTGTGGCATGCCAGACCTGGTCGAAAGCCTTCTGAACATCCAGAAACGTTGATTTTGTTATCTGTGATAATGGTTTGAAAGTTAACCAATGGAGTGCTCTGGCCTGAATCCTGATTGGAATGGTGGTTGATGTTGTGGGTGTCGCAGAAGTTCCAGAATCTGCCCTTGTCTCTCAAGGGCTTTCCCCAGAACGCTGATAAGAGAAATGGACCTGTAGGATTCGGGCAGGGTAGAGTCCTCTCCGCCCTTGGGGATCATGACGGTGTTGGCGGTTTTCCAACATTTGGGGAAATAAGAAAATTTTAGACAAGAGGCCAGGAGCTGCGTTTTTTCCAGTCCGACAAGAGTATTTGATGTCAACAATGATGAATGGTGAGTAAAGAGGGTTCTCTTCATTTGAGGGGGTGATGACATGCGGGCTTAGAGTTATATGTTTCTGATTAGGTTTGTTCGAGCAGCAAAGTTATTTTGAAAATGTGGGTTATTTCGAAGTATAAAGGAATTTTGGAAGCTCTCCTTAAAGTTTTCGGCTTTTTGCTCAGGTGACTTGACCTCGGATGGACAAATGTGAGGTGGTGTTTTTCTTTTTGTCCCAGAGAGAGATGATACGACATAGGAGGCTACAGACTTTGAAAGGAGCTACCCAAATAATAAAACACGCAAAAGATCCCTGGAAATAACTAGGAGAGAGAGAACATATAATGTGAACAAGAAGAATGTATCATCGAGCATATCTTGTGTGATATTTTCTAATATAACGACACTGGCCAAGTTTTCTCTTAAAGGCTTCGTCGACTACATTTATTCAGTAAATTGGGCCAGAACTAAGGAGACCCAGTAGGAAGCAAATGGACCCAATAAGATCTAAGAGCAATTGGGACCCGAGTTGAAACCTTATGACTTATCCTTCTTTAACTTAAAGGTACATTTGTCGTCAAACCCAAACTTTCGTCATAGGTGCCTTCATTTTATTTTGATAAAACTATCGTCCAAAATGTTCTCATTAGAAAAAGGTAAAAGATCAGAAAAAATATTTTTCGGCTAAAACCCGTTACATTAACCATTTTATTCTACTCGTCTTTTATTTGTATAGAGGGTAATAACATTGTGTAAGACAAAAAACAAACAAAAATGACACTGTTGGCATATACATTTGGAAGATTAAATAAAATACTGTAAAATATAAAATGGATACAAAATCTAAGAAGTTTATCAAATTGATTATTTAGCTGATTGTGCTAAAACATCTACATATTGATTGCCAGATTATAAACAGTTTTTTTTTGTTTCTTTATTTTCTCACGAGTCTGATAACTATTCAGCTAAATATTCTTAGTCATAATAAGGGGTTCATGGGTAATGTTGCCAATGCCAATATTCCAAACATTTATCAGAATTAAGATTCAGGTTTCAAAATATTTGTCAATTGTTATTTTCATGAATAATATATACTACTTTTTGATGATTAGTTCTCTCGGATTGATTATTACTATCAGACTTTATAAACTATGAAAACTGTAATATGGATAAAAATTTAAATAACAAATTGATTACTATCAAATCTTATTTTGCTTGCAAGTCCCCCTTTAATATTTTTTCAATGTAAGACAAATGTTTTTATTAGGATCTTTAAACCTTTTAACATTAAAATGGGATTTGATCTTACCATATTAAGTTTTTATTGAAAACCTAAGACTTGCTGCTACTCTTTCATCAATAATTAAGATATTTTAAAGATCATTATATCGTATTTCAGAACCACTATCAGTCCATTAGTCATGGCATTTGTATCGTTCCATAACAGTCAATAAATCATTTTCTTGTAATTAGACATTTAAAAAGAATAATCTACATTAAACAAACATAGAAAAATGTCAGTATAATAAATATTAATATGTATTTTTACTGTCTTGTTAAAATGAAAATGTCGTCTGGGACACACTATTGCTTTATGATTAATAACGAATGGAAAGTTGGCATTTGATCATCTCGTGCTTCGAGTTTAGCGATAATCTTCATAGATAATACTTATTACGACATATGCAATCACAATATTCATGATGTTTTTGTGTCGTTACATTCTGGATTTCGATATGTAATTGACAAATCATTGTTTCCAGTCTCCCACACACAAGATTTTGTCTTATACAGCAGGCAAAATAATTGTTGTTAAAAGATAAGGGCGATAAGGACATCCGCATTAAAATAAAAGATGTTTGCTCAGACTGTTGTACAATCGTGTGTCTACACTGAGCATTGCGTACAGAATCTTTCATGGCGTTTAGAAATAAACAGATAAGTAGATAAATATACAGGAAGATTCAACAGCATAAAAAAGATTTTTTTTATTTTTATATCTTCTAGATCAAATTCTTCATCGCACCTTTTCAGTTATTCCAATTTAAACAATTTTTAGTTCTACATTGTCAACATACGTATGTGAATATTTTTATCGATCGATCAGCTGTGCAGCATGTTCATTCTGATTAAAACCTACCATATTTGGTTAGAACGATTTGATTTTCAATACCTTAAATTCGGTGGACCCAAACATTTTAAACAAAAGGCATTGTAATCTGAAAATAGGGACCTTTTCGGACTTAAATAAATTAAACGTTCGGTGAAATAAAAGGGGTTTGAGCTGTCACCTGTCAAATTCTAAACGAAAGCAGGTCTGACAGGTCCCTATCGATATTCAATTAGCAAACAGGTTCTGGGAAATTGGTAGCATTCTTTAAAAAGGTACAACGAAGAATGACAAGATTTAAAATATAGTTACTATTTTTAGAATATGGGAACAATCTAGATATTAAGTCATTATTTATTTTTTAAACCTTGGGTTTAGATTCTGGCAGTTACTGAAATTATGTTGAAGGTTGTCATCATTGGATTGGCTATCGTCCAGACTCAATTTTCTCTACCAAAAAAATATTTCAGATGTGGATTATTGATTTGTAGATAAACAGAAAACGGGTGTTGTTTTTACGCAGTTTGATTAATCAACTAATACATAATTATTTTTATCTTTAGTGTTTTGAACTGAAGGATTATAATAAAACCAATTAGACCCTTAAGTTGTAAAATCCTAGATGCACATCATAAATGTAAAAGGACCTGGTTCAGGTAATTTTGTTTCTCAGAGAGGGATTGTAGAGGATTACAGCTTACACTTCTTTTCCATTTTAGTCTTTGTATTTCATTGGAAGTGTTCACTTATGTTACGGCATGCAATAATTTTATAACATTTATTTGTTATTACAGACATTAATAGCAAAGATTTTATACCCCAACGTACAGAATAGGCAGTATGTGGCGTCCGTGGATAAAAAGTAATGCTTCTTCCAGTGCTTCGTTAAAGAAGAATCACTTATCTTGTGACGCGAAAATCATTATAAAAAATGTTCCTTACTTCAGCAAGGATATAACGCGGGTGCTGCAGCAAGAGTAACCAGTAATTTGACGAAGGTGCCTCTTACTTCAGTTAGACGAAATGTTGAAAATTCCATGGAATCAAGAAAAAAGCGTAAAGATTCCGGTGTCACAAAAAGTCTAGACGACTGGGAAAAAGATTTAATAAGGCAAAAAATCTACACTATGTACGATGAGCAGCGTGTCCCTACAATCAAAAGTCTAAAACAGCGGCTCATCAATGACGAAACTCACATCAACTGTGGCCTCCCTACGCTTTGGCGAGCTCTGTCTGCAATGGGCTTTAAATATCGCAGAATTGACAAGAGACATGTTTAATAAACTGGCGTTCTGAATATATAACGTCAATAAGAAAATACCGGTCTGAAAATTGGCCAATACTCTACCACGACGAGACGTGGTTTGACACGCATGACACCCCTTCCAAAGGATGGTCTGATTCCTCTGATAAGTGTAAAACAAAAGCACCATCAAATAAAGGGAAGAGAATCACAACATTACACGCAGGATCAGAAAATGGTTGGATCCCAAACGCTATGTGGCTTTCTGCCGAAAATATTAAGGTCTCTTATGTTGATTATCACGAAGATACGACAGCAGAGCTTTTGGAAGATTGGTTTAAAAATTGTCTGTTACCCAACATTCCGCTAAATAGCGTTATAGTAATGGACAACGCATGCTATCATAATCGACAATTGCAACAAATTCCTGGCTCAAAGAATACGAAATTCCAGTACCAAATACAATACATATGCTCAAAGAGAAATAAAAAAATTCAACATCCTGCAAATAAAACAGAATTTTAATTATTCAAAACAATAAAAGAACAAAACTTAAGAAGTATTTATATCCAAAACTGACACATATGTGTATATTAAAATAATATATTAGTTTATGAAAGTAGACACCCATGTTTAGTAAAATCACACACATGTTAAAAGTTTAATGGCTACTTATATAATAAAAGAAAATAACAACCCTAAACTGATACTTTTAGCCAGCGCATTACTGTTGATTTTTTCACTACAAATCTGAAACATGTTTACTTCATTTTTCTAATGAGAAGTTATATTTTTCTATAATAGATAAGAAGTAATAGATACTTGGTTAGATTGTAATAATAAATTAAAATAAAATGTCGACCTGCTCTGGGAATTTCCAATATTATTGTTTATTTAGCTGATAATAAATTTTGCTTTACTTTATGGTCTCAATATTTTCATTGAAATTTAATTTTCTGTGCATATAATTTTCCCAATCGCTTATGCGGGTTGTCAGTTTTATTCCATCTACAATGAAAATTACAATGCATATATTTTATCTTTACCTCTACATTAACACTTGTATAACAAATTTAACAGTGCATATATACAAACATGATGGAGGAAGTGTTTTCATATATTTGTGTAGACTGCGATCACCTGCCTGCTGGTTGTCGAGTACAACACCATGTTACAGGTTACGCAACACTGATTGACTATTATTACAAGGTAGCTATGTTTGTCTGCCTACTTACTTATAAAGTTTAATTCGAAAAAACTGTTATATATAACTGGATCTTAATAATTAATAATTGATTATTGAAGAGGGCAATATTTTTTGTACCAAAGGCTTTTTATATTTTTTTAAATATAGGAAATACTAGTTTCAGAAATACAGAATATTAAAGCAACCTTTATATATAAGTATTAGGCTGGATTTACAAAAATAGGTTTTACTTAAAACATATAATTAAATATTTCTGCAGTAAATGCTCCATTCAAAACATTTGCTAGTTCTGATGCCAGCTTCCTTTGACTTTTTCGTTTCCTTTACCTCATTTGCCGTCTTCTCTATAATACCACCGAATGTCACAAAATACACGCAATTTGAATTTAAATCTGCTCTCATTGTTGAATCTTTACTTTCTATAATTAAAAATGCAGTCCAACAGCGAAAATAGATTTAGTGAAAATATATGGATGAATTATTAAATAAACCGGTTTTTGTACAGACTGGTTCGAAAAATAATCTCAAACACCACTCATCCTGTAAGATTTTACTTACAGTTTTTCAGTTGTTAGAAATGTACGTAGAGTAGAACAAAGTTGTTAACCAACTTTAACAAGAATTTCGGAATTGTCATTAAAAGCGAAAGGTACTAGAGAAGGAAAATACACCCCCTAGAAGTAGAGCGAATAAATTGATCTGAATGAAGAATGAGTTTAGTAATGGAGCGGAAATAAACAGCAAATCAGGTAGATACTTCCTACTTGGCAAAAACTCCTCTGTATTTCAAGCAGAAGTCTATAATCTATACTATACTTGTTTTCTCAAGAGAAAATAATATGAGAAATTAATAGGTATATCAGAATTTACAGTATCATCCAAAGTGCCCTTAAAACCTTAGAGACCTTCAGGGTGCCATCCAGGTTAATATGGAAATACGGCGAAGAACTGAAAAGAATGGCGACCTGGAACACTGTTATACTGGAGTGGGCACCAGGACATCAAAAAATCGCTGGCAATGAAAAAGCTGACGAACTAGAAAGAAGAGGATCGTCAACTCCACTTAGAGGGACCTAAATGATGCCCAGTAGGGGCAACAGTTGCAAAATGAGGATCCAGCAATGTATAGCTATGTAATTTCAACAATTTTTGGATCTAGTAGAATCTATGGAAAAGAAGTCAGGTACATTCCTTTTAAAACAAAGTTGGAAACTGCCTCTAAAGTAGGTAGCTCCTGGAGATAGTTCTTGGTCACATCAAGCTGATCGACAGCTGATGACCAGTATATTTTGCTTTACTGGAAGTATACTTCCAGACGATACCAACTTTCATACTATAGACTTCTATAGGAATTCTATAAAAGAATTTCCATATTTTCTTCATATTCCAAACAAATGGTTCTTATATCTTCTAATTAGTGAGCGTAATATCAAAATCCAAAATAATATACCGTTATTAGAACTTAACCTTAGCCCTATTTACATTTACACGCTATATTTGTTTGATAAGTAAAGATGTTGTGGTTGTAGAGTATAAATTGAAGGGTCGGAATCTTATTACCACAATTGACGAGGGCACTTAGTACGGCTTCTGTACCGCAGAAAAATGACAAGCATCGAATTTCAACACTTGGTTTAATTCATTCGATTAAGTGTTATTTTCATTAGCGAACGATCCACCCATTTCCGTAACCGGTATGGCCAGATGCTTTGTCATTATCAATTCTTTAACGCATACAGGGTAACACTGTTTGTCGGGACGTCTTTCTTTATCAACCAGGTGCAAAATTAAAAAAAAATACCTCTGATATCTAATAAATTTGTTTGTGAAATTAGATACATCATATAAACCATTTTAAATTTGTAATAACTTATGTACCTGTCAAAGTTTTGACACATTTTAAAATACATTCTTAATATTCTGGATTAATGTGATCTTATCTCTCTTTTGTGTAACCTCCACTTCATACAGAGCTGTATTTTTCCCTTTTTTATGGCCCATTTGGCAAAAATCAGTATACTTTCCTCAGTCTGGGAAACCGGATTGATTTGCCACATATGTAAGTCAGGTGACAGAAAAATATCGAACTCTACGGATCTATATGAATAAAGTCTGCTCCCGCCAAAATCTGTTTCTTTTTAGTAATAATGTTTTTGAGGCAATGAACTGTAAATATCAGTGGACGTATTTCAGCAAGGTATTTGATAATGATATCTATCAATGTTTTATTCGTCTTAGAAAACAGACTTTTAATAACTAAACGTAAGGGGAAATATAAAGCAAATTCTGGAATGCCTCAAGGTTCCATTCTTGGACCACTACTTTTTATACCTTTTATTAACGATTTGCTAGAGGATGGCCTCGTATTTGCGGATGATTTCAAAATATTAAAATAAATAGAAACAGTTAGAGAATGTGTTATGTTGCAAAAATTATTGGAAAAGTAAATTAAATTTTAATCTAAGTAAATGTTATGTCTTAACTATAACGAATTAAACAACCGTGTCGCTTTGGTTATTCAATAAGATGTCAAATTATAAATTGAAATTCTCATCTGCTATACACATTAAAAAAATAGTAAAGTTAGCTGGATTTTACACTAAGTCATTCAGACTTTTTTTATTATAGCTTAGTCAGAAGCAATTTAGAACTTAGCTTACCAACTTAAAAAATGTTAGATACATTTTTAAGATGATAAAACATCGCATATATCCTGATTCACAAGAAGTACATACAACCCTTAGCAATAAAATTATCACTAGAAAATAAAAGACAACTTTTAGTATTGTATTATTATATAACATTATTACTAATAGGATTATTACTAATAGGATTATTACAGGATTATTATCATTAATTAAATTTAATGTTCCATCAGGAAGAATGTGCCTGTTTCCTCCATAGTTTAACATCTTGAGATCACCAGGTGTAAATATGCTTCGACATTTCATTTAATTGTTACATCAATTTGATGAATCTAAAGGTTGTGTCAGTCCTCAAGCAATTTTAATATAGAAATATACAGTATGAATTGGTATTATTTGTCTACGATATTTCAAACTATGTTTACAATGTTGTATTTGGATAAATATTTAATCATTTAACCAAAGGTTTGTTAGAATAGTAAATAGATAAATAGAAGTTTTGGATGGGTTTTAGCCTTTCTAAGGAACCTGAGTGTAGGTTTATGTTTCCTATTGATGGCTTGGAGTATCCATTAGTTTGGGTTTAAAACATCTGTCATGGAAGGTGAAGAGGACCTTTGCAGTTGCAGCAACTCGGGGTTTGAATTTTGGAACAGTTTGCTGCTTTATGGTTATTGCCAATGTAGTACTGATAGATGAGTGATTTGGATCTGCAGTTGGTAGAAGGGTGGATGCTCTTTGTGATAGCGAGATGGTATGATTTATACCCTTGAACTTAAACGAATTCGGCGACATTTTGAATGGTGCAAAAGTGAGAGGATACCGTTTTTTTTTCGTTGAAATGAAATAAATAAAAATATTTGTAAGCCGAGAGTTTTCCCGTTTGTTGGTAAAGATCATACGCGTTTCATACCCGTTTGATTATATATCCTAGCCTTACGGGAACAATAATTACACATTAACAGTTATCCGCTTTAATATCTGAACTTTGTAAATTTATAATTTATCCTTTGTAGCCTTTAGTTTAAAATAGATACACCCTGTAATATTTTTTGTTCTTCTTATCTTCTAAGAAACAGACGACACACGTTTTACTATTATCTCACGAATATCTTAATGCCACAAGCTGTTGGATATGCAGCAACTTTTGTTTTCGTTTTTGTTTTTTGTTGTTATTTTATTGTAAGTTTAAACCAGCTTCTGGATTTGTCGTGTACCAAAGGTGAAGAAAGTGAACTTTTTCCAAATTAGGAAAAGGCATTATATTAAATAAAAATCGTAATAGTGTTAGCGCATAATAGCAGTCTACCTATGCACTTTTAATTACCACTAATAGTGACACCAATTACAAGCATTTGTAGGAACCTCTCTTTTTATGACCAAGAACAAACAAAAACAGTAAATAGTATCAGTAATAGTAATTAAATTGTAAAATTTAGCTTGCAACCTTGAAATACATACACCGTTGTTGTAGAAAAAGAGTTATAATTGTATTAGATGTACAGATTACAAATTTTGGCTGGTCGAACAGCCTGATACCTATACAGGTCTTTTTTGTTGTCCTTTCTAGTTTAAAGCACATCAGGTAGCCTTGTGCTTCTTATGAAATTCATCAGCTTGATAGTAGCGGTTTCATATAGCCTGCTGCTTCTGTTTTGTATCCTCCAAGTCCTAGAAAACGCAATGTTGTTAGGCCTTCACCGTGGTATAAGATGTGGATTGGTTGATTGGTTTTCTCTTCTTCCTTTTTGAGCCTGCATAGGCTCTATTGGGACTACATTACCCGTTCAACAGTCCTACTATCGTTCTTATTGACTTCCGTTCATATGGGGTTAGATCTGCAGTGAAGTTTGCCGAAAGTCCCACCATTCAATGGACTTTCTTTGCTTTGTATGCTTTTTTAAGTGTATTTGCGATTTCAGGGGGGGCCAGGTACTATTATTAGGGTGTACCGAACTTAATGGCCTTAGGGCAATATTGTATATAGCAGAAATTGCTGATTGAAATATAGTCCTAGATATAGTTGGATTTCTATTCTTGAGAAAGTAAGATATAAGTTACCTTTTCTTAATGAATTAAAATAAAACTTTCGAATTAACAAAAATTTACAGCGGATAGGTATAGATGAAAAACTGTTTCCTGTGCGAGGGTGGCTAATTGAACCAACATTCGTGAGAAAACAGGATTCTTGCACGATTGCGATGTAAGGAAATCGCAGATGGCCTGCATCACTCATTTCGACAATTGTAAATAGTGGTATAATTTTACTGAATGTGGGATGGATCTGTTTGTATTAGTTTTTATGTGGCAAATAAGTTCGCAGCTGCTGGGATGCATCTAATGGGTTGTCGAGGAACAGGTAGACAGGATGGGTGAAACAAATGTTATAAAAATAAAATAGCATTTCTAATTTTGAGTTGAATATTTAATGCATCAAATAACTAACTAACGAAAAATTTAAATACATACACACATCAAAATTGTCTAGGGATATTAATAAAAATGTAATTTAAATGTTTTAATATTATATTTTTATATTATGTCTAATCAAGTATTTATTTAAAATTGATAACATAAGCATTATTAAATTTTAAATTTAGTACATTGTATGTAGCATTAATGGCAGCTCTACATCTTCCCATACTTAAAAAAAGCAATTCATCAATCTCGCCCTGCTCAGTAGTTGCCCATTCTCTTTGAAGACTAGTAATTAATTCCTGCCGATTGTTAAAAAAAGAACTTTGACGAAATGTGGATTAAGGTCGGGAGATTGAGCGGGAAACTCTAATAACTCGATTGACTCATTTTCTAAATAATCCAAAATTATCCCAGCAGCATGAGAAGAAGCATTGTCCTGCATTAACAAATATTGGGTTCCGATTGCTGCAGCGTATGGAAGCACAATCGTTGGAAGTATAAGATTTGATCTTAAAAAACCTTGTAACGGAACGAGATCGATTCTTCCACCCAAGCTAATACCTTCCCATACCGCCTCGATAATTGTGTACTTCCTGATCGGTTTGCAAACGTGACAGTGGACCTGGTTGTCTCCAAACTCTTACTCTTCTACTTTGTGGAGGAAGACCAAACCTGGATTCATTCATCAAACAATACCCTTGACCATTGGTCTCTAATCCAGTTTTCGTGCTCTTGAGCCCAAACTAATTTTGAAGCGCAATTGCCACTTGATAAGGGTGGAACTCTTATTGATCTTCTAGCATGTAAATTAGATTCATGTAAACTCCTTCTAACAGTTTGAGCACTTACTGTAACATTATGTACTAATTGCAAGGCAGAAACCAACTCAACTATGACCTATAGCCTCTTACAAAGCGGTTTGAGAAGCACCAGCTTGTAGCATTCCTACAGCCCTTAACATTTGCTCTTCTGTTGAATGTCGTCTTTCCATAATTATTTAAATTAAACCAAGTACGAACAGTGTTTCTTTTAGAATAAAATGTTTAAAAGCCCTTAAAGTAAAAAGTTGTTCAATATTGATATTTTATAGCTTTGATTTTTTGTTATTAGCAATAAGGATTGTTGTTAAAATTTATTATTTTATTAAGGCACAGGGTGCTTTAGTTACTGAATATAAAATCTAAATAAATTGTTATTATATATATAAACAACCTGAATAAAATTTATTAAAATTGTCCATGTTGATGTGTGTAAATAATTATAAATAAACGTATTATTTTCTATTTACAGGTTCCTAGTGAAAGCAGTGTGTGCAATACAAGTAGTACGACGTCGTCAGAAGTATCTAGACCTGTGTCTTTAACCAGTTTAGGTTCCTGTTCTTCTAGTGGTAGTAGTGGACATCACCAACCAGGTTCGGCGTATTTAGCGTCAGCCGAAAGTTTGGACAGTGATCCTGAACCGTCAGGAAGTCAAGGTAATCAAAGTTGTTTTTTACTAAAATTGTAAAAGTGGGCAATACTTTATATTAGGATCAGTTTTTTTTAATTACTTTTTTACAATTACTTTTTCTATACTAAAATGTTTAATAATGCTCGGCTATTTGTTAAATTGCGGAAAAATTCCTTAAAAATTAGCATCGTCAGCGAAACGGCCGTCATTGTAATTTAAAATATAATTTTTGAAATAAACTTGGAAGTTACGTTCAATTGAAGAGTTTTTTATTATTCTTAACTTAAACTAAAGTAATGGCAGGCAAAGTTATAAGATGTAGACAAAGAAAAGTTTTATCATTGAAGGAAAATAACAGAAAGGTGAGCTAGTGACTGTTCATTGATCTAATTAAGAGAACAAGTAGGTAATGATGCAGTAAAGTCATACATGATATTTACAATATTGAGAAAAAGTGTACATTACATATTATACAATGACAATAATTGAAACAGCAACCATAAAATTAAGTTAGTAGTGAATAGTGTGTCAATAACATCAATAAAAACATAAAGAAGAACTTTCAAAAACAAAACGAGTGAATGATATTACAAAATAAACTTAGGAAAATATACTTAGATCTCATGAAGCTAGGGATTTACAAGTCAAGCACCCATTAAGAAAGAAGTTCTGGGACCACTGTTCTTATATAAGTACTGGATCTCTTGTCAAGGCAAGAAGAAATCTCAAAAATACAAAGACCTGGAAATTGACTTAAAAAAGTGGAATAACTCCATTTCATGTATTCAAACATGTATCCAAGGTCTTGATCCGATTTACCGATTTAAATAGAATTTTGGAATTAGGCTTATCTTATCCTTAACTTCAAAAATGATATTGACCCGGCCTCCGCTCTAACCCTGTGGGTGGTTTCCACCCCTTCTCGTTAGTGGACATTTTTTTGATTGAAATAACCTTGGAAATCAATGAAAGACTCAATTCTAAGCAAAAGTTGTTCTATTATTATTTCAAAAACTCAAAATGATTAAATTATTGGAGATCGAAAACTTCTACGTTATTTAAGGTTTACTTCTTACTTACTTTTAATTGTCTTACCATATATATTCTTAATATTTTTTTAGGGGTATTAAGGCTTGAAAATATTAATCATATGATCTTTATTTAGAAGAACGTGAAACATTAAAATACTTTTTAGCTCGTCAAAACCAATTATTTTACAGAATATTTAATTCAGAGGTTGTTTTTAAGGATTGAAAAGGGGTAAATAATATGATAATTAAAGTATAGAACGTAAAACAATTTTCAAGTTATACAAAAGTAAGTTTTTGTAATTTTTTTAATGTAGGGCTCGTTTGCAGGGTTTGTAAAGTTTTTTAAGTGATTTAAATGCGTTACACATGATGTAATTGTGTTGAACAACATTTTACGATGTCACTTATTATTATTAAAACGTTTTCTAGGGGTCGTTTTCTCCCCTTAAAAATAAGAAGCGGAGGTAGGTTCAATATTACTTTTAAAGTTAAGGGTAAGATAAGCCCGATTTTCCAAAATGTCATGTATAGGTATTGGTTAACAGTAAAGTTTTTCGGAGGTTTGACCCTATTTTTCGCTTCAATTACTGTAATATGGATTAAAATATAGTAGATAAGAAATGGTTTAGAGACTGGCAAATATCAAAAAATTAAAAACAAATAGTAATAAAACAATAGAAATGTCATTTTGACTTTATTATCTTCATCAATAAAGAATATTTAGTTATTTCATTCATCGGTTGTTGTGTTCAAATTAAATCGTATAATAATACTATATATGTTAGTATAATGCAGTCTGATTTCCCTTTTTTCACGCCGCCCTAATGTGCATAAACTAATGCATCTCCAAAAATAGTAAATGGCATTATGAAATTGCTTATCGATGTTGTCGTAATACGCTGTTATACGTTTAGTTGAGATGCCATTTACATAGAGATCTTATCCAATTTACTTTGTGTAAGTCAGCGTATACTTTTTATTTTGTTGGCAAATAATTCTCAGCTGGCGAGCAAACCTATTTTCGTTCACTTTTCTTGTGGTCCCTCCGGGGTATACACATGCATTACTTGCAGAGTGTTTTCATGGGCGTATCAACTTTCTTCATTATTACTCATTTAAATAACGAATATGTTTTAAATAACCCGTTCATCCCCAATCTAAATATAAATCTTCTTTATTTTAATATTACTTTGCATTAAATAGTTAATCTATAGATTTTAATGACAGCTCCGATAATAAAATAAAGGAAAACTTCAGTCCTTTTATAATATTTTCAACATCTTCACATACTACAGTTAATAATAATAAATCTGAAACTAGTAAAAACTAAATACAATGGTGTAACTAACTCTTTTTGTGTACGCCTTTGATGTATATCTAACCTTAGTGACTGGACAGCAACTATTTTCAATCACCGTATGCAAATCTTTAATCTAACGTTTGGCGGCTTGCGTTTACTGTATGGGAAATACTTTTTGTCTAAAAGATCAATTTTTACTTGGTTGGAAATGAAAAACGCTGTTAGTTTTTTAAGGTTATGCAAAGACATGTTAGAAGTTCGAGACAGCGATTGACTTCTTTATTAAAAACTAAATTAAATATATCATTTTTTAAATAACTTATTTATTTAGATAAACTCGATTCATTTTGATTAAATATTTATTTAGGTGTGAATGAGTATCCCATATAAACGAGACCTTTATTTACATTTATTAGTTATCAAATTAACTTAATTACTATTTAGTCCTTGAACTAGATATTTTTATTAATATTATTTACTGAGTAAAAGACCTATTTTGTGAAGACGATTGTCGGAAATATTTTTGGGTTTTTTTTGAAATGGTTGGTTGACTCTCGAAAAATTTTCGGATATCAAAATCATCCCAATTCTATTTCAAAGAATAGCTTTAACGTTAGCCTGGACAGAATATTCCATATATTGAGGATTATTTAAGCTGTAAACCTAAAAGTAAACATCAAAAGTACCAAGAATACTTGTGTACTCAAATTGTAATTATTTGTTATATTTTTAGACCTTTTACCTTCACTTTCTTGTTTACGTTCACCTTCACCATAATATTACTCTGTTTTTCTTCTTATTTGAACAATATCTACTTTCTCTAATTATTCGACAATTAAGTGAGCTTGGACTGCAATATTGGTCCCTCCATCTGCATCATCGTCAACTCTAGGGAGTCCTAATACTTCCTGCATTTTCTTTCTTGGACATTGAGGAGTAGAAAACCTACTAGTAGTTGTGATTTAGAACTTTCTCAACCTCGACCAAGGACAATATCCAATGAAAGCTGATACTTGATAAACAAGTAATATCTTTCCAATAATATGCGTATTTTTCACATTTTCCCTGTTAACAGAAGTTGTCTTAAGATTAATAACTTAACTTAATTATTTTATAATAATATTATAATTTAGAATTAAACCTTACCTTATAATAATATTGAGACATTGTGCACACTGTTCCTCTTTCTATTCTCTTAATAAATGGAAATTAAAACAAATATTTATATAAACTTGTTCGTAGAACGATCAGCAACCGTTTTCAACTGCAAATCGCATGCGCATTGATTATTTGGCGTTCGAAAATATTTAATGTGGATGCAATTTGCATTTGGAAACCGTTGCTGATCGTTAAACCTGTTATGATTTGTATTTTTTTGGATAAAACCTCTTTATAGATTTAAAAGGTAGCATTGTAGCAAAAGGTGCAACAAATAACTATATGCAGTGCACTAACAGACAGTAAAATCATTTAATTTTATAATATGAACACCTAAAAAATTGGTAAATATTACTAATCTGCAGTAAATTTTCATTTGTTATACATTATGTTAAAAAAAATGCACTGATTTCTTAGGATTGTAACTCCTATTGTTAAATTATTATTCAAATCATTTATTTACTGGTATCTACTATTTTTTTTTGGCTGGTTTGATTTATCTCTCTATCTATAAAATTTCGAGGTTTGGTCAACTTCCTTAGACAGCAGAATTCGTTTCAGTGTATGAACAATTTTCATGTTGTCGTTACTGTTTCTGTTTTGTGGTTTTGATTAGTTTTAGTTTTCGAAAAACTAAAGATATTTTAACGGTTACTTGTGTCTTTTAGAATTGACATCTTTATGAAATTTGTTGTCCTTGCTTATTACTCAGTTTTTATTATTAATTGTGAAATTTTCATCGGTTGAATAATTTATGTTTGTCATTGTTCAAGTTTTTTATGTTTTTTATATATTAGTCAGTAAAGATGGTACACAAAGTATGCAAAGCTTACTGTATTTTTACAGAAAGGGACTTCGGCAATGTTTCTATAATGATTAATTTTGTAGGTTTTCGTAATTTTCTTGGTAATATTTTTCTTTCGGTTAACGTTTGTCCCCTTCTGCAACTAATTGAGGAAATTTAATTCTTTAGTTATATGGCCGAAAGAAAAGTATGCTTTTAAGGATATATGTATCATCTGTAAATTGGGAAGAGTGAAGCCCAAAAGCTTCTGGACCCCATTGTGCTTCCTCCTGAGCCTATCCCCTACTGATCTGAAGTCTTCAACATCCTTCAGGAGAGTCTCTTTTATGTTGGCTAGTGTTGGCCAGTACTTAAAGTAGAATTTCCGTTTAGTTGAGAGGCCCAGCAGTCCCACTGGAAGTGCTCGACTGCTTTTTATTCTTGTTCACATTCTCTGCATAGAAGTGTGTTACTTAGTTTCATTTTTGGAGACCTCCGTGACCTGAACTTAATTAGTTATCGTTGGCTTTGTTAGCCCTATGAAAGGTTCAAGTTTATAGGTCATGGGTCGAGCAGCTTCTATGGCAAAGGAGTCATAGTTGTGGTTACCTTCTGGAGATAAAGTATTCCTTCATTCAACCTTAGTTGCCTTAGTCCTCGCTGACAATCTACCACTGTTTCCGAAGTTATTTTGAAACTTATATATGTGTAGTTGTTGCACTTTGATTTACCCTATTTATTTATAAACATTATTACTGTCGCCTACTTTCATGTAACTTTAAGAAAGTCAAGTTAGGCCAAATTACAAACTATTTAAGCGAAAAAAAGGAAAGAAAGCATCATAAGAAAAAGATAATATCAGCCTAAGCTAACCATGAAGTGCATGAAAATGATTGAGGAAAGTGAAGTAGTAGATAGTTTGACAGATAAAATGAAACGATAAATGAAGAAGAACAGTTTTCCTAAAGACAAAATCCTTTTGTTGGATCAGCAAATGAATGGTTAACAAATTAATAAAAAATATTGAAGTATATGCTCAGATAGACCTGAACATTAATTTTCTACAAAATAAGAATAATGCAATGCCAAATTTTTAAAACCATAATTAAATTAAAAAATTATTTTCTATTTTCTGTGGGGAACTCCAGTTGGGGATTAACTAATAAGTGCAACCAAAGTTGGGATTATAACTTAGGTGTGGAGTTCCAGTGCCTTTAACATCTTATTACTCGCATTACGATGTACTAATTATGTACATGTTCGAGGGCAATTAAGTTTGAAGTAACAAATACGTCTCTCAACTGTAAACAAAAACTCGTAATTCACTTTATTGCTTTCTTACTTCCTTTCTACAAAGATAAACATTAAATAGTTGACACTATTAATTATAATATGTTACATCATTATGAATAATTTATGATTCAGTTTAATTTTACTTGGAAAAAAATAAGTTTTTTTAATATTATTAAGGATATGTGATGCATTCTACTACACTACGGCTTGGAGTCTAGACCATAGTAGACCGCAGCCTTCCCACCCGTTGATAGCGCAGTCAACAGAAGAAAGGACCAACACATAACCAACCAAGCCAGCACGTGAAGTCGAATAAAAACTCATATATGTGTATATCAATGTATGAACAATTTTATATAACGTTTATATATAAGTAATACATCATTTAAAATTATACCGTGGAATCAACGAGAAAATAAAACTAAAAGCAATACTTGCTACCAGTTTATTTTTATCTGACGTTTAATAGTGTTGCTGTCAGTTGGGGTGCGAGTTAGCGTGTCGTAATAGTATATTGTGTAACAAGTGAGAAATTAGCATTTGCGCACGTGTTGCACACTGTACTTTTCCTACGACCACCATCCAAAACGACCACCATCCAGAAAACAAACAAACGATCGTGTTTAAAAAATAAATCCTTCATATTTACCTTTGTTAATAAATATTCATTGTCAGGTGCTTCTATCAAAAATCGATTAATATCCTCGGGGGTCAGAGTTTTCGACTTTTTCGGTATGTGCCCTTCGGATTTCCTTTTTAATAAAGTACGAAGCTTTGGATAAGTAGAAATATCTATACCATGTTTGATACTTATAGTTGACTTCAGCATTGAATAAATCGACCATATGGTGGAGGCTTTTCTAGTGTTAGATAAGCCTTCCATATACACCATCAGTACATTTTCAGAGAAAGACTTCGTTTTTTGTTGACTTCTCCATTCCATGAAATTTCTGTAAGCAGCTTCATATTTTTCTCTTGAAATAGCAGGCAATAAATTTGGGCAAAATAAGTGTGCCTGTTCTTTAATTTTCGGGGGTGTATTTTCAAAATCAGAAACATCAGAATCCATTATAAAAATCACCGGCAGATACACCAAAAGTAAAGGAAAACTGTTAAAACTCTGATAAGTATAATGCGGCTAAAATGGCGCCTTCAGCTCGACAGTTTGACAATAAATAAATAAGCAGCAGTTGCCTAGCAACGAATTAGAAGTCGGACTGTTTTGCTGGTTTAACGTTTAGATACCACAGACTACAGATAACGAGATTGACAACTTGCTGCAGGTATTTATTTTGGGTATGCCTAATGTCACTTTGTCTATGCCTTATGTCACTTTTCCCACAACTTTTGTTGCTATGAGAAATTGCTGATTTTGCGTACTGTAACCAATGTGCAAAATAGTGTTTTGGATGGTGGTCGTAGGAAAAATTTATTTTCTTGACTAGCCGTGGAAAAGGTCATTTTCTCGCCTCCGTAAAGCTGGCAAAATTCAAATTCCTCATTGTGTAGGATAAAAAATCTGTTATTATAGTTTAAATAATGTACCTAAAGTTGATGAGTTGCCTATTTTTATTTACATAATAAACAAGATTCTGCAGGAAAAATTTGCGAAAGCTTTCTTATTTGTTTATAATGAAATTTTTTTTGTAAAAAAAACGTTCGCACGGAACGCTGTTTTCAACGTAAAGTTAAAATTATAAATAACGGAGCTAAAACTTCCGTGATTAAGAGTTAAGAGTGAAATTCTCTCCTCTTTTAGGATCTTTTTTAATATTGGCGCTATCTTTAATAGTTTCATAGTTATTGCCAAAACACGGAGACCATCTTTTTGTCTTTTCGGTTTTTGTTATTAACAATTTAAATTTTTTTAAGACAGAAAAATTAAATTTACCTTTTTCATCCGATAAACCAAATACCTACATTTTTAAATTTAGTCTAACCCTTTTTCACAGGAAACTCACTTCTCGACTAGACTGTCTATATTCCTTGCTTTTAAATTCATATTCATGTGGAAAAAGGCTGGTTTTTTTGTTTATTGAGGTACACACATAATTTTTAATTGAAAATAAAGGTGTTCAACAATTCGGCTTTATAATGTAAAGTCAACGTGGGATTAATGAGAACAAGTTAAATCACTTCACGACAACAAAGAGTACAAGACCCGTACACCAATTAAGATACTTATTTCCCCAATGGATAGCGCTTTTGCTAAAGTTGTAAACTTGTGTTATCGCTTTCGGCCTTCCTCATTAACTGAAACCACATCCAGCTCTTGTTTAGTTAACAGATGGTAATTTAAAAACGGAAATCATTCTAAAAACAATATAATAAATATAGTATCTATTAGATAATTTTTTTAAGTGAAAGTTAATTATAAATTTTAAATGATCTCACCAATTTATTAATTGTTATTGTTTCCTGACTAATATTGTTTTATCTGTGCTATTTCTTACTATTAATAATTTTAAAATACAAAGATTCCACAACAATTGATTTGTCTAATAAATAGATAAATAAACCTATTGAGGAAGTTCGAAATATGTTTTAAACATTTTATTTGCTAATTATCTCTACATTTATCACGTTCGACGTTATGAAATTTTTATGGTAATTTCTAAATGCAGATTTCACCTATATCTCCATGCATTAAATTGTTTTATTATTCTGGGGCACAAGCATGTAGAGATACCTAATTTAGTTTGTAGTTTAGTTAATAGTGGCAGCTGCTAAAAATGACTTTGTATCAGAGTAAGTACAGAAATTTTTAATATTAGGCCCAATAAAAGAGCTTTGTTCATACGGAAATCAGTAACATGTCGGGGACATCAAGAGTCTGCGCAGTATTTATTTTTCTGTTCACAGTGATGTCTGACAATTCTAACTGTTTTCAAACAAAATGGCGAATGTTCGGACAGATAACTCTTACAATCCGATGACAATCAAAACGGTTTGCGGATACATTTCAAGTAAAATATTCAAGGTTTGTTCTGTGACGATACTGATCCGATTGATTTAAATTTTTCAATTTAATCAACGTGTATCTAGTTAATTTACCACTAAATTTTTATTTGTTTTCAGTCAACGTTTATGTTATTAGTATTTATTCTGCATTAGAAATTGAATTGATACAAATTTCCCCCGCAAACTAGGATTTTGAATATACAAAGAAGGAAAACTCATAAATTAGATGTTTATAAATGAAACGATGATGAATTTATAAAACGTTTATAATAAAAGAATTTAGCTATATAAGCTTTTTCTCATTTATTCTCATTTCTAGGACGTCATTTTCCATCAAATCCCAGGTTCTTACTGAACCATGAGATCTTGATGATGCTTTTTGTTCGTCCCTCTGGTTATTTTCCCACATAAAACCTTGGGTTCTATACCTCCTGATCCAGTTCCAGATTATATATAAATATTACGCGGTTTATTCCTCTTTACCACATTTCCTGTATAAGAGACTCAGAACTGGTTTCGCCACCTTATTCAGATCACTTTTGAATTGTCAGTAACCAGTAATAAAACCAACTACTATTCTTAATTGCCTTCTGTACTCAGATACAGAACATACGATGCTATTGCTGCACAAGAAACCCACATTATTCTCTTTGACTGACTATTTTCCCCAGTTTTTTGCTAGCTCTTTTCTTTTGGGCTCATGTTCGATGGGTCTTTATCCAGAACCCAACAGTGTTGGATTCGCCCACCTCAAAACTCGCCAGAGAATCACTACCCTAACATACTTCGAGACGGGCGGCGGTCCTCACACACTCTTCAAATAATATTCATACCACTCACCCTACCACGAATGTTTCCTTCCCCTAATCATACTCTCCACTGCCTCGCTTACCTCCACACTCTCAACATTATCTCCACCATATTTTGCCAATACACTGCTTCTCCAAGTTTCCTCTCCAACTTCTAACACTTCCTCGTTCTTCCAACATGTAAACACTCATCACCTTCCATCTCACAACTCCCGCACATTTCAGTTTCTCTCTTCCCAATCTTATATAAATACCCCAACCTTGACCCATGTGCAGTAAGCTCCTGGGTGAAGTAGTTTTCCTCTCGAAACTTCCTGTCACTCACTTCTACTCCTAATTGCCACTTTTAACGCACCTTCATACTCCTCCCACCTTCTCACCATTTCCTCCTCCATCCAATCCTGAACTTCCTCTCTTGTCGCACCCGTCCACCGTCGTCTCTTTGTCTTAGCCATCAAATCCAAATGGTATGACCTCGACAGCACAGCTGCTACTGCTATTGCACCCGATTTCCTGTACTCCTGCACCGCCCTCAACAGAATCCCTCTCTGCACTTGCAGTAGTGGCTTAATCCTCGCATGGATCCCCGCTTTTCACCCCACACCGCTCTGTGCAGCATACTCTGCTCAATCGTCCTACAATTAACTTTCTTCTTCCAATCTCACGGGCCTTTCAAATTATACATTAATCTTCTCAGCCATGCTGTTCGTACTTTTGTTGCCTTCCCAGTGCTTACAGTGTTCTTTCTCCACCCACTGGTAAGCATGCAAGGCTAGAAGCCACCCACACGTGAGTTCTGGACCTATGAAAGGATTTTCAGCTCATTTTTGGCCCCCTAATTTCCAGCAACTTCGCTGTGTCCTGAACGGAGACCAGTCTCATCCCGATGGTTGATTCCAGATGATTTGGACGTTGATGACAGTTCCATACTGCCTTTGAGGTGAAGTCGTACTCTGCCATCACCATCAGTGCTGCCTTGCTGTGAGTTCATCTATACACGTTTTCGTGCACTCTCTGCAAAGGTCGCAAACTTTCGCCTGAAACGCTGTAGCCAGCTTTACGAAGCTTATGTAAAATTGCTTTGTGGGTCTGACTCCAAAATATTCCTCCCCCAGTTCTCGTTGACAACCTTCAGATCCATCACTATCCCAAGTGATTGCCATTTTCATATACTCCGAAAATATACTTAATGATGTTACCCTACTAAACAATAATTGTTATTGCATTCTATACAGAAATATAATAATTATTGTAGGTATAACGTTATAACTGTAAAAACATATATAGTTAATAGGTTTGTGGCATTTACTTTTGTTTTACATTAGACAATGCACATAACGCACCTGCAGAATACAATTGGATATTTTATTACAATATTACTAATGTAGGACGCACGAAACCCGAAGAACGTTCTCAAGTGTTAATAATAAAACTATGCATATGCATATAAAAATATGTTTGCATATGTATACATAGTAATGATTTATGATTAAACCAAAGGAATTGTGAATCCATTTTACAAGTATCTAATCACTTGTACGCTTAATATTTTAAAATGTTTTAATGTTAAAGGGGAAGTTTTAACCTGTAATTTTTTTTTCAGGATCCGCAGATAGTGGAATTGCTGAACAAGAACAGCCGACTATAAGTCCTGAATCGCGAGTACTTCAAGAGGTTTTGGAGACTGAAACTGTGTATGTCGAGGACTTGAATGAAGTCATTACGGTAAGTTTTAAATACAAATGTTAATATATACCATGAATATTTCTGTCTCCATGTTGCCGTTGTTGCTCATTTTATAAAATTATTGACCATCTGGTTAGGAAGTATGCATAGTCCAGTGGTGAAAAAAGTATTATTTAGGAATACGTTCTTTCTAGTTTATATATACCATTTAGAAAAACTAGTCAAAAATATTCCTATAATCTGACGATGCTAAGTCTAGCGAAACGGCTGTCATTAAAGTTAATAAAGCCATTTTTTAAATAAATATTGGAAGTTTTGGTAAAACGAAGAGTTTTTCATTATTCTTAATAAGATGGACTTCCAAAAAGTAAGGGTTAGTACAATCAATTTAATTAAAACATCTTCGAGAGAAGAATTAACCCGATTATATAAGAAGTTAATTCCGATAATCAAGAACATTTCGAAAATCGTTTGTCATTGAAAGTTTTTTTAAAATTATTTCTTAAATTATAATATTTACCTATCAATAAAAATAGTTGTGATTATTTTTTTCACCTGTCTCTTTATTATAAATGTTTTAATAAATTAGATCATAGGTAGGTAACATAAAACACACACAATTTGAATTTAAATCTTCGATTTTTTGCCATATAAAAAGTTTATCGATACATTTTTAAGCACTCGTGGTACTATCTTTGATTAAATTTTGACGTTGTTTGGTCTTTTTGCAAGAATTAAGGAAAGCATCCGAGTTAAATGCTCTATTAAGTAATTTATTACAGTTCTGCCTGCAAGCAATTTACCAATTACAGTTTTTAAATTGCTTACACCTACCTAACCATTTGAATGATTATTTTTAAACATATGACTCCATATAAAACGTCTTTTACCTCGTTACGAAAATACCATGATCTACCAAGTTTGGGCGGATCCTTATCTTTCTTCATTATACCCTTTTTTTTCATTACCACTTAATATCAACATTTTAAATCTCAATTTTATTATTTTCTTACTTAGTTTTAGTCCCATCATTTAGTTTCTTAAGTATTTTCAATGGCACATTATTATCCACTATTTTCTAAGTTCATGCAAGCATGGTGTAATTTATGATTTTTTCCATGTATTACTTTGTAAGTTTTCTAAGCCTGATGATGGCCTATAGATAGGCCGAAACTAGTAGCTGTCAATAATTTTAAATAAAAAGTATTGTTCATTGACTTTGATTTTTCTTTGTCTAATGTTCAGTCACATTTGTGATATGGATGATTTACTTCTTTTATAAATATAAAAAATAGAGTCTATATTTTACTAAGTTACTAAATTATTTCGACTTATTTTAAAATGTATTTCTGTAGGTATGTTATAAAGTCACTGTCCCCCAGACTTTGCATTACTTTTCTCTAATAATCGGTAGGTATTATCTAACCAGCCACGTGAAACTAGCTGTGTGTTCCTCTGACTGATAAAATATCATATACCATATGATGAATAAACATAAAACAATTTTAAACATAATTTCTTAAAAATTTAGACGAAGTTTCATATCTTCTTTAACACATAACACATTTATTTATGCATCCATTCACACTAAAGTTGCATTATTTGAAATAAAATGTACTCTGGTCACTTACAGTTTAGTGATATAACATGATTGTAAACAGTATTTCATTTTTTTTTACCTTAACACTACCTATTTCATTCGATTGCAAGGTATATGTAGAGATAAATAAACCAATAATCCATTATATGAGTAGGCGTACCACTTAAAAGTAAAGTATTCTATCTAGTCGAGTTTTTCATGCAAATTGAGACCATATGGACTTGTTGTATTTGATGGACTACGTAGGTAGCAGCCTCGAGATACAATATCCGTTCTTTGATTACATTCTGGAGAATATTTCCCAGTATCTGCTTAGTTTTGTACAGGGGTCAGTTAAACTTACGTCCTACATGCAAACCACTAGTAGTCACTACCGCAAAATAGTTTTTAAAACTGGAAGCCAAAGCCGGCTGGTATTATCGCAATTCGCAATAATAGTTGCTTAAAGAAAACACCCCTCGTAGGTGTTTTAAAGCAACTAGTGGTGTTACTAATACTAATCATATTTCAACGTTTGCTAAGTTAACAAAAAGGATATTGATATTAAAGTTTACACTTTATTATCTGAAAATGACTCAAGAATCTCGTGGTTAAAATACCGAATATCATCATTATTATGATTGGCAACGTTGCCCTATTGTGAACATATCGTAAATTAAAATTCGCCTACATTAAACTCGCAAGTTCGGGATTTGTAGCGAAAATTAATTAGCAATAAGTTTATAGATATTAGTATTAGCTAATAAGAACGCAGTTTAGTGAAAAAAAATCAAATCGCAGTGAGTAATATAAGAATACATTTCTAACAAACCAGATATTTAAAACCAAAAGGACATAAAAAGTTACAACTGATAAGGTTTAATCTACAAGGTCTCTGACAAAATTTCTTACGGTGTTGCCAGATTGTAGATAGAATCTTTAAAGTCGGGATAGAAGTGGACCTCCGAACCGTTGAGGTGGGAAAGCTTCTTACGCTAAAGACGAAACTTGTAACAATGTCAGACATTGACGATTATTCTTCTGATGACCGAAAGAGAAAAGAAAGAGGGTCCCCTTCACCGTTTACAAAATCTAAAAGAACAATTAGAACGCCCTCAAAAGTAATGGAGCAGGAAAAAACAAATGAAAGAGGGAATGATATCAAAGATATGTTAAAAGCAATCATGGCAGAAATAAAGGAAATTAGAAGAGAAAATTTAGAAACCAAAGAAGAATATAAGGAACTTAAAAAAGAAAACTTGGAAATGAAAAAAGAGCTGAATATAACAAAAGAAAAACTGGAACTTGCAGAGAGAAAATTGGAGAAAATCGAAAAGGAGACAAAGAAAAACAACCTAGTAATAACAGGACTAAAAATAGAAAACGCAGATGAACAAACATTGACAAATGAAATAAAAACCTTTTTACAAAGTAAATTAAATGAAAATGTTGAAATCGAAACAGCAATAAAACTTGGTGAAAAAACCTGTCTGGTCAAAATGAAAGAATACTCAGACAAAAAAAAGATAATGGCAGCGAAAAGTAAACTAAGAGATAACCGAAGAGAGATAATATAAACGAAGACATGACACAGAATGAAATAAAAATTATGAAGGAAATAAGAGAAAAAGCTAAAGAATTAAGGGAACAAGGTAAAACAGCCAAAATAGGTTACAAAAAACTTATAGTGGGCGGAAAAATGTACAAATGGGATATAAATGGAAAAATTTCCGAAACGACACTTAGCTCAACTTCAAAAAACTAGTAGATATACGAGATACCGACGGAAACTTAATGGCGAATGGCGAAAAAACGGAGAAGAATATAAATACTACAATTAAAACACAGGATATAAGTAACAGAGATTTAGAAACAAAAAACGAAAAGAACAATATTTTTAAAATAGGGACCTGGAATATACGAAGCCTAAGCGGAAAGGAGCAAGAACTTGTAGATGAATTTGAAAAAGCAGAACTTGACATACTTGCTATAACTGAAACCAAAAAGAAAGGTCAAGGAATGATGGAGATAAATGACCATATGATATTGTACTGTGGTGTTGAACAATCTAAGACAGCAGCAAAAGGGGTGGGTTGTATTATAAAAAATACTAGGAAAGGAAATGTTAAAGACTGGGAATTTGTCTCATCAAGAATACTTAAAATTGGTTATCAAGACGCGACTATAGTTATAGTATATGGGCCTAATGAGGACGAAATGGTGAAAGAAAAAGATGATTTCTGGGAGGAACTAGAAAATGTCATTGAAGAAAAAAATGGAAGGATGGTTATATTAGGAGACTTCAACAGTAGAGTAGGAAAAAGAACAAGCCCCACTTCAAATATACTTGGACCACATGGAGAAGAACACAAAAACAGTAATGGAGAGAGAATGTTAAATTTTTGTATGGCAAATAATTTTATAATAATGAACACATTCTTTAAGCATAAAGAAATTCATAAATATACACGCGAAGTAAGAAGTAGACAGGAGAAATCTGTAATAGATTACATCCTTATAAACAAAGATTACAGAAAGGAGTTTATGGATGTACGAGTTAAAAGAGGTGCAGAAATCTACAGTGATCACTATCTTCTAACAGCTAAAATAAAAATCAATACTAATGGTCACCAAGGAAAAACTCACGAAAAACTGACAAGTCACTTTAATGAAGTTGTAAGATCCTATAAATTACAAGAAAAAGATATAGCTCATAAATTTAAAACAGAAGTGGAAAAAGAACTTACAAAAATATCAAATAGATGTAAATCTATGGAATTGGAGGAAATCTGGAATGAATTTAAAAATAGTATCTTGGCAGCTGCGAAGAAGACATGTGGAGTAACGCGAGTAAACAAGAGTAAAAAACAAACAAGATGGTGGAGCACAGAGATTAAGAGTGAAATAAAAACTAAAAAGAAACTTTGGAAACAATACCTAGGAAGCCGATCCGAAGAAGCTTATGCTAGATATAAATTACAACGAATAAAAGTGAAAGAATTGATTCGAACCGCAAAAAATAAGGCATGGGAAGAATTCGGAAATAAACTAGAAACAGATAGGCAAACAAATCAAAAACTATTTTACAGGGCGGTAAAAAGCATTAAGAAAGGCAAACCACATGTAGTAAAACATATCAAATCAAAAGAGAATATATTATTGACAGAAGATACCAAAATTATGGAGAGGTGGAAGGAGCACTTTCAAACACTTTTAAATACAGATGACTCTAAAAGGACTAAGGAAAAAGAATCAAACAACAATATAGAATGCGAAAATCAGGAGGACAGGATACTTAAAGAGGAAATACTGGAAGCAATAAAATCAATGAAAAAGGGAAAATCTTCGGGACACGATAAGATTACGTCGGAAATGTTAAAAAATTTAGGAGATAAGGGTATAGAAATATTAACAATTTTATTTAATAAGGCATGGCATAAAGGAGAAATACCAGACGACTGGAAAATAGGAATAATAACACCAATATTTAAAAAAGGCGATAATAGAAACTGTAACAACTATAGAGGCATTACATTATTAAGCATTGTATCAAAGGCATATGAGTTTATATTGGAACAGAGACTAAAAACTGTAACAGAAAGTCAACTATCTGAAGCGCAAAGTGGGTTTAGAAAGGGTAGAAGTACACAGGATCATATTTTTACAATAAAACAAATAATAGAAAAAACAAGAACAAAAGATAGAGAAATATACTTGGCGTTTTTAGACCTGGAGAAAGCTTTCGATAGGGTCTCCAAAAAAACAATATGGGAAGGATTAAGAAGAAGAAAAGTAAGCCACAATCTGATTAAAGCAATTAGAAGTCTATATCATAAAAATAAAAATTACGTACGAAAAGATAATATGCAATCGGAGATGTTTAACATCAATGACGGGATAAGACAGGGTGGAGTGTTAAGCCCTACGCTGTTCATACTTGTTATTGATGATGTCATTAAAGCAGTAGAAAACAAGATCAAAAAAACCCATATAGGTTTTAGGAAATTAATGCCAGTCTACTTATCAGAGTGTGCTTTTGCTGACGATCTTATGATTTGTGCACCGACTGAAAAAAGCCTACAAGAAAATTTAAAAATATGGGAAGAAGAATTAAATAAGAAAAATTTAAAAGTGAACACCAGCAAAACGAAAGTCATGGTTTTGGGAAATGATAATAAAAAGCTGAATATAGAAATGAGACAGGAGAAACTTCAGCAAGTAAATGAATATAAATACTTGGGAACGTGGCTAGAAAGAGAGGGAAATATAGAATACGAGCTAAATGAAAGAATAAACAACGCAGCCAATGTATATCACAGTATCTACAGATCAGTTATAAGTAAAAAAGAAATAAGCCGAAGGACAAAACTTACCGTATATAAAACCATTTTTTTACCGACACTTATATATGGAAGCGAAAGCTGAGTTATGAATAAGTCTCAAAAAAGCAAAGTACAGGCAATTGATATGAAATACCTCAGAGCAGTCAAAGGAGTTACGCGTAAAGACAGAATAAGAAATGAATATGTAAGAGAAGAACTAAATGTAGAACCAGTATTAGATGTCATTGAGAAAAATCAACTGAAATGGTTTGGACACCTTAGTCGAATGAATGAAAAAAGACCCGTAAAGCAAGTGTGGGAGGCTAGAACACAAATTAAAAGAGGAAAAGCAAGACCAAGAAAAACGTGGAACGACGCAATAGCGATGATTCTAAAAAAGAAAAATCTAACTTGGAGAGAAGCTACAAGAAGAACAAAAAACAAAAAAGAATGGGCAAAGTTGGTATATAACACAAATAGAGATAAACATTAGATATACATACCTTACACCGCAAGGTAAAAAGGTTTTAGATTATATATATATCATCATTATTTTTTATGACGAATTGCATATTTTTTGTTGCAATTAACAACTTAAATATATTTTTGATTAATATCTATTGAAAAAATAACAATATGTTATAAATAATACATTAATAATAATGAGTAATAATTTAAATAAGAGTATGTCGTCAAGTATATATTTGTCGAATCGTCTACCGTCTCAAACAATACAAAAATTCTAAATGTAAATAGAAATAGGAATAATAAATATTTGCTTAATGTAAACAAACATATTAAGCTGGGATTCCTATACAATATAATAGTAAAAGGTTATGCTTGTATACACTATCGTGTAAATGGAAACTGCTTTTAAAATACACAATAAAAAACGTATCAAACTGTACATTAGTGATATCAAAAAGATACTGTGTTATTATAGGCGCCAACGTTGAATAATCTAAATTTTGAGTGACTAAGATGAAATTTTCTCTTAAAAATGTTGGCACTTAATTGAAATTGTTAATAAAGACAAGTGATAGTAAATTAATAACTTACTTGACAAACCAATAAAGACATAAAACTGCAGGAAATTACACTCAATGTTTAGTTTAAACTAAATATAGTTTGTCAAGTGAATCCAAGAGGTTTGTAATCTGCTAAATGTAGCATTATAGTAATAAATTTTATTAATAAAAAAGTCATATACATTAATTAATTTTTTCCTATTAATCTAAAGTATAGCTTACCTTGGATCTGTTTAAATAAATAATTCAGGTTCAATTTCAGGCCGTTTAATGTATAAGCTTTTTTAGACGCACTAATTTAACCAAAGGAGCTGTTCTATTTTTATTATTTTATTATGTTGGTGACCATTGTTTACTTAAACTATACCGACACAAAAACATTTTCATTTAAAATTTATTAATCTAGTCGGAGTTTCCGCCAATCAGAGACTCAATTGGCTCGTCTGCCGCACTAGTGCTCTAGTTCGCATTATTATTTGAAATTATCACTCTGAGATACTTTTTATTTTTTGATTCACCCCTTAGTTCAAGGGATTGGATAGTGAAAGTTGAAATTTTTAAGATTTTTTTTATTTGTACACCAATACTAGCTTTCGTACCAAATTTCTGCTTGCTAGAACTTCAGGAAGTACCTTAAGATTGTGAAGTTGAAACTATAGATTTAAGTCTACCACTGATTGATTCCTCGGTGTCTATCATCTCTAGATTAGTCTTATTTCATGTTTGGTATCTGAAGTGGTAATTGTTCTATTCTGCCTGGTTCCCAATTTAGTTGAGACCATTTATAAGCTTCCCATTCTGGTAGCAAAATAAAACTAAAGTTTATGACATGCTAGGAATGCCAAATCCATAAAAACTCCAAAACCCAAAGAGTAGATTGAAATAAAAAATAGTTGTAGCCATTTTTTCGGGATTAATAACTGAAATTTTTTAAGTAGTGGTTCTTGTACTCATTTTTATGCATATGGCTCTTCGAGATTCAAAGTAATAATTAAAATTATCATATGTTTTTAAGACTCAAGTACAGGGAAATTCTTTGATAATATTTGATGTATGTATTTATGCACTTAAATTTTTATTTAAGTGTATTTATGAGATAGCGGTGATGATTAAAAGACCACACAAACAACTATGAGTCAAAAATAGAATTTACTGGAATTGTAATAATATACGTCAATGAATTATACAACCATTATCATCTACAGGAAGTTTAACATAAATTGTGATCTAAATATTATATATTATTGAGCGAAATACTTCTATTGATTATTGCTAAAGCTTGTAGTATAACGTACTCTGTTTTCTACTTAATAATTTTAAATATACAGGTAACACTGGTTACTAGCATTATAATGGGGAATATTTGACATATAAAATAAAAATACAGCACCAAGAATACACTATTTAAAATTTTTCTGATAGTAACATTCAAATAACAAAACTGTATACAACTGAAATAACTAAAATGGTTTAATTTATGTTCTTTGAGACTTTAGGATAACACGGAGAGGGTTTTTCCATAATACTGACCACCAGGCTACTAAATATTCTCAAAGGCAAACACTTTAATAATTATAAAATATGGCAAAAAGTTTTCAAAGTGATAACTGTAAATATGTTTTCTCAAGTTTAGAAAATGTTAAGACATACATCAAGGCCCTTTTAAACTTATGAAAATGAAATAAAGCACTTATAATAACTCCTTAATATCCCTTCATCATCTTTTATTTTTTTATGACCCAACCCTACCTACTACTACCCCACCTCGTTACCAAATATAAAACTTATTTTGTACTGTATGCGGATTTTTACAATAAATAACAGTTTTAAAACTAAATAGTGGCATATTTAAGTTTGGTACCGAGAAAAGGGGTGTTATGAAAATTAAAATTAATTATAAACTACCCCAAGTTCCATTAATATTCTTATATAAGTACTTTTCCTCAAATAATTCTTCTATTCTAATAGCTTCTTAAAATTTTTAATATTACACATCCATAAGAACGTTAGTTTCCCATTTACATGCAATTTGTTAGATAAGTAACTTTTTTATATGATTTTCGCCAAAATGAAACAAAAGGCTGCACTGTGCATTACTCAGTTCTCACAGTCTGTTTTATCAGGATCACCCAACAAAATGTAGCACTATATCCATTTGCCATTCGTTTTACATTATGGTTAACAAATAAATCAATAGTTCCGAGTATGAAAAGCCTATCATTCTTGACAATTGCAAATATTGAGCCCAGCAATCTGGTTTTTCCTACAAGTTGATCAATCTATTTTTCCTTAAATCGTTTAAAATTCGTTAGAAAACCTTAAAATAGAATTACTTGGTTTACTATGGACACCAATTCTCAAACTTGATGTATATAAACATGGCTGGTGTTCTTCAAAGTAAAATGGCAGGTGATGATGAATTTTCCATTTCTGGGACTCTTCCAGAGTTGGTTGATGCAGTGAATACTGCTTCATTACGATTATTGTCAAAAAAATTTAGAAAAAAAGACTAATATGTCATTATTTATTAAAGACACTAATAACTGTAATTAAAGGAAGTAGATAAGAAATCTTGACTTTTTCCTTAAAAAAATTTTAACTCTAATGAATTTCCTAGAGATTTGCGGATAATGATTTGATCGTTATTAAACATCAAAACTTTGTATATAAATTTAAAAGTATACACTTGCCCTCTTTTCAACCAATCGGTGGATAGCAGAAATACCATGATAAATTCAATTCAGTACTCCTAACAAATTGGAAAGATGGATTCTTAGGAAGGATTTCTTCTTCTTTTTTAATCATTATCTTGTTATAAGGCACTGTTAACTAACATGGATTTCATAATATAAAATTTTAACTATCATCAATTTATTTTAATAACAGCCGAAAGTTCAAGCTGAAATAATTCTGTCTAATTTTTAGCCCAACCTTCCCACAATTCAACCAATCGTTATACAGCAAAAATGCCGACTTAATTTAAAATTACTTTTTCTTAATATTGTACCAATTGTAGAAATGGTCATTCAATCTTTAGTATGTAAAGTTGTAATAAAACTTACAAGAACAAAGGACAATTTAGTGGTATTGATAAAACATCTGGAAATATCACACTTTACTGAGAAACTTGATAAAATAATTACTATGTTCTAGATACAAAAACAATGCATTTCTTTTATTTCGGATGATTGTTAATGTGAGGTCTTTAGATGTATATATTAATTTAAATAACTTTTTTCTTTATATATTTTCTTCGTACAATGTCTAACTAGTTATTTACTCCTTAACATAAAAGGAATAACCAATAATATGGTTTTCAATAATCCCTGTCCAAACATGAACCTTTTAGGGTATTGTGTATGGTCCTCTTTCATCCAGTGAGGATTTTTCGTTGACCAGTAGAGGCAATTTTGACGATTAGCATGACCGTTAATGGATAAAGTGCACTCATCAGAAAACATAACGTTTTCTAATTGGATGGTATTGTTATACAACATTTCCATCATTCGCAAAAAATTGTTCTCAAAATCGTCTTCCATGAGATCCTGAGAGGGTCATTTTATAGGGATGCATTGTATATTCTTTCAACATGTTTAGTATCGATTTATGACATTAAATGTTGCGGATGGTTTTCCTCAAACTCAAGACTGTTATTTTATGCATTTCTGTTAATATAACCATTTATATGAATTGCAGTCAAAGAAATTCAAACGACAATCGTAATAGTGACAGTATCTTGCAGGTATAATTATTACAAACCAATTTGCTGAGGCGTTTTAAACAAACTAACATTGCTATGATAGTTTTTTAATGAATTTTTTTTTAATTTATATTAAAAAAGAACATTCATATGTTCCACACTGTATAAATGTATTATTAGAGGAAACGCTCGTTACATATTTTACTTTTATAGTAGTGGCGTTTGACATTTATTCATCATAAACAATTTTTTTTGTTCTCTAAGTACTGGCGCCCTCTTATCAACGCAATGTCAAGTGAATCAGAAACTTACTATATATATAATAATAATTAATATAATTGCATTAAAAGCTTTATCAATGCGGTCTAAATAAACAAACACAAATCCGAAACGGATATGTATTATTAAAAACTTAACCCCACAAGTAGTTAGTTTAAAAAAAAATGAATAAATAAAGTTCAACTAATAAATAAATAAATATGGAACGGCCCCTTTTATTAAGCAACTAAAATTATCAGATGTTTCACTATATAGAGTTATTATATTTTAAAAAGCAAGGAAATGATAGATTTTTTAGGTCCATTATTTTTATTTATTTATATTAAAAATGTATTTTTCCTATAACACCTGAAATAAAAAATTTAAAAATAGAAAAATATTTCGACTTGCACCCTCTGACGTACAGAAACTCTAAATCGTTTCCAAACAAGACGGTTTTCTAGTGAAAAAACAACTACTTCCTGGACTATAAGCCCCACCGGTGTTCTGAAAATTATTCAACACATGGAACAAATATTGTTATCAAATTTAAGCTCTTAACTAAAATTTTATAAATAAAAATTAACAATACATCGTTAGAACAAGTAGAGTCCTACAAATACCTCGCAGTGAGTATACACATTTTTAAGGAGAAGGGAAATATCTGAGGAAACAGTTTTCAACACGATATACAAACCAATATTAACGTACGCGTGCGAAAGTTGGGTGTTGACAAAAAAACAAGAAAGCCAACTACAAGCAATGGAAATGAGATTCTTAAGGGCAATCAAGGGTATCACAAAAAGAGATAGAATACGAAACGAGGTAATCAGAGAAGATCTAGATGTTGATCCATTATTAAAATATATCGAGCGACAACACTTGAAATGGTACGGACACTTAACCAGAATGACAAATAATAGACAGATAAAAATAATCTGGCAGGTAAAATCAATTGAGAAGAAACCAAGAGGACGACCTAGGAAAACATGAGATGACACAGTGGCGGAAAACTTTGCAAAATGGGGAAAAAGCTGGCAAGAAGGAAAAGCAAAATTTATTTAACGATTATAACCTACCATTTTATTTATATTTCTTTTAAATAATAAAACATTTTGACAATTACATATAAATATACCAATAAATAAAACCCGTTCCTTCCAGAATGCATTCCTCATAAGAAGGCTTGCTGGCTCTTTCAACTGTCGTGGTTTAGAGATATTTTCTAGGTGTCTTCTTCTTGATCAGGACGGTGCTATGCGCCTCTATCCTCTGGGCTACATTTCCTTGAGTGCGTGTTTCTCGCTGCTTCTAGAAACTTGCATCCTTACCCGACGGACTACAACTAAAGATGACCTTAAAGAGCGGATCCACTTGCTAAAGCTATTCTTTCTAGGACTCCTTCCATCTTTTTATTGATGAGAGGGTTCGTTCATAAGTGGTTCCTCTATTTTTGACAGTCCTGTTCCTTAATTGTTCCCAAAAAAAAATAGAATAGATTCAAACACAACGTAACAATAGATAAAGTGTTTGTAAAGTTTAAGTGGCAATATCTTGGAACCTTTCCAATATCAGAGTATGTTGCTTAGAATCAGAACAATTCAATAAAGTGTAACCGAATCAAATAATCAAAGACCTACTGTCAAAATTTTGAGAACTTAAAGTGAACAGACTAAAATAAAATGTTTTAATCGAACGTGTTGTCAATAAGCGTCAGCAGTTTAAAAACAACGTGTGGCCCACAACGTTAAAATTCGTTTTATGTAACGCATTGTTCATTGTATACAAAAACCATTATGTATACTGCTTGAATTTCCTGTAACTATAAAGTTATCTCGTAACCTGCTACAGATAATCAAGAAGCCATAACTCACACAACGAATTATCTAGCAACGAGGAAGAATATTCATGCATTCACAACGAGTTGCACGTGGCAATCATAACTTCATTCATTGGATTCAATTTTACTATGTTTCTCTCTATTGATACTTACGTTACTTTATATTCCACCAACGACTAAAAGTTGTCGTCATGTCTCAAATACACTGCTCAACAATTGAAGTGGATATTTATTAAATTTCAGAAAATTGCGTACAAAAATAATATTTTAAATATACGTTTCATGCTATAAGAAAACTCTGTGTATAGCAAATTATTTTTGTCGTTTTTCTTTTCTTTTTATACTCTAATTCGATTTCAAATTGCTAACATTTTAGTCGCGTAGAAGTACTTGTAGTGACTTTAAACATTGTTACTGTAGTCCATAAATCTGTTTACCTGAAAAAAAAATGGCGCTACGGCGATTAGAAACAGTGCAACTCGATCAATTAGTACGTTGGATACACGAAGGCTTAAGTCAAGAAGAAGTTGCTACACGGCTAAATGTGTCCCAAAGTGTTGTCAGTCGTGCATGGAATCGATATTTGGAAACTGGGTCTGCAGCGTACAGGCATGGAGGAGGACAAGAACGAGCTAAAACTCCTGCTCAAAACCGCTTTATAGCTGTAACTGCAAGAAGAAATCGAACATTTACTGCTTCGAGTATTAACAGCTTCTTTAGGCATGCTACCGGATCTAGTCAAACTGTTAAAAAAAGGTTGCATGCATGTAATTTAAGAGCCAGAAGCCGTAATTCACATCCACGGTTGACTGCGGATCAGCGTGCATGCAGATATCGGTAGGAACTCTCTATTCTTTCCATTTCTTCCAATTTGATTGAGTGAGGAGCTTCTCCAGGATGCAAGTAGGGTGGAAAACAAAGTTGAGCTTCTTTGGCTTTTTCAACTAGTGAAGAATTTCCGCGAGCTTCCTCCTGAGGAGTAGATAAGGCACCAGCAGGAGCTGTAGTGGTAGAAGTGGTGGAACTGTTCTTCCTGTTTCCTCTCTTCAATCGAAAGTTCCACGATGGCTGAGAGTAGAAGGAGCTCGTGATTGTTTTGGCGATGTTTCTTCGTTTTGAGTTTCAGCTTGTTCCATAGTTATTCTTTCTACCAAATTCAGATGCTGCTGGCCAAGCCATTCTCCTACTCGTACAGACGAAACGGTGATGTTGCTTGCTGCGTCATTTATCTTTTTTGCCTCTGCGTCGGCTGCTACTGCTTCTTCCGCTTTATCGAGAGCTTCAAAAGCAGCTTTTCTCCGGAAGAAAGTTGATTCCGTATGTTGATTCGTTCTTTAGAATATTAATTTCCTTCTTTAGCACCTCCCATTGTTCGAGAAGTTCGGGAAGAAGTTGCTGTTGGCAGTATTTGTCTCTAAAACTTTCCTTGACTTGGATTTGGCTGTTGATGCTGTCCAAATCCACTTGAAAGTCAAGCAATTCCAACTTTCGATCTCCTATGGATTCTTCTAGCGACGCCAGTTTCTCCAGAGCTTCAGCACGGTTTAGCAGGAGAAGAGTAGCCGATGAGGACGAGGTTGAAATACGTTAAGAGACGATTTCTTTACCTTGAGGGGTTGATTTGACCTCTGATTTGGTTCTTTTCTCCTTGAACAGCTGACTGGTTAACGGCAATGAGCAATGATAATGATCACTTTCTTCTGAATCCACGACAGGACTGGAAGAAAGATCAGCTAATGTCCAGTTTGATGAACGGAAATACGAAGGACTGAGACTATGACCAACGACGACTTTCAGATGACTCCACGACTTCAGAATGGCTGCGATGTTATCACGTCCGGGTTACCAATAATGTGACCGACGAAGGGTTTCTCCACCTTGAGAAACAAACAGAATCTGAGTAGTCGTTCGTCTAAACTTGGAAACTTTCAGAACTTTCTTATTTGCTAAAAGCCTAGAAAATATTAATTCCTCGCGTCAGAAGAATCTTTTCACACCTTTTTATTACTAGCAAAACAATAATTATAACAGAAAAATGGCTTATCCACTGATAACCGATATACGACAATGATTTTTTTTGTACAACTGACAGTGACAGTTGACAGCTGTATTAATAGTGAATGGCGGACTTAATAACAAAAAAAAGGAAAGGATTAAAACAAAGTGATATAAAAGCCCTCTAACAATCGGGGCCAAACGAGAAACGATAACTACAACTAAAATACTACAGCTAGAATAAAAATATGTAGATTCTCCTCCTCTTCGTTCAGCTCAACCAGTAATGGAATTTATGGTATGAAATGGTATTTACGTATTTAAATAGTCTCTCCTTCTAAATTTCAGAGGGACACATTGAAATAATTTACTACTTTTAACTATGGACTGTCACTAGTATTTTAAATTTTTTTTTCATTTTGTCTTTCATTAGCAGCTACTTTTGATCTGTTGGTTTGCCTACGAAGGGTAGGATGGCGCTTTTACGCACTTTATCTTCACCATGTAGGTATTGGCGTGAAAGAGTCACTCTGCATCCTGCTCTGCGGGATGCTCTGCGTACTGATCAAGCAATAATGTCGAAACCAGTCTGCGAGGAGTATTCTTCCGTTTCATTTGCAAAACTACAAAGGTATCCGCTGGGTCTAGCGAGTAGAAATATTTTACTATTTTTAAAAAATTGGTGGACCGCCACTCGTATTTTGAAATGTATTTTCATTAATTTTTTATCTTCTATAAATATTATTTTGACACCTTCAACATCGCTTGCAAAATAATTACAGTTTGATTACAAGATGTGTAAATATTTAAAGAATACGTAATGTTCTAAGCAGTGGTGGAATAATCGAATTTAGTTCTGAATGAAGCGAAAAATACTAACATAGGCGTATAGAATACAGGTCTATGAGTTTTAAATGTGAAGGTGTTTACATTCACTTCGGTTTGTAGTTGTTACCACATGTGGAGCAAGTTGAATGGTGTAACAGTTTTAACATTTTAAATGTTTTTAAGTGGCGTTTTAATGCCATTAGACTTTGATTCGTTTCAGATGTCTTCCTACAAAGTGATTAGCAGACCGCCTAGATCTGTCGGATTATAAGTGAAGCGTACATGCGGGGACAATAAAGACGCATGCTGAAGTATAATACAGGGTACTATCGGATGTCAAAATCAACCGTACTTCTATTTTAAACATTTTGCGGAATTAAACAAAGACCCGAGGAATGAGATCACGTAACTATCGTAAATAAAAAATATACTGGTGTTGTCAATGGTAAATTCATTTACATTTACAAATGTTATGTACATTTTATAGACGACACGTGAATGGTGCTATATTTTTATGATAAGTAAAACTGAAAGAAAGCCAAAAATTATGTGGAGTGCTTTAATTAATTGGTATAAAAGGTGGAGCTTAACTTTAAATAAAAAGGTCAAAAGTAGCTCTACCAGAAAATGAATTAAGAGGAAAAAAAACAAGTGGAAATTTTCTAAAAACCATACATTGAGTAATGGCAGAAGCAGAATGGTTCTGGACGACGTTTTCTCATCTCAGGCGTTCTCATTTCGGACGTAATGAAAAATTACCTGAATCCTTCTCATTTCGTGCGCCGGATTAAAATTGGTACCTGTTAATTCTCATTTCAGGCGTTGGGATTTATGTTTTAATCTCTTTTTTCCATGAGCTTTACATCTGCATTTTAAATATTCTAATATTTTGATTGGTTTAAATGTTTCTAGAATGAGGCCAGGATAATCCGGTATTTCCTAATATTTTTATTGGTTCCTTACCTGATCTCTTACGGAATCTCTAACGCTATATTGAGGCCAGTTTAGGTTAGGTTAGGTTAGGTTAGGTTAGGTTAGGTTATGTTAGGTTAGGTTAGGTTAGGTTAGGTTAGGTTAGGTTAGGTTAGGTTAGGTTAGGTTAGGTTAGGTTAGGTTAGGTTAGGTTAGGTTAGGTTAGGTTAGGTTAGGTTAGGTTAGGTTAGGTTAGGTTAAGTTAGGTTAGGTTAGGTTAGCTTATGTTAGATTAGGTTGGGTTAGGTTAGGTTATCAAAAATTATGGTATATTATAATACATAAGTGATGTTCGGAATATGACCTTATATTTTAAACCTTCCCAGCTCACTTTTCTAATAGAGCGCCCGAGTTGAGAAGGGATTTTATGAAAATAAATCATCTGGACCTATCAAACTACACAAGAAAACCACAATTGTCTCTCTAAGGATAGTGGATCCACAAAAACATAAGCTAAGGTAGTAAATGTTGTAGAGCATATGCTGGTTAAAGAACTAAAAGAGGCTTTTGGTAAATGCAACTGTACTCCAAATACAACCGACACTTATTATATTCTATACTGCAAGTGAATATTTTAAACTTCTGAGACCAATCAGGTGATATGATTTAATCCAGGCCTTGACAGGGAATATCTTGACTCCAAGAATCAAGGCATTTTGTGTGGGCAATGCAAATGTTAATTTTGGAGGTGCAGCTAGTCGACGAAAATTACAATCATCCCTGGGAAAGCCAATAGCAGCATTGAAAGTTGTGTTAGATTTCGTCGATCAGAAGAAATGAATCATCAGCTTAAAATAATTTAGCTCAGAAATGGGCTAATTGGTTTCTGCAAATTTACATTGTGTATAATTTAACGGTAACTAGTGGCACTGGTATTGAAGAAGATTTTGTGATAAGTACAGACACATAATTTTAGCACAGTAGTGAATATTTGGAACAATTGACTGGTTTTTTGTTAACGAATTAGAGATATTTTGTTGGAAATATTAAAAAAGGGTTTGCTTGGAATGAGGTGCAATGGATATAGGGGTTAGAAAAGGATATTGATATTAATTAAGATACAAAAGCATTTGACGAATTTTCATTCATGTTCACACTTTCGCACCAACAATCTAAAACATGAAAAGTTATGTATATTTTTTATGGATATATATTTTGTTTGCTGGCACAAATGAACCATTTGAAAGATTGTTTTTTGATGAACCATGTATTGCGCAAAAAGTAATATGCCAGAATATTTCACTAGGAGGACTTTTTTGTGTCCTCAGTTCTACAGCTAAAGAAAAGCCAAGGCTGCAAAGACAAAGTTAAATTCTTTTATTCCAAGTATTCAACAGTAAATCTTATATAACGTCTACTTTAAGCTATCTAAAAAGTAAACATATTTGCATATTGATAGAACTCTTACAGGTCGGTGAAGTGTAAGAGAACAGTTTCAAGTGTGCAGAACAAAATCTTTGCCTCAACAACTTTTTTTAATCTGATTTGCTTTGCTGTGTTTAAATTTGTATTTTGAGTCTCAAATTTCTACTCAAAATCCTTACCAGCTGTTTGACTATTTATGATTATGGATAAAATAGTTGCCAGTTTTTTTATATTTTATTTCTTAAGAAGTTGTTAGACAGTTTAATCAAGTAGTTACATATAAGTAGATACATTAAAAAAATAAGACAACATACATTGAATGTTCAAATATTAGACAATAAAAATATTCAATTTGCCGGAAATACAAGAACTATATACTGATTTTGGTTTATTAACAAACTTTAATACGTCTTATCATATTCATCAACCGACATTCCAACCCCAATAATCGCTTCATCATCATCTTTTATTGTTTTATGACCCAACCCTATCTACTACTACCCCACCTCATTACCAAGTATAAAACTTAGTTTGTACTGAATGAGGATTTTTGCAATAAATAACTGTTTTAAAACTAAATAGTGGCATATTTAAATTTGATACCGAGAGATGGTGTGTTAAAAAATAACAATGAATTATAAACTACTACAAACTTAATCGAAAGATCTATTTTTTGAACTTCACGGTAAAAAAAGAAAAATTAATAAACAGTCACCGAATTCCAATGTTTGATACGTCTTAAAACATTGCTGTTCAAATTTATTTCCTTTTGCATTTATAATATATTCTTGTCAAAGCCCTCTGACCATATAAAGATATTAACAAATTAAGGTTGGTTTATCAAACACAATTTTATTAGTGTGTTCTTAGTTCAGAGAATACAACTTCCTTTTTAATCTTTTATCTCATTAGATAGTTGACACGAACATGAAACGACAACCATAATGATCAAGAGTGCCGTGCCGGACCCCTCGTCTCGCATTTCCTTGGGCTTGTGTGTTTGTTTTTTAATTAGCCGCCTATTGTTAATGACCATTCCGTCTTTGGATATTAACTATGAACTTTACCGTCAGAAATAAAGAGTGTACATACAAAGGAAGCAACTGTAATTGAGAATTATTATTAAGTACGTAAGTAACAATAATTGCATAACGAAATATCTTTTAACAGTAACACACGTATTTTTTCATCTAAATGGGAATATTTTAACTCCCGTAAATCTTTCAATATTTTATTAAATTGGAGGTACTTAGTTTAAAAATAATAATTTCTACAAAGTTTTTGTTATAGTTATGTGTTGTTTCAATTGATATAAGAGAAAAATCTATAAACAGAATCATATCGTTGATATGCCAAGTTAAACATTTTGTGTTCCTTGCCGAGCTGATACTGGAACGTTACTTGGTTACTTATTTCATAGTCAAGTAGCTTTGAAAGCACTTAGTTCTCACCGTGTACCATCAAAATTTGTTTTAGACTGCCAGGAGAAGTCAATAAAGTATTCTTGGTTTGGATTCCCGGCCATTCTGCCATGGAAGAAAATGAGAAGGCAGACTCTCTTGCCAGGAGATTGTAACGCACGTATTTCTATCGGGCCAGAATGAACAATTTACAAGTTTTAACAAACAATAAATACCTGGGCAGCATAGAATATCATTAGGCTTCTGGCAAAATTTAATTGGTTAATTCAACGGCTTTCATACTCCTTCGAAGATTGTCTCTAAAGCAATGTTAGACTATAGCAGGCACAAACTTGGACTATCGGTGGATCCGATTGGCTGCCTTTGTCTGGAAGATGATGACACAGTAGAGCATATAATCCTGGCTTTGTTAAGAAACTAAATTTCTTTGGTGAAATCTGAATAAGTGTGAGCCACAATAGACTCTTGCAAGTCGCAGTGGAGGGCCTTATAGACACACTCACCACAAAGTTTACCTTACCTAGGTTATAACGTTTTAATTAACTCATACTCGTGGGTATTAATGGGTTGTAATTCATTATAAATACTTATTTAAGTGGCATTTACTTATAATATTAAAAAAAAAGGTTATAAAAAAGGGCTATACTTTGGTGTTTTTTGCTGCTCTGCCATTTTACTTTTTGACCCCCCGGCGTACTCTTTGTAATAGGTAAGATTGATCGGAAAATCTAGTTTAATTTTTCAGTATAGAAGATATGCATTAGGGCTATTACCGAGCGAGTATACCATAGCAAAATGTATAATCAACAAGTCATTATGTAAACGTTCGCAATTAATGAAGTTGAGGTTAGAAACACAGTTGAGTGTATAGGCAGTTGAGTTTATATAATAGAACGTAAAGAAATATGATTGCTCTACACGGGCGGCCTAGCGCAATGAGCACAAGACATATTAAGAACATTATTTAATGATTTTAATGAAAAAATAATAAATGTTTTAAAAGAAAAGAAAAGAACGAAGGATTGCGATGTAAATGTTTGAATTTGGCGTGGGTCGCTTAACAAATTTCAGAACACACAAAATGAACGTATAGAAAGCTTGTTTATAATTTATTTTCTAATTTATTCAATTAAACTAACCAGAACTTCTTCAAACGCAAACATGCAAATTCCATGTATCACACTCTAGTTATTTTCAATTAGGGATGTGTAGAAATAACGCATTTTAATTCCATTAGAACAACTTAAATAGATTATGTATGTTTATCTGTTTAACTTTAAAGTTATATTAACAGTGCTCCGAAGTTCACCAAATAAATGTACCAACAGCCAAAAATGATAATTAGAAATATATCTGAGGATATTGAACTGATAAAAATTTTTAATATTGAAACTTTGGTTATTATATGCAATTTTATTCAACAGGAAACAGTGAGATAGTATTTGATCTTTGTTTTATTTTTAATTTTATATAAGGACTAAATCAACTGAATTATAGTTATGTAGATCAGAAAATTTAAATTTAACGTGTCTCGGGATTTTTTATAAATATGTACAGTAACCGAAATAATGAATTTATTCCATTCGATTTTTCCACACTGTATAAATATTTTATTAGAGGTAGAAAACATATGGTTTAGAATTCCTACTACTGTTTTACTTATTTAAGTATAGTTTTTTATTTGTTAACCTGAAGTTGATTAACAAAACATTGTCCTGTAATTCATGCATTTTAACCAATTTTTTTGGTGTTCCACGCCAATGAGTTATGCTGTTAGTGTAAAATACTTCATTCGTTTCCGCAAGAGAACTTATTTTCATATAAACACACAAGATAATGCTATTTGCTATTATTTCATTACTGATAACAACTGTGAACGTTTTTCTACTACAGGAAGTTTACATATTAGGCAACCCATGTACACGTGCAGAATACTTATGGAAGTTTTTGTCTCTTTAATTTATTTGAACCCATAAACTAAATCTGGCAAAGACTTGTTTCCTGCAGTCCTACTTTCAAAATGATTGTTGATGTTTTTATTATTAGCGCATCTAAATTTGACCGACTAATACATAATTAGATTTATAGATCTTTACAAATAATACATTTATATAATTTTGATAACTTGAATATAAAAAAAAAATGTAGAATTCTCGATCAACTTATATCTTTCAATATAAAATAGTTACATGGATTTAAAAATTTTATTAACCATACTGATATTTTATAAAATAAACCAAAGTCTTTAAATACATAATGTAAGTAATCCTTCGAAAAAATATACGAATTATAAAATTAATGATTTACTTAACTGCTGGTTGGTAATTCATTAAAATCATTGGCAACAGCTGATTATTCATTTTACAGAAATCTAAGAGGCATTTCTTCTCACCCACCATCAGTATAACTGATACATTAGCATTACATGAATGTGATTCATCACATTCTGAATTTCAGTACCATTATCACCGGTATCTTCCTTCCACTTCAACGCCATAGCAGGTAGGAAATATTCTATTGTGCACTGTTGCCGTTATTTTTGGTAATTAGGTTCGCGTTCGGGTAGACTTCGACCTTGACTGATCATGAAACTCGTGAAGAAAGATGAGTCATACCGTAAAGAATCCAAGAGTTCGATCTCCTCACTTGTTCCTCTTCGATTCCATGTCAAAAGTATTAATTGTACTCGAGCAATTCCCATCATCAGTCATTTCTTTTATTTTATTGTACAGGTTAGTAGAGTTTCTGCAGATACGGACTAGTGAAAACTCACTTTTTTCAAAATAGGAGAATATGAAACGAACATTAGATAAGCACAATTTTGTTTAAAATACTGCAACGAATATGCAACTATTAGGTAACTTTTTTTAATTGAAGAGTTAACGTCGAATTATTAAACAATAATAATGTCTTTATTATTTCCATTCAGTTTATATTCGCAAAAGAATTATGCCCATTTACATGGAAATACAGTAAAATTAGGGTTTTACCAAAGAATATCCCAACTAACAAGGAGAAAAATTCCCAGCTTCTGTTAGTTTATCTTCTGTTTGCGCATGTCTTTTAAACCATTGCTCGTTTCTATACAGTAGGAACTACGCTGTTTATCATACAGAAATTTATAATATAAAAATTAATATCTTTTTCGTAAAAAAATCTGTTAACTGGTCCATAATACCTGCATAAAGGTTATTTCAGGAAACGATTCACATTTTTCTTTAATGTTATGTTACCAGTAGTTTAAAAAGAAGTTGTTTGTAAAATATTACGGCACTGACAAAAATACCGTACACATCTTACGCAACATCCCTTTTATGTCGCAGGAGTTAATAGTTCCTCATCTTTATTTGGTTCGAAGGTTTTTACCGTTTCAATTATTGCTTATTTTTCATCATAGATTGCATTATTTCTTTCCTTCACGGAAAATGACCGTATACTTTGTCATATTAAGTTAATCGCTGATTCAGAGAAAAACAACAAAATGCAATATTAGAGTTGCAAAATTCCATAAAATTTATCAGATACATTTTTAAATGATTACCGTTTTTTTTGTTAATTCATAGATTATTATAATAATTACCTTAAAAATATTTAGCGGCATTTTGGGATTTGTTAGTTAGGTATACAAAATTATTTTGCTATTTTAAAATGTATCTTAGCTTTTTACTTATTCTGAAACGCTTAGTCCAATAGAGAAATTAAAAACGGCTTGTTCTTTTTCAGATTTTCAAAATTTTTTTAAAAACATTCTTCCAAACGATGTTTCTATCTCTTTAAAGATAGCGTTAATCCTTCTACATAATATAAATCTATCCCAACAATTTTTATGTACGCAGATACATTTTTGCAAAATGCGACAACACTGACTTCTTCTTATCTTTTCACAGAACATAATGTTTTACTTAGTTTTGCTTTCCGAGATTGCCATGGTCCACGGACGATTATTTAACTAGGATTAATAGCCATATTGTCATTGATTGATGGTTGTGATTGTGTTTTTTCTAGTTATTTACTTTCCAAATATTATCTAGACGTTTAGAAGTAAAGTGATAATGGTTCGGACGTGTAAGAATAATAATTATTCAAACCCCAACATCTCTTTTCAGTCAAAAAAAAACAGTTTTTTCTTTCTATTGCAGCTGGTTCCCTTTTTGCTGTCCACTGTATTTTTGCTTCTGGTGTAGAATCGCGTATCCTTTGGATTAATTCATTAATAATAATTGGATCGATTCCCAAAACTCGGATTTATTACGTGTAAACTGCATCTGTAAATCTGTAAATTATGGAGGGTGAAGCCCAACAGCTTCATCCGCTCATGACGTCCATTGTGCTTTCTCCTAAGCTTGCCCCTAGTTCGTCCTTTAGCCTACCGATTTGAAGTAGTCGACGACGTTCTTATGTTGCCTAATGTTTGCCAGTATTCGTTAAGGTACAATTTGAATTTAGTGGAAAGAGCCGAGCAGTCCTACAGGACGTACTCGACTGTCTCCTCTTCTTCCTCTTCTTGTTCATATCCGCTACATAGAGATGCTTCCTGTGCAGATGTTTAGAGAGCCCAATGACTGGTTAGCCACTAGTCTAAGTTGTTTTCTAGTAATTTCCAGGAATCTTTTGGGTTGCTAAGTAACTTCTTTGAAAGTCTACAGCCTTCTCTGTCGTCCCATCTCTTCCTAAATGTGTAACTGCTGCATTATCTCTCATGGTGGTCATCTAGCACCATTTGGTGAGCTGTGGCTATATTTTCGTCCATAGTAGCAGTTTTTGGACGTTGAAATTCAGCTGCTTCTAATTCCATTGTGGTAAATGATAGACAGAATATAACTTATTGATTTACGTCTACGTATTGTTTGGTTACGTAATAACTACATCCAGTATATCTGAAACTTTATCGAGTAACTGTCAACATCTGAATTCAAAATAGCTCTTAGTGCTGCCATCTTCGCGTTGAGATCGGAAACTTTTCAGACCTCGTTTATGGAAATCGCATAAATTAAACAAACTTTAAACATAGAATTACTGACTGAAATTAAGTTTCTCTAAATTACAAACAATTAGGGAAAAGTACTTACAAGTATATGTAGTATATGGGCATCTTGGATAATTTTAAACATGGGGACAGTGATGATTTTATTATTTTATCATAACATACACTAATAACTGCAATATCCCAAAAAATGTAGTGCAGTATACAGTGGAAACGCATAGATAAAATACTGTTTACAACTCTCATGTAATGGTTATTAAAACATGCTGCGTAATATATTATTTTTGGATATCATTGTTGAGAAATTTAATCACACAGTCACCTTTTTCCTGGCTAGTTTGATAGCTGATTATTTTGAGACCCTCCCAACTATAAATTTAGATACCATGTTTCGCACAGACCCCAAAGCAAATGTTCAGTATTTTTCCATGTGAATAGAATTGTAGAAACTGTGAAAACACGGAAAAATAGAATGAAGATGTAACTCTTTTAGAAATATTAAAATTGCAGCAAATATTATATAAGATGCGGGTGGTTATGAGGTTCATATTTGCTAATACGATAGTAATACTTAATTTTAAATTATATGTATATTACTTGTGCGTGTTAGTTACTGCATGGGTGCACAGCATAAAATCTACAATAATTATAACAGTAAAAAAGTATTGTATAATCTTGTTTTAAGTCCAGATTTTACGTTTTAAAAAAATAAGATTTATTTGTTCAAATAAACTGTATAAAAGTACTTACCTGCTATGATCTTAAATTAAGTATAGAACGTAAAGTAGTAAGGAAGTATTGCTCGTTCAAGAACAGTTGACCGAAATGGTTATCTAAGATGGCCATCGGATATTGATCATTCCAGAATACGTGACGTTGACAGGTTAGCCATTTTGCTTGGGTGATACACATTCCTATTATTTAGTTGTAGTTGTTTTGAAAAGGAAGAGACTATGCCCACTAGACTGTTCCGTCAGCTACCAGCATAGTCTCATATACCTTGTCCAGTATAAATATAGATGCACGTCACAGCTGTCAGAACGGGACTATGTTGCCAAGCATTTAAAATAGTATTAGAATCCAGTAAATATCAAATGAAGTTTCTCTAATATTCTTCTTTTTATTTGAGTACAAAATTAAGCTAGGTTATTTATACAGATAAGTGGAGAAAAAGGTTACGTGTGATAGCCAAATAAAATTTATTTTTACTTCTCTTACAGCATTCAAAGGTAGCAATGGGCCATTGTTATCACGTTCCTGTTCAAAATAACATTATAATTTTAAAATACTAAAATGATCCTTATGTAGAATAATGTGATATTGTTACTTTGTAGTGTTTGTCACGTTTTAATTTCAAAGTTCACGGCTAATTGTCAGTATCGAAGATGACCTTGTAATTAAAATATTATTTACCTTTCTGTCTTATTTTTTTATGAACATCGCATTTTCATTTAACATTTGTAATTGAAAATAATGTATATTTGATATTCAACCATTTTATAACAATTTAACCGAATTTAAGTTTCACACATCACGACCACACCACTTGAATCATGATCATTATTTATACATGCCACTACTTTTTGGCAATAGTAGCCATTTGCCATAAATTTGTAATTTATATAGTGTATTAATCGTTATATAATCTTGAGGAAAAAATGTATATTTTATAATTATTAAGCTAAAAACAGTGGATCTTCATATAAAGTGTTTTATTAAATGTTGTATATTTTGTTTACAGGGATACTTAGACCCTTGGAAGTCTGACCCTGATTGTCCATTGGCTGAACACCTATCACATTTGTTTAGTAATTTAGAGAAAATATACAAGTTTAACAGGTAAGCGAAAAAACATAATATACGATTGTTAGTTTTAATTCACGAAAATTTTCGATAATTACGACACAATTTTTGAATTACTGAAATGAATTCACCTATCGTCGTATACAAAAATAAGGCGATTCTTAGAAAGTACTTCATTATCAATTTATCTCGAAAATTACGTACATATCTTCCTAAAAACATCAAATATTATTTAAAAACCACAATAACCAAAGAGATTAAAGTTCATAAATAACAAAATATTATTTTTTAATTTAAAACGCAAGTGCCCGCATTAATCTCAAATGGTTATTAGCAGGATAACATACAATAGAAATTGAATCAGTTCTAGTATTTTATTTCTGCACTCATCATACAGCTGATTTCGTATGTATCTTCGTATGTATCTTCGTATGTATGTAGTTTTTTTTGGCTGAGATGAAAAAACTTATGTTCGAACGGGTCCTCCTCAGCATCCGAACAGTGTTAGACTCATCACGACGCCTACCAACGACGCCTACCAACCAAAACCACCTCAAAACTCGCCGTTGTCCCTGTTTTGGAATCTCCACCCTAGCATACTTGAAGACGGGCGGTGGTCCCTCACATACTCTCCACTGCCTTACTCACCTCCATCCATTCTCCTTCCCCTATCAACATTATCTCCACCATATTTTCCCAATACACCGCCTCTCCGAGTCTTTTCTCCAAGTTCTTCAGCACTTCTTCATTATTCCAGCATCTAAACGCGTCTCCTACATCATCTTTCACACACTCCAGTCTCTCTTTTCCCAATCTTGTTAAAGATATTCTGCTCTTGCCCAGTTAGCACCTGTGTCAAGAAGTAGTTCACTTCCCCGAATTTCCTGGTGATCCATTCTCACCTATTCCAACTGCTCTTTTTAGCGCACCTTCATACCCCTTCCACCTTATTTCCATTTCCTCCTCCATCCAATCCATAACTTCCTTTCTCATCGCGCGCTTCCACTGTAGTCTCCGGGCTCTAGCCATCGCATCCAATGTGTAGAATCTTGCCAGCACAGCTGCTGCTAACTCTCCTACTGTCCTGTACCCTTGCACCACCCTCAATCCTTGCATGTACACCCACTCTTTCACCCCACACTTCCACCCAGTACTACTTTAAATCAGGTAGATCCTCCTCTTCTATTTCATATATCTGGCCCTAGAATTCTGCAAGGCACAGCATTCTGAGAATATATGTATTGAGGTGTTTGTACTCTTCCTCACAGAATCTGCACTTTGCTTCATCAACTAACCCAGCTGATCTTAAATTTGCTTCTTTCCCTGGAATATGATGGACATTCTACGATGATTGCTTCACAGTTACAGTGGTTGAGCAATTTGTGCACAGCACACTGGGGAGTAACTCTTTCATTATTAATTACCTGTTGGTTATATTTAAGCGTCTAATTTAAATTCGATTCACAGCAATTTGGTTGACTCTTACTTTATTGCCTAGGAATTTTCTGGGTGTTAAAAAAATGTTGAAATTATATAAAGCTTCATTGTGTTTTGGTATCCAAATCCTGTAAGTCAGAAACAAGTGATTCTATCATCAAAAAGAGAAGAAGAAATGTGTACATTCTAATAAAGACTGTTCAGGACTACAATTTTTAAATTAATTTGATTCCTAATTATTAAGAAAACAGCGTAGACTTACGACTACGTTTTACTGTAACTGTAACTCAAGACATATGGTTATCTTAATACTTTTTAAATCCACATTATTTCCCTTTAACGTCAACATATGTTGCTTTTACCATTTGGTTCTCTATTTATACGACATATCCTGCAATATATCGCACAAATCTTATTGTGGGCGACTAAACTCACGCGATATTTGCGAAATGAGAACAGTCGAGGTTCTTTTTTATTCTTTGAAACTTCTTTTTAAGGATTCTTGACATACCTACTTAATTTTCATTATGTCAGAATACATTTACACGAGCGGACGTTCATAAGACGACTATTACATGTATAGGGTCGCTCCTTCAATTGTCAACTAATCTAAGTGAAAAGTTGAAAGAAAATACCGCTAGAATAAATTTAAACATTTTTAAAATTAAATACATTTTGGATCTAGTAAAACAGGAATGAATGTGTTTTTTCGTAAAAGATAACTTTGTTGTACCTACCATATATGTATCTGATAAATCAATCTATCTATGATGAAATATTTTCCGCTGTCTGTGGTACGATTCCACCTCAATATGATAACGATACACAAAAAATTATCAGTTTAAATTTCAAAGCAGCAAAAATTCTTCGTAATTTAAATAAGTTTGTATAAGTCCCCCAGTATTACGTAAACTCTTTTTTTAAGACAAAAACCAGGTCGTTAATATAAAAGTTATTCATGATAACTATTTATTCTAAACCTGCCATAAATTAACATACCAATAATTTATTTATACGTGTAGGCATAAACGCTTTGCATATCAAGTAAATATTGTAAATTACCATAATCAACGAAAACATTTTTTAATAACAGATATTTGATCTATGATTAAAGTAGATATATGCTCGCATTAAATGAATACATGGTAAAATTACAAATACATGTGTGTATTGGTTATCCATGAACTAGTGTGTGAATGTGACAATAGGTAAATGGTAAAAGAAAACAATTGTAAAGGTATTTATTGACATTATTTTTGTCAAGAATCACGTAGTCAACCCAACACTTCTTCTTTTCTTTACATTTATGGTGAAACATTTGTCAGTATTCTTCAAAAATGCCATTTTGCAACCTCTCAAGTGAGGGGTGAGATATACTCCCACCTTCAACTGTGCTGCTGACGTCAACTCCAATTTGTACTCAGTGAATATAAGAATTCGGCGGGATGTACACTTTTACGGCCACTATGATCTTTCAATATTCTTCTATTCACTTGTGATTGTTTCTTTTTTACCTCTTGTTGTTAACCCATTAATATTATCTTGTATTTTAGGAGCTTTTTAGAAGATTTGAAAGAAGCCGAAGGAGAAGCTACGAAAACAGCCAACTGTTTCCTCCATCATGACTCCGGTTTCTCAGTTTACAACGAATATTGTCAAAACTATCCCCGCACTATGGAAGTTTTGGGACATTTAACTAGAGATGAAAAAATGGCGGCCTTATTCCGAGAGAAACAAATTAGTTTAGGACATGCTCTTCCTCTGGGATCTTATTTGCTGAAACCTGTACAAAGGATATTAAAATATCATCTGTTGTTGCAGGTACAAATTTTATAAAATAAACTATTTGTTACTAAGTTTAAATCCTACCTGATAACACTTAGTTTGATATACCTGGAGGGCATTTTTTCTTTGTGCATTTCTTCCTACATAAATATGTACTTCCAGCCACTTTTTTTTTGTTAGTTTCGGTGCAAAAGTTAACGCACAGTAAAGTTTTCTATACGATTAATATATAGTTCTTTTATATGTTCCTTCTCTCCATTTTGTACACCCTTCCAACAACAACAAAAAATAATTACTAAAAACCAATTATTAATAATTACTGATCAATCAAACATTATCTCACATAAATTTATACTTTTTAGAGACTTTCAAAGCAATGCGATCCGTTGCACAAACCAGCGGTGGATTTAGCTCTAACCACCATGACAGGTATAGCTTCCGACATAAATAATATGAAACGAAAGAACGAAGATGCCGTCAGAGTTCAAGAAATCCAAGCACAACTGTACGGTTGGAATGGACCGGACCTCACCGCCTTAGGAGAACTAATAGCCGAAGGAAATTTTAGAGTAGTAGGAGCGAGAGGAAGAAGACATGTTTTTCTATTTGAAAAAGTATTACTATTGGCTAAAAATAAACAAGGAGGTGCTCTTGCGTATAAAAGCCACATTATGGTAAGTTTCGTTATTGCTTACTAACTATGTCAACTTCAAGTCAGAAGTTTTTAAATATTGATATGCAATAGAATATCATTTAGGAATGTGCCCTCTAGAAAGCCGCTTAACTTCGCTAGAAGTATTGGCGTTCTAGAGTTCAAGTAGATTTAGGTAGGCACAAAAGATCTAACTGGCTTAAACGACTTAGGACAATCTAATAAAATATCATTTAAATGGTAGCATAACAATATCTGTGTATTATTTCCTTTGCAATCACTATGAGTACATTATGGTATTCCTTAGTGTATTTAAAATTGCCCTATATATAAACTAATACCAAATTACAATTTTTAAATGAGTAAGTGTCCCTCCATCAGATCGTATTCTTGATCCTACTTAAAACTAGGCCATCTATCTTATAGATGCCCAATTAAACTAGCTGAACACAGTTTACACTACCATTACACCAACACTCACTTTTAAAAGTGTTTACAGATTTAGCACATTAGTACCCTAATTTTCTCATCGTCGAAACGTAGGTTACATCTGCTTCTTCCATTGTTACTTCATTGACATTTGATAGAAGAGGCCTCTATAATTCCTTCTTTGGAAACTAATTTCGCATGCATCTGTCAAGCTTGAGAGATATATAACTATTATTTCAAATTATTTTTTGTGTTCATAAAGTTTGTATGTTTTTAAAAGTTATGAATAAAAATAAATCATAGTTCCTTACCTTTAAAACGATTTCAATTTCAATCTTAGATATGTTTTTTGAGGTAGGAGGAATAATCATATAGATTACATAGGTGTGAAGTGTCTATTCTATCCCTGGATTTTTATTGTAAACTGCATAACTATTTTATATGCTTTTTAATAGGAGTTCATATGCTTTCTATAGCTCTTTAAATAAGATGTGTTCTGTTCTTCTCATCTAAAGTGTAGGGAGTTAATTTTGAAACAAAACCATTAATGTCTGTCAAACAATGATCTTCAAGATATTAGTTTTTTATCTACTGATTATTAATAACTTATATTGTACTACAACTAAAATCATTTTTTTAGACGGCCAACTTAATGCTGGTGGAACAAGTTAGAGGAGAACCGCTGTCATTTCAAGTTATTCCATTTGACAATCCACGTTTACAGTCTACGTTAAAAGCTAGGTCACCACAGCACAAAAGGGAATGGACCTTACAAATAAAAAGGGTAATCTTGGAAAATTACACAGCTGTTATTCCCAATCATGCCAGACAATTAGTTCTTCAATTGGGACAAGATTTGCACGAAACAGGTAAGTGATTTAATGCTATCATATCTTTCGGTTCAGAAATAATTTGTGTTTAAGGTTGTAAAAAAGCACACGGCTGATCAAACATTATAACTAGGAAGTCACAAAACCTAAAAAATTAATATCGCTTGCAAAGTTTCTAGGTTAGGGTCTAATTAGGTAATTTTTTTATGTTTTCAGATAGAGTAGGCGGCTTAAAAAATTTTATTAACGGATTACAAGTATCTGAGAGTCTGGAAAGCTTCTTCTCAAAGAAGAAAAACCCAGATTAGTTCTGCAATATAGTTTTTAATGAAGAGATGAAGACTGGTTTGTTGCTAATCATCTCTAAAATCATGCTTTATAGCAACCATTTTTTGTCTGTTGAGATCAACATTTTTGTTTAAAAATCAGGTTTATACCATATTGCGCTTTTCAAAAGTGTGAATACTAACGTGTATCAAGCAGAAGCCACTTAATAGCATTCATTCGCACAATAACTAAGTATGCATAACTTTTCTTCTGGTTCAAGTGGATAATAGAAATAGGGCGTTTTTTATTCAAACAAAAGTGATGCTTAGGGTATTAGAGTAAACTTTTCATGTACAAATAATTGCACAAATTAGATGTTTTCATCAATATATTCCATTATAATATGAAAAACACTATTAAACTATTGCATAAATTTGATTCTTAAGAAGTCCGAGAGACTACAGTCCTGCTGTGATTATTAAGTATGTGAATATATCATGTAAAAAATAATGTATGAAACGTTCCACGAATCAAATCTTCATTTACCTTTGGGGAGTCAATTTTAATTAATATAAACTAGCTTAAATATTTTCCGCATACAAATAAGCTCTTGTTGCATGTTAATCAAAGCCGAAATAATATCTATGAAATTAGATCAAGACATTAGAATTGTTGATTCAGAATTATTAAAAATAAATGTATGTAATGTAATTTAAAACAAAAAAACGGTCTACGATCTAAACAATTATTTAATTTATATAAATATACTATAAGTATTTAATATTTATATATTTTGTTATTTTTTATAGAAGACACCAACAACGATAAATGGTCACCCCTCAAACAATACTCCACCCCGAACTACTTGGAAAGAAGAAGTAGAGTAAGAAAAACCCGAGACTTTGGCAACAGAAGAGCAGCATCTCAAGATCGTACATTCCCTACTTTAGCAAATTGGAGAAGAAAGTCTGAACCAAGCATGGTACCGCAATATAACCTCAAAAAAACATTAAAAATTAAGAAACAAAAAGAATCTCAAAATGCCACATTTTATACTGATTTGTCGGATTCTGAAAACTGTGCAGATGAATCATTGGAAAATCTACAACAAAATGAAAATGAAGTAGCTACCAATGAATTGAAAGATGAGAATAAGACTGATGATAGTGTTACAAATAATTTGGAAAAAATCGTTTCTGATATTTTGATGCAAAATCAAACATTTCAGAAGGCGCTTTGTAGGTAAGCAATAACTAAAAACATTTATTTTTTGGTCCTTTTAAATATTTTAGTATTTTCGAAAATAAACCTTTGCTTAAACTAGTTATACAATAATTTATAAACCACGTTAATATCTAGTAAGAGTGTCAATTTTATTATTTGTTTTTAAAATCTACTTTAAAGATTAATTTGCTTTAGTTTCCAATACATATATTTTTTGGATAAAACACAAGGTGGAGTGTAGCAGAAGAACGCGCCATGGTGGTTTATATTTGTTAGAAGAAAAGTTCTTTAATTCGGGATTTGAAAAAATTACGGCAGGGGGCGGGCGTAAGAAGAACTTCTGCATATAGCTAATACAGGGCAATCTTCTAATGAAGGAGCCAATTAGAGGATCTGTATTCCGTCTTATCTGGATAGTAAATAGATATAGATTTGCAAGTTTTCAAAAGAGAAACATTGCAATATTATCTGGAGACCTTCAAATTATATATTAAGCACTTCTGCGGTGAGTTGTGTAACTTTTCGGCAGCTGGGGCGATGTAGTAGAAACTGGGCGAATATAGTTTGCTCCCCTAGGACATCTACTATGTTTTCACAGTAATAAGGTGCAAAAATCCAATAAGGTGATTTTTAGTTCACTTAATTAAAAAAGCCAAAAATTATTTGTTTTGAAATGGGTGAATGAATGTAGAACATTGTATGTTTTTAAATGTTAACTATAAAATGTTAAACTCTTTTTAGCTTACAGTTTTTTTTGCAGGCAAGCTGGTAGGAAAAGTGTTACTAGTGATCCGACATCAGTATGGTATGAAGAAAAGGTGAAATTGCCAACGAAAGCTGATTCTCTTCCTAGGTCTTTTCAACTCTATGACCAACCAGATTCAAAAGATGCAATTGGATGCAGAAATGATAAACTTCTAGATACGTCATTGAAAGAGAATCCCGACACTGATATTGATGAACAACAAGAAAAGTAAGTGAAATTATGTTTAAAATAATTTAGTTTTTGTTTTAGTTATTGAAAAATTTTATTTGTTATTGATAATATCATAGTAACAGTTTTTCTTACATTAATGAAATCTTTTAGTGATCTTTCTTCTCAACTCGATGACGCTGAGCATCCTGATCACAAAATATACCGTAAGACCTCAATTCGATTCAGCATTCTTCAAAGAATTCGCCATATTATGTCAGAAGAACAAAAGAGGACACAAAAATCCCCAATATATCCACAAGGATCCAAAAGGATGGGTGAAAAAATTGCTCATCCTGACTACGTGGATCCACAGAAATTATTTTTAGGTAATGAATGTACATATCGTCGACACAGAGCAACAGTAGGATATGAGAAATATATTGATTATAAGAAAAATGCAAACAAAATTTAGTAAAAATTCAACTTTAAATAACATTTTAGTTTTTTGTGGATTTCAATGAAAGTTTGGTTAGTTACTTAGGTTCTTGAGCATTGCTTGCATGAAAATAGCAACTGAGAAAAAAAATTGTTAAGAATATCTAGAAAAACAATACTTCCTACTATTACACCATAATAAAATTAATTTTCCAAAGATATCTCTATATTTTTGTTAAATATACTAGTGTAACACCAATAATGTTTGCAGATTTATTGTAATTTTGGATCTCAATGCAAAAATGAAAAGTTATGACATATTAAATTTTGTATTAAAACAATCTGAGTAAATGTGTTGTGAAAAAAGGTTTTGTCATCGCTTATGCATTTTTCTTTATACCTGTACATAATACTTAAATTATGCGATTCTTTTGTTCCTTGAATCTCCTACAATATTGTAAATATTTTCTGGGAAAACTATTTATATGCTCTTTAAATATTCAATTAAATTTTCATCAGTTTTATTTCCTCGGGTTTTTTTTTCTAATAAATCCAAATTCCTTTTATTTTTTTAAAGTGACAAAGAATTAAAACAGTATTTGGCATCTTTTCAAAGTGCCGATATAAAAATGATCTGTGAAGAGACTTATCAGCTACTTGCTAATAGGAATCAAGTAATTCCAAAGAAAAAGCTTCCTATACAGCTTAATAAATCTGGAAATATATCTTCTCCAGAATTAATTTTCTGTTTCTATTTGGTTTCTTTGCCATATATCCGTATTTTTAATCTATTTCTGCCTTCCTACCGTCTATTGTTTTCCTGTAAATCCACCACAATTTTATATTTATATAAATTTAGCAAAATCCCACAACTATTGGAAAATAGCCAGCTAAACGTGGGAAACTTCCAAACGGAAATATAAATTGATATACTTACTATTTTAATTTCTTACACATTAATGCAAGTTTATCAATTCAACATGAATGTTAATGAAATGGGAAATATGCTTATATATCTTAGTAATGCATTATTTTTTCTCAAACTGGCAAAACAAAAAGAGTAACAGTAATATATATGCATTATGTTGCTCTGTGGCGACAATATATAAACAACAATTAATTTTACTTGTCTTTATGCAAAAAACTTTACTAAAGTAATTATTAATATGAATATGCGTAATGCTAATGCAATAAATATGATTAAAAAGGAAATAAAAACGTTATTGGTATAATTGTAGGTTCAGCTAGTTGCAGTCAAGTAGACCTTATTGAAGACAAAATTGAAGATTGCGATATACTTGGTGAACCAGAACAACTAGATTTATCAATATGTGAAAAAGACGTACTTAACGAGCTGGAGAAAAGATTAAACGGTGGCGGTAGCGTTCCTGATACAGGCCAGACTCTCAACTCTAGTCACAGCTTTAATTCTAGTCAAAATTCCGATAGTTATTATGAAAATATATTAGAAGACTCCTTAAAGGAAGAATTTGTTAAAGATTCCACAGGAAAATTGGTATGTGTAGGGGATTTACTTAATTTTTTTGTGTGCAGTTTAATGTAAGAAGTATTTCAAAATAACACCATTTTATATTCATAATTTTTAAGAGGACTGTGTCATGAGTTTTGTTTATTTTTCTTTTTGGCTTTTTGGAAACTCGTATAAAACTATGAACTAATGCATTTTCTACTGTTGTAGGTAGCCAAGCAGGACTCCTTTAGTAGCAACGAAGAAAAAAGTCCTAACCAAAAATCACTGTTCGACAAGCGACCTGCTATTAAGCGACCTACCAAAGCACCACCACCGATACCTCAAAAGCCTGCCAGATTAAGTCAAAATGCTGGTCCGGTTAAATTCGTTACAGAAAAAACAAGTATTAAGACAGTAACTAAACAACGTACCGTTGACGATACCAGAACCACGGAACAGGAGGTTAATACTACTACCACTTGTGGTAGCACTGCGGCAAATTCTAGTTGGGTTAAGGCTATGGTGGGTAGATTTGAATGATTAAAGTAGTAAAGTTAATTAGTTGGTCAGTTACTTTTTAGCAATAATAAGATAATATAAAAAAATATATGAACTGTAGAAAAAGTATTTTTAATAACTAGATGTATGAATTTTTATGTAGGTCATTAAAATGAATTTTAATGATAAAAGTAGTTATATTCATTGCTTAAACGCACCAACCACCTTTCTAAATAATTGCTCTAAAATCAAGCCACAATCACAACTAAGTGTAATTAAGTGCATTTCATGCTGACTTATAGTTTGTTTGACATATCACAACTACTTATTAGTAAGAAGAACAAGTTTTTTTAAATATTCATGAAAAAGTATCAGTAACATGTGAAAAAGTTATATTTGTTTAACAGATATAAGGTCTGTTCCAACACAACAGAAAACCGTACATGTATCGATAATTTCCATTCGTTCAGTTGTTTGGTATTTGTAACGTAGCACAGCAGTTAGAATTAAACAACTGGTCTAATGGAAATAACCTATACATGTACCTTGTTGAAACAAACCTATAATTAAACACTGAAACATTTAATAAACACAAAAATGGAAATATAAATATACACTTTATTAACCGAGTGAGCAGATATAATAAAAAGAAGTAAGAATTTGCTAGATGTAATAAACATGCTATAAAAATATTAGTGTAACAAAAAAATGCTGTTAAAGGAGACTTTCTTTAACAAACTCCTCGTGAAACCGCGAAATAATTACAATATTAGCATATAATGTAATGTAGAAAAATCTCCCAATTTTCAATGTCACTTTTTTGTTACAAAAGTTCAATAATTAAAAAGTAATAGTTGAAAAAAAAACTGAAAAAGTAGAAAATTGTTTCCACCTGCACCCAGGGTAAAGAAACCTAACAGTTTCTATACTAAGCTTGACCGTTTTCTATGAAAAACAACTACTTCCTGGGCTATATGCCCAACGGACATTGAATTACATTCCAATAGAAAACGTGATGGCGACCGACTTCGTCGATACTTAAAATCATCTTTATCGATTTGCAAATCAACGGGAAGAACACTACTCGTAGACCGGTTTCGACATTATTGTGTCATCATCAGTACGAGGTAAGTAGTTCTTCTCATCCCGCAGAGCAGGATGGAATGTAATTCAAGCTTGGTATAGAAACTGTTAAGTTTCTTTAACCTGGGTGCAGGTGGAAACAATGTTCTACTTTTTCAGTTTTTTTTATTGACTGCACTTTATTGAAATTATTTCATGTAATAGTTCTTTTTCGAGAACACACTTATAACGTATAATCACTTTAAAAATATATTTTGTTTTATAAGTAGTGTTACCAAAGTTGGTTAAAAATAAGTTTTGTGTTACAGTTACAATTATATCATATAATTAAAATATGATTATTTCATATAATTTCAGATAAATATTTTTTCACTATATTTTTAGTTCCCAGAATTCGTATAAATATAGCAAAATTCTATTCATTTTGGTATTTAGTAATCATAAAAAATACATTTTTTAATGATTGAAATCTTTTTAACTTTAAAATTTTAATTTTTATATAATTTACCGAACACAGTTTACTCCAATACAATTGGTAGTATAAATTGTTTTTGGTATAGGTATTGCCAAGAGTTCCTTATTCAGCACATTAGTTTATATAATTTGGACTGTTAGTAATGACAATAATTATTAAAGATGACAATAAAATAATGCCAGTGGGACCAGTGATGCATAATCAAATTTGTGCTAAAAAAATCAATTATCTGGTCTATAATTAAAAGAAAAATGACCAATAAAATATAAATTATTTAAAATTATACTGGCCAACTAATTAAACTATTATTTTCATTGTGCTATATTGTGGCTGTTTATAAATAATGATATAACTTTATCATTAAAATGTTTATACTTTTCAATACTGAAATGTGTTCTGTTTATACAGGTTGCTTCAAAAGTTTATAAGTAGTATATTGTTACGAATTAAAATTGTAAAAACTATTTTTAAATTATCAAGAAAAATAATATATTTTATGTAGTTTTAAATCCCGTTTGTATTAAATTTTATATTCTATATTTATAAAAAATGATGTTGAATGTTTTTATTGTATTTATTTATTATTTCGTTTACAATATTATATTATTTGAATTGCAAATAAATTATGAAAATATTTTCAAATCCCTATTTGTCAACTTATTATTTGTAATGTGTTGTAGAAAAGTGTGAATGTTTAATTGATTTGTAATGAATATCCTTCGTATTAATTTTCTATTAATATCTTTTTCACTTGAGATTGTCACATACTAAAGAAATTATTTTATTTTTGATTGAGTACCTCATAAAAGGTAGGTACTATATTTTTTAAATTCTCTTTTGTGCAGTCAATGATCCAATAATTATTTTATTGCAAGCTAATATATATAAAATAACTTTTTTAAAATCTTAATATTTTGTTGGGATCTCTTCTATTAATTTTAATTCCGTTAAAATATTATTCAACTAAATTGGTAACTATTTTTCTAAATAAATACATCTTTTTGCATAAGAAACTTATTTTAGCCGATAGGCTAAAAAATCCAAAGACAATCATCAAATAACTTTTATATCCAGATTTCTATAATAAGAGAAATTTAGACAGACAATATTCAACTAAAATATATTTACATTTATTATTTTAGATACAACATTAAACAATGGAATATGTCATAAAACTCTTCATGTGTTTGCAAAAGAAGCTTTTATTAATAAAAGCCATAGTCTTGCTTATTTATTTTGGTTTGCAAATTGTAGTCACAATAATTTATAAAATAACTATGCAAAATTTAATACATCATCTTGATATGTGGATTTGACTTCCTCTACACTAGACCCCAATTGGGGTGGCAATTCAGTTAGAACATACATTAGATTAGATAAGAACTGTGCAGCTACACGCCTTTTTCTACCTAGACCTTTTCCAGATGTACTGTGGTAGTTCTTTTTGCCCTATAGAGTATTGTCCAGTCTGATTTTTTCTACTATAGACTCATTAAACTGTACAGTGATTCCCCTCGAAACTCATATATTCTTTCGTGGCTTCTAATTTGAATTTTACTATTCCACATTGTTGAAGAAGGTCTGCAATCAAGAAATCTAACAACACACCTATTCTTGAGAAATAACATTTCGTATTCTTATTAGTTACAGAGGTAGTGTATAACTAAGAAACTATAATATAATTTTGGGAAAGTTACACTATGCATTATTCTTTCTTGTTTAAATATTTCATACAATTATTATTTCTAGAACTTTTCTTATTGTTAATATAAATTATTGATTTTTTTACTTCTAGCTTTTTTACTAATAAAATATGTTTGGGATAATTTTAGTTCCAATGATACCTACATTACAATTTGAATAATTTAATTTTTTTTTATTTACCTGCGACCTTTTTGAAGCATCCTGTATTTAAACTTTTAAATGCGTTATAATAACGTTATTGTAAAGAAAATATTTAGATTTTTCTTTAAGTATTATTATCGTATCTTAAATTTATTCGCACAATTTTAACACACTAAATTAAATATTGTATATATACATGTTTTAGCCCAAAAACATTTAAACAATGTTAAAGTTTTCGAATATTTACTTAAAGTATCCTGTGTATAGTTAAAATGTGCCAAATGAGACTATGTTTTAACTTTTGAATGAATATTTAACTTATTGTTGATTATATATAAGTACTAATTTTTGTAAAAATGTTTGAAAATAAATATCATTTATTATTCTACCATATTATGGTTTTAATTTAATTCCACTAATTCACCTTCTCCTTTTTGACTTGTAAAGTCACCATACTATAGTTATGAAATAAATAAAAACCAAACTATAGGTACAAATGTTAAATATTTCAAAAATTTTTGCGAATAGGTAAGTCATTGGTTAGTATTATTATTAATACATATATATCTTTAAAATCATATTGTAGTGTCGTTATAAAAATTGTTCCCAACATGAATGTTATTAGCTCATATAGTATGTACACAATTTATTTCAGTATCGTATCGATATAATGGAACAATGCTCCGAAGATGACATTTTAAATTCAGACAAATGCACTATAATTGTTTCTAAAATTATAAATAAGTAACCAATACTTTAAAATCTTTCATGTAATTGGAAAGCTGCTTAAATATATTGAATATCTGACCAAATAAAGTTTTTTATTCTTCTATTTTTAAAATTTACCAATAAATTCACAATAAGTATATTTTATTATAATTCGATAGGTACATACTTTGTGTGATAAATAAATTTTTTTAATGAGTGAAATACTTATGGTTTAAGTTGATAAAGTTTTCTATTTCACAAAAATATTTTATATCTGACCATGAACATACCTACATATTTTATTTCCGACGAATATAACCTACAGTATAGGCAATACACATTACAATCAATTTGAGTTGGATATTTTATGTTACCTACACTGAATATAAATGATATTAAATCTAAATCACGTGCCACAGTTGACAGTGACAATAATCATATGACATTTGGGTGAGGTATTCTCATCTTGTGAGATTATTGTTGTTCAGCTCCACAAAAATTAAATAGAAATCATGAAAGGCTGTCTTTTTAATATAGACAATGGTTATTTGGAAGGTCTCTGCCGTGGATTCAAATGTGGAATCCTGAAACAATCAGATTACCTCAATTTGGTCCAATGCGAAACCCTTGAAGGTATGTTTTATTACGAATTTAACTTTAATAGAAACTCATAATATAGTTTATTGTAACTCATTTTGTGGAGTTAAATCTTTATTTAATTATAAGAAATTAATAGGCTCTTAATTGATTATTGTTTTAGATTTAAAACTGCATTTGCAAGGAACTGATTATGGTACATTTTTGGCTAATGAACCTTCTCCTTTATCCGTATCGACTATCGATTCCAGACTTAGAGAGAAACTGGTTATTGAGTTTCAACATATGCGGAATCAAGCAGTAGAGCCCTTGTCTACTTTCATGGATTTTATTACATACAGTTACATGATTGATAATATTATACTCTTGATTACTGGAACTCTTCATCAACGGCCAATTGGTGAGTTAATTCCAAAATGTCATCCACTTGGTAGTTTCGAACAAATGGAAGCTATTCATGTGGCTGCTACTCCAGCTGAATTATACAATGCAGTCCTAGTAGACACTCCACTTGCTCCATTTTTTGTGGATTGCATTAGTGAACAAGATTTAGATGAGATGAATATTGAAATAATCAGGAACACTTTGTACAAAGCTTACCTAGAAGCTTTTTATGCTTTCTGCAAAGAAATAGGAGGCACTACAGCTGATTGTATGTGTGAAATATTGGCTTTTGAAGCTGATAGACGTGCAATTATTATTACTATAAATTCTTTTGGGACAGAATTGAGCAAAGATGATCGTGCTAAGTTGTATCCTCGTTGTGGTAGACTACATCCTGATGGATTAGCTGCACTAGTAAGAGCTGAAGATTATGATCAAGTCAAAGCTGTGGCTGAATATTATGCAGAGTATTCTAAATTGTTTGAAGGAGCTGGAAATAATCCTGGAGATAAAACATTGGAAGATAAGTTTTTTGAATATGAAGTTCGTCTTAACATCAATGCATTTATGCAACAATTTCACTTTGGAGTCTTTTATTCATATCTAAAATTGAAAGAACAAGAATGCAGAAATATTGTATGGATTGCTGAATGTGTTGCTCAGAAGCACAGAGCTAAGATTGACAATTATATTCCTATATTTTAAAATGTTTTTTTGGCAGTATTTTGCATTCCAATTGACCCATAAATGTAACTAGTGTTAATGAACAGAAAAATTAGATATAGATCTTTATGTCATTTTTCAGGGAAGTAATATGTGCAATGCATTATTTTTGGCCAATATCTATTTGGATAAAACATTCATAGATTATTTATGTTGTTACTAGCTGAATTATGATATAGACCTCTAAATATTTAGAATCACCCATTTACTAGTTCTTTTTAAGATATGTACTAAAATTATTATTTATAATTGATATTATTGTTAGTGGTAAAATATATTGCATGATTTTCTTCAATTTACAAATTCAATATTGTCCATGAAATTTTTAATATAAATTCATTATTTACTCCTATATATAATATTGTAAAAAGTGTAACTATATTTGAAATGCTGGTTTTTATGTATAGTTAAATATATTATATACAACCAAAAATGCTTCATTTTTTATCTGCAACCAAACTTAATTTTACTTTACAAATATAAAGTTTTTAGTGGTTTACAATTTATCTATTTATTATTACTGGTCAGTAATCAATTAAACCTTTAAATATAAATTCTAATAAGAACTATCTTGTGCTTTAAATTACGTTAATACCTACTATATTTTACAGTGGACTTAACATTCATTTGTAGGAAAGCATGTAGGTATTTATATTACTTACTTTTCCATTAGTCAATAGTTTTTAAAAATAAACACAAAATGGTTAGGTATTTCAAAATAAAGTTATTAAATCAATTATTTTAAAACTATTGCAAATAGGATGCCTTTTAAATCATACCTAGATTATACAATTGTATTACATTTTTTACTTGGTAATTTATATATACAAAAAACTACCGAATTACATTATTTTGTTGTAGTTATAAATATTTTTTAAATTCTTAAATAGTTATATCATAGTTTGTTCTATTCTGAATAATCGATATATTCTAACAAGCATATATGAAGGAAATCGAAGCTTTTGTTGTTTCAATCCGTCATCGCTAGATGACGACACATATATTAAAAAGCAAAATTTTACACATAAGAGATTATTTTAAATTTATTCACGATTAATCTAAATATTTTAATAATGTAATGATTTATTACCACAAACATGAGTTAAAATATTCAATACAAAATATTACATTGAATTGTTCTTCATGTAACAATATAAATTTAGAAAAAAGTATACAAGAAAATAACAATAATTATTCTTGGCGACACCAGTATTACATAGGCACAATTCATTAGTATTTTGATTTTCTAGAAGGGTTATGGTTATGTTATGGTAATATTATTAGGTAAAATTGCCAGTTGTCAAAGGATATGTAAATTTTAAAAACCAATGAAGATAAAACCACATTATGCCATTACTGTGAAGACGTTAATAGTAGTTAATAGGTCAGTTCTCAGCAGTTAAACGTGGTTTCAAACCGTTTGCAACGTGTACAGCAAGGAATAATAGTATCGAATACCTATTAGTCATGTGCACGTTTCAAACCTTTTGCTACCAAATTTGTTGCTGCTATAGCAATACCTCTTACTTATTTAAGACTTCTAAATAAAATTATAACTACATAATAACCACAACAGCATAAACAGCTAACAAACAACTATTTTAAGGTTAGATTAGGTATTATTCTATTTTCGCGGAAATATTTCAAATTTGGGAGTGGCCTCTAACTTATATACAGAGAGAATCATCCTGCTTCTTCGTTTCCATGTCAACAGTATTAATTTTCCTTTTTAAATTTAAGTATTTTTAAAATTAACAACCAACTGATTGCATAATACAATACCATTTTTAATTTTCCAATCAAATACAAATATTTGACCGAGTTGGCAGTTTGTCCATGTCACACATTTCAAATTTAAATTCGCCTTGCAAGGTTTAAGAAAATAAGTCTTTTCAGGTTTTATGATAAGTGTTACAAATTTAATGCTTAATTATTGTTAATAATACAAGCTCGTTTTTTTGCTATATTTATATTTACCACAATCACGATTTTTTAGTAGGAATGGTTGTGTTTTACCAGCATATAGTATGAGTTGTTTTTGGAATAAATTCCAGTTCATTTTGTAACTAGGTATTTCAGAATTCTAAACGGGTATATCAGAGCTGACATGGCAATTTCATTTACTGGATTAGATAGGTACCTAGCTTGCGTGTAATTCAGATTCTGGTTAACATTTTTCATTTATGTTAATCTATTTTCAATTTTTATGGCAAAAATCTGTTCTAGCAATTATAGAGGAATTTTGAATACGATAATGAAAGAATTTATACAATTAATTGACCTCTATCAAATTAAGTAATAAAATTTTTTATAAAAACACCTAACAGATGCACCTAATATTTAATGAAAAATGCTCCTAACCACCTTGATTTTAAAGGAATTCCAAGCAACATTGTTATGCCATCAATTAATTATGTTCAAGGAATAATAAAAGATGAAAGCAAACGTTTCTTTTCTATTATGTAATGTAATGTATAAACACAATGAGAACCAGATTTTAGGCAGCATCTCGCCATATAATGCCTGCTCTAAATATTTCATTCAAGCGATTTAAAATATTAAAGGATGGATTAGCTAGCAAGAATTAATTAACAATTTCCCAAAAGGAACTCAGTTCATATCAATCAAGCTTAACGTAATAGCTATTATGAATTCATCATCTAATTGTATAGCTGAACAGTAGCGTAGAAATCGTAGAAAGTAAAGATGGAATACTTTTTTCAAAATTCTCTAGTCTAATTATCAGCGAGACCGATTAATATCAAAATCTCTGTGAGTGAAACATGGGCGTCATTTCAGCATTTAGATTGGCGAGGGGGCACGATTTTCATACTCTCAACCCTATTAAAAATAAAAACACCCCCCCAACACTTCAGAATTTGTAGTCCAGGATTTTTATCAGATTTTTGTTTTTTATACACTAATATCTGAATTGGTTATATCAAATTAACTAGAGTCGTTATTATAGTTTGGTTAACATAAAGGACCTATAAACGATGTAGATTGTAGATTATGTACTATAATGAAAAAAGATTCTTAGCTTTCCAATTTTTCCATTTGTTATTTAGAAGCTTAGGTTCCTTTTTTATGCGGTGGAAATCTTTTATATGCACCGGGTACAGATTCTCCCCTTTCCCGATACTACCGGAATCTTCCAGTCCCGTGGGTCTGATCCTACCTACTTTAACCATCCCCCACTTGCCCTTCTTGGTAACCACGGAGTCACCGCTAAGATATATCCCATGGAAACAGGTATATCCCATGGAAACCATCGTTTCTACAATGTTCTGCGTATCAAGGCTTCCATCGTTTCTCTCAAAAATACTAGTGGCATCACTGCGATGGTCTTCTCCACCGTGAGATATGTCACCAGCTCTGCCTCCCTTCTCATTCTTTTAGCAAGCCACCTCTCATAACCATACACTGTATGCTCCACTGTATACTTGGGGCTTTCGTAATCATAGATACAGTTATCGCTCTTTGTCTTCCCAATTCTGTGGGAAGACTGTATGATCCGTTAGGAATTTGGAGACATAAAAGTTAGTTCTCCTTTGCTTAGCCTTCACCCAAGGTACCAGATCCGGAATCAATCTTTTCGTTCACTGCGCAACGTATTAATTTTCCTTCCAAAGTTTTGCCACCTTCCCAGGGTTTCTTCCCTTTCTTTTAGAGTCTTAGTTTTCCTTCTGTACATCCTCGTCCTTTCCCTCTCTCGGGATGATAGTGCCGTCTAATGTGAAGGTAATACCATCCCTGTAGCGCCTACCCGTCAAAATAATAGCAACTTCTGTCTTATTTGGAGTCAGTTCTCCCTTAACCTGACCGAGGTGAGTAGCAGATCCTTATTTCCAGTATATATATCATGTAGTCCACTTACTCACGTCTTATGATCAGGACCAGCACAGGTCCCTGCAAGTAACTACAATTGTTTGATTAGTTTTTCTTTTGAATAAAAATAAATTACATTTGTTTTTTTTGCGGCAGTGACTTAATAATAACTCACTCTAAAATGTACATCTTGACCTAGTCCAATTTTACAAAATAAATCTGTGAACATAAAAGCCAAGTTTTTCAAAAGTTTTCATAAGGTTTATTTATGAAATTATAACTATGTTCCATGTTATTGGGGAAGGGGGGTTGCAACTGCCCCCCTTGCCACCCTCCGGATGACGCCTATGTAGTGAAATGTTGATAGCCAGGAAAGGGTTTGGAAAATATAATTTTTTTTTAATTAGTTATCGGATTAAAATATTCTTAATTTGTAATGAAATTTTACAATTTTTGAATAAGGGTCCCACTTAACTTCTTTCTAATCTATTGGTCCCACTTATATTAGAAACTACAAAGAGACAGTAATTTTTTGTACATTCCGAAAAATTGACAAAAAAATCTGCATTACATAGAATTTTTTTGCACTAATTTACAGAGTAGGTCATAATCCTATATAATCAGTTTTCACAAATTGTGAAATTAAATTCTCGGCAACCGGACCCGTACTCAGATAATCATAATATCATTTCCTTAGGGAATCGTTGCTCGGGGAACAGTATACAAATATATCCGTTACTTGGTTTATTTTGGTTTGAAATTACAAACAGAACCTTTCCAACATTTTGCCACCAGTAGAGCCAACGTGTTGCTTTGTTTTTAGAATATTTAAAGACAAAAATGCTTACAAGTTTATATTAGAAAAAATCGTCGTATTCATTTAAACGTTGAAATGTATAAAACATATAGATGTGGAAAACAAGACGTATAATCCTGTGGCAAATATAAATCCAAATGTAACTGACAACCGACAATTTTGCCGCTTTGGTAACTGTATTTTTATTCTATCAACATTGATATACTTTCGCATCTAGTTTACGCTTAGTTTATTCCGTGAATAGAACTGCCACTGTCAAAGTAATGTGGAACATTTCCCTTTTTGGCTTTTACTTTGGGCTCTAGTGAGAATTGATTCTGGCAGATAAAAAGTTTTGAATGCAGCATTTCAATGCCCCACTCAGATTGCTTTTAGTGTCATATAAAAATTCGAAAACTAGTTTTAAGTAGGTTTAGATGTCACATTATAAGAACATAATATTTATGTCGTTTTAAAACAAGTAATTGTAACAAAGATTTTTTAGTTTACCGTTTTCTTAAGGTTAACATAATAGCGGAGTAACCTTGTGCCACAAAATGCTGACTGTGTGTAAAATTTAAAATAAAGTATTGAATCCAGTAATAGTATATTACGTAAAGTATGTGGTAAAATGCTTTACAGCATGAGTTACGTGCTATACTTTACCTACGAACTACTTGTACTTGTATTAATAATGTTATTATTAATAATATTTGAACAACAGCAACAATAGCTATTTTTGATGATTTTATTGTATAACATTTAATGACTTCATATTAGTTATTATAATTATTGTTTATAGTAACAGTACAGTATTAAATGTTAATGGTACTTCAGTTATTTTGCTTGTTAAAGCATAAGAAACATTTATTTCAAAAATATAATCGCTATCTGGCTGAATTGTTGTAAATTAAATTCTACAGCAACATCTTAGCCACAGTGTTTACATGCAATCTGTTGCGTAAAGAAAAAACATTTGCGTTATGTCCTGGAATGGTTAAATAAAATTGGTAAAGAGTAAGGAATTCGGAGAAGTAATTAGAATTATTCATCGATTTAAAATAAACTACTCATTTCTTGTGCTATCTGCTTCTTGAACTCAAGGTCCTCTTTATTATTGTTCAGGAAAGATTTAAGGTTTTGTAGTTGGTCAAAAGATTTGCTATCGTCAATTTTAACGTTGTTTGTGTTCACTATGTGCATGAGTGGTTGACAAATGTAAAAAGTCTACCAAAAGCCGAACTTTGTTAAGTAAATTAAAATCACTGGGTTCCTAGGTAGAAAGATCTGCATCTTCTGGTTTCACAATTTCCAATTTTAGCCAGTATAGATTCAATTACTCAACATTCTGAATGTATAAATTTTTCATCACAACTTTAAATTTCTAACCACAATAATGTAATTCTATAATAATGAATTGGAAGATAAGCCCATATTAATCAGGGCTAATTAGTAACTGATAACTAATCTCTAGATAATTCACGTTATAGTGTAGTTTTTGCTTACAGAATATTTTTAACCTCATTAATATAAGTGTAAGGGATATGAATATTTAGGAAAAACATTTCAACAAAATAAAATAAAAAAAATTAGACATACTTATTATGAAAATTACATTTAAACTGACAATGTTTGATATAAAATATACAAATCATCAATACCAGGAACCGATTAGTTACACATAGACTGACATTTTTTATTACCTTACTGACTAGTCTTGCAACAACCCACGAAGTCAATAAATTTTTGCAGATTGAGTGCAGAGTCATGAAAAAATACGCAACCCAGGGGCTTTGCATCAGATAAAGATAATCATACCAGTTGTTTTATTACGAGCGTCAATCATGTAAATAAAGTTGTCTCCTAAGGTATATCTGTCTCTTCCAGATGTTAATTTTGTAATAATTTTATTATGGTAACTCGTTTTTTTTTTAAATAAGTTGCGCGTGAGTGTTTTAAGATTAACAAGTGATCAAAATCGCTTTTATAATGTAGAAAATTATACTGAAAATTACTGGGATATCCACGCGATATTATTGATAATGATTCTTTTTAGGAACAGTTTCTACCAACATCTCAGAAGTTTTTAAGGTATACCGTAGTGCAAAGGCCGCATTTTTGGGCGACAGTATAATCTAACAATCAATGAATTTGACTCTGTTACAGGAATTTAACGTAAAAACTTATTTGTGCTTTGTCAACTACAGCAAGGCAGTCGACTGTGTAAGATGAAAGAATTTGTGACTTATCTTAGAAAACATGGGAGTACCAAAACATATGATTATTTGCTTAAAAATCTCTACAACAGTCGCGGGAAGGTGAAAGTTAACAACACAATATCTAATTCTTTTAATCCAAAGTGCGGTATAAGACAGGGATACTCTTAAATACATACGGAGAAAATGAGAAAAGTTTTGCGAGATGGTATAACAATAGGAGGAAAAAGAGTTACCTTAGATATGCAGGTGACACCTTAATACTAGCTGGTTCAGAAGAAAGAACTCACGGAAATCATGAGAAAGTTGGATATGATCAGAAAAGAACATGGTCTTACGCAACTCTGCCAATGTTCGATCAATGGTTTTGAGGTAGTTAAGAAATTTAACTATTTGGGATCACTTATCACAAATAGAAACAGCTGCGACGAAGAAATCAAACGGAGACTGGCTATGGAACACAACCTAACAATAAAACTAACTAGAATATGGAAAGACTGCAATTTCAACGCAATAAACTGAAATTATTAAACTCCTTGATCTTTCCTATTGCCACATGCCATGAGACCTGGCCAATCGAAGAATAATAGATGCCTTTGAAATGTGGGCCTATAGAAGAATGCTGCGAACATCGTACTAACGTGTCAATTCTTAAAAAACTAAAAATCACGACAAGGCTATCAATCAGGATAAACCATACAGGATAATCATACCTACGATATTTTGGAAATATTTTAGGAAGAAAAAATGGGCTGGAAAAACTTATTGTGGAGGGAAAGATAAATGGGAAACAATCAAGAGGAAGATCTCCGATGCGATGGGTGGATCAAACCAAAGATATCATTGGACCCGGTCTGCAAGAAGCTTCTCTTGCAGCTCAAGACAGAGAACTATAGAGACTTAGATCCGAGCAATTGACATGATCTCACCATACTCTCCCGAGATTAAAGGACAAGAGAGAGACAGAAAGACGTTCTAAGGAAGTTTCTCTTCTAGAAGTTTAAAAAGTATGCGAACCTCAGGGCAGTCTACAGCAACTTCTGAACTTTTCTTCTTCATCAATGACATGACTTTAGCTAATGTCATTAATAAATATATTAAATAATAATGGGCCCCAATTTGAACCTTGAGGCTCGCCAGCTGTTGCTTATTTTTATTACACCAACTAAGAACGTTTGAACCAATGTAAAACAGTCATTTATATCACTAATGGCTAAATAGATTTTTGGATCATCAGCGTATAAAAGAAAAATAACGTAGATGACTTCGCTAATGTCACTATAACGAATATGTTAAATAATAACTGGCCCAAATTTGAACCTTGTCATTTTATCTGTTTACATTACCACCTCTTTAATGGTAATACAAGATAAAATAAAGCTGGAAACAATAATCCAGAAGTGGAAGCATACATTTTGTTTCATGTAGACTTGTTAATTAGACAATTAAAGAAAATCTATTCCATGTACCGCTGTCAGTATTTAAATCTTCTTTATTTTGCACCACGTTATAGAAAGTGAATTACAATATCACACTGTAAATGATATAATCACTGTATTCAAATACTTATATATTAATGAGTTAATAACTCGGTTGGTGTGGACGAACTACCGACATAATTACTAGAAGCGATGGGAGAATTAGGGCATATTAGATTATTTAAACTAACTAATAAATTTACGAATACGGAGATGTAGGTACTTTGCAATTCCGAACAGAGTTTGGTATTTGCATTATTCCGAATAGAAAATACAGATGTATAGGAGTGTTCGTCACACTGTTAGCACAAGCAGTTAAGCTCCAATAATTTTCACAAAATGAACTGCAGTTAAAACCCAAACAGCTTAATAAGAAAACTTTGTTTAAAAAAAGTATACAATTTTTAGAATAATTGACACACCGATACAGAATAAAATGTTGTAGGTGGAATCAACAGCTCAACCATTGAAACTTTTTATAGATCTAATACTGTAATAAATCAAGTACTTTATTTCTGATAACTATAAAATTATGTACATAACAGCAGATTACTAACTAAATCTTAATAATAACTTACTTAATGCTTTCATATGGTAATAGCGCAGTATACATAAATGCTTAAAGTCACAGCATTTCTCCACACTTCCTGTTCTTGAATAAGGTGTTGGGGTCGTCCAACTACTCTGAAGTCAACCAACTTGCCCTTCTGAAACTTCGTTAAGCTCTTCTTTAATTGTTGCTCTCGATAGTTCCATTCCAGTGTTCTGTACTGATGTTGTTTTTGGTGATTGTTTGTCTTGAATTAATTGACGACATTTATCGTCTGTTTTAGTGGATTCAGCTGTCAGATCTTCCACCAAACGTAATATCTTGATAATGCTCTCATAGCAGACATCCCTGGATGTCCCCTTTGAAGATATTTTAATGTTTTTCTTTGAAGAGTTGTTGGTAGCATAATTCTGCAATGACACATTATTATTTTGTTTCCTATAGATAACTCATTTCTTTATCTAAAGAGTGATGTAAGTTCATTTGCTTCATTTTTAAAATTGTGCCAATTAACCTTAATAAGATTTAAAACTTTTTTTTTCTCTAATGTTTTTCTTCGTTAGCAATATCGTCAAACTTATTTGATTGTAGTCTGTTATAAATTCTATTAATGGTTTTGAATTTTTGTAGATATTTTCCAGGATTTGGAAACTGATCTAACGACATTAATAAAAATAACACATATAAGTTTCCTTTAAAGGAAAGATGTCAACAAAAACTAATTCTTTCTCACAAAACCTTTTCTTCTTTTTCTTTTTTATCACTGAAATTCTGTTGTTCTGTGATATCTACTTATTAGAGACTGCAAAAGAGTCCCTGACCTTGCGTGAAACGTCTGTCCTATTTTTCGTTTCCTCCAATGCCAGTATGTCCAGGGGCACAAAGTAAGTTTACTTGGATATTATCCCCTAGATTTATTAGATCCTGAAGGCATTTCCATATTAACTTGAAGTCGATCCGAGTTGATTCCAGTGACTTTGGTGTGGCCTGATTTTCTGAAATGATTTTTATAGTTTTGTTTCAGCAGTTGTTCTTAACCATCTCCTGCAGACACATCTCTATTGCAAAAACCTTTGCTTTGAAAATGGTGGTCATCCAAGTTCCTATTGGTATGGAGGGGGAGACCAAATGCTATTTTATTTTTAATTAACCCATCTTCTTTAGCAACTCCAACTTTATATTCTTAAATAGCAACCACCTACTTTTGATACCTTATGCAGTTGATAACTGTCTACAAAAACTGTTAATATTCGAAATAGGAACAGCATTTTTATCTGCAATATACAGCACAGCTAAATGATTTTTATTTATGCCAAAGATCAGTGTTTCTTAAGAACAGTTCAATGATATAACCAGATGAGACGTACACGAATCTGTAAGAAAACTATCTACATAATTATATAAATTTTCTTCCTATAAATGCAAATCCTTCAACAACTGGCCCAAACAGAAGAATTGAGTTCTGCTCCCTTATTTTTAAAATGAAATTTAAATGGCGAAATGTATAATCACATGCTATAAAACCTACGATAATTTTGGAGAATTAAAGAGACATATAAGAAGAAAACTTATTAGATTTTTAATTCTTCATTCCAGTTGGGTAATGGTTAGATAATAATTGTGCCAATCAGTTAGAAGATGAGGTCCTGTACAATGTCCTCCTAGATGTCTAGACCTATACCCTTTTGATTCCTTCTTCTGGGGCCGCCCAAAATCGGTTGTTGTTGAGGTGTAATCTCACATATTAAAGCAAATAAAGAAAAGAATAATTCAAGATTGCCCAGTTATATCCTAAATAATGTACAAATGTACATCAACAATTAACTATTCTATATTTTTTCCTTTAAAAGCATGGAAATCATTTGGAATATGTTTCAATTTAATAATAAAAAATACATTCTTAATTTAAATAGTGTTTTAATTAATAGACCGAAAACTACTACCTACATCGAAGATACATTAAATGAAAAGAACCACTATTTCATTAGCTCACATTATTTTCCATTTATTATTGTTAAAAATTAAAGTATTTTATAAGCAAATCCGAAATCTCGCGGGAAACAAAAATTAAGATATTTAAAACCATATACAGACCTATCCTGACCTTTGGATGTGAATCTTGGGTACTAACAAATAAAGAAAAAAGTAAAATACAGGCCATAGAAATGAAGTACCTAAGAAGAGTTCAAGGAATCACAAGGAAAGACAAGATTAGAAACACTACAGTAAGGGACGAACTACAAATAGAATCTACCCTAGAATTTATTGAAAAAAGACAGCTAAGCTGGTGGGGACATTTAAACAGAATGGAGCAAAGTAGACCAGTGAAAAAGATATGGGAAGCAAGAATTCAAACAAAACGTAAGAGAGGTAGACCAAGATTAACATGGGATGGAGTTATAGAAGACATACTTAACAGAAGAGGAATCCAGAAAGCAGAAGCTAAAGCATTGACCAAAAACAAACGGAAGTGGGCTCAATTCGTACATAATTAATATTGTATCGATTTTAATACCCTACACCTTATAAGGTAAAAGGGAATCTGATTATATATATATATATATATAAAAATTAAAGTAAGTAATATATTTTTAAAAATGTTCTGTACAAACCGTACTGTCAATGCAAAAAATATATAAGTAGGTACCTACAATATTTTAATTAAAACATAATTTATTCAATAGGTTTTTCTGGTTCTAACAGGTTAAAAGGTATAATAGTGATAAATTTATTCTTTAAACCAGATTCTATATTTAATCCAAGAACAATATCGATGATGGTAAATTATTGGGTAAAATTGATTGTTTAGTTAGTTAAAATTAAATGTAGGTATACGTTGCTTCTTGATAACACTCTATTTAACTTGGAAAAAGTGATATTTAGCAAATACGATGTTCTTAAGTACACGTTCGAACGAACATATTAGCAAATAAATAGCTAAGGAACGAGTATATCCTGCTTTGTGATTACGATTTGTAAATTGTCAGCCCCCGTCAACCATAATCATCTTCATACCGCATCGCACCCTCAGCATATTCCGATATTCCATTTTAGTCGCAGCTTGATATGTCTCCGTTAAGTAAAATGCTCCTTTGACGAGTGTAACAGTACCCATTTTATGAACATGCACACGGATGACGACCGATAATGTGAAAGCATCATTCATACAGTTTCTAATTCTGTGTCTATCATTGGCGGAGATCAAAGGAGGATGTTTACGGAAATGATTAATAATTAAAATAATGAGTTTATCCAAGATAAACAGAGTGACAATAACGGCAAACAATCAGTATTCTTTCGTTCAAACAAAAAAGTTAAAAATTAACTATGGTTTTACACCATATTACAACCAATGATTTAACTATTGGTACGTAGCATGTAAATGGTTGATCCAATCAAACAATGTCCAGCATTGGAAGAGTTAAGATATTTCTTTCTTACCAAAGAAATTGACAGCGGGGAGCCCAAGCGGGGATTTCTGGATTTAATGAAGCGCGGCAGATTAATATACAGGGGCATACCTTGTACCCTGTTAAGTACTTCCACCATATATGAGCCCTATATATATATGGCCGCCCTTCAAGGATCAAGGATCAGATTAGTAAAAAAATCGATCACCTGAAATTCTCGAGCGCGTCAGATTAAGGTAGATGCATCCTAAAACGTTTATATTCCACTAATCTGACAATTCGTGAATGACCTAAAGAAGGAGGAGGGCTACAAAGTTGTAAAAAAACGTTGTAAAAAAAATAACTCGGCTCAGCGTGGGTTGATCTGATATGTTCAGCCCTCAAATTCAAGCTGAAGGTATCAGGAATGTCTGTACCAACTGGCATCTGCAGGGTTCAGTCCGTTTTTTCCTCTTAGCAGACATTAATCATCTCATTTTGTCAATGCCTAGACGTGTATGTCACTATTAATAATTTGGAACATTTTAAAGTTAAAACTTTTCACTGAACATTATTATTAAACAATTTATTTTTTAAATCGAAAACGACAGTTTAATTTCGACGCCAATAATCTGTAAATGAAAATTGGAAATTTATTATCATTTACTCCTACATTTCAACAGTTAGAATATGGAAATTTTTACTTTCAACAGATTAAAGGGTAAAAATAGATTTGCAAATAGAGTACGTCTATAGATGTTTATTTTGAGACTATGCCAGAAGTTCGGGAGAGGTTAGAGATATGTTTGTTTAACTTTGGTGTTTGAAGAAGAAAACCTATTAAATGATGCGTCACTAAGAAAAAAAATATTAAAGAAGTTATGGCGATGTATAAATAAAGAAAGCCAGAATATTATTTTCCCAAAAAAGAATGTCTGTTTTATAATAACATAGGGAACCGACTGTAAATTGTAGTATAGCAGTCAAGAAGCACAATAGAAACATTTTTGATATACAGTGTGGTCCATATGTATGGAATAAATTCAATTTGTATGGCAACTAAAACAAAAACAAAAAAACAACCTCAGGGCAGTGGAAATGGATTTTTGGAGGAGAGCAGCGAGGAAATCTAAATTAGAACATGTGAGAAATGAAGAAATAAGGAAACATATAAAAGCAACAACTAATTTGGTATGGATACGACGCAAGGATACCTAAAAAAACTCTCGAATGGATGCAACCAGAGACAAAATGAGAGGAAGATCACCAAAAAACAGGGATACAGGGTGAACCAAAAGCAATATCAGTAAGAAATCTTTCAAAAGCATACTGGAAAATAGACAGGCTTGGTAAAAGGAAACCCAAATGCGAATAACGCTACAAACGGGAGATATATAAATATATATTAAATTAAATGTTCACAATGGCCCATATTAACTTTTTGGCAATAACAGAGGCGATTTTGGAATTCTCGTAAATTTTGTTTTACGTCGGGGTTTATTTTTTGAATTTCTTCCCTTATCCTAACTTTTAAATTGGCAATATTTCTTGGGCTATTAAAATATACTTTAGATTTTAAATAAACCCATAAGAAGTAATCGATAGGAGTAAAATCGGGAGATCTAGTTGAGTGTGTCACATATCTAGAGAGGATTTTCTGTGCTCCAATATCTACAGTTCTGTTATTTTTTGTTTAAGAACTGCAAATCTGCGTTCATTCTTTTCTTCATCAACTCACAGAATTATTGCCTGGTATCAAGATCATCTTCATTTAACTCGTGAAACAATTGAACATTGTAAGGGTGATATTTTTTCTTTATGCAAAACTCTCAAAATAAATGATTTACTTACGTCATTGTCTCCAAGTTAGTTTGGAAATGCCTTTAGGATCTAATACGTCTAGGGGAAAATAACAAGGTAACCTTACTTTGGGCGCCTGGGCATTAAAAATAAACGAAATAAAAATTGGAACTTCTTCTTTGTGGTTTATGGCCTGAGCTGCCGGGTCTATACGCAAATAGAAGCTAGCTTTTGACAGCTACAAGGGTTTTTTCATTTAAGTAGTGGTATTCCTGGGTAGCAATACGTTGTGTTCCATGGAAAGAATTAGTCATATTTTAGCAGTGGAAGGGGAAATTCAAAAATATTTGCGCATGAGTATTCAATAAAGAGATAGGTCTATTGCCGCGAGCTCGAGAGGCTAAGGATCAATAAATTTGGTCTGCATCGACTTTTTTTCATCAGTAAATTAAATATTTCTACCTTGTTTTCAATATTTTTAGTCCAGTTTGAAGAAACTTTTTTTTAACTTTTTTAAATAACAATAAAAATCTGCTAAACATAAATTAGTAATTAGAATTAAATAAATTAACCTCAATAAATAATTCTCTATTATCCATTAAAAAAACTAGAACTCCCGATTTAATTTAAATTTGTAGAAATATATTTAACGTAAGAACACAAAATGTTTTAAGAAAATTTGCTAAAAAAGATGTATAACCACTGATCATTAGAGAAATGAAAACTGAAAAAAAAGTTCTGCTAGCTTTCTATTAAAATCATTGTTATGAAGTGCTCTTCTAATAATAATGAGTTTTTGCATGTTAAATATTCAGCTTAAACAGTAAACCGACGACGTTGGAATTTGCCTAATGTGGAAATAGGTTGATGGAAAGTCTTAATGGAAACAGGAAGAGGAAGAGATATATTTTAGCTAACAAAACAATGGAGTTCTGGTAGAAGAAACTTTGTTGTCTGTTTTAATACAGTTATAAAAGATAAAATAAAACATAGCGTTAGAATTAGGTGTTCAAATTAAAAAAAAAACATAATTAAAATCAACGTTATAAATTCGTTCCATATTGACTACAGTGCTAAAAACAAAAGTATAATTGGAATTTGTACTTCAAAAAACGTAAGCCTATTATTTTAAGGATTTCCTGATTTTCTGGCTTTGTTTTGCATAGAGGCTTAATTCAATTATCTTATCAGACTAAAATTTTTCAGGGACGTAAAATATTTTGGAGTAATCCAGGAACAAAAAGTAGCTTGGAACAATTATTTGGAAACAATCTAACCAAAGTCTTAGTGGCGATGTTGGGTCTCCTTCCGTTGCAATGTTGCATAATGAGAGAGACAATTAAATAGACACAAAACCTAAAATGTGGTGATTTCTGTGGTCATCTCAGGATCCTGGAAAAACTTCCACAAGCGTCCTTGAATGAGTCCTGGAGTGAGAGTGGGGGGACCGGATTTTCGACTATCCAAATCCCACGGCAACGCCCCAACTATCTTTCAGGCGGATATATACACACTAGTGTCCAGGAGAATCTCCGTAGAGACTCTCATAAGACAAACATCTGTATTCTTAGAGACAGCCACGCAGTTTTAAAGGTTGGGAGTTATTTTACTCCCTATCTGTAGTTCAAAGAATTAATAACTTGAACGGGCATTGATGAGCGTTCAAAGAAGTTCTAAGATTATTTATCTAGGAGTACAAGCAATATATAACCAAAAAGTTTGAGATTTACTTACTTAAATATTTATTTTTATCAACGAGGAACACTTTCTTTCTACATGCTGTTTAGTGTATCAATAATGAAGAAACAAATAAATACTAAAATATCAAGCGATCGGAGCATCTAAAAATTCGTTCTCATTACTCCCATCCAGCCCTTTTATTTATAGTAGATCCCTCTCTAACTCAAATTTGCCTTACATTTTTTTCACAAAAAGACAAACCAGTCTTTGCATCTTCTGTATCATCTGTATCTGATAAAGATTTGTGGTTTGACTTGGTGTTTTAAACAATCTTTCTATAAAATAATGATTATAATTACGTTTTCTTTGAGTGAGCCATACTTTGTATATTTATTAATAGAATTGGATTTGCTACAAATTAGATTTGGACAAAAAAAGGGGTTTAAAGTTATTAAACTTCATATCTATATTTGTTAATAATTTTTAGTAACTATTCCAATTGTTTGTCAAAAGCTTTGTTTGTACACGGACTATAATTTTAATCCATCTGTGTTTACGTATTCTAAACATAACGACATAGAATATTTATCAATGTTCACTAACCACCAAGAAGATTATTTGTTATTATGTATCAGTGATGTTCGGAGATAAATTTTTAATTTTGGCATATATATACACCTAATGGAGAGTAAGGAAGCTGAAATTGTCAGCTGTAATAATTGAAAACTATTAATTTCGGTCAGAAATAATTTCTAGTTGGAATTGATCAAATCTTTTGCAAAAATTTGTGGTTATGTCCTAGATTATAAGAGATTTCTGATTGAATAGATGATTCCACTAAGCGTTGCCACTACAAACTTTTCAGGTCTAAAATGCCTGACATTTTCTAGGCCATTTTGGATACTATTCAAACTCGATACAGAGAAAATTTTTGATATCAAAGATTTCTAGATGTTCCCGAATATCTAAACAGAGCTATTGTTGTTATGGAAAAAAAATTAAACTATGAGATTCGAAATTTTTACGTTTGCTGCATGGACGAAAGGTGTGAATTCTACGTCACATTTATTATTTTTGACGTATAAACGTCGGTTTTGTGAGGTAGTAAAGTTGTTCATTTTTAACCAAGGTAGAAAAAGACAGGGACTGCTTGAATAGCACCAAATCTCAATTCATTCGACAGAATGTGACGTTAACTGATGCCACAGAGTAATAATACAAATCAGAGTATCGACTCTACGAGGGGGTAAGCATCCATTTTCAGGTATCGCCATGACACTTTGGGAGTATCCATAGCCGTCGCCGTTAGTTTTGGTTAAGGTAGGCAGTTGGTTGTATGTGAATAAATCAGTGGTAGCGTCTGTATTGTGTGGAATAGTGCATTAAACTATTTAATTCAGGTACAGAAAACTGCTGGATTTATTTCACGCATAGGTGCCATAAGAGAAAAATTGACAAATATGACAGTTCCCGCAGACTGAAGTTCAGAGTTACATCAGTTAAAAGACCGTAAATAGTAATTAATTACCCTCTGAATTAATAAATAGTACGACGAAATTTTTATTTAAACCGATTAGCCGTGTATTTCACGCAAATTCCTGATGGACAGCATTGAAGTACTTCCATCAACATCAACTTAGTTGTGTTGTCAATACCAACAGTACAAGCAGCACTAACATTCTCTGTAGAGAAAGAGAAAGTAAATGTACATTTTGACAATTTACAAAATTGCAATATAACTGTTCATAATAGTTATTGTTGTAATACAGAAAATTAGTAAAATTTTCCTTTAATTCAATCTCTACGTAAAAGGTCGTTAAAAAAGTACCACGTGCTGTGTATTTAGATAAGCTAACATGAGCCAAATGGTTGTCCAAATTGATTTGGTACTCAAATTAAAAGTGTTGGAGAACATACTCGACCACTTGGACGTAGTTGCAACGGGTTCTGAAACAGGAAACTTCCAAGACTTAGTAAACTTAGTAAAGCTGCTGAAATTTATCCTACAGGCCGACGTCGATTTACCTGATGACGAAACAGACCCTATTAGGGTATTTGATTAGATTAGATTGTCTTCGTTCATATAAGCCAGCCAGATTACTCTGCACTTACCAAGATCTTTTGCCTTTAATTTAATTTACTTGAACTCTAAAATGGAGGCTGGTGTTCTACGAGCATGGAGTCTTCATAGTCTAGAAACGAACCTAACCTCACTATATCTGTCATTTACTTATAAATATATTAAATACACGTTGCTGGACATATTTTACCACATTTTTATTTAGGTGCCGAGGTAAAAATGTAGTTGATTTAGTGCATTACAAGAATTTCATGAATAAAATAATAATATTTTATCAGTCAAAATAGTTACATCTATCCGTCAATGCCACTTTTAAAAATAGTAGTTTTAAAATTGCAAATGGTTCTCTCGCAATTTTTTTTCTTTTCTAATTTTTTAGTGTGAAAGGTTGCCACATATCAAAAGAATGACATTAAACTCTATTAAACATCATACATCCATCCTCCTCTCACATATCAACAACTTCTATCCAACCCAGTTCAAACAACACTTAACATATTAAAAAGGTGCAAATTATATAAAGAACTCTAAACACTAACTGAACAATTTATTTATATATGATATTAATGTTTCTACTATGATGTTTATATTTTTTTAACTGTATCATTATAATTGGTGCAAGTGGCCTAAGTTGCCGCGCACAAACGAAATAAAAAAAATATCATACAAAAAAGTAACTGTAGCCATTGCAGGAGATAGGTCAAAGCATTTTATCCAAACTTTTCCTTATAGTAGTAAGTTTGCAATGAAGATTTTTATAATGAATTTTCTTATTTATGAGTTATTATAGGTTCGCTTTTGAGGTTAAGTAATATTATTTTAATTTTTTCTCACCTTAGAAGAAAATAAAACTTCTTTAATAGTATATTAAACAACGCATTTCATATGGAATTCTGTTATGACACGAGTTCAAGTTTAAAAAACGAATCGCGAAGCGATGAGTTTTTTAAAGAACGAGTGTCACAACAGCCATGTGAAATAAGTTGTTTATAATATTTTTTATATTTTGCCCTTTTTACCATTTTTTATATTAATTTTTTATTTTTATGTAATTACGAAATTTTTTATTTTAAAAAGTATGTCGGCAGCACTGTGTAATTTATAAAATTTGACAGTTGTGACATTTAAATTATCAAATGTTAATGTTTTAAAATATTTTAAAAAGAATAATATACCAATAATAATATATTATATAAGTAAAAGATGATATTCATATTTACAAATACTTTCTTAAAGAACAATATAAAATTAATAAATTGCTATTAGCCACAAATGTCAATGTCAATAGTCTTGCCTTTAGATACTTCACTCATGTCGCCAACCATTTAAAACAAAAATTTGCGTGCGTAAAAGTTACATTACGATACGCAAATGCGTTTTATAATGAAGATTTTTATAATTGCGAAATTTAAAAATATAGTTTAAACTATTCCTTAAAGATTATAATGTGTTTTTATAACACTATAATGTCAAAAAAACAAGAAAATACATAATGCAAAAGACTTCAATGTAAACTAACTACCATGTTACCATGTTTGGATATAATAATATGACATCTCAAACAATGGCGACAGTGACGTCACAATAATGTGGCGTATTCAAATTTTGGAAACTGTCAAAGTCAAACTATAAAATGAGATATTTCAAAATTTAAAAGTTTTTTCCTTTTATTGTAAAAATTCTAGTAACGCATCGACTAAAAATGGCTGGAAACGAAGTAGTCCAAATTCATATCGGTCAAGCTGGTGTACAATCAGCAACCGCTTGCTGGGAACTGTATTGTTTAGAACATGGAATCAGAATCGATGGAACATCCTACGAAGAAAGTAGCGCTCAAAATAATTATAATCCTTTTTTTAATGTCACTGCAACTGGTCATGCATCACCAAGAGTTGTTATGATAGACCTTGAACCTACCGTAGTTGATGAAATTCGAACTGGCTGTTACAGATATCTTTTTCATCCAGAACGACTTCTTACTGGCAAAGAAGACGCGGCAAATAATTATGCTCGAGGAAAATACAGCATTGGCACAGAAATGCTGGATTTAGCTTTAGATAAAACCAGGGATGTGGCAGAAGAATGCAGTAGGATGCAGGTAAGACCAAACCATTTTATTGCATTCAAGATGAGTTCAAAGTAAATACTATCTCCTTTAGTTGAACAAAGGCACAAATTTTAACTGTTTTTTATTAAAAAAATAAGCTAAAAAGGATGTAAAGGAATCTGGAGTCCAAACTCTCTGTCAGCCCAATAGTTTTAATATGGCCATTAAGGCGACTGTGTTCAGTTAGTAGTCAGTACCCCTATCACAATTCGTTTGGTGCTGTCTGGACATGTTGCTATTAAGATCTCTTTTTAGAGAGATCTGTTATACTTGTCTTCAAGTATCTTAATCCCTCTACCCCGAACCAGTAAGAACGTTTTATTCAATTTCCCCAGTTTTTCTATTTTTGCTATGCCAAAGAATGGCTACGGATCTATAAATACTCCATCAATATGCCAGTGTGCTTTCAACAGAAAGAAGGTAGGGTTAAATGGCCGAAAGGATTTGGGTAGAGCGTTATCTCTGCGTCATACCTTGTTAATATAAACAACCCTAAATGGGTCTTGAGTAAGCTAAACTTGCACCAAAAATCTTAGTTAGAATGGTAGCAGAATATCTGTCATTTTTTTAGTGGGAAAGGAAAAAGATTATCCTCTCCTTGAGATTTTTATGGATGGGATATGGTTTTGTAACAAGAGCTTTAGTGTTTACCTTTTGGAGTTTGTATAGGTTTCGTCCTTTCTTTTAAGAAGACATGGCCCCTGGTTCAGATTCTTGAAAAGAATCCTGTAAACTCTTATAGTGAGAAGTATGTCCAATATACTTTGTCAGAACTATATTTTTAAAAAAGTTGTTCCAATATCCTGCTGCACTAAGTAGGTTTTGGTTTTATTGGAGTATTAACTGCTGGAATATTCTTTTTGCGGATGAATCGGCAATTTGGATCCTATAGATTTCAGTTTATAGACGCGCAGGGGATCACTCATAGGTGATTGATAAATAAGGGTAGTTCTTATGGAAATACAGGTGGAGAACGCTCACCTACACGTTGTCAGATTAACAATACAATACCTTCAAGGTACTGGTATTCTAATTTTAAATTGGCTATCAATTAATCCAGACCTACACCCAATTGAACATGTTCTGGACTACATAGAAAAATGCATGAGAGCTCGTAATTTCGCTCCTGGAAAATGCTTTATTGAAAGAATGGGAAAAATTAGATGTGGAGTAAGAGAAATTATAAAAAGAATAAGAGATGTTTTAAGACACCATATAATAAGTATCGGTAAAATTTGGGTTCTTTGTATTTTCGTAGAATAATTGTTATTGTCATTATTTTTGCCTACTTTCTACAATTTCTAATATTAATAAAAAACTACTGTTAAATTTATAATTCTAAATTAATTGCTATCCATTTAAACAAAAAGTGCATAATAATAAGAACTAACTTTTGTAATAAATAATCGTGGCAATATGACCTAATAACATTTGAATTATTTAGGGTAAAAAACGTTTTCTCAAGATATTTATTAAACAAAATTGCACCAAAAATGTTGTGGTTTAAGATAGGAAACTAATTTGTACTTGGTGTAAAACTGAAATGTACGAAAATTGAAAAAAGTCAATGTATAAACTTACAAAATGGTCAATTATTAATTCGAAATGGGCAATTATAAAGTAACTTGGTATACTATGATATAATAAAATTTTAAAATATGTTCTGCAAACATAAAAAACGTGGTGGAAAATTTTTATCGTTAAAATAAAAACAACAAACACAAAAAAGTAAAATCCTAACAAATCATAAAACAATTAATACAGAGTAATTTTTTAAGGTAATTACTAAATAATTACAAGGAAACACATATTTTGGTACCTATAAAAATTTAAATAAGTTTCTAGTTTGCCCCTAAATTGTTAACGTTTCAAATAAATATCCAGATATAATATACAGGCTGATCAATTTGGTGCATATCTGTTGCTGTAGGAGGTACCACAGAAAGTTATTTACCAAACGAGGAGTGAACTGTTAACTTTAAAAGTTCAAATTTGTTACAAATATGCAGCGTCTTCAATAACGCGGTTAGCTTTATCGTTATAGCAGGCAATATAAAGTTTAACCCTCTGTACTCTAATCATTGAGTAATTGAAAAGGGCTAGAAACTGTAGCGATAGTTTTTAAGTTATTGTCAATAATTATCAAACTATTATGCACAAAAGACTTTAGTAGGTCGAAGTGCAGAGAAGTTCAACTGGGTTGTACTACCTAATTGATCTAATCTATAAAAACAATTAATTTTGTCAATAATCTTTATAACCCATACATGGACACAAACCTGAATACTTCATTATTTACTCAGAATATATTTTTAAATGTACTCTGTATTTTATTTTACAATCATAAAATAAAATCAATGTAGTTTATTATATTTAATAGTGCTGGAGATATTTTAAATAATTTTGACATTTAAAAACTATGGCTTCAATAAGTAGCTGCTTTTGTACCTACCCATTTTCAATTATGGGGTGTTAAATTTGATTGAAATTTGATTTCAACAATCTTCAAATAATTATGCATTTAAAAATAAATTTTCACTTTATTTAAGGGATTTATCATCTTTAGAGCTTTCGGAGGTGGTACTGGAGGAGGTTTCGCTTCAATATTTTTGCAACAACTAGCCTTAGATTATCCAAAAATGAGTATTCTCGAGTTTATCATATTTCCATCACCTAAAGTATCTACTGTTATAGTAGAACCTTATAATACAGTTATGTCGACTAATGATTCCATAGAATATGAAGATATAGGTTTTTTGATTGACAATGAGGCTATGTATGACATATTAGGTAAGCTGATTTTACTTTCTGCTCTTATTTTTTCATTTTTTTGAATGATTTACTGTCATTTTGCCCCATGCGATAAATATGGTATAGCTATTTTCTTTTCTGCTTTCCGCTTCCATGGTAGATCTTATATAATACTTACTGGCAAAGGAAGAAGAACCAATTTAAATAGACTGTTAATTTTAAACATCATAATCCTGTGAAAAAAAGTATTAATAAATTAATTATATATATTTTAAAGGAAAAAAAATGGATACACCTAGACCAACTTATAGCAATTTAAATAGATTGTTGGGACAAGTTGTGTCGTCAATTACAGCATCTCTTAGATTTGAAGGAGCAGTAAATGTAAATTTGGATGAGTTCAAAACTAATTTGATACCATATCCTCGAATACACTACCCTCTGGTTACTTACGCTCCACTTGTTTCTGGTCACAAAGCATATCATGAACAATTAACTACATCGCAACTGACCAATTCTTGTTTCCAACCAGCTAATCAGATGGTAAAATGTGACCCAAGAAAAGGTGAGAGAATTTCAGTTTTTTTTAAATTAAAATTATTTTGTAAAAATATAAATAATTTACGTCAAACTTAGTGCCGACGTGCTATTGGCAGAATGTCTGAATATACCGCAACGGCAAATAATAATAATAGCCGTCCCTCCCTCCGCACAAGTCTGTGACTTCTGGAGGTCCACTCGTAAGGGGGTGGAATGTAGGGGTACTATTATTATATTATTTGGAGTTGTATGTATCTAAGTATGCAATTTTTTCAAAAAGCAGCATTGTTTTAAGTAAAAACATTTAACAAAGAACTATGTTATAAAATTTTCACTATTTATTTAAAAAAATAATTGATCCAATCTTCATTTTACACATATATAAGACGTAATTGTAACACAAATATATTAAGTTATTGTAAAAATCAGCACGATACAGTTTTTTCCTGGTTTTTCCATATCATTGCACAGGTATACTGATCTTAGAGGGAAATACATCCAGGATAATCCCTTGGGGCTAATAACATTGTTATGTCTTATTAGTTCATAACTTATAAATAAATAGTTTTATTACAAAGTTCTTTGTTTAAAGTTCTTAATAAGTTGGAGTTTCACCAAATAAAGGTCAGTACAATAAATTTCATTTAAGTAATTAATACAAATTTTTTAAGGTAAATACATCTCCTGTTGCTTATTATATAGAGGTGATGTAGCTCCAACCGATGTGAACAGCTCTATACTCAACATTAAAGCTACGCGTTCCATTCAGTTCGTAGACTGGAGTCCCACAGGATTTAAAGTAGGAATCAACTACACACCACCAGTTGCCGTTCCAGGTGGAGATTTGGCAAGGGTTCAAAGAGCTGTTACTATGATATCTAATAGCACTGCAATTAAAACTGCGTGGGAAACAATTTTACAAAAATTTAAAGTTATGTTTGCAAAAAGAGCATTTATACATCATTATGTTGGAGAAGGAATGGAAGAGCAAGAATTTTTAGAAGCTAAAGAAAACGTAGAATGTTTAATAATGGATTTCAAAGAAGTAGAAGTTTAATTTAGTAATATTGAACCATCCAACAATCGACCAAGTACATCAGAACAAGTGAGTTTAATAAACTAGATAGAAAGAAACATTAAATTAATTTAATAGAACGTCCTGATTTAAATGTTGATTTTGTTAAATTGCAACACATATTTTAATAGGGTGTGTAAACAAATTTCGTTAAGGAAATAAGTGAATTTAACTATTTTAATCTATAAAAAACCTCATAATATTGTCCATTGAATATTTAATATCTTAAATTGTTAACAATTGATCTTATTTTTTTAATACTCACTTTAAAATAAGAGCAAAGTATTAAGTTTCAGGATGTGAAATTGTCCAATTTTAACTTTAAAGATAAAATAATTACTCACCCTTCTAAAATAACTATACAAATGTTGCCATTTAGCAAAGTGAATGATGACACCATAATGTATCCAAATTGGAGAATATACATTCTTGTATGTAAAACTAATAAACTTTTTCCATTTTTAATATAATCAATACACAAACAACTTCATTTGAGTCACTTTTGTTAGATAGATATTAAATAATGAACTCTTTAAGTATTAATTCTATATTAACTATAAACAAAATCTAGTCGATTCCATCCGAAATACTTTTCCTTACTTCATTTTCAGGTGTTTTGGCAGGTGGTGTTAAATTATAGTACATTTAGGTATAACGAAAATGAATACTTAGGTAATATTGTTGTTAAAGTTTGACAGTTTTAAAATTTGGCCACAGCCTGTTTTTACAACCTTTTTATCACATTTCCAATTTGATTGTTGGACTACACCCACAACTGCAATGAGGGCCCTTCTTGGTGTTCTTCCTCTGCATATCTATCTGGAGAGGGAGGCAAGATAACTTATAGGATGTACCAAACATGCTTAAAATGGTCGAAGGTTTATGCTAAGGACCCTGAGCTACATAGGATAACTTTATCGTACGGAATCTTTTCGGGGTTTTTTCGGAAAGGAAAGATTTGATATTCAAAGCAGACATCTAGAAAACTAATAAGGATGTCGTAGCTGGTATATTTAGGCATTAAAGGCCATCATACAGCGTAGGTATGCATGCTACAATATTCCAAGCAGAAGTTTATGCTCCATCAACGCGGTTACGCTCACAAATCGATAAAAATATTTTCGTATGGTCGGCAGCGCTAAACGCTTTTGAATCCACCAGCTGCAACTCTGCGACAGTGCGGAACTGTAAAGCAACACATACCAGAAACAAGGTAGCCCTAGTCTGCATACCTAGGCAAGGTGGGATCCAGGGTTGCGGACCAGCTTGTAAAGGTTGGTGCATAGGCTAAGTTCATTGAAACAGAACCGGTGCTTGGTATAACTATAACTCATAGCTCCGCCAAAGAAGTAATTCTTTTGTGAGCAACACCAAGGATTGCCGGGCCTCAAACATCCCGCCTTTATAAGAAGACCTTTGAAATAAAAGAGACGTACAAGCTGTTAGAACTAGAAAACACCTTAAGGTAATGATAGGTATGTATACAGGTCACTGCAGGTTCAATCACCACTTGCAAAGAATTGGTCTCAGGAACAACCTGGAGTACCGCTTGTGTATGGAAGACGATGAAACAACAGAGCACATCTTGAGCAGATGTTCAGCTTTAGCTAGGAACAGATTTCACAATTTTGGCAAGGATAATCTGTCTACTGTGGAACTGATTATCCCTGACACCCACTAGAGGAGTTGGCTTCATTATAATGTTGGTTCCTGAGGGTGAAATATGAAATGTTTTGAATCACATTAGACTACTGAGTGGCAGTGGAAGATCTGCTATACCACCCACTCACATTTAATATTAACAACATAAATTTCTTGCTTTCCTTTTTGATTTAATAAACACATAACGTTTGGTTTTGTACAGTAAGATACTCCTGTAAATCTACTTGGTAAATGTTAATTACAGAAATTCACAACATTCAAGATATCCGGTCTTTATATAAATTGCGGCACGCTCAACAATTTAATTTAAAATGCCAACTTTTTTTCATATTTTTTATTAAAATGTTCCAAAACCGGATCTTGATTACTTTTTGTTTTGTGAATAATAACATACCTACACGGTTGCTTAAGGTACAAGTATACTTTCATTGGAAATTCTTTGAAAGTTTTTATGCCTTAATGTCTTTTCTTTATTTTTTTAGAAGTAATCCCACTTTTTTAAGTTTTGAGGAGTATGAGAGGTATCCATTCTAGTTAAAAGTTTAATTAAATTGAGTGTTAAGAAAGTTTTGCCGGAGACATTCGTTTATTCTATTGTTACATTTATAATTAATTATTGGAGAAATAACAGTTCTATAAGATAATGTGTGGACTTCTGTATATTCTACACGACCTTCAAGTCAATAAATATTGATCAATGCATTTTGAATAATAATATTAGCTGTCTGGGGGGTGCTGGGTGTCTCGAGGTTTTCTAGTAGGTGGGGGGTTCTAAAAACGGATGAAGCAGCTCATTATTATGAGTTCTTATTCTGCTGTAGATTATTTTAAGATAACTAGGTTGGTGTCAAAAAAATAGCAGGCAAGGACCAGGTGCAAAATGTTCTTGAGGTTCCAACTTTAGGGGAAAGAAATATTTAAACACGAAAACATTCAAATTGGTGAAATGGGAATCCAAATTTTTCGAAAAAAACACCCCCTTTTTTTTTAAATGGTCTATGTAAGTTAAACTGTTTAAAATTTAGAAAAACCGAAAAAGCGTCTTTGTGAATCATGATTTTCTCAATATTTTTTAATAATTTTCTTCATCATTGTTGTTAACAGTGGCATATATTTCAAAATATAAGTTGATTTCATGTAAAATGATTACAGTTAAAAAAATTTAAGTTTTGCCAAAATAGACAATTTTATTTCTAGATTGGAAATATTATCCTCCAGGAATTGGCATACTTTATTAACTTGCTTTGCGGTAGAGTGTTCTCTTAGGTTAGGTTAGGTTAGGTTAGGTTATTTGTCAAAAAAAGTGTAGAAAAATGTAAGGGAGGGGTTGGGATCTTGCCTCAAAAATGAAAATGTGGATATAAACACATCTTGCAAAGACCCATGGTGATATATAGCTCGGTAGTATACTGGTCAAAGGTAGAGTAGACTGGAGCACTCGCAGCCATCAATAGCAAACAAAGGCAAACGCTAGCAATGACAAGTGCTCCAACAGCAGCTGTAGAATTTTTATTAAACATTACGTCATTAGATTTCGTAGGCTAACTGCCTGATATAGTTTGATAAGTGTTGGCTACTCTGAGCCGCAGGTGTAATGGGATAGAGTTTTAATTATGTTCTGGGGCTGAGAAACAGATGAAAATGTGTAACGCTTCACGATTCTTCTGCTTTTGCGTCTGTCCTTCTGCCGTTTAGAGAATATTTAGAAATGTAGACTGTCAGGATAATATCGGCTGCAGACATTCATAGCCAGATAACTGAAGTGTGTGGCCCTCAAGCAATGAATGAAGGTAAAGTATTTCTTAAATTACTACTCGGGATTTGACTGAATTTTTTGGCTGGGAAGCTTTGGACCATACATCATACAGGCCGGAACTTGCCACCTCTTCCGGTACTTCAAAAACCATTTTGACGGGAAATGTTTCAATGAAGACGTAGAAGTGAAAGCGGTCGTTAACTCAGTAATCTGTCAGAGCAGCTGACAGACTACTTTGAAGAAGATTTCAAAAGTTAGTTCGAAGATATGATAATTAGTAGAATAAAATCATGTATCTACAAAAATAGGTAAAAGTATGTAGAATCAAAAAATAAAAGTTTTAAAACAACAATTACATTTTCTAATTTTAAAGAAAAAATGACCCTAATTAAAAAACAATCCTGGTATTATTTGTAACGACTATTTCTAGTCAAGTCTACATACACCTTTTACAGATGAGTTTGTTTTCTGAATGCCCAAATTACGAATACTTTCATGATGCGTTTCGTATCAAAATTTGTTTTCGGTATAAATTTGTTCCATTGATTTATATAAAAGCACTTATTAAATTAAAAATATACATTCCAATCCGAACACTAGCTTATCTTTAGACATTATAGGAGAACCTGTAATTTTTTTATCTTAGCATATAAAACGAAAACAAAACTTTTTTCAAATTTCTAATAAATTTATTAATAAATTCAAGGAGCTTTCATTTTATATGCAGGACGTTTTTTTATTTATATTTAAATAAAAATAATACAAGCTATTGGATATTATTAAAATTAGAACACGCACAAAGCACACCTGATAGTTTCCTATAAACATTGTTGGGGGATAAATCTGATATTATTAGTATGCATTCAATTAGAGAATGAAATTAAGTGAATTTAAAAACTTTTATATAAATATAAGATTAAAAATAAATAAGGTGAGATTGATTTAAATTCCCGATTTTTTTATAAATCATAATTTACTAATATCACAAATTGGTATTTTTTTAATACGATAAATCTAAGAATACTTCGGTTTTATTGCAGTCTTTCCAATACCTTAGATTTTATTACGACAAGAAAAATGTTTTAAGGTTTTCTTCAGCCTTAATAGCAGTTCGATAATGTATTTTTTTTACAAAGCAACGGCCACTGCCATTGTAGATTTATGTGTTTTTTTTATAGATTTTGTGAGAGATCAGTCTCTGAAAGATGACTGCCGTTGTTATAAAAAGTAATTAGGTAATTACTTTGGGACACATAATTAATTTTGATCTCTACAGGAATTTCTTTGGTAACATTTTTTCTCTACTTTATTATCTTGAGTAAATGTTTTGTATAAAATTTAAAAATGATTTTTTAACCAATAAATTTTATAAATATGGACTTAAAAGTATTGCTAAGGCAATTTTTTAACATGAGGAAGACACTATAAAAACTTTGTCACAAGAATAAATAGTGCTTCTCATTGCGGAAATAAAATATTCACTCGCAATCGCACAATCGTAAATTATAGAAATGGTGGATGGTGATTAAGATAGAAATATACAAATTCAATGTTAAATATTTTAATGTTAACTAGTATCAAAATATTTATTTCAGGTTTAACATTTACTTCATAAGAAAATAGCAGAGCTTCTAGTAGAGGAAGTATTAAAACCCGAAATTAATATAAGAGTACAGTATTCCTAATCCCAGTTGGAGTGGTAAATCTTTGTATTAAACCAACGTTGCCAGAATTGGATCCAAGTTGTACCATTAACTTCATAACCTGGTAAAACAAAGAAGTGTTTATAATATATATCAAATAAATTACGTGGACTTGAACTGTTTGTTTTCTTACCTTACCTACTAAAATAGCTCCCTTACGGGTGTCCTTATTTATTCCTAATCAGTAAACTAACGCTGATATCAATAATAGGGTGTATATTGTATAGTTACATTACTAAATTAAAGTACAATCGTCTTTTATTTTCTAAGAAATTTAATACACTAAATTAGAATTGATTTTTTGTGTAATCTAGAGACAACTTTGTGTAGATAGGATTACCCTTTATCCAAGAGAACCAACCAGGTTGTTGGTCCTTTCTAATAGACTCATTAAATGTGATGATTCTCTTATAGTTATAAATCTTTGTCTTAGAAGAGCTTCACATTCGCAAAGAATGTGTTTAGAGGATTTCTTTTCTACCTGACAGAATCTCTATAAACGGCTATCTGTCAGCTTTGCCTCTGTTACTTTTCAGTTGTTAAAAATTCATCTCCTGTCTCAATCCAGTTGATCCTCTCCACAATTCTTGAGAGTTAAGCCACGGAAGGGTTCTGGTGTCTTAAAAGGTTTAGCTGAACCTTCTCGGGCTAGTAGATTCACCTCTTCATTCCAGACAATATAAAATTAACTCCCCTTAATAACGTCATTGAGTACTTTAATTAAATCACGACGAACTAAAGAGGCAGGCTCGGGGTGAAGCTTTTGGACTTCACCGTCCTCAATTTAGAGATACAGATACGTTAGATAGAACAAAACAATCAACGATGAAAGAAGAAATAAATTAAATTCAAATTCACTCTAAACTTGCGTTTACACGAGGCCAGTAGGCGGGCATGTTACTTGGAGCAGGTAACCTGAGGCCAGGAATTTGTTCTGTGTTGACGGCCACACTTGTAAATCACAGGCAAGCTGCCTGGCAGGTTGACTTGCACGAGGAGCAGACAAACTGCCCCGCACCACTCGAAAACGGTACCTGCCACACAGCCTGGTTTGCACTGACGCCGTGTGGACGAGCAAATGAGTAAATTGGTGAAAAACAGTGATGACAATTAAATTTTTGAAATGGCCTTGCTTATGGGACCAGTTTTCTGAACTGCATAAGAAAAACAATACCCGCGATTAAGCCCTTGGTTATAAAATTGGCTGTGAAATTTGAAAGTTTTGGAATATCTGTAGTTAAATCTAAAATAGCCACTTGCTCTGGTGAAATGGTCAAAACAGGGAAAGTGCAAAATCAGGCTGCAGTACAATCAGTATAACACAGAAGAGATGCAGTTTCTGGCTTGCTCACAACTGACGTCGTGTGGACAGAATCAACAGCAAATGTCCCCAGTATAGTAACTTGCCTCAGTTTACCTCCTCCATGTAACCTGCCCGCCTACTGGCTTCATGTAAACGTTGCTTTACAGTGGTATTGTGGTCCCAAAATTTGTCAAGCAGCGTTCGATTATAACAAGTTCTTGTTTAAATAAATTCCGTAGCCTTTGTTCCAAGAAGCACAGCATTCGTAGTATTTACCATTACATGGAAAACATTCTTTGAGACGAGCCTGCCACACGCCAATCTAAATCATTTTAAAAAATAACAGCTTTGTGAAAAGATGCTGGAAGGGAAGATACAGTTACACAGCCGTATTTTACTTTTTTCTTTTCCTTCCGGTATGTTCCCAATAGAGAGCGAGTATATTTGTCTTGCCATTATCGAAAGAATTGCGCAAGCATCTATTTTTTTTTATTTTTCCTAAAATAATTTTTGTATTTCGGATCCCACAAAACAGATTTTGATTTATATAAATCTATAAGTTCCTATTGCGCGTCTTCACTCACGTCTTATTTTGTTCTTGGCGTTACTTTTCTTTTCGAAGTTGCCAAATGGCATGGAAAATTATAAGGAGTAACATGTGATGGAGTCAGTATCATAAGTACAAATGAAGGGAAGAATAATGATTTTTGAAGAATGTAAACAGTAATTTGAAGAAAAATATATAGTTACATAACAGTCAAATTTTGGAAAAAGTGCGTCCAATAAATCACAGGTATATATTACTAACTTATTAGAATATATTTTACCTACAATTGAATCAATTAGTTTTATTTTACATAGCTAAATTGCTGGCACACTCAAAAGTACATACATTTTTCTGTGACATAGTAATCACTTGCTTCTGACCATAATTATAACATTACACTTAGATATTTGTTTTACAGTAGAAATACTAGAAATGGAATTACACCAAATAAAAATATTACAATTAAAAAGTAGCAAAATAATTACCTACCTGTATAAAATGTTTCAATATTTCTTTGCTATTTGATGTAATTTTCTATGAAATAAAATTTAAATAGAATATAAATTTTACTTAACACAAATTTTACTAAACAATGAAACAATGTACCTAGGTCTTAATTAACAAAAAATTAAAAATTTTATCCTTATTCAGGTACATATAAATGACCAAAGAATAGTTGCCATTATTTATTGTTTTGACTTGACTGATAGTTTATAGGTTATATTATTTTACTGTGGTTAATAAATCTGTTAAATTGGTTGCCTATATTTTTAAATATGGATTAAAAAATTAACTGATTAAGGTTTTTTTATTGTGTTCATCCACAATTATCTATTGGTAAACTTTATTTAAAATAAACTACCTTCTATCCATAAACATGAATAAACGAAGAAAAAATGGATTTTTCAATGTTAAATTGGTTTTCTATCTAACTGTTAATTTGAGATTCTTTTAATTCTGTTGATCTTAAAATTTACTAATTAGTTTTATTTTGTAACTTCAATACGCAATTATCTATATTTGAACTGAAATCAGTAAAAATAAACGTCTATCCTTACTCAAAATTACAATAATAAATGTTTACCTTATAAATATAATAGCTGTATTGTGGTGTACTCAATCCACCAACAGAGTTCGCTATTTACGCAATGTTTATACATGTGTAACTTTTTCGTTATAGCATGAGACAAAATCTGTCGTAACTAAAGAATACACTGGCAGATTATAAGGGAAGAAGCTAAATACGGTTTACTTGACTCGCACTGAGAATAAACTGTGCAAGTCTTTTATTTTATCGAATGTTGTGTAGATGCCTATTTACCAAAAATAAGACATGTACAAATAATTCATTTGATAAAATAAGGCACTTGCACAAGTTTTCTCAGTGCGACTCGAGTAAATCGTAGGACCCTCCAATTTTTGCAGTTTCGCTTATTGTCTGTTGGTGTATTCTTCGTAATGTAATTTAAACATAAATAATTATAACCATTATCAATGAAATACATTGATAATCAATGTTATTTATAATAGTTGGTTCTGTAAATTAAATTAGAAATATTTAGGTTTTTTATAATTTTGTGCTGGGTAAATATTAGTAAAATAAAAAAGCTGGTGAAATCGTTTTTTGCAAGACTTTACCTTAGTTTGGGACTCAGAACTCTTTTCTATCCTATGGATGTGAAAGCTGGACACTAAATTTACAGACTGAAAGGAGAATGGAAGCCTTTGTAATGTATGCATATAGAGGGATGCTGCAAATTTCATGGGTACAAGGGATCACCAGCGATGAATAGCGTATGCACAAACAAAAAGAACTAGGTACTTAATTAACACCATCATGGAGCTACAATTGCCATTTAGATCGCCAAAGTTTGGCAGGAGAGGGCATGATAAGAAGAAGAAGAAAAAAGCTGCTACGTAATATTTTATGACTACAAGTTTAAAATAAAAAATAATGAACATATGGTGCTATGTGCCAATATTTTTGGCAGTTGTATATAGTATAATTAATTTTCAGTAATGTCCTAAGGTAACGAATAATTTTATAATATTCAGATTATATATTTATAATAAAAAGATTTTTACATATCCTAATAAAAGTACATAGTTTTTGATTTACTTTTTTCCTTTAAAAATTAATAATCATGTTTATAGAGTTAAAAATTTTCCAAATTTCACAAAAACGGTGCAGCATTTCTTTGTAAAAGATTTTAAATGAAGCGGAATTGAATTTACTATTTTTACAAATGTAATCATCGCAGAATGACGCAGCTGTTTTGACCAGAATAGCGTAATAAATAGATTTTTTGGTGTTTCCCTTATTCGAAATGGTTAAATTTTTAGGTGGTATTTTTGCAGAACGAATGTTCCAATACAAATTGTACGTAGTGGTTAAAGCGTAAAGGATATTAAAGAAGTAATAGGATATTTGTTTTAGCTTACATTATTGATCACATTGAACACATTTCCGTTAAAAAAACTGACAATAAAAATAACCTATAATTATCCTTTCACCGCTAGCATACTAACTATCGAGGAAATGAAAATAGCAGGAAATAAATGAAGGAATTAAAAATAATCCAAATAGTTTGGATCGGTAACGGTTTTTTCACTTTCTCGGGCGCCGCCCTCAGGAAGCATGCAGCAGGTAGCTTTTAAACAGTGGGTAAAAACATTAACCAGGAGTCATTGCGCGTCCAGCCCAGAAATAAAATATTTTTAAAGCAATTTATTCCGTTTGAGTGAGCAAACAACTGCTGTGTTGTTGCTGGCATTGGCATAGTCTACGTTCTGATATTCCTTAGCTTTCAGATCAAAAAATAGTTATAAATGGAAAAGATTAAACTAGAAATTATTATACATTATAAAATGTGTCAATTTTACAATTTACAATGAGTTATATCCCGGCGAAAAGATTCCTTTTGCGACGGAGGTAAAATGTTTGGGGATCGTCTTGGATAGTAAACTTACCTGGAACGCCCATGTGGAAAGAACAATAAATAAAGCCAGGATTTCCCTGTGGGATCTCAGGAGAATCTGTGGCTCGGTGGCCTGGTGGTCCAATGGACTACGGAAATCCACCAGAGCAAGTTATTTGGATTTCAGGGACTGGCATGCGTGGCCATTACGGGGGCAATGTCCACTACCCCGACAGCAGCAATGGAGATCATCCTGGATCTAACCCCACTCCATTTATTATTGGAGAAGGAGGCCAGGATGATGTCCTATAGGCTTTTGTTGGTGGACAGTCAAGTGAAAAGGGAGGGGTTCTGGGACCACTCGGGCCTGATGCGTGAAATTAAGGATCACCACACGCTTGGGATGATCTCAGATATCCTAGCTACCCGGACGCACGTAGAACAATCTTTTGAAGTCCTCTTTCCGAAGAGAGACGAATGGGAAAAGGGGATAATCTCTTTCTCTGGGACTGACTACGTACTATACACTGATGGCTCCAAAACTGTTGTCTAAGATACCACCTGAAGAAAATAGGTCTGAGTCAAACTTCAGACTGCATCTTCTGCAGTGTGGAAGACGAGACTACAGAACACATATGTTCTTGCTCTGTCCTGGAAATTACTAGGCACCGTATTCTTGGTTTTCCAAAATTGGAGCCTAACGACTTTAAACAGGTCTCGCCGCAGACAACCATTGACTTCGCAATAAGGAATGGCTTGTATGGCGATTTATAACCTTAGAGGTGAGCCACAATAGACCCAACGGTGGTCGCAGTTGAGCGGTTGGTTGAGCGCCCCACTAACATTGAACCTAACCTATATCCCGAAAGCTAATAGCGTAAAATGCTTGAAACCGTGACATAAAAGAGAACTCACCCTCATCAACCCCTTAATTGACATTTTTAATAAATTTGTAGTTCAACAAAAACCTCAATTATTATTTATATCATTGGATAGCATTTTTATAGTATTTTCAATGATGTATTTTTGTGTTTTAGTGGGTGGTGCCTAGGGGGTTAACGGGGGTGAGCTCTATTTCATATCACTTTAGTTCCCCCTTACTAGCCTAGAAACGGTTTCAAGCAGTTTTCAATATCAGCTTTCGTTCGTGAGATATATCCCAAGTTTCAAGTACACTTAACACTTACTCTGTTTTGTTATTTTTTTATTTTATGTGTATCGAGAATGTTATAGATTTGGTATTAAATTGTAATTAGAATAAATTAAATATGAAAATGTTTAATAGATAAATTAATCATAAACTCAGGTATACGTCAAAAGTTTCTGTTGAATTAATTCTCCAACTGTGATTAATTACAGCCTTTAATTCTTCTTTTAGATAGATGAGACTAATTACAAATTAATAAATTAAAGGGAATGGATTGATAAATCGACTTCTGTTTATATACTAAAACATTTTATTAACTGAATTAAATTTTCTTACACCGCCTACATTAATAATGAATATTTTAAACTGTGAGTTTCAGTATCTATAATTATTTTAGTATGTGTAAAAATAATATTTAAGCTTTAGACACCAGAGTTTCCAAAATGATATCACAATACATAGAAAGAGTGAAAATAAACGGAGAAACTTATACGGATACTTCTCGCCCAGAGGTTCCTTTAGGGCATTCTTTTTGCACAGACTAAACAAGGTCGTGGTAAAAGAAGAGAAGTTAAAACAAAGGTAAATTACAAAGAGGTTTATTACGACTTCCAGCTTATAAACAATTAACAATGGGTATGTGTTTGAAGATTTTTTATTATTACGCAATGTCTACAGAAAAAAATGAGCTATAAAGCCATAGCTTTTTATACATCTGCATTTAATTGAAAATACGTAACTATATTTACTTACAATAACGTTTATTGTACTAACCCTTATTCTATGGAAGTCCATCTTACTAAGAGCAATAAACAACTAAACGTTTGTACGAAATCTAAAAAAATAGCTTTTTGATTGAACCTCTGTTTCGCTGAAACAAGCATCGTCAGATTAAAATTACATTTTGTTTTTTCAAAGAATCTATCTGATGTTAATTAAATAGTGTTGAGACTAGACAAAGTATTGAAGTAATAAACCAAAACAATATTAATAATGTGTAATTCCGTATTGCATAAATTGAATACGTCAAATAGCAAGGGTTATTAGGTTGCGATAATGGGAAAAATAAAATATTACAGTCAGTATAAAAGCATACCTATAATAGAGAAAAAATAAAAAAATATAAAAAATTAAAATACATAAAAAAACAAAATTAGATTTACACGAAACAATTTTTATTCAGTCATTTTGGACTAAGAGTTGGGACTGACACACACATTTTAATTATTGTTTGTGTACTTGTTTGACAGTGAATTGATTGTCTTTAATTGCTTCTAAAAGCGGAACTACATGTGCTTTTTTGAAAAGTTCGTCCAATTTGTTGTTTTTATTTTCCCAACAACAGAGAGAAGTAAATTTAATAACATATTCTGGAATTGTTTAATTCTTAATTGATAAGCTTAAACTAAGACTTCAGGTATATATTTTTGTTTTTTCTTAGAGCTACCTATAGAAAATAATAAAGCTTATCTTCAATATTTGCAAAACATTATATGATGGTGGTGTTTTCATAATTTTATATTTTTAGAATGGATTTTTGGTTATAAGCCTGTGGTAGAAAAGATTTACTTGGAAAATCTTGCGAAACAATCTCTAAATACCTCAAGCTGTGAGAAAAGTACTTTGAGGAGCACAGCTTTGTAAAAAAAGGGAAAAAGTGAAAAGTATTAAAAATGGTTAAAGTTTAAATGATATTCACCCAAGAAATATCCATTTTTCAAAATTTTTTTAGTATTTTGCTCCCAAAAATTTACTCTAATATGGCTTTTGTGAATTTAAGTTTATGTTTGTGTAAGTAAAAATACTCGTTTCTCAGTGTATAACTCTGTAAATGGTTCTCAAGGTCAAAGTTTTTATTGTTCTGTACTGTTAATGACGTCAGGGTAAAGGTCAATTTTTTCTACTGTAGATTATAGCACTTATATTTGGCCATCTGCTTTTAAAACATAGTAATTGTTTGTTTCTCTTATTTTAATAAACTATTTTGTTTGAACATATACTGATAAGTGCAATATTATATCCTAATAGGAGTATAATAAAAAAATGCATCGGTTCATAGCAACTAATCAGCAAATACCATTAGTACGTCCTTTATCAACACGTATTAATCATATGGACTGAACTTTATTATTTGTATTCTACTATTTTTATCTCTAGAGATTTTAAAATACCCAGGACCGGTTAACAATTTTCATTTCGTTTCCGAAAAACCTTACTAAAATTTTAAAACGAGCTTTCAATTCAAAGATCCTTGCAACTGTCCCAAACCTTTTGATTATTTAAAGAAGAAAGTCATTTCATTCGTAGATACACAATAAATTATGGTAAAACTTGAGGCAATTTTACTTATATGCAAAATGACTTATGTAACTTTCATTTACTTGTTAATACAAGAACATTGTACAAGTCAAACTTTGATGATTCTTAAAAATTATATTAGTAATAATATTTCATGCATACCAACAAGCAAAAAATGTATGCGTTGGTCTAGAATCTAGAATACACAAAATCTAAAAAAGTTGTTTATTTAAAGTTTAAAGTAATCTATATACGAGGTAGAGTATTGAACCAAGTTCCAGAAAAAGGAACTAGAGAGTAGCACCGTGTGTTTGTTTACTCGAATTATTTGGAGCCATTTTTGACCCCTTCATAACCTAAAATTTTCATAAGATAAACACGTTAAATTTGGTATACATGTTGAGTCATTTCATAGATACAACTTACAGGGATATTCTCTTATTCACTTATTACAAATTTGGCCGGCTTAACAATTTAATACACTACAACATTTGCAGATCTATTTTACCACCCTTGCACCTCATTTAGTTCTGTCCTTCTGATGAAGTTCAACAGCTTGATAGTTCCCATTCCTCTCCAAGTTCTGGAAAGCGCAGCACCGTAGCATAAGACATGAATAGCAGTTTCCTCTTAATCCAGACAGCAGCTGTACAGGGCTATTTCTGTCTGGCTTATAATGATAATTTTTATTGACTTTCGTCCATGTGAGAGTAGATCTGCCATGAAGTTTGCCGAATGTCCCCTTGTGAACTGTCTAGGTCTCCCCCATCCCACCATTCAGGAGACTTTTTTTGCACCCATTCGCTAATGGCTGCTTTTTTAAATGTTATTACAATTCCAAGGATTGAATGAGTTGTTTGCAACTCCCCTGGCCAAGTTATCAGCCTTGTCATTGCCTCTGATTCCCTTTTTCCCCGGTACCCAGACAAGTGTTAGCATCTTGCAGCTTCCCACCTGATTGACTGTAGACAAGCAGTTTTCTACAAATTTTGAGTTGAGATGGACTAGTTCTCCAGTTTTCGGGTAATTACTTCAGTAGCGCAATACTGTATAGCAGCTATACTTGTACCAACGTCGGTTTTTGGATCCGTCTCCGTATCAAAGTGAGTTTGCTGTATCTACGGCCTATCTGGTTTCCCAGTCCTTTTTTTTGGTATCACTACCAAAAACATTTATTAAAGATATAGCGGGACCTGCTGGATTTTTGTTCACCAAACTCTTTAACCATAGGTCGAAAACTAGCCAAGTCAGATATAATGTTTGCTGTTAAAAAAAAGTCTTACATAAACCATAAGGTGTAAAATGTCAAATCTCCAGATACAACGTACCTTTCCAACAGTAAACAAACAACTAAATGATGTAAAAACCGACTAGCGTTAACCTATGTTTTTTGGCCACCAGCCAATTTTCATTTTTTGATTGACCAATTTACTAGTCAAAAAGAGGTCTTTGTTGGTTGCTTCTCTATTGAAAGAACAATATTGACTGAGACATCTGGTCGTAAAGGACATGTAAATCCCACTGCGTGGCAATCAGCTAAATTTCTTTTGAATACGTCAATCTCGTCCGTGGTTGCATTCCTCGTGTTCGGATTGAATATTTTATTTATTGGAAGAATATCTTTAATCTTGGTGACACTGCAAGCAGTGAAGGGCCATATCATGACAAATTTCTTTGCCACGAGGACAGTCACAGGACACTTCAATTTCCCCATCAAGACTTAAAAACATCTACAATTATTTCAAAATTTTAATAATAAAATATAAATAACTACCTCCACTGTATATTATTTTTTCTTCATGCTGGCCATTACATTTCCCTGTATCAGCGGTGGTGAAATTGATGATTTATACAAGAATTTTGTAACATAACCGCTTCTGTAGGAGTTCTCTCCTTTTTTAATTGAGCTTCATGCTCTTCAAAAAAGGTATATATACTGCCAAAATTTAGCACATAATTTTGAGCCATACTAAAATAAAAAATAAATCAATTAACAAGTAAAACTTAAAAAATTTAGGGTTAAGTAATATTATTTTAATTTTTGTTACCTTAAAACAAAATAAAACTAGTTATGCAATATTATATAATTAAACCTATCATTTAATAAGAACGGTCCGTTGTTATTTTTCAGATAATAAAACACAAATAAAGATACAAATATGGTGATAACTTATTATTCAATCAAAAAGTGTTTGTAGTAACAAATATAGCTAAATTGTTAGGTGGATACAATTTGGTACTTGATAACATTGCAAACCAACAACAAGCAACTTAAACAAATACATGAATAAGATGGATAGTGTAGATGAACATAACGGTCAGTAAATTTTAATTATTTAAAAATAGTCTAAAACAGCATATTTTGTGTCAGGAACTTAAATATAAATAAACAAAAAATTACATTTATTGTACTAACCCTTACTCTGTGGAAGTCCATCTTACTAAGAAGAATACCACGTTTAATGAAACAATTAGTGTTAGGGCGCTAATTGTTACCATTTACAAATATTTTATATATATATACATTTATAGCCCATGTAAATTTATTTTTACTATGGGACTGCATTCCCACCCTTCTTACACAACCACTAACCGCACTTTTACATCAGCAGTCAATCTTTAAACATATATAAATAAAGATGGATGTCGCTATATAATTCTAGTACTTATTTATAAACACATATCAAGAAAAGCAAAATATACAGTACATTAATTGCTCATTTCTACAACATATGGTCCTTCGAGCCGGATGCTTCTTCTTTCTTTAAGTTTTTTCCTTTTTTATTATTTCTATTATTGAAATTTCCTCCTTGACGGTTCTTGCTGTTGGCTCGTGTCGCCTGAAATCCCGACCAGAATAACCAGACGTGTTCAAAGAAAGCAATGGTGGTTGATTCTGTTGTTGAGGTTGTAGTAAGCTACTAAGAGCAAGATCGAGTTGTTGGGAGTTGGAAGTAATTTGGGAAACCAGCCCCTGATTACCGCTATTTGACCCTTGCCAGGGACTAACATTACTTCCTTGAAACGGTTGATTAAAAGATCTATAGATATTTAAAACTGTTAAAAATACAGTTTTATCGTTTATTTTGGTAAGTTTTTCTGTAAATATATATTCACAGCCAAACAATACACCTACACCTAAATTTTGAACATGATGTACATAGTTGCGTACCAACATAATTCGTTTGAAATTTATGTTTGGAATTCTGGATGTTTACATATTTAAATTTAATTATCACTCATTTGCTGGTTGGACCCATACTTTTTATGATTTATTTTCCAAAAAAATATTGTCGATAAAATGTTCTACATGAAAAGTCTTAAAATAAAACCATTAATTAGCAGTACCATTATTTTTTTATAAGTTATATTGAATTAAAAGAGTTGAAAAACTAGAGCCAAATACCATACGTAAGTACAGCAACTAAATATACAATTAAGATAAGGTAATGTTTTGTTACAGATTATAAATATTTGTTGTTGCAAATTTCAAAATTGGATTTATCTGTTGCACTTTGAATATGCAACATCCGTCCAAAAACATTTAAGTAAACCAACATTTACATTTAGGTATTTGTCTTATCTCATAATATTTTAGAACTTACTGCCTATCATGTTTGGAGTAAAATGTATTGACATTCTTCTGAAATAAACAGTATTTTGAATTAAACTCGTAAATAGTTATTAGCTATTTGGTTTGTTTAATGCATTAAATATGGTACAGAGTTGTCGAATAATTAAACAAAATGGGTGACAGCGCATTGAAACATTTTTATTATTTCTTGTAAAATATGTTTCCCAAGAGTTTTAAGTTCTTTTTAACTATTAAAAATGTTATAGCTAAGATATTAAACTATTTTTATTGATTTCAGCAGATAGTTCTTCAGCCAGGCAATTTGTAGACTTATTACTCAGTGAAGGCGTAAAGACCGCTTGTGATAGTACAAATGAATCATTTAAAAAGCAGGGCGACTCCCTTCCTCCTTATTTCGACAAAATTTTATTTAAAAGGTAAGACACTTACAATTATTGTTCTTATAAACAATTTAATATGAAATTAATCTACAGGCTACACAATTTTTTTAATCAAATAGAAGACTTTGAATGATGAACTTGTGGTTATAATTAAATTTTAATATTTTTTATGAATCTAAAAACACTGGAACTGGAAATTATTTAACATTTGTTTTATTTGTTCTAATAAAACAAAATACATGTTCATCAATAACTGAACTTAATTGTTTTACTTTATTATCTTTTTAGGGGACAAGATTTGTATAAAAAATATACATATTCCCTGGATCTAGTTCATGCGTTTGGAGTGTTGATTCTTTACTCTATTCCAACAGCTCTGAATGTACTCTTATCAGCGTTTGATTCCTCATTTAATTTGTATAACGTTCACGCCACACAGTTGCAGATAAGCAAGAATATTCAATCAATGTATTATACCGAATTAGAACCAACTTCTAGGTAAGTACATATTATAAATATGGTAAAACCTCAGACTATAGCCTATAGCCTATATAGGAGGGTATCGGTTTTGGGCTAATGAACATTTGTTAAGAAAATTTTTACTATAGATTATAAATACCTTTGACAAAACGTTAATAAAAGTGCTAGTAGAAGCAAAAAATATCAAGAAATTTTACCACCAAATACAAACAAAAGGGATGATATCACTTTAAACACCAGGTAATTGTTTATACAGATGACGTCACACTTAGAGCAAGATCAAAGAAAGAGTTGGAAAGAATTTTTGGGATGGTGGAAAGCACAGCTAGAAAATTTGGTCTAAATATAAGTACGCAGAAGACGAAGTATATGGAAATAAGACAACACCCAAAAGAACTAACCAAGGAAATATGCTTTGCAGTAGATTACAGAAGATATGCTTCTGAAAAAGTGGATTCGTTTAATTATTTAGGAGTAATCTTATCTAATAAAAATGATGAAACTTGTGAACTGGAGCCTACTTAAGTCCAAGCAAATATCAAAAAGGGCAAAAATAAGAGTATACCGAACAATCATTAGACCAACAGCACTATATGGATGTGAATAATGGATTCTAACTCTACTACTACTATAATCGAGGTATGGGAAAAAAGTTTTGAGGAAAATAGTATCGGAAGATGGCAAACTAATAAAGAAATAAAGGAGACATACAGATAACCTAGTATGATCCATTATATAAGAGCGCCACGATTAAGGTGGTTGGGACATATATGTAGAATTCCACAAACTAGCAAAGCAATATTTAAAGCAGAAGGAGTTAAGAAACGAGTAGGTAGACCAAGAAGGAAGAAGTGGATAAATGCGGTAGTAACAGACATTAAGAATAATGGTAGAGAAGATTGAAGAACTGCAGCAACGGTTGAGAAAATTAGTAAGGAATATAGAGTAATACGATGAATATAAAAAAAAATATGTAAAATAACAAAATTTGTATTTTATAAGTCAAGGGCTTCTAAGGCCTGTAGGACTGTGATATTTTAAAGCGGCTCGGAACAATAATTTATATTATTTGAACTTATTATACTAATATAACTAAATAATATTTTTGTAGCGACTGGAGGTTAATTAAAAAGATAAAATTAAAACACAATGGAGCAAGTAATAGAAGTTCAAAGAAAGGACTCAATCCACTAACTCAATTAGACATGGCAGTGGCTCAGTTTGCTATGCTAGGTCTAGGGATCATTAGAGGCGAATTCTTTGGTCTTCAAAACGTAAGCAACGAAGATTGGAACGGTTTTCATCACTATTGGAGAGTTATGGGATACTTAATTGGAATCGATGAAAGGTAAAGTATTATACAGGGCATCCCCGTCTCAGAAATATGTAAAAACTAAATAAATAACGCCACATTTTTCATGATTTTACCGACACTGCAGGCAAAATTATAATGAAATTTCATGCTAATATGTTTTGGAAGGTGATACAGTCCATGTTATAATTGGTTGAGTAACCAAAGTTATTGTACTAACCCTTACTCTTTTGGAAATCCATCCATTTAAAAATTAGCTTTTATAATACAATGACAGCTGTTTCGCTACAACTATCTCGTTGTAGCAGAAAGACTTAAAGGCGTTCAAAACCAAATTCGAGAGGGAAAAACAAAAATAAAACACGGAAACTATTGGAAGAAACTAAGAAAGTCAATGAAACATCTAGGAAATAAAATGAAGAACACAAGAAAACAAGTTAAAACCTCAGGAAAGGGAGGGATCCACTTTAGCGAGTGGATCCACTATTTAAGGTCATCTTTTGTCGCAATCCATCGGCTAAGAATTCAACTTTCTAGAGGCAGAGAAAAGCACACACACAAGACAACGAAGACCTCATGATAGAGGTGCATATCACCATTCCAATGAAGAAGAGGACACCTAGAAACTATCCATAAACCCCGGTAATGGACAGGACCAGCAAGAGTCAGAGGACTGACAGAATGCATTGCTCCTTTGAGGAATGCATTCTGGAAGGGATGGGTTTGGAAAGAGTGTGTGTGTCATTTGGTGTAAAATTGAAGGATCATAAGTTCTCTTAAAATTTAAATTAATAATTCTATCCTTAAAAAAGTTAGGGATCATGGGATCCATAACATAGAGCATAAAATTAAACCACAATGTTGCCAGCAGTTTCGGCAAGAACATAAAAAATATGTACATTTTTTTCACCGTATATTACTGTGAAAAGAAGTGTAAGAATCTAGAATTATTGGTATATAATTAGATACAATTGAAAAAAATAGTAAATAATAAAATCAATCAGAATAATAAAATTTGTTTTAGGTTTAATATTTGCAGTCCTTCATTGGAAACAACGAAAAAAATAGCAGAGCTTCTGGTAAAGGAGGTTATAAGCCCTGAAGTTGATAAGAAATGTCCTGTATTTTTAAACTCAGTCAAAGTGGCAAGTCTTTGCTTTAAACCAATGTTGCCAGAATTGGATCCAAGTTGTACCATTAATTTTATAACTAATTTGTTGAAACAGAAGGGCGTTGGAAATATATATCAAGCAAATTATGTGGACATGAACTGGTTTTTGGCAATCTATTATAAATATTTTGTTTTTTCATTAACTTACATGCTAAAATGGCGCCCTTACAGGATTATTAGAAATATTATACATAGACTTAATATGTTCCTAATTACCAAATTAGCGTTAATACCCAAACTAGAATGTACTTTGTACAGCTATATATATTTATAAAAATATAGTTATTGATAAATTTAAAGTAGGTATGTACAAGAGTTTTTTATTTTCCAAGAAATTTACCTAATATATGAATTTACTTATTGTAAAGAATGTAAGTATGTATTGTAAAGTTATCCTAGTTGTAATTGCAAATGGATCCTTCTTCAGCAATGCCAACCTTTCTGTAGAAATCGTGGAAGTAGCAACGGAAAAAGAAGTAAATCGGTCTAATGACCAGTGGAGTTATTAGACATCTTAAGCCGTACAAAAACATTAAGTTTAAAAAGCTAGTGGAGTCAGAAGTCATATAAATTACACAATCGTGAAAGCATCTATTCACCAATCAGTATAAACCGGATCAAATATTCAACAACAATTCCGACATTATAAATTAGTTAAATGTGTACCTATTTAGTATATAGCTATTCAATTACCTACTACCACAATTTGAATTTTATAAAACATTACTTACTGTATCAGAGATTATTATTACTATTTTCTAATAAACAATTTTAGTTATGGTATTAAATAAAGTAGGTATATATAGTATTTTTATATAGGTAAAATTACTGTGTATAGTTTAAATCCATATGCAAAATTGGTTGCCTATCGACTGTAAATTGTAAGATGTACTAATATATAAGTTTTCTAAAAAATTAATATACAGAATTAACTTTTACAGATATTAACTTGTAATTAACCATTTCTAATATCTTAATGCTCTAGCTTGTATAGAAATTGTAGTTAAAATACTTATTTTTTTGATGTAGGTAGTTATTGAATATTGAATATTTACCATCTAAAAACAAAAAAAAAAGTTAACCTTTTTATCTAAAGATAATTTAATCAAAACAGCTGTTACTAGTAATTTAAGTGAATTTTTACATATTATAAATATTTAATATTAATATTATAAATACAATATTGTTTAATGTTAAATGATATCTGTAAAATTGGTTGCCTAAATAGGCTTTGAATTGTATGGAATTAATTACTTGTAGTTTGTTTAGTCCACCAACAGAGGTCACTAACTCTAAAATTCATATATTAAACCTCTGTATGCGTAACACAGGAGGTTAAATAGTAATACATTAATATGACTGGTATTTTTTTTGTGTTACGTTTTCTGTTTAGTTTTAATGTATTGGCACAACAATAGGCTAGGCAACACCACCGCACTTCTGCTCACACTCCTGAGCAGATAGTGCTAATTTTTTTGCGTGCCCCATATCTCTAACATATGGGGCCTTTAATTAAATACAAACATAATTATATATAACAGGCACGTCGCTTCAAATTTCAAAAAATAGATTTTGTCGGAATTTCTATAACTTATTTACCTAAGTTATAGATTAATAATTATATTTATTAGCTCATAAAACATGAGGTTAGGTTATGTTTCCAAAATGGGGCCCTTAATATAATTTAAATCTGCTCCTGTATTTATATCTGGACAGTATGAGTCTTCAATTTCACCACCATTGATACCATGAAGGAAAAATAATATACAGGTAGGTAGATATTTTTATTTTTTTCATTTATATATTTTTTATTAAAATTTTGAATTGCTTGTAGATGTTTCCAAGGTCTAATGGGAAAATAAAATGGATTTCCTGTGGCTATCCTCGTGGTAAAGAAATTTGTCACCACATGGCCGCCCTAGCCATTCACTGCCAATGTTAGTGTGATGGACAAATAATACAGATGAAACTATTAATTGTAAAATAGATTTTTACTTCACAATATTACAGCATTTTTATTCTGACTAGGAATTTGATAATAATATTTACTCATACAATATTTCATGGATAACATGCACCCAAGTTATTATAATATAAGAAATTGCAGCTAACTGAAACCTTAAACCTACATGCTAAATCAATACAAGTTTCATGAAAATTTTTATAAGTAATTGGTCAATTTTGGAGATTTCGTTTATTTGTGAACCATAAATATAATTTTTATGAGTATTTTTCAAAAGATCGTACAGAGAATTATATATATTTTTTTGCCAATCCAGTTTACAAACAAATGGAGGTGTCCTTGATGGTAATATTGTAATGTTCCTAAGAAATTGTTAATTTTACAATTTTAATAAATTATTTTTAGCTTCCACTACATTTTAAGATAACACTGTGGGTTCACTTTGTTCTTGCCTAAAAAATAATTCATTGGTAAGTGACAGATTTAAATAAATAAACACATATGATTTTCAATTGAATTCAACAATAACCGATTTGTCAGGACTAAATTAAATAAAAAAATATAATTATATAAAGTGATTAAAAAAAATGTTATCAAGAGAAGTAGGTTATCTACAAATTTAGGTAGGTATTTGTCTTAACAGCCTGACTTTTCTTTGTTTTTCTATGTTACAATCGAAAATTTCAAGTACATTTACTATGTTCTTCCTCCTGAAAATTACATCTACACACAAAAGTACCTTCTAAAATTTTATTATTGAACACTTTATATTGTAAAATATTTCATTCATTATCTCAAAAGACATTTCTTCGTTAATTTATTATCCTTCATAAATCCAAAAAATCTACAGGTCTCCCCAATATTGTAATAATTGCATCAAAAAACCCAGTAAATAACCATTACTGATAAATAGGTAAAATATGGATATTCTTTAATAAATTAACCTGGAAATAGCAAAATTGTATGAAAAAGTTTGATTTTGAGGATAAGTAATATTACGATTTTTTCTCAACAGCAAAAACATACATTTACTGATACATAATTATTAATCTATAATTTAAAATAAGTTATTATATAAAATCTTACAAAACCATTTATTGCAATTAATAATTATATTTGTATTTAATTAAAGGCCCCATATATTAGAGATATGGGGCACGCAAAAAAATTAGCACTATCTACTCTCGAGAGGTAGAGTAGAAGTGCGGTGTTGCCTAGCCTATTGTTGTGCCAAAACAAAACAAAAAATGTAACGCAAAAAAAATACCAGTTATGTTAATGTATTACTATTTAACCTCCTGTGTTACGCATACAGAGGTTTAATATATGAATTTTAGAGTTGGCGACCTCTGTTGGTGGGCTAAACAAACCACAAGTTTTTAATTCCAAGCATATTTAGGCAACCAATTTTACAGATAGTATGACGTACTAAACAAACATAAAATATATTTATAGGAATCTTATATTATAAATTTAAAAATTCATTTACTAGTGAAAAGGTTAATTTTTTGGTTTAAGATGTTCAACAATTACCTACGTCAAAAAAATAAACATTTTAACTACATTTTATATACAAGCTAGAGCATTAAGATATCAGGAATGTTTACTTACAAGTTTAATCACTTACAATTAATTGTGGATAGAATTTTTAATAAAACATAGGTAATATTAGTTAAGGTACCTATTAGTAAACGAATTAAACAGTACACAGTAGTTGTATCTAAATAACAATACTTCACTATATTTACTTAATAAATTAACTATAACTACGTACCTATTAGAAAATATTAATAATAATATTCTCAATCCATAGACAAACATAAAAGTTTCTCTATGTCTCAACCTATTGTTATGTATGGAGTGTTGTATAAAAATCAGGTTGTTGTAGTTGTCAGAACCGTTGATGCATTATTTGTTTATTTTATAGATGCTGACACGGTTTTGCTGAGGGTTTTACTTTACATGACTTCTGACTGTATTAGCTTTTTCAACTTAATGTTTATGTAGAGTTTATGATCACTAAGAACTGTACTAACTGGTCATTTGACCGGTTACTCCTTTTTCCGTTGCTGCTTCTGCGATTTCTACAAAAAGATTGGCATTGCTGAAGGTGGACGATTTGAAATTACCGCTAGGATGCCGCAGGACTCTTTGTTGTCGACTACGCTAAGATTGCCATATGCGAACTTGTGAATCCAGGATTTGAATATAGAAAGAGACATTTCGGCGTAAAGCCATGACTTACATGTATAAGAGCAGAACCTAATTATTACAGGTACATTGCATTGAAAACATGTTAGCTGACAAAAACACATTTATTAAGAATAATAAAAAACTCTTCGTTTTAACAAAACTTCCAATATTTATTTAAAAAATTTGCTTTTTTAACTTTAATGACAGCCGTTAAAAAAGCAATTTTTTAAATAAATATTGGAAGTTTTGTTAAAACGAAGAGTTTTTTATTATTCTTAATAAGATGGACTTCCAAAAAGTAAGGGTTAGTACAATCAATTTATTAAAAACAAATTTAATAGCAAATTGAATTGTAAACTTTGCAAATTCTTTTAAACATTTTTTTTATTATTTGGGACTTTTTGTTGATAACAATAACCCACTGTATTTTTAACTGAGTTCTATTTACCGACCAAACATAACAGGCATAACCAAAAAATGGCTTTATTTTTATTATTATGACTGGTAAACTTTTTTTAAAATCATCTAGGTACTTTCTATCCATAAACTAAGTAAACTTTGAATAAATATGTTTCCAAGTTAAATTGGTTGCCTATTTAATTGAACTGTGTATTAAAAAAATCATCAATTAGTTTTATTTTGTAATTTTAATATGCAATTATCTATATTTGAAATTAACTCAGAAAATAAAACTTCTACACTCAATTAAATGTAACAATATAAATGTTTTCTTTAAAAATATAATAATTGCATTGTAGTGTACTCAATCCACCAACAGAGTTCGCTATTTACGCAGTGTTTGCGTATATGTAACTTATTTCCTCATAAGATGAGATAAAATCATTCGTAATCGTAAGTAACACGGTTCATTCCCACCACATAAATTTTTGGAACAGCCCCGTTTGAATTTTCAAAGGGGGCACTTAATATAATTTAAACATAATCAATTTCTTAGTCATAAAAATTTTAAATGAGATATTGATGTTCATTATTATTTACAAAAGTTGGTAGCTCCCAAAGGTACCTATTCTTCATTTGAATAATCTTTTAAGCTAAATTGTGAAAGTTAGTATTAATATCATTTTTGTCTGCTTACCAAACAATTTAAAGTTGTTAATGAACAACAAGAATCTTGGAAGTTCTCCACTATTAAACTGTATACTTTGATTGAGTCTACATTTTATAAATAGATAAGACGTAATTGTAACACAAATATATTAAGTTATTGTAAAGATCAGCATGATATAGTTTTTTCTGGTTTTTCTATATCATTACACAGTTATACTGATCTTAGAGGGAAATACGTCCAGGATAATCCCTTAGGGCTAATAACATCTAGGCTTTAATTTTAATTTTTTATGTTTGGTAAGCAGACAAAAAAAACATGACTCAATAAAAGAGTTTAGTTAGTGTTTAATTGTATCATGACAGTAAGGTCCACTATAATATTTTATGTTAACTATACTCTTTGACATTTTAATTTTAGTCCTGCTTGTTCGTCCTATCTTATAAATAATAATAATGAGCATCAATGCCTCTCATTGAAAATTCTTTTATGTTTAAATTATATTAAGTGCCCCATTTGAACATTCAAACGGGGCGATCAAGAAATTTATCGTGAGATAGGTATCGAATTAGATACACACGTATGCCATAATTACTACAGATTTTGTCTCATGCTATAAGGAAATACTCTACATATGTGCAAACATTGCGTAAATAGCGTACTCTGTTGGTGGATTGCATACACTACATAACAATATAGAGTACACTTCAATTCAAGTTATTAAATAAATTGATAAGGAAAAACATATATAATGTTACTTTTGATTAAGTATAGAAGTTTTTTTTCTGAGTTCAGTTCAAATATAGGTAATTTCATATTAAAATTATAAAATAAAACTAATTGGTCATTTTTTTAAAGCACAGTCCAATTAGATAGGCAACCAATTTAACACCGAAACATATTTTTCGGAGTTTACTTCTGTTTATGGATATAAAGTACATAGTTTTTTTTTTAATTTTTACCAATAGATAATTGACAATGAACATAATAAAAAAAACCTTAGTTTAGTTAGTTTTTTAATCCATGTAGTCCTAAAAATATTTTAGGTAGGCAACCAATTCAACAGATTGATGTATTGAAAGTATTAACATAATGTAACCTATAAACTGTCATAATAATAAAAATAAAACCATTTTTTTGTTATGCGTATTATGTTTGGTCGGTAAAAAGAAGTTTTGGTCAGTTAAAAATACAGTTTGTTATTCTTAGCAACAAGTCCCAAATAATAAAAAATCTATAATGCTTAAAATAAATTGGAATTGCAATTTAATTTGCAATTAAATATCTTTTTGTTAGCTATTATTTATCCAGGTAAAATGTTGTATATCTATTTTAGCACTGAGAAGGTCAATAGATTTAAGCTTTAAATTTGTATAACTCCTAGATATTTGAAAATTATTATTATCATTGATCCTGGAATGATTTATATAAACAATAGACTTCCCTATATCTCATATTATTATAGTAAGGAATACACATGAGCTTTATATAGATAAATCAACAAATGCTTGTTCAATATATCTTTAATCATATAAAATTTACGTATTAATTTTATAGGTATTATTAGAGAGTATATTATATAGTTATATCTTGTTTATAAATTAATGGCTCCTAAATATTTAGTAATATGTACATCACTTATTTATTTTTCTTTAATCCAATTTTTATGTTGTTATGTATTGTTTTAAACAAAATAAATTGGTCACTGTAGAGCGATTGCTAATAAAACCATGCTGGTGGAGTGAAATATTACGAGCAGAAGTAAATATCCTGTTATACAATATTACTTCAAATATCTTTGACATATTACAAATTATTGAAATAGGTCTGTAGTTTTCAATGAAAGACTTATCGCCACTTTTATAAACAGGACATACTTTAGAGTATTTTCAAAGAGAAAGATATTTATTGGAAGTCAATCATAAATTAAAAATCTGGAACACTTAGCGCCCCAAAACAATATTTCATGAGAAATGATGGTATACCATCCGAACCTGATGTCATTTTATCTTTTCGCTTTTTACTAGCGTTAATTACCTCATATTCCTCAACTGAGTCAAATTTAATAAGGCTAAAACAATTAAGGTGATCTTTAGTTTCTTTTAACGAGTCCAACTTCTACTAAAAATATTACCAAATGCATTAACGATACTTTGTTGCTCAGTGATGGTATATCCTTCATAACTCATCTGTCCGGGAATTCGGGATTTTTTTTTGCAAGAAATAATAGTTCAAATAATAAAACCATCAATCTTTTTTCCTTTTTTTTTCGTAACCTCTGTGTTTTTTTTAATTGATACATATAGTTAGTGACATTTGAACCCGCACGATAAGAACGCTTTTCACTATATTCTTGTATTAACAATTGCTGACAACTGTGTTCAGTTGGCTTACTGTGTTTTCCATTTAAATAGTATTTTGGTCGGGTAATTATTTCGTAATGTCTTTTTTAAATATTATAAAAATGATTATGATTATAAAAACATATTTTCTTAGTTAGGACCTATATATTATTTAGATCGCCTTTCGGAAGATTCTTTAGTAGCCTTTTCAATAAATTTTCTGAAAACTAATTATACTTTTACTACAATATTTTGTACCTCTGAATTTCATCCTGCCGACGCCCATGATTCCTGAATGTTTCATATTCTGGGGAAGTCATCGCTTCCCTAATCAAGCCCAATAAAATTAATGATACAGCCCAGAAATTAGCATTTTTAGGATATTAATATTGTTAATATTTCATTAATTTTATTTTAAAAAACCTAAGAAGTTATGGTTCCACAGTCTGCGGAATTCTCGACGTGTGGTGCGAAATTCGGAGGGATTGTTACTATCACTGCGTAAATAACGTTGCGGAAATTCAGTTTAACTGCAATCTGCAATAATTGCCCAGTCACAATAATTGATGGTAACTCTCCGTTGGAGGATTTTGGACTGCCGCTGCTCTCAGACGATTTTGATTTGTCGTGTGGACGCCTTTGGATTATGGTTGTAGTAGACTTCCAAGGCACTGTTGGATACTAAACAACCGAACAATGTAGGTTATTAAATCTTAGGTAAATTTCCTTTTTCTTTTTATGTTTATTCCAGTTTTGAATGAAGAGACATTTGTGTGGTATTAGGAGATTTTGATTATAAGAAGTTCTAGATGAACTGCAAGAATGGCGATGAAACCATGTCCTTCCTGTATGTCCATATATGACACTGCTCTGCAGAATATGAAAAAATTAAAGATTTTTTGATAAAATAATTTAAAATATAGGTAGGTATAAACAGTTTATTCTAACAATTGAGTTTTCTTTTGAACCTTATCAATTTTATGTTATTTTATAAACTTATAAAACCTTTTATGCTTTACCATCAAGAATTAAAAATTATATTGTTTTTAATAAAAAGGGGACATTTTTTACTGCCGGTTTTTAACAAAGAAAATGTTATGTTTTTTTTTTAATCTAATAGCAGTAATTTCGAGATTTTATGTTGTTTTCTATGGTACACATTTTAAGATATCATGTTTAATGGCATATTAAACCAAAGCTTTCAATTCTATTCATTTTCAAGCTTGTATTAATCTTTTATATTTAAAGAATAAAACAAAACACGTATTCCACCCTCTCATTTAATTTAAATAATTTGGTTACCTTTTACACGAACGGTTAAAATAATCTATATTCAAAAACTTTAATTACTTGTTTCTATCTACAAGTATATAAATAATTATATTATCTTGTTTTTGACAAATGTAATTTGTTTCTCTACAGCAATTCCCATGGGAATAAAAAGTCGTGACAAATTACTTTAATTTAAGTAAGTTAAATTCTCAAAAGACCTCCAACTGCTAAATAACAAATTAAATACAAACAAAAGTGCCGGTAGCCTAATAATCTAACATCGTAACGTGCAAGTAAGATATTTCATTTTTTGTTATTGTAGTAGCGAGCTGATGTCACAACCTATGATGTAAAAACAATGTTTGATGTATTGATACTGTTGTTGAATGTTGGACGGTTTTGTTAACCGCATTTTTTGTGGTTAGGAGGGGCGCCTATAAATAAATACTGAGTAAACAAAAAACTTTTGCTCTTTTAAATATAAAATTACTATACCAGTTGAGTTTTACTGTCTGTAACTGGTATCAGGACAAAAATAGTATTTGTTTCTGGATATTTCTTTTGGATCATTAAAGGTTTTTTTAAACGTATACTATTACTAATACTCTTGTTTTTAGATATTCTACCAGTGCATACTCCCAATATGTTTAAATACCCGTGCGAAACGTGGACCTTGACTAAAGTAAATACGGACAAAATAATAAAAGCTCAAAGAGCAAAGGGGCAATCAATACTGGGAAGTAGATTAAAAGTTAAAAAGCAAAATAATTGGATAATAAAAAAAGTCCAAGACGCAGTTCAACAACTTGACAAGTTAAATTGGAACTCCGCAGGTAATAACGCTAGAGGAAAAAACAGGTGGAATGCCAAAATTCAACAATGGAGACCATAGACTGGAAAGAGAACAAAGGGATAACCCCAGATCAGATGGGAATATCAAATAAGAAAGATAGCAGAAATACATTAGAAACAGAAAGAATGCTCCCTCCTCCAAGTCACTGTCGATCTGCCGTCAGTCGATCTGCCTCCGCCTTCTTGGGTTTAAGAATTAATTAAATGAATGCTTAGCTCAACCTCATTGACCTTCTCTCCAGGGCGTTCGTCTCCGATTCCGAAGAAAAAGAGGTGCCCTTTAGGTTTTTCCTTTGCCTAATGGAAGGAACACCATCCATCCACAAGAAGTTCGGGATTTTGGCTGCTAATCCAACGCAGCAGCGTCTGCGTCACTCTGGATCCAGAAGGTGGCTTTCATTAGCTTGGGGAGGTTGTCAACGTACACCACATCGAGCAATTCCGCCTTCCACGTTTTACAACGTTTTCTACCCTAAAGTTTCGTCGTTGTCGTAGGTTACTTTACATAAGACCTTCCCTGTCCGCATTTATTTTACCATAGGGGCGGCCTTGCCAATAATAGCAGCTGTCCATAGGTGGTTGGCTACCTCATACCAGCTATAGTTGTAGCTTCATGTCTAGCCTTTTATTTCTACGGATGTTCCCGATTTGAAGGGGCGAGCGAAGCCAGTGGTATCTTTGAAAATACCCTCCTGTACCTTCGCTTTCCTCCTCATCTTTGCCTCAACACCGCAGACTCTTTTTCCTCTAGGGGTTGTGCTTGTACGCGCACCCTCTGATTTTGGGTCTTCTTTACTTATTTTTTTCCATTTTGGATCCGAGTGGCTGGGAAGTTTTGTGTCACCCCTGGGACAGGGCCAGCATACAAGTGGAAGGCTGGTATACAAAGGGGTGTCGCCTCAGGGGACCTTTCGCGGTCATATTACCCGTGACCATTCAGTACATCGGCAGGGTGCCTCACACCTTCACCTGAGAGGCTGATGCGCGGCGGCAGTTTTCGCAAAAGCTTTTGGGGGTTCTTTAGGCCCCTCACTCTATTTATAACTACCACTAATCAAGATATGAGTCCTGACCGTCCTCTTATTAGCCAACTGGAGACGTGCCTGATAGATAACCCAAGATCACGAGACAACTCATACAAATATGTCATTAGTGTACTATGAGTTTTTTGATAATAAACTTAAACTTCTGACTTATTTTGCTAGTTTTAAAATATGGCAACATCCTAATTAGAACTTGCAACGCTATTTGTTTTGCGTTATGGACGGTAAAAGGGAGGATAACCAACTCAATGTGTTAAAACGTGTACATCGAAAGAAAGCAAATTGGTGGCGCCACAGTAGCAAGAGTAAGCGTCACAGGACGTTGAAAATAGTAGAAAAGAAGAATTTGTTCTGTGATCAGCTATGTCAAAATAAATTATTAAAGTATAAAATGAAATTAAATTATATTTGACTACGTATATAGTTGAGATTTTAAATACTTCATAATTTTTAACTACACGAGTCACGAAAAATATTAAATTTTTCAACCTAGCTCACTTCATTCTGTTTATAATCTATGGAGGGTTACTGACTTCACGTTGTCTTTTTACCCTTCTGCTACTCTCGCGCCATATACCATTTGCTGCTTACCGCTGGGGAGTTTTTCTACATTATTCCTATACAAGTTGGTCCTTCTTTCTTCTACCCTCCATATTTTGCGTTCAGGGAGTGAAGGTTCTCGAGAAAAGATATATATTACTCTACAATGAAAGTAATCAAGCAAAATAAATATAAAACATATATGTTCTTTCGTTCTACTCCCTCAGTCAAGGATAAGGGCCCAGACAGATGTGTGTTTTCATCTCTATGACAATTATGAATCCATCCCTTTCATTGGGAAAGGTACTAACTAGTCATAATGAAACTAGAGTATATTATTTTGACCCACTCATTCTACGCACATCTTTTTCTAACCTAACCAAAACGTTTTAATGACAATTATAGAGCCCTCAACAATAATAACAAGAACTCCAAAATCCCTACTCACAAACCACTCCCTGAATTTCACTTCCTGTTTCAAAGGGTGAATGTCGAAATAAAAGCTGATGTTTTAAAGCAAAATATTGTAACCAACACTTTAAATTGGAAATATTTGGATGCTGATTGGATAATTTACTTGAAATCGCGTATGCCGTAACCGTTATTTATTTTGTGTCATCTCTGTCGATGTGAATATGTAAACATAACATCTGTAGATTTTGTTCAGTAGACTGGAATTTTAATTTAAATTTCGTTTTGTAAATTGAATAGAGGGTTTAAAAAGTTACTGGGGTGTTTAAATATTTCTCAGCAAAAGTATTCAATTTTTTTAATGAATAATACGAAATAACACTCTCGTATATTTAGTTTTAAACGCATCTACAAAAATCGGACTCTAGTCTAGAAATTAAATAAGTTGTAAGAGCTGCAAACTTATTAGAACGCCGAGTAAGGACGGAGTTTTTCCAGCCTTACGTCAAAATGGGTTGGATCAGTTACAGCCGTATTTACAACGGCTTATCAAGGCCTGTAGGAAGGCGAAAGTGGCTTTTATACCCAAGATAGAGAGACGTCCCATGGATGATCTAAAGTCTTATCGCCCCATAAGCCTTTATCAAACAGATAAATCTACTATAAGTACTCTACAATGCTTAAATAGAAGCATAGAAAATACACTAATGGTTAATGAGATAGCCCTTCACGCTTTTATTGATATAGAGGGTACTTTTGATAACATCTCTTTTACATCCATCAAAGGGACACTGGAAAATAGGAGCACAGGGGCCTCACTCGTTCAATAAATAGAGTCAATGTTAACAACCAGAATTATTACAGAAGGAAAATCGGTGACCGTGGCCACAGCAAAAGGATGTCCCGAAAGAGGAGTGTTATCGGCTCTTCTGTGGTACCTGGTCGTCGAAGACCTTCTATCAAAACTGCTTAACAGTCGTTAATTGTAATGTATATTAGAGGAAAAAAGAATTAATTACAATACCGATCAATAACCACCAACTAAAGACTAATATATAAAAAAGAAAAAGAATAATCTAGTAATTGTTTATGAATCTGATATATGGAGGGTAGAAGGAATGAGGACCAACTTGTACAGGAATAATGTCAAAAACCTGTCCAGCAGTAAGCAGCAAATAGTAGATAGCGCTAGAGTAGCAGGGTAAAAAGACAACGTGAAGTGAGTAACACTCCATAGGTTATAATCAGAATGAAGTGAATTGGGCTTACAAATTTAATATTTTTCGTGAATTGTGTGGTTAAACATTATGCAGTATTTAAAAAAAATTAAAATCTCAACTATTTACGTAGTCAAATGTAGTTTAATTTCGTTTCTTACTCTAACAGTTAGTTCATCTTGACAGCCGATCAAAGGACAAATTCCTCTTTTCCTCTTCTTCTTCTCCTTTCTTCTAGGGTGTGTTCGAGGAGCACGCTTTCGAGCTATGTAGCGCCAAGCGCCATATAACGCAAACGAAGAATAGTACTAGATAGCGCCAACTGGCGCAAATAGCGTGCTCCGCGAACACACCCATAATCATATTAATGTATATGCAAAATGACCTTAAGTCCAGACAGGAGCTTGCATATGGCGGCCAATTGTCAATTTTAATTTCCGTTTCCAATGATGTACCGTAAAAAAAAATTGATATCAGGGTTGTTATTTTGATTAAATTCCAACCAATCAAGTAAGTGACTACATTTAGTGTTGTAAAACATTTTGTGTTTATAAAGACCGAATGATACGCCTATGAGCTCATTTTTGACATTTATATGCAAATATTGCTTTGACAGCATACAGCAAAAATAAACAGTGCGTCATATAAGAAGCTTCAAGATGGCCAACTTCCGTCGCAAATTTTTCTTACTCTTACAGTTAATATAATATGACAGACTTCTTCCTGTTTCTTTTTGTTCTAGTGACGTATCTTATACGGCAGCGACAGCCACATTATTGTGACGTCACTGTCACCATTGCTTGACATAAGTCTTAGCATTATATCAAAACAAACTGTGGCCTTATGGTAGTTAGTTTGCATTGAAGTTTTTTGTATTTTGGATTTTCTTATTTTTTGTAGAGTTTTTGACATTATAGTGCTATATAAACACATTATTATCATTAAGGAATAGTTTGAGTTATATTTAAAGAAGTTTTATTTTGTTCTAAGGTAAGAAAAAATTAAAATAACATTACTTAACCTTATAAGCAAATTTTTTTATAAAACAGCTGTCATTGAGTCTTTTAAAAAAGCAATTCTTTAAATAAATATTTGAAGTTTTGTTAAAACGAAGAGTTTTTTATTATCCTTAATAAGATGGACTTCCAAAAAGTAAGGATTAGTACAATCAATTTAACTATAATAACTCATAAACAAGAAAATACATGAAAATACATAATAAAAAAATCTTCAATGCAAACTAACTACAATAAGACAAAAGTTTGTTTGGATATAATGGCGACAGTGACGTATTCCAAAAAGTGTCCACAGAATAGTAGAGGCCAGATTGGCGCTACTCTCACAAGAGGGTATAGTATAAATTGAAATGTTTTCTATGGAATGAATTTCAAAAAATACCTTGAAATGGAACGAAAGTCATTCTGTCCATTTTTATTTTTTCATCTGTCTAATTATTTATGGCGTTTTTTTTAATGTACCCTGTTGCTACTGCAGCGCCACCCTATTTTAACGCATTTAAGCGAAATCTTTTTACTTACAGAAACACTCCTTCATTCTACCCTCCATAATTTTTTTATGCCTATAAACATTTCAATTACATATTTATAGTAATATATGGCTTGTCCAGTATAAATATAATTGCACGTCACAGCTGTCAGAACGGGACTATGTTTCCAAGCATTTAAAATAGTATTAGAATCTAATAAATTTCAAACGAAGTTTCTCTAATATTCTTCTTTTTATTTCACTACAATACTACACCATTTTTGAACGCGGCAACAGAGCGCAATTTTGCCAACATCTAAAACATTTTACCACCAGGTATGTTCGTTTGAAGTTTATATTTTATTAGTCCATGAGTTGTATTTGATATAAACTGAATTACGTAACCTTTCTTAAAGCATTTATTTATTATTTGTAATAACTTGCGTCCTACGAGTTTAAATATTTATAAAATTTACAGTGGAAAAAGATACTGATTGACAGTAGCAAACGAACGAAGGAAGTCAACCGAACAGAGCGATTTGTTCACTTTGATGACGTGCACTTATATTTATACTGGACAAGCCATATACTCATGTGTAAATCTTTCCCCTTCCACTGCTAAAATATGGCCATAGAACACGTCTTGCTACCCACGAATGCCACTATTTAAATAAAAAACTTCGATTAGCTATCAAAAACTAGCTGTCGAACTTCTATTTGCCGGATAGCCCAGGCAGCTCAGGCCATCTAGCACAAAGAAAAAGTTCTAATTTTTATTTATATACATTTTATTTATAACAAGAAAAAAACTGCGTTGGTCCAAATAAAAAAAATATACAGATGCACTTTGCTCCTAAACTAAATAAACAACTAACAACCTTTTATGCAGAGATGACATACGAATTGATCAGAATTTACAGGATTGCCAACACAATTTTATAAGGAGCACATACGGATTATCTAGGTTCTAGAAAGAAATTTTATTGCCAAAGTTTCTTCACGGTTGACCTAGAGACAGTTGTTAAAAGAAAAGCAAAATTTTCAATAAATAATTTTTTTTCAGACATTAATAAAAAATTCAATTATTGACATTTTTGACATAAACAAATTTTACTAAAATAACACAAGAATAATTTTAAAAATATTGAAAAAGAGGGCTTACAAAAAAAAGAAAGTGGTTGTTATGGAGATTTGTTGATTATAGTTTTTTTGAAAAGATTTTTGAAGAGAAATTTTTAAAAAAATTAAAGTTATGGGAAGATTAACATCAAAAATTTGTAATTGCTAAAAGAAAATTTAAAATTAATGTGATAAACTCTTTGTGACAGTGATTTCAAGAAAAGCAAGAGGTCTAGTGTTCAAAAAGAGTCTTTCCTTCACTATCAGAACCAGAAAATTTGCAGCTTGTCCACGATAATTAATCAGGTAAATTTTCATACATTCTATAAGCATATTTTTCAAGATACAGATATAAATAAATTTTAAAAGTTTAAAATTTAATGTTCTTATAACTGATTTAGACAATATTCTCTTCACGCACATGCAATCTAAAGATTCGCGATCAAATTCTCATTATATGTGATAATAAAGAGACCAATGGCGTGCTTCAACGATTTTTGAAAGAAATTGATTAATTTATTTTGTTTACAATGTCTCAAATGTTTTATAATTGTTGGTTTTTATTCACCTTTTGGATGCTTTTAAAAAAATTTAAGTTGTCAGTAGGTAACATTCTAATATAGAAATATAGATAGAAAAAGACAAACATTATTATTTCCATGTGAAAATTTTGTAATGAATCACTACAAGTATATTTATATTGTATTTATTTTACTATTTTTAAACTAAGAAAATTTGATCTATTTTATTTGATCTTTAGCTGAGTGCAATCTAATATTATGTATGTATAGTTCTATTATATTGCGACCTTTTGGTAAATTTTTTTCTTCATGCTTTTGATATTTTCTCAGAGCTCCAAGATTTTTTATTTTTATATTCCCATTCCCCGAGGAAGCTCAAAATTGTAAGTGGCATCAGATTGGGAAACTCCTCCTCTTTTATCTGGTAGTATAACGTACTCTTTGGTTATTTAGAGCTTACAGGTTTATATTCTGATGAGTTATCTTTGTCCAGGTGCTTCTTTAACCAGCAGTGAAGGTTGTCGTAATACATCTTTGGTTATAATTTCCCAAGACTGCTTTTGCTTGTTTCATAGCTTAGGTAAGGTTCTATGTGAGTGGTCGTTTAACGTCCCTTCCACTGCGACCTGAAAGATCTATTGTGTTTCATAGCTTGTAGGTCTTTGTAATGCTCGGATAGCTGGAATATTCTGTGGTTTACCTCTCTTACAATTTCATTCATGATTAGAAGGGATGTTTCTGCCCATATCCTAGCCAGTATGTTCTCTGCCTCGTTGCCTTCCTCTCTAGTATGTCCATAACATGGTTAATTGCCTGTTTTGTTTGTCTAAACATTCCCACACCATTATTCATCTTCCTATTAATCTTCATTTGAAACAGTTTGCCCATACTTTTTGACCATTTAGTTTTAAGTACATGTATCTATTTCTAGTTCCTTTTTTCAACATTCTTGTTAAGTTGGGTAATGATTTTCATATTCCATTTGCTTTTACTACTTATGTCGATGTTTAAATCCCTTTTTTCATTTGTTGAACATGCACCTTAGGATTTTGGGGTTATATCCCCAGTATTTCCCGAGTAGATTTTACACATCACAAGATTTCTGTCTCTTTTTTCTTGGCTATTATTACTGTCTGCTTCAGGTAAGCCTATTATCTCGTAACATGTCGGGCTACTTAATATTTTCTGATTCTTGAGCGAAAGATAAAATTAGTTTTAGGTGAGCCTTTCATTGGTCTTTATAGCTATGTCATCAGCATATTCTTGACATGATATACTGTCTATCAAGTACCAAGCTCTACATAAGTCGGAAGGACCTTTTTCTGCGGACAGCCTCTAATCCTTGAGATGCGTAGTGTGTTTTTCTTATAATACTTTGTTTGTATGTAAGCTGGGGGTGATAAGTACATAGGAACCAATAAGATCTATTGTTTTCCCCCTTATTTGCCAAGGGTCTAATGTTTTCTCAGTTTTATAGCCGTATTTTTAGTCCCATTTTCCTAAGTTTGGGCTTTAAATCGGGCAGATCCTCCTCTTCTGTTTTATGTGCTCTTAGGTATCAGGCCTTGGAATTTTGCAAGGCAAGGTATTCCAAGAGTATGTGTATCGGGGTTTCGTCCTATTCCTCACAGAATCTGCACTTGGCTTCATCTACAAACCCGGCGATGCCGGTTAATATTTCCATTAAAATTCACAGCCTTTTTTACTAAAATTGGGGCAAATAAAAGGTTTTTAAATAAGGTTCCTTTGGTGGGATTTATTACTTTTCTTACTTTCTCAGCTATTCTTGCAGAAAAGTAGTTGTGACATCTATCTGGATAATGTGTCACCTTTCGTATTTTTATGACTGCATCATTTTCCGTGTTGTCAAAGGGATTTTTTATGTTTAGAAAAGCACTACTGTTTTTGCTTTATCCAAAAAATCTAAAATTACATTGTCTAGCTGTGCCAATGCGGTTTCTGTGAATTTTCCGCCTCTTCCCCATTTTCGGAATGAAAGTGGCTCTAGTCCTTTTTCAGATTTCTGTTATATCTAGGAAACTTTACTGTCGATCAATTTTACTACATAGCTTTGAAATTTTTCTGGAAACGACGAAAATATAGAAAATACCACTTAAAAAACACGTTTACTTCTTAATTTAAATAATGGATGAATCCTTAACCGTTTTTTGTTTCTTTTTATTTTTGTGCAATAAACTTTCATTCACGACGGTAGCACCAATTTATTTTCCGCCGGATTTTATGAATTTCTACACTGTGTACAATTTGTTGATAATCATTGACACTTTTGATATTTAGCTACAATAGACGTTGTTCGTAAGCACAATTTTTTAGTTTTGAATTAAGAGAGACTCTAATTTCTGTTTTAATTTACTTAAAATTTTACACTCTATAGTTTACTCCGTAAAGTATGGAACAAATTTATTTTTAGCTAAACAGGCCATTTTTAAAAATAATCATGGAACATGTGGATTTCTTTAGGGTCCATATTTTGAAATTACCTTCAACTATACAGTGTGTTGTATAACTCCGTTACAAACCAAACATATGATTTTTTAAATGGGAACCCCTGTATATTATACCGAATTCGGACTGCTCACATTTTTTTGAAGATTTTGATATAAGGTTTTGATACGTTATACAGAGTCCTTCAGAAGTTATGGACACGTTTGTGTGAAAATCGTAGGTAAATCAACGCTCTGTATCTTATTGTACGTTGAAGAAAAAAAAAGTATTTTGCCTAACAGAGTTTCATAATATGATACAATATCACCGTATTCTATTAAATATTAATTATTTTCCCTTTTGTATACAGGGTGGACGATAACTCGACCCTTTCATTTTCTCTCTTCTTTCAAATGGAACACCCTGTATTTTATATCAAAAATAGAATACCCGATTATGTATCTTTAATTTTTGTTAAGCATTCCCTATACCCAAACTCTGTAAGGCAAAATACTTTTTTTTCTTCAACGAACAATAAGATACAGAGCGTTGATTTACAAACGTGTCCATAACTTCTGTATAACGTATCAAAACCTTATGTCAAAATCTTCAAAAAAATATGAGCAGTCCGAATTCGGTATAATATACAGGGGTTCCCATTTAAAAAATCATATGTTTGGTTTGCAACGGAGTTATACAACACTCTATATAGTTGAAGGTAATTTAAACATATGGACCCTAAAGACATCTACTAATTTTGTTAATAACATTTTTTGATATCTTCTAAAACAACCCATATATCAAAGTTTGTCGTAAGGTTGGTACACCCTAATGTGACTTACTTTCGAGTAATAACGACACCATCATTTTTTTTAAAGGAAAACACTCATTTTGTCTAAATTTTCGGATTACTCTAGCTGAGCTGATTCCCAAAATGTATCACATGTTGATTCCAGTTGGTACAGGGTTTTGTTTTTGTGCTCATAAAGTAACGCATAACATTATTTATTGGTTAAATTAACAATATTATTAAAAATACTTGTCTAGCGGACAGAATATGATGAAATACATGACTTTATAAATGCAGCCCTTACTGCACAATAAGAATGTGTTACTACTAAAAAGTTTACTATGGGTGAAAATCTTTTGACTGCCATTATTAGATTGTCTAACAACAACTTTTAGCCGTACTACTAGAACTGTAAGATATATTTTACCGTCTACATTTTTACTGTCAGTAATATTTTTACTGCAACAGCTAGAAATCAAATACATAATATTTATATTACCATAACAGTAAAGCTTTCTTACTGCATCAGTAATTTTTATTGCTACCGAAGTTACACCATTACCAGTAATAGTTTTCTAACACGGGAACTGAATCTGAGAAATACTAATATTTTTCAAACTATGGTGGTAAAATAGTTCTGCAAAATATCCCACGAACCCTTACGATTAATGCCGAAATTAGTCTCGACCTTTGGTGGTGTGGTTCAGTTGCAGTACAAATATTATTGTTTATTGGCAATTTTGGTGGTTTGTTAACAAGAGAAGAAGAAGAAGAAGAAGAGAAGATCACTATAACTGTGCAATGATATAAAAAAACTATGAATTTATTCCATTTGGCTTTTCCACACTGTATGTGTAATTGTTGGTTTCTGCTAATATTCTCTTGTTGCCAGTAGGATATGAAAGAGTGCAATTTCATTTGTAATAAACATATGTAAGACGTTTATTATGGACGTTCACCTAAACTTTGTCGTATTTACGATCTTTGATGCTACTGGATTTACTCTAATGATGCATGACTGTAACAAATACTTAATAACATGTAGCTAACCAACGAGTTATAAATGATTTAAATCAGATGTGCATTGTTACAGAGGAGATACGGTAATAAGTAAAAAATGGTTATGTAGTTTTTTAAATGCAATAGTTTGTGTCTTATTTACAAAACAAAACGAACAAATAATTTAATATTAAATAAAATCTTTGGGGTTACTTACAACAGGTTCGCAATTACTTTTTAGTATTAACTGCGTTACTGTATTTACATCTTTGCATGTACTCTTGCAGTTTTATTATGTTTATTCTGAAATCAGACTTTTAAAGGGTTTATCTCAATTTGATAACTTCTTTTTGGTTTTAAATAATCCAAATTATATTAAATTTTATAGGCTATATCAATCATTTCGAAATCTTGACTAAATCTACCGCCAAAGACAGTCTGGTTCACAGTTATTATGCAGCATTACGTTTATGGACGACGGCTTTGCCATATCGGCATGTTCTTCGAATTTGGTTCTAACTGGCGCGGGAATATAACTTGCCATTGTGTTACTATTATGATTTAAATGTTGACTAAATTATTCATTTGAAAATCGTTTAGTGAGTAATTAAGAATATTTACAATTATGCTTTTAGATAAATTTTACCAATAAATTTAATCAAATCGGCAACAGTGTTGAATATTCGCCCATAAGATTTACATTGGCCTATGCCGGCCACTGCATAATAACTGTGACCCGAAGTGTAGTGGTATTACTACTGAAAATGTTTTACTCTAGTAGAAATCCTATGAAATTAGAGGTCATTTGATTGTTACACAGCAAATCAGAACGAAATTACACTGAAAAGAACAAGTTTCTCGAACTTGTTGCTTATGGGCAACAAGCCTCCGTCTGCGGCGTCATATTCGCTGGGATTTGTGGATTTGTTGAAGCTGGGATGACTTTAATTTGAATAAGTGCAAAATAATTCTGGCTACATAAAGTTCAATTCTAATTATTCCAGCCCAAACATTAACCTTTTCGGAATATTGTGTATGTTCTTTTCTTAGTTAGCATAAACGTGAAGGCAAAGGTGCAGTCATCAGAAAATAATAAGACTTTCTCTAATTGCATCTTGCTGTTATCTAACATCATAAAAATATGCTCTATCAAAATCGTCGTCCAGCTGATCTCATTTTATGGGGATTTTCTTTTTTTGTAATGTTTGAATAATTAATGAGTGGCTAAAATTGAATATGGCAGTTCCTTTTCCTTGAGAAATATGAGGCAGGTTTGGAAATTAAATAAATTAGCAACTACACTATTTTAAAAAACTTTTGTAAAATCTTCCTTCTTCACTAGTGATGGAGCTTATTACATCATTTAAGAACAGAACACATAATTTTAAGATTATCAGTATTTAAAACTTTTTCCTTAAGTTGAATGCCTCAAATATCGACAATTTCTAGTTGCATTTTACGTAACAAGATTATAAAGATAAACATGTTCATTCATCAAGTTTCTAATTTGTAGTTTCCTGAACATATTTGTATTTACCATCAAAATTTCCTAAGCATTCCCATAACACAACAACGTAACACTTTACGTCGATAAAAGGGGTGACTAAGACGCAATCAGCTCAAAGAATATTGAAAATTTTCCCCGACACACATAGTATAGACATTCGCGTACGATTTATTATTATGAATTCATTCAAGATTGCCAATTATACGAACATTTATGTGACATATGGGTAATTGGTTGCCTATATTTGATTCGGTCGTATATACAAGATTACAGTATACGTAAGAATTATTTATTGAAAATAAGTGTAAACAGATCAAAAACATGTATTTGGTAGCCGAATAAAAATTTCCTTACCAAAAATGTTTAATGCACTCGACTTTCTAATGTATATTTTTTGAGAAGTATTAAACAATACTTATTTTAATTGTTCTTGTATTTTTTTTATACTTGACAAAGGTAGTGATTTTCTAGCCAAATAGCATGAATAGACCAAATCTATGATCATCGAAACGGCGATATTGCAATAAAAATTATAATACTAACCAAACATTTTCAGTTTGTTTAGCTTATCCACTTCCGGCAATATAAGCAGAAGCTTTTTATAGTCACTCTCTCCATTTGCTCGAAGCAATGCAAATGCATTGCATGTAGGTATAAAGCTTTTCGTTAAAGCTGCACTTTGATTGACTGCAGCGAAAATGTTTAACTTTTAATTAACGCTCTAGCTCGAAAAACTTTTTCCTTTGGTAAACATAGAGAACGTTGGTATTGCGCTGTACTATACTTTAAGCTTCCGAATATTCTACTGCAATTTGGGATAAATTAGCTCTTGTATTTGTAAACTAAGTTAATTAGATTAAAACAAAAAGTAAACAAGTAGTGATCGGCTCAAGCAAGATTTTATGAACTCATTTTGCATTCCTACGTTGATCAATATAAACTAAAAGTTAAACTATTGAAAGTGACATAAACTTTAGATGCAAACACTAATTATGTTTCATTTAAATCAATGGATAATCAGATTATAGTCATAATTAGTAACTGAAAAATAATACAAGGTACATTCGTATATAGTTATTCCGGACTCGGAGTTGTTAATGGATTTATAGTATTTTCAGTAATCGCGCAAGACGTGTGGCTGTGATGTAGCACTTCAACAAAAGTTTCGCCCATTTAGATCATTCTTGCAATCTAGTTTTTGCCTTCAATCGATTCTTCTGTATACTTTTCTGCAACTGAAGAACTCTTCCATCCACCGTGGTGTTTTAGAACTTTAAGGTCAGCTCCAACATTGGCCAACAACGTTGAGGATGTCCTCCTGAAGCAATGACCTGTACACTTTTCTGGTTGGTCTAGTTTTAAGAACTCAGCTATTTTCTTAGGTGCTCCGCCAACAGTATGTATTCCAGCTCTTTGAGACAGACTATAACCCACCAAAAGAGCCTTCAGGGAGACGTGTTGCCGTAAATTCATGTATTTTCTAAACACATCCAAATAGTGAACCTCATCTCTGTTAATCACAGTGCGAGCTCGTCGAATATACGTTTTGATCTGGTTAATCTTAACTACTGGCTGAGTATCCGTATCCTCCACATCACTAACTTCTAAATTATAGATCTCTTCCCTTCGGCAACCTCCAGCAACTTCAAGTAATGCTATCACTTTGAGTAATAGATATTCTTTATCTGGAGCGTCCCTCATGAAGCTTTCAATTTGTTCCTTTGTCAGCACCTTCGACTGGTTTGGCTGATGGTCTACATTTTGTTTTGTCAAAAAGCTATCAACTTTGGGAAACTTGATATGTTGACATTCTCATTAACCATAATCATTGATTTTACCATCGAGTATTTGGACCATAATGAAGAAGGGTTGAATATTTTTGACTGAAAATTTAAACTGTTGAAAAGAATATTCCTTAAAAAAACTGTTCTTAGCACATCCAAAAAGTAAGCCAACATCACATTTTCATTAGCACTACTTTTCAAATTGTGTTGTTCACGCTAGTTGCTAAACGGCGCATATTCTTTTTCATATCTTTTCGCAGACTTAACTGGAATGATTTGCCCTATCGCTTCCACAGTTTTCTCAGCAATTTTATCTAATTTCAGATCCATTTTCTTAGCAAATATTTCGTGTGCGCAGAAAAAGTTAATATGACTGCCTTTATTTACATTGTTACTTGGTAACCGCTGTTCATTTTTTATGTATAAAGCAAATCAGCCATGTTAAGAATAAATCAAGTAACATAATTTTTTCACAGCAGTCTACATGACTTCCTAATATAATGATCAAATATGTCATTTCAGTTTCATATTTTTTATTGCGTTTAAAACCAAAGGCAGTATGAAAAAAAAATATAGTACGATACACGTCAGTGAAGTGATTATTACGGTACTCGGCTCCTTCGTCGCCTCGTCCATAAACATATATCTCGTACCGTAATAAGTCACTTCCCGCACTTGCAACGTAAATAACTATTCTTTTCGTTTGGAGGAAAAGTACTTTTGCCTATTTATATATTTGCCTATTTGTACGTTTTACAAAGTGAATTCGAAAATTCGCTAATAAAATGAATGCCCTCATGCTATAATTACTGTTTTCGCTACCTACACATTTGCAAATGTATAACTAATAAATTAACATGTGAAATTAGTTGCTTGCTTTTTATAGCTATTAATAAATATTATGTGATTTAATCATTGTATTAATAATTTTTAAATTATTAATAACAGTTCAATGCATAGATATGTTTATAAAAACATGTTACAACATGATCAATTTAATTTGGATTTGTTAAAATTCAATGAACCTCTGTTAAACACAATAAAATTAATCAGTTTAATTGTCTAAATCTTACTGTGTGAAATATATTCTTGTTAATGTAAATTTATTATTTGGACGAAATAATCTGCCACAAAAATGATGGTAAAATTTTACCTATTAGAAAATGAATGATAATATCCTTCGTACTACACCACCGCCAATATTAAAGGACTTTTTCTTACATTTTACTGATTTTTTGGTATGAATGTAAAAGGGAATTTTAGTACAATTTTCTTAATGCAATCTTTTAAGTTGGATCTAAGATTTCAAACCGTTGTTATGCACATACACTATGGTTTTGCATCTTCCTCTTCTTCCCAATAATTGGACGTTCACTGCATGAGCTGCGTCTAACTCTGAAGGGGGCTCCCCTTTGTGAGCATCCAGGGTCTTCACTACTCCAGTTTTTTGATCCATAGGACATCGATACTTCTAACCAGTCCTACCAATCTGCACTTGAATCTTTTTCGTTTTTACGTCAAACCTTGCTGTCTGTATAGCACCTTACTGTTACCATGCCATACATTATTATTTAAAAAAAAATCACGTTTCAAATATTTTTTAGACACATTTGATTTTGCCGACTTTCAGTTTCTAAAGCGAACTTTTATAGTCAAAAGCACCTTTATCGTGCGGGTTCAAAGGTGACTAACCATATGTATCAAATCAGAAAACACAGAGGTTACCAAAATGTGGGATTACAAATATACTCGGAGATATGTTTTATTATAACATCACAGAGTATATAATACAAATCAGAGTATCGACTCGCTGTCGGCTCCTTTGATGCTCATAAGACAAGAGCAGCCATTTTTTGGGAGTATAAACCACAAAACAGAATATTGGTTAGTGTGTTTTGTGCTAACCAATATTCTGTTTTGTGGAATAAGCTCAGGGTAGTACTAAAAAAAATTGTTATATATTATATTATATATTAACTTTATAATATTAACTAAACGTTGATTTATTTGTTTTTACAAAAAGTAAAATTGGTTTTCTGTACCTAAATTAAATAGTTTAATGCACTATTCCACACAATACAAACGCTACCACTGATTTATTCACATACAACCAACTGCCTACCTTAACAAAAACTAACTGCGACGGCTATGGATACTCCCAAAGTGTCATGGCGATACCTGAAAATGGATGCTTACCCCCTCCATATAGAGTCAATACTCTGATTTGTATTATTACTCTGTGATAATATTCTCGAAATAATCTATCAGATTTTTGCTTGAGGATGCAAAAAGCAGGAAAATTGCTCATATTTATTGTCACTATGAATTGTCAAAGTCACAAAACCGACATATTTAAATAAAAACTTACAAAAATTGTGAGTATGTCTTTGTCATATACATATAAATAAAGTATATAAATGAAGTGAGAGGTCCAACCTGTGTACTACTGGAGGCAGCCATTTTGATCCTTGATTGTCAAATTTAAAGCGGCAATTTTAAATACTCGACTTTTTTCCATTTAAAAAATGGCATTTTTACTTTAATTTAGTATTAATATAGATGAATCAATGTAAAATTTAAATAAATTATACTAATTTATTTAACAAAAGTATTATTGTTTATAGAATAGAACAATTTTATTTAATTTTATCCGCACTTAATCACTGTGCATTGCTTCTGTGAATATCTGCTAAATTATGCAATCTTATTTTGCAATAAAAATTTACTATATTTTATAACAAATAATGTTCTTCGTGAACATTATTTCTTTTGATGAGAAGCTCAGTTTCCAAACTTATTTTATAAACTCCCAAGGACCGTATTAATTATGTAAATGAATGAAAAATCAATATTAATTCGTTCTTACCCAAGTTACTTCTTTTTATAAAATTATAATGATTGATACTAAATCATCTTCCTTTGCAAAATGTTATCTATACAATTTTCACATTGTATAGTTTTTTAACATTATTGGGAGCTCTTTTTATATTTTTGCACTTTTTTAGCCATTCTTAATACTTATACCAAAATAAAGTAACGAATAAGTTTAAACACCAAAGATATCTACAATCCACCATTTTGATCTTTTCAGCTAAATAAGATGCGCATTCGTACTTCAGCTATATACCTTATTTATTTTTATATATTGTCTTTGTTGAATCATATGACCCGCATGATAAGACACCATTTAACAAAAACAGTTACTTCATTGCAAAACAAACTCACCCCCGACTGCGTGTTTTTTAAAAATATCGATCTATTATTCTTGGGAAAGTCAAAACATTCATTATTTTATAAGTCAGAATGTATACATTACAGTAGTTTTTATTTAATATTACATTTCCTCCCTTATTTATTTTTCAGAGTGTAGTAACATAACGTAACGCTAAACCATCTTTATTTCATATAATATATTGTTTGATAAGTATTTTTTACTTGAACAGAATAATATTTTTCATACATCAATGAACACATTTGATAATTAAAACCAAACTTTGGTTTAATTATTTTAATGTAACGTGTTAAAAAACAGTGGAAATTTGATAACCAAAACTTTACTTTTATACTAGGTGTACCATTTTTAAAAACATTCACAACCCTTGGAAACTTAAAAATGTGTTCAAACCTTTTATACATAACAATTTAATAAATGGAAAAATGGCAACAGCGCTTGTCACTTAATTAAATATTAACATGTTTAAGGTATTATATTTTAAAAGTTAATATTAAAAATCTCCAGATCATAGAAGAAGTAATTAACATAACCTGTTGGAATATTTCCTGCAAGGAGCAATGTACTATTTTAGTCTTATGTGTTATGTCAACAAAAACAATTTACCTATATCTACATCTACACAGCTTTTGCAATATTACTAATAATATTGATTCGAATTATATTTTTCTCTTAATAAGGGCAATAGTATAAAATATACTATAAATAAATATACCCACTCAACGATAAAATGTAAAGTCAAATTCAAATTTTTAAATATATTTTTTCTTCAAGCGGTCTATAAATGCATCTTTATGTGCATGTACGAGGGCAGTCCAGAAAGTCTGTCACGTTTTGATATAAAAAAAGAACTAAGTGCAAGAAAACATGTTTATTATATACATTTGAAAGTACAACTAAAATACTATTTTTCAACATAATTACCAAACAAATTGAGACACTTATCATAGCGATGAACTAATTTGGAAATGCCGGCGTCATAAAAGTCTGCCGCCTGTAACGTTAACCAGTTGGTTACGCCCTCCTGCAGCTCCGCGTCGTCGTCAAAGCGCTGCGTAGCAAGCCATGTCTTCATTGCCGGAAACAAGTGATAATCGCTGGGTGCAAGGTCTGGACTGTATGGCGAATGTGGGAAAACCTCCCATTTGAAAGCATCCAGGACTTTTCGTGTTCGATTTGCCGTATGTGGTCGGGCTTTGTCTGCCATTTTTGAACTGAATGCACAGACGCCGTACTCCACTTTCACTGTAAACATCGTTCCCATAAACTTGACAGATTTGGCGATGAATCTCAATTGGTTTATTGTTTCTAGCCAACAAAAACCGTATTACCGACCGTACTTCACAACTCGCGGGATTTTGAATTGCGGCACACATTTTAAATTGTTATTGAAAAACAACGAAGATCGACACGAACCTCCCGCTAGCACGGCTGGATAGCCACTGAACGGAGGAACGCCCTGACGCCAAGATGGCCGTGATAGCCCCGGCCCTAGCGGCTACAACGCAAAACGTGACAGACTTTCTGGACTGCCCTCGTATATACGTAGTAAAAGTACGTCTTTATTGATTACTGGGAGATAAAGTCTTTAAAAGGCCATGGGAGATAAAGTAAATTATGGGAGGAGCCTATGACGTCATAAAGTAAGGTTCAATTTATTGATCAATATTTATACAAAATATTTAATTAATATTTGTCAATTATCCAAATTAAAAAAAATATATATTAAACAACAGTTACGTTATTGTTATTGAATATTATTTTCCAATACGCGAATACCAACTACTTTGACAACTGTCAAAAAAAAGTAAGATGGCGACAACTATTTCAGTGAGAACTAAAGTTTGTTGTTTAAGGTAGGTAAATATATATGGTGAATATTTATTTATTTTACACGCTTGAAGAAAAAATAGTATAATATACTACACGGAGTAGAACGTTCTTTTTGTGTTTCGTCCTGATTGAAACTAAGGACTCAACACAAAAAGAGTCACTTCTATTCCTAGTGATATAATCTACTATTTTTTATTTTCATTGTATACAGGGTGTTACTTCAATTAAGCATAAATGTTCATAATGTTGTCAAATGATTACTTTTTAAAAATATCACAATTAAATTTTTTTAATAATTTATTATACCAAGCAAAAGAACTTACTGATGAAGATATCACCTAACGGTAAAGAACCATATTCTGACCAAAACACTTTATTATTAAATAAACAAAACAATTAAATTAATAAATCCTATGTTTATATTCCAAGCACTTCACAATAAACTTCAGGTACTAAATGTGAATACCTACAAAATTAACCAAATTTGTTTGTATAAAAACTTACAAATTTTAACAAAATAACTTTACTTAATTAAAAACTCTATATATTCCCATTATCGAACAATTAAATTATTCAATGCTTTTATTATTTTTTTATATTTTGCACTTATAAAAATCTTCATTATAAAACGCATTTGCGTATCGTAATGTAACTTTTGCGCACGCAAATTTTTGTTTTAAATGGTTGGCGACATGAGTGAAGTATCTAAAGGCAAGACTATTGACATTGACATTTGTGGCTAATAGCAATTTATTAATTTTATATTGTTCTCATCGCTTCGCGATTCGTTTTTTAAACTTGAACTCGTGTCATAACAGAATTCCATATGAAATGCGTTGTTTAATATACTATTATAAGGTACCTACGTATGTATTATGCAAAGAAAAATTAAAATTTATTCATGTTTTATTTGAAATCTGTTTGTAATTCAATCATTTTTTGAATGTTTTCTATACCTAGTACATGAATTCTATTTCGGTAACAATATTCATATTTAACTTTTTCATTTGTTGTTTTGCATACAGTATACAGTGGTCCTAAAACTTTAATTATAATAATTAAGGGTAAAATGAACCCTTAGCAAATAGTTGCTATTAACGGTGTCTCTGAAATGAATATAGAATGTGTTACGAAACTAAAACTATAAAGTTTTCGTCAGGGACACATGAAGAAAATTTGCAAAGAGTAGAGTGGTTGGTTACAAGGATCATCTTCCAGTACAAGACGCTTAGGTTGTATTCAGGTTCGGCTTTAGGAGAGCAGCTACATTATTTAGGTTTTGATATTTAAAATATTAAATGCATTTGTTAAACTAAAAAGAATAGCAAATAATTTCACCGCTTTTTTCTGATTTATAATAGTGGATATGTTTTTAAAACAAAATCCGATTTTCTTGTTATTTAATTTTCTACAGATCTATACAAACATTTTAGAGTTTGAAGATGGAATATGCTCTAGGTTACTTTGTTTAAAATCAATATTGTATACTGCCTTTCAACAAAATCGAACCCCTCAGTAAGATTTCATTAGATTTAATGAAACCCAAAATTTGTGTTAAATTGAACTTTAAAAAATATTATATTTCCAAAATATTTAGCAATACCAAAGCCATTTCTACTTATATATGATGGAAGGCCTAAAACAACGAAGCCCAAATGCACGTATTCTGCTATATACCGCTGTAGTACTCTAACAAGTTATTTCAATCAATAAACTTTGCCTGAAGTTCTTCCCGCCGTTCGTCCATATCCAGGACTACAGGCGTAAGCCACTTCTTAAGACCACATGGACCATCAATCAATTGAAAATTTGTTTTATACAGATTACAAATTGGGTAGGATTGACAGTTTCATACATTGTTGAACATAGGCCTTCCGTTCTTCTGCTTACCTTTCTCTGTCGTGGGCCATCTCTATCCAGTTTGTCGTGATTCTCTTTATATCGTCTGTCGCGAGTCTCTCTCTATTTCGTTGGTCCGTCCGTCAGTGACACCAGATTTTGGCGCACCTCGTCATTTCTGATATGGTCCTTCAACGACACGCCCAGCATTTATCTCTCAATTTTGCGCTGTGCTGTTGGCAGCAAACCAAACAAAAACCAGAATATGCTTAAATATTTAGAAACTTAACTAATTTCTTAAATGTTGATGTAGATACTCCAAATAAATCCTAATCCAGATTTTAAATTTCTTGTGATTGGTTCATTTTGACCATAGTTGATGGTATGAAATGGAATATTGAATATCTCAGTATTACGAGCTCTTCTAGTGTTATTATATAAAACGTAATACCTCTGGAATTTGAATAATACCATTTAAAATTTTATGAAGAAAACCCAAATCTGCCTCTAACCTTCTATGTTGTAATGACGAGATATTAAATATTGAAAGTATGTCATCATATTGTAGCCTATTGAAACCCATTTTGTAAGGGCATACTCTTAAAAACTTATTTTGTACCTTCTCAATGCTTTCAATATCATTATTATATGAAGGAGACCAACCAACTTGGCAATAAGCAAATCATGCCACAACAGCACACAACGAAATATCGAAAGCTTTATGGAAGTCGGCAAAAGCCAGAGACACAAGCCTGTTGTATTCTATGGACTTCTCAATCAGCACCTTCACGGTTTGTAAGTGGCCATTGATTCCAAAACCAACACTGAAGCCTGCCTGCTTCACCTGCTGGTAGAAATACAGTTTATTTTTTAATCTAGTGGTTATTATTTTCTTGAAGAGTTTTTAAAGGTGACGTAAAAGGCTTATCGGTCTTTAGTTCTCTAAATCGGTAATCTCAGTCTCGTCTCCTTTCTTGTGTAGCAGTGTCACCATAGCGTTGTACGATTTATTTGTTATTGTGCGAGGTGCTGTTGTTTAGGCAAGGTTAAATAGGTCTACGGCCACAGAATCCCCTCCAGGAGCTTTGCTTGGTCCTTCTCAGAGCAAATTTGATTTCCTCTGAGAAGTCTGATAACTTTTCGAAACCTTGGCTCATAATACCTTTCCTGGCTGATCGTATGTCAGGTTCTTGATTGTCATTTGTATTTTCTTTCCTGCGGCTTTCCTTGTTTGTTTTTAATTTTGGTTATTTCTCTCCTCTTCCGCTTCCCATTTTTCTGCGCAAGATTTTCACGCTTATGTTATTCTTTATGGTCTTCTCGATTTTATTCTTGTTGTAACTTTACTTTTATTACTTTGCATACTTGCTTGTTTATCTCCCACATTCTTTCTGTGGTGTCGAGCGTGTTTGTTGCCATTCTTAAATAGCTTCCCTATATTCGCAATCAAAATTGAATTTGACAAATAATAATCCACTTTCATATCAGTCTAATTAGAAATACAGCAATTCGTCATTAAAACAATCATACCTTGTATTATGTAAATGGATCGATTCTTATATATTTTTTTATCGTTTTCCTCTACCTGTAGAATAATTTTCATAATGACTTTTTAAAAAATGTTAATGCCTTAAGGAATACCAATGGTTCGGTCCGCCCGTTACTAATAGCCACGCATTTATTACGATCTTTACAACCCGCTCCTGACATTCCACAAAAATCGCAGCCATAAACAGCAGCAGTTCGTCAGTGATAAATGTTTAGTGATTTTGGTGTTTGCAATGTGGCACTTAGTCTTACTGAAATGCCGCTTATGTGCCTCGAGGTAGACGAAATTAATCCCTTTACGTTTTTCCTGCAAACCGCCCTTCAGAGGCGTTCAAAGGGTGAGCGAATATCCGGAAATTAACAGTTTGACAAAGCAAAAAGAAAAAACCTAATAAAAGTTTTTATATCTTTAGAATTAAACTGAAAGGTTGGCGAAATTCTTATTGTATTTCTCAGCGAACATCTACACTCGAAATGAATACCTACGCAATTAGAATAATTAGAAAATATTAACAGTGCTGTTAAAGACAATATTTAAGAAAATAAAACAGGATAGTAATTGGTAAGATAAAGTTAACAAAATTAAATATGTGAAGAACTTCATGAAATTTTGTTTTAACTTTTGTATCAGAAACAAAAATAGTTAAAACTAGTGTACACTTATTTTTATTACAAAATAGTTTTTATAAGGCGCCTATACAAAATATACTTTGTAACACTGAAAAGATTGTCACAAAATAACACTTTGTGACACTAGTAGCGGCGAGTGCGAAACGTACCCTGTCCAACAAGTTATGTAGGTACACGATACCCAATATTTTTTTAATAATACTGAATTTTTTAATTTTATTTTTTTATTTATTTTAATTGTTAGTCCTGTTAAAAATTACGATTGAAACGAGTTTATGAAATTGATTGTGTTAACCTCTACTTTTTGGAAGTTCATCTTACTAAGAACAATTAATAACTGCACAGTTAAACTAAACTTCCACTATTTATTTGAAAAATTCGCTTTAAAATCAATTACAGCTGTTTCGCTATCACTAGCATCGTCAGATTGACATATTGAAATTACATGTTGTTTGTTTGTAACTAGGTGCTTGATGTTGATAAGGAGTTAAGGCTAATAACATCTAGGCTTTAATATTGTTATGTCTTATTACTTCCTTACTTGGTCTAGCCTTAACTCCTTATCAACATCAAGCACCTAGTTACAAACAAACAACATGTAATTTAAATATGTCAATCTGACGATGCTAGTGATAGCGAAACAGCTGTAATTGATTTTAAAGCGAATTTTTCAAATAAATAGTGGAAGTTTAGTTTAACTGTGCAGTTATTAATTGTTCTTAGAAACGAGTTTAAATATTGCAAGGAAAAGTTAATATTTAAAATCAAATAACCACCATAATTTTCAGGAATTAACATCAAAATTATTTACTAGCTAAATGCCATTTTAAGTTTTTTTCGTGGGCTCCATAAAAATTGAAAGTAAAATGGTTATTGGAACAGTTGGTGGAATTAATTGGAACTTGAGAAACGTTATTTCCTGTAATTCTTCATTTTTTGTTGTTTCTATTGCTGTTGCTGTTGAAGAATTTTACCTTGGAAATAAAAGCAAGCATACCTATGTGTATATTTGGTTGCATATATAATGCAACTTATGCATTTTTTTTATAAAAGTATTAATTAACTTAAGGTTTATTTTCCCGAAAGATAATTTTTCTTTTGATGAAATCGAACAAACCAAAGTGATTTATTCACAAAAGTTAATATTTTTTTAATCATTATTCTTGTTTAAATTCTTAAGTTCTGTGCCTTTTTAAAAAACATCACACATCACACTAGGGTGATATTGCTTCTTCTTTACTCATTTTCCGAACGCATATGATATTACTAACTTTCTAAGTGCAAAACTGTGTGATAGGTGTCGTTTTCACAGGGGGTCGTCTATTCCATAAAAATTTATAGATACATAGATTTTATTAAAGTGACAAGTTTTTTCCACTCCGATCTTTTCAGTTCTATTATGGTCCCTCAAAATCTAGATGACACTCCCCAGTTTGAATTCTATTATTATCGATAGAAATATGTCAAATCTCATGTTTCTGTGGTCTGAATTTTGTGGTTCATTGGGGACATGCCACTAATTTTATTCTTGCAAAGATATAAAACTTTTTTGAGCTTTTTGCTAACAAGGTAGGTTTATTTCCTATATTAGAGCCTTATAAGCCTTCGGATAAGATGAATTTCATAATTAACTCAACTCTTTTCATGATGTTTGTGCTGCTCCATATCGTATGGTGTGCGTTCGAATTACATCCTGATATTAAGTGCATTCCTTTTCCCACTTAGTATGTAACAATATACCTAGTTTGATTGATTATCCAGCTACCGTATCCTCCAAGCTACCCTGCAAGGTTCTTGCAGAAGAACGGCGTCGATGCTTTCTTGCTCCAATTTTCTTCCAACCATTGCTTTGCAAGCTAAAAATTGGCTTATAAGAACTTTATTTCTCTTCCTGTGAAGAGAATCAAAGAATCCTCCTTTCACTGAATTATCCTTCTCTTTTACTAGTGTCCTTTTGAGCAGGTAAATAAAAAAATTCTACAAAAAATGAAAGTAGGTCACAACTAACTTAATTAGTAACCTCGTCAGAAAGAGAGATTTAATTGGAAATGGAGTTTCTCCAAGATAATTTGTTACATATATTTGAATGATGTTCATGGTTCAATCTTTAGTATGGTTTAATCGAACTTGCAGAATTATGACCAATGACCTTGAGTAGTTATTGTTCTTCTACACCAGCTTTGGATAGGTTACTAACTGCACTTAATCTGATAGAATAATTAGTTATTTTTTTGGTAACTGTGTCTGCACCTACTTTTTCTGCGGATGCCTTCATCCATTTTGAACCATGAGTTTGTAAAGCCGGATTTGGAGTAAAAACAAGCGTTCGGTTTAAATATTTATTTCGCTTGTATCCATTGGTTTTCCAAAAAGAAGAACAGGACAAATATCTGGTTTATTTATATTTGGAGTCAACCACTTACTATTAGCTCCACCTGGTCCAGTTTTTGTAAAGATGGGATGGTATTTAATGCAGCCAGTAACTAATCCCATGATGCTGTTTACGTTTTTAATAAATTAAACTAAAAATTTCGTAGCTTCTCCTCCCCTCCAAGCTAGTTAATACGATACAACGTAAACAAACTTTTTTTGCAATCCACATAGTGTATCTTCCTCCCAATAGTTAAATAAGTGCCCTAGAACTTTGTGCTTTTTAAAGAACCTGTTATACTTATTAAAGTAAAGTTCTCTTACTAATTTTGCAATTTTATTCGACATTATCTTTATTACTGCTTCTTTCAAAATCTTTCAAAATCGATGTCAGAGTAGCTGTTGTAGTAGATTCATCCAAAATATAATTTTTTTATTTAGTGAAGGTCTTAAATTGTCTCCATTCAACCGTTTAGTTGTTTACTGTTCTTAAGTATTGTGTTGATAAAATCGCTATGAAAATACATGGATAAGTCAATTGATTTTTATGTTTTAATAAGTGAGTGGACTATTAAATGAGTAATGAAAAATAATAGTAGTACTGTACTTTTCTACCTTGAATAAAAATGAACGATTTTATTTACTACCTCAATCAAGTCAATAATGTTAGGTACATAGGCTAGTAGTGAAAAAAATATTTTTTGTTATTTCTGCATCAGAAAAAGTAATAAATCGATTATTTTCACCCACTTGCTAATTAGCTAATTATTTTGACAACTATCTGATTCTTGCTAAGCAAATAAAAGCTACAATGATTATTCCCGTGAATAATCACAAGAGATTTAATCCTACTATAATTATGATATAATTGATTGAAACTTGTGACAAATGAAGAAGCATTTCATTGGTTTTACAAAACGTCAAGAAATAATCATAAAAATTACATACACGTAAATAATGAAGTAAATGGAAGCTTGACTTAACTTATTCAACAAAGCTTTATTATTTTTCTCAACAAATACGACACTCGCTTTCGGATCACAATGGGTACATATTCAATTATTTTCTTGTTTTCTTATTTTCATTCGTCTTGTACATCATATTTAAGACATACACCATTTAGTACAGTACAATAACCCTAAAATATATTGGAGCATCAATTTATCATAATAACCGGCGCTGTATATGCAAGATATATGCAAAGATAATGAATATGCTTTACTCTCTGCCTTCATCGGTTTTCTTTTTTGTGTTACCGAGATCACCGGTTAATTACCGATTTACAGTGCACCTGTTTAAAAACCAGAAAACCATTTAAAATGTTCTCATCATCGCTTTTTTAATTTACCTTTTTCTTGTTGAACAACAGAGGCGTAGGCTATGAGTCAATATTTTACTAATTGATTAGCTCAACTTTGGAGTGCCGATACGATTAGAAATATGCTTTACAAAATTTACTGGAACGGTAGAAATAATGGACAAGTTATTGCTAATTAATACCATAAAAATAATTTGCAAAATAATCTGGGTAACAGCAAATTACAAAGCACCAGCTTATAACAAAATATGGATAATAAGGATTATTAAATTTGTATTTTAATAAAGCAATTAAAATCAAATTATGAACTGCCTATTCCTAAGAAATATGTCTAATCTTTTGAAATGATTCCAATGTAGTTAAAATACTTTTATTACATATTTTGTCTGCATCTTCTGCAAAGCGTATGTTGTTTTAAAAATATCTTAATTCCCGTCTTCATATAATCTAGTAATCGATTTCCTAGTTTGCAGCTTCTTTAAAATTTTGCAACTTCGGTATTGTTTCCTTCAAAGTACGGTATGCGCCAAAACAAAGGACACTGAAATCAGGAAGCCTGTGAAATATATGGGGGCACAAGATGGCAAGATGGGACTACTTGTCCCACACTGATCACGTAACACGAATTTTCCTTACCCTTCTCATTCACCTGATCTAAGAGAGTTCTGTCAAAGTAACATACACAATTTAATTTTGATAACAAAGTATTATTTAAAAATAGGGGTCTCGCGGTTAGGCTTAGTTAATTGAGTAACAAAAAAAACTCAAAATAATTTGATTTTAACAACTCCAACCAAATTTAGATTGTTTATATAATATTGTATCTTTCATAATTCGTATAAAGGCTTCATATATTTAGCAAAAGGCTGATGTAATGTGAACGTTTCTACCCAATTAATTTAGCTCTGATATTTCAGTCAAAAATGTTGGTATGGTACGTTTCACAATAATTCGTTGACTCGGTACCTGACCTTAGGGGATTATTAATGAAAGGTTATAAATTTCTCACTGTACAGCAAACATTAACAGATCCGTAATCCGGTTTTCAAAATAGATTTAAATAAAACTCAGTAACATTTACTAAAACTTAAGTTTATAATAATATCTTTTACTGTGGATATTGGGGTTTTGGTTAACTTACATGTTTCTTCTGCTGCATCGGTTACACTATAACCTCGATTATTCAATGTTTCAAACACATTTTTCACAATTTGTTTCGCATCCGGCGATAAATGCACTTTTTTTGCCCAAGGACGCCACATACTTAGTTATAAACACAAGATTACTTTCAGAGTATAATGTTTAGTACAGACTAAAATTCTAGGAGAGAATTTTAAAAACAAATTACCCCGAAACTCCCACTTTCTCTTCCAAGATGATTAAGAAAATCAAAAATCATTTACTAATGATTTACTATTGATGGTCAATAATAATAATTTAAAATTTTACCTGAAAAATAAAAAATCCAAAATATATCTTCCTGGACAAAAATAAATAATACCTTTCTGTAAATAGTTCACCGGTTTACGGCCAAAGTTCGAAGAAATATTAACCACCTTTTATTAGTAATCCCTTAAGAGCAGTTAAGAGCAGGTACCAAGTCAACGAATTATTGTGAAACGTACTTTACCTATGTAATCAAGGATAGAGATAAAGTAAGATCACGTAGAGTTGACAAATCGTAAGCTCAACTTAATGTAAACAGCTAATATTAGTTTTGACTTGATATACTTTTTCAGGTAAAAATAGTTGTCAGTGAAGAGAGTGTCGGTTAAAATCTTAAACTTATATCCTTTCAGTCTTGTTTTTAATAGTCAAAGATTTGGGCATTTAAAAATTCAGGTGCTATAAAAATGTTTCTTACACAAATATCAACCTAACCTCTCGAGACCGAGGCGGAGATTTTGTTTTAGAGACGCAGACCACAACTATGTACAGTCGGCGTTAGAATAGCATATACATGTTAAATGTGAATTTCCTTTACCTACCGAAGTTATAAAAATTAATTTAGGTTAAAAGAGGATAAAAAAAATAAAGAAAAGCGCAAGTCTAAATCTTAATATTTTATTTGATATCTTAAAATTAAAATATCACAATAGTTAAATAGAAAACCAAAATCCGTGCCAATGTCGTCGTAGAATAAGAATATCCAGTAAATAGTCACAATAAAAAAACAAAATTCTAAATCCGTGTAAATAGCCAACGTTGTCACAAAAAAGGAATCAGTAAAGAGGTTACAATAAAAACACAAATAATAAGGCAATTTGACAATAGAAAACCTTCCTTCACTAAATATCAACCCTCTCTGTGTAACATTAATGATGTGGGCGTGGACAACTGTTTGACTGATTTCAAATTTATTATTATTTAAACCGTGATTGGTTATATACAGTAAATAGGCCATCAATAAAATGAATTCAATGCAAGCCATTTGAGTTTGAAAATGTATATGCTATTCTGAAGCCGATAGTCTATTTGAAACAATATAGGTATTAGACGATTTTTGTAATCAGATTGTTTTACATTGACCATAATAAGTTCTTTTATAATTTTTGGCAAGTATACTAAAACAATATTTATTTTAACCTTTGTTTCTTTCCTATACCTACATTACTTTTATTCTTTACAGATTGCTCTTAATAGAAACAAACTAGTTTTAAGAAACTAGTTTTAACAGTTTTATTCTTAATAAATTATTTATATGTGGTTTGGCTTGGAGCATTTTTATCGAATTTTTTTATTTGATTTACTGCATTCGAGCTGGGAATGAACTTTGTAAATTTGCTTTCCACTTCTGTGTTTTATGAGAATGCCAAGGATTTAAAAAAAAATCTATAAATTTGTTATTTTATTCTAACTGCCTACGCTGTTCAAATCTTACATTGAAATTCATGTTTGATTTTATTCAACCATAAAAATTATTTTTAAGATAATTAATATTAAAGTGTTATCAATTAAAAATTTCGTTCTGGGACTACACCACTGAATTTCGTATTACAATTCGTTAGATAGGTGTTTATGAAGAACGAAAATTTGGCGAACAGACAATGGGAAAAAAGAAGAGCAGATATTATATCAGTATCGATTTAATAAAGTTGTATAGCGGCAAGACAGTCTCAATCTGAAGTAATAAAAGATAAAATAGAAATAACGTCTTTATATTTTTTGGTTATTCTACAAAATCGTATAGAATGTGGAATAGGATGTGGTAATATTTAAAATGTAGCTACCAAATGTGAAAAGTATCAAAATTGCAAATATAATAAATAAAGTGAGTGGTTTTTAATCACCATTAACGTTTTTCTTAAATATGTTTAATATTTATTCTATTGAATTTCATATTAATTTTATTTGATTATGTAGTGGAATAAGAATAATGTATTTCCTATTTTAGATTCCATCTTTAGTGACATTGGTTAACTGAGAGGAGCAAATGCAACAACTTCAGTCTTCAAATAAAACAGTTCTCGAGTTGACAGTTGTAAATAGTTTTCAGCCGAATTCTTCTAAATCATGACAGTTTATAAATAAATTGTGAGAAACTCTCCAAAAGCGTTTCAAATTGGTGTCAGGTGTGTGGTGAAAATTTAAGAATGCTTGGAAAAAAGATTGGTGAACTATAGGTGTCTGAGCTCAAAAGAACAATCGAAGAATTGGATTTAGAAACCACCGGAAGCAAAACCGTTTTAGTCAAGAGGTTGAGTATAAATGTAGATCCTGACGTTATGGAATTCGAAGATCCGATTCAGAAGGCAATGTCCGAGCTAACAAGTCTGATAACAATATAACAAGAGATGCAAGCGCAACCTCTGGTCCAGCAATCGCAACATCTATCCCAGCACACAAATCGAATGACGAGCCAGCAAGAGAAACAGGAGCAACAGCTGGCCCAGCTTACAGACCAAATGACAATCCAACAAGAGGAGCAGATTAAGAAACGAGGAACTACACCATCAAATGCGGGAAGAGGTGTCCATCTTCTTCTCCAGCAAATATCGACCATACTTAGTGATCGATCCCAACAAATATCGATCCTACGTAGGATAGAGATGTATAAAGGATGGAAACGTGAATGTCGAACGACGAGGAAATGCGAAATGCGAAAGACACTACCTTCTACGGAAAGACTTTAGAGTCCCTAAGGAAAATCTGTCATGATAGATTGGCACTATATCAAGGTGACCATAGTATAGGGAGATGCATTTACTTCAGATATATGATTTAACCAGTTTGAGGTATTATCATGCTCAGATCACATGGATTTAAGGAGAGTGGGAGTATAACGGGCTGACAGATAGAATAGAGACCTTAAAAAGAGAAGAATCTGAGTATTTAGTGACATGATATTTGTTATTTAGTACTTAAGATTGGTGTAGAAGTCTGGAAGCTTCTATTGGTTGAACTGGAAATATCGAGAATGTTTTATTAGTTAATATAGATATTTCTAGAACATTTCATTTATGTATAAATGGGATGTAATTCTTAGTTGGAAGTCAGTTTTAATTCACAGTTGATAGCTGTAAATAGCTTCCAGTAGAATCCTTTTAAATTATGAAGTTTGTTATTATTATATTTATATATTATATAATATTTTTGTCGTATTTTTTTGTCATACTTCTCAATTACTCGTGTTGGTTTCAGTAGTTTTTTAATTTCACTTATAATGTGAATAAATGATTCAGGATACAATTCATCAACTTAATGACTGCGGCAGATCCTTTTGTCTGTTAAATTAGCTGTTCAGGCTATACTTACGTAACACTTTCTTGTTTCGTTATTATTTTCAATTTCCAAATAGCACTTTCTCTTTGTTTTGAAAAGAGGAAATCATGTGGTTTTTATGGAGTCAGGCGACGTTTCACACGGCGTCAAAAAGGTCCTAGGCTTTTGTTGGCTGAAAATATAAAATCTTTTTCGAGCTAAAATTGTGTCCCCAACAAAAACCGTTCCCTTTCGACTTACATTCTAAAAGAGTTTATATTAAAACAGGATTTAGTTTTAATCCCTAAAGGATTTGTTGCAGCGGTGATGTGTTAATACCTCCTTTGTTTCCGTCAATTTTATGGTATATGAAATTTTATTCTTTTGACGACGATCGTTTGCGAAGTTGCGGCTGTTGGGTCTGGAAACTTTGCATGAAATAAAAGAAAACAAGCGGAGCTTATAACACTTTCCTAAATTTAGTTTTCAACAAATTTAAAACGTTCTAAAGTCATGGAAAATAATAGAGGAAGGTTATAATAGAAATAATGCAGCAGGAATTGGGTGTGTTAATGTTAATGTATTGATTAAAATATAGATGATATAGATACAAAATAGCTCCATACAGTTAATAAAAATATATTAAACTTATTTTAATTTTTATTAAGTATCATCATTCATTAGTGTTGCCTTTCGCCGCTTACCCTCTTTAAATCCAATTAACGAGGTGGATCTACTTCTGTTATTCATTTCAATCGTTATCCACGTTTCCTTTTTCTAGCTGGTTGCCATAGTAGCATAGTTTTTGTAACTGCCTCTTGTCCTTTTCTTTCTACATTACCTAACAATTTAATTATTTGGACTTGTTTATTATATTGTTACGAACTAGGAGACCATTTTAGTGACGTTAATTGTCAATTTGACAGGTAGATTAGATTATTTTTTCCTTTTAAGTTGAATGTTATTTATCGGTAATGATTAGGAAAGATATTTCTTTTACTTTGAGTTGGCATATTTAAAATCAACACTATAACTTCAGAACTAATATTTTTACAACTCAATATACTTAGGAACAATCAGAAAATTTGAAAAAAATTGAGACTAACGGAAATATTACCATACCTGTTTATTTTGATATTAAAATCGTCATCGCTACGCCACTGGATGACATTATTGTACACAAATAAATATTTTAACTTGCTACTGAAAAGAAACATTGGGATGTAAAGAGTCCGGTTTTTTACACACTTGACAAAGGCAAACCATTTCTTTCCCTAAATTTCATTTAATATTACCTATAATTTCCTCAAAAACACCAATATAACTCCAAAATTACTTTCAAATTGTTTCGGCAACAATGCTTGAACTAATTAAAGAGACATTTCATAGTATAACCATAACCGCTTCTGCGCGAGTTATCATTCAGACAAGTCGTGCGGCTTTGTCGCTCATTGAGCAACTCATTTCTATGATCTAACCGAATGAAATAGTTTAGTGGTTAAACATTCCATAAAATGAGTTGTATAATTTGGGTGAATACAATTCATAAAACATTGTCAGTATATACGTCGGTGACAATCATATGAATCTAAAAACTTGCTAATAGTTTAATCCCATGAGGGATCTTTTTGTACAACAAAATTTATGTAATGGCGGATAATAGACTCCAAAAATTACTTTTTTCCGAATATTGTGATTTCGAGGATATGGTTTTAATCGAGAGTCCATTTGCTCAAACTACAAAAGTCCATCTAGGCTTAACTCCGTCAAAACTAGTTTTAGCTACCGACGTTTTACCACCGGTCGAATATGTCAATTTCAAATATGTTCCAGGAGTTGATCCTGAAATTAAAACATTTGAATTGGTAGCCATTTATCCAGTGGAATGTGTTAACCTCAGTATATATAGGACTAAGAAGAATCAAGCTTTAAAAGCACGATTTTGTAATAATAATAATTTCTTTACCCAGACATATCTGGATCTTCACGTTCTGAAATCTCCGTTGGTACCTCCACTACAGAGAGTACTTTGTATCTTGTAGATAAAAAACTCGTAGCGATAAACGGTCTTAAACAACTCTGTTGTATGTTTGGGGTAAATCCTGCTGCAGAAAATAAATCTTTAGTGGAAAACATCAACAGTCAAAAGAATAATTGGATTGACAGACATATATACTTGAGAAAGTATTTTGAAAATTGCAATTATTCCCCAATAGTACATTATTTTTGTATTCTATTTTTTTTATATGTAAATAAAGTAAGGTTAGGCAATAGGTAAATATATTTTTATCAAAAACCTACTATAAAATAAATGTTATCATAATATTATTATAAAAGTCATTATGTGGAGTATTTCTTATATGTTATGGGTACACAAAAGTAGTTGGAATTATTTGTAGTAAGAGAAAAGTGATGCATCATCGTTTAGTTATTTATAATGTAATAAAACTGACATATTTGATAGTTGTGACAAGTATACGGTATTAACAGATAAATTAGATACGATATGCGTTACGGAAAGCATTCTTGATATTCAAAAAATAAACGTTTATGTTTTTAAAAGGTTATTGTTATTACATAGGGAAGGATGTTGCTAATCGAAGCAATGTCACGCCTTTATTTATCGTGTTTCAAAAGACACATTTTCCAAATGAGTGCCATAAAAAATGTAGTGTCAAGTAAATGAACGATAGCATCCGAATCTACGTATCTCTAGTGGCGTAGAATTTCACCAGTTTTTAATTGAATTGTTTTGTGTTCATTATTTGATAATGACAACATTCTACCAACAGATGGCGATAAAATCAATACTAATTTGCTGTGGTCGCATGAAAATGCGTACAATTTCACAGCGAATGCACACTTTACTAACAAATTATTTCTACTCCGTACCCAAATGGCACGTCGAATAATGACCATTTCATTTTGTCAATTTGGATGCATGCCGAGGTAAAATAAAATGAGTTTGTAGATATCTGGGAGCAGAGGAATTCAGTCTGTTTTTAATCAAATTTGTTAAAATATAAATTCCACAATAAATTCTATACGATGTTTCTCGCATACCTTCTTATATTTCTTAGATTGTGTTAGATACTTAAATTGTATCATGTTATATTGACATATTAAACTTAACAGCATCACATTTTGGAAATAAAAAAAAAATTGGGAAAGTAATTTTTCACCTCATTTAAATCTGAAATTATAGCAATAAAAAGCTAATACGAATGGGAATAAAATCCATCTACAAATTCCATTCTTTTTGAACACTCGACTGGGTCTCATCTGCCTTGCATACAGAATGTAGACCATTTTTCGATTTTAATATTATAAGCTGCAATTGTTTTCCAATTAAATGGTAGACTAAACTCCATAATTTCTCATTTAGTTTCAGATTGGTTTTATTCAATATTGTTGTCACGTATCAAGCAGCACTGTGGTCGAATCGATGATGGTTTATCATTTTAAACCAAATAAAAAATTAATCTAAGATCATTTTTTCGTAAAATCGAATACCAAATAAGAGTAGTGTGAAAATGTCCTTTTAGTTTTCTTTTGTAATATTAATGCTTCTTACAGTTAAAGATAAATTAATGAGTAATATAGTCTAAGATCCGAACCAAAATCGACCTTTACCGCGTTGATAATATATTAAGTGACATAAAAATCCGTTTAAACCCAGTTTAAATGATTTTATTTTTATAAAATTTGGTGAATTTATTTATTATACTGAAATAAACAATTGATAAAATTTTCAGGCTTGTCAGTTGAAGATTCCGGTTTTTATTCTACTTTTTTTGAAATTCACTAACAATCCAAAAATGAATATTGTAGCCGTTTGGTTCTTGACATTCTTTACGATTGGTTGCGATGCCTAGGGTACGGAGACCTGTACGATTTCATCAACTTAGTGAGTTTGATAGGGGTCGTATAGTGGGACTTCGGGAAGCTGGATTTTCTTTTCGGGAAAGTTAGAGTGCAAAGAAGTGTAGACACCGTGGTTAGGTGTTGTCAGGCATGGCTCTGGACGCCCCCGTAGAACAACAGACCGTGAAGATCGCCGCCTAAGATTATTGGCCTTAGGGGGCAGTTTCTCCGCTACCAGGTCCATTGTAAATGAATGGTTTGCAGAACACGAAAGACCTATTAGTGGCATGCGAAGTGTTTATCGACGAATAAGACGTTTTGGCCTGTTTTCATACCAACCACACTGGGTCCTCCCTTTTACCCCAGAACACCGACGTAATCGCCTTGAGTGGTGCAGAGAACGGTTAGTCTGGGATCAGGAATGGAACAGTATTGTCTTTAGTGACGAGTCTCGATTTTATTTAGGCAAGCACGATGGTCGAGCGAGGGTTAGAAGACGACGTGGTGAAAGGAGAAATCCACGGTTTTTGTTGAAAGGCATGTTCATCAAACTGTTGAAGTTATGGTTTGGGGTGCTATAGCTTATGGTTCGAGGTCACCTTCAATCTTCATCAGAGGTAACATGAACGCGCAGCGTTATATCCAAGAAGTTTTAGAACCCCATCTTTTACCCTATCTTGACACCCTGGCAAATCCAACTTTCCAACAAGATAATGCCCGACCACATGTCGCTAGAGTCACAATAGACTTCTTTCAACATAATGATGTCACATTGTTACCTTGGCTACCAAGATCTCCTGACTTATCCCTAATTGAGCACTTGTGGGATATGATGGGTAGGAGATTGCTCAATTTGCAACGTCCTTCTCAGACTCTAGAAGAACTTCGAGAGGAGTTGGTAGTTACCTGGAATGAGATACCACAGGAGGACATTGAACACCTGTTCAGAAGCATGCCTAGGCGCGTTGAAGAATGCGTAACACATCGGGGTGCATCCACACATTATTAAAGGTAAAAGGGCTTTTAAGCAATGCAAGCATTTTAAAATTTTTATTATTTACTTATTATGCTTCAGTGAGTACTTATATTTTATAAAAATAAAATCATTTAAACTGGGTGTTCGGATTTTTACGTCACTTAGTATAGAATGAGACCTATTTGTAATTTTTAATTTCACCCAGTATATGATTTGGTATTTTATTTTAAATAATACGAAGGTCTGTTTACAGTCGACCTTGCACAATATTAAAAATACGGAATAAATAGTAGGTGTTTAGGTTTGTTATGAATTAAGACCTGACTCAAGTTCAATTATGTTTTTATTATTTAACCAAACGAACAAATAACATTAACTCCCATATTAGTATTTCCTGTTGATGTTAACATTCATAAAAGTAACGTTGCCTGTCAAACATCAAAGCGTTCGTGGGTCAGAGATAGAGCGTTCAACATGGAAGCGACAGGACGTGGGTTCGATTCCCACGCACGACCAACTAATTTTCCAAAAATGTAATACGATTTTTTTATTTTATTACCTGTCAAATTATATCTCAAAAAATAATAGTTTTAACTAATGTCAATTTAGTTTATGTAAATTATATTACGACGATTTATGTATAATGTGTATAATGACTTTTTCGGACAGTGAATTTTCATCTACACCTCCAAGGGTTGTTGTTCTCATTTTACCATTAATACAAAATAGTTTTGATAAATTCTTAAATTTGGTATATAATTATAAAGTTTCCATAAATTGTTAAAAATAAACGTGAATATAAACTCCATCTTAGTTTTTAATATGTCGTAGATAAAGTATAGTACGTTACTCGTAGGTTAAGGTCAATTACACGCTCGCAAAGTTATCGCACTCGGCCTCACCGCGTGCTTACAATTTTGTCGCTCGTGCGTAATTGACTCCTTAAGGGTTTATTGAAAAAATCCATGGGAGAATATTTTTAACTATCCCTGATCTCCATAGTTTACGTATTGATAATGTTGCGAGGGCGTAATTGACCTTAACCTACAAGTAACGTATTATACTTTATCTACGACATATTAGAAAATAAGAGGTTTTAATAATTTATAAAAACTTTATAAATATATACCAAATTTAAGAATTCATAAAAACCCCATTTTGTATTAACTTTATTGGAAAGAGAATAATTCTCATTCGAAAAACTCATCATACACTGGTATAAATAGTCGTATTATAACGTACAATTAAATCAAACTAAATTGACATTAGATAAAACATACGTCGGATTCGAACCCACGACATGTCGCTTACAAGGAGAATGCTCTATATCTGACCCACTACTGCTCTGAAGTTTGACTAATTTCAGATTCGTAATATTTATATTATTGCATCGCTATTACGTATCTGTTGTGTAACTATGGTCTTAACCAGGCATAGTTTGTCACATAATTAAGGCAATACTGACATGGGAGTAGATAATAGTATTTTATTACACGAGCATGTAAAAACCTTTGCTTGCGAGTATAATATTTTACTTTATCTACGATCAAGTATATAAAAAAATGTATTAGTTCGTTATAGTTTATTTTTAAACATGAAACTATTAAACTTAATTTCTGCCAGCATCACAAAATAAGTCAATACAATATTTTCAGAAAACGATGTTGTATTTTGTTCTGCTCGCCACTTTAAAAACTTTTCATAAACACATTCGTACTTGTGCCGTAGAAGATTTTCTATTGCAGTCGTTGCAATATTGCGAATGTCAGGAGGCGTACAGGACATCTCGTTTTCTTCTGTCGACATTTTCTTCAGTCACAGTCACAAAAAACTACCTTAAAACCCACGAATTTCACTTTGTACGTTTTTGCTGTCAATTGTGTGACTTTGTTTGTATGAATTTTTGGTTATGTCACTGTAGCAACTGAAAGCTGTTGCCAACGTAATAATGGGAAAAATATAAAAATCCCAATATATCCGGTCCTCATTCCAGTGGATAAAAGTTCCTGTCAATTTTACCCACAGCTGAAAACCACTCAAAGCTCTCCTTTGAGTTATCGATGGGTAAAATGAAAATTTGCAGTGGGGTTTTTACATCAATAAAGTTTGTATTATGCTATGATCGTTGATAAACATATTTACCTAACCGTGGCAAGTCTGTTGTATGTATCAAATTGTTAATTTTGAAAATCAATTTGCTCGTATATTTTAGATCATTTAAATATGCACCCCTTATAGCAAACTAATTACACTTACCTACGTTAAAACTGCCAAATCAAAATTATCAAAGTTTTCGTGACATCAGTGTTATTAATCTAATACACTAAGTGTAAATACCTGCCTATTTCATATCTCTTTAATTAAAAACTTACCGTTATGATACGACTACACAAGCTCATAGCTGTTTCAGTAGAGTTAACAATATCCTTATGGATATTGCAGCACACAATTAAAATGAATGCAGCTCGCCGATTCGCCATTCTAGTAACCTTATTTCAATAATTGCTTGGATAGAACAATAGAAGAGTGATATTTTGAGGAAAATCTCACGGTTGGTGCATTATGTTTCATTACCGATTCGTTGCTTATGGAACTACAGTTCTGCTAGAAACGAGGGAAGCAAACAACAAAAATATTATCGCAAACGTAAATATTAGATTTTAAATGGTATAATTGGTATTTCAGTAACTAAAACATAACGTTCTGCGTATTAAAAGATACTCAATGAAGCAAAAACCTGTTGTAATAAAGTATAACAGTTGATTAAAATACGTTAGGATATAAAAATCAACGAAAGAAATTGAGATTTATAGCTTTTCAATAACGTTGTTCTGTCATAAAACAAATAAAAAATTTATAAATGTATCCACTGGACATACAATAAACTGTTTTTATCGCTTTATCATAAAATCTAAAATCAATTGTGTTAGGGATGAATTTACTACCTGCAATATGCTCTGAATCTTAAGAGTAGCAATAATGACTCATAAACAGTGACACTTAATTAGGTATATGGACGTAACAGCAGAAATTTCACCCCCTTTAATTTAAAATACCGTTGGATGGCATAAAGTCCAGACATTAGCGTAAACATTAAATAACAAAAATATGTAATAAAAGCACATTCTATTAAGTTTATGAAGCTGAAGATAATCTTGTGTAATGCTGCAGTTGTCATTGGATATACACAAATTAAAAAAAAATAATTATTCTTTAACAAAAATTATTTCTAGAAGCTCGATAAATATTTATTTTATTCAGTGGGGATGATCTATTTCTTTACTCCTAGGAGTAAAACTTTTGTCGAGGGTTATTACAAGCATGATTCACTGGAAATACAAACAATATGAATCTAATTATATTGTTAGGTTAGTGGTAACAAAGTCTTAACAGGAAATTACAGACCCAATAAACATATTCATGTGTTAAAACTGGTAGATAGCCCTAAACACATTCTTTACAAATACGAAGGTCTTTCAATACAGATTTCTAGCTATAGGAGAAGAAAAGCCTACGGCTAGAAGCTACGAGGGGGAGCTACTGTACAGTTTAATGAGTCTATTAGAAAAGAACAAATTCATTTCTCAAAAGTGTAGCAATTCAGTATTTTAATGTAATTTTTATCATTTAGTTATAATTTTCATTTTATTAGCTTCTGGGTGGTCAACAATTTGAAGGAAAATTATTTTTTTTTAAACAAAACTAAATCTACAATTACTTAAAATGTTTTCTTTTTTTGTTTATTACAATGATGAATTATATTTAATATAAATAGGTTACGCGCTCTCTTAAATGATGTAGAATTCGATACCTTGCCCCCAGGAAATTGTGAAACTGCTTTCAAGAGGCAGGCGATTGTTTCAAAATTCGTGTCGCGAATATTAAAAAGTTTCTATCTGGAAATTTATAACGTTGGATATTTCGACTAAACTTTTCAATATAATTATTATATTTTTAATACTTTAAAAAGCAAGCCTTAAATATTAATTTTTTTGACAATTGCTTTATTTGCACGTTAAAAGGAAACATCCAGAGATATTTTGCCTTATCCAACATTGTTGAATTTTTGCCCAATTCTAGCAATTCTCCCTACGATGGGTCCATTGTTATATAGATTATCGACTAGTTTGTATATCTAAAACACCCTTAAGGGCAAATCCCTGCTAGAGCCTTTCTCAAGGAGTGATTCGGCTACAAGTTAATATTTCACTATAGGTCAGGTTTGTGGTTATAAGAGTTAAAGGGTGCCACTTCTTCTCTTTTTTTCTCTTTTTATTCGTTCATGGAAAAACCAAAATAAATATAAACAAAAGGACACTAAGATAAAAAAGATAGAAACACCTTGTAGAATTGGAAAATGAGTATAAATTATTGAATTTATCAGTAAATATTAAACAAAATGGGCATTTAAACCGAACGCAATACACCTTGTAGCTCTTACAGCAGAGTGGGTTTTTTGTTTAATGAGACTGATAAGAAGAAGAATAATTATTTATTTATTAATTTACTGGTCTGCCAGAAGAAGCAAAAAAATAGGAGGTACTTATCTTGAGGTCTCTTGAGGTTCCAAAGGGTGGTGGTTTGTTGTGTCCTTAGGGCTGTTGAATTCTAGTTGCTATTTTTGGGCTGGATTCTATCTGAGGTTTTCCGATTGATGAATAAACTTTATGCTAGTAGGTACTCCCGATCACTAAAACTGTCTATGTCTATGTCCACCGAGCTATAACTTGAAATCTCAGAACGTATGTAAGACTGGCTGCATAGGACTACCGACATGTTTACTTTGGTAGCTCATACATGTGGCTACTTTACCAATATTTTTTTATTATTTACATAGGCCCAGAATTTATTGGGGTTTGTCGATATTTTTGATTCAATGTCATTAATATATGTTTTGTTAGGAATTTCAATGTCCCTTTTTAGTTTTGGACTACCGACATGTTTACTTTGGTAGCTCATACATGTGGCTACTTTACCAATATTTTTTTTATTATTTACATAGGCCCAGAATTCATTGGGGTTTGTCGATATTTTAATGTCATTGATATATGTTTTGTTAGGAATTTCAATGTCCCTTTTTAGTTTTGAACCAAGATGCTGAAATTTAGCATAATTTTGAGCAGTTTGTCTAAATGTTTCACGAATACTTTTAATTATAGTACCATCAAACCAGGGCGGATAAGTGTTTTTGTATTTAATTGAGTATTTGGGTACACATCTATCTAATGTACTATAAATCTTGCCATAAAAATAGGTAGGTACAAGCATCCTCAGCATTAGTAAACGCTTCCAAAAAAGTCCAATCGATTACCGACATTAATTCATACATAGACGGATAGTTAGTTTTTTTAAAATCATAGTAGTTGTTAAAAGAACACTCTTGATTATCTTTGTATAGTATTTTTTCATTCAGTTTGCATGTGATTTCTGAAGCTAGATGGTAATTATCCTCTCTATCTCTATCTTCAACCAAGCATGGAAGGTTATAAAATACCAGGTCTAATAACCGAAAAATGAAATTATTGTGTTTTAGATCACAAATATCAGTAAAACTATTTAATATGGGTATTCTAGGATTGAAAGTTTTATAGTCAGAAATATTACAATCCCCAAGCATCAAAATATTATTATCATATAAAATATCTAGAGTTTCAAGCCAATCAAAAAATGTTTCATATTCATTAAGGGGGAACACTTATAAAGATTACAAATGTATAAATATTTTATATTATTTTACTAATAAGACACATCATTAAATTATTACAGGAAATTATGCAAGATTAACCTTGGATAACTATTTTTCTGTGCCAATACCTTTGTTATTGAATACTTCGTTCAATAATTCAGCAAAATACAACTCCATAAATACCAGCATCATTAAATTTTAATATGTTTGTTCAGTGCTAAACGATTACAGTAATTAAACTCGTATACTGATTTGTTGTTTGTACAAGAAGCAGCAACAGTAGCGACGATGCCATCGCTTTAACTTCCGTTTCCAACTTCCAGCAACCCTGAAATCCATTCCTTTACTTCCGTTTCTATTTCCCTTCCGCTTCCGTTACCGTTATCCTTCATGTACCGACTTATTTTGTTTTCAATTTTTGATAGAGCCCATTAAACTTGCTATTATCTATTTTTATAGGGTGGAAAAATTTGGTAGATGCAATTGCTTCGTAGGAACCAATAAACCAATAAAAAATTATCATACCTAAACAAAGCACTGGCACTTGTTGAAATACGTGCAAGTGCACATTATAAATTCGTCACTGTATGCCTTTCATAAAAAACGCCAAGATTAGAATTAAAAACCCCTTAATAATAATTAATCATAATTCACCGTGTAAATATTCTTCTGCATTACTGATAAATTAATATTACATGTGGTAGGTACATAATAACAACTTAATTTAATATAATAAAAGATATCGCTCTGTGGTGTTCTATATATTTAGTAAGAATATAAGAAATGTTTCTGTATTGGATGTCGGTGCAAAGAAAGAAAACCGGAAGCATTATGATTAATTGACCAAAGCCAAGTGGTAATATCATTTTATTGAACTTTCGTGAGTACCTTTTTATAAAATTTTCCCATGCACTTCTATTACTAATAACTTGTTTATAAAAAAGTTTAAGGTGTTTTTTGGAAGTCAATAAAACTTATAATGTTCTCAGAAGAAATATAATTATTGTCACGATATGATATTGATTCTGTAAAAACTACGTTAATAATAAAAATTAACTTAAGGACAAAATTTCTTAAAAGAATATTTTTTTAACTAAAGGTTGCAGCAATAGTGCTTTAAAGTACAATATAACTATTACTGCAAATAATGAGTAAATAAGTAAAAATGTACATTAAATATCCTGAAGTATTTAGTGTTACTGATCGGTTTCTCGCGTAATATTAACATTTACTGCATTCTTAATATTTAAAACGGTTTCGTATAGTAACTGAAGTGAAATTATAGTACAAAACGAGTAAAAAATGTCTTTTATATGTTACGATTGTATCCACAAGTTGAAACAGCTTTGTAACTGTAGAGATACATTACATAGGTTGTAGATTGTGTGTTATTGACGGTTTAGAGGGGTGGTCGTAGGTAAAATTCTTTACATCGGCGCTCATGACTATTTCATTGCTACCATAGCGACTCTCATTATATTTTTAAGGTTTGTAAGAATCAATATTAAACGTTAAATATTAATATTATTTTTCAAGACCATAAAGGATTTGGTTGTAGACGTTACTCGATGGTATAAAGAATTTGAACTTCAATACAGCTTAGTATTAAAATTAGCTCCCGGTTGGTTTAACATAAAGTAGACTGGATTTTGGTTAAACAGGAATTTTGTTAAATAATGGATTTATTTTATGAAGCTGTACCTGATACAGGAAAGTTAATTCAATTTAAACGCTATATACATAGAGTGCATGAATATACTGACCAGGAAAGGTTCATGTAAAAATATTTATAGGTCCTAGGCATTGCGAAATAGTGAGGGCATAGAAACAATATCGAACTGGGTAGATCGGATGAGACGTACTTCTTGGTTGGAGTACAAAGGTCTGTAGCGAGAGCTTAAATAATTCTCGAGTTGGTACTGTATTCCTGGGATATAATGAATATAAATTACTAAAAATGCATTCCTCTCTATCTTATTTTGTGACAGCAACTTGGCTTCTTTTCACGTTTTTTCTTTTTGTTTCAAGATATTTTCTATAACTGCTTGCCATGTCTCTATCTATCTTCCTTTTTTTCTTTTCTTTTTTGTCTTGGCAACCCATATTATCTTTATTTGTGTTCTCCTGCTCATTCTTTGTTAACGTCCCAACCATTCTAGTTGTCTTTTCTAAAATTATCATTTCGTAATTATTCTTTTCTATTAATTCCTCGTAATATTTTTCATTTCAGAGGCCTGCACTTTCCTCTTTTCTTGCTTACTAAAAAACCATAGGTATCGGTCGGTAGGTATTATAGTTTTAAATACTGTAATTTTTTTTCTGGTGCTTTTTCTTTGCTGTTTATGACACTTTTGCTCATCATATTTAATTGTTTTTCAATCTTCCCAGTTTCTTCTATATTTATTCCTAAGTAGTGACATGCACTAACCTGTTCTATATTCTTAATTAATATTTAATAATTCAACATAAAATTTCCATACCAAAAAACAGAAAGTCATCAATTTTCAAGACGAGACAAAAAATTTACGAAAATAAATAATAATTACAGCTCACGGTATTTATATAAATTGAAATGCTGCGATTCATTATCCCAATTTAATTTATCTTTTAGAATGACCTTTTAAATATTATTAAATTGCAATAGACATAAATCTACAGGTTACATATATATGTATTTATTCGTTTTTACAAAATACCTACCAGCATTTAAACTCAGAAGAATATTATCAAATAATGAAGATTGATGTTGCCTATTAAGTAATGTTGCTACAAGAAGTTTTTATTACATAAATCATGATTGTTACGGTCAAAGAGAATCCCCAATTTTTACTGTATAAATATATCTCTGAAATGTAAGAATTTAAACGACTTATATTTTTATTACATTTAAAGTATGATTGATTGTACCGAATTAGGTACATTTTCAAAACGAAGAGAGTATTTAATAAACTTGGAGGTTATTTTAATAACATTATCTCTCCATTCGGATTAGTAAACTTCTGCAAGTGACAAAAGTTTTCTAGTGCTAAAAGAAGAGAATAATGTATTGAAAGTTTTTTTCTCTTTGTAGAACTTAATGATCAATACAGTTGACGACGTAGGTCAATGAGCAGAAAACATTTAAACGATTGTAGTGTTTTACATAATGTTTTAATATAATTATTGCTGTATTAAGGTGCACAAAATAATTATAAATCTTGACTTCTATCCATTACTAGAAATAAATATACACATAAGTTCAAAAGTTTGGAATAATGGAATATTTTTATTAATTTTTATAAATACATTTTTTGATATAAGTAAACTTCATTTTGCTACAACTCTAACCAATACTAAATAAATTTCGAAGTCAGATAAACATACAAAGAAAAAATGATTTATCACCTACCGCCCCTCGGAATAGACGCACAACAGGATTTAATACTTCCTCGATGTACACAGCACCAGTGATTCTTCTCTCCAAAACCAGGAGAGGCGTCCGTGTACCCCTCATAATACCACTCCAAACCATAATACTCCCACCTTCAAATGGAACACGTGGTTGGTCTGTTTCTAATCGGGCTTGTCGTCCTGAGGCCTTCCAAACTAGCGTTTTTCGCGAATCAGAAACCAAGCCAATTCTTGATTCATCAGAGAACATCACGTAATTCCAGTTAGGACTATGCTGTAACATTTCTTGAGCCTATTGCAACCTTACAATTTTTTGTTTGATAGGTTAGTTTGGGAACACGTAGAGGTCTTCTGCGATACAAATTTACCGCATTTACCGTGTAATTGTTTGCCTTGAGATATTCAGTCCTTCAAGTCTAGCAATTTCTCTGGATATGCCACTTGTAAATTCCTGTCGATTTCTTCCAGCTATCAATGTTATCTGCCGGTCTTGTGCTGCTGTTGTACATCGACTTCTGCCACTTCTGAAACGATCCTTTACATCATGTTTGTCTTGGAATTTTTTTTTTAATTTTTGATACAGCACCCTGAGTAACACCAAAAATATTCGCGATATCACTTTGACGAAAGCTCTGTTGTAACAAAGCAATTACTCTAGACCTATTAAAATATGATTCATGTCTCTGGGCATTTTTAAACAGCTCAAATGAAATTTAAACAAGAATTGGAATAATGTGAAAGCACCCAAATCAATTAATATGACCAAATTAAGACAAAAACGAATCAAATTTAGTATTATTTTGATTTAAAAACGCTTTAATATAAATATCAACAAGAATCTTTAAAAAACCATAGGCGTAGACATATTATTTCTAAATATTCCAAATTTTTGGACATATGTGTAGTAAACAATTTATTTAAAAACGGTTTGATTGGATTAGGTTGTTTTAATTTTGTATCTGTATCTGTAATTCTTGAATGGTCGGTTGCGTACTGCACTTAGGCCAAATTTGGCCCATTGTGCATCCTTCTGATACCTGTTTAAAGTAGGTGATAACGACGGAAGTAGGCAGATCCCCCAAGTTGGCATGGCAGAAAATCGTGTTAGAGAGAGTGCCGGATCTTCACAGACTGTTGACTGTCTCATCTTCTTGTTCACACCCCACCACAGTGGGGTGTCAGATAAACCCAACCTGTTTTCGTAGGTGACAATAGGTAGTAAGGATGCCTGTGACCAGACCCAGGTCCTTTCTTCTATGCGGATACTTCAGAAGTTCCTTGGATAGTCTGTAACCTTTTTCTTCTTCCCATCTGCCCTTGAATTTATCAAGGGAGCGTCCTTTTACTGGGTCAACCACTGCTGATGCTGGCCAGCTGATGAGGCTGTTAGGTTTCCTAGCCAACGAGTCAGTTCCATGACCTTTGATCCAGCCTAGAGTAACCGCACGTTGTTGTTGCAGGCTTCGGTAAGGGTCATATGACATTGTAATACTAGACCTGACGTGATCCTTGGCCTATTCAGGGCTAATAGTTATTGTCTGCTTTCCTTGAGAATACGGATGTTTTTACCAGTGATTTATCTTATCTTTTTCTCTTTTATTTATCTTTTGCGGCTATGTAGACGGCAGTTAGCTCTGTCTGAGCTACACTGGCATTACAACCCATTGCCTTATGTTTCATTTTAATGTAACTGCATTGTATCAACTAGACCTTGACAGTGCTCTATAGGATTAGATTTCTCTTATAGTATAAAACAATATAATTCCTCCCAGGTAGCTTTTAATCGTAGCTTTTCTTCTTCTATTGTCGCAGTAACACTTCTCTCTCGCATAGAATGTGTTTACAGGTTTCATTTGCTTAAAGGGCTTACTAAAATAAATAAAATAGTTATATTTCACTTTTAATTAGTATGAATGTACATGACAAATAAATCAAAAAAAATATAAACTTACAAAAACCGATTTTTGTCCAATATATGGAGGATAATGTTTCCAAACGAATTTTAAAAAGGATCGATTTAGTTCTTCGGACCGGTTGATTGTATCAGGAAAATGCTTATACGATTTTGGTTAATACACTACGGCTTATTTCATCAATTTTTAATATCATGGCAAATCTATCTTTTTATATTCATATGTTTTTATTGATTCGTTATAAACGAATTTTAAACCGTTTTAAATATCCTAAGCCGTCACCTCTCTCTTTTTTTTAACTTCGAATGTAATTTTAATAGCTATTTTTAAACTGATTTGCAATAATCTGGTTGTAAAATCTTTTATTTCTTCTACAAACGATAGTTTGCTCTTTTCGTGTACTTCAAGGATTGAGCTCTTTATTGTAGCCATCTTCTTCTGAGTCTACCAATATCTCTTCTTCTGCGTGGTCTTTATTTTCTACTGATTGATTAGACCAATCTGTTTTCCTTTAATGTATTCTCTCCTATAACATTAGTTTTTCCATTTTCAATTCTTTAATTCTTAACTTAAATTTTCTTTCCTTATTCGGTCTCTCTAGTATTAGAATGTCACATGGCCCTGTCCAAATTCTGCAACAACGATGTAGTTACTATAGGCTGGATCAAAGGTCATAGAAATTCACAAGGCAACCGCATGGCTGACTAAGAGAGCTGTTTTCCAAAAGATCAGTGATCCGCCGTGGTTGACCTAGTAATGAACGCTCTCTTGACAAATCCAAGGGTAGATGAAAGAAAAAAATTGCAAGCTATCCAACGAACTTCTAAAGCCATAAAAAATATGGAAATGACAAGAAAGGACCTGCTTATGGTCACAGGTATCCTTACTGTCCATTGTCACCTACGGATTTTAGTCTTACCCCGAGGTTAACTTCTTGTTTCCATTGTGGTACAGCATCGTGAATGTATATATTAAATAAGGTTGATGACAAGCTGCACTCTTGTCTTTCACTTTTATTCCTTGTTATTGGTTCTATACTGTGTTTATTATTATTTCTTTGTTATAGTAGAGTCTTTTATCACCTCTGTATAGTGCCTGGAATAACCTTGTCTTTCCATAATATTCCAAAGTATACGTCAGTTAGGATGTAGTGGTTTATACTCGCGTTGTTACTTTTAAACAATCTCGTATAATTTCAATAACATTTACTTTGACCCTTATCGTAACTTTTGTATCGCCCCGTATAATTTGACTGAAGCCTACTGTACAGTGGACGTAACGTAAATATAACGGTAAAATATACGCAACGCAACAATAATAACGGAATAACGGATACTTAAAGAGCCCCATTCACCTCGTTCTACGTACAGAGTCTCCATTAATAATATCAAGAGTCATCAAGATAATATAAAACATTATTACTCGGTGATCATTTTGGTGGAAAATTTCACTTTCACAGACACTTCAATATATATCCACTTTGCACTAGTGTGTAAAATGAAGTGCACAGATCTTGATCAAAGAATTATCTGGTCTGGTTAATGTTTTATGTGATTTTTAAATGATTCATATCAATAGGAAAATATTGGAAACTACACATTTCTGTGTGAATCCAAAAACAAAAACAGAATTTTGGAGACCGGTTCAGAGCTCAATTGAATATCACGGTATCATTGTAGCATACTGCGCAAGCTCAGAAGTGCACGTGCGCAAAATCAATTACTGTCAATAATTTTTATTTCTAATTTTTATCTCTAATTAATCACAAATTGTAACAAATACTTCTTATACACTGTAAATTACTGTAAAGCAAACCGAACGTAACTTACTATAAACACAAAATGGCAATGAAATTCACAAAACAAGAAAATTCTTTGACAGATACGACATATGACAGAACACCAGAGTTTTTCGCGGTTGGAACCTCAACTACTAACAATGAACTTTCATTTACATTTAAGATTCCTAGCCATGCTCTAGGTTCATAAAATATTAACTAACGATTTAGGATGGAAACTGCAATACTAAAAGTAAAAATAGAATTCTAGTAACCGGTCCAACCTTTAGATGTCGCTATATCCGAGGCGGTCCGGATTTTTTGGTTATACTATTCAAATTTTTGTATTACCATTGCGTATTTCTTTATAACAAAAACACAATTATTAATATAAATATTGCATTTATTGTATAAATAACACATACATACAATTCAAAGTAACAAAATACACTTGTAATAAATACTAAACTAACTAAACAATGAATTCAAAAATTATACTAAACTTAAAAAAAAACGATAATACTTTTCCGATGAACATTTTCCTTGAACCACTGGATTATGGAGGGTAGAAGGAAGGATAATTAACTAAAAAATGATAATACCAATTCAAAATTAAAATAATTCCTTCTATGTCATCTGTCAAAATTGGATGAGGGCGATTATAATCTACGAATAAAGAATAGAAAGGAAGGAACGTTGTCATATTTTAATCTAGCAAATAATCACGACGGAAGTCGGCCATATTGAAGAACCAAATATGACTCATTCGAATCGTGACATTTGACATAAATAGTTTTTTCATGCTGTTTTATATATTATTTTCTGATTTAAGTAGTTAACCCAACTCTTGAATGGGAGTTACTTTTCATCTATAGGGTTCTATTTATCTGAATTATTAAAAATTAACAAAATATTTTAATGACAACCACATTGTTATCATAGACGTTCCTTTATTTTTTATATAGACCAACTAAGTCAACTATTTATAATTATCTGCTTAGAAGTTTTTAATCTAAATTTATATTCCTACAACTTTATGACAATGTATATTACTGTACAGATAATTACAAGCGGAAAACAGTTATTTTTTTAATAATTAATTCGAGACATAAGTTTATAATACACCACTGGTAACCGGAAACTTCAAGTCAGACATATGCAAGAACCATTGCGGACATCGTCAAATCGAATTATACTCCTTCCTTTTTATTATTTATTCGTAGATTATAATTTTCTTGTTGCGCCATCTATTGACTCGGACTGCTAACTGAAAAATCAGTATAACCTTGGACGCTTAAGATTCAATTCTAGTTAATTAATATTTTGTGTCTAGGGTCATGTATAATTCTATGGTTTGAGCTCATACACTTCGTTTTCAAGAGAGTTTTACCCGAACAGTTAAAAACTTAATAATTGCATAAAGTAACAGTAACCCAAAAAATGGAAATCATATTATTAATGCAGTTTATGTATGCTTTACGTTTACGTTCATTGCACTTGATGATTATCTACACGGAATATATAACTTAGCAAAAATCCAGCTGATTACCCATATGTCATTATTGAGAAAAATTGACAGGACACATGCTTATGTCACAGCAAGCGAACGTAGCTTTATACGAATCTACCCATCCTTTATAAGGTTTTGAATCGGTTACCTAGCAACAAAAATAAATACAGTAGGTAAATAACAAAACAATTAGTGACAGTTTTATTTATAACAGTTGGATATTTGTCAAATTCTAGCTCTGTTATCATATAATTTCATATTTTTAAATAATTCTGTGATTCTATTTACAAAGTTTTCTGTTTTCACTTCGATTAAAATTGAAAGTAGTGAATATAACATCCCAATAACAACAGACAGCGAAGACTTCGACAATAAATAAGAAGAAAGTAATATTATCACCTACCCATACAGGTCACTTCCTCGGAAAAGAAGCACAAATTATGCAACAAGAAAGAAGGTAAGTAGAAAAATGTTTAAGATAACAATTACTATTGTTAATTTAAAATAATTCTAGGACAAAATACCAAAATCAAGCATACCGCAAAAATACTCCAATTGTTAGACAAAGCGATATCGATTCCCATTTAGAAGAAAACCCCAACAGTAACTTGGGACCAAATTGTGATATCGCATCCACTAATCGGCGTCCAAATCATCAAACCTACTCCGTTACCCATCCAGAAATAAAACCTAACAACAGAATTAGTTTGGCAGATCGTCGTCCAAATCGTCAAATCTACACTGATACCCATCCACAAGTAAAACCCAGCAATAGAAAAACAGATGTTCCTCCAAATTGTCAAAACTACTATGGGACTCATCCAGAAGTAAAACCCAGCAATAGAAAAACGGTAGATGTTCCTCCAAATTGTCAAAAATACTATGGGACTCATCCAGAAGTAAAACCCAGCAATAGAAAAACGGTAGATGTTCCTCCAAATTGTCAAAACTACTATGGGACTAATCCAGAAGTAAAACCTAACAATATAAACACAGTGGTAGATCATCCTCCGAATTGTGAAACTTACACTGATACTGGTCGTCCAAAACATAAAAGCTACTATGAGACCTATCCAGAAGTAAAACCCAGCAATAGAAAAACGATAGATATTCCTCCCAATTGTGAAAACTACAATGAGACCCATCCAGAAGTAAAACCTAACAATAGAAACACGGTGGTAGATCATCCTCCAAATTGTGAAACTTACACTGACACTAGTCATCCAAAACATAAAAGCTACTATGAGACCTATCCAGAAGTACAACCCAGCAATAGAAAAACGGTAGATATTCCTCCCAATTGTGAAAACTACAATGAGACCCATCCAGAAGTAAAACCTAACAATAGAAACACGGTGGTAGATTATCCTCCAAATTGTGAAACTTACACTGATACTAGTCGTCCAAAACATAAAAGCTACTATGAGACCTATCCAGAAGTAAAACCCAGTAATATAAAAGCGGTAGATATTCCTCCCAATTGTGAAAACTACAATGAGACCCATCCAGAAGTAAAACCTAACAACAGAAACACTTTGGTAGATCATCCTCAAAATTGTGAAACTTACACTGACAATAGTCGTCCAAAACATAAAAGCTACTATGAGACCTATCCAGAAGTACAACCCAGCAATAGAAAAACGGTAGATATTCCTCCCAATTGTAAAAACTACAATGAGACCCATCCAGAAGTAAAACCTAACAATAGAAACACGGTGGTAGATCATCCTCCAAATTGTGAAATTTACACTGACACTAGTCGTCCAAAACATAAAAGCTACTATGAGACCTATCCAGAAGTACAACCCAGCAATAGAAAAACGGTAGATATTCCTCCCAATTGTGAAAACTACAATGAGACCCATCCAGAAGTAAAACCTAACAATAGAAACACGGTGGTAGATTATCCTCCAAATTGTGAAACTTACACTGATACTAGTCGTCCAAAACATAAAAGCTACTATGAGACCTATCCAGAAGAGAAACCCAATAAAACAAAACCCGTAGATCTTTCTCCAAGTTATCAATCCTACTCTGATACCATTCCTGAGATAAATCAAAGCAAGAGAAAAACCGTAGATCTTCCTCCAAATTATCAAATCCACTCTGATACCCATCAACAAATAAAACCCAGCAACAGGAATACGGTAAATCTTTCTACACATAATCAAACCTACAGTGATACAGTTGCAGACGAAACACTTATCAAAAGAAAATCCTTAGAAGATTTTTTACGTATTCCTAGTAACGTGGGAGCAAATTTTATTATACCATCGACTAATTTTAATCCAATACGTCAAACCAACGTTGATACAAACTTAGACGTAAAACCCAACCATCCAAAAACGGCAGTTCCTTATCATCAAACGTACACTGATACCCATCCAGATGAAAACCCTAAGAACAGAGGATCGTTAGAAGATTTTTTACATAAACCCAGTAACCTACAACCAAATTATAAGACAGTATATCCAACTCATGCCGATACATCTGCAGATATCGATCTCAACCACCCACCAATGTTGGTAAATGCTCCTCCAAATCATCAAACCCAAACCGGTACACATTCCGGAGTAACATCCAATAGCAGAAGAAGATTGGTAAATCTTAAAACTGTTCCAAGTAATCTAAGAACCACATTTGACTTTGACGTACCGACTGATCTTCCTCAAAATCGTTCAAATAATCGAACAATAAGGACCGATCGCCCAAATAATTCCACGAATCAAACAAAAATGGTAACCGGCAACCTAAGTCCTAGATCCAATCAAATGAGTCAATGTGACAGTTCAGATATCCCGTCGAATCAAACAAATATGCTTGAATTTCAAGATGAAAACAGCAGTGTTATATCTAAGAAAAGAAGAAGAACCAGCCGTTCAAATATCTTCACGAATCAAATAAAAAATGTGAAATCTCAAAGCCAAAACGTCAGAGTTACATCAAATCGAAAAATGAGAAGTGATTGTTCAGATACCGCCAGCGGTCGAGCTAAAACGGTCGGATGCCAAAGCGAATCTTTTAGGGCTAAATCTAATCAAACAAGAATAAATTACCGTGCAGAAACCTCCACGCAACAAACAAATGTAAATTTCCAAGGCGAAAGACTCGGTTTAAAATCTAATTCAGAATTGTCAATATTTACATCAAATATGCCAGGTGGTGATGGAAGTGGGTCATGTACTGGAACAGGTTCAATCCCCCCATGCTTATCTAATGGATCAGTAGCTGAATCAGTAGCTTCTTGGAATAGATCGAGGACGTATCCATTCTATTATAGAAGGCCAGGTGTACACGTTTCCAGGTCTCCCGGCAATATAGACTCTCAAACGTATACTGAAATAAACCCTGGCCCCATTTTGGAGGAAATGCCACAAATTCAACTAATAATTGTTACTCTACTGGGTGGTATGTTTGGGTTTCTCATGGTATTGTTATTTATATTCATTATTTTGAATACCAATGCACTGCCATTGTTCTGCAAGTTGATCTCTTAAATCATATATATTTTGGAGGTAAACTTTTTAAATAAATTTTTGATGTTCTGCTATAACTTTCTTATGGAACACAGTATTCATGTTTGAACAATACAGTTCTTTTCATTTCAATAAACTTTCAGTGGAAAAACTTGTTTTATTCCAATTATGTACTACAAAAAAAAACTATTTGTCAGCAAATCGCAAGGAAATGTCATTTATTTTTTTGGGGAAAGATTTCCTTATTCTAAGGGAAAGATTTTTATTTCATGCTGTACCCTGAAACGTACGTAAACACTTATTGAAATTAAACAGCAAAACAATAAACCGCACTAACTTATTGCCTATATTAATTTTCCAGTAATGAATTCTTGAGCCATTATTGAAAAACACTGACAGTATCATATTATTTAAAAACAATCATATTATGTTTGTATTGTTACTAACTAGCTATCTTGGCATTGAATGCCACTTTCAAACACTGCGAACGCCGATAAATATATTAATATTTTATTTTTTCGCTGTTCTTTTCTGTTTTAGGGTATATTATACACATATAAAATAGTTGTTACGGGCTTTTTAGCTCGGCTTCCTAAGTCAAATCTAACAATTCTTTGCATATTTCATACCTTTATTTTTAAAATTATTCTTATAATAGAGATTATGTATTCTATTTGCTAAATCATGTTTATGCCTTCGATTGACAGATTCAGTAACTTTAAAAGTAGAGGTACAGAAGTCTGTTAACGGTTGTAAAGTTTTTAGTTTTTTTTTGCACCAAAAAATGTATTTAATGCGAAAACAACATTTTTCTTTAGTATTCAACAAGCAAGAGCAATTTTGGCTTTTTTTAAGATCTGACTAAAAAAATTTATAACATTGCTCTAATTAAATTTATTCAATATAAGCTTTATTCGTAGAGCGATCAGCAACCGTTTCCAACTGCAAATCGGATGCGCATTGGTTATTTAGCGGTCGAAAATATTTAATGCGCATGCGATTTGCAGTTGGAAACCGTTGCTGATCGTTCTACGAACAAAGGCAATAAATACAACATTACAACATCAATCATGACGCGCATCACGTTACTATTAGGTAAACTCTGTAAATACCCTCATTCACTGTGTTTTAATGTTTTAATAATGAATTTTTATTTAAAAGAAACAGGCAACTAAAAACATTCTTTTAATGTTTTAAAGGACATGCGTTAATAATTTATAAATTTTCAGAGGTCAAAACAAGACTAGCTAACCTCAAATTATTTTTTAGTATTTTTAGAAGCGATTATTTTATTAAATAAAACTTTTTAACAAAACGTTTTCATTATATTTAAAAATTAACTTTTAGGACTCAATTACTGCTAGTTTTAGTGAAACAGTTTGTTTGTTCGACAAATTCACGGATTGATGCATGCGTTATGTCGAATTTCTTAGTTGAAAGTTAGGCATCTTCTTTAGTTTTTATTTAAATCTTAATTTCTTAGTTTCTTGCATAAACATCTAAATTACATTAAATGGTTTTATGTTCTTAGTTTAAGTTTTAAATGAATCTTAGTTTTAATTTTTTCTTGCATGAATCCACCTTAAGTTTTTGGACTGTCTAATGTCCTAAAGTTAGTTTTTATTTAAAAATGTTTGATTTAGGTAACCTCAGTAAAATTACCTTAATTTTCTAACAATAACGTTTGTAAATATTATTTGGATAACAAACCTAAAATATTAAATGTACATATAATTAATAAGGTACAAATGGTAACGTTGCAATTTAATAATTATAATTGGTTCCTCTCTTCGTCAACGTTCCGTCGCCATCCCTGAACAGTAGGTAATACAATTAATCTAACTACGGTGGTAGATCAGTAGGCCATGCATGATCTCCCTTGAGGTCAGATCAATGCCAAAGTCAATAGTTTAGAAGCATCCACTGGTATTTGGTATATATTCAAGAGAAGTCGGTTTCCCATCTAGTGCACTTAAATTCAAGATGAACATAGAAACCAATTATTATATCACAGACGTTCCGTTTGCTTTATTTTACAACTGATTTCAGATTTCACGTATTATATATAATAACAAATATCATGATGGTAATGATCTCTTTTAAATACACAAATATACCGGGAATAATAAATTTATAGAGTGTAATACCTCAATGACTACGATTTTAAAAATATATTTTTATAATAGTGAGTTAAGAAATTCCTTGTAAAAAAACTTCTTTATCTTTCTTTTCTAAAGGAACTTAATGTTTTTCTTTTTATTTTCTAAACAAAAATCAAATAACATTAGAAAATTGGTATTGGTATTGATAAAAATATATAATTTCTGACATTAAATAATGTTTAGGTTTCATCTTTTACATTGTGGGCTTATTCTGTAAGTTTTCAAGGTCGTGAGATGTTATGAAGATGCTATTATGTACGCTTTATATGTAACTTACATCAAGGTACTTATAATAAAATTTTGAAAATAAACAATCCCAATTTTGGGAATGCATAAAATAACTTTAAATAATAGATGCGCCACACAAGGAATGGTCAATAATACATATAAAGATAACCTAAAAATTCTTCTGTTTTCTTAACTTTACTACTCGGTTTACAACAAAAAATAACCACTTGTAATTGTTAGTGCAGGTTTTTTGTGGTGTATATTTTTTTCCTTTTGGCTTTCGTTTGTTTATAATTTTTTTACTGTTAACTGAGTTGCCCTTGAGTTCAACGGATTGGTATGGTAACTTATCTTGGATTCTGGTCTCCTTAATGTGTAAGTCTATCAGTCTTTCCAGTTTCTTCAGTAGAAAACGACGAAGGCTGATTGATCTGTAATTCTTGGGTGTGGTACTAACACTAGCTACTAACAGCTGTATATTTTACGTACGAACGAAATATTTTGTCTTAAATACTAAAAGGATTTAAAACTAAAAAATTCAAAAACAGAGATTTTCTTGCAGTATATCTGCACTCAGTACTTTTGTTCATCCTGTTAGATTCCATCGTATACATTGTACTGTTTTTTGGGCAAGAACCATATTGACTAGAATTCACATTAGATTTATATCAATTAAATAATAAATCAAGTAAATATATAACATCTGGCTGATGTCATACATCATAATCAATTTCATGTCACCCAAACGATGTAAACACATTTACGAAAAAATGGTGAATTATACTTGTAATACAGTTCAGCCAATATTTATTTTGATCTAAAAATAGTAATTGAATCACGCACACTTCATGATTACTAAATATGGTGTTGCTACATGGTTTGTTGTCACATAAATAGTTTAAGAGCGATAGCCAATTTTAAATCAATTTAGCTATCGCTATTCTTGTGGCAAAACAACCATGACAAATTAAAGAAAACTTGTAAATGATTGAGACAAAAGCAAATAGAGCATTTTTAGGTCTGTTCCAACCCCACAGAAAAGCGTTTACAAATTTTTCATTTTTATTCCACCATTTGTTACAGCTTTTATAATATGAAGTATGTGTTGTAATCAATTGGTTGAACGATTGTTGACAGTTGAGTATTTTAAGACATTTGGGGATCAGTCCAGAGAATGATACGATGATTGGTACCACCTCCACCTATAGCAAGATAGGTGTACTTGGATAACAATTTTTATGTAATTGTTAGTTGGGAACAAGGTACTATCACCAAACCACTAAGGATAATAAAAAACTCTTCGTTTTAACAAAACTTCCAATATTTATTTAAAAATTGCTTTTTTAAAAGACTCAATGACAGCTGTTTTAAATATTGGAAGTTTTGTTAAAACGAAGAGTTTTTTATTATCCTTAATAAGATGGACTTCCAAAAAGTAAGGGTTAGTACAATCAATTTACCAAACCACTGTTCTATTCTATTCCGTTTGTAATATTTTGTCCCAAATGGAATTATTGTTTACTTTATATAATAGATTTAGTATTTAAACATTGATAACAAGTAGGTACTCACTCTACTTTGTGCCATATGTAAAATAGCTTATTTTATTAAAAAATTGATTATAAAACTTGTACTCCTAACCTATGTCTACGGTATATTTCTACAGTTTACTGTGTCTTTGAATCTATTTGGAATTACAAAAGTGATAATAATCATATAACAGAGTAAATATAGCACTACACTTTTTAAAACATCCCCTAGTACACAAAAAAAATATGAATACCCTAATAAAATGTTATACAAGAGAAATTAATTTTTATTTAGATAAAAAATATTCTATCATGATAAATGATTTGTGCAACTCTACAAATAATATAAATATAAAAGGATATTTCTCTCAGACAGAATTCTAAACACGTATTTACAAACAAGCTACTCAACCGATAGGAATGGATGTCACGACATTACATACTAGTCGAATTGCACCTACAGTTGCATCTATGCATAAAAGTTTTCATCTTGATCGTATATATATGCTGCGTGGCGCCATGTTACGCATATAGATTTATCTGATGTCTGATTGCAGTATTGTCACAAATCGCTATTGTTTTTATCGATAATGGTATTGTAGGTGGTTTGATTTGAATAGTCCATAATAAGAAAAAAATATGCTAAAGAAGATAGGTACAAAATATAAGTTACTTATTTTCTAAATAAAAATAAACTACTCCACTTATTATTTTCAATTTAATTAACCATAAACATAACCCTGTAGGATCTGTGTGAATCTTAGTAATTTTTAGAGTAATTTTTCCCACTGGAACAATATTATGATAAAGTATATTTAAATTTGAAAAATAAATTGCATTCTGTATATTTGCTAAAAATACAAACAAATAATTCTGAGTTTATGTTCGTTTCATTTAAAATTACTTGAATGTTGATATATGAAGCTGTAGGTTCAATTCTGTTTCTTTTAAATTTACTGAAAATGATTTGATTTCCATATTGGTAATGGTTTTATAGAAATCAGCTTCAGGTTTTCTATACAGGTGGATGTCCAAAAATAGCAATTTTCTCATTATACTTAAAGAATATCATTCCAATGATATATTATATGCATAGAAACAAATTTGTATAGTTTAAAACTAAGAATTCTATTTTATATATTTGCTTGCTTCATTTTTCCAAGCGATTGTTGAAAACATTTGAAATAAAATTCTTTTTCTTTCAAATTTGGAGATATTCATGAAAAAAGTTTTAACAATGAGGTTTTTTCTACAATAGATTTTTAAGTGATAATCCTTCGACTGTAAAAATGGGATTAAAAAACCTTATGCATTTAATATAAGGTTAATGGAATTAAAAAAAAATTAAACTTATTCCTGTTTCTAAAAGACTGATTTACATTAAAGCTCCATTCTGACAAAATTAATTTTCTTGTATACACTTGGTAATTTCTATTACTTCATCATACAAGTTTAGCTAAAATAATAACTTTTTGTTCACCAGAAAATAATGAAGATTGCCTACATGATTTTTTTTATTTTTAGAAATAAAGCTCTATTTTTAATAACAATATGGTAAAGTACCTCAGCCCTATTTTTTTTATCTGTCCTTTATCTTCAATTATACTCAATAACGGTTTAAGTAATAAAAAAGTTGGTCCAAACTAAAATTTTAACAGGATAAATTATTCAAAACGTGTTCATCTGCAATTTAAACTTCATAGGATCCATCAGACTTTCCCTTGAGTACGCTTCCTTAGTTTACTGTCCAACTTACTGATTTGAAGTTATCATTACATCTTAGAAAGAAGTGTTTCTTACATTGGTCAAAGGTTTACCATTGCTCTTTATGTTAAGATTTCCGATTAATTTAAAGATCCAACAGACCCAGATGATATGCTCCACAATTTCTTCTTCTTCACATCCTCTGCATAGAGGACAGGCTAGAATCTCTGCCAATAATTTGAGTTGGTTTATGGTCATTTCCAAAAATCTTCTGGTTTTATTCTTATTCAGGTACTTCCTTTGAAAGTCTATAGCCTTCCATATCGTCCCACCTCAAAGAGTAAATCTCCTTATACTATCTTTACCTTGACTTAAGCTAGCTAGAACCGCCTGTCATTATAACTACTTACTGGAAATAGCTTCGACAAACGCATATAAAAATTTTAATTCTCACATATCTGTAAGCGACTGATTTCTGGATTATAATACTTCTGGTTACACAGGGCATTCTTATACCGTGATCGTTAGAGTTAGGTAAAGTCTGTTCAACAATATAGTGGCTACAATAAAAGGGGACTGATGGTAATTAACCACTTTTATTGCGATCGTCTGTCACGGTTTATTGCTTATGGTCAAAATTTGCATACAGGATCGGTTCTTGTATTTGTACAATTTGGGTTGAGTATAATCATTTATATTTGTGTTCCCGTAGTGAGAGTTAGTCTGTGCTGTTTATTTAATTTTATCCCTTGATGCCAAAGAAATCGTCAGACATGTTCCTGAGAAGTTGGTCCAAAGGGGTTGGGCTTTTACTCCTGCTATAAGAGAAACCTGCGATTCGACAGGAATACCTGAATCATCAGTGAGAGTTCACATTTCGAGGCCAATTCATCCGAGACGAAAACGAAACGATAGTGGTGTTTCCAGAACCACTGACGACGGTGATGAATATTTGAAAAGAAGAACTATCTACTTACTCTATGTACGAAGAAAACTTGGTGCCTACTATCAGATCATTGCAAACAAGACTAAGGAGCTCCACTGAGATAAGGATATCAATTGGAAACTTATGGACATTTATCCAAACTAGCTTTCAAATACTGCAAAATTGACAAACGGCAAGTTATTATGGAATCTCATGTCAATCAATAGCTCCATCGAACAAAGGAAAACGGATCACGATTATTCATGCTAGATCAGAAGATGGTTGGATACCAAACAGTTTTGGACTTTCGGCGAAGAACATTCAAGATTCGTCGTTGGATTACCACCAAGATACTACAGCCGAATTGTTCGAAGATTAGTTCGAAAACACTTTACTGCCAAATATTCCCCCGCATAGTGTCATAGTTATGGATAATGCCAGTTACCATAGTCGCCAATTAAAGAAGGTTCCATGCTCCTCAAATACAAAAGCGGAAATCCAGGAATTTATGCTCCAAAACAACGTGTACTCTGAAGAAGGATATAAAAAAACGCAGCTTTTAGAGGTTCTAAGGATATTTAAAATACAGAAGACATATGTATGTGACACAATTGCAGCATCCAAAGGACATACAGTTCTTCGTCTTCCTCCTTACTACAGAACCCCTTATAATTAATGTAGACGACGATAGTGATAGTGAAAATGAATTGATATATTAAAATATCCTTTAATATGCGTTTCTATAAAAAAATTATTTTTGCAAATTTAATCCTGATTTGCATTCTTTATGCAAACTTGCCAATACCTGAGATAAAAGTACTACCTAAGAAGTTTATTGTCACCATCAGTCCCCTTTTATTGTAGGCACTATATTGTTGAACACACTTTACCTAAGAAATTTCGCAGACACCCCGAATTGAGGTGATAAAATTGTTATATTTATTTAAAAATCGAATTATTAAAATTTTTATGTCTTTTTAACTAATTAACATCGTTAATTAATATTATGCGTATCAATCTCAGTACAAACAAGTTTTCAAGAATAATAACTACTTGTCTTGGGGTTTTAATAAGTCAAATAAACCGTGCTTTTCAGCTGAAGTGCATAGTCTACGCGGCTATGAAGACGCCTACGGCGTGGCATTAAGCTTTGACCCCGCTCTCGTGCCGTATTCTTATTATGGTTGCTTTTACGGTACTAATTCCTAATTTTTCTTTATGTGGCATACTTACACAATTCAAAATTTATATGCGGTTTAAATTGTGAAATTCAGAACTTTTTATTTCTAGATACCTACCCAAATTAGTCATTCTTAACTTATGAAAGTTTAATAACACTAAAACGTTTTTTTTAGTTTACTTTTGCTATTTCATCATCCGACAAGAATCTTTAGAGGCTATTAAATTACATAGAACCAATAAAGGGACAGATGTGAATTACATTTCTATTGTTACCATAAAATTGAAGCTCTAAATCGTAAATGTAGTTCAGTTTAAGGGGCAGTATAAAAAGTATTAAATCGTTATTTACGATATATTTTATTAATTTATAGGTATCAGAATATACTAAATTAAATAGATGGTGAAGTTTTTTGGTTGCTGTTATAGGCATATAGACAGACAGTATAAAAAATCGTCGATTCAATGGGTTTAGGGGAAAATTTATATTAAAACATTTAAATGCTGCTTTAGTTTTATTTGCAAAATTTCGAATTTTACGATTTTCAATAAAATAAAGAATATATATACTGCGATTGGCACCAATCAGAGCCCACGCGGTTATAAATTTATATTAATACAGATTGAAAAAGTAATTGAGCTAGAAAAAGTTAATTTTTAATTAGTTTAGATTGATCGAAAGGGAACAAATTGGTGGCGCCACAGTAGCAAGAGTAAGAGCCACAGGACGTTACAAATAGTAGAAAAGAAGATTTATCCTGTGATCGGCTACGTCAAAATAAATTGTTAGAGTAAGAAACGAAATTAAAATACATTAAACTACGTAAATAGTTCAAATTTTAAATACTGCATAATTTTTAACCACCCTGCCCACTTCACTCTGTTTATAACCTATGGTGTGTTACTGACTTCACGTTGTCTTTTTACCCTTCTGCTACTCTCGCGCTATCTACTATTTGCTCTTTAGCGCTGGGGATTTTTTCTACATTATTCCTATACAAGTTGGTCCTTCTTTCTTCTACCCTCCAAAGTAAAAAGAAAGAATACCTTTAAACGATCCAATTTGACAAATTTAAATTGGATCGTTTAAATATATTATTTCTTTTTATACGCGTTGCTTTGTGCCTCACATTTTGGGATGGATATAAAATAAAAATTTAATAAGTTAGTTTAGTTCAAGAATGATACACATTTTTAACATAACTTTTTTTGTACTTTTTTGATGTCTCAGTCATTTAACTTTTTTTTGCATTTATTTGTTAATTCAGTCGAAACATAATAAGGGCGTAGATATTCTATTTGCAACTCTAACGTTTATGAGCACCAATTATACAATCACGAAGTATAGAACACAGGAGTCTGAACGGTATCGGGTTTTTCATAGTATTCATGTACGCAATAAATATACCCAGATTATAGTTCTCTTTTCTGCCACTGGTGGCGCAAATATTCGGGACGTACCGTTAGTATTATTATTATTACATGTAAACATGTGGATAAAGCCAGTGAACAGTTATTTAATTTAATTAAAAGCTTAGAGGAAGTTGTGTTGATGGTAGTTGGTACAAAAACGGTACACATTGACACTATGTTTGATATTTTAGATGATATATCTAAAAGAAATATATCGGTTTTTGTCGGCTGTGACGAACATAAGAAAGAATTAACAAAAAAATAATAAACAATTTCTTAATAATGCGGGGGCATTTTCTAGTCAAATGCTTTAATAAAAGTGCTACAGAGAGAAAAATTAAATGTAAAAAATCTCGTAAAAATTCAAAATTACATTAATTCGGATTTATTAAAAATAAAAATCTTTTATTACTCTAATTTAAATAATAATTTATAAGTTTTGATCATAAAAACAATTTGCTGAATACACGTAAGACTTAAATAGTTTGTTTTTAAATATTGAACTTGTTTTGTTTGTAACTTATACAATATCTTAATAAATAATATGTTGAACAATAATTTTTTACTTTTTTTTATCAAGTATATTTATCGTAATATTGAAATGAATAGGCATTTGGTAATTTTCAAAAATATTTTGACTATGAAATTTAAACAAAATGACAGTTTAATTTACTTTATTTATTTAAAAATCTCTTTTTAATATTTATCTTTTTTTCTTTTATTTGAAAAAAATGGAATGGTACCTGCTTATTTTTGTATGATTATTATTGATTAATCCCAGATTTTTTAGCCCTCCAGAATATTTCTTAACCCTCTGTATTGTTGAATTTAAAGCACTTCAAAAATTTCTCAAAATCTCCAAAATAACTTAGGTATATATACTTCCACATTTCTCAGAGTATTTTTTTCCACAAAGGTGTCAATAGCAACAAGATTTGCCGCGTAATAATTTAAACGAGTACTTCTTAAAGAGTGGCGCACTCTACCGGCAAAAAGATCTGTCCCGTAAACTGAGGCCATTCGCTCAACATTACGTTCAGACTCCTGTGTTCTATACTTCGTGTATACAATGATCAATAAATCTAACATTTTTTTATTCTTATATGTGACGATAACAGTTTAAATTAAACATTGCAAATGAAAGTTACGGAATTTATAATAAAAACGGCTTATTATTTATTACATTTTTACTATAAAGGGTGAGTCAAAAAAATTGCAAAACATTTAAGAACGTGATTCCTTGTTAACATGTAGGTTTGCATGGTTCCCCAAGAAGTGTCATCCACATAAAATTGAGGGAAATAAATTTTTTTTTCTCGAATATGGGTGATGTTACAATAACACATTTTAATAATTGTAAAAATGGATTCTATTGATCAGAGAAATGGACAGATTTTTACACATTTTTATAAATGTATAGTAAAATTAAATTATTCTGGCTGATTCAGTTTTAATTAATTAATAAACTCATTTATCGGGAAAATTTTATAGCAATAGGTAGGTATATTAGGTAATAATAAACATTTTTAAAAACAAAAACAATGTATTTATAAGCGATGAGAGAAAATTGGATTAGTTTTTATTTTCTCAAGCAAAAATAAACATAAAAATCTTCTGTACATCATTTTACTTTATCAAAAAGAATGCTTCACGATACTTCAAGAAAATTTTATAAAGTTTTGCCAGAAATTCAATTCGCACCTGTCAAATCCATCACTTACAAACTTTACTAAAAATACTTGCAATAAAACCAATAACGTTTCTTCTAAATAATATTTTACTGTGTGTTCGTACGCGATGTTTAAAAACCTTTATCTAAAATATTTTTCAATTTGAAAAACCTTATTTTTGGTCATTTTCTATATTTATGAATTTAACTGTTTACAGCGAATGTATGCAGGTAAAAAAAGCACGAGGCTTTAGCCAAATGCGATAATCCGTAATTGGTCTTATCGTCTTGGTGAGTACTATACACAAAGTCGATCCCACAATTTTTAATTTAATAATGAAAGTTACTTGCAACTAGTTTCGGTCTACCAGATCATCATCAGGCTAAAAATACAATACAATATCAATTGAAAGGAAGACAGTAGTAAGACTTAATTTGATGGAAAACTTCTTTTCACTCATTTTCTAATTGTAAATAAAAATCAACGTCAACATAAAATTCTACAGAATTAGATGATAAAATTAGGTCAACATAAAAACTTTAACATAACCTATCAAATCGATAAGAAATTTGAAACTAGCCCTCAAGGCCAAATTCACAATTCATTTACACTGCACTAGTGTGGTCTTCACGCAACTAGTGTCAGTTTTGCGCCCAGTGTCAAGCTTTTTTAAACTATAATTATTTTTAAACTCATAAATATAGACAATACTTTTTCCTTTCCAAAATATTTAAACCACGTTACTGATAGAAATCGCCGATGTTTGCAGTTTTTGCTCAAGCTTTCATTCCGCGCCATTACATTTCAATCTCAGACAAAAAATGTATAAATTGAACAAGCATGCATACAAAAAGGTAAAAACAGCGACAACGCTTCTATCTTTGCTGAAGTTATATATATTAATGTTTTGCGGCAAAGACGTACATAAATGAGTGAGAAAATTTACAAAAAGAATCACGTAAAAAGAATGTCTCTGAAAATACGTATTCATTTTTTACTAATGAACGTAGGCAGCATTTTACAGGTAACAAAATATTGTGTGCGAGCAAGGAAAAATGGGTTTTATTGATATAAAAATATTTTATAGCATAGTTTTTTATTGCCTAGACTAACTACCTTCCAAGAAAACATGGTCTATATTTCTTCAAGTGACCGATTATATAACTTGTTAGTCTTTTTCTATTTATTGGTTTTATATGTTTTATTTATGTATATTGATAAAATCATTCGGTCAGACTATATATTATACAAAGCAAATTTAATATATACGTGTAAAACTGACACTTAAAAACGCCAACGTTCTAAATGTAAACGGGGCTTAATATGCGTCATTCTAATTATAGCATCTTTTTTTTTATTCTAACGTGAGAAAGAGATGTAATATAAAATATTAATTTTGTATATATAAAGTAGGCAAATGTTTATGTGACAGTTTTATTTTTAACAATTTTTTTATTTTATATACTTTTTTAGTTTAAATTGAAATTTAAAGTCGTTTTTGAAAATGGATAAAGATAGAAGAGAAAGTAAATTCAAACAACGAAAATTAACCGAAAAAGAAATCTTATTCTATTCGAAGAATGGTGGAGGAGAGAACTCTAAAGTTAGAACATCTTCAAGGAATAGCAGAATCCCAATAAGCACTTTTCGATCGAAATGTGAAAACACTGTACGAGAAAGAGGGTAAGTAGGAATATATAAAGATGATAACCACTGAGTTTTTTTCCTCATATTTTCAGAGATCAAAATTATTTTGTTTCAAAACAAGCAACCCAAGCTACAAAGACGTCATCAAAGAAAAATTCTAGAGTACAAGACAAGTTAAACACACCAGCTAGCTCACAAAAAGATTATCTTGGTTTTAAATCTAAATCTGGCGTATCTATAATTACTAGAGTATCTGTGAGAAATGAAGCCACAACTAGCACAGGGAGATCAAATAAAGGAACTTCTTGCATCACAAAAGAAGAATTTCAAGATCTGAACACCAAAGGTACCATGACCAAATGCGATGATTTAGAATTCGCAAAAGAAATTAGGTCTATTCTTGAGCGAAGGACTAACGAGTTAAGTGCCAAGAATTTTAAAAAATGCTTGATCGATAATCCGTATGAACATCAGTTCTCCATGAACAGTAATTTAAATATAACGATTGAACCGCCTTTGGAACAAAAATTTTCTGTCATAAGAGTACCTACTTGGAAGAGGTCTTGGACCTTTCCGGTTATTACTAGAAAAGTGGGTATACAAGGATGTTCTTACCCAGAAAATGACAATCGAACTTATGTGTACGATGATGGCAGTGAAATTGACTCTGTGGTTTTACGAAGAAATGAGCTTATGCAAAGATTTTTTCCGATTGATCACCTTGGATTTTTTTATGCATTGTGTGCTGTATGCGCGTTCGTCATGGTAATGTACGTAGCATTTGGTAATGAAATTATTCAATATTTTTTCCCTCAAGAGGAACCGGAATGTTTTATAGGCTGGTTTATTGACTTTTTTGGACGTGGATTTGCCTATCTTTTTCTCGGATTCTTTCGCACCTTGGGAGCATTTTTGAATATGCCAAATCCGGAACCGGATGAGCCACGTAATCCTTTTAGATGGAAAGGCAAATGGTGAAAAATGACTCAGTTTTTACTAAATTAATGTGTACGAAATTTTGGCTTTGATAAAATAAAATTTTGGAATTCATATTTTGTTTTCGTTATAAATGGTTTTGATTTTATTAGCTTTAGTTTATTAAAATTGGAGATGTGTCTTTTTTAACATCACTTCCTCTTCCACCAGGTTTTCGACCTACCTATTTTATTTTTTTCTCCAATTACTCTCCAAACATTCTCTTTACTTTTGTGTTTTGTCATATTCCCCATTCTATAGATGTTCTCCAAATATTTTTCTAAGGACTTTCTTTCACTTGCTCTCTTAGTTGCTAGAACTTGATAATAGTTCATGTCTCACTAACTTAGCCTGTAGTTCTCAACACCGTTTTGCATATTCTTGTTCTATCTCTTTTAAATTGATTGTACTTTACAATAACCCATTTAAACTAAATAAAAAACGTTTGCCATCCATAATCTTCCTTTGGATTTCCTCCTTTACAGTTTGTTTCCTAGTAAAGGTCTCTCCTAACTACTGCAATTATAATTCTCATAATTCATGATTTTTCTTTTATGTCTGTTAGATACTATCCTTGTTTGTATCTCGTTCTGTCCAGTTAAAATTTTACTTCGGGGATTCTGTGTAGAATATAATACAAGGAAGGTTTGGATCTAGTCCTGATACAGGAACATAAAAAAGAAATCAGAGATCATAACAAGGTAAGGGTATTATATAACGCAATAGGCTTGAATTCAGTAGTATGTAAAATATACGAAAGGGCAAACTGTTCATTAATTAAGGTGGTATGCACTGATGACTTTGTTCTTCGGCTTCTTAGAGCTTTCAAAGCAACCACGCAATCCCATACTAGTCTAGAATTCACTTCTATCGAATCTGCATGGTCTGTAAAGATGGTTATTGAACGGTATGTTTTTTTCTACACAGTAGAATCTACACTATGACTTGGTCAGCCATCCAAAGGTTATTATAGGTCTAGTAACCCAGATTGCAGATTAGAGATCTGGGCCGGCTTGACACCCTGATATACTGTGACCTTTGGAGATATATTAGGCTGCCCTTTGTATTTTAAAGCACCTAAACTAAACTTGATAGTGGCAATTTCATGTAACCTTTAATCTTTAATAAACCTTGTGTATAGCCATGAATTCATTTTTGGTTGTAGTCCCCAAATTTTTCCACATATTCTTTTGCATCTACTCAAGGACAATACAGTGTGAATTTTTGAATGTATGTGTTCCATGAGAGCTTTTGATTTAAAATTTTCCTGCTATTTGATTTCTTTGATTATAGAAATCACCGTTCCCCTTAGTACTAGGGTTTTAGGTCGTTTTAGGTCGTCTTCTTTTTAAACAATAAGATGCCTTAATTTTATCTAGTTAGCATGGCAACTAAAAAAAATTCCTGAAACAGAGAACACTGAAACCTCAAGTACAGACCATATATAAATGCCTTAGAACAAAAAGAAACAGGAAGGAGTCTGTCATATATTAACTTTAAGAAAAATTTGCGACGGAAGTCGGCCATCTTGAAGCTCCTTGTATGACTCATTGTTTATGTTTACAGTATGCTGTCAAAGCAATATTTGCATATAAATGTCAAAAATTAGCCCATAGGCGTATCATTCGGTTTTTATAAACAGAAAATGATTTACAACACTAAATGTATTCACATACTTGATTGGTTGGAATTTAATAAAAATAAAGACCCTAATATAAATTTAATTTTTTTACGGTACGGCATTGGAAACGGAAATTAAAATTGACAATTGGCCACCATATGCAAGCTCCTTTCTGGACTCAAGGTCATTTTGCATATACTCCTTCCTGTTTCTTTTTGTTCTAAGCTTTGACAGAGAACACTGAAACCTCAAGTACAGACCATATATAAATGCCTTAGAACAAAAAGAAACAGGAAGGAGTCTGTCATATATTAACTTTAAGAAAAATTTGCGACGGAAGTCGGCCATCTTGAAGCTCCTTGTATGACTCATTGTTTATGTTTACAGTATGCTGTCAAAGCAATATTTGCAAATAAATGTCAAAAACTAGCGCATAGGCGTATCTTTCAGTTATTATAAACAAAAATAATTTACAACACTAATTCTATTCACACACTTGATTGGTTGAATTTTATTCAAAATAAAAACCCTAATATACATTTTATTTTTTTACGTTACGTCAATGGAAACGGAAATTAAAATTGACAATTGGCCGCCATATGCAAGCTCCTTTCTGGACTCAAGGTCATTTTGCATATACTCCTTCCTGTTTCTTTTTGTTCTAAGATACTACGTCATGTTTGAACGCGGCAACATAGCGCAATTTTGCCAATATAATATTTTAGCATGAGTTATGTTCGTTTGAAGTTTATATTTTATCAGTCCAGGAGTTGTATTTGATATAAAATTTATTATGAAACCTTTCTTAAAGCATTTATTTATCTTTTGTAATAACTTGCGGCTACGAATTTTAATATTTATAGAGTATAGAGTAGCAAACAATCGAAGAAAATCAAACGAATAGAAAGATTGTTCACTTTGATGACGTGCAACCAGATTTATACTGGCCAAGGTATATCTAAAAACATGGTGATTGCAAACATGCGCAAACAAAAAGGAAATTGACAGAAGCTGGGAGTTTCTCTTCTTGTTAGTTGGGGTATTCTCTTTGGTTAAAGCATCTACATATCATTTCTCCAGCTAATATCGTCCTAATATACCTGTCCAAAGCTTTTCTGAAGTTTTTAGTGGAAAGGATGACAGCAAAGAGGATATAAAATAAGAGAGTGTTGGATACCATGCTATAGAAAGCAGAAATCAGTATGTTCCTACATTCTGGAATAATACTATGACCATGCCAATAGTAGATATCTATAATAGTATCTTGTAAGTAAAATAGTTTAAGAATTACCTCAATTACAATGTCCCAACTGAATTATTTTAATTTTTAGAAAGATTTTTAATATCCCAGAGACCAACTTACTAATGATGTAAATCATTGGTGAAAAAAAACTACACATATGATAAACAAAGGAGATTGTTGTGAAAGATATCCCCACAACTGCAAATAGATCCTAGTTATGTCGTAATATAAGAATATGCATATGCAAGCTTAGAGTAGTAAATAGTTTTATTAATTATGGTATCAACATTGACTTCCATTTTATATGAATAATATCATTATGTGAAATATTGTATGTAAATTGGTAATATTAATTCATTAATTTTAGATTGGGTAAACAAAAGGATTATGTTTAAAAGAGAAACATTTCAGAAAAACCTTTTTATTTGTTTCATTTATTTTTTGTATTTTTATTATTTTCTTTTTGATTAACTAGTTTTTGCAATTGAAGTGCGTTCTTTGTCTCCATTAAATCATTTTCCTTTTATTCTTCAATTTTGGACTTTGAGGTTCAGGTCCATCTGTAAAAAACAAAGAAATAACAAAATTAGTAAAGAAGATTTATGATTATTATACATAAATTATATATATAATTTGCTAAGAATGCAATTAATTTAGGAACAGACCATCAGTTTCTATATTGGAAAGATATTCCCAATAAGAGCGCAACCACTGAAACATAATTGGTCAATTGAATGGACATTTCTGACAGTAGCAACAATCCTTACCATAGAATTAATTCCTCTATTTCCTCTAGGCCTCTCAATTACCGAAGCCATCCGATTAGAAAAATAGATACAATGTATTAAGAATAATAAAAAACTCTTCGGTTTAACAAAACTTCCACTATTTATTGTCGAAGAGTTTTTAAATATTCTTAATAAGATGGACTTCCAAAAAGTAAGGGTTAGTACAATCATTTTAGATACAATGTATTTTAGATGCCTTACGCGCCACGCCATCGTAAAACAATACTTTCTTAAAATCGATCAAAGTGACGACGAATTATGCGAGTGTGATGGAAGCCTAGATGATATTAATATTTTTTTTTTTTTATTATTATATTTTATCATTATTATACGTGTGTGCTAATAATGTGGAACTACGGACAGCCCTGTGAGAATTCTTTAAACGCACTAGAAGAAAAATGTAATTGGTAACTAGATGGTACAAATAATATTATAGTGTATAGCTTCTATGCTCGAATTATTCTTCCAATTCCTCTTTTTGTAATGTCTAAACCAAGCCGCTATGACGGGTACCTTAGCGTGAAGCGAATGACCCTGTTATTGGAATCCTTTATATATAAAAATATCTATAAATATCTGGGTGTTCCTTTACCCAAAGCCAAAAACCAAACACAAAAAAAAGTCATTTACATCATGTCCAAGACCCCATTCTATCTCCTCTCTTATTTTTTGTCTTAAACTCCCTGAATTGGCCTTCGTCCAACTTTGCCCCTTCTGGTACTTCTATTCTCATTTTTCTTATATCCGCCTCTACATACCTATGTAAACTTGGACTTTCCTCACCTTCCAAAACACTCACTATTCTCTCCTCCAACACCTCCTCTTTTCAGTCATCCTCATGTAGACCCTCCTCTCCCCTAATACACTTGGTATTATGACACCAGTCAGGGGAAACGCTCATCCTACAAAGGAAGGACTGTTGGCAGTCCCTGACTGTGTTCCTTCTCTCTTACATAACCGGCATTTACTCATCTCCTTAACTCCTTTTGCATTTAAAATGTACACTGCTCAACAATTGAAGTGGATATTACAAAAATCTGTAATTTTATTTTGTCATTGGTTAATAATAAATTAAAATTCGATAAAATAAGTTAATCTTTATTCTTTCACGTTACAATATACCCAAAAAAAATAATAAAAACAAATTTTTCATGAAAACAGAAAAAATTCAGAAATGTTAAATTGTTTACTGCGCAGGTCATAGTCCAAGTCCTTTCACGAAAAGTAATATCGTGTGGGTCCACCCTTAGCTTGCCTTAGTGCTGTTACTCTATCTGGCATGGTCGTTATTAAATTATTAATAAATTGCTGAGGTATGTTTTCCCATATTCTCTACTAGGCATTGGCGAGCACAATTCTCGCACGGTGCGGGCGCGCATTATCGTCGATAAAGACAAATTGTTCGCCTATTGCACCAAAAAATGGTACAATTGCCTGCTGTTAATTCTCGAAGCAGTAAATGTTCGGTTTCTTCTTGCAGTACAGCTATAAAGCGGTCTTGAGCAGGAGTTGTAGCTCGTTCTCGTCTTCCTCCATGCCTGTACGCTGCAGACCCAGTGTCCAAATATCGATTCCATGCACGACTGACAAAACTTTGGGACACATTTAGCCGTGTAGCAACTTCTTCTTGACTTTAGCCTTCGTGTATACAACGTACTAATTGATCGAGTAGCGCCATTTTTTTTTCAGGCGAGTAGTACGCGAGTAAAATTTTAGTATTTTGAAATCGAATTCCTACAATTCTGGTTAAACAGCGTATAAAAAAAAACGACAAAAACAATTTGCTATAAACAGAGTTTCCTGATAGCATGAAACGTATATTTAAAATATTATTTTTGTACACAAATTTAAAAAATATCCACTTCAATTGTTGAACAGTGTATATTACGTAGTTTTATTTTGATCCCGTTTGTCAGTATTGACAGTTACAAACGTCGACGTTCCAAATCTGTATGCGGCTTAATATGCGTCATTGTAATTAAAGCTACCCTTTTTTAATCTAACGTGAGAAAGAGATGTAATATAAATTATTAATTTTGTATATATAAAGTAGGCAAATGTTTATGTGACAGTTTTATTTTATTTTCAACAATTTTATGTATTTTATTTTATATTCTTTTTTACTTTAAATTAATTCATCGCTATTAATTGATAAATGATCATACTGGAGTCCTTTATATTTTGAAAATGGATCAAGATGAAATAGAAAATAAATCCAAACAACGAAAAGTTATCAAAAAAGAAGTCTCCGTCGATTTGAAGAATGCTGAAGAAAAAACACCTAAAGTTAGAACATCTTCAAGGAATAGTAGAATACCAATAAGTACTCTACGGTCGCAATTTCTAAATACTGTACAAGAAAAAGGGTAAGTAGGAAAATATTAAAAATATATACCACTGAGTTTTTCCTTCCTATAATTCTAGGCTAAATAAACATCAAAAATGTGTTGTTCGAAAACAAGCAACCCAAGCTATAAATCCGTCATCCGTAGTGGAAGATTCCAAAGTACAAGACAATTTAGAGGCACCAGCTAACTCTCAAATAGATTACCTAGGTTTAAAAGCTAGATCTGAAGAAGACAATTTAGAGGCACCAGCTAACTCTCAAATAGATTATCTAGGTTTAAAAGCTAGATCTGAAGTATCTATAATCACAACAGTTTCTGTCAGAAATGAAGATGTGGTAGTTCATCTACCTACAACCAGCACAGGACGTTCAAATAAAGAAACTTCTTGTATTACGCAAGAACAGGTTGAAGCTCTTTACAACAAAGGGACCATGACAGAATGCGATGATTTGGAATTTGCCAAAGAAATTAGATCTATTCTTGAGCGCAGAACTGATGAATTAATTGCTTCAAATTTTAAAGATTGCTTTATGGATAAACTGTATGAACAAGAATTCTTGAAGAAAAGCTTAAATATAACATTTGAACCGCCTTTGGAACAAAAATTTTCTGTCATAAAAGTACCTACTTGGAGGAGGTCTTGGACATTTCCGGTTATTACTAGAAAAGTGGGTATACAAAGCTGTTCCTGTCTAAATAATGATAATCTAACTTATGTGTACAATGATGGTAGTGAATTTGACTCTGTGTTTTTACGAAGATATGAACTTAAGCATAGATTATCAGAGATTTTACAAAGAAATGAGCTTATGCATAGATTATCTGCAGTTTTACGAAGAAATGATGTTATACATAGATTATCTTCAATCGATATTAGATTTATAACTATATTGGGTGCTGTATGCGCATTCCTCATGATTACAATATTAATGTACGTAGCATTTGGTCATAAAATTGTTCAATATTTTTTACCTCGAGAAGAACCGGAGAGTTTTATAAGCTGGTTTATTGATTATTTTGGAGGTGGATTTGCCTATCTTTTTATCGGATTCTTTCACACTATGGGACAATTTTTGAATATGCCAACTCAGGAAGGCGAGGAGCCACGTAATCGTTTTAGATGGAATAGCCATTGGTGAAAAATTATCAATTTTTCTTAAATTACTGTGTACGAACTTTTGAAATTACTATAATAAAATTTTTCAATCCTTATGTTGGTTATAAATGGTTTTTAGATCTAGTTTCTTAAAATTGGAGATCTTTTTCAACATACTTTCTTCCTTCACCTTTTTTCTTCTTTTCCCATTCCCTTTATTTAGGACTCACTTAAGTAGACTTCCAGGATATTTGTAAAGTTCCTTTTTAGTTTTATATTTGGTCCTAGACCCTATTCCATAGATTCTCTCCAAATATTTCTCCAAGACTTTCTCATACTTGCGGCCTCTTAATTGTTAGAATTTTATAATAGTTTTTGTTTCACCAACCTGTACTTACTACTGTTTTGTTTATTCTCGTTTTATTTCTTCTAAATATACTTATTTCTATATCTCAATTACTCATTTAAACTTAAATACACATCGTCTGCATTCCATAATCTTCATTTGGATTTTCTGATTTTTCTTTTGAGCTTGTTAGATATTGTCTTTATTTATATCTTGTTCTGTCTTTTTGCTTTTTCTTTTATATTTACCCCTCCCTTATTAACGCATAGTAGCCGTATTTCTCAAGGGTATAGAAGCTAGGAAAAGCATGGGTTGCATAATTCTAACTTAACACCATTATATGGCAAAGTCTCTCCTTGAAAGAGCTGAAGACGTGTCGTCAATCCATTAATTCCATCAGGATCTCACCTATCCTGTCCGTTTACTTTCTCATATTCTTCCAGGCTAATATTTGGGCTTATGTATACACACTGTATCATACCACCACCCGTCTGTTTCCTGCCCATATTTCTTCTGCTTTCAAACCGTCACCTACCAATCTAATTTCCGACTCTTCTGTATCATCCATACCTTTGCTTTTAGCATTCACCTCAGATCCACACCAACTTTTCTTCTAAAAATCACCTCATCCAATATAAAATGTGCTATCCTGCATTTTCATAGATTTATTTGTTATAGATATCCTCATCTACAAATCTAGACCCTTCTCTCCCCTACTACATTGCCTATCCTTGGGCTATGTCCACTTTTTCTGCGTATTCCTAGCTAACAGGGTGAATTACTGATTGTTTTACTATTCAGTATACCCTAGAAAGTATTTTTGAAGGATAAGTCAAGAAATTCGTCTCTTTATCTGGGCACCTCCTCATTGAACTTATCAATAAATAGTTACTGAATGCTTCCTCGATATTAAGAAAAGAGGTTATTACAATCTCTTTTTTCTTTATAGACACAGAGACCAGCCTATTCAGGTCAAAGCCGTCTCGTTAACTTCCCTTATTGGTATATACATTGAACAGTGATTAAATGTAGCTCTTTTAGCACTTCGTCCCTAATGTACCTGACCAAAACGATATCAAATTTTTAGTAGAAAGGATGAAAGGTCCGACACCACCAACCTTTGTCTTCATTCTGGTATGATACCCCAAGCTAAACAAGCTTTTAGTATGTTACTCAGATGTGGTAATAGTAGCTCCACCCTATCTGCAATGGAATGGGGTATATATATCATCCACCAATAAATCTGACAGTTTTGCGTTTCACCAAGGACAAATAAGGTTTATACTAAGAATAAACTCCAGATAACTTATTCGTCCGTTATCGGTCAGATAAATATTAATGCTTCCAATAAATTGATAAGTTACCAAGAACAGTAAACAACTAAAAGGTTGAATTAACTTATTAACATATTGAACCTCAATATGTCAATCTGACGATGCTAGTTCTATAGCAAAACGGCGGTCATTATATTTAAAGTATAAATAATGAAAGCTAATTCAACCTTTTAGTTGTTTACTGTTCTTAATAAGAACTTTCACGTAGTAAGGGTTTGTACAATAAATTTGAAAAGTTACCCTCACTTTATTAGAATGTGTACCTATGTACTTTAATAAATCCTAAATATAAATTAAAAATTTGAATTGAGTTTAAAATGTATTATAATAGGTTAACGTCGAAATTAATATATATTTTGATGAAATATTTCCTAAGCATGATATAAAACGAATTGTTAATGTGAAGAAAATGCACTACAACTACTGTAGGTAACTAAGTTCCACTCGGTAAGTCTAGTTAGTTCACCCTATTTTACAAGTACAGTAATGTTAATATATATTTTAGAATATACAACTATTAAAAAAATGCAGTATTGACACCAAGAAAGTTCTTTTGATAAACCAGTTGTAAGTAGTGCCCTATATACATGTATAAAATGTCCTTAATATCATTACAGTAGTAAAACAAAGGAAATGGTTGTGAGTAGATATCCCAATAACTGCAAATAGATTATAGATTTGTAGTAGAATAAGATTATGTACATGCCAGTTTAGAGTAGTGGATACTTTTATTAATTGTGTTATAAGTAATCAACATTGACTACCATTTTACAACAAAATATTAATATGTAAATTGTATTGTATGTCAGCTGGTAATATTAAATTGTTAACTTAATATTGGGTAAACAAAAGGATTATATTTAAAAGAAAAATAATTCTTTAAGATTAAAAAAACCTTTCTATTTGTTTGATTCTTTTTTTTTGTATTTTGCCTATATCTAGCTTCACTAATTCTTCTTCATTAACTATTTCCAAAAAGTTCAGTTTTTGCAATTGAATTGCCTTCTTTATCTCCATCAAATCAACTTCCTTTTATTCTTCAATTTTGGAATTGGAGGAGAGTATTATCCTAGAACTATATTTTAGATACAGGTGCATCTTAACAAATCTTTATCTGTAAAAAATAACAAAATGTTAAGAACAAAATTAGTAAAGTGTGTACACATATTTATGATTATTATACATAAATTAATTGTTAGATTATTTCATTTATAGTTAGTGTATATGTAAAACAAAATAGACCATACCATTTGTAGTATTTCTGGTGACATCTCAGAGGTAGGTATTATTGCTACTTGCATTGGATTAACAAAGTTTGTAAAAAATGGGAATAAATACAATTATATTAAACCTGCTTGTTGTTACATACACAATCATTCCATTTAATTAAATGTTGTTTACACTGAGCATTTATTTAAAAGCAGCATATATTTAGAATTGAAGTAAAATTAAATCTTAACTTGGATAATAACTAAGTAGTTGGTTGCTCATTATGAATACTTCTATGAAATGGGCATATCTGTAATGAAAATAAGGATAAATAAAATGTAGAGATGTTATTATGGTTATCTAACCCTCCTTCAGGGATGTAGAAAATACATATATGGTTAATATTACTATATACACAGAGATAATTTGATACCTAGCTTATCATTAACTTTATGTTTTTCGGTCTTGTTTGCTTCGGATGCTGTTTATATTTTTCAACTTTTGACAGTAGATTATACATTTCTTTTTTCAATTAATGCTTACTACTTTAACGTTTCGTACTCATATTTAAAAATCAAACGATACCTATTTAAAATCAATAAAGAAATCGACGTAAGATTAACTTTAAAATTGTGGGAATCTGGGGTTATGTTTTATGGTAAACAGTGTTACCAGCGCTGAAATTCAAAATGTACTAGAAAATCGAAAAAAGTACTAGATTTTCGTGAAAAGTACTAGTTTAAAATTTACGAGCTTCTAAAGTCCTAAATACCAAGGATGAATTCTTTTATTGGCTTGTGCGTAGTTGTGAAATTATTTCTTTCAAGGTACACAATAACAATAAATTTACGTTAATACTGGCACACGTTAAAACCGTTACATGGTACATATTATTTTTGTGGTATTTAAAAGTATACATTTATATAATACTGAGCGCATGCGCAATGGGAATATTCGTTGACATTTAAGAGCTGTTTATCATCTCAAATTCCAAGTGAAGGGGTAAATAAACAACGACAAAAAAAGAACACAACCTTATTTACTGAACTTGAACTGTAACATATATGAAAAAAAAACATTCCCATAGTTTTTAGTTCGATATTTAAAATCAAAACGTAGGAAACGTACGAATGTTATGATCGGCGTACTTGCGAACTAAACGTAGTGAGAAGGTGAAGGTACCAGAATTAATACGAAAGTACTAGGACTGGCAACACTGATAGTAAATCCTTGCAAATAAAAGATATGCGCATGCGCCAAACAGACTCCGTGAAGAAATTACTACAATGTTACTTATTCGTCGAATACTCAGAGTAATAAGTAAATATTATTACTCTGAGGTCGAATAGCTAATTAGAGTTTTAGAAGCGTTATTGAAACGGAAATAAATTTAATCGACTGATAAAACTTATTGGTTCATCGAAAAGCTATTGGTAGATTTATTTGACGTTGGTGAAACCGGGCATATAAGACTTTTGATACAATTTTTTACGTACTTTCCAGATAAAAATCGTTTATATTTAATGTTTTGTGTTTTGCAATATAAATCTTAGCTATGTCACACGTATAAGGTCTAAGAAGACATAAACACGTGTCTGCTTTACCGAATATTTCGTCCCTTTGCTTTAGTTAAATTTTTGCAATTATCTTTACAGCTCCGGTATTTACCAAATACCACGCAGGTATTATCGGTTGTTTAGTTTTTTAATGCAATATTTCTTTTATAAACATTGTATTGTTCTTTTAACTGATCTCACCAGGAATTCTTGATTGTTTATTTTTTTGCCTGAATAAAAAATGAAAATTCCTTAAGGTTGGTTTGGTTGTTCTGGTGTCATTTATACTTATTTATCTATTTTACTTTCTGTTTCATTCTTTTAATAATACTAGCAGCAAACCATGGAGAATATCTCCAAGTAAAACGGGGATAAATTTAGCAGTTTGTAAATATGATTATAAAAAGTATCCAATTGCTGTGGTGAGAAAAATAGACAGTTAAAAACGTCGGCGTTCCAAATCTGTATATGGCTTAATATGCGTTAATGTAATTAAAGCCACCTTTTTTTAATCTAATGTGAGAAAGAGATGTAATATAAATTATTAATTTTGTATATATAAAGTAGGCAAATGTTTATGTGACAGTTTTATTTTATTTTCAACAATTTTATGTATTTTATACACTTTTTTACTTTAAATTAATCCATCGCTTTTAATTGATAAATTATCATATTGGAGTGGTTTATATTTTGAAAATGGATCAAGATAAAATAGAACATAAATCCAAACAACGAAAAGTTATCAAAAAAGAAGTCTCCGTCGATTTGAAGAATGCTGAAGAAAAAATACCTAAACCTAGAACATCTTCAAGGAATAGTAGAATACCAATAAGTACTCTACGGTCGCAGTTTCTAAATACTGTGCAAGAAAAAGGGTAAGTAGGAAAATATTAAAAATAATAACCACTGAGTTTTTTCTTCGTATATTTCTAGGCTAAATAAACATCAAAAATGTGTGGTTCCAAAACCAGCAACCCAAGCTATAAATCCGTCATCCGTAGTGGAAGATTCCAAAGTACAAGACAATTTAAAGATACCAGCTAACTTCAATAAAGATAATCTGGGTTTAAAAGCCAAATCTGATATATCTGTAGTTACTACAGTATCTGTGAGGAATGAAGATGTTGTAGTTCATCTACCAACTACTAGCACCGGGCGTTCAAACGTAGGAACTTCTTGTATAACCCAAGAACAAATAGAAGCTCTAAACAAGAAAGGCACTGTGACAGATTGCGTTGATTTAAAATTTGCTAGAGAACTTAGATCTATTATTGAGTCTAGAAAAAACGAATTAATTGACAAAAATTTTAAAGAATGCCTTATCGATAAACTGTATGAACAGGCAGTCGTGAAGAATAACTTAAATGTAGCAGTTGAACCGCCTTTGGAACCAAAATATTCTGTCATAAAAGTACCTACATGGAAGAGATCTTGGACCTTTCCGGTTATTACTAGAAATGTAGGTATACAAAGCTGTTCCTGTGCTGAAAATGATAATCGAACCTATGTGTACGATGATGGTAGTCAAATTGACTCTGTGTTTTTACGAAGAAATGAACTTAAGCATAAATTATCAGAATGTTTCCAAAGAAATCAGCTTATGCATAGATTTTCTGCATTTTTACAAAGATCTGCGCTTATGCATAGATTATCTGTGTTTTCACGAGGAAATGAGCTAATGCATAGATTTTCTGCATTTTTACGAAGAAATGAGCTTATGCACAGATTATCTGTGTTTTTACGAAGAAATAAGCTTAAGCATATATTATCTTCAATTGATCACACTAGATTCCTAACTCTGTTGGGTGTTATGTGCGCATTCCTGCTGGTTGCAATAATAATATATGTAGTATTTGGTGATCAAATTGTTCAATATTTTTTACCTCAAGAAGAACCGGAATGGTTTATAAACCGGTATATTAAATATTTGGAAGGTGGCTTTACCCATTTTTTTACTGGATTCTTTCACGCCTTGGCAGAACTAATGGATTTCTCTGAAGAGGAGAGGCCACGTAATCCTTTTAGATGGTAAAAAATTACCCATTTTTTGCTAAATTACTGTGTATGATTTTTTAATTTTGATATAATATAATTTTTGAATTAACATTTTGTTTTTGTTATAAATGGTTCTATAGATTGGTTTTTTATTGATTTCATTTTGTTGAAATTAAAAAAAATGTCTTTGTCAACATTATTTCTTCTTGTCCAATTGTCCTGTCCAAGATCTTTAATTATCTCCAAACATTCTCTCTAGTTTTTAATTATGGTAAAAATTACCCATTAATACTTAATGATTGTGTACGACCTTGTGTTTTGGTTATAAATGGTTTTGATATTATCAGCTCTAGTTTGTTAAAATTGAAGATGCGTCTTTTTCAGCATTCTTTCTACTCAGGATTCTTTTATGTAGTCTGGTCCAGGATCATTGATTCTCTCCAAACATCCTCTTTAGTTTTGTATTTTGTCATATACCCTATTCCATAGCTTTTCTCTATTTCCCACTAGCTCACTTGCTCTCCCTTAGTTGCTAGAATTAGCTAATAGTTTATGTTTCACTAACTTAATCTCTAGTACTTACTACTCTTTTATTTATTCCTGTATTATCTCTTCTAAATATGTTTATACTTCTCAATATTCCAATTAAAATAACTGCAGTATCTCTCCTAAATACTGGAAATATTTCTTTTAAGAACTTGATAAATATATACATACTCACCTTTGGCCGTGATCCTGACTATCCCCACTATCTAGGCCTAGAAGGCCAATGGCTTGGTTTACTAGTATTTTCCATTCTTTTTTGTTAGCTGCTTAGGTTTTCCTAATGAAATTTTCAAGTTGTTCCAAGTCTTTTTCCTTATCTTTCTTCCATCTGGATTTCAGCCTACCTTTCCTCTTTTTTCCTCCTATTCCTCCTGTTAAAATTCTTTTAGGTAGTCTCGTGTATTGCATGCGTTGAATATTTCCCAACCATCTTAACCATTGCGATTTTATGATTCCTACGATATTCGTTCCTTCAATATAATGATAAATAATGGTCTAATTCCATATTTGACCTTTTTATCCATAACCCATTTCACAGTTGGTCCCCAAATATTTTCCTGAGGAAACCTTGTTTCCCAAGCATTACTTGCCCGGCCTTGTTCATCGTCCGTTTTACAAGCAACCTTTCTTTAGATATGTGTGTACTCCTCAGTAACTTGTTTTCTCCTTACCATTCCTTCATGGTTATTTTCTTCTTCTTTTAATAGTAGTCTAACAGGTTTAACTGTTCTATTTCTTTGTTTTTGTTGGTTTCTAAGTACTGGTATAAGTTGTCTCATTTGTATACCTACCATAAAGTGATTTGAGTCTTCCTCTGGTCCTCTCTACATCCTTATGTTCCTTATACATCTTTGCATGTCTTTTTCGACGAGCAAATATTCAATTTGGTTTTTGGTTTTCCCATCTGGCGATCTCCACGTTCCTTGGTGTCTCCTTTCATGTTGAAAATACATGTGCATAATAATCATATTCCTTTCTTTTGCGAAATTGATTAGAAAGAGACCATTTTCATTGGTTATTTCATGCAGACTGTATTTTCCTATAGTGGTTAAATATATTTCTTCCTTTCCTATTTTCGCATTAGCACTACCTATAGTACTATTTTCATATCGTATTTGGTGATTATTTTGAATACTGAATCTATTTGATTACAAAATTTATCTTTTATTTTCATGATTTTCTCTTCAGTCGGTGTATATTTATAAAGGAAAGGTTATTTTTTGACAGTTATAATCTAAGATAATTAACTTTTTTAAGATCTCATAATATTTATTAGGGCTTCACTCGAGACGAGATAGGGCGAGACTTTCAAAAATCTCGCCTCGGTCTCGTCAATTCTGAAAAAAATAAGTCTCGTTTAAGTCTCGGTCTCGTCTCGTTACTAGTTGTCTCGTCTCCTCTCGCTAAATATTATCATACAAAAATTATATTCTACGATTTTTCGAAACAATTTAATTAAGTAGTTGAGTTTCAAAACGGTATCGCTTAAAATTTTTCCAAAAGAGACGAGTACGAGACGAGAAAAATCTCGCTCTCGTATGTAAAGCCCTAATTTTTATGTGTTTTGAGTTTTGTAAAACAGTGTGTTGGCAATAAGATGGAAGTAAGGGTTGGTAGAATAAATTGAATCAGTTATATTATATTCATTTATATTTCTATGTTTTCAAATAAAAATATAAATATTGTCTTTTGCTGTGACGTTGGTTTTAATGCAATTTTGATAAATCCATCAACGTCATATGGTCTTTGTTAAGTAATATGTACCAACTTCCTGTGGAAATTAACTTAACTTGAGTAGAAAGTTATTAGGAGAATGAAATGTAGAGGTTTGATTACGCCTTGTAGAAATGAGAGTGGGTACGAAGCTGTTGATTATTCATCAATGGTTTGCACGATCCTCTTAGATCATTAGCTATCTGTTATTTTATGTTCGGTGTACATCAGCATTCGAGAAGATTGAGGCGTGTAATAAACCCGACATCATTAACAACCCTTTGAGCTACTAGGAAATAATTTCACTAGTAAATATAATTTACCTTAACATGTAAATCGTTAAAATTTAACTCCCATTTTGATACATTTCTACTATAAAAAATGTAAGGATTTAGTAGCCCTTACTTCCATACTTATAGAAGTCCCAATTCATAATTCTACAGTTTTGAATAAATTTTCTATTCTAAAAACTCTAAAGTTGAATACTTTATTAATTATAATCACAAAATTTTAGTTTTAATCACAAAATTTGATATTTAATTAATTTAATTATTGATAGAAAAGATTAAGAAATATATAAGCTATCTCTAGTAGCCTCCTTCATACCAAACATTTCATGAAAATTCATCCTTGGGCCTTTAAAACAATGATGTAACCCAGAAAAGTTGAAATTAAAAAAAGGGTAAATTTTAGCGATGATATGGTTAGCAAAAGCGATGGCCGTTTCTAGGGTGTGGCAAAGGTGGCAGTGCCCAATGGCTCAAGTCCGCAAGGGTGCCAAAAAATAGAAGCCACAACAAAAACTAACTCTCTTATTTTTCAATAATTTGCCTGTACCGTAGCATCAAGAGCAGATAGTTCAGATAATACGTTACGTGCATATTTTTTTCTTCCTTCTTGTCATAGACAAAAGGCATTCTGTTAATTGTTTCCTTGATCGGAATAATAACAGTCTGGTCAATAAATCAGTACAGTAAAAATTTATTGACGTTAGGTCTTTTTCTTATTACAACTTTCTTCAACAACCTAATCAAATACAAAACTCGCACATTTGGTGCCCAACGTGGGGAAAATGCAGTATAAAAGAATGTTTTATACTGCATAAAAATCAACATTCACATTGAACGGGCAAGTAAACAGACAAAACTGTAGATATTTGTCAGAGGAGAATGCTCATTAAATGCGTGAGACACATACTCAGTATCCTCAAAAGTTGAACGTTTGGGCATGTATCGTAGGTGATCCTATTATTGGTCCTATTTTTATAGATGGACATTGACAGCCGAAAAATATTTCAGCGTGATTAGAGACCAAGTTGTTCCTGAGTTGGCCAACTTATATCCCAACGCAATAGATCCGAACCTACAGGATGAAAATATCTGGTTCCAGCAGGACGGAGCATTATGCTTTAATTGTAAGAAATTACTTGAATGAAATTTTCCCCAATAAATGAATTGGACGAAGAGGTAGGTACTATCGAGTGGCCAGCTAGATCGCCGGACCTTTCGCCCTTGGATTTTTTTCTGTGGGTTATCTCAAGAAGAAAGTGTATGCAACACAGCCAACTAGCATTGCAGACCTCAAAGAAAGGATAGCTACAGAAATACGGGCTATTTCACCTCAAACTATAAACAAAGTTTGAGACGACTTTTATAGAAGACTATGTTATTGCCAACTACAAGGTGGAGAACATTTTGAGCATTTGTTTTAATGTAAAAAATCAATTACGTCAAGTATTTTATGTATTTACTATCTTGAACAAAATTATAAATAATTTCACCCTGTACAATTCATAATAATTCGTATAGCTCGTTGAGATCGTATTGTTAAGGAGCTTTTAAAATCATAAAAACATACAGGGTGTTTCAGCAAAAATATAAATCATGGATAATGCCAGACTTGCGTGTATCAACCTGTACATTTAAATTTATGTTTAAAAAGCTCACATTTGAATTTCAAAGTTGACTGGTCCCAGCACTTTTTTTTAATCTTCTAAACTAACCCCACAAATAATTTTATTCTGTAAGTGGTTTCCACACTGTATTTATCTCCATTGATAAAATTACAAAATTCAAAATTTCTATCCATAAATTGAAATACAATTTAAAAACGTTTACTTTGGACACTGAAAACATCTTGAATAACTGTGATTTAATTAACAAAGACGCCATTAGAGCAGACGTTTCATCTCTGATTCAAAAGACATTGGCCAAAAATAATAGGTAATTTTCATTGTAACGACTTAAAAGAAACTTTTGCTTCAGGGTCATTGTGACCCTAGCATACCGTTAACATAATATTGCAGAGGTGCACCAGTCTAGGGTTAACAGTTCTTTACGCACAAAAAAATTTAAATTATATCTACTTATAAAATATAACAAAAATATTATTTTAAATCCTATAAAAATTATATAGAAATATGTAGGTATTACTTACAACTAAATTAATTATCTGGCTAATTTGAATACGAAACGCAAACGTAACATAAACGAAAGGTCAATTGGCAATCAAGTAAGCAGGTGCAACCATACCAGTTACCATGAAGAGGGTGGAGAGAGATAAGAAACGGAGTAGTGGCCTCAGGTAATGTATTAGTATTTGTGGCGGTTTCCGGTGAATTTATACTACATCAGCTACGTTGCTTCTGATATGCGTGCATGCTTTATATTTTTATTGCCATGATTTATCGAATGAAACATTTTTCTTCTTTGTTTCTAGATGGTCACTGACATTTCAATAAATTATATATCTTTGTGGTTTCAGTTTTAATTTGATCGAAAAACAATAGCTGGTAGCTGCTACAAAAACTGAAGATTGGAAGACGGACCATAAAAATATATACTAAAATATTATATTAACATTATGTTATACAATAAGTTTGAATTTACAATATATTCGAAACTAATTAATTTTCAAGTTTGATACAGGAATACTCGGACTGATCTACAACAATGATCAATTTTACTAATTTGGAGATATTAGTTTAGATGTCTTATCATAATGTGTTAATATGTATATTAATTTAATTTAATTTAGTCGTCCACTGCTAATCAATCAATCATTTGACTGCATGGATTCAGTTTCCTTAATCCTGGCTTATTGATATTTGTTCCTGTTCTTTTTTGGTTTGGTTTTTTGTGAGACCACAAAAAGACTCCGGCCCAAGAAAAGGTGTATTCGCTCCTTCTTTTGCAAGCTTATTAGCTTCCTCATTGCCTATTATCCTTCTGTGACCTGCCACCCATATCAGGGTAACCTTGTTAATACATTCCCAGACTAGATTATCTGTAAGAACATAGATGTTTATTCTTCTACGGCCTCTACGGAGGATCTTTTAGACACTAACGTCTAACATACAGCGTATATCCTCACAGGGGCGGATCGTGAATTTGTTGGGCCCTGGGCTGAAACTACTTAGGGGCCTATTTAAGTACTCAACTAATAGCTATGTCAAAAAACTGTTTCTATAATGAAATATTATTAGGTCTGTTCCAACCAAGCATAGAACCGTTCTAAAATAGTAATTTTTGTGCGCAGTGGTATAGTGAGTTGCGCAGTGCTCTAATTTGGTCTCGTGAGTGGTAATATTACCGTTCTAGAACGGTTCTTTGCTTGGTTGGAACAAACCTATTATTATTACATTTTATTTATTGCGCAAGTATTAGTTGTACAAAAGACGACTTTATTGCTGTGGTAGCAATCTCTTCCAGGCAACCTTTGGATGAGAGAGAAACCGAAATAGTGATATTTATTTAGAAATGTAAAAAAAACCAATAAAATAATTTTATTTATTTATTTCCCTTTGTTAGAGTTCCTAGCTTGTACTTTTCTTATATCACATTGTTATATTTACTTTTCGGTTTCCCTTTTGAGTTACTTGTTTAATTTCTTATATAAAATTCTTTCCATTTTTCTTTTGTCATTTTTCATTTTAGTCTTTTTTCCATACAATTTAAAAAAAATGAAGGAAATATTGTATGATATAAAATAACAATAAAATAGCGATTGTGCACTGGACATATATGATACTTATTCAAACACAAATAATTAAGTCACTCTTAAGAAAATAGATTTAACCTCTTTATGCGAAAATCGGTACAAGAGTTTAAAGAATAATCGCTAGGATCACGTTATATGGTCATTAGCCGTAATATCTAATAGGCGTGTTGAGGTTTTTCCGGATGCATTAGGCAGGCGAGGTGTGAGGTAAAATAAATTAATTGTTGTCTTGACTAAATTAGGGCGACTTGATGAATTCACTAAATTTCCGTTGACGATTTATTCACAAGTACAGGAAAATAGACGAGAGCTGAAAAATTTAATTGATAATTTGGTTTTGATTATTTGTATAAAACTGTAAAAATTTTTACTAGATGGGTTAAACTACAACTAAAAATACATTTTGTAACTATTTTGTTACAAATACATAACTTGGAGGGTAGTTATTTCAATTTATTATTTACAACAAATGTGCTCGGCAAATAATGGTCTTTCCACTGTAGACACCAAATAACAATAAATATATATTAATATAATAATATATTAAATAAACTGGGACATCTATGATCAGACACTGTTTTTCTTGTATTACCAAGTAACTCGTTCGATTCTCGATCTGTATGTATTTTTCTTCCCATATGGTTAAGTTTGGATTATTGACTACTGGATCTATTTTACGTTTAATTTAAGTTTTATTGGCTTTGGTGTCAAAGTGCTTGCATACATTCCAATGCAATTGTGTCGAGACATTTTTTGGCAAAAATGGGCAACCGGATAACTATCGTCATTACCAGTACTCAAGATTCTTGTTTTTAGATAGTTTAGTTGCTAGTGATTGGTCTTGACATGTAGTTGTTAGAGATTCGATTTCTAATTTAAAGTTAGAATTCTTAAGGCATGTCCACATGAGAAATTATTGTTTATAAACCCAAGGGTGGAAAATTCATATAAGCTGGCTTCTTAAGCCATAGGTACAAGTCAAACTGTTACTTGTAGACTTTGGCAAAGGTATCGTAATACAGACAGTATTAGTGAACAGCATGTGGGCCCACAAATAGCGACAACACCAAATCAAGACCGATTTTCAAATTTATGTGCCAGAAGAAATGTAACGGTAACAGCGTCTGAGTTGGTTTCTGACCTACAGTTTGCGCATAATGTTACAGAAGTGCTCAAACTGTTAGAAGGCGTTTACATGAGTCTAATTTTAGATGCTAGAAGACCAATAAGAGTTCCACCATTATCACGTGGCAATCGCGCTTCATGATTAGTTTGGGCGCAAGAGCATGAAAACTGAACTAAAGAACAATAATAGTTTTTTGCTAATAAATCCAGGTTTGGCCTTCATGTAGACAGTAGAAGTATAAGAGTTTGGAGCCAACCAGGTCCACTGCCACGTTTGCAAACCGCTGGAAAATGAGTCAATTATTAGAGATTCCCGCTTCATCTCCTGTACTTAATCCTGTGTTCCTCCAAATTTTGGATCTCTTCAGGAAAACCAAATCTGCTACAAAAGTCCATGGGGACTATTGAGCTATTTTCTTTTTGCCAATTTAAAACGAATTTTGATTTGTCTGTCTTCTTTTTTTCTCTTCTTAGTTACTGCAGTCTAAAAAACAACGGCCTATCATCTTCTGGATCCGAATCGACTAAATCCATAACTGATTCATGTTCCATTTCCTTAGAACTTTCTTCATTTTCGGGATTCTGTGTTTCTTACTCTCTAATCTGAATGGCAGATCTTCAGGAAATTCTCCCATTATTTATCTGTAAATTCAAACATATGATTGTCTAGCTGTTCGGTAGTATAAAAAACTGGCACTAAGCTGGAAAACCAGGATTTTTCTCAATAATTACCTAAATTAAATTTCCTTCACTTTATTTTTACAAAAATAAACAATTCTAAGAAATCCCACTTGCTGAACAAGCCGTTTTTACTAAGACAATAAATTAAATGGCCAAATATAAAAATTGCAACACATGCTGCCATCTACGCATAAATAGATGTACCTAAATACATTGGACAATGGAGGTTCACGAAACAAACCATTGCAAACCAAGTTGCCAGACGAAAAATAAGTGGTAGAATTTTTAATACAGTGCACATATTATGATGTGCGATTTTTGTGGTACATAGTATGTACCACTACTGGCCCTGAAAGAGTTAAGGATAAGAGCCCTAAGGTGCTACGTGTAGAAAAGTGGAAAATATAAAGAAGCTGGAAGCATTTGAAATGTGGTGCTAAACGGATTTTAAAAATACCATAAATCCAACGAATTACAAATGCAGAAGTGTTATCAAGGTTACAAAAAGATTGCGAATTAAAGAACATCAAAAAATAAGAAAGCTGGAATATTTAGGACACATTTCCAGAGGTGCAAAATATGAGATATTAAGACTCACAATGCATGCTAAAATAAAGGGCAAAATATTTTTGACGACGAATTTCTGCGCTGCAGATCTAATTTTTTTCTTTGGACTTCTTTAGCACAACCTAGTAAGTGTAACTGATGATGACTTAACAATACCGAAAATTTTATTTTATTTCAAATTACCGACTACCAAATTAAAAGAGTTTTCTTTAAAACCTCTAAGATTTTTTCACGTTTAAAGTACTTATTAATAGAATCGACGTTTCAAATTTAATTTCTTTAATGTTTAAAAATGATAACTCAAATATTTTTTAGTATTAAAGACGAAAGCAAAAGAGATTTTATAAAACAGAGCAGATTTAATCCAATTTATTTTCTCCTTTATCTGTCGAAATGTTCTGACTACGTTAAAGTCAAAATTTATTAATGAAACTAAAAGAAAAATTGAAAATGGAAATAGTCAGTAAAACTAAACAATACTAAGGGGATATAACTTTTTTATCACTTTGATATATAACCGAGGCCAAAACAGGAAAGTGAATTTCCATAAATGTAATTTTCTTTGGACAGTGGTTGAAAATAATTGAATTAATTAAAAAGATAATGTTGTTTAACCATGTTAACTAATTCCATTTGATAGAATATACGCGATAAACTAATAATATATAGCTAATGGTACTAAATATTTATTAGTAATCAGCGGAGATAATAGTTATTCACGGTTGATGCGGCCTCGGTCCTCTGAAATCTATTATGTATCGGTAATATTATCCCGTTATAATTATTACAATTCACCCAAAACACTATGAACTTTAATACAAATTACCAATAAAAAACGTACACAAAATGATCATTCAATAAAACTTCAGTATAATGTCATGATTTCTAAAGACACCATAGTTAAAAGATTATTCATAAATTATTATTGAGGTAGTTTAACTTTATGAAGATTTTTTCATGTTACAACCACCCCCATTTTATAAACTTTTTTAAAAACATTACCCACCACATTACCTGTAGTTTTCTTGTGTAGCTATAAGGTGCGTTCTCTTAAGAAGTTGGCAATAAACAAGAATGTTAAAACAAGAAGGTTACCCTGATATGGAAGCCAGATCACAAAGGGATACTAGAAAATGAGCAGAGCAGTTTCCTCTGGACACTGCTCTGTGAGTACCACCCCAAAATAAGGGGCAAAGTGAGAACTGTCGTTTCTGCGATAGGGCTAAACAAACGACGGCACATGTACAATGCGAATGCGAATTGATCTGCGAACGGGTTTAGATCCTAAAAGGGGTTGCTTTGAATCCAAATCAAATTAAAAAGCTGCTTAGCTTCGCTAGACGTATTGGCATTCAAAAGTTTAAGTAGATTAATGTACTATCGGCTTCAGAATAGCATATACAATTTCAAAATTAAATCGCTTACAATGAATTTATTTTTAAGGACGGCCTTAATTTTAAGGACGGCCTATTTATTGTGTATAACCAATCACGGTTTAAATAATAATAAATTTGAAATCAGTTTAACAGTTGTCCACGCCCACATCTTTAATGTTTGCAGCATAAGGTATTTTATTGACAAATTGCCTGTCTCTCTGTCCCTTGTAAATAAACTTAATCCCCAAAAACCATTTAATGTAGGCGTTTAAAGGGCGTTTTTATAACTTCGGTAGGTAAACGAAATTCACATTTAACATGTATATGCTATTCTAAAGCCGACTGTACTGGCACAAAAGGGCTTAGTAGGTCGAGTACAGAGAAGTCTAATTGGGTTGTACGACCTATGACAATCGAATCCAATCTAACTTCAAGTAATTTACAGAGTTTTTAGTAGATATGGTGAGTGGGAATTTGGTAGGTTGAAGTTTTTTATGTGCAATAATCAGTTATGAGCACTTTATGTTGAAAACTTTTTTTTTGATCTTTTTATTTTAGTCCATCCCGACAAATGCATTGCACAGGACTAAATAATTATTATTTTTTATTAGTCGGTAATTATTTAATATTAATCTTTGGTTGGCTTCAGTCACGAAATACATTAATTTTACTTATACTGATAACTTTATATTTTAGACTAAAAGCTTCATTATAGCATGATTTTAATTTTTTGTTATTTAATAACTAATGAAAGTTCTTGTGGTGTGTGTGTAGATGGAACATTCTTACCTAAATGTAAATTTTTTTTATTAAATATTTCCCAACATCAAAAATCATATCTGTTTCTGTTAATATTTTATTTTATGATGTTACTCCTTATACTTTCCCTATTTACCTTTTATTATATTTGTGATACCATAAATGTATTTGTCAACATCAATAACATGTTTATCGATTCAGAAAATAATATTTGATTCGTATATTTTCACTACAAACTTCAGGGATTTTTTTCCATTTCACTCCTGGCATATTTTCCAACGTTATCTCATCCAGAACAATGCAATTCTTCGCTTGCAGGATCTGCCCGTTATATCGAGCCGAATCAATCTCTAAGATCCGTGCCGAACCTTAGAGTAGTCCTTTAGGGTTCTTTAAGGAGTCGCCAGTTGCGACTTTTACGCTTCACTGCGTTCACCAGCCCGGATATATATAAGATTAGCCACATGCTTTATTTACTTTTATTTCATTCATTTGGTAAAATACGACCTTTAGTGCGGGTATTTCTCGCAAAAAAACGCTGGCGCTGTTTTATTGCAAAACGGTTTTATTAAACTGTAACATAATACCTAGAAACTTTTTCGAAAACCAAAAATATATATTCTCTTATATTTTTTATTGTTTTAAATTTTGTTGATTACTATAATATTATATTCTCATCAAAAATAGTAATTACATTATGACTGTATATTTTAAAAAACATAAAGTATTTTCTGATATTTTTTCTTGCAAGATTTTCTTTACGTTATTTACTAATGTTTACTTCTGCAATACGTGAGCTTGGCACTTTCGATCAGACATATTGTTTACACAGGCTTTGATTACGTTTAGACTGTCGTCAATATTATTTGTTGAAACAGAGCTTAATTTTGTCTTACTGTCCACTTTTTTACATGACCCTACAACACGTAAAGACCTGAAAACTAGTGTTTTCTCCTGTATTAATAATATTTAGATTTTGGTTTCACCACTGCATTTCATTTAAAATTAAATCACCAAATAAAATATGGTCAAATAGTTCATCATTTTAAGTATGTTGGTGAACCCATCAAAAAGGTACTGCACTGACACAAGTGCAATGTTGGTTGCAAAAAGCTTCATATTAAACTCAGTTTACGCTAGGATATTTGGCACCGCAATAAAATTTAGAATAGGGTAGTTTAGTCTACATGAGAATGAATCAAAAAATATATTATTAAGATAGCTCAGACAAAAAGCAATTGGTAATTCAAAGTTTTCAGCCTTTTTTTATCTGTTCTACATCACTATGAAGTAGTAGAGCCGTCATGTGTTAACTAAAGTCACAGGGTACTTTCATAAATATATATCTATATATAGAAAGTGACATTTATAAACTTATTTTACTTGCTTTGTGCTTGCTTTTTATAATCTCCAAATATGATCTTTATTGAAAAAATGTATACTTTTTCATTGTAGTTAAGTTATGATGGGTAATGCATACAAGTGTTTACTCCAAAATAGGTTAGAAATTGCTAAAATACCGAATTATTGCTAACAAAAAATCGAACTATTGTGATAAGATTAAGTAATTAGAGATAAGCAGCAACAAAATGTACGATCTAAAGTACAGAAAGACACCTCAAATGACCTAGAAAAATCAGAGATATAATTGATTTTCTCAGGATTTCATTTTACGCGAGGTTCCAAAACTAGCCATAATGGAAGAAATAATGAAAAAGCTTTAATGTATGGACGAACGTAATGTTAGAATCCAATTCAAAATAGATGATGTCCATTGTCAACTAGAGGGATTTTAAATTAGTAAACCATGAATTGGAAAAAGAGCATCTTATTTTAAAAAATATAAATTGGAATCTAATTGATCTCAGGAAATAGTAATGGACATTGAAGAAGAAAGAGAGAAAAATTAATGAAGTAATTAAGACACGAAAATCAGGGAATCGCAATAAGTTGAAGAAAAGACCAATTGTTCTAAAACTAAATGGATGGGAATTCCACGCTACTAAAGACAGAGAAACTTTTTAAAAATGTGGTCGCAAATCTCCGTTATATAATAGAGATTGCATATGAAGAAGAAGAAGAAGTTCTGTATTATTTTGTTACTCTGACCATGCTATTTCCTATACTATGTTTGTTGGACCTATAAATTCTTCTATAACACCTGTTTTGGCTCGAAATCAACTTATTCCTATCCCATTCTCTCATGTCTGAGAATCTTCATCTGAATGCGCCTAACCGTTCCGGATGTTGGCGACAAGCAAGGCAACTTGAAATTTGTTGGCTGCTGCTCTAAATAGTCCTCGTGTAGATAGAGAGAACCAAGCTTTAAGTTTTCCATCCAGGAGATTTTACGCCTTCCTGGTCCTCAACTACCAAATAATTTTCCCTGGAGAATTAACTTAGGCAAGCCGTATTTTTTTTTGTTTCCTCATGATGTGTCTGAGATATTCTAATTTGCTTTTCTAAATTATGTCCACTATTCTGGTCTCTTTTTAAAGCATTTTTAAAACTGTTCTATTGGAAACATGATCAACCCAGAAGATTCAAGGATATCGTTTGTAAAAAAGGCATCAAGTTTTTTTGTGGGCGCTTCCGTCAAGGTCCAGGAGCACTGACCAAACATAGCATTTAAGCAGTCTTAGTTTCGTGCTCAGATTAAGGTCTCTGCTTTGAAATAGGTTTCCCATTTTTACGAAAGTGGCCGTTGCTTCTATGCAGCATTTTATTTCTACAGATTGGCCCCATTACTCATTACCTAACTATGTTATTCTTTCAATTTGTTGGCTATTAATTAACAGTTGGTCGGGCTGTATATTGTGTTTACTAATTACCATAAATTTGGTTTTCTTGATGTTAAGAAATAATCCCTATTTAAAGCCAGCATCAACCACACGATTCATCAATTCCTGGAGATCCTCTAGAGAATCAGCGAACACAACGGTATCGTCCACGTAATACTCCATCTAATTAATACTCCAGCGTCTGTGTTTTCCAGCGATATTTTAAATATATGCTCTGAGTCCAGCTTAATTATCCAAGGTCTTTTGATAGTCTGAGAATAGAATGGTAAATTGACAGTTGTACTTTGGTTATATTGGTACTATTTCCAGTACCAGATGATTTTTTATTATCTCTCTGGACCTGGTTCTGGCACCTCTCTGTCCTGAGAGGTATCATGTCCTATTTTTAACTTCTATTAGTGATGCACAAAAAATTGCATTCAATATCTGACTAAAAAACACAGAAATAATTATAATATATCCCTTATAACACAATTAAACAGGGTTACAAAGCTGTAGCATTAAAAAAACTTTGTTGCTTTCGATTGACCTCTAACTTTTCACCCTCCGAAATAATTGTTTTATATAATCTCACGTTTATCATCCAAATTAGCGAGAGTTTGTACATGACACCCAATTAATGTAGGTTTACATTAATAAGCTACTATGTGATTTGTATTGTGTTTAAAGCAGTCCATAAACGACAGTTAAATTGAATTATTTTCTAATTATGAGAAAAATATGAGAATTGTATGCGTTTGTAAAAATTTTGCAATATCATTTTGAAAATTGCTGACGGTAGTACTCCTCGTTTAAATAAACGCTGTGACTAAAATAATTATGGTGATTGCTACTAATCATTTTCGGATAATTTATATTAAAAAAACTAGTAAATAAAAAAAAACTAGTAAATAAAAGAAACACAAAGACGAAAATTTTTACTGTTACGCCTGTACTATTTCGGATATGGTGGAGAAAATTCCTTGGATAGACACTTGACATATGACGGAACAGATTTCAGGGATAGGTTATTTCGAATTAATAGAGGATATCGCTGATTTAATCTTTAACGGATGATATGCTTCGTGATGGATACACACGATGGGTGTGTCGTTCCTGTTGTCTAGGCGGAATTTTTTTCTCATAATTTATTTTCCGATCTTTACAAATGCTACACAAAATAGAGTAGAAATAACTAAATATATGAATTTTCTTCACAGCAAAAAGGACAATAAAAGTGCCAGTGCGAATTCAAATATAAATTAGATCGCAAAAATACTGTACGATTGGAATCTAAAATTGTATATTAGAAACATTATATACATGCAATTTTAAATTTTTATTTTAGACTTGATCAGCATTTAAAAACTTGTATATTACAATACAATCACACTCATTAATCACGGCTTTTAGATGCTTTCAGTTTTTGTGTTATAGTACAGGCAATAAAGATCAAAAAAGGTAAAATCTCGAAATTATTTGGTCCTGCATGGATTTACTTGAAATTTTAACAGAAGTTAGGGAATAATAGCCCAAGGTTCAAAATCTATACCGAACCGAATGGCGCCAAAGCTTTGGAGGTGAGGAACCATACTGTGAATAAATGAAGAATAATGTATTGCCTGAAATATTTGTTATAATCACATAATAGTATTAATAAAAATCAGTCCTAAAAAACATTATAATTATACATGTTCTTCCTCAAGTATAATGTTACATATTATTCACTAGTGAATAATGAAAAAATGAACCATTATTTACGGTATGACGTCATGGCGGCACGTATGAAAATATTCTTTATTCGCGACCATCACGGAGAGGCACGTTTGGAAATTTGTACGTAAAACTCCGGGAAAACAAAAACATAAGATCCTGAGTTGATAGTGTTGATTATTTCTTTGTTTTTGTATATTTGGTTCGATTTTTTTATTTAATGCTAAAAGCGTAGCTTTGATATGAGCAGTAAGTCAAAACATTTTTGTTCAGTGCTGCAGTGCAAGAATTTTTCATCTGCAAACGTATCCATGCATTGTTTTCCCAGAAACTAACTGAAACATGGAAAATTATACTGAAAATCGGTAAACCTATCAGTCTTATATGTGATTTGGCAGTGAATTTACTTTGGAGGATTTCACACTAAGTAAAATAATTTTTGTCAACACTCAACGCTAGATAAATTAAGGAATAGCATGTAAATCTAAGATCATATGAAATAAATATAAATCATATAAATAAACGTGGATCCATGTTCGTGTGTGCGTGGCAGCTTTCCGCACCAAAATAAATTGTGTATAGGCAACACATATTACGTATATGTGTATTGGTGTATCTAAAATTATGCTTCCGTGTTATTATGCTGATTTATTATAATTACTAACAAATTTTATTTGAATTTCGTGGACAAAGTATAGTATTCTACTTTCTTATAATGGCTATTATTCACTCAGATGATTTACGAATTATGGTATAATAAACTATTATTTAATAAAATAAAATTCAATAAAAAGAAACATAAAAATACTATTACCTATTCTTTCGATGAATTAGATAAAAACCTCTTGAATCTTGAATAATAGCCATTTATATTCATCCAAATAAATGGCTATGACTGATAATATTTAAATAAATATTATCCTCTACTAGTCTCATTAAGCTTGTCAATTAATTGGCAGTTGTTCTTGTTATGAAATTTCTAAAATTATTCAAATTAGCATACCCGGAGTAATTAAAATCACAATAACATTCAGGTTAAAAAGATTAAACAGTGAAAGATGATGGCAGATCATTATCGACACACAAACAAAGAACTTTTTTGAAAAGGCAGCTAAACTAATAGACTTTTTCTGTAACTTTTAATCCACAAAAATATAAATTTCGTGTTATGATTTGCTGTCATTTCCTTGCATCTTCTAACAGTAAACGTGTAGGAAAATTTGTTCACGGTGACCATTCCGATCTCTAACCTTTTAGCTGTTTGACTATTACCTTAAAAGCAATAATTTGATTTATGTTACGTGTTCATAATGCGCTACCAGCATACTGCTGTCCATTTTCTATTAAATTATCGAGTTATTCCAAACAAGACATGCCTACATTACGGTTAGATCGGATTAACCTCAAATACCACGGTCACAATAATAGAAACAGGATTGCCGTTTCTGAAATATATTACAGCTATTACAGATGTTTTAAAATAGATATTGTTATAAATAGTTATAAGAAATATACACAAAACTCTAGTCACTACAATTTATATGAAACTAAATATTTCTTATTGCTTTTGGACCATACATTGCAATAGAATTACTGTATTATTTTAAAAAAAAGTAAAATGAAAAAGAAACAAGGAATGTTACCTACAATAGATTACCGACAACTGAAAGAAAATAGTTTTTCAGGTTTTTGTCCCATTCTTATCACAATTTAAGGCTATTGTAACGTTGTTTCCTTTGTAGAATTCCAAATTAAAGTGTATTTCAGTAACAAAATTTATTATCAAGATCATCACTATAATTACAAATAATATTCCTTTATTTATGTATTGAATCGCTATGATATCTGTTGAATCGTCTTATACTAAAAAGTATGTTCTTTCAAACCAATGGATGTACCTAGTACAGTTATAAAATTTCTGTGAGGATTATTTATGTGAAATAATCGTTTTCGTACCGCAGCCATCTATAAAGGTTTGCTATGTTGATTTAAAACTTAAATCTCATCTTGGTTAAGTAGGTATGCTCATGAAAATTATTAACATAAAATTTGTAAGATATTATAGTCTTTCCAATATTAATTGCAGAGTGAGTTAGTTTACTAGGCTGGTAGTTGTACAGTGCGAAATCAAGTGGGGTACGCACGCGACTTGTTGACAGCTTTTAATGGTCCGCTGTATTCTGTTGCATGCAGGGGTCTCGGGGTTATTTTTGCGGCAGTTTTTATATGGCTCATAAAGTCAGTTGGGGCTGTTTAGTATTAACTTTAGATATATCTTTGTTTCGGTAATTCATTTTTAATAATTGGTTTACATATTGTAATTTTTGCCCATATTAATTGATAACCTTAAGTTCGTTACATATATTATGGCAGCGTTTTGGAGACCTTTTGAATCAGAAAATGGAAATCCAGATCAGAATTTACATTCAGAAGATATGATATCGCCAACAGGTGAGGTTAGTAGCGAATTTTGCAATAAAGATTTACATATTCAGTGTCAGAGGGTTATTTTAAATATGTATCGGTGTTTGAAAAATGAAGATAATAAAAAATCATATGCGGTTATAATAAAGCGAATTAATACGTTAACTAAAATTTCTATTTACAGTATTTCTCGGGTTATTAAGCGCGGTGACGTTATAGATCCTTCGCAGGTGCGGAAAAACAAAAAAACAAAATTTGCAAATGTTGACAATGCTATAAAAGATGTTATAATGCGAACGGTTAGGTTAGGTTATCAAGAAAATATTGCACCGACTTTAGAAATCGTTCAAGAGAAATTACGAGATTATCCTGATTATAATTATAAAAGCTTAGAAACTTTACGCGGTATACTATTAGAATGCGCTTTTAATTATCAGAAATTATATAAATTGCAAAAACCATTATTAATCTCAAGAAACAAACGAGCTACTACAAAATCGTAATTGCACCAAAAGTTGCGTATTTTTATTGGCTTTAAAAAGAAACATTCCCCTTTTACAACAGCGCCTTAAAAAAGTTATTACAAAAAAACTTTATCAAAATTCATTTTTCAATTCAAAATTGCAAAAACCATAATCAATCTCAAGAGCCAATTGAGCTATAACATCGTGATTGGTACAAAAAGATGCGACTTTTTAATAGCTTTAAAATGACGCATCATTCGTATGTGACAACAAATTTATTCTCTGACCGTAGGTTTCTAACAGACGGACTTGCCAACATCCCGTTGCTGCTTTACAGTTTACACCACCCTACTCTATAAATTTTAGCATGTAAACTGGATTATAGATATTGTAATGCATTGTTATTATGCGGAAGTCTTGCCAACATTTCATTTTACACAAAATTAAAATATTAACTTCAAATAATACATCTATTTTCAGGTGTAAATATGGTATAAAAGATTATTTAACTGACATATTCTGCATATTTTTTTCTATATTATGCAATTGTGCAATATAATTAATTGAAGATTTATTTTTGAGATATTGGATATATATGTGGAAGCAGTATAGAAATAATTATTTATGTTACAAGTCCGGGAAGTGACTTATTACGGTACGAGATGGACGAGGACGAAGGAGCCGAGTCAAGATTATCTAAACGAGTACCGTAATAATCACTTCACGTTGTCTCTTTACCCTTCTGCTACTCTCGCGCCATCTAGTATTTACTCCTTACCGCCGGACAATATTTTGACATTATTCCTATAAAAGTTGGTCTTCCTTACCTCCACCCTCCATATTGTAAACCTAAGGGTGTGTAATGACAGTTACAAATGTCAAAACTCTTATATGGTAACTGGTAGTTTATTAACTGTTATTCGATATTTACCATCGTTTTTTAATGTATGACGTTTTGTAAGAGAAACATAAAAAACAATCATGTATAGTAATGTCACTCATGTGCAAAAATCCACCGAGCGAACCTAGAAAAAATTTAAAATATTTGCTACTAGTCCGTGTATAAAAACCAAAATTTATGAATATTCATTGGTTGTCAGTTTTTTTATATTCCATTCGGAACATTCAAACGTAAAAAAACAGTTGCTTAAATGAAATTTGAGAGAAACTAGATTTTAAAATTTTTTCGACCGTTAACAGTTACAATTCTTGATTCAATGGACTTTGATTATGCTGTTGAGCGCTTCACTGTGTGAATTTTATACAAGGTGGTCGTATTACAAATCCTTTAGTATTTTGTATTATTAAAAAAAACCATAAATATAACATTTTAATGCATTATTAGGAATTAATACCATAACTTAAAAGGTTATTTATTTACAAAACTAAATACAACACATATAGGCTTTTCATATATAAATATATTGTTCAACAGAACGTTTATTCTCCTTTAATTTTTTTGTTATGTAGATTTATTACTACTTTATTAAAAAACTACTTATTCATTCTTATGAACAATAAGATACTGCACTTTTATTATCGATTATTAGACTGCATTTCAACAAAAGTAACTGTTTTGTTTTAGCTCGACAATCCACAATTTCGACCATTTTCTAGTTAAGACCAAAGAGAATAATGCTATATTTTCTGAAATTTAACCAACTTATTTTAACAATGAATATGTGGAACTGTTGTGAATATATAACTTTACCTGATTCCAACGAAACAAATTTTGTACAAGTTACCCTGTAAACGACGAATAGAAGTCGAAATATCCGACGAAATAGAAATTTGCTGTTACAAACAAAACGTATTGTTTTCAATTTTAAAGTTTTGTTGAAAAGCCGAAATTCTGCAAAAGCCGCCAGAGAGATTTCATACAAACTAAAAACTGTACACACGATATATGAAATGGTATTGTGTTTCAAAATATAGTGGTCGCTTAAAAAACAGAATCTTTTATTTATATATGAATAGATTCAACTGATGCTTTATAATAAACAATTCAGCAACTTCAAATTAAATTGTTTGAAATTTAAAAAATAAAAAACATTATCAGCGTTTTCGTTGATTTACAAAAATAAATCGGTTATAAGAGAGTTTTTAGGCATGCGCCATATTAAAATAAGACATTACCTACCTAATAAGTTCTGGTTTTCTCTTTTTTTTTCTCCTGTTCCTCCTATTCTTTTAGTTAGTCTCGTGCTCGGCATCAGTTGGATATGTCCCAACCTTATCAACCTTTGCGATGATCCTTACGATATTCGGTTCTCCATGCATCTGTTCTAATTCTATATTTGATCTTTTTATCTATATTTTATTTCATAGATATCCTCCATATATTTTCCTGATGACCTTCCTTTCCCATACTTAAAGCATTACTTGCTCCGCTTTGATCACGGTCCATGTTTCTCTAGCATATAAATAGGTTCAATGTGAGTGGGTCTCACCCCTATGGGTTACAACTCGCCATCCAGTCTGCACTTCTTAACTAAGTCCAAGATCTAAAGTGCTGCTTCCTCTTTTGAATCTACATTGGTATTCTCCTATTGGTATTCTCCTATTGATATTCTCCTATTATTTTTTGAAATAGTCTATCTTTTATATATATTATATGCAACATTTAGTAATGCTATTCCTCTGTAATTATGGCATAAACGGTGGTCCATTCTTTTGGTATGTGATTTAGTTCCCATATTTCTTTTAGCAACTTTTTTAATTGTTTTATTAGTATAGTGTCCCGGACTCTTACTGTTCTTTAATTTCTATATTATTTCTTTTTCGTTAGGAGGTCTTTCTTCTGTTTGTTCTTAGTCAACATTTTCCTTCAGCTCTTCTTCCGTCTTCTTCAAATTCCATTGTCGGTATTTCATTCAAAAGTTTTAATATTTACAAAGCTGAACATTTTTTAATAAAGGTAACCCAGTCTCTAGGATAGGTAAAAAATAATTTGGGTTTGTTTAGTGAACATTTTTTGTAACGCCATCCGTTTCAAGATTTAGAAGTTTCCTCTTCTTCCTGACATCATCTGTCAGTTTTAGTACCTGTATATGTTTGTTGAGCCTGTTATGCCCTGTTAAAGTCTGTTGTGCTTCAACAGATACTCTCTTTTGCCGTCCGACCTGCTAAACATTCCTTTGCCTTTCTCAATCCTGCTGAACTTGTCTATTCAATTATGTGCAACTTACGCATTCTTACTGGACTGTTGACTGGACACTGTCATCTGAGAAACCACCTGAGGTAGCTTTGCCTAAGTAATACGTCGGACTGTCGCTACTGCAGTGTGGCAGACCAATCGGCAGAGCACATTCTTTGCTACTGCCCTGCTTTGGAAATGAACGGCTCCGCTTTGGTCTCATACAGCTAGAGCCTACCGACTTTAGACAAGTCTCGCCAAAATCGATCTTGGATTTTGTTAAAAAGTGCAGACTGGATGGCGAGTTGTGACCCTTAGGGGTGAGCCACAATAGGCCCGAGATTGGCCGCAGTGGAGGGGTAGGAAACACCCCTCTCACATTAAACCTACTTAACCTAACCTAACCTAACCTATGTGTAACTTTATGGTTGATTTTGTTAAGCCACAGAAGGGTTCTGGTACAGGCTTCTGTGCAGTCCCAAACTAGCCTTGAATTGCCCTCTGTTGCCTTTATAGCCGCCTGGCTGTCTGTAAAATATAGCATGGTTCTTCCTTGTACCTTTTGCTTGTTTATTTTAGGGGCTCCGCAGTGAACGGCAGTTATTTCTTACTATTAGTCTAGTCTTACTACTTCAATAATTAGTCTAATATAAACACTTCTTCATAACTAGTAATCTTATAAATACAAAATATTTTTGAAAGATTTGTTAAGCAGTTGTTTGTTTCGTGTTCTTAATAACAACTCAAGATTATCTTGAAATAGGACACATACGATAGAGAGATATGTATCTTTAATCCTTAAAGATTTTCCTATTTTAATTGTGCGGTAGTTGTAGAAACATGTGCATACTTTTCTAAATGTTCATACATTTTTTAATTAGAAATAATTGAACTTTTCTAAATATAAAATTTAAGTAGGCTACCTATAATATTGACATAAAATTTCAAGCAATATAATATACTTAAAGTAAAAGCAAACATGTTTTTATTCCGGCATAACGTACATTTTACTGCAGCACTCAAAATTATTTGGCGGATATATTTTCACCATTCAGTGTTCTATCGTTCCTTATGTTTCCTATAATAGAATTGCGTCCTACTTTTAGTTTATTAAATGTTGTTTTCTACCCAGAAATATAAAGAAAAATTTACTTATTGTTCAAGTATACGATATATCGTAACAGTACTTTACGGTATATTTTTTTTGAAATAAATCTGTTTTTATTCATAGATCGAAATCGCATAAATATGTACCCATTGAAAGCGCATTCACTAAATATATTTCTTTATTGGTATTGTTTGAGAAATGGAAGTAAGGTCTAGGGAAATGCTCTTGTATTTTATGTGGAGTTTTGTGGACGTTTTTTGTTTGTAAGAAAGAACTGACTGTTTTAGAGGTCATGCATAAAATCGAAAACAAGAAATGCAACCCATTTTACTTTATAAGCTATTTATTTTAAGAATGTTTATAACGTTTAACCAATAGGTACCTGCATTTTACTTTGCAAAATAATATAGCAAATAAATAAGAAAAGTTTATCTACAAATTATATAGATCACACATGGAAAGTGGAAAAAGATTTAATAGGATAAGTTTCACCTGAGTATTTTTTTAATCAAAAAAGTTGAAAAAGTTGAGATTTAAAGTATGTGAATGGTTTAATTAGAGTTCTAATTGCCCTGTTTTAGTGCAAAGAAAAAACAATTTACTTGCGGTTTTGACTTTTGTAAATAATTATAAATTATTATTATGATCAAGTGAGGTTTGCAGATTACATTTTGGGTCTTCCACTTTCTTTTTGCTTTGTACTTTTGCTTTTAGGATCCTTTTCAATTTATTGCATACTGCACACCTTTCACACCTTTTTTCAAACCATTGGATATTTCAAAATTTAACAATCTGCATAAATAATATTTATAATTTTTTTACTTAGTTTTTTTTCAAAAAAAAATTAAGTAATAGAGATATACAATATATAATAATAAATACTTAAAACATCATTTTTGTCAGGTTTTAAATGTTCTTTATATGCTTATGTATCTCATATACACACCGTTTATAAACTTCTTTGATACCTTAATGCATATACATTTTCCTGTGTGGTTTATATTAAGTAATCCGTTGTGATCAAAGGCTTTTATTTCTTTCATACGCTGCATCTTCTTTTTTTACATTCGTCTTTAACCAGTTCATTTTCTGAGTCAGTAGCGTATCATCACAAATATTAACAAACACATTTTACATACATATTTTATAATGGGTGCAAAACAAAATTAAATGTTTTGCTAATCCAAACGGAAAAGGTAATTTAAGTTAACACTAAAAAACTAAGTTTATATCCCGTACTAGTAACACACCATTTAAGAGGTATTATTTCGAGTTTGAAATATTTGGGCATACAAATTTCGATAAAACTGCAATTAAAATCAATCTTTTAATAAAATATCTTTCAATTTATATTGACATTCAGTAGTAGGTAAAATTCAAAATTTGCTTTTTAAAATGAGGCTCCTTTTCATAGCTCAAAATACACTTTAATAAGCAGTATCGCATCTATCCTCTTGATCGTTAGTGGCTTTATGCTTTGATGCTTGAATGTATAGTTTAAAGTTCACGGGGGTGACCTGGAGTATTATCCAAAATAACGGCCTTAAGTTATAGGTAAATTACTTTTTATTAAAATAGATTTTAACTTGAGGAACAAAAACATTACGAAACCAATAAGAGAAACTATTACTTGCAATCCTATCCCATGCGTTTTAGCACGACAGGACACTAGGAGGTTGTCCTCTTTTTATTTGCACTTTTTCCATTCGCGAATAATGAAAACGCGAATAAGGAAGCCGTTTATAATAAGCTGTACAGTGTTCCAAGCATCATCTTGGACGTCAGTGCATTAAAAACAAATCTCCTTTGTGAAGCATCTTACTGAACGTTTTATCTGTGTACAAAGCATTCTATTTAAGGGATGATATTATAAAGTAGATTCATTCAACAAGACAGTGGTAGTAGAATGTAATCATTCAAAGTTAAATAGTAGCCTGAGGAAGTTGCATATTTGCGAGTAAACTGGGTCATCATCCGTAAGTACTTTCTTAGTTTAAAGGAAAATCTAACAACAATGTGTGAAATGAATCGCTTTGATATATTTGATTTTAAGTTCAAGCGAATAAACTTTCACGTAAAGTAATTAAAGTTGAGTATTTTTGTTTGGTAACTGACTGGCTGGATTCACTGATCTGATTTTAATAGTAGTTCTTCCAATATTAAGTTTAAGTTAGCCGCTTGGTTCACTGGTTCATTGCTTAACATGTTAAAGTGTAACGGGGCTAAAATGATTGTGATCGACATGGTTAATTGTGTAAATCCTGAACTAGAAAGTTTACTAAGTACATATTTCTTTCAAATTTAATTAATAGAGAGAGAGCTTCTGCTAATAGGGGTAGGTATAGTTTGATTAATTATCATCCATGCTTTTTGGAATTGTACTGTCTCAAAAAAAGTAAAAATGATGAAAATGTATAAACTATAAGATTAAGAAAAATGATAAAAAAATAAATACAAAGAATCACTCCCGTCGCTGTCATGGAGATTTTAATAGATGTCTCTCCATTTTAAATTTGATTGGAAATGGAAGTGAACGGTACTGCAGATGGTACCAGATGCAATGCAACCTAAGTAACACTACAAAATAAATTTTCTCTTCGCAAGTGAATCTCACAATGACTGACCCAGTGTTGCTTCATGGACGACTCTAAAGCTGAGAATAAGCTTGGGGCTATGTTTTATGGAGGGTGAATTAGTCACAATTTAGTGATATATCCACAATTTTCCAGGCAAAGGTCTTTATAATATAGCTGTATCGGCAGAAACTCCTTAAGCAAGACTGTAGGAATAAAACTTTATAAAAAAGTTTCTGTGAAAATACCAAACCTTTCAGCATATCCATCCTTTTCACCCAATTCTTTGGAATAATTTTGATCAACTGCTTAATCAAAAATCCCAACATATTGTCGAAATAAAGACCCTTATCCAAAAACGTAAACTAAACAATCTTATCAAAACCCAAAATCCTTAAAAATCATCGTCTTTAAATCCAATCACAGTAGTCCATAATTTTTCTGATACCCCTATCTCAGATACAGCTCTGCCGAAAGTCTTTAACTTTGCTATCACTCCTAAATCTATTCCAGTAGAACGTATTATTTCTCAAACTGAAGAGGCAATATCCAGTCTTCCGTCTGAGCAAGCCGAAATTATCAGGCAAGATACGTCACAAATTCTCAGTATTTCAAAAGTTCCACTTATCAATATACCAGTTCTTAAAAGATAAGCTCTAAATAACTATAAAAATGAGGATATTGTTTTCCTTCCAGCAGATAAAGGCAAAGCAACTGTCATCTTAAATACTTCCTCCTATATGGAAAAAATAAAACAACTTTTTGATACTTCCGATTATAAAGGATCTTCTAATGACCCCACTACCTATTTAGAGAAAACAACGAGATCATGAATAAATGAATCAAATCTTTCTTCCAAAATCTACGGCTTACCCAAAATTCACAAACCAAACATTCCTCTACGACCCATTGTCAGTGCTTTTCATTGTCCAACCCAAAAATTTGCCAAGCACCTTCCTATTTCATCTTCTTGAACTTCTCAAAAATTACATATCATCCACCGATTTTTCTATAGTCAGTTCTGATCTTATTTCTTTGTTCACTGATATACCTATTTCGGAAACACTAGCAATTCCTGAATCAATTCACAAAATTCCTGAAGACAAACTTTCTCTAATTAAGCATTGTTTGTCCATTATAACCTTTTCATTCCAAAACCATTTTTACTGGCAAGTGAAGGGAGCTCCAAATGGGGTCTCCTCTCTAACCAGTTATCGCCAATATTTTCATGGATAATTTTGAACAAACTGCTCTAAACTCCTTCCCATTAAAACCCTCTTGTTGGCTACGTTATGTTGTTATCTGGTCTTATGGAAAAGAAGCATTGGATTCTTTCTTAATCCATATAAACGGTATACATCCTAGTATTCAGTTTACAATGGAGGTAGAAGAAAACCTTTGTTTATCTCTTCTAGACATTCTTATTCCTAAAAATCCTGAGAATAGTTTCTCCCATTCTGTATATCGAAAACCAACACACGCAAACCGTTATTTAAATGCCAAATCACTTCATCATCCTTCCCAACTCAATTCTGTTGTTAAAGTGATATCAATAACAAAGAAATAGAAATTATTTCTATTGAAAATGCCCTCTTACAAAATGGTTTGGAGAAAAAAAAATCCAAAGATGTATCATAAGAATTCTGGTTCCATCATCTTCTAAATCTTGCTCTCAGCGATTAGAAAATCGGATTACCTTTCCATATATCAAAGGTGTGACTGACAAAATTAGTAAGGTTCTCAGAACTGCCAATATCCAAACCATCTTCACAACTCACAAAAAAATCTCCCAATTGGTCCGGTCTGTAAAATACAAATTTCCAAATGAAAGTCATGGTGTATCTGAGATCCCCTGTAGTAATTGTCCTCAAACTTACAAAGGTCAAAACAATCATCGAATCCAAACCAGAATTTGTGAACATTCCATATCCGTACAACATTTAGACTCAAACAATACTCTAGCCCAACATAAAATTCAAACAGGTCATACTATTAACTTCCCTACTACCCAAACCTTAGCCAATATTCATTCCTTAAAACCTAGAGAAGCAAGGAGTAGGCAGTTTGAGACTTCAGTGGCAGCTAGTGGGTGTAGTGCGACTAGTGGATACTTTTCAAATGTACCAGGATACGGAAGTTTTAATATTCAATGTTACTTTTTTTGGTTTGTCATTAGTTGTCAATATTTATTTAAAAGGCATAGTTGCAATATGTATTTGATTTGCATTTTTAAGAGCGCAGCCAGCGTAAACGTTGCTACCACTTTCGTGAGTACTCTGTATTGTAGTATTTTCGGAGGAAAAAGTTTCTGAAAACAAGAAAGTAACTTGAAAATGGTAAGCGGTTAAGAGAACATAACCTTATGAAATATAGAAAAAGGCCAAAGTGTTACTTTTGTTAAATGTCAATAAAAAGAGTCAGGGAGAAGCTAGAAAAAGATACAGGTCTGAAGCTGACGACCAGAGATCTATCAAACATTAAGGAAGCGCTACAAACAAAGCCCCTATTGGCCTAGATCAGTCTGTAGATATCCTAAAAATAAATATGATTGTAAAGTTGGTATTCTTAACGACTTACGGTAGACAATAAAAACTTGTTCACGCACTAATTTAAATTATGAAGAATATTCCAAGGGAAGCCTGGAATGGATGAAAATAAAAAAAAATTGTATGTATTACAATAGCATATAAATTGGGTCGGATGATGTAAATTACTCAAAAAAAGGCGTCATTTTAGACACAGCGTATTTTTTAAAACTTTTATATTATTATCTATTTATAACTGACTTTATATTTTATTTTTGTTTCATATATTTTATTTTATATTAAGCTTCAATATAATATCGTATATTATCGTTTCTAATCTAATTGTTTTTTTTTATAACAAATGTATGCATTATAGACTTTTGTTTATCCTGAAATGTGTAAACCGTAGTATTAAGAAGAGACCTTATACACTTTAGCTCACCTATCACTTAAGACTGAAGGCGCTATGGTTTAGTTACTTTCCAAAGCTATACAAAAGCAAGAAACAGTCTGTTGGCTCTCTTCAAACCCATCCTTGGCCTAGATCTGAATGATACTATTTGTCTACGTATGTGAGAATGAATGATAATGCCTTAATCCATTATCCTAATCATTCAGGATATTCTCTAACAATGATAGATATACATAAGGACCCTCTTCTCTTCTAAGGTGCCAAGACGTGGTTAATTAATTTAGTTGATTCATTGCACAAGATGATTGAAATGAAATACTTGTGAAGTCGTAAGTAAATTATGTAGAGGGACATTATATTATTGCGTATAGAGGTTGTTATGAAACGAAATAAGAATATTTTTTAACGAATTTCTAAATTTTCTAATTCTCCGTAGTCCTGTATATAAATAATAAAGAAATAATATTATCCCTCTGTAGACTTTTTCCATTGATTACTTTCTTAAGAATGTACATACCTATATAGTTATACTATGAATATATTAATATGGATAATTTACTTCGTTATTAATTAATTTGTTTGATTTTATGATTTAAACTATTCGTTATTTGAAAATAGTTTTTAACTTGAATTATGTTTTATACATTTGTAGGTATATACAAGAAACATTTTGTGTCAATATTAATTTCGTTCAACTCACAGAGCATATTCTAATTGAAGTGTTATTAAGTTTTCAAATGATATTAGTACACTAAACACTTCCTTTTTGAATTAACTCAAGCCTTAAAATTAATCATTTTGAATGATATTAAGGGGAAGAAACTTCTTTTGACAGAATATATACTGCTGGATGTTTCTTGGAAGTTACTTTACCATTCGAAAATTCAAACTGCAATGTAAGCTATTAAATACATCAAAAGTGCCTTAACGAGCTCTCAAACTCAAAATAGCACAATTTCGATACAGAACCGTACAAAAACTATTTTACCTTTATAGTAAATATTTTACTAGAGTATTGACGTGTTAAGTCGAAAACAACAATAAATAGTATGGAAAAAGAAAATACGTTTGTCTACAAAGAATTTTAGTAATAAAACCAGTGCTCTCGGTAGTAAAATAGAAATTATATCTTATTGCTTGATAAGGAAAAGTCGAATAACAATATAATCAAAGGTAATACCAGGAGTCCTTAAAATTTTATCGATACATTTTTACTTTTATATTTGGCAAAAATACGAAAAAAAAACGAGATGTCCTACGGACTTGTGATTTTATCTTATACAGTTTCTTTGAGTAGTTTTGCCTAAAATAAAAATGTTTGAGTCTGTAAAATAAAAGTTATTATTAACCATTCTCTACAAAAACCGCTTTATTTAACAATTCATCGATAGCTTTTCACTAATTCTATTTTCGCTGTTAGACTGTATTCTTAATTAAAAAGAGTAAAGATGAAGATTTAAATTCAAATTGCGTGTATTTTATGTTGCCTACCTATGATCTAATTTATTAAAACATTAATAATCAATAGACAGAAAGAAAGTGCGTTTATGGGTTTTTATGGGTTTAAATAATCAGTTTAAAATAGAGATTATATTAATGAGTACAAAATGTAAAAAGAATGTTGTCGTCCATGTAATATATGCTATTTTTGCTTCGAACGTATAATAAATTAAATTTGAACCTAAAATAATTTATTTTATTTTGAAATACCTGTCGACCATTTTGTTTTTGACATTTGTATCGATCGCGTTGAAGAAGGTCTTCACAGAATATTTAATAACTAACATTTTTTTGTTATATTTCTTTTCTTTTTTAATATACATTAATTGAATATTATTTTTAATATTGATACATTAATCATTAGTATTCTTTATAAAATGTTTAATTAACCTTACTTTATGACACCTAAATTACTCTGTCTCCTACTAAGGAAGAAAAAAAAGTTATTTAATATTTACAATCATCCAATAAAACATTAACCATTTCTAATATGACACAGATAAACATCAACATTACATACTGAGTTCAGTTTCTATTAAATAAATATTTGTTAAAACAAACAATTAAAATATTTAAAGATAATTCACAATTATATAACTAAGTTAAACGATACAAAACTATTTCGGTTTCTAAAAAACGATAATGTGATATTGATCACAATTAGTTTACTATTAACTATAACATTTAATATAATATTAGACTTCCACGTGGGGGTTTTAATTTCTTGAATAAGTTTCTTTTATTAAATATCATTCACCATTTCATTTCCTTTTCCTTTCGATTGAATAATCTTGACATATGCATAATTCTTTTGTTTCTTTTCTCCTTTGAGTTATGCATTACATTGTTTTTATTGAGTGCCCTGTCTCGGAGACGGCACGTTACCAGATGAGTTCTAAAATTTGACGTTACCACTTACCTAAGGGTTAAAAAGAAACGATGTGTCTGAAACCTACTACAAATATTATGCACAGTATCATTAATCATGATTACTCAGTTCGTGGTTATTGAATAATTTTGTCTAACTTAAAAAAGACAAAAATCAATGCTCTCTATTTACAATTATTAAAAGTAATTTTAAATATTCTCAACTTGACTTTTACTCCCAGACCGACCCTGTTGTAGTTTAGTTCTGTATCAGCCAAAAGAAGTAAATAGGTGCCTATGTTTGCTTATAGGAATATATAAACTGACAGGTAAGAAGTAGTTTTACATGGTGACTCAACTAAAAATATTATTGACTGAAATTGGTTTAAGTGATTTGGATTATTGAAATGTTTTTTGATAAATATTAGATTCAGTGTTATTAGCATACGTTTTTTGTGAGCATAGAGTAACAACTCCCATACGCTTAAAATGAAGAAAAAAAGTTGTGTTTGGCGCGGCATATTACTAATTCATTTCCTAATTACAGTAGATAATAATAGCTGCTCTTGTATTACAGCTTTTCATACAAAAATGAATACGCTAACTTTAAAAAAATATATAATTGATTTTTTATGCAAATTATAAAGAGAGTAGGTAATACATAATTAGTAACTGCTAAAGGGAAAAAAGACCTCTTTTCATCTTTCCACCGCAACTTACAAAAATGAGTCCAATTAGCCAGTCGTTAAGGTACATTAAAATTGTACCTTTCCGTCTAATTATAACCTGCAATTCAAAAATTAAAGAGTGTTATGGTCTACAGTTTTCCAAAGACTATTTAGGGTTTTTTGTTACCATGTCATTGTTGACATTGATTTTATAATTGTTGTGTACACCATTAGGCAAAAAGTATTGCTTGCTGACTTTGACTTTTTCAAAGCAAAACGAAATAAACAATTTTGTAAAACGAACAATTTAGACCTAAGGAATACAATATGTGGTGTATTACAAAATAAGATGAAAGTCTAGTTACTTTTACAAAATGAAAGCTTAATGTATGTTGCTATAACAATGTTTCATTCAGATATTGAATGATTGTTTTATGATAATTAAATATACGTTCATTTAGGTTAAATTGAGTTCATTACGAATTAGAACTTTAAATATGCTAAGTGACATAAAAATCGGAACACCCAGTTTAAATGATTTTATTTTTATAAAACTTTGTAAAAGTACTTACTGAAGCATAATAAGTAAATGATAAAAATTTCAAAATGATTGCATTGCTTTAAAGACCTTTTACCTTTAACCCCGATGTGTTACGCATTCTCCAACGCGCCTAGGCATGCTTCTGATCAGGTAGTCAATATCCTCCTGTGGTATCTCATTCCAGGCAACCACCAACTCCTCTCAAAGTTCTTCTAGAGTCTGAGTAGGACGTTGCAAATTGAGCAATCTACTACCCATCATATTCCACACGTGCTCAATTGGGGATAAGTTGGGAGGTCTTGGTGGCCAAGGTAACAATGTGATATCATTATGTTGAAAGAAGTCTATTGTGACTCTTGCGACATGTGATCGGGCATTATCTTGTTGGAAAGTTGAATTTGCCAGGGTGTCAAGATAGGAAAAAAGATGGGGTTCTAAAACTTCTTGGATATAACGCTGCGCGTTCATGTTACCATGATGAAGATTAAAGGTGATCTCGAACCATAAGCTATAGGACCCCAAACCATAACTCCAACAGTTTGATGAACATGCCTTTCAACAAAAACCGTGGAATTCTCTTTTCACCACGTCGTCTTCTAACCCTCGCTTGACCATCGTGCATGCCTAAACAAAATCGAGACTCGTCACTAAAGATAATACTGTTCCATTCCTTATCCCAGAGTGACCGTTCTCTGCACCACTCAAGGAGATTACGTCGGTGTTCTGTAGTATGAACACAGGCCAAAACGTCTTATTCGTCGGTAAACACTTCGCATGCCAATAGGTCTTCCGTGTTCTGCAAACCATTCATTTGCAATGGACCTGGTAGTGGAGAAACGGTCCCCTAAGGCCAATAATCTTAGGCGGCGATCTTCACGGTCTGTTGTTCTACGGGGGCGTCCAGAGCCCTTTCCTTTTTGCCTACGGCCGTCTCGAAGCCATGCCTGACAACACCTAACCACGATGTTTAAAATTCTTTGCACTCTAACTGCAATTTCCCGAAAAGAAAATCCAGCTTCCCGAAGTCCCACTATACGACCCCTATTAAGCTCACTAAGTTGACGAAATCATACAGGTCTCCGTACCCAAGGCATCGTAACCAATATTAAAGAATGTCAAGAACCAAAATCCGCAAAATTTGGTTCTTTACTACGGCTACAATATTCATTTTTGGATTGTTAGTGGATTTCAAAAACAGCACACTCTTTTTTGCTGATTCTTAAGATAATGGAGCAAGTTAAAAAATTGAGGGAATCATTTTTTGAAAAAGAAATACTTTCTTTTGATTTTGATTTAAAAAACTGCAAGGAATATAAATTGTAAAAATTTCAGAGGTCTTTAAAACCATTCTTTAAGAACACACCACTCTGTATATATTAGTATTTTTTTTTAAATTTTCTTCTGGTTATTTTCTTAACGTGTTCATCTGATAAAACGTCACCAAGTTGTCAAAGGAATTTTACGTCAGACTAATAAATTATGCTGGTATAGCGGTTGATAGTATCTACATATCGTGTGTTGGGAAAAATGTAAAAAAATTAGAGTACGTACTTATGTGATTTTTTCTTATTACTGATTGTTTAATCAGAGTAATTCTGGTTGCGTGCTGATAGGATTTTTTTATTGTTGACTGTGTAATTTAAAATTAATGATAGGTAATTCTCACTTATCCAAGATTTTTTTATCCATCGTTTTAAACAAATACAAAATATTAAACTTTTTTTTGCTTGGAATAATTTAAATTGTTCATTTTGATACAGGGTGTTTCATCTCAGATGAGCGACCCCGTATACATTTCTCATCACTTAGTGATTGGGTGACATATTTTAACGTATAAGTATTTGAGGATTGAACAAGCAAACTCCTATAAGGGGCGCTTCAGCCCCTTAAAATTGAATAGCAGAGAGGGGTTAAGTGATATTTTATTTGCAAGGTAGCAAGGAAGCCTCTTTAGCGTTTTATCATTTGCATTCAAATAAATTCTATAAAATCAAAATTTTTTTTTTCAAAACCCTCTAGCTATAAGAGCTAAAGGGTGTATTGTGTTCGGTATAGCTGTTCATTTTCGATAAATCAATACTTTGCATTAAATTCAATCTTATACAAAGTGTTTCTATCTTTTTCACCCTAGAATCTTCTTGTTTATATTTACTTTTTTTTCGTAAACGAATAAAGGGTGAGTTAGTGTTACAAATTGGCGCCCTGCGCTAATAGCGTTTTACAGTTACAGAACTTATACAGAACCCCATTTTATATTTTCACATTTGCAAAGTAATTTGTCCGGGTTCAGTGACATTAAAATAATATTTTATATTTCGTTTTTTTAATTATATTTAATATTTTCACTATTGGTAAATTGGAATAGACCTCATTGAAATTTTAAAAACCCGTAAATACACCCTCAACTGGAAACACGTGAAGTTAGTGCGTTATGAGTAACACACGTCTGACAGACGCAACCCAGGAAAATTGGTTATTTTAGGGCATCTTTAAAAAAATTAAGTGTCTATAAACAGTTTTATTCATTTACTACAATTAATAATGATATTTTAAGAATTACTTGTAATATTGTTTACACACAAAAACCTGATAACCTAATAATAAAAAATATACATACATATACATTTGTTTAATTTCTTTAAAAAACATTAAAAAAATTAAATAAAACTTAAAAGTTAAAAACTACAAACATCGAAGGTAAAAAACAAAGTAATAAAACTTAAAATATATGGGTATAATAATAATTATTTGTCAAAATGCAAAAGTAATAATTAAAATAGAAAAAAATAACTTGAGGCTGTGAACCCACATTATGGGGATTACTCTTTAGCTTCTTTTACAATTTACTTTTTTTAAAATTTCAATAAAAAGTTAAATTTAATCGGTAAACAAAAGGCACAACACACTTTAAATTACACTTGGTGCACATTCGTTGCAAACTTTTTTTGAACACTCTAGGCAAACTGGGTTCTCACACTTGATGCACTTATACGTGGTTTGCCTTCTTTTTTCCTATGAGCAGTACCTACAAGTTTTCCTTTTGGGAAGCCTTTCCTGTATTTCCCTCTTTACGGCTGGCACTTGGTCTTCAACGCCCAAAATTACTTTAACAACTAAGTAGGTACATTACATGTAACATGCATCTCACAGACGTAGTGGTTTTTAGTAAATTTATCATAAAAATTACAAAAAAAATTGCACTTACCTCAAACAACTTGAGTCCTTGTTAGGTTACATACGTCTCTCAGACTCCTCAATATGAGGGTTAACCCTCAATTATCTAATAATTATCTTATACAAAAATATTTTTCTGGCGGTTGCTCATTCACTTCCGTTGCTAACATGACAATAAGAGTAAAACTTTTCGTATTTAACTTTGATTATTATATATAGCGAATCTAATGAATATTAATACACTAACCAATCATTCTATTTATTGTAAAAAATAGCTAGGGAATGACAGTATTAATAAAAAACAATCGATTTATTGTGAGTGCAGCACAGTGATTTTTATTACGTTGTACTAGTAGTTAGATTTTATTACTCTTTTATACATAAAAATGCACTTTATTCTGTGGTATTGTTGTTTGTGCTTACAAAAATTCAACCAGCTACCGACACGTATATAAAGAGAAAAAATAATAAAGAACTCAAAGATAATTAAAATATAATGTTGTATGACTTTGCCACTTAATACTTTTATACACAGGAACCAATGGAAAAAGTAAAGGTTATTTTTATTCTGTACTATATCGAAGTTAATTGCTCTATTTTATTATCATTTAATGAATTTGTAATTTTTATAATCAGGTACATAATACAGTAGAACCTCACTTATTCAAAATTCAGGGAATAGCCAGGGTAAAGTGATAATTTGCCTAATATTGATATATACACAGTAATGGATTTTTTTCTTCAAATTCGTCTTATGTTAGTGCTGAAATAAAAGGAGTAAAACTTTTTAAATAAGTCGACGGTACTTCTTTTGTTAATATATTTTCGTAAAATTCTATTCGTCGTCTTTTTATATGCTCCTCGTTCTTTTTGAAGTTTCACCGTATTTTGACAGTCAAATTGATGAGGATATATTATATTCGCTTTTAACTTTAATCTTTCCCCAACTAGTCGATGTTTGATAAAATTTTTGGTGTCACTTTCAACCTGTAAATAAATACGGTTGTTACAGTACCTACTTCATAATACTTACAAACATTTCGAATCTACTTACCACTCAATAGATAGCTATATATTAGAAAAAGGCAGCTATTATTAATAGTTACATACGTCAAAATGATCTTCACACACATATTTAGTACTTTTGGGGCCAATTAAATCACGCTTCATCAACTTGCACCACGCGATTTAGCGCTGTATGTAACAAAATTATTTATTATTTATTATTTATAAACATATTTTATTGACTATGTCATGAGATTGTTTCATTTTACTTAAATTTTTATAAGTCCATAAAAAAATTTGAAAACTTCTTCATTGCTGGTTTTTGTTTGCCCTGTGCCAATATTAGCAACGTAATGTAAATTGATCGGTTTTAGGAACTTCCAGTATTACTGTTTGTTTAGCTAATAATGAATTGATCCGTTACTTTATGTAAGGTATCTATATCATATTGAAATAAGTTTAAGAAATACTGTAATTTTTTTGGATCTTTATATCACCTTTATTTAAAATAATGAAAACCTTTATTGTGCTTGATATTTTTACCGCAAACAATAGGATCAAATTAAATAACTACTAACTACATAGGTGCACATAAAACTTCCTGTAAGTTACTAAATACAAGTAGAAGAAAACGAAAAAATGATTTAATTATTAATTCAGCATCCGATACCCATAAATAAATAAATATCGCAGAGCAAACAATATTTCGCAGGATAGCAGGATTCTAGTAGCTGCTGGCTACCAATATCAAGAGAGCAACAATCTTGGCAGGCCAAGGCCTCACACACCGGCAATTGTTTTTTCACAGGCGATGTGATCACACCTGCTTCTAGGGAATGCAGGCCAGTCTCACTGGAACCAATCTAAAACAGTGGTGTAGATATTTAAAATAATTGTTACCTGTTTTATTTGATTTCAAAGCGAAAAAAGTGTTTTCGTTTTAGTGCAATGAATGAATAAAATATTCTTTTGTTATTATTAATTGTGGTAGATCAACTAAGATGTACCAATTTTTTTATATAAACAATACATATGATTTTATTTTTTACAGTTTATTTGAATATTTAGTAGAAAGTAACAAGTTCGTGTTAAAGTTAACCCTTATATTTTAAAACTAACGATATAAGTTCTTGCTGAACCATACATTATATTTATATGCTAATAAGTATATTTTTATAGTATTACGATACAACTTACAGGATATGTACAGGATAAAATTAAAGTTGGTAAATTTAAGTGAAACCCACGGAAACTTTCTAAATAAAATTAGGTTTTAAATAAACTTGAGATGCAGTTTAATGAAGTTCGCATAATACGAACCAAGTTTTCTTGTCATGTTTGTTATTAACTAAACGTTGTAAGTAAAAATAAAACTTCATTAGTAACATTCTAATTAGTTTTAAAACTAATAAAGTAATTAAAACAGCACAAATAAATAGATGGATAACATAAGAAACAATAGCTTCATTTTCTTATGCGCATGTTAATAAGAATATATAGTATATTGTGTCACAAGGGCTGAAAGTTCAGGTCGCAGTGGAAGGGACCACTCACATGGAACCTAACCTAAGGGCGGAAAGTGGGCATTAAGTAATGTTATCCATTTCCTCCAGTATGTATGTTTTCTATTGAGGCAATATCCAATGCTTTGTGCTCAAATGAACTTGCCAACTGTATATTGTTCCTTTGGAGCCTTCCTCTTTCTGTCCGGTTCATTCGTATTTGTACATACTCTACATATCCAAACGCCCTTTCTTGTACACATACAAAGATATTTTTTACACCAAGATTTTTTTTATTGTCCTTAAATAGGGGTTGTTTTCTTGTTTTCCTTTTATTCCAGGCCAAGAAGTGAGATACGCTTGGATGCACCTTGAATTCTTATTAATTATAGTTTGTGCGGAAAATCATTGACTTCTTTTTTATAGAAAGGCTTTTAATGAATAAAAAAATAGCATTTTTGTCAAAAATTATGATCTTGAGTAATATCCATGTTAAAAATCAGGTATCCCATGTTTTAAGATTATGGTAATGATAATTTTTTACGATTACAACGTGTTTCTTAGCTCCATTATCCAGTTTACCCTGTAATTGTGACCCGGAGTATACATAAACTTCAACCAAGGCTCGGTGATATTCTAATTGTATTTTTTATTTTTACTGACGTTCTGGCACAATATATGTTTTTTATTTTATTTTATTTATTGACAATGGTATACAAAAATATGGTAAAAAATGCAATAACATGTCTATTGCTTTGCACCAAACAGGACAAAGTGAATCGATTCTATTTGACTTTGTATATTCATAGTTATGTAAAATAAAGAATTTTTACATCGTCTGCAATATGCAAAATTTAAATACTTTTCAATCGACTTGACATAAATACAAGAGAAATATTTAGAAGAAAATCTTCAGCCAATGTCACAATAAATGTCTGTCGCCAGAAAACTTTATTATATATAAAGACGTTTCAAAGAACATAAGTGAAATTGACAGAAATTGCATTTCACCTTTATATCAATGTAAAATACTAAATACTTTACTGGAATGTTAATAATGCAGAAAGAGTTATTTGTCTTACAGTTGCCTAAAAGGTTTTTGCATCGATATACAGGCAAGTTTACAACAAATTCATAAATAATTATAAAGCTAAATTAAAAACAAATTTAAGCCTAAAATAATTATATTATCTGTTCAAGAAAGAATAATTTAATGAAATTTATTGTACTAACCCTTACTGTGTGAAAGTCCATCTTATTAAGAACAGTAAACAACTAAACGGTTGAATGAAACTTCCACTATTTATTCGTATAATACATTTTAAATTCAATTACAGCTGTTTCGCTAAAAAACTAGCTTCGTCAGTTTAAAATAATAATTATTCGTTATCATTAGCCATTGTGCGCGGAAGTGACATCATAGTGGATGTCATATTAAAAAACTGACAATAGCTCTTTAAATCAGTGGCTTTCATTTTGATTATCTGTTTATTATGAATTTAGAGATACATCACAAAGTTTAATAGCGTGGTTTTAAGTTTAAATAATTATATTAATTAAATTTCATTAATAAAATAAAATATTATTTGAATCAACTGTTTATTTGCTTGAAATAAAATATTTTAAAAAATATAGGAACGTATCTAAATTTAGGGTTTACTGGGATGTTGTAGGTAAAATATATCTAATTTACGTTAGAACGGTTGTTTCAATTTTTTTCCATGCTTTTGCCAGTATGTACCTATTATGATGTTGTTTATGCCTTTTGTTCCATATTGGCTCTGATTCTAATACCTTTCCATTATTAATGGCCATATCTCTAGACAATTTCATTTATTTAGTTGTTAAAATTGCTCTGATCTAAAATGTTAATAAACTTCCAGATTAGTTCTGCGTCACTGGAAACCGTTCTCGACTCTTGTGGATTTGGCAAGAAAATCTAAAAACTCTACTTTCTGTTCAAAAGATTCCTTTTATCCTTTTCTAGAGGAAATCAATCAATGTAACATTGTCAATTCTCTTCTTTTTTTTATTCACATGAAATTGTCTGTCTATCTGAAGGCAAATGTTAATAATGGGGAACACTATAGTCTGAGTAATGATTGTGGAGACACTGATAGCTGTTACACCGAACATCAATTTATTCTGTTAACCAAGGATCTTACTTCCTTATATTTCTTGGTTTACTTTTTTTACTCCTTGCCTTAAAACAGAGACGTGACAGTGGAAATATTAGTGTGAACAAAACATTGTAATCAAGCCATCCACCTTTAATTACAAAAAGTTTTATTACTCGGTAATTATTTAGAAAAACTACTTCTGGGCAATTTCGGAAAATTTTACAAAAATAGTTTAATGATGGTCTAAAAACCATGACATGAGTATTCATTTAGTGCGCTCATGCATATTTTTCTTAAAATTAAGATTTCCTTCCACTTTTATAAATATGGCGTCTGCAAGTATTAATACACGACCAATAAAAAGGCAAAGTACATGAATTGGCAAGGAAAAATGTATATTTATTAATGACTTACTATTAATAGTTAAATATAATTCTACGGCGGCTTTCCAAAAAATATGGATTGACACTCAGCACAACACTATTCATTTTATTATTTACATAGATACTGTGTTTTATTTAATTAAAACATGCACAATATATTAGGTATTTGTCTAATTAAATTTATCTACTCTATAAAAACCAAATCATTCCAACTAGTAAGTTTCTTAAGAAAATATTCTATTTAACAACACAATTTATTTTACAATACTCAATACTAAAATCAAATGATATTTTTGACAGCGTTACCTGTTCCGAAATATGAAACATTATTAATTTTTTTAGTGATATATCGATAAACATCGATGCTGAGATACGATATTTATATGTTGATTGTACATATATTTATATAAAAATAGATATGTTTTTTAAATGGACCCCCTATTCCTAATCAAAAATACTTACTAATACTAATAACCGTCTTCTAAGAGTAAATAAAGGAAATTTACTACCTGCTTTGACCATTTTACCGTAGGTTTGTCATTTTTGATCCTTACATATTATGATGAATTTGGAATGATAAATAATTTAATAATACTCGCTCCCCGACCAACTGACACAGATCAAAGTATATATTATGTTAATATCGCTCACCATTAACATAAAATACACTGATCTGTGTCAGATGGTCGGAAAGCGAGTATTTTTTAATGATTTATTATTTCAAACAAATATATAACAATACATATGTCGATATATCGATTAACATAAATATTTATCAAAACCACAGAATTATATACATAATTCTGTGGTCAAAACATCTAATCAATCAGATATATCGTATGGAAAACATCGAATAAATTTGATACATCGATTTCCTAATTCAAAACAGATTAGATTGTGCCGTTATATTGATCAGTGGGTTTTGAAAATGGATAATTATAATCATGGCAGGTTTTTTAGAAAGTATTTATTCAAACAAAGCTGATATTTGACAGTTTCCACGTTTCGGTGATCTCAGATGTGCAGTTTTTGTTAAACCATAGAATTATTAAACAAAACACTATATATGTGCTAAGAGCAGAGTTTTCTGATAATCTGGAATTTAGATGTGATCATTAAATGTAAGTAAGTCGAAATATACTCAATTAGTATAATAAATGCTTTTTTAATATTTTTCCAATAAAATTAAAAAGTTTTCACTTTACATTTTATACATTTCGTTTATTATTGGTCGCGTATTAATAATTGCAGATGACATACTGCTAAAAGTGACAGCGCGATCGAAAAGTAGTTCCAACTTTAAAAATTAACTTTGAGAAAACTATAAATGAGCACACTAAATGAATACTCAATTCGTTGTTTGTAAACTATAATTAAACTATTTTTACAAACAACATAAAGATTGGCTAGAAGTAGCTTTTCTATATAATTACCAAAATATTTTTTTAATTTTTTAATATTCAGCCAAATGGATTGAGATTTAGTTCTAATCAAGTAGTCCTTGTATTTTTCTACACTGGTTAATAATGAACACCTCAACAAAATTAAATTTAGGCATATAGGATAGTAGTGAAAAAATAGAATATTACTAATAGGATCACTATATATTTTAAACGAAAGAGCAGTTTAAATTTATTAAACAACACAGCAGGCATATGGTGAATATTTAAATAAAGTTTTTCTTTGTTGAAAAATCAATCCCGGATTCCGGCAAATCAAATAATTAACTAGTAACGATGGAGTTTTTCTAGCGGATACTACAATGATACGACTAACGAATACTGAAAACTGATTTAGGTATAAAAAAATTTGGCATTCATTTCCTGTCTATATAAGTAATAAATAAACATTGGTTCATTAACGCTATTTTTTACAAAACACGATTTTTATGCAGCCTAAATACGTTTATTTATTATTTCATTCAAATTCGTATCAAGTAAATGGTTGTTTTGACAAGGAGAGTATTTACAGATTTAAAACTGTTTTGTTTAAATCAATGATATCCGTGTTAAATATACAATAGTTAAACAGAAAAAAAGTTACGTGCATGATTGGATACAATAAATAGTTTACTGGTTGCATGTTTGTTGATCTTTTGACATTTTTAGCAAGGTCATTTAAGAAGTTATCGCGTTTACGTTGCAAATGTGTTACTACCGTCTATTATTTTCGGTACAACCCATAATAGGTATGCAAATATTGCACCTGTTTTATGAATAGAAAATTATTAATTTCGGAAAATTAAACTTTTTCTTTCAAATAGGGCCTAGTGCAACGTATCTCATAACGCAACGTATATTAAAAACGGTGACAAGGTCACAGAATATCACTGAATGAAACAAAAATGTGTCATTCGTATAACGAAATAACCTCAAAATCACTTGATATCAAAGTTTTTATAATTTCCTTCCAGCATATATACTAACGTAGAGTCAGCAAGCAATAGTGATTGTTTTGTATCACAGGGTAAACTGTCAGACACTACAGCCAGTGTCGTATCATTTTTACGGGGTTTAACATTAATACCTTTATAATACATTTTGAAACGTAACAAAATATTTTTTAGACTTGAATTTAAGTAGTAATAGTAATTAATTATTTAAATGGATTCATAAGATATTTTATAAAATAGAAATTTGAATTTATTGCATAATTTTCTAGATTTTCAGTATTATTAATAATATGGCGATATATTTGCTTTATGCATTTTCCTATTTTTAAACAAGTGTAAGAGACGCTAATGCATTTATTTACTTGTAAAACGACCTTGATGATTCATTTTCATATTTATATTTACAAATCACACAAACTCTCACCATATAATATATACTCAAATTAATTTAAAAAATGGCTTTAAAAGTAATATCCAAACACTATTAAATTGCAAAAATAAATAAATAAAAGATGCAAAACAAATTGACAATAATGGCATATGAGACAATTCGACTTGACACGCAAATTCAAAATGGACCTATGAAATTGCTGTACACTATATGACATTTATTTTCCCCCCCTGATACAAAACAAAGCTCATTTGGACGCTGTCTCTACGTTAGTATATATGCTCGAAGGGTAACCTCCAGTCGTGATTTATTTATTTTTTAATTATCTGTTATTTTTATGCGTGTAACTAATCCAGCCTAATTTAGTACTCAAATAAAAAGAAGAATATTAGAGAAATTTCGTTTCATATTTACTAGATTCTAATACTATTTTAAAAGCTTGGCAACATAGTCACGTTTTGACAGCTGTGACGTGCACCTATATTAATATGGCCAGTGGCGTAACAATAATATTCTGTAGTTTATTCTGTAGAGTTTATATAATAGCCTTTTTGGTGTGATAGGCTTGCTATTTTTTTTAAATATGCAAATGAGTAACCGCGTTGTGGACCCTATTCAAATTAAATATGTCTTATTTATTTCATTTAGGGTATGTTCGGAGAGCACGCTATTTGCGCCAATTGGCGCTATCTAGTACTATTTCTCGTTTGCGTTATATGGCGCTTGGCGCTACATAGCTCGAAAGCGTGCTCTTCGAACACACCCTTAAAATTATAGTTTTGATTAAATGTTTAGTTGATATATAAATAGAATTGTCTTAAGCTCATCTCATAGCTACGCCACTGGTGTTTATTGTTTGGTGCACATTTGCTTCAAATTGCTGTCGGTTGTTACGAGTCCATTTGACATCTTTCCTTGTCTAAGGTTTGTATACATCTTAGAACATAAAATTTATGTTCTAAGGTATACATAAATATAACCTAAGTTTTTATTGTTTTGTTGTGTCTTGTTTAGTAGAAAAATGAACATTTACTTGGTATTTTTGGAATTAGTATTTGCGCACTACGGTTACAACTCTAAATAAATACACAGAACAAAAATATAATAATGAATAAAACAATTTTAATTGGCGACAACGGAACAAATTTATGTTTCAAGGTACTACCACGAACGGCGAACGGCAAAAAAAGAGAAGAAGACAAATTGGATTTTGTTGAACGGCACGACGGTAAACGAAATATCGGACGAAATCTTCAACGGTGAATATAAATGGTCTTATGTACTTATGTATATTTTACTTTGAACTGAGAACGGCGAACGCAAACGGAATCTGAACGTCAAGTTTCAACTTAAACGGAAAGACTATAACTATACTTAATTTGTATTTAGCAAATCACACGGCATAAATTAATGTTTAATAAATATAATAAATATTGTTTTATAGCTTTGAAGTAAATAAATTTATTAAAATGTGAATAAAGCTATTGGTATTAAATAATGACAGGAGAATTGCACTGACGTCACACGGCAATTAAAAATAGCTTTCTTTATCTCTATCTAGCCACCTTAATATGTTTTAATTATTGATACAATCAACAAAGTAGGTAACCTTCAAGTGACAGTTTTATTTTTTTACAATTTTGCATATATCGTGAAATATTTTATATTTTTTATTTTTAAATAATTTTTACTAACAAGTCTGATTATTTTTGAAGATGGAAAGAATTGTAAGAGATACTGAATATACCGATCTAAAAATAATTGAAAGGGATGACTGCATTGATCTAAGAATTGAAGAAGAAATATTGGTAACTAGAAAGACAAGTCCAAGAAGAGCTGCACGTACCCGATATACCAATATGTTGCAAAAAGAAGAAGGGTAAGTAGAAAAATATTTAAAAAGACATGCAATACTTAAACATGGTTAAAATAATTCTAGGTTATATAACATAGAAAATAACATGGATTCTTTCCGTAACCATTATCAAGTAGTATCTCAAATAACACCGATTCCAGCCATTGAATATAGCCCTCCAACAGCAAATCTCAATAACATAAACATGTTGACTAAGGTTCCAACTTTGTCAGCAATTCCCAATAAGGAAAACATGTTGACTAAGGTTCCAACTGTGTCAGCAATTCCCAATAAGGAAAACATGTTGGCTAGGATTCAAACTGTTTCAGCAAATCCCAATAATGAAAAAATGTTAGCTAAGATTCAAACTGTGTCAGGACGTACATCTGACACAATTGCTAAAATCCATGGTATGGATTCCCTAAAAGTTTATAAACCTGAATCTAAAGTATTGACCAACAAAGAAATCAAACAATTGTTTCTCGCCAAACCAAGAGCAAGTCAATTACGAATAACGCAAGGTTCTAAGGTATCATCAGAGCCAGGATTATTACAAAGTCAAGTAAGAATACATACCTGTAAAAAGGCGTACGCAGTTCCATTTGTTACCAAGAAAGCTATTGTTGAATCCCCAACCCCAACATGTAAGCATCGTGATGGTGAGAGGGACTCTGAACAGGATTTGCCGTACTATTATAAGACATGTGCAGTTCTAATAGGTTTTCTTTCCGCAGTATGTTTAATTTTGTTATTCAAATTATTCGTATATGATACGAATGTTCTGCAATTATTGTTTAAACCCAAAAAAGAACCAGAGTGGTTAGTTACATCGTTTATAAAATATATAGGAAGTACATTTATTAACGCTTTAACTAATTTGGTTGATACTCTAAAAAAACTCATGTACGCACCGTATTATTCTACGACTGAATCATACCATCCTTACAGTCCTTGGAGATTAATATATTTTTGGTAAATGAATGTGTTTTTTTGAAATAATCTTAAGGAATACTTTAATGAAAAACTTATTTTAACCTTTTTCTATAAGAAGTGAATAAGTAGACTAGACTTATGTCTCGTAATTGTTTTTTACTGAATTAATATAATTGATGTAATGGTATTTAAAGAGATATTGGTTTTGATCTTATGAGTAAGTTTATCAAAATTACAGATTACCATAAAAACAAAAGATTTTAATATTTACTACATATATAATTTGAATAGCGACAACACACATCTTTTCTATTTTTAATACAATTTTTTAATTCCGTATCTATTTTTTCTAGTAGCTTATTTTTTTAATCATTTTTAATCATTTTTTTATAAACAAATTAAATAAACTAAAATCTAACTATTCGGTTTAAGGGAAAAATGATTTAAGCCGACAACACCGCACCGAAGCCAAGCATTTATTTATATCCTTGCAAACCTGTAAGTAGGTAATATTAAATTGTCAACTCTTTTTGACAGCCAATTTCGCTGATTTCTGAATACAATTTGTGAAAGTTGGAAGAACTGGAGAAAAGATACCAATAATAAATTATTTTATTTTAAACACTTTCAGGAAAATAAGATTTTTTTAATTAATACTTTTAATTCATTCTTGTCCAAGGGAGCCAGGAAAGATAATATTAGTAGGTATTTTCTTACATAAGGAGTATCAAAATAATCATTTTTGCAGATAAGTTTATTGTTGATAAACTCCTGCCTAATCTACACAAACCTATTTTGCCTTTCACCCTTTTCCTATTTTCCTAATCCCTCTGACTCTAGCTTCCTCCACCGTTACCCCGTTTTTTACCACCTTTAATAGGTCAGCATACTGCTGTCCTTCTGCTTCGACTACCACCATCTTTATTGCCCTCCACAACCCCTTCAATTTTTGAATTCCTATCCAGTTTCACTTTGGTATTTTCTGTCTTGGTGGTCAGCCCCATTAATCCGTTATCTTTGGTCGATAATCTTTTCCGCTCACCTTTTCTTAATCTCTGTTAGTTTTTGTCTTTTCAAACCTCTCTTTTATTCTTTGCCTTATCTCCTCGCTGTCACCATCTGACCCTTATATGAATTTATATTCTTATCACATCTCTTGGTTTCTATTTATCTATACCAAATCCCACGAGTTGCGACCAATTTGTCTAGCTCGATAGCGCTCCATCAATGCGTCAAAACCAAAATACTATTGGAGGTTCCTGGAAGCGCGCCATCTTGGACTAAAAAGACAGGAACCAATGACAGGATTGATGACCTTTACTTGTACCTAGAATGTAAATCACGAAGATTGAAGGGATTAGAAGAATGGGAATATCCGGTTATTATCCTTTTACATACAATATACTGGCTAATGAAACTAACTACGAGTTTTTTCTTCAGGACAAACAAAGTAACCCTGATAGATGAAAGGAATTTAGAGTCTGTTTAAACTTTTCTTTTTATTAAATATTTTAAGCAGGTTTAAAAAGACTCGATGACGAAACTTTCTTACTGTAAGCATGCCTCTTATAATTTCCTTGTTTTTCTTTAATGATTTCCGGTGTAGGATATTTATTATTACTCCAGGTACACTGCCTTTCTTGTAACTGTCATCTGACTTTTTACAGCCATCCTTCCTTTATTTAGATTTATATTTAATAGAATTTCTCGTATTAACTGGTCTATAAAGCCAATTTAATGACTGGAATACCAGTTTAATTAAGTAAGACAGAATTTAAAAAGAATAAAGCCAGGTCTCCGCAAATATGGTTCATTACTAGCCTAATTATTATATTTTTTATCGATATCGAACTCTTTTAATTATAGCGATTTGTTCATTCATTTGTAGATGTCAAAACATATAAATGATCATTAGTCAGCACTGAATTAACTGATTTGATTTTTGTTTTGCGAACATATACATCTCTGAACCTTTTAATTGGATTTTCAATTAAAATTATTCAGTTTTTAAATGTTTGGGCTTTGTAAACGGTGACAAGATGGTGTCTAAAGTATGGAAAAGCAAAAAAGTAAGAAGCATATGCCTGTAGATATTTTAAAAATAAGAATATAACCTATATAAATGTCGTTTTATTTTTATATATGTGTAGCATGTATAAGTTCAAAAATACGTCTGTATAAGGCAATCATCATTTTAAAATGAAAATTTTCCTTGACCTTGGATTGGAAGAAGGGAACAAATTGAGTGGCCATCCAGATCACCAGATCTGGCTCCACTGGACTTTCTTATATAGCGTTACCTAAAGTTCAAGATTTACGCTATCCAGCCTGAGTCTCTGGATGATTTACAAGCTCAGATCATTAATGAATTTCGTCAAATTGTACAAGAAATCGTGAGATATGTAGGTCAACGTTTTCAGCAAAACTTATACTTACTGCATGGAAGTGAATTTCCAGCATTTAATAAACGAATAACAAAACTAAGTAAGTAGGTTCCACTATTTTCTCTCTAATTTCGGCATCAATGGAAATTTTTATGCTAAATTTCAGGATCAAATAGTACCTCATAAGATCTTCAAAATAAGTTAGGGCAACATCCCTCATTTCTTTTAAAAATCAAGTGTGCTTACCGCTGGTAAAGGGTTGAAGTAACGAGGATGCAAAGAGCGGAAAAGTAGTCTCGTCTATAATCAGAAATTGACGGGTCCGAGCGATTTTCCATGTTTTTATTTTAAAATCGGAAAATCGAGTTGTTAAGTTTTTGTTGCCCAATTTTCCTGACAAGTTTCCTTCTCTCACTGCTATCTCATACACCTTACACCATAGATTGTTTTCCAACTACCCCAGTAACTTTTTCCACTTTCTTCTTTCCTTCCTTCTCCCGTTCCGCTCAAGTTGCTTTTTCTTCTCCTTGTATCTTTATTTTCCGCACCTCTTTGCAACGACTGCAATAGAAAATCTTCTACCACAAAATCACGGCACAAGTACGAATGTGTTTATGGCGAGCAGAACAAAATACAACATCGTAGATAAAGTATGGTATTGTACTTGCAAGCAAAGGTTTTTATCCACTCAAATGATTACATGCACTCGCCTGCAACTTTCATTTTCGTGGTTAAAAACCTTCTTTACTTTCTCGTGTAATAATATATACTATTTTTGAGCTATAAAATTTTATATATATGTACATATGTACGCCTCTGAATGATTAAACTAACCTAACTTTCAATTACCTACTTAAACACTAAAACAGTCTCAAATGTCAAAAAACCCTCAATAGGTTTGTTCTTGATTGCTGAACTTTCTGCACTAGAGTACACTAGTGGCACCGAAGCGTTCTTTATTGCAGTGCAACGTAGAACGAACCCGTTCTTTATTCAGTGTACTCGCTTCCCTAGGTCTGAGCTTAGAACAAAAAGATACAGGAAGGAGTATATGCAAAATGACCTTGAGTCCAGAAAGGAGCTTGCATATGGCGGCCAATTGTCAATTTTAATTTCCGTTTCCATTGACGTACCCAAAAAAAATAAAAATTTTATCAGCGTTTTTATTTTTAATAAATTTCAACCAATCAAATGTGTGAATACAATAGGCATGATGACAGTAAGTAAGAATCACTAAAATATTGAATTGTTATAATTATAGAAGATACGGAGATGCTAAAGAATTTACTCATTTTTATTTTACATGTGTGATTACATTTATTTTAGTAAAAATATAAGCCGCCATATTAGCTGAAACACCAATCAGAAGAGCGTGACGTCGTACTTTCGTAAATACTGTTGACATTGACCTTGGAACGTAAACAAATAACTTTGTTTTTTATTGATATATTCTTACATTGTGGAACCGCACACCATCGATACAGATTAGGATTCATCACTATGATAACTATTATAATCGCACAAAATAAGTAAAAACAAAATAAACTTTTTTAACCACCCTCTTTTAACCTGCAAAATGTTTGAAGTTTGACGTTTTTACCACAGAATCCACAGATGACACGGGTCGCAGTGTAGTATAAATAGTATTTACGAATCGATGATGTCATAGATAGACGCCATTAGTATTCTAACGTTTTGGCGGAAAATTTAAAATGCATTTTTAAAAAGTAAATTTCTCATTTAAAAACTCGTTTTTTGCAAAAATAACATTTATTTTAGATAAAGTATATACGTGAAAACATCGTGGATCAGTTTTTAAAAATCAGTCATCATGCTTATTAGTGTTCTAAATAATTTAGTGTTTATAAGAACCGAATGATACGCCTATGTGCTCATTTTTGAAATTTATCTGCAAATATTGCTTTGACAGCATACTGTAAACATAAAAAATTAGTCATACTAGGAGCTTCAAGATGGCCAACTTCCGTTGCAAATTTTCCTTGTTCTAAGGGTCTAAGGCAGGATCAGGAAGTGGAGTGTAAGAACCGCGTATTTAAAAATGGCCGAAAACAAAAACAGAAATATAATTAATCACAACAAATTATAAATATTTAATTAAAGGTGGATTCATGCAAGTAAAAATTAATATATTTAAGTACAGTTAGGTGTATTTATTGTTTGTAAATATAAAATTACCTATTAAATATTACATTAATGTATTTATTGTATAAAATTGTATTTATAATAAAAACATTGTTAATTATTTACAATATACAGAATATAAAAGAATTTTTTTTATAACTTAATAGATCAGCTGAAAGCAGTCATGTTTTGATTATTGCACTGGCGCGTTCTTTATACTTGCTGACAAATGACAAGTCCTGCCTACACTAATTCCGTACAAACCTAATAACGATTAATCATACTACGAGGTCATATTTATATTTGACGTCATTTCCGTAGTAAAATACCAAGTTAGGCATTTCCTTAGTTTATATGGCTTGTCCAGTATAAATATAAGTGCACGTCATCAAAATGAACAAATCGCTCTGTTCGTTTGACTTTCTTCGTTCGTTTGCTACTGTCAGTCAGTATCTTTTTTCACTGTAAATTTGCTAAATATTTAAATTCGTAGGCCGCAAGTTATTACAAATAATAAATAAATGCTTTAAGAAAGGTTACGTAATTAATTTTATATCAAATAAAACTCCTGGACTAATAAAATATAAACTTCAAACGAACATAACTCGGGCTAAAATAGTTTATATGTTGGCAATATGGTGCTCTGATGCAGCACTTAAATATGGTTTATCAGGTGCTGAGGTATTAACATCAAAATAAAATTCTTTTATTAAACAAAATCACATTAAAATAAGTTTTGCTTGGGATATCATCACAAATAACCTTTCTATCAGTATAACTAACCTAACTTAATATTGTACTCAAATAAAAAGAAGAATGTTATAGAAACTTCGTTTGACATTTACTAGATTCTAATACTATTTAAAATGCTTGGCAACATAGTCCCGTTCTGACAGCTGTGACGTGCAATTATATTTATACTGGACAAGCCATATATTCAAAGGTTAATTGTACCAAATAAAATATCTATGTATAGAGGCTGCGATTATATTATTATTAATATATGAATTAGAATAAATGTATTTAAGTATTACATTTCATATTATATCCTTATGACATAAATTTATATAATTATTAATATAAAAGGTATCGTTGTTCCTTGAAAAAACTATGGACTGCCTAAGTCTGACGTCACTAGAGGCGTGGTCATAAAAACCTTTACTAACAAACCGAGTGCATTTGAAGGAAAAACAAAATATCTGCAGGTCTTTCTTTCACTGTAATGGTCACAACCAGGTACAAAATACTTTACCATTTTAAAACTATTATTGTTAATCTGGAAATAAAATTTACAAAAACATAACCTTTACTTAGTTTACACTGTTTTAAAAACGTTTTGCAATGAAGATTCTTGTTTATAATTGTAATAACAGCAAACCACAAATTAAAAATCTCTTTTGATGTTTTAATAGATTTATTTGGAAATGTTGTAAAATTAGAGCTTAGGCAGGCCATTGGTATTGATAAATAGTGACAGAAAAAGTTGCAATGACATCAGACATCAAGCGAACACACCTTTATCGATAACTAGCCATTTAAGTTTTTATTCGTTGAAAAAATTAACGAAGTAGGTTAATGTCAATCAGTAACAATTATTCATTTTTTTAAATTTTATATTTACAGTCATATAAATTATATTTTTGATTTTTTAATAATTCAACAGTTTAATTGACCAAATTCTTACGATTTTTTTTTAAAATGTGTGCGAGACGTTCGAGAAGTGGGAGCGAGATTGACTACAGCACCCTGATAGTGCATGAAAGAGATGAAACCGTTGATCTGAGATCGCAAAGAGAAAAAGACAGCATAATAATAGTTCCAGGAAAGTATTTCAACCGGATAAGGAATTATTTTTTCCCAGAACAGTAAGTAAAATAATATTTAAAAAGATAATCACTTAAATTTTGGGGGGTAAATTCTAGAGCAAAGAAAAATGAACCAAAATGCATGGCACTCGTCCCTTACTACAATAAAGCACCATCCGAAATTAACAATGTGGCTGAGGTTGAATCCAAAGCAGCAGTAAACAACTGTAAATCAAAAATGTTGATTGAAAGTATGTCTAAATTGGAAATTGAGTCAGTGTATACATTCTATACAGTCAATCAAAACGATGATATGATTTCAAAAGTTCGTAAATGTGTTTCCAAATCCATGGCTGCACCGAAAAGACCGGAGCCGATACAGGAAGAAAATGTTTCAATATTAAAATCAGCTTTCTGGAATCGACCATGGGTATGTTCAATTGCTTCTTGGGCCCAAGGTATTTTGGGTAATGAATTGCTGATGTATTACAAGGTATTTTCAACTCTATTTGGTTTCATGTTCGCACTCGTCTTAATGTTGTTATTGAAATTCCTGATATATGACTTGAATGGTTTGCCTAAATTGCTTGGACGTAAAGAAAACCCGGAATGGGTGATTAAATCGTTTGTAAAAAATATTTTTGATACTATTGGATCGTTTTTCTTTACCACAAATTATTCAGCGTTTGATTTCTTCAATCCTTTGAGATAAATAAATTCTTAGTCCATGATTACTAGTTTTATTGCAATAATCGTAAAAAAACTTCAATAACAAAAAACATTCTGATTTTTTTTCTTAGCATTACATACAATACTTTATATTAACGTTATATTTTATTGCATTGAAAAAATAACTATAGAGCAGTGCTATGATTTGTTAGGGTTTACAAAAGAAATTTAGATTTCGATTCTCTGCAGGGCTGGTTTTAAAAACACAGAAATTCCATGCCAAAGATGCCAAAGAAAAGTCATTCGGGGTTATTATTAGTAAAATGCTAGGAGGAGAAAATTGTGATAATCCTATGATAGGTCTGCTAAATAGGTGAAAGGTCAGATAGGAGTAAGGTGTAGGATACTTTTCGCTGTATCCTTCTTACATACCGCCATGTATAACCAATGAATAATGCTGGCTCTCAGCCCCTTCTACTTTCCAATGGCCCTTCTCTCCATAACAGCTTCCGATCAAGGGAGTTGGAGGTGATGGTGAAAGGAGAGAAAATACCTAGGTGTGTGGTTGAATAGCCAGCTATCGTTTAAAAACCATATGTCAAAGGCTGCGCAGAAGTCGAAAATTGGGCGGCATGGCTGGGGAGATTGATGTGTAACGTGAAAGGACCGGCAGAGTGGAAGAGAAGAGTTATTGGTAGAACGGTTGAGCAGAGTATGCTTTACAGGGCGGAAGTGTGGGGTGAAAGAGCGGGAGTACATGCTAGGATTAAACCACTACTGAGGATTCAGAGAGGAATGTTGCTAAGGGTGGTGCAAGGGTACAGGACAGTGGGAGGGTTAGCAGTAGCGGTGCTGGCAAGATCCTACCCATTGGATGTGATGGCTAGAACCAGGAGACTACAGTGGAAGGGCGTGATGAAAGAGGAAGTTATGGATTGGATGGAGGAGGAAATGGAAGTAAGGTGGAAGGAGTATGAAGGTGCACTAAAAAGAGTAATTGCAAGTGGTCAAGAACAAGATATCTTCACAAGAGTGACTGGAGTGTGTGAAGTAGAGGATGATGTAGGACACGCGTTTAGATGCTGGGGGAATGAAGAAGTGCTGAAGAACTTGGAGTGGCTGTGTATTCGGAAAATATGGTGGAGATAATGTTGAGAGGTGAGGAGGAATGGATGGAGGTGAATAAGGCAGTGGAGACTATAGTTAGGGGAAGAGAACGTTTATAAATGGCAGAATAAATGGAGAGTGTTTGAGGGACCGTCTTGAAGTATGCTAGGGTAGTGATTCCGAGACGGGAACAACGGCGAGTAATGAGTTTTTCCATCTCAGCCCCCCAAAAAAAGCTCTTCCTAAAAGTAGTGTTTCTTACTTCCTATGATGTGAAAATAAGATTTTATGTAAATCCTTATGCCGGATTTACTGCACCAGTACACAAGTTCATATAGCCCTGTATGATTGTACACCCTGTTGCAAATCTGTCGATTTCCAAACATTCCAGCTGCCTTGTACTTGGAGTTATATAATTGAACGTTTCTGGCACCAATAAATATACGTTACAGTCTGGTGACTTTTTAACATTTAAAACTAGATCGTGCAGGACTGTTTCTACTGACTTTCTTTCGCAGTAGGCATGTTGTGATTGGGAGAATTTTCCCTTTTCTAACAGTGAATATCTTATATAGATATAAATCTGTTTATTTTTTTAGCGTTTTTAGTAGGTATGATGCTAGGCTTATAAGCCTATAATCCTTGTGCTGCTGTGGGATTGTTTGCCCTCTTTAGGGATGAAAACAACCCTCACCTCCTTGCACTTCTTAGGCAGGGCCTGCATGTGACCTATAACCATGGAATCATCTGTTTGGACACTACCTGCATTTCCCCTGAGAGTCGCTGGACTGTATTTCTCACTTTCTCACAGCTGCTGGTCACGTTTTCTACTTCCTTGGTCGTCTCTCTTGGGGTACAGTGATCTTGGCGAATACATTGTTAATAAGCAGTTTTGTATATCCGAGTCCATAGTGGACCACATCCTAGTTCTCCAACAGGGGGAGGGACCAACTCTTGCTTAGGATAACTGTTTCTACTGTTTCTCCTTTCTCCTCGTCTACTTTACCACCCCCCAATCGTGAGTTGTGAGGCTCGAGTTGCTCCTGCGTCACAGCCTGCAGTCTTAAATCTTGCCAGACTTTTGCGATTGCCTTCTCTGCCTTGAAACCAACTTGCGTCCGTGCACGGAGGAGTCTCCTAGATTTCCGTTTAGGAGCTTCTTAGATGGGTTAAGACGCGCCATCTCCACCACCATTATAGGCCCACTGTCCTAATTAACCGGTCTTTCACAACCGCACTGTATAGGCTGCTTTCTGATCGCTCTGTTCCCTAGAGCACTGTCGCTTAGTTGCTAGTTTAGCTAAAGTTCCAGCTTCAGCTTTCTGGGGTTCCGCGACTGCTTTTAAAAAGATGTCTCAGGCAAGCTCTCTATCTCTCTCAGACATCTCCTTTTTGGGTATGTCCCTTAGTTGCTCAAGCAGACGGTGAGCCGCTCTTCAGTCTTTGTATCGCAGTAGAGTACGATAGATTTGTTTGGCTTGTCCAAGTGAACGGGTTTACCGAACCCTGAGTGACTGAAGCCGATAGAAGCCTCCCATTTTGCCTCCCTTCACGGGTGGGCGGTTTGGATTGGTATTTTTTTTTGTTTTGTATTAAAAAAATAGGAGTAAAAGCGATACATTCCCGGGCGACAATGTAAATTGGAGTATGGGAATGTGCTTTTACTCCGAGGTGCACATACTATTTTTTCTGAAATCACAATCAATATTGCGATTTTCTATTTGAAATTGTGTGCTTTCCTAAAACGTCAAAGTGACAACTATAAACCTAAAAAATCAAAAGTTTTGAGCCTTGAGCATATTGAAACTTTTATTAATCATTGAACGACGTAGAAGATTGGGGATCTAAACTTTTAACTAAAATACCTGATAATAAAACTAATAAACCAAGGTCTTTTGTAATAAATGAGACATATAGACATATAGGGAATATTTTTCTCGTACAGTACGGGAAAGTTTGTTGGCTAGCAACGGAATATTGCACCAGATTAGCGTTCTTTGAGGTTAGAAATTGATCCGAGAACATAGCCATTTCCAAGCTATTTCAGAAAAAATAATTTAATTTAACAGCAGCTATAGTTTATTCAGGATCAGTCTGATATTTAGCACTTTGATCCAGTTAAATATGAAATAGGATACAGCAGACTCGTAGCTAGAATTAGGTACAGCTTTCCTCTAGGAAAAAAGTTAATTCCATTCTCCTATTAACAGTGCTATTTCTTTTTATTTTTCATTCTGATCGCTATGCTGATGGGCACTAAGAGTGGTTTCTATTTTATATGCCCGTTTATAGATTTAAAGGATGTAAGTATAAATTATCGCTAGAAGTATCGCTTTAAATGGCTTAGTCAGGATGAACAACAGATTATCTATCTCTTTTACAGACCATGTTTACTTCTTATTTTATCTTTTGTTTTTTAAAGCCTCAGGCGTGCTACTATAAAAAAAATGTCCCGATACCTATTTCTGTAAATGAAAAGATACTAAACAGGTACATTAATTCAAATTTTTTGGAAGCTTAGTCGATGACAAACTAGACCCTGAAACTGAATTTAAAGCCAGAATAGAACAGGCTCGAGGTAATTTTATTCGAATGAGAAATATACTCTCAGACCAACATCTAGATCTTGAACTTTCCTCTCGAAATGTTATGTCTGGTCCACCCTACTATATGGAGGAGAAACGTGGACCCTGAAAACCAACTCGATGAATAAAATCGAGGCATTTGAAATGTGGACATGCCGTAGAATATTAAAGATCCCATATACTGCTCACATGACGAAGTGAATAAGGAAAAAGAGACCAGCTTCACACTGTAAAATATAAAAATCATCATATCTTGGACATATCTTACAACTAATTGTTGAAGGAAAGATTGAAGGGAAGAGATCAATCGGGAGGAAAAAACTGTCTTGGATAAGAAAATAGAGAATAATTTGAAATGGTGATCGCTAACCTCCGTTAACGGGACAGCACTGAAAGAAGATGTAGTTCTAGAACAATAATTTTTTACACTGTTTTATAAAAGCTCTTTGAACTAACATTACCTTAATAAATGTATTGTTGGTAAATATATTCACGCAAGATAAATATCTTTATTATTAAAAGGACAGAATAAAAAATTACTACGGCATTTAACCAAATCATTATTGTTGTCGACAAGGTAAGCTAAAAAAAAAGAGAGCACGATAGTGAATACAGCAAAACGGCTAAAGCAAGAACGTATTATTCAGTGAATATATGGGTGCAACGGCACAAAGTTCAGACAGGAGAATACATTATCAAATCGTATATTAATTTGATTTTAGAGATAGCGTAATGAGAATTTATGCGACCGTTTAGTAGTTTCAATATTTCGTTTTGTACATGTTAGTTAGGATTATGGGCATTTAAGTGTTTTTCTGTGTTTTATATATAAGGGAGTTTTGATATATGGGTAAAAAGAGTTAATAGGTATACAAATAAACAGACTTTAAAAGCAAATATATGAAAATAAATGTAACTTTTAATACCTATTGTTTTTAGAAAATCAATCAACCAAACCTATATTAATTTATTTATATTTTGGTATAGTGAGTCTGGTCTATAATAATATATTTTTAAAAATTTTGATTCTATTCATGTGGTGTTTTGTGTGTATTGTGTTTGTGCCTTTAACATGCCACAGCAAAAGTCGAGTGGGACTCCTAATTAAATAGTATTCCTATAACTTAATAGTATGTTTAATTTTATGTATTACTTAGCACCTACATGTTTATATAAATCAAAACTGGGCTAAAAGTAAAACAGTTCTTTTTACTAATTCGGGATTCAAGTCTGTAGTTTTTACAGGATCACGCTTGCTCCAAAGGTAACCACTTGAACACATTATAGTTTTGGGGATATTTATGAAAAATAAATTAAAATTTACATTTTATTGTGCTTTCTACAAAATAAAATGGTTTATATCTTTTGTGGACTGTATTCAAACAATTAATGAATGTCGATTTCAAATGAAATTTATTTTTAAAATAAATTTTGTTAATCACTTCGCATTAGTGCCGTTCTATTGTTCATTTAAAAATAAAATGTCCATTGCAGATTTATTTGGACGATTCCATTTAAATTATGTTTTTGATGTTAATGTAGTTTGGAAAACAAAATCTGTAATTTAACAATTGCGATTTTACTGATAGCTCCGTTTTATGCTGTAATTAAAGTGTAATTCTTGGTTATACAACAATAAAATGTAAAGTTAAAACAACAAAACAATATTGTAAAAATAATATAGGTACATTAAGCTACATTGTTATGCTTTATGTATAAACATTTGTCAACGAATTTGCAATTGTGATTTTCGACAAATATTTATTTAAAAGTATAACGGCCCATAAAGAAAAATTGAACATTTGTAGTTTACTGAAACAAAAGACAATAATACATATCTATTAATAAAAGAGTAAATATTAAATATTATTATGCTGAACCCAAAAATTAGTGATATATCGAACATAGTCTAAAATAAAAGTAATTCATGGTTTGATTGACCCTCTTAACATCAAATTTGCTAACAAATGTGGAACATAGGACTTTATTTTAATTTTTTTGCATAGGAATAATAATTATTATGTTTTTGCATTTTTCGATTCTCTTTAATTACCCAAGATAAATACAAACTAAGATTTACAAACCTCTGGAATTTATCATATTATGTATGTTATTTCCAAAGTTTTAACAGTTTAAATTGTAGTTTAAAATTTGGAATTAAAAACTTGTAAGTAGCATATTTATTCCGCTGCCCTCGTAACCAAGTTTAATATCCAGAAACATAAAAACTTCTACCTAATACAATAGAGTATAACCGGAGTATATCATTATTATTTGCAGCATCAGACTATTAAATGAAGAGGTAAGTTTCTGAAGGTGTTACAGGAATACGCATCGCAGAAACAGAGAACAAATATGTACACCCGTTCTCTCGGGAACGTGCAGCTGGAAACTATGAAACCTTTTTTAGAAAAACAAGTATTGCGTGAGATACAAAGGTTATACTAAAATTTGTAGCTTCTTATTTATTTAAGTAAATTTTTAAATTTCAACCGGATAGAAGTACAACAATGTGTGTATTTCGTAGATAAACATTGTAAAAGATTATTGTTTTTGTACAATAATCATAATACAAAAGATACTTTGTAATCTTTGTGGGCAACTTATTATACAGTTTTTTATTATTTACATTTACATAACTTAATCCAAAGGATTTTGAATAAAAACAAAAGGCAAAGAAGTGGATCTTGCTCCTTTTCATATATTAGAGAAGCAAGAGGTCTGATAGACCTTTTAGTTCTATCAGCAGATCCTATAGAGCCAGATAGATGGACAATCAGATTTCTGGGTTGCTTAAAAAGATGAATACCCCCACATCCTTGGAGATGTCTCAGATTTTCTCTCCTCCATGATAGAGGTACAGAAGTCCTTCAACGTTCTTCTTTCGGGTAGGGACGAATGATGAAAGAGAAAAATTTTCATTCCTGGGCCTTCTAAGGTACTGTACACTGATGACTCAAAAATATTGAATGGTGTAGGAGGAGTGTACAGCAAGCAAGAACATCAATGAACCTAGGGGGCAAGGAAGTTGGTCAATGCGTAAAAGGTCAAACCCTCAGGTAGCACCTTATATTAAAGCGACAAATTTGCAGCTGAGCAGATCCCGGCTTGAGACTTCTGATGAACAGGTTTGGCTTCAAGTTAGGGCTACACTCTATATTTTAGAGTTGGCTAATTACAAGAGAGGCGCCACACCTTTTAGAAGTGGACTAAAAAATAATTAAGTTGAAAAAGGTAGAAACACCTTGTAAACTGATTAATAAAAGGAAAAGATATAAAATAAACGATCCCCTACAACTCTTATAGCCAAATGATTTTAAAATTAAAATTATAAGAATTCAAAATATATACAAAAAAAAGACAGTACTAATGACGTGGCCTAAACTTATGTAGAACTAGAGGTTGAGAATCCTTGAAGTTGGATCTGTATCCTATGGATAGAAATTCTGAAATTCCTAATGTTTGCTTGTATTTTATTTAAGTGTCATAAAGTGTCTTTGTGTTTTCTTGTTCCTGGGACTGTACTTTGAGTTTCTTTGGGGCTGTAGGTACTTTGAATTTACTTGTTGATGTACTTTAAGTTTCCTTGGGGCTGTACTTTGAGTTTCCTTGGGACTGTACTTTGAGTTTCCTTGAGGCTGTACTTTGAGTTTCTATCAAGAATAGAAATATTAGCAGATGTCAATCGAGATTCTTGGGGATAGCCGAATGGAAGTGGCTAATGGAAAGGTGAGTAGAAATGAATTGAGAAATCCAAGCAGATTGTTACATGTGACAACTTAATTACAGATCCTGGAGTGAAATAGAAGGGATCTCCATTCATGTTTATCCTAATCCAAATTCCAGTTATCCTTAAAATGTAAGGTGTTTAGTACACGACCAGTAAAATTGGTGGTTTAAAAATAAAAATTCATACTGAAATTATCTAGACAAGTTCAAGGTATCACTAGAAGGGATAGAGTAAGGAATGGAACTGTGAGAGAGGAATTTATAGTAGCGCCAATACTAAAAATAAATTTAGAAATAACTATTAAAGTATTTTGGACACCTCACAAGAATGAACAGTGGCAGACCAGTAAAGAAGGCCAAAAGAGCAAGCGACACAGACGAAGACCACGAAAAATTTGCAGTATAAAATACAATAATAGATTTTTTAAAAGAACGAAATAATGCTTCTTAAATTACTGAAATTAATTTTTAGTGAAAGTATGCGTTTTAAACATTTTATTTTACATATTGTGTTTTGCAATAACCATCATTTATTTTATTAGGTATGGATGTTTTTTCATCTAATGCCTATAAGCATACGGCTTTATTTAATACAATTCATTAATCGCTTTAATATTTATCCTACTAAATCAACATTAAAATAGTTCTTTGTTAATTGAATTGAAATACTTACTAATTGTATACTGTTTAAGATAGATCAACATTGGCTTTCATACAAGTGATTAAACATGAATGTATATACATACACATATACATGTTATTAATGTTGAATGTAAGATTACCAGAAATAGTAGCGTTGGAATCTACATCAGCGTTCCAGGTATTCCTTGTCGGCACTTCATGCAATACTGACATAGAAATCGGTGAAATTCATTTTGTGGATGCAGCACATCTAAATTGTGTACCTATGTAAGTGTTCTGCTTACATACATAATATTATTCAAGTTTACCTCTTTTAAACATGTGATATTCGGTTCTACTAAACAAATTACGTTATATTCTATGTAAAATTATTTGTGGAAATTTGTGAATTAACCTTAGTCTAACAAAATTAACCCATAATTAAAATGTTTAATTACACAACATAGTATGTACATGAAAATGGAAAAATTGATACAGTCATCTTACCTAAAAAGAAACAATAATTTTTATTTATCTAAACATTTAATTTTTTGTAATTGTTTTGTTAAGGTAGTAAACCATTTGGTATGAGGCAGTTAATTCCCAGTGATACTCATTATTTATTTAAATTGGTTCTTTGAAGAAAATTTACACATATCAACAATGAAAATAATTGCGTTTAAGCCGTACAAATAAATGCTTGCTTTTATTCAAGGATAATTTTATTATGTGTCTATGTAAGAGTGGCATCAAAGGCGAACTTTAACATGCAATCGAATAATTGATAAAAAAATGTTTTAGACGGAACTACTTAGTAACGAATACATACGATTCATGACAGCTCTAATAAACTAAACTAAAATAAACTAATTTTGTAGTAAAGTAAACAATAACCTCCTTTAAAATGGAAAATTATTAAATTGGAACTGATAAAAAATATTAAGTATATTAATCAGAATAAAAGAAACAGAAACTAGCCAAACATTTTGCTACATTATAAAATTGAACCTGTTTATTCATATGACGTAAATACTACAGTTATGTGAGTTATTTTGAACTACAGCATGTTTTATGTTTTCCTATAACCAATTTTATAGGGTAGGTAATTCTGTATAAATATTAGCAACAGCTGTAAATTTAACATTAAGGTTATTAAAATCACGATGTTAAATAAAATGTTACAGCGCTGTTAAAAATAGTATTCTGAACAATCAGATGTAAAAAAAGAGTTATTGAAAACGCAATTTTACATTGCAGCTAACTTCACTTATATTATGTTAGCCAATATAAATTGCCTGCTTTTAAGGTTTTTTTTATCGTTACATTTATCGAATGATATTTATTATTGGCTATTACCTATATGTTTATTTTTATCATTATAATTTAAAAATTGTATGAATTTGCATCACATTTATAGAATATTTTCCATTTCTATTTATAAATAAAAAAGGAGGATTGTTATTATCAGTAGTTGGTGGTGTAACAATTTCTACATGGGATTTATCTGTTGCTCAAATAATTCCTGACAATTTCTACCTGTGGTTGAATCTATAAAAACATATGTATAAAGAGGATTTATTGGAGACTACACCACAAAATTTATAGCTATAAATGAATAACCATTTTATTAACCCAATCTTCACACAACTTATTTTCTTTTCCAAAGTACTTAGATGAAAATTTTCTAATTTCGGGCATGTACCTAATGCTGTGCAATTAGCTCACTAATTTCAGTTACTTATACACCTGCTAATCGAACTTTAACTGATATTGATCCAAGATTAAATATTAACCACAAAGTACCTATAGATAAACTTAATTTATAATTTATATTTTAAAATATTAATATAGGTACACCTTCAATGCAAATGGTAAGGGGTTTGCATTTCTTGGATGTTTTGCATGTAGCTCAAGGTAATTAATTAATTTCCCAATAATTTCATTATTTAGCCTGTAATAGGCAATGAACAGCCGGCATATCAAACGGAGTTTGTTAATCTTGTAATATTTTTCTTTCTGTTCGCACGTAATTCCTAAAAATATAACAAATATAACAAATTATAACCTAAAATTTGACTTACTTTTTTGTTTTTATATTGCTAATATACACTTACCGTCGGTTAGTGTGCCTTATCTAAACTGGAAAGGAATATTTTTAATTTTGCTTTATTTCTTGAAAATATACAATTACAACATCACAAATACAATGTCAAAGCTTCTAACGTCGAATGTTTGATTTGGTCGGCGTTATTTTAACAGCGAAAATGTTACAATAGGTACATCGATGTAAATTACAGTAAAAGCGTACAGAAAGCATTTTCATAACATCTCTCGACCTTGAATATAATATACAGCAATGTATGTTGTATCGCATATAATTTAGGAGTATTGGAAGGGTACAAAGCGTACATACAAAGTATACGGAGGGAATCACTGCAGCGCTCGCTATGGACAAAATTTCTTCAAATCATGCTCAGATTGTAAAAAAAATATGAAAACGGTACATGACAGTTGTTGTGTTGTTAATTGCAAATAGAGAGGCAGATTAATGCATAGTAAATTTTACAAATTTCCTACTGGTGTTGGAAATGTGGGAAACAAGCAAATACATCCTAGGTAAATGAAGTTAGGAGAAAAAAGTAAGTACCTGGTAGGTATATAACCTAATTCTTTAGTATGCCTACTTGTTTTGTTTGTTATATGGGTAATTTACATTTAGTTTGTTTATCTTTAATTTGAGTATTTCAGTTATTTTGATGACAAATTGTAGGGCACTTCTGCATTTGTTGATGTATACTGTACAACCATCAGTATTCTATAGTCCGTTCATAAATTGTCGATAGTACAAAACGGTCGTAAAAGTCGTAAAATTTGAGTACCTACAGTTTAAGAATATTAATATATTTATTTATTTAAAGTAACTAATGTTTTAATCATATACTCTACGACACTGGTCAGTCATTTCCACTCAAAATACCTATATAATTGGATTAAAAGTTCTATAGCTGTATTGGATTTCTTCAGATACAACGTGGGTTAGTCGAAAACATATCAAACTGCCAGTTTTAGGTTGGTTTTTGTTATTATATCATATTACCTGTCCTCTCTGTATTTCAGTTCTCTAATGAGGGTCAAACTTGCAGTAAACTATCAACAAATTGTGTACGGACTATAAATGCTCTTAGAGATATCAGTGTTCATAGTGGTATTTGAATGTTTCTAATATAAAAATTTGTATTCTTAGTCATGCAATGTCTGGGTGCTGTATACCTACATTGATTATCATTTAATACAATGCCTTAATCAACATAGGTGTAATGGTTCAATTTGCTGATAACAAACATAACTAAAAAGTAACAATATCTATAAAGATAATTTAATATTTAAATTAGGTAGGTACGTTTTAAATTTCGTTCACTTAATATGCAAAAATGTTTAACATAAATTATCTAAATACATTATTTTTAACTGAATTAATCAACAAGTTGCAGTAAAGCAGCACATCCGTTTTCTTGTGAAACGGTAAGCTTTAAGAAATAAGAACAATTTTTCAAGCAATTTTCAAGTATAGCGTATTCGCAAAACAGACTCTTTTAAATTAAATTTTGTGGTTGATCCTGTGCTCTTAATAAAATTGGATTACTTAAAGTACCTTTTGCTTTGATAAGTTTAACATAAGTGAGTAATCTAAGGAAAACAATGAGTTTTGGATGTATAATTAACTTTGGAAAAGGTTACGGTTTATAAAGTTTCAGCCGGTCCCACATTAAAGGAGAAAACTTGACGGATAGCTCAAAGACTATGAGAACTGAGAATATTCTAAAATTTGCATTCAGACGTTCTTGTTTACCACGAGCGTTCTGGTTAGAGATTTATTCTCTAGATTTTATTAAATTTTCTTTTAAATTTTATGCAAGTGTTATTACCTTATTAAACTATTTCTTACAATAAAAAAGGTTATACAAAAGTATAGCCCAATATTGCTTGGTACTACATTTTTGTAAACGAATGTTATTTAATTTCTCCACAAAAGTTTTTGTTTCCTGGACTACATGTTCATTATTCATCTTATTGCCTTAATACTTTTATTTGTATTCATCTGAACGATATTTAAATATGTAAATTATTCACAGACATCATTTTGTACTGCATAGGATTAAAAGGATCTCTGCGGCAACGAATTAAATCCCATTGACATGCAGGAAGAACGAGGCAATAATCAAACTGTGAAGTTGCAGTTCTGAAATATTCCTCGAGAATGATCCCTATGTTTAACTATAATTTACATTAATAGCAGTGGAATCAAAGTTATTTATCTGAAAAAAAGGTAGCAAAACTGAAAAATTCTCAAAATGCAATTTCAACAATAAGTAAATATTGCAATATGCTATAATAATAATAATTATAATGATAATACATGAATATTTCCGAAAAATTCGTTTTTTTTTCTCCAAAAATTGTTGTTAAAATTTAAATTACAATACTCGCGCCAAAAACGCTGTCTCTGCTCCGTGTGATGTCACTAACAAGTATACAGTATACCTTGTCCAGTATAAATATAAGTGCACGTCATCAAAGTGGCCAAATCGCTCTGTTCGTTTGACTTCCTTCGTTCGTTTGCTAATGTCAAAAAGTATCATAGTATTCATAGGCAGCCAATTATTACAAAGGATAAATAAATACTTTAAGAAAGGTTTCGTAATTAATTTTGTATTAAATTCAACTCGTGGGCTTATAAAAAAAACTTTAAAAGATCATAACTCGTGCCAGAATATTTTATATGTTGGCACAATTGCGCCATGTTGCCGCGGTCAAACATGATTTATCAGATGAAATTTTGAAATTTGCGCGCATTGCATTGACGTATCTGGTTTCTGAAATTTTTTGTGGTAACCTCCAGTCGTGTTTTATTTTGCTCATTTAATTGTATTATTTGTGCGTTGTTAAAAAACTGTTATTCCAATAGCAAATATGCCTAATAAAGTAAACAGCCTCTGCAAAGAACTTGTGGCTTCATTAATCGTTTATTTTGAACAGGAACGTGACAACAATGGCCCATTGCTACCTTTGAATGCTGCAAGAGAAGTAAAAATAAGGTTTGTTTGGGCTATCACACATAACCTTTTCTTTCTTATTATCTGTATAAGTAACCTATCTTAATTTTGTACTCAAATAAAAAGAAGAATATTAGAGAAACCTCGTTTGATATTTACTAGATTCTAATACTATTTTAAATGCTTGGCAACATAGTCCCGTTTTGACAGCTGTGACGTGCACCTATATTTATACTGGACAAGGTATACAATGATATACTAATAACAAGTTACTATTATATCATTGTAAACATACTGTTTGTTCTTTATTGCTACACTGAGTTCATACTGCACTGCACTGAACGGAGCTAGTTATTTGTTAGCAAGTATAAAGGAAGCCGATCTATTAGTTACAAAAATTCTTTTATAATCCGTGTAATGTAAATAATTCATGTAACGTTATAATATGGTTTGCTACTTACTTTATGCTCGGGACACATTTTAGAAGTGGTTTTACGCTAAATTTTCAAAAGGGTTTTACAACATAACCTTTAATATATAATAAGTAATAATTTGTCAAACTTCGGCGCAAAGCGACACAAAATGTCCTAGCTATTATTTTTTCAATTTTAACCAATGTATAGGACGATTTATGAGCGATTTATTTCAAACATTCGTTCAAATTAATTGAAATATAATTATGCAATCCTCGAGCAAAGCTACAAAATCATCTCATTTTTTTGAGGTATTGATAAAACTGGATTAAAAAAGTATTTCATAAAATAATATCTTTAAAATGAGTGATTTACAATGTAAAAGAAAAGAAATGTAAGCAAAGGTTTTTTTTTTAATTTACTTATTTTTAATTTTTCCATTTTCATAAATATTGGCAATAAAACTGAATATTTCAATTAAAAACTACTTAAACTCATTAAACTACTACTCATTTAACTAAAAAGCATAATGTTGGAACAGCCTCGGGTCTCGACTCTCAACTATTTTCCGCTTTTTGAAAGGTAATTTAACAACTACTGATGTTAAAGATTCCATTTAAATCAATCTTCTGAAAAATGTCTAGAACAAATTCCTGCCTTATTTAAATTTAAATTGACTGAACGGCAGCAGCCATTTTGCTACAATTTCTTAAAAATATCGTCTTTAGGAAACAGGTGAAATGATATATTTTGGTTAAAATCATTTGCTTTATTAACACTATTACAACCAAATATTAAAGAATTAATAAGCGATTAAAAAGTGCAATAAAAAATGTTTAAAAAACATAAAAAATGGTTACTTTGGGCTAATCCGGAAAAATCTCTTTTTTTTGTAAAATACTTAATAATCAGAAGAAAAAGAACATAGAATTGCTTTTAAATTCAAGTTGTGGGCTTAAAATTCATTTATATTATTTAAAAACCTACTTTACATGACATTAAACGTCAACATGCATACATCCCAAGGAAATCGGCCCTCCACCTTATGGCCGGCCGCATCGAAACATCACTGGAAAAAATCACTGGTAAAAATATCCGTATCCTTACGGATAGCAGACAAGTGCTATTAGCCCTGAATAGGCCACGGATAAGTATAATAAATTTTTGACGTTGCAACTACGCATATTTGGATACGTCACATAAAAGAGGCATCATACAACTCTATGGTTAGGGCCCGTATGCACCAACAGTCGGTTCTGATTCAACCCAATCAGAGGTTAAATCCATATTTGGCCATATCCGGCTGGTTACTAAATTCAATCGACGTTTCATAACCTCAATTTACTTGATATTGTACATATTCTGTGTGTTTTTTTTAATTAAGGTATTACTCCTAGATAAATAGGTATTAGTGATTATAGAAAATACAATCATATTTTGCAGCTCTTCTGGTAGAGTCTAACATTACATTTTACATTGTAGGTATATTAAGTAATTTAAATTGCTTTTTTTTGTAAATCATTTTTTGTTTTGCAGAGGGTGGCATTTAATCACTGTTTGTCAAAGCAAATATCATAAATATTAATTCCATAATTTAATGCTAACGAGCTAATTGGCAGTAGCAAAACCAGAATATTTCATAAATTCTAATGTACAGTAATTTTAAATTGGTTGCGTTAAATCCGATAAATAATTTAAATATTTGAATTATTGATAATACCTGCTTTATGATGAGCTCTTTTCATTGGTATTTATTATGCTATTATTGTTTATCTACTTTTTAATATTTACACTGCAAATGTATCTAGATTATACATGAATAAAAAATTAATTGGCTTTTTAAAAACTCTCCAATAAAGAATTTATATGTTTTTATTACATCCACACAATTTGGTTGGCAAAGTTTCAACAAGCCAAAGAGAATAACGGAGTTTCAAATGTATACATATTGGTGAAGTAACAAAATTTTCTATTATCTTTCTGAAGAAGCTTTAAAATACATTTCACCGAAATAAAAGTTCTAAGAAATTGCAGTCAAATGGTTTAAACATAAAAATACAACTGGAATTTCTTTTGTAAAAGACTCCGGCTTCACCAATAAAAGTGCAAATCGTGTTTAAACATGGAGATCATACCTGATATCATTCGTCTGACTGCAACTTCATTGTTTGATATGGAGCTTTTCATGTGCATGAAGCAGTTTGTTATTTATTGTCGACATAAATAAATTTTTAATTTGTTTGGTTTATTTTTTCAGCGTGTGTACGAAATTTTTTATTTTAAAAGTATCGAATTTGTTATCATCATAAAGCAAAATTTATTTTTAATCTTAACAGAAAATTAAAAATAACTAACAGAGAGTTTGCGGTCAGTCCTTTTACGTTAGACTCCTATTTTACGTTATACTGTAGTGTATCGTAAAATTTGTAAATTTGCGATTATCGTTCCTTAAAAATGAAGGTTGCTGTCAGATGCCATATGATATGTCAGAGATATATTACTAGTGCAATTCCTTGAAAAATCTGATTGTGTATAATAACATTGATGTTGAAGATTTCCTTCGATATACTGCTTTACAGAAAGCAGTCGAAGAAAGAAAAATACTTGATTTTACAATTAAATTTAATTTATTATCAGTGCAGGGTAATAAAAAAATAGGACATTATTGAACTCCATAAAGTTTTGCAAATACCCAACAGGATTAAACTAATGATCAACTAACAAACCTACTAATATAGACAACAAACTCAATGTTGAAAATTCTGACTTTTTTATGGCGCCATCTGCGTGGTTGGGGTGAAAACTAAACGAAAGCGGCAATATTTAAATCTAGTTATTGGTTACCCTCTGTAAATCATTTGGGATAAATAATTGTTGAAGTTGTTTTAGAAATTGTAATACTTCTGGATTTTAAGAAATTATTTCTTTAAAAAAATGATTGATATTTCTAATGTAACTAGCTATTTTCCACCTTTCCTTGAAAATAAAGGAAACCCAACTCATCGTCACTATTTTCTGAAGACGATAAAAAAGTCATGAGCATCAAAAACTCTTCGCTATTTTTTGAACACTACCCGCCATATTTGCTCTGCATCTGTTGATCTGACCCTCGATCTCAGATCGACTCCGATCAACCCGAGAGCGATCCAGTCGATCAGCCGAACAAGAAAACCGACCATGCTCGCTGACCAATCAGGCCAACCGAACATTCTCGGAGCACTCTGAGAGCGACCCAGAGCACCCAACCGAAAACACACAGTTCGCCCTAAAAACGTCCGTTGCCAGTGCACAGTAAAAACTGGGGCAGTGCAAGAGCAATTTCAGTGCGCATCGAGGGCGCACTCAGATCACTTTTTACGAATCTCAAAAGAAAACGCTATTAGTGTTGTATGGGTCCACACCACACATAATACAACTAAACACAAGGTATGATATCTAGCGGTTCAAAACTCGTCAAACTTGCGCACGTGACGTTACCTTGTGAGTTTTTATAGTACGTTTCAACGTTAATATATAAGAATTTCATATTTATTTTATTACTTAAAACTTTTATTTGTTCGTCATTACATTATTTATCAAAACAAAATTCAGATTATATACCTTGTCCGGTACAAATGCGGTTGCACGTCATCAAAGTGGACAAATCGCTCTGTTCGTTTAACTTTCTTCGTTCGTTTGCTACTGCCAATCAGTATGTTTATTCACTGTAAACTTGGTAAATATTGAAATTCGTAAAACACAAGTTATTACAAATGATAAATAAACTGTTTTGTAATTAATTTTGTATCAAATACAACTCAATTCAACTTAAAAACTTTAAAAGAACATAAATCATGCCAAAATATTTTACATATTGGCAAAATTGCGCTATGTTGCCGCATTTAAATAAAAGAAGAATATTAGAGAAACACTTAAAACAAAATAAGGAGAAACATCGTTTGACATTTACTAGATTCTTGGCAAAATAGTCCCGTTCTGACAGTTGTGACGTGCACCTATATTTACACTGGACAAGGTATATTAGCCAGCTAGTATTTATTCATTGGACATTGGACAGATCGGAGTAAAAAGTGTATGTATTACGTTCTTATTTTGATAACAGCTACGTCCGCTGAATGTGTCCATTGATTTGCCATTTCTGCGAATTTGACCTAAGCTACACCTTTAAATTGATGACAATATTATGTCACGTTATTAGAAACGTTACTGTCCGCCATTTTTTGAGAAATGTCAATATTTTTGTATTGAATATTTTTTGCTTTTGTAAAGTTTTTAAGGTATTAAAGTGCTATATAGGGCATTCGCGCGAACACAAGCTCGCTCGCCTAGTCGAGGAAGTTTGAATTTTCAAATCAGTTTGATTTTGGTCAGACAATTAATAACTGCACAGTTAAACTAGTGGAAGTTTAGTTTAACTGTGCAGTTATTAATTGTCTTAGTAAGATGAACTTCCAAAAAGTAGAGGTTAACACAATCAATTTCATTGATTTTGGTCGCTTAGTCGCGGGTTCTGCTTCGAAATTTGTTCAATATTTTTATAAAATGGCTCCGTAAATTTTGTCTGATAAACAGACAGAACAATAGGGTTTTAGATTCTGTTTACAACCTTATAAATACTTAGTACTATATGAACAAACAACGGCATACTAGTTTTTTAATTTTAATTGCATACATAAAGCAAAAATAAAAATTTTATTTTGTACTTTTTGAATATTGCGCCATTTCAAAAATTTCGTCACAGATGCTCGAAGCGAAGTTAGGTACAAGTTTAATGTCAAGTGTATGTCATAGGTTTACCCTTAGAGCAAAAAGATACAGGAAGGAGTATATGCAAAATGACCTTGAGTCCAGAAAGAGCCTGCATATGGCGGCCAATAGGCATGATGACTGATTTTTAAAAACTGATCCACGATGTTTTCACGTATATACTTTATCTAAGATAAATGTTATTTTTGCAAAAAAAGAGTTTTTAAATAAGAAATTTACTTTTTAAAAATGCATTTTAAATTTGACGCTAAAACGCTAAAATAGTAATGGCGTCTATCTATGACATCATCGATTCGTAATTACCCAAGAACGATAAACATTTACCAGGATTGCCTAATCGGGCTGATTTGTCCGCCAGCTGTGTGACGTCACTGCAGTCCTTCATTATAACGTTTACCATATAAATGCATGGAAATAATAGGAATTAGACAGTATTTTTATGATTTCTGTAATACTAACGTACCACTATTTGGATTTTTAAGATTAAACACTCATAATTTATAATAAATATTCCCATAAAATCGTTTTAATACGGCCGAGGACTGCAGTGACGTCACGTGCGATCGATTTTTTGGCGAACGTACGTCTTATGGGATTAAGCAATCCTGGTAAATTTTTTATCATTCTTGGTAAATACCATTTATACTACACTGCGACCCGTGTGATCTGTGGATTCTGTGGTAAAAACGTCAAACTTCAAACATTTTGCAGGTTAAAAGAGGGTGGTTGAAAAAGTTTATTTTGTTTTTACTTATTTTGTGCGATTATAATAGTTATCATAGTCATGAATCCTAATGTGTATCGATGGTGTGCGGTTCCGCAATGTAAGAATACATCAATAAAAACCCCGAACAAAATATTTGTTTACGTTCCAATGTCAATGTCAACAATATTTACGAAAGTACGACGTCACTCTCTTCTGATTGGTGTTTCAGCTAATATGGCGGATTGTTAAAATTAGTGCTTATATTTTTACTAAAATAAATGTAATCACACATGTAATATAAAAATGAGTAAATTCTTTAGAATCTCCGTATCTTATATAATTATAACAAATCAATTTTAGTGATTTTTACTGACTGTCATCATGCCTTTTGTCAATTTAAATTTCCGTTTCCATTGACGTACCGAAAAAAAATAAACATTATATCAAGGTTTTTAAATTTCAACCAATCAAGTTTATGAATACAATTAGTGTTTTAAATAATTCAGTATTTATAAGAACCGAATGATACGCCTATGCGTTCATTTTTGACATTTATATGCAAATATTGATTTGACAGTATACTGTAAACATAAACAATGAGTCATACTAGGAGCCCAGTATCAGTGACATATCTGTATTGCAGATTGCATAAAATCGTGAAAATTTTCTTGTTTTTTCTTGTTTTGGCAAATTAAGCAAATAAAAAATAAAAATTATGCAATTATATGGAAAACAATTAAGTAAGTCTAATTAAAAACATAAAACAAATAGGATCATATTTCGAGTTAAACACCCTATTGATAAGTGCAGAAATGATCCGTTATATGGAACAAATGGTCTCCATTATACAAAAACAGATTGGCCGTAGATAGAGAATGGGATGCTATTGCGGCTGCAAACCTTTTTAAGTCGCTCAACAATATAATCAAACGTTTCTACCTTCATTCTTGTGTATCTAACAAACAAGACTGGATCCTGTCTTAGTTCTTTATAAAGATGGTAAAACTCGCCAATTTGTATTCTACTTTGATGTATGGCATGTTTGTAAGGACGCCTGGCTTTTTTTTAACGCACGAATGTATTTTAGATCGTCGTTCACTCCCGCGATCAAAATTTCTTGGCAATTAGGACCCAGGCTTAGGTGGCTTATCGTATATTGCAATGTGGACATGATAAAACATATAATAATGAATCTATTTCCATTTGCGTCAAACTTAAGATTCTATTAATCGTTTAAAATCCTTTCTTGATTCCACTTTATTAAATCTCCTTTTAAAAATAAATTTAACCGGTCCTGTAGAACAAAAAATAAATTTTTCTTTGCAGAAATGGTACTTATGCATTGTTAATGAAACGACGATAGGAACCGGTGATTCCGAATTTTAAAACCAAGTTCATTAAGAATAAAGAATACTCGAATTGAGTGCTGCCATTGCTGCTAGTCCTTAAAAGTCCCTACTTCCCTGGCCCTGTGCCGTTCTTTGAAAACTTGAAGGATTTATGAATACACAAAGTGGTGTCGAATGATTATGGACCCACGAATTCGAATCACTATAAGTTACTGCAGTATTATACGAGGGGAAAAAGCTGCTGTTAATGAAGAAAGCACATTTAAACTTTTATTACTTTTCAAAAGTTTTCTGGCGAATTTTAGCTTTAATTGGTTTCCGGAAAAATGTTGCTAATAAGAATGTTCGTAGGCCAACACCTTCAAAAAGTGATATGTTACCTAAGTGATTAATATTGAACGAAATTTATTGATATTTCAAAAATATTTGAGTGCGTATAGGAACAATTTTTTTGATTAAATTATTTTGTTAGTACAAAATACTTAGTTTAACATTAGAATAAAGTATGACGTTAATTTATTACAGCTCTACATTTATTGTGTATACTCAAAATAAGATTGTGGATGTCTTGTTTCCCCATTCGATTATCAGAATGTCCACAACTATCTTCGCTGCTCAGGGCAACCTTGGTAAACGGTCTATTCAGTAGGCCATCAAGAAAAGGGTTATACTCTCTGCAATACGCAGATGATCTAGCATTTGTGGTCAAAGGACAATTAGCTAGCATATTTTCAGAGCTCACTCCGAAGTCAGGCATAATCTCTGACCAGATGCTGACATGGAATCAAAAGGCTTGGGAGATATAGACGGATATGTGGGAAAACATGGGGACTCATCCCAAAGATGAACCTTTGGTTATACCCGAGAATCATAAGACCAATATTGATCTAGAGTTCGGGGATTTGGTGGACAAAAACCCAGCAGTTTAAGCTATTCAAATCCTTAGTGGAGTTCAAAGGCAGGTCAGTCCCCAGTAAGCTGTGGGCAACATACTGACTAAGAGAAGTTATACCAGGAAATAAAAATAGACCCAGTTGTAGTGCCAAAAAAAGAGTTCTGGGAACCAGATCACCCATAGGTGGTTTTGGTACACTGACGGCTCCAAAACCACCATTGGTACAGGGACTGAGCTATGCGACACAAACCAAGAACAGTCTGACTATGTCTAAGAAAGGTTGCAACTATATTTTAAAATTGCTGCTATACAATGTTGCGCTGTGGAACTAAATAATAAGTGAATCAACATAAACTAAGCTTTTAATCTAGTTTTTGAAGATTGGCATTAATTGTACAGCTGCTATTGCCAGCAATATGTATTAATAGAGTTGTTGATGGATTTACAGTGTTCTCTGTAATCGCGGAAGACGTATGACTGTCATGTAGCACAACAAAAGTTTGGCTCCTTTGGATCATTCTTGCAATCTTCTTTTTGCCTTCAATAGATTCTTCTATATACTTTACTGCAACTGAAGAACTATTCCATCCACTGTGCTGTTTTAGAACTTTAAGGTCAGCTCCAGCATTGGCCAACGACGTTGAGGATGTCCTCCTGAAGCAATGACCTGTATACTTTTCTGGTTGGTCTAGTTTTAAGAACTGAGCTGTTTTCTTAGGTGCTCTGCCAACAGTATGTATACCAGCTCTTTGAGACAGACATTTTCCTTGTCTATAATCCACCAAAAGAGCTTTCATGGAGACGTGTTGCCGTTGTGAAGGTTGGCCAAAAAGGGGTTTTTGTCTGGTTAATCTTAACTACTAGCTGAGTACCCGTATCCTCCACATCACTAACTTCTAAATTATAGATCTCTTCCCTTCGGCATCTCTTCCCTTCCCTAACCTAACCTAACCTAACCTAACCTAACCTAACCTAACCTAACCTAACCTAACCTAACCTAACCTAACCTAACCTAACCTAACCTAACCTAACCTAACCTAACCTAACCTAACCTAACCTAACCTAACCTAACCTAACCTAACCTAACCTAACCTAACCTAACCTAACCTAACCTAACCTAACCTAACCTAACCTAACCTAACCTAACCTAACCTAACCTAACCTCCAGCAACTCCAAGTAATGTCATCACTTTGAGTAATAGATATTCTTTATCTGGAGCGTCCCTCATGAAGCTTTCAATTTGTTCCTTTGTCAGCTCCTTCGACTGGTTTGGCTGATGGTCTACATTTTGTTTTTTCAAAAAAGCTATCAACTTTGGGAAACGATATATTGACATTCTCATTAACCATAATAATTGATTTTACTATCGAGTATTTGGACCATAATGAAGAATAGTTGAATGTTTTGGCTGAAAATTTAAACTGTTGAAAGGAATATTCTTTAAAAAAATGTTCTTACCACTTCCAAAAAATAAGCCAACATCACATTTTCATCAGCACATCAAATTGTGTTGTTCACGCCAGTTGCAAAGAGTTTATATTCTTTTTCATACCTTTTGGCAGATGACTTAACTGGAATGATTTGCCCTATCGCTTTCGCAGTTTTCTCAGCAATTTCATCTAAATTCAGATCCATTTTCTCCGCAGATATTTCGTGTGTGCAGAAAAATTCAATATGACTGCCTTTATTTACATTGTTACTTGGTAACCGCTGTTCATTTTTTATTTATAAAGCAACCTAACCTAACCTAACCTAATCTAACCATGTTAAGAATAAATCAAGTAACATAATTTTTTCACAGCAGTCTACATGACCTCCTAATAAAATGATCAAATATCTCATTTCAGTTTCATATTTTATTGCGTTAATACCAAAGGCAGTATGAAAAAAATATAGTATGATACACGTCCGTGAAGTGATTATTACGGTACTCGATTAGATATTCTTGACTTATCTATCTCGTATCGTAATAAGTCACTTCCCGAACTTGTAACGTAAATAACTATTACTTCACTAACCATCTTTACAACAGTTGAGCAACTACCGATCAACGCACCCGTCTTAAACCATTTGAAATAAAAAAGACAACAAGAAAAGAGCTCTTTGAATTAGTATCGAACCATTTCTGGGTATCAAAATATATAGAATTCTAAAAATTATTACCATTACCTGAATTTAAACAGGTAATAATTTGTACAAAAGAAATATTATTTACCCTACTACATACTTTTTCAAATTAATTACAATTAAAATTTTTTCTTTCTCTAAATTATTAAAATTGGGTATTGTACTGCAGCCTATATACATGCAACATGAACATGAAGGTATTATTTGCCAAAACTATTTGCTGATTTACGTTTTAATGAATTTATTTTCTGGGTTGACTTATGACTTTTGCAGTAGGCAAAGGAATGTTCATTTTAAATATTTCAGTGCCCAAAGTTGACAAATGTTTTAGTAACAAAATAAATTATGGTGCTTACCCAGCTTGTTTTTTTTAATTATAAAACATTTTAACGCATCCAAACAAAATTGTCCGCTGCTGCTCTTATTCTAATAAGGGCTGTTTACAGATTAACGAACTTGCTATAAAGAAAAGTTAATGATTCGCGTTTAAGTATTCGAGACCCGGGTCGAAATTTACTAGACAATTCATTGTTTCATTAAATCTTTAAATATATAAAGGGATTTCTCACAACAAATACAAATTAGAAGCATTTAGGGTTCATGTTCTACTCGAATCCCGTTCTTACTGTTTTAAGTACCTCTTTCGATACTAAAATTTCGAATTGTTTTAAATATTTAAATGGCTGTAGTATTTGCCTTAAGCTTTCAATGATTTTAAGTAGAACTCATATTTTGTATTATTTATTCGGCAAATGGACTCTACACCTATATATTAATGATATTCCATTTATTTAATCTATAATAACAGTTGCAATTTAAATCAAACCAATTTAACAACAATTACTTAAAAACCAACAAACTCGTACAATTTAATTTTTCTTGCAAATACTCAAACGGGAAAATCTGGAAAGTGACAAATTTTACAATTATAGTTTTTTAGCTAGAAATTAAATAATAAGTATGTGTTTTTTTCAATTCAAAGAGAGATATATAAATTTCTGTTATAGATTTCTAATCAATTGTGAAAACAAAAAGCAGTCTAAGAAAATTTCCTGGAGACACGGATTTTCAATAAAACTAAATAAAATAAAACAATAAACTTATATGCAACCAAATCGATTATTCTTTAAAAAAGTATAGACGATTTCTTAAAGACAATCTGCTAAAATAATTGTGCTAAGATTTAAAACTGCAATGTATTTTTTTAGTTGACTCTAGTAATGTAAATGGGTAATAATGTATTTATGTTTCATGACGGCTATTAAAACTGATAAAGATTTGTTAAACGCTGTTTTATGACTTTGTCTTGATATATTTCCCTCCACAATAGACTGTTCCCTTTACTTTTAGAACTAAACTTCCGTGTGATTCTTGTTCCTCACATATCCTGCTACAACATCTACACATACCTTCAATTCTCTTTTTCAACTGATTACTAGCAGTTCCATAAAACTATTTCCGATAATAAGCCGTTCACTTTTCCCTCACTGCCCAACTTCTCCCTTTTCTTCCACTTCTCCGTGCCTTCTTTGTCACCTACATCGGCAAACGATGAGTTTCCAAGCGAACTAATAAATAAAGCATTTGTGCCCACTAATAAATACTTATTTGATGCTGGTTGTATGGCCTTGATGAAAGTTAGTAACTGTAACGGTTCCAGGGATGGTAGATTATCTTCTGCAACTTCAAAGTGTCCTACAATCGACACTATCCTGTTTGTTCAAGTTTTAGTTTCCTACTCTATTTTCGAAGGTTACTTGTTAGAAACCCTGCAAGAATTACGAGATTGGTTTTATTTAGATTTATTAGAGCCTTAGACCTTTTGGTATTGATGGTTTGAGGAGTGTCTTGGATTGTCTCATCCTTAGAAGATATCTCCTCTATTCTGTTTAGCTCAGATATGCAAATAGTCTTACCAATGCCACAGAAATGTTCTGGCTGTACGAACTGGGTGTTTGAACCCTTCCTTGCCAGGTTATTGGATTCTTCATTGTGTAGCACACCTATTTGCCCTAGCAACCATGACAAAGTTATATTTCTTTTCTTACCTCACGTGTTAATATACTCCAGACACTCTATACTTGCAATATAAGATTCTCTCATCTAATCCACGATGACCATTGCCAAACAAATTGCATGCACTACTGTAAAATGAACTATAGATCAGAAATGACCTTAATGCTACTTTTAAAAAATAGTTAAGGAGTTATAAAGACATAATAAGACAGCTTATATAAACTCTAAGTATTAATCATATTTCCCTAGATAACTTTGTAGAGTTTGTAGAGTCTTAAGAAGGTTTAGAGAAGATGGAAGTTATAATAGAAGACCAGTTCCAGAACGTCCCAGGTGCAACTGCAAAATGTTCTCTCTGGAGTCTGTAAACCCAATTGAACATGTTTGGGACTACCTGGACAGGCGTATAAGGACTCGTAATATCGCTCCAGACAACCTTGATGAGCTGGAAAATGTTTTAATAGAAGAAAGGGCAAATTTGGATTTGGACTACATAAGTGACCTGATAAGAAGCCGCCTTCCACGGAGAATGAGAGATATTAGAGCCAGAGGTGGCAATACCAGATACTAAAATGTTAAATTTATCGTTTAAATTTTTTATTTTGTAACTTATTTGATTTTTCTAGAATAATTTTAGTTTTCATTTCTTTCTTCATAAATTACTTTTGCGATATTTTTTGTGACGAGTGTACTTACAAGATTATTTTCTTCTAACAACATATGCATATTTTACTGAAAGATTTAAATAATCCAAAATCTTTATGTTACGGTGTTTACTCCTACCAATGTAAAATTTTCTAATAATTATAAATTATGACCGATGAAGGGTTGCCTGTTGTATTGCAACAAACAATACCGTTCGTTTTCCTTTTTTTATACAACAATTACACAGCCTTAAGCATCTAGGTTTGTTCCTAAGAGTTTATAAACACTAGAGATAGTATAAGAGAGAATGTGTTACCAAGATAAAACGGAAATGTTTACATTGAGGCTCCTAATGCCACAGACTTGGCGCTGTTGCCAGATTTTTTTAGAATTATAATATACAAAGATTATACCTACGAGTATAATACACATTCGTAAAACACTGTTGATCACTACTATACAGAACTATTTTCTGTTAATCATAACTTGATCTTGTTTGTAAGATGTAATTATTACTTTTAAATACAACTATGTATAAATTTAGAAATAAAAAAAGTTTTAACTACGCCATTGGATTTCGAAGCTATTCTCAGTAGTCCTCATCAAAACAAAGTTGCGTTATGTTGTAAAAAGTAGCTTTATATAGATTCCCCATAAGTCTATCTCTTTCACACGGCCTCTAGTGTTTATAAAAGCTCTTTGGTTTGTTCATATAAAAAATCATCGACGAGTTTCCATGTTTGTGAATATAACAGTATATAATTAATAATTTGGTTTTTGTTAAACTATTTTCACTAAAAATAACTGTCATATTATGTAGATTAAAGTTAACTTTAAAGCTAAACTAGAGAAATAAATTGTGTTTTTCTTGCAGATTAACTCATTTAAACTGTTTTTTCACCTATGGAAATATAGTTTGTTCGCGAAAAAGTATAATCAATAAATATAGAATTTAAAGTTAACTGAGATCTAGTGTATGGCTAGGTTCTAGACCTACATTTTGCACGTTGGCCTCAATAGTTGATGAACTCCTTTACTGAGCAAAATCCGGTCAAATTTAAAGGTTTGTTCATAAAGTTTTAAGGTAATCGTAACAATTAAATGACCCAAGTTCCTTTCACCGACAAAAGTTCCAATATAAATTTCTTTCAATTTATTTTCTCGATTTTCTATAAAAATACGACTATGACGTAGGCAGCTTTCTAAATGGGTTTGGAAAGTTGAAATATAGGCAGGACCGTTTTCCATTTAAAAATTAAAATATGGTATGGTAAGGTTTTTCTCTTTTAGGTATTTGGGTTAAAGTTTTACCCTCTAACTTTATATAATAAAATGTAAATACCCGCTTTTTGCCCTGCGTTTCAATGACACCAAACCGTATCTATATTAATTCTGCAGGTGAAGTTTAAATTAAAAAAATCTTTTAATAGATCATTAAAAATTGTTTAAGAATTAAATAAAAATAAGAGGTATAATAAATATATATCGGGCCGGATTTAAAACAAAATATAAAACGGAATTTTAAATACATCGTCAATATTCTTGGACCCCCTTGTGTTTGTCAAAATAAGACACTATTATTATCAGTCAAGAAATGTATTTAAATGAATATTGGCTAAATTAAATTTTAACTAAACAAAATAAATTCAAATGAAAAATATTGTATAATAAAATAATGATTATTGAAATTTGAAATATAGAAAAAAACTACTTTTTTTCATAGCTAATAAAGTGTTGCTATAACAACTATTTTGAGTAGATAAAGTATCATGGGCCAATTAATTATTTAAGTATAAATAATCAAATTTCTATACCTAGTTTATAATTTTATTTTGAAAGAATGTATAAACCAGCTCTGGCTATAAAACGTTTGAAAACCGAGGAAAGTTTTCTATGCTCTTTTTAATTTCTAGATGCCCTTTTCTGTGTGCAGTCAAGACATTTGTAATTAATGATGATATTTCTACAGTTTTCGTTTGGTGAGAAGTAACTAATTTCTCAATTAGTGAACTTCAAAATTATTAATTGACCAGAGAACAATATTTCTATTTCTAAAAGAAGGAAAATAAGTTAGTATTTATTATTTTTGTGTCGCAATTATCTAAGGTAGAGATATAGATATAACCAACAGACCGAAGAAAAACATCATTATTTTTATGTTATTAAATCACATACTAATAATAGTAATAATAAATTAAATAAATAAGTAAATAAAAATGTACAAAATATGGGACAATAATTGTCATTTCGAATTAGAGATTAAAACAGAATAGTTCATAAAAATACTATGGTTTAAATATAATAATTGTTTAAAAAGCAACAAGAACCAAAAACAATATATAAATATTACATAACATTATATTAAATATAACTTTAAATAAAATATTTTGATTGGACTGGTTCGACAATTACAATGTATACATTTTATCCTACATGTTCTTATATTTATTTTTTATCTGTTGGTTCGTTTGAAAATGTTTGTAATTTTATATTTTGTTTTAATTGTGGTCCTAGTAGCTATTATTGTTTTTCCATTAAGAATAAAATTCTGTGACATAGACTTTGGGTTTTTCATTTGGTTTCCCATTAGTCACATTTGAGATATGGATGGTTTACTTCCTTCTTCTAACAGTTTGACTATATATCACTCTTCCGGTAGCATGCCAAAGAAGCTGTTAATTCTCGAAGCAGTAAATGTCTCGTTTCTTCTTGCAGTTACAGCTATAAAACGGTCTTGAGCAGGAGGTGTAGATCGTTCTCGTCCTCCTCCATGCCTGTACGCTGCAGACCCAGTATCCAAATATCGATTCCATGCACGACTGAACACTTTGGGACATTTAACCGTGTAGTAACTTCTTCTTGACTTAATCCTTCGTGTATCCAACGTACTAATTGATCGAGTTGCACTCGCCGTAGCGCCATTTTTTTTTAGGTTAACAGATATATGGACTACAATAACAATGGCGAATAGCAGTGGAAAACTGCAATACGACATAGAAATATTAAAGATAAACATGAAAATAAACGACGATAAAGCAAAACGAAAAAGGCACATGACAAGATTGAATGGGAAGAAGCTAAAATAAGAGCTTTTTGAATACTTAGGAACAGTCATAGAAGAAAATGAAAAACAGGACCAAGAAATAAGCGAGAGATTGGGAAGAGCAGGAAACATATTTAATGCATTGAAGACTACATTTCTAGATAAAAGAGAGATAGAGGTAAAAAAGCACGAAGTAATGCCACAAAAATGAGGTTCCTACCTAAAATTGAAAACATAAGAATAATATACAAAATCTGAAACAAGTAGGCAAAATTTACAGCTTGAACCAATAAACGACAAAATCGCAGAAGGACAACTCAGGTGGTATGGACTTAATATGTGCCAAATGTCGGAAGAAAGACTAACAAAACAAGTGCAAGGAAAAAACTGAAGAGGAAGAGCAAAAGCTAGATGGAGCTAGGATAGAGAGTGTCAGGAAGGAAGTTATGAAGTGGGAAGTAGCATGGGAAGAAACGCAAAAACAAACACGTACAGGAAAATGTGGAGACAAATATGCAAAACTCAACCCAAACAGCCTTACACCTAAAAAGATAAAAACGCTTAGGAATAAGTAAGAAAACTTTTGATAAAATATACTAATATCTAAGCAGTACCATCAAAATATATAGTTTTTAAAATGACGGCATATTTTTAATGAACAACATTAAAATAAAGACAATATTTGGCACAAATCGGAGAAAAAAACAATAACATCAATTCTGTTTGTGCTTAATGTTTCGTTTATTTCACACAAGATAAATACTAAAATATTTTTACACAAAATGTATTGTGTTCAAGTAGAATTAGATTTATACTCCAATCTGAATATGAGCGAATGATGCTTTACAACATCACAATAAATTTTCAGTTTTATATATTAAAATATAGTCGTTTTTATCGCAATGGATTTTAAAATCATGCTTCGAATTACTTCATATAACGATTCCAATTAATCTAATGAACACTTGATGTGTGTATACATTTTATTTTACACACTACTGACTAATAATATTTAACAGAAAATAAATAACAATTTCAAAAGAATTCTTCTTCTGTGAATGCTGACAATTAACTGAAATTATAGACATCTAGGGATCTGCAAAGGCTCTGAATTGTTTTAAGTCAACGAAACTAGCAATAAACAATAAGACAACCCTGATATTGGTGCCAGGTCACAAGGGGATAATAGGTAAGGAAGCTGATAAACTCGCAGAAGAAGAGGCGAACACACCTTTCCTGCCCAATGAGGTATCATCTCAAAATAATGGGCAAATCAGAAGGTGAAAACTGCCGTTTCTGCTAAACCGCTAAATAAACATCTACTTTGAGTTCCTAAAAGGAGTTGCTTTGAATCTCCATCAAATTAGGAATGTTTCCTCTAGAATACTGCTTAGCTTCGCTATGATGGATACGCTGGAGATAATGAAGATGTACTAAACTATGGCCACCTTCTTCACAATGGTGCTACGAGTCAGCTCATAATTCTCCTACAATATGCAGAATTGTCTAATAATAAAATAGAAGGGAAAGAAGAAAACCTTATTAATTATTACTGTTTTTACTTGGATATCGTTCTAAAGTTTTAATGAGCGATGTTTGATAACATTAAAATAGGTGCTATTGTCTCTTCAGTAGTTTTATCTCTACTTTTATATCTGTTTTGAAAACTATAAGCGCTTTTTTACTGTCATTTTAATAAAAACTAAAAGCAGAGGAATTTAACTATTCATAATAAAGGCAATATTATAAAATTCAATGTAAGAAAATGTTTAAAAAAGGATATACATGTTCATACATGGAGAAACTACAGCAATTTAACTTTTGATACTTAAATGCACTTTAACTTTTAAACCAGTTTTACCAATAAACCGTTTTGTTGTTTTTTCCTTCTTTAAATGTCTTTTTTCAGACTGATATTCCAAATTGTACGATGAACTTTAATTGCGTTATTGAGTTTTCCATTTCTAATCCGACGGATGTAATTATTCCTGGAATTTTAATTAAAAATCTAATAAAGATTTATTAAGGGTAAGCGAATTTCCTTTCACTTCCGATCTAATAATTCAAAATACTTTGAAATTTGAAAAAAAAACTCTTTTAATAAAACTTGCCATGATTATTTCATTTGTAGATAGACATATCAGAAAAGCTCTGTAAAAAAGGAAAAACTAATTGAGAAACGAAACCAATTTTACAAATAGCTTGTCTAAAACAAATGTTCAAAAATTTAAACTTAGTTTATTAAAACTTGCGTAGATATAAACCACAAACTTTGGTTGAAATTTAATCTGTAATACACACAAAAAACTCAACAATTAAATCTTTGGTTCAATTAAGCATTTGCTCAAAAAATAAAGCACAAAAATCTAAAGCAATTTCATAAGAAAAATGTATTCTAGGTGATCTCAGATGACAGGCTTAGTTTTATAAACAATATTTTTGGCTGACAAACAGCAGCTTATGTAACTTGTCATGTTTCACCTTATTAAAGGCTTTCTCGAGATCTATGTACACCTCTTGGTTTATATCGAGACAGCGCTGGAAAAGGACAATCCTAAAAAGCGCCTCTGGTGTTCAAGCCTTTCGCGGGGTCCAAATTGTGTGTTGCTTATGTCTTCCTCTAGTTTTCTGTAAATCCTTTTGTAAATGATTTTTAAGAATAACTTCAAAGTGTAGCTCATAAGTCCTATGGTTGGGTAATCTAAGCATTCTCTTGGATTCGGTTTCTTGGGTATGAGCACAAAAGTGGATAATAGCCATTGTTTAAGAATTTCTTTCTTAACATAAATGCGGTTAAAGAGGTCTAGAAGAATATCAATCACATCGTCGTCAAAGAGTTTGATAAATTTTTAAATAAGATCAGGACCAGAAGCCTTACCGGGCTTCAGGTATGCTTTCCACCTTTCAAGCTTGTCTCCCACGTCAGTTATTATGCGCCCATTTGTATCCTTAATAGAATTCCTCACAGTGAGCTAGGTAATCTTTTTTTGCTTTCATAATTTTTCTCTGTACTGTTTTATTTAGTGTCCTGTACTCATCTTTGCTGCCTTTGCTCTTTTTCCATTCTTTCATAAGATCTGGAAATTCTGTCATCCAGGACTTTTTCTTGGGTATTTTGCTTCTTAGATGTTTTTCAGTTATTGTTTCTAACTCGTTTGTATTTGCTATATTAACATACTGCCTGACAATTTGGTACTGGGATGCTCAAACCATGTCATAATCACAGGGATTTGTGGGTTTGCTGCATTAGGATATAAGTTTGTTAAAGCTGGGATGACTTCATTTTAAATAAGTGCTTAAAAAGTCTCGCCATGTATAGCGATGAAATGAGTTTCAATTATTTCCTCTCAAACCTTAACCTTTTCGGGATATTGTGTATGTATTTTCCGTTATCCAATGTCAAAGCCATGAACCTACTTAGCAGAATATCTTGCGTTTTTATAATAAACAACATTATCGCATATAAAAGATCATGACAATTAAAAGCAAACAAATATGCTAAGCAATCAGCAGAAAGCGATATGAGGGAAAAGCAGAGTGCGAACGTAAAATCCATGATAAAGGCCAAAGTTATCAGTGCGTGGGAAAACCGTGGGAAAAAGGTGACAAACAAGTTAAACGAAATAAAAAATGTTCACCAAATCACTAATTTAACTTCTTCCGATTGTGTTTATTTGGCAGATTTATATCCTTGACATTTGCATTCACTTTTCACCAATAACAGATGGATAATATGTCAACACACTGAGTTTTTATTATTATATTGTATAATATAATACAAAGTTAAAATTCAAGTACTAAATTATTTTAATTTTCTTAATTTTTTGTATGAAAATAATTTAGGCATTCAAAATTCAATTCAATTGTTAAAGTAGAAAAAAAATTGTTTAGATTGTTTTTATGAGTAATTTCATCAATTTTTAGTACACGTTTTATATAAATATAAATTAGGTCAAAGCTTCGTATTTTTTTGAGTTATTTTTTTAATTTGACATATAGATTTTATCTTTTCTAAGTTGATATCTCATCCTTTTACAAACATAAATGTCTTGTACTTATTTGCATGCACAGACGTTTTTTTTAGAAATTTACATCGAAATCGAATTTCTAGATTTATCGTGTTCACAAATGATACACCATTTGTATAAATTTCAAGTAGCAGCAAGTCAATAATTTTAAATGAAACAAACGTTATTTTATATTTTTGATAAAAAAATAAACAGTTGTGTTTTTAAAATTATAAAATGGTTACCTATGTATAAAGAATAGTTAGTACAAAACAACAAACTTTGGTTGTTTTCAACAAAAAATTATGAAAGTGAAATCTATTGCTAACAATAAAGGTTAATTATTTTTTAATTCACATGCAAGTTACGTTGAGGATAATGGAAAAGTGTTTAATAAATACAATTGCTTCTGTTAAACTAACAAATTTATGTATGCAGATAAATTGCAAAGTCGAAACCAAAACTGAAATATGTAAACACGAAAATAAAACTTAAATACCTATACAAACAATCTTCCTTCCTTTAAATATTATTTAAAACATGATATTTACCTAAATATTAACAAAGTTTAAAAGACACAAAGTATCAGGTTAAAAAAGCAATACGTAATTTATAATACGCAAAAATTTAAAGAAAACTAAAAGCTAAGTTAAATAAGAAGCAATGTGATGTTCTTTGCCCTATCAACTGTCCATATTCGATTATTAAATATATGATATATGAAAGAAGGATCTAACCGAATAATTGTTTTTCTGTTAATTGGTTAAATATTAGTGGATGATATGCCCAAATTTTATAAATGTCTGACAACAAACATTCAACTTACAGGAAAAGAAGAATCTAACCTAATATTTATTCTTCTTGCTTAAACGAGTAATATTCTTGTGGATAATTTAGCCAAACCTAAACTAACATTCAACTTAATTTAAAGAAGAATCCTATCTAACAATTACAACTAACATTTAACCTAAACTCTACGAATAAAGAATAGAAAGGAAGGAACGTTGTCATTTTTTAATCTAGCAAATAATCGCGACGAAAGTCGGCCATATTGAAGAACCAAATATGACTCATTCGAATCGTGACATTTGACATGTATAGTTTTTTCACGCTGTTCCTTAAAGGGGTAATATTCCTTGTGGATAATTTAAAGCCCAAACCCAAACTAACATTCTTAAATGTGGGAATTACTTTTCATCTGTAGGTTTCTATTTATCTGAATTATTAAAAATTAACAAAATATTTTAATGACAACCACATTGTTATCATAGACGTTCCTTTATTTTTTATATAGACCAACTAAGTCAACTTATCTTATTCTTCTTGCTTAAATGAATATCCTTAGAAAGAATCTAAACTAATATTCTTACAACTTTATGACAATGTATATTACTGTACAGATAATTACAAGCGCAAAAACAGTCTAACCGAATAATTGTTTTTCTGTTAATAATTAAATACTTGGGGAGACATAAAGTTTTATAATACCCTGTGTGTGACACCACTGGTAACCGGAAACTTCAAGTCAGCCATATGCAAGAACCATTGTGGATAATTTAGCCAAACCTAAACTAACTATTCCTTCCTTTTTTATCTATTACAACTAACATAGAACCTAAAGGAAAAGAAGAATCTAACCTAATAACTGTTTTTCTGTTGATCGATTAAATACTTTGGGATGAATTGCCCAAATTTTATAAATGTCTGACAACAAACATTCAACTTACAAAAAAAGAAGAATCTAACCTAATATTTATTCTTCTTGCTTAAACGGGTAATATCATTGTGGATAATTTAGCCACACCTTAACTAACATTCAACTTAAATTTAAAGAAGAATTCTTTATAACAATCACAACTAACATTTGACCTAAAGGAAAAGAACGATCTAACCGAATAATTGTTTTTCTGGTATTTGGTTAAATACTTTGGGAATGATTTGCCCAAATTTTATAAATGTCTGACAAGAAACATTCAACTTACAGGCAAAGAAGAATCTAACCTTATATTTATTCTTCTTCCTTATAGGGGTAATATCCTTGTGGATAATTTAGCCAAACCCAAACTAACATTCAACTTAAATTTAAAGAAGAATCCTATCTAACAATTACAACTAACATTTAACCTAAAGAAAAAGAAGGATCTAACATAATAACTGTTTTTCTGTTGATCGATTAAATACTTGGGGATAAATTGCCCAAATTTTATAAATGTCTAACAACTAACATTCAACTTACAAGAAAAGAAGAATCTAACCTAATATTTATTCTTCTTGCTTAAACGGATAATATCCGTGTGGATAATTTAGCCACACCTAAACTAACATTCAACTTAAATTTAAAGAAGAATTCTTTATAACAATTACAACTAACATTTAACCTAAAGAAAAAGAAGGATCTAACCTAATAACTGTTTTTCTGTTGATCGATTAAATACTTGGGGATGAATTGCCCAAATTTTATAAATGTCTAACAACTAACATTCAACTTACAGGAAAAGAAGAATCTAACCTAATATTTATTCTTCTTCCTTAAAGGGGTAATATCCTTGTGGATAATTTAGCCAAACCCAAACTAACTTACAACTAATATTCAACTTAAATTTAAAGTAGAATTCTATCTAACATTTACAACTAACATTTAACCTAAAGGAAAAGAAGGATCTAACCGAATAATTGTTTTTCTGTTAATTGGTTAAATATTAGTGGATGATATGCCCAAATTTTATAAATGTCTGACAACAAACATTCAACTTACAAGAAAAGAAGAATCTAACCTAATATTTATTCTTCTTGCTTAAACGAGTAATATTCTTGTGGATAATTTAGCCGAACCTAAACTTACATTCAACTTAAATTTAAAGAAGAATCCTATCTAACAATTACAACTAACATTTAACCTAAAGAAAAAGAAGGATCTAACATAATAACTGTTTTTCTGTTGATCGATTAAATACTTGGGGATAAATTGCCCAAATTTTATAAATGTCTAACAACTAACATTCAACTTACAAGAAAAGAAGAATCTAACCTAATATTTATTCTTCTTGCTTAAACGGATAATATCCTTGTGGATAATTTAGCCACACCTAAACTAATATTCAACTTAAATTTAAAGAAGAATTCTTTATAACAATTAAAACTAACATTTAACCTAAAGGAAAAGAACGATCTAACCGAATAATTGTTTTTCTGTTGATCGATTAAATACTTGGGGATGAATTGCCCAAATTTTATAAATGTCTAACAACAAACATTCAACTTACAAGAAAAGAAGAATCTAACCTAATATTTTTTTCTTCTTCCTTAAAGGGGTAATATCCTTGTGGATAATTTAGCCAAACCCAAACTAATATTCAACTTAAATTTAAAGAAGAATCCTATCTAACAATTACAACTAACATTTAACCTAAAGGAAAAGAAGAATCTAACCGAATAATTGTTTTTCTGTTGATCGATTAAATACTTGGGGATGAATTGCCCAAATTTTATAAATGTCTAACAACTAATATTTAACTTACAGGAAAAGAGGAATCTAACCTAATATTTATTCTTCTTCCTTAAAGGGGTAATATCCTTGTGGATAATTTAGCCAAACCCAAACTAACATTCAACTTAAATTTAAAGAAGAATCCTATCTAACAATTACAACTAACATTTAACCTAAAGGAAAAAAAGGATCTAACCGAATCTACGAATAAATAATAAAAATTTGTGGATGTATAATTTTATAAATGTCTGACAACAAACATTCAACTTACAAGAAAAGAAGAATCTAACCTAATATTTATTCTTCTTGACTTAAAGTTTCCTTACCAGTGGATAATTTAGTCACACATTCAATTATAAACTCATGTCTCGTATTAATTATTAAAAAAAAATAACTGTTTTCCGCTTGTAATTATCTGTGTACAGTAATATACATTGTCATAAAGTTGTAGGAATATAAATTTAGATTAACAAACTTCTAAGCAGGTAATTATAAATAGTTGACTTAGTTGGTCTATATAAAAATCCTTAATAAAGGAACGTCTATGATAACAATGTAGTTGTCATTAAAATATTTTGTTAATTTTTAATAATTCAGATAAATAGAACCCTACAGATGAAAAGAAATTTCCATTCAACTGAGTTGGGTTAACTACTAAAATCAGAAAATAATATATAAAACAGCATGAAAAAAACTATACATGTCAAATGTCACGATTCGAATGAAGTAACCTAATATTTGGTTCTTCAATATGGCCGACTTCCGTCGTGATTATTTGCTAGATTAAAATATGACAACGTTCCTTCCTTTCTATTCTTTATTCGTAGAACCGAATAATTGTTTTTCTGTTGATCGATTAAATACTTGGGGATGAATTGCCTAAATTTTATAAATGTCTAATAACTAACATTCAACTTACAGGAAAAAAAGAATCTAACCTAATATTTATTTTTTTTGCTAAAAAGAGTACTATTCTTGTGGATAATTTAGCCAAACCTAAACCAACATTCAACTTAAATTTAAAGAAAAATCCTATCTAACAATTACAACTAACATTTAACCTAAAGGAAAAGAAGAATCTAACCTAATAACTGTTTTTCTGTTGATCAATTAAATACTTGGGGATGAATTGCCCAAATTTTATAAATGTCTAAAAACTTACATTCAACTTACAGGAAAAGAAGAATCTAACCTAATATTTATTCTTCTTGCTTAAAGGGGAAATATCCTTGTGGATAATTTAGCCAAACCCAAACTAACTTGCAACTAATATTCAACTTAAATTTAAAGTAGAATTCTATCTAACATTTACAACTAACATTTAACCTAAAGGAAAAGAAGGATCTAACCGAATAATTGTTTTTCTGTTAATTGGTTAAATATTAGTGGATGATATGCCCAAATTTTATAAATGTCTGACAACAAACATTCAACTTACAAGAAAAGAAGAATCTAACCTAATATTTATTCTTCTTGCTTAAACGAGTAATATTCTTGTGGATAATTTAGCCAAACCTAAACTTACATTCAACTTAAATTTAAAGAAAAATCCTATCTAACAATTACAACTAACATTTAACCTAAAGAAAAATAATAACTGTTTTTCTGTTGATCGATTAAATACTTGGGGATGAATTGCCCAAATTTTATAAATGTCTAACAACTAACATTCAACTTACAGGAAAAGAAGAATCTAACCTAATAATTATTCTTCTTGCTTAAACGGGTAATATCCTTGTGGATAATTTAGCCACACCTAAACTAACATTCAACTTAAATTTAAAGAAGAATCCTATCTAACAATTACAACTAACATTTAACCTAAAGAAAAATAATAACTGTTTTTCTGTTGATCGATTAAATACATGGGGATGAATTGCCCAAATTTTATTAATGTCTAACAACTAACATTCAACTTACAAGAAAAGAAGAATCTAACCTAATATTTATTCTTCTTCCTTAAAGGGGTAATATCCTTGTGGATAATTTAGCCAAACCCAAACTAACATTCAACTTAAATTTAAAGAAGAATCCTATCTAACAATTACAACTAACATTTAACCTAAAGGAAAAGAAGGATCTAACCGAATAATTGTTTTTCTGTTGATCGATTAAATACTTGGGGATGAATTGCCCAAATTTTATAAATGTCTAACAACTAACATTCAACTTACAGGAAAAGAAGAATCTAACCTAATATTTATTCTTCTTCCTTAAAGGGGTAATATCCTTGTGGATAATTTAGCCAAACCCAAACTAACATTCAACTTAAATTTAAAGAAGAATCCTATCTAACAATTACAACTAACATTTAACCTAAAGGAAAAAAAGGATCTAACCGAATCTACGAATAAATAATAAAAAGGAAGGAGTATAATACGATTTGACGATGTCCGCAATGGTTCTTGCATATGGCTGACTTGAAGTTTCCGGTTACCAGTGGTGTCACACATAGGGTATTATAAACTCATGTCTCGTATTAATTATTAAAAAAAATAACTGTTTTCCGCTTGTAATTATCTGTGTACAGTAATATACATTGTCATAAAGTTGTAGGAATATAAATTTAGATTAAAAACTTCTAAGCAGGTAATTATAAATAGTTGACTTAGTTGGTCTATATAAAAAATAAAGGAACGTCTATGATAACAATGTAGTTGTCATTAAAATATTTTGTTAATTTTTAATAATTCAGATAAATAGAACCCTACAGATGAAAAGTAATTTCCATTCAAGAGTTGGGTTAACTACTAAAATCAGAAAATAATATATAAAACAGCATGAAAAAACTATACATGTCAAATGTCACGATTCGAATGAGTCATATTTGGTTCTTCAATATGGCCGACTTCCGTCGTGATTATTTGCTAGATTAAAATATGACAACGTTCCTTCCTTTCTATTCTTTATTCGTAGAACCAAATAATTGTTTTTCTGTTGATCGATTAAATACTTGGGGATGAATTGACTAAATTTTATAAATGTCTACTAACTAACATTCAACTTACAGGAAAAAAAGAATCTAACCTAATATTTATTTTTTTTGCTAAAAAGAGTACTATTCTTGTGGATAATTTAGCCAAACCTAAACCAACATTCAACTTAAATTTAAAGAAAAATCCTATCTAACAATTACAACTAACATTTAACCTAAAGGAAAAGAAGAATCTAACCTAATAACTGTTTTTCTGTTGATCGATTAAATACTTGGGGATGAATTGCCCAAATTTTATAAATGTCTAACATCTTACATTCAACTTACAGGAAAAGAAGAATCTAACCTAATATTTATTCTTCTTCCTTAAAGGGGTAATATCCTTGTGGATAATTTAGCCAAACCCAAACTAACTTACAACTAATATTCAACTTAAATTTAAAGAAGAATCCTATCTAACAATTACAACTAACATTTAACCTAAAGGAAAAGAAGGATCTAACCGAATAATTGTTTTTCTGTTAATTGGTTAAATATTTGTGGATGATTTGCCCAAATTTTATAAATGTCTGACAACAAACATTCAACTTACAAGAAAAGAAGAATCTAACCTAATATTTATTCTTCTTGCTTAAACGAGTAATATTCTTGTGGATAATTTAGCCAAACCTAAACTTACATTCAACTTAAATTTAAAGAAAAATCCTATCTAACAATTACAACTAACATTTTACCTAAAGGAAAAGAAGAAACTAACCTAATAACTGTTTGTCTGTTGATCGATTAAATACTTGGGGATGAATTGCCCAAATTTTATAAATGTCTAACAACTAACATTCAACTTACAGGAAAAGAAGAATCTAACCTTATATTTATTCTTCTTCCTTAAAGGGGTAATATCCTTGTGAATAATTTAGCCAAACACAAACTAACTTTTAACTTAAATTTAAAGAAGAATCCTTCTTAACAATTACAACTAACATTTAACCTAAAGGAAAAGAAGGATCTAACCGAATAATTGTTTTTCTGTTAATTGGTTAAATATTTGTGGATGATTTGCCCAAATTTTATAAATGTCTGACAACAAACATTCAACTTACAAGAAAAGAAGAATCTAACCTAATATTTATTCTTCTTGCTTAAACGGGTAATATCCTTATGGATAATTTAGCCACACCTAAACTAATATTCAACTTAAATTTAAAGAAAAATCCTATCTAACAATTACAACTAACATTTAACCTAAAGGAAAAGAAGAATCTAACCGAATAATTGTTTTTCTGTTGATCGATTAAATACTTGGGGATGAATTGCCCAAATTTTATAAATGTCTAATAACTAACATTCAACTTACAGGAAAAGAAGAATCTAACCTAATATTTATTCTTCTTGCTTAAACAAGTAATATTCTTGTGGATAATTTAGCCAAACCTAAACCAACATTCAACTTAAATTTAAAGAAAAATCCTATCTAACAATTACAACTAACATTTAACCTAAAGGAAAAGAAGAATCTAACCTAATAACTGTTTTTCTGTTGATCGATTAAATACTTGGGGATGAATTGCCCAAATTTTATAAATGTCTAACAACTAACATTCAACTTACAAGAAAAGAAGAATCTAACCTAATATTTATTCTTCTTGCTTAAACGAGTAATATTCTTGTGGATAATTTAGCCAAACCTAAACTTACATTTAACTTAAATTTAAAGAAAAATCCTATCTAACAATTACAACTAACATTTAACCTAAAGAAAAATAATAACTGTTTTTCTGTTGATTTATTAAATACTTGGGGAAGAATTGCCCAAATTTTATAAATGTCTAACAACTAACATTCAACTTACAAGAAAAGAAGAATCTAACCTAATATTTATTCTTCTTCCTTAAAGGGGTAATATCCTTGTGGATAATTTAGCCAAACCCAAACTAACATTCAACTTAAATTTAAAGAAGAATCCTATCTAACAATTACAACTAACATTTAACCTAAAGGAAAAGAAGAATCTAACCTAATAACTGTTTTTCTGTTGATCGATTAAATACTTGGGGATGAATTGCCCAAATTTTATAAATGTCTAACAACTAACATTCAACTTACAGGAAAAGAAGAATCTAACCTAATATTTATTCTTCTTCCTTAAAGGGGTAATATCCTTGTGGATAATTTAGCCAAACCCAAACTAACATTTAACTTAAATTTAAAGAAGAATCCTATCTAACAATTACAACTAACATTTAACCTAAAGGAAAAGAAGGATCTAACCGAATAATTGTTTTTCTGTTAATTGGTTAAATATTTGTGGATGATTTGCCCAAATTTTATAAATGTCTGACAACAAACATTCAACTTACAAGAAAAGAGGAATCTAACCTAATATTTATTCTTCTTGCTTAAACGGGTAATTCCATTGTGGATAATTTAGCCACACCTAAACTTACATTCAACTTAAATTTAAAGAAAAATCCTACCTAACAATTACAACTAACATTTTACCTAAAGGAAAAAAAGAATCTAACCTAATAATTGTTTTTCTGTTGATCGATTAAATACTTGGGGATGAATTGCCCAAATTTTATAAATGTCTAATAACTAACATTCAACTTACAGGAAAAGAAGAATCTAACCTAATATTTATTCTTCTTGCTTAAACAAGTAATATTCTTGTGGATAATTTAGCCAAACCTAAACCAACATTCAACTTAAATTTAAAGAAAAATCCTATCTAACAATTACAACTAACATTTAACCTAAAGGAAAAGAAGAATCTAACCTAATAACTGTTTTTCTGTTGATCGATTAAATACTTGGGGATGAATTGCCCAAATTTTATAAATGTCTAACAACTAACATTCAACTTACAAGAAAAGAAGAATCTAACCTAATATTTATTCTTCTTGCTTAAACGGGTAATATCCTTGTGGATAATTTAGCCACACCTAAACTAACATTCAACTTAAATTTAAAGAAGAATCCTATCTAACAATTACAACTAACATTTAACCTAAAGGAAAAGAAGGATCTAACCAAATAATTGTTTTTCTGTTGATCGATTAAATACTTGGGGATGAATTGCCCAAATTTTATATATGTCTGACAACAAACATTCAACTTACAAGAAAAGAAGAATCTAACCTAATATTTATTCTTCTTCCTTAAAGGGGTAATATCCTTGTGGATAATTTGGCCAAACCCAAACTAACATTCAACTTAAATTTAAAGAAGAATCCTATCTAACAATTACAACTAACATTTAACCTAAGGGAAAAGAAGAATCTAACCTAATAACTGTTTTTCTGTTGATCGATTAAATACTTGGGGATGAATTGCCCAAATTTTATAAATGTCTAACAACTAACATTCAATTTACAGGAAAAGAAGAATCTAACCTAATATTTATTCTTCTTCCTTAAAGGGGTAATATCCTTGTGGATAATTTAGCCAAACCCAAACTAACATTCAACTTAAATTTAAAGAAGAATCCTATCTAACAATTACAACTAACATTTAACCTAAAGGAAAAGAAGGATCTAACCGAATAATTGTTTTTCTGTTAATTGGTTAAATATTTGTGGATGATTTGCTCAAATTTTATAAATGTCTGACAACAAACATTCAACCTACAAAAAGAGAAGAATCTAACCTAATATTTATTCTTCTTGCTTAAACGAGTAATATTCTTGTGGATAATTTAGCCCAACCTAAACTTACATTCAACTTAAATTTAAGGAAAAGTCCTATCCAACAATTACAACTAACATTTAACCTAAAGGAAAAGAAGAATCTAACCTAATAACTGTTTTTCTGTTGATCGATTAAATACTTGGGGATGAATTGCCCAAATTTTATAAATGTCTAACAACTAACATTCAACTTACAAGAAAAGAAGAATCTAACCTAATATTTATTCTTCTTGCTTAAACGGGTAATATCCTTGTGGATAATTTAGCCAAACCCAAACTAACATTCAACTTAAATTTAAAGAAGAATCCTATCTAACAATTACAACTAACATTTAACCTAAGGGAAAAGAAGAATCTAACCTAATAACTGTTTTTCTGTTGATCGATTAAATACTTGGGGATGAATTGCCCAAATTTTATAAATGTCTAACAACTAACATTCAACTTACAGGAAAAGAAGAATCTAACCTAATATTTATTCTTCTTCCTTAAAGGGGTAATATCCTTGTGGATAATTTAGCCAAACACAAACTAACATTTAACTTAAATTTAAAGAAGAATCCTATCTAACAATTACAACTAACATTTAACCTAAAGGAAAAGAAGGATCTAACCGAATAATTGTTTTTCTGTTAATCGTTTAAATACTTTGGGATGATTTGCCCAAATTTTATAAATGTCTGACAACAAACATTCAACTTACAAGAAAAGAGGAATCTAACCTAATATTTATTCTTCTTGCTTAAACGGGTAATTCCATTGTGGATAATTTAGCCACACCTAAACTTACATTCAACTTAAATTTAAAGAAAAATCCTATCTAACAATTACAACTAACATTTAACCTAAGGGAAAAGAAGAATCTAACCGAATAATTGTTTTTCTGTTGATCGATTAAATACTTGGGGATGAATTGCCCAAATTTTATAAATGTCTAACAACAAACATTCAACTTACAAGAAAAGAAGAATCTAACCTAATATTTATTCTTCTTGCTTAAACGAGTAATATTCTTGTGGATTATTTTAGCCAAACCTAAACTTACATTCAACTTAAATTTAAAGGAAAATCCTATCTAACAATTACATCTAACATTTAACCTAAAGGAAAAGAAGAATATAACCTAATAACTGTTTTTCTGTTGATCGATTAAATACTTGGGGATGAATTGCCCAAATTTTATAAATGTCTAACAACTAACATTCAACTTACAAGAAAAGAAGAATCTAACCTAATATTTATTCTTCTTGCTTAAACGGGTAATATCCTTATGGATAATTTAGCCACACCTAAACTAATATTCAACTTAAATTTAAAGAAAAATCCTATCTAACAATTACAACTAACATTTAACCTAAAGGAAAAGAAGAATCTAACCTAATAACTGTTTTTCTGTTGATCGATTAAATACATGGGGATGAATTGCCCAAATTTTATAAATGTCTAACAACTAACATTCAACTTACAAGAAAAGAAGAAGCTAACCTAATATTTATTCTTCTTCCTTAAAGGGGTAATATCCTTGTGGATAATTTAGCCAAACCCAAACTAACATTCAACTTAAATTTAAAGAAGAATCCTATCTAACAATTACAACTAACATTTAACCTAAAGGAAAAGAAGGATCTAACCGAATAATTGTTTTTCTGGTAATTGGTTAAATATTTGGGGATGAATTGCCCAAATTTTATAAATGTCTGACAACAAACATTTAACTTACAAGAAAAGAAGAATCTAACCTAATATTTATTCTTCTTGCTTAAACGGGTAATATCCTTGTGGATAATTTAGCCACACCTAAACTAACATTCAACTTAAATTTAAAGAAAAATCCTATCTAACAATTACAACTAACATTTAACCTAAGGGAAAAGAAGAATCTAACCTAATAACTGTTTTTCTGTTGATCGATTAAATACTTGGGGATGAATTGCCCAAATTTTATAAATGTCTGACAACTAACATTCAACTTACAAGAAAAGAAGAATCTAACCCAATATTTATTCTTCTTGCTTAAACGGGTTATATCCTTATGGATAATTTAGCCAAACCTAAACTAACATTCAACTTAAATTTAAAGAAGAATCCTATCCAACAATTACAACTAACATTTAACCTAAAGGAAAAGAAGGATCTAACCGAATAATTGTTTTTCTGTTAATTGGTTAAATATTTGTGGATGATTTGCCCAAATTTTATAAATGTCTGACAACAAACATTCAACTTACAAGAAAAGAAGAATCTAACCTAATATTTATTCTTCTTGCTTAAACGGGTAATATCCTTGTGGATAATTTAGCCACACCTAAACTAACATTCAACTCAAATTTAAAGAAGAATCCGTTATAACAATTACAACCAACATTTAACCTGAAAGAAGAATCTAACCTAATAACTGTTTTCTGTTGATCGATTAAATACTTGGGATGAATTGCCCAAATTTTATAAATGTCTAACTAACATTCAACTTACAATCTAACCTAATATTTATTCTTCTTCCTTCAAGATATCTGTAATAAACCTAAACTTACATTCAACTTAAATTTAAAGAAAAATCCTATCTAACAATTACAACTAACATTTAACCTAAAGAAAAATAATAACTGTTTTTCTGTTGATCGATTAAATACTTGGGGATGAATTGCCCAAATTTTATAAATGTCTAACAACTAACATTTAACTTACAAGAAAAGAAGAATCTAACCTAATATTTATTCTTCTTGCTTAAACGGGTAATATCCTTGTGGATAATTTAGCCACACCTAAACTAACATTCAACTTAAATTTAAAGAAAAATCCTATTTAACAATTACAACTAACATTTAACCTAAGGGAAAAGAAGAATCTAACCTAATAACTGTTTTTCTGTTGATCGATTAAATACTTGGGGATGAATTGCCCAAATTTTATAAATGTCTAACAACTAACATTCAACTTACAGGAAAAGAAGAATCTAACCTAATATTTATTCTTCTTCCTTAAAGGGGTAATATCCTTGTGGATAATTTAGCCAAACCCAAACTAACATTCAACTTAAATTTAAAGAAGAATCCTATCTAACAATTACAACTAACATTTAACCTAAAGGAAAAGAAGGATCTAACCGAATAATTGTTTTTCTGTTAATTGGTTAAATATTTGTGGATGATTTGCTCAAATTTTATAAATGTCTAACAACTAACATTCAACTTACAGGAAAAGAAGAATCTAACCTTATATTTATTCTTCTTGCTTAAACGAGTAATATTCTTGTGGATAATTTAGCCCAACCTAAACTTACATTCAACTTAAATTTAAGGAAGAATCCTATCTAACAATTACAACTAACATTTAACCTAAGGGAAAAGAAGAATCTAACCTAATAACTGTTTTTCTGTTGATCGATTAAATACTTGGGGATGAATTGCCCAAATTTTATAAATGTCTAACAACTAACATTCAACTTACAGGAAAAGAAGAATCTAACCTAATATTTATTCTTCTTCCTTAAAGGGGTAATATCCTTGTGGATAATTTAGCCAAACCCAAACTAACATTCAACTTAAATTTAAAGAAGAATCCTATCTAACAATTACAACTAACATTTAACCTAAAGGAAAAGAAGGATCTAACCGAATAATTGTTTTTCTGTTAATTGGTTAAATATTTGTGGATGATTTGCTCAAATTTTATAAATGTCTGACAACAAACATTCAACTTACAGGAAAAGAAGAATCTAACCTAATATTTATTCTTCTTGCTTAAACGGGTAATATCCTTGTGGATAATTTAGCCACACCTAAACTAATATTTAACTTAAATTTAAAGAAAAATCCTATCTAACAATTACAACTAACATTTAACCTAAGGGAAAAGAAGAATCTAACCTAATAACTGTTTTTCTGTTGATCGATTAAATACTTGGGGATGAATTGCCCAAATTTTATAAATGTCTAACAACTAACATTCAACTTACAGGAAAAGAAGAATCTAACCTAATATTTATTCTTCTTGCTTAAACGAGTAATATTCTTGTGGATAATTTAGCCAAACCTAAACTAACATTCAACTTAAATTTAAAGAAAAATCCTATCTAACAATTACAACTAACATTTAACCTAAAGGAAAAGAAGAATCTAACCTAATAACTGTTTTTCTGTTGATCGATTAAATACTTGGGGATGAATTGCCCAAATTTTATAAATGTCTAACAACTAACATTCAACTTACAGGAAAAGAAGAATCTAACCTAATATTTATTCTTCTTCCTTAAAGGGGTAATATCCTTGTGGATAATTTAGCCAAACCCAAACTAACATTCAACTTAAATTTAAAGAAAAATCCTATTTAACAATTACAACTAACATTTTACCTAAAGGAAAAGAAGGATCTAACCGAATAATTGTTTTTCTGTTAATTGGTTAAATACTTGGGGATGAATTGCCCAAATTTTATAAATGTCTAACAACTAACATTCAACTTACAGGAAAAGAAGAATCTAACCTAAAAACTGTTTTTCTTGCTTAAACGAGTAATATTCTTGTGGATAATTTAGCCAAACCCAAACTAACATTCAACTTAAATTTAAAGAAGAATCCTATCTAACAATTACAACTAACATTTAACCTAAGGGAAAAGAAGAATCTAACCTAATAACTGTTTTTCTGTTGATCGATTAAATACTTGGGGATGAATTGCCCAAATTTTATAAATGTCTAACAACTAACATTCAACTTACAGGAAAAGAAGAATCTAACCTAATATTTATTCTTCTTCCTTAAAGGGGTAATATCCTTGTGGATAATTTAGCCACACCTAAACTAACATTCAACTTAAATTTAAAGAAGAATCCTATCTAACAATTACAACTAACATTTAACCTAAAGGAAAAGAAGGATCTAACCGAATAATTGTTTTTCTGTTAATCGTTTAAATACTTTGGGATGATTTGCCCAAATTTTATAAATGTCTGACAACAAACATTCAACTTACAAGAAAAGAAGAATCTAACCTAATATTTATTCTTCTTGCTTAAACGGGTAATATCCTTGTGGATAATTTAGCCACACCTAAACTAACATTCAAATTTAAAGAAAAATCCTATCTAACAATTACAACTAACATTTAACCTAAGGGAAAAGAAGAATCTAACCGAATAATTGTTTTTCTGTTGATCGATTAAATACTTGGGGATGAATTGCCCAAATTTTATAAATGTCTAACAACAAACATTCAACTTACAAGAAAAGAAGAATCTAACCTAATATTTATTCTTCTTGCTTAAACGAGTAATATTCTTGTGGATTATTTTAGCCAAACCTAAACTTACATTCAACTTAAATTTAAAGGAAAATCCTATCTAACAATTACATCTAACATTTAACCTAAAGGAAAAGAAGAATATAACCTAATAACTGTTTTTCTGTTGATCGATTAAATACTTGGGGATGAATTGCCCAAATTTTATAAATGTCTAACAACTAACATTCAACTTACAAGAAAAGAAGAATCTAACCTAATATTTATTCTTCTTGCTTAAACGAGTAATATTCTTGTGGATAATTTAGCCAAACCCAAACTAACATTCAACTTAAATTTAAAGAAGAATCCTATCTAACAATTACAACTAACATTTAACCTAAAGGAAAAGAAGAATCTAACCTAATAACTGTTTTTCTGTTGATCGATTAAATACTTGGGGATGAATTGCCCAAATTTTATAAATGTCTAATAACTAACATTCAACTTACAGGAAAAGAAGTATCTAACCTAATATTTATTCTTCTTGCTTAAATGAGTAATATTCTTGTGAATAATTTAGCCAAACCTAAACTAACATTCAACTTAAATTTAAAGAAAAATCCTATCTAACAATTACAACTAACATTTAACCTAAAGGAAAAGAAGAATCTAACCTAATAACTGTTTTTCTGTTGATCGATTAAATACTTGGGGATGAATTGCCCAAATTTTATAAATGTCTAACAACTAACATTCAACTTACAAAAAAAGAAGAATCTAACCTAATATTTATTCTTCTTGCTTAAACGGGTAATATCCTTGTGGATAATTTAGCCACACCTAAACTAATAATTAACTTAAATTTAAAGAAAAATCCTATCTCACAATTACAACTAACATTTAACCTAAAGGAAAAGAAGAATATAACCTAAAAACTGTTTTTCTGTTGATCGATTAAATACTTTGGGATGAATTGCCCAAATTTTATAAATGTCTAACAACAAACATTCAACTTACAAGAAAAGAAGAATCTAACCTAATATTTATTCTTCTTGCTTAAACGGGTAATATCCTTATGGATAATTTAGCCACACCTAAACTAATATTCAACTTAAATTTAAAGAAAAATCCTATCTAACAATTACAACTAACATTTAACCTAAAGGAAAAGAAGAATCTAACCTAATAACTGTTTTTCTGTTGATCGATTAAATACTTGGGGATGAATTGCCCAAATTTTATAAATGTCTAACAACTAACATTCAACTTACAGGAAAAGAAGAATCTAACCTAATATTTATTTTTCTTCCTTAAACGGATAATTGTGGATAATTTAGCCAAACCCAAACTAACATTCAACTTAAATTTAAAGAAGAATCCTATCTAACAATTACAACTAACATTTAACCTAAAGGAAAAGAAGGATCTAACCAAATAATTGTTTTTCTGTTGATCGATTAAATACTTGGGGATGAATTGCCCAAATTTTATATATGTCTGACAACAAACATTCAACTTACAAGAAAAGAAGAATCTAACCTAATAATTATTCTTCTTGCTTAAACGGGTAATATCCTTGTGGATAATTTAGCCACACCTAAACTAACATTCAACTTAAATTTAAAGAAAAATCCTATTTAACAATTACAACTAACATTTAACCTAAGGGAAAAGAAGAATCTAACCTAATAACTGTTTTTCTGTTGATCGATTAAATACTTGGGGATGAATTGCCCAAATTTTATAAATGTCTAACAACTAACATTCAACTTACAGGAAAAGAAGAATCTAACCTAATATTTATTCTTCTTCCTTAAAGGGGTAATATCCTTGTGGATAATTTAGCCACACCTAAACTAACATTCAACTTAAATTTAAAGAAGAATCCTATCTAACAATTACAACTAACATTTAACCTAAAGGAAAAGAAGGATCTAACCGAATAATTGTTTTTCTGTTAATTGGTTAAATATTTGTGGATGATTTGCTCAAATTTTATAAATGTCCGACAAAAAACATTCAACTTACAAGAAGAGAAGAATCTAACCTAATATTTATTCTTCTTCCTTAAAGGGGTAATATCCTGTGGATAATTTAGCCACACCTAAACTAACATTTAACTTAAATTTAAAGAAAAATCCTATCTAACAATTACAACTAACATTTAACCTAAAGGAAAAGAAGAATCTAACCTAATAACTGTTTTTCTGTTGATCGATTAAATACTTGGGGATGAATTGCCCAAATTTTATAAATGTCTAACAACTAACATTCAACTTACAAGAAAAGAAGAATCTAACCTAATATTTATTCTTCTTCCTTAAAGGGGTAATATCCTTGTGGATAATTTAGCCAAACCCAAACTAACATTCAACTTAAATTTAAAGAAAAATCCTATCTAACAATTACAACTAACATTTAACCTAAAGGAAAAGAAGAATCTAACCTAATAACTGTTTTTCTGTTGATCGATTAAATACTTGGGGATGAATTGCCCAAATTTTATAAATGTCTAACAACTAACATTCAACTTACAGGAAAAGAAGAATCTAACCTAATATTTATTCTTCTTCCTTAAAGGGGTAATATCCTTGTGGATAATTTAGCCACACCTAAACTAACATTCAACTTAAATTTAAAGAAGAATCCTATCTAACAATTACAACTAACATTTAACCTAAAGGAAAAGAAGGATCTAACCGAATAATTGTTTTTCTGTTAATCGTTTAAATACTTTGGGATGATTTGCCCAAATTTTATAAATGTCTGACAACAAACATTCAACTTACAAGAAAAGAAGAATCTAACCTAATATTTATTCTTCTTGCTTAAACGGGTAATATCCTTGTGGATAATTTAGCCACACCTAAACTAACATTCAAATTTAAAGAAAAATCCTATCTAACAATTACAACTAACATTTAACCTAAGGGAAAAGAAGAATCTAACCTAATAATTGTTTTTCTGTTGATCGATTAAATACTTGGGGATGAATTGCTCAAATGTTATAAATGTCTAATAACTAACATTCAACTTACAGGAAAAGAAGAATCTAACCTAATATTTATTCTTCTTGCTTAAACGAGTAATATTCTTGTGGATAATTTAGCCAAACCTAAACTAACATTCAACTTAAATTTAAAGAAAAATCCTATCTAACAATTACAACTAACATTTAACCTAAAGGAAAAGAAGAATCTAACCTAATAACTGTTTTTCTGTTGATCGATTAAATACTTGGGGATGAATTGCCCAAATTTTATAAATGTCTAACAACTAACATTCAACTTACAAGAAAAGAAGAAGCTAACCTAATATTTATTCTTCTTCCTTAAAGGGGTAATATCCTTGTGGATAATTTAGCCAAACCCAAACTAACATTCAACTTAAATTTAAAGAAAAATCCTATCTAACAATTACAACTAACATTTAACCTAAAGGAAAAGAAGAATCTAACCTAATAACTGTTTTTCTGTTGATCGATTAAATACATGGGGATGAATTGCCCAAATTTTATAAATGTCTAACAACTAACATTCAACTTACAAGAAAAGAAGATTCTAACCTAATATTTATTCTTCTTCCTTAAAGGGGTAATATCCTTGTGGATAATTTAGCCAAACCCAAACTAACATTCAACTTAAATTTAAAGAAGAATCCTATCTAACAATTACAACTAACATTTAACCTAAAGGAAAAGAAGGATCTAACCGAATAATTGTTTTTCTGTTAATCGTTTAAATACTTTGGGATGATTTGCCCAAATTTTATAAATGTCTGACAACAAACATTCAACTTACAAGAAAAGAAGAATCTAACCTAATATTTATTCTTCTTGCTTAAACGGGTTATATCCTTATGGATAATTTAGCCACACCTAAACTAATATTCAACTTAAATTAAAAGAAAAATCCTATCTAACAATTACAACTAACATTTAACCTAAGGGAAAAGAAGAAAAAGAATCTAACCTAATAACTGTTTTTCTGTTGATCGATTAAATACATGGGGATGAATTGCCCAAATTTTATAAATGTCTAACAACTAACATTCAACTTACAAGAAAAGAAGAAGCTAACCTAATATTTATTCTTATTGCTTAAACGAGTAATATCCTTGTGGATAATTTAGCCAAACCCAAACTAACATTCAACTTAAATTTAAAGAAGAATCCTATCTAACAATTACAACTAACATTTAACCTAAAGGAAAAGAAGGATTTAACCGAATAACTGTTTTTCTGTTGATCGATTAAATACTTGGGGATGAATTGCCCAAATTTTATAAATGTCTAACAACTAACATTCAACTTACAGGAAAAGAAGAATCTAACCTAATATTTATTCTTCTTCCTTAAAGGGGTAATATCCTTGTGGATAATTTAGCCAAACCCAAACTAACATTCAACTTAAATTTAAAGAAGAATCCTATCTAACAATTACAACTAACATTTAACCTAAAGGAAAAGAAGGATCTAACCGAATAATTGTTTTTCTGTTAATTGGTTAAATATTTGTGGATGATTTGCCCAAATTTTATAAATGTCTGACAACAAACATTCAACTTACAAGAAAAGAAGAATCTAACCTAATATTTATTCTTCTTGCTTAAACGGGTAATATCCTTATGGATAATTTAGCCACACCTAAACTAACATTCAACTTAAAATAAAAAAAAAATCCTATCTACCAATTACAACTAACATTTAACCTAAAGGAAAAGATGGATCTAACCGAATAACTGTTTTTCTGTTGATCGATTAAATACATGGGGATGAATTGCCCAAATTTTATAAATGTCTAACAACTAACATTCAACTTACAAGAAAAGAAGATTCTAACCTAATATTTATTCTTCTTCCTTAAAGGGGTAATATCCTTGTGGATAATTTAGCCAAACCCAAACTAACATTCAACTTAAATTTAAAGAAGAATCCTATCTAACAATTACAACTAACATTTAACCTAAAGGAAAAGAAGGATCTAACCGAATAATTGTTTTTCTGTTAATTGGTTAAATATTTGTGGATGATTTGCTCAAATTTTATAAATGTCTGACAACAAACATTCAACTTACAAGAAAAGAAGAATCTAACCTAATATTTATTCTTCTTGCTTAAACGGGTAATATCCTTGTGGATAATTTAGCCACACCTAAACTAACATTCAAATTTAAAGAAAAATCCTATCTAACAATTACAACTAACATTTAACCTAAGGGAAAAGAAGAATCTAACCTAATAATTGTTTTTCTGTTGATCGATTAAATACTTGGGGATGAATTGCTTAAATGTTATAAATGTCTAATAACCAACATTCAACTTACAGGAAAAGAATAATCTAACCTAATATTTATTCTTCTTGCTTAAACGAGTAATATTCCTGTGGATAATTTAGCCAAACCTAAACTAACATTCAACTTAAATTTAAAGAAAAATCCTTTCTAACAATTACAACTAACATTTAACCTAAAGGAAAAGAAGAATCTAACCTAATAATGGTTTTTCTGTTGATCGATTAAATACTTGGGGATGATTTGCTCAAATTTTATAAATGTCCGACAAAAAACATTCAACTTACAAGAAGAGAAGAATCTAACCTAATATTTATTCTTCTTCCTTAAAGGGGTAATATCCTTGTGGATAATTTAGCCAAACCCAAACTAACATTCAACTTAAATTTAAAGAAGAATCCTATCTAACAATTACAACTAACATTTAACCTAAAGGAAAAGAAGGATCTAACCAAATAATTGTTTTTCTGTTGATCGATTAAATACTTGGGGATGAATTGCCCAAATTTTATATATGTCTGACAACAAACATTCAACTTACAAGAAAAGAAGAATCTAACCTAATAATTATTCTTCTTGCTTAAACGGGTAATATCCTTGTGGATAATTTAGCCACACCCAAACTAACATTCAACTTAAATTTAAAGAAAAATCCTATTTAACAATTACAACTAACATTTTACCTAAAGGAAAAGAAGAATCTAACCTAATAACTGTTTTTCTGTTGATCGATTAAATACTTGGGGATGAATTGCCCAAATTTTATAAATGTCTAACAACTAACATTCAACTTACAGGAAAAGAAGAATCTAACCTAATATTTATTCTTCTTCCTTAAAGGGGTAATATCCTTGTGGATAATTTAGCCAAACCCAAACTAACATTCAACTTAAATTTAAAGAAAAATCCTATTTAACAATTACAACTAACATTCAACTTACAGGAAAAAAAGAATTAACCTAATAACTGTTTTTCTGTTGATCGATTAAATACTTGGGGATGAATTGCCCAAATTTTATATATTTCTGACAACAAACATTTAACTTACAAGAAAAGAAGAATCTAACCTAATATTTATTCTTCTTCCTTAAAGGGGTAATATCCTTGTGGATAATTTAGCCAAACCCAAACTAACATTCAACTTAAATTTAAAGAAAAATCCTATCTAACAATTACAACTAACATTTAACCTAAGGAAAAGAAGAATCTAACCTAATAACTGTTTTTCTGTTGATCGATTAAATACTTGGGGATGAATTGCCCAAATTTTATAAATGTCTAACAACTAACATTCAATTTACAGGAAAAGAAGAATCTAACCTAATATTTATTCTTCTTCCTTAAAGGGGTAATATCCTTGTGGATAATTTAGCCAAACCCAAACTAACATTCAACTTAAATTTAAAGAAGAATCCTATCTAACAATTACAACTAACATTTAACCTAAAGGAAAAGAAGGATCTAACCGAATAATTGTTTTTCTGTTGATCGATTAAATACTTGGGGATGAATTGCCCAAATTTTATATATGTCTGACAACAAACATTCAACTTACAAGAAAAGAAGAATCTAACCTAATAATTATTCTTCTTGCTTAAACGGGTAATATCCTTGTGGATAATTTAGCCACACCTAAACTAACATTCAACTTAAATTTAAAGAAGAATCCTATCTAACAATTACAACTAACATTTAACCTAAAGGAAAAGAAGGATCTAACCGAATAATTGTTTTTCTGTTAATTGGTTAAATATTTGTGGATGATTTGCTCAAATTTTATAAATGTCTGACAACAAACATTCAACTCACAAGAAGAGAAGATTCTAACCTAATATTTATTCTTCTTCCTTAAAGGGGTAAAATTCTTGTGGATAATTTAGCCAAACCCAAACTAACATTCAACTTAAATTTAAAGAAGAATCCTATCTAACAATTACAACTAACATTTAACCTAAAGGAAAAGAAGGATCTAACCAAATAATTGTTTTTCTGTTGATCGATTAAATACTTGGGGATGAATTGCCCAAATTTTATATATGTCTGACAACAAACATTCAACTTACAAGAAAAGAAGAATCTAACCTAATAATTATTCTTCTTGCTTAAACGGGTAATATCCTTGTGGATAATTTAGCCACACCTAAACTAACATTCAACTTAAATTTAAAGAAAAATCCTATTTAACAATTACAACTAACATTTAACCTAAGGGAAAAGAAGAATCTAACCTAATAACTGTTTTTCTGTTGATCGATTAAATACTTGGGGATGAATTGCCCAAATTTTATATATGTCTGACAACAAACATTCAACTTACAAGAAAAGAAGAATCTAACCTAATAATTATTCTTCTTGCTTAAACGGATAATTGTGGATAATTTAGCCAAACCCAAACTAACATTCAACTTAAATTTAAAGAAGAATCCTATCTAACAATTACAACTAACATTTAACCTAAAGGAAAAGAAGAATCTAACCTAATAACTGTTTTTCTGTTGATCGATTAAATACTTGGGGATGAATTGCCCAAATTTTATAAATGTCTAACAACTAACATTCAACTTACAAGAAAAGAAGAAGCTAACCTAATATTTATTCTTCTTCCTTAAAGGGGTAATATCCTTGTGGATAATTTAGCCAAACCCAAACTAACATTCAACTTAAATTTAAAGAAGAATCCTATCTAACAATTACAACTAACATTTAACCTAAAGGAAAAGAAGAATCTAACCTAATAACTGTTTTTCTGTTGATCGATTAAATACATGGGGATGAATTGCCCAAATTTTATAAATGTCTAACAACTAACATTCAACTTACAAGAAAAGAAGAATCTAACCTAATATTTATTCTTCTTCCTTAAAGGGGTAATATCCTTGTGGATAATTTAGCCAAACCCAAACTAACATTCAACTTAAATTTAAAGAAGAATCCTATCTAACAATTACAACTAACATTTAACCTAAAGGAAAAGAAGGATCTAACCAAATAATTGTTTTTCTGTTGATCGATTAAATACTTGGGGATGAATTGCCCAAATTTTATATATGTCTGACAACAAACATTCAACTTACAAGAAAAGAAGAATCTAACCTAATATTTATTCTTCTTGCTTAAACGAGTAATATTCTTGTGGATAATTTAGCCAAACCTAAACTAACATTCAACTTAAATTTAAAGAAAAATCCTATCTAACAATTACAACTAACATTTAACCTAAAGGAAAAGAAGGATCTAACCGAATAATTGTTTTTCTGTTAATTGGTTAAATATTTGTGGATGATTTGCTCAAATTTTATAAATGTCTGACAACAAACATTCAACTTACAAGAAAAGAAGAATCTAACCTAATATTTATTCTTTTTCCTTAAAGGGGTAATATCCTTGTGGATAATTTAGCCACACCTAAACTAATATTCAACTTAAATTTAAAGAAGAATTCTTTATAACAATTACAACTAACATTTAACCTAAAGGAAAAGAAGAATCTAACCTAATAACTGTTTTTCTGTTGATCGATTAAATACTTGGGGATGATTTGCCCAAATTTTATAAATGTCTGACAACAAACATTCAACTTACAAGAAAAGAAGAATCTAACCTAATATTTATTCTTCTTCCTTAAAGGGGTAATATCCTTGTGGATAATTTAGCCAAACCCAAACTAACATTCAACTTAAATTTAAAGAAGAATCCTATCTAACAATTACAACTAACATTTAACCTAAAGGAAAAGAAGGATCTAACCGAATAATTGTTTTTCTGTTAATTGGTTAAATATTTGTGGATGATTTGCTCAAATTTTATAAATGTCTGACAACAAACATTCAACTTACAAGAAAAGAAGAATCTAACCTAATATTTATTCTTCTTGCTTAAACGGGTAATATCCTTGTGGATAATTTAGCCAAACCCAAACTAACATTCAACTTAAATTTAAAGAAGAATCCTATCTAACAATTACAACTAACATTTAACCTAAGGGAAAAGAAGAATCTAACCTAATAACTGTTTTTCTGTTGATCGATTAAATACTTGGGGATGAATTGCCCAAATTTTATAAATGTCTAACAACTAACATTCAACTTACAGGAAAAGAAGAATCTAACCTAATATTTATTCTTCTTCCTTAAAGGGGTAATATCCTTGTGGATAATTTAGCCAAACCCAAACTAACATTCAACTTAAATTTAAAGAAGAATCCTATCTAACAATTACAACTAACATTTAACCTAAGGGAAAAGAAGAATCTAACCTACTAATTGTTTTTCTGTTAATCGTTTAAATACTTTGGGGTGATTTGCCCAAATTTTATAAATGTCTAACAACTAACATTCAACTTACAAGAAAAGAAGAATCTAACCTAATATTTATTCTTCTTGCTTAAACAGGTAATATCCTTGTGGTAATTTAGCCAAACCCAAACTAACATTCAACTTAAATTTAAAGAAGAATTCTTTATAACAATTAAAACTAACATTAAACCTAAAGTAAAAGAACGATTTAACCGAATTATTGTTTTTTTGGTAATTGGTTAAATACTTGGGGATGATTTGCCCAAATTTTATAAATGTCTGACAACAAACATTCAACTTACAAGAAAAGAAGAATCTAACCTAATATTTATTCTTCTTGCTTAAACGAGTAATATTCTTGTGGATTATTTTAGCCAAACCTAAACTTACATTCAACTTAAATTTAAAGGAAAATCCTATCTAACAATTACATCTAACATTTAACCTAAAGGAAAAGAAGAATCTAACCTAATAATTGTTTTTCTGTTGATCGATTAAATACTTGGGGATGAATTGCCCAAATTTTATAAATGTCTAACAACAAACATTCAACTTACAAGAAAAGAAGAATCTAACCTAATATTTATTCTTCTTGCTTAAATGAGTAATATTCTTGTGAATAATTTAGCCAAACCTAAACTAACATTCAACTTAAATTTAAAGAAGAATCCTATCTAACAATTACAACTAACATTTAACCTAAAGGAAAAGAAGGATCTAACCGAATAATTGTTTTTCTGTTAATTGGTTAAATATTTGTGGATGATTTGCTCAAATTTTATAAATGTCTAACAACTAACATTCAACTTACAGGAATAGAAGAATCTAACCTAATATTTATTCTTCTTCCTTAAAGGGGTAATATCCTTGTGGATAATTTAGCCAAACCCAAACTAACATTCAACTTAAATTTAAAGAAGAATCCTATCTAACAATTACAACTAACATTTAACCTAAAGGAAAAGAAGGATCTAACCGAATAATTGTTTTTCTGTTAATTGGTTAAATATTTGTGGATGATTTGCCCAAATTTTATTAATGTCTGACAACAAACATTTAACTTACAAGAAAAGAAGTATCTAACCTAATATTTATTCTTCTTGCTTAAACGGGTAATATCCTTGTGGATAATTTAGCCACACCTAAACTAACATTCAAATTTAAAGAAAAATCCTATCTAACAATTACAACTAACATTTAACCTAAGGGAAAAGAAGAATCTAACCTAATCATTGCGACGGAAGTCGGCCATCTTGAAGCTCCTTGTATGACTCATTGTTTATGTTTACAGTATGCTGTCAAAGCAATATTTGCATATAAATGTCAAAAATTAGCGCATAGGCCTATCATTCGGTTTTTATAAACACAAAATGATTTACAACACTAAATGTATTCACATACTTGATTGGTTGGAATTTAATCACTAACATTAAAGACTAACCTAATATTTATTCTTTTTATCCTTGTGGATAATTTAGCCACACCAAACTAACATTCAACTTAAATTTAAAGAAGAATCCTATCTAACAATTACAACTAACATTTAACCTAAGGGAAAAGAAGAATCTAACCTTATAACTGTTTTTCTGTTGATCGATTAAATACTTGGGGATGAATTGCCCAAATTTTATATATGTCTGACAACAAACATTCAACTTACAAGAAAAGAAGAATCTAACCTAATAATTATTCTTCTTGCTTAAACGGGTAATATCCTTGTGGATAATTTAGCCACACCTAAACTAACATTCAACTTAAATTTAAAGAAAAATCCTATTTAACAATTACAACTAACATTTAACCTAAGGGAAAAGAAGAATCTAACCTAATAATTGTTTTTCTGATGATCGATTAAATACTTGGGGATGAATTGCCCAAATTTTATAACTGTCTATCAACTAACATTCAACTTACAGGAAAAAAAGAATCTAACCTAATATTTATTCTTCTTGCTTAAACGGGTAATATCCTTGTGGATAATTTAGCCACACCTAAACTAACATTCAAATTTAAAGAAAAATCCTATCTAACAATTACAACTAACATTTAACCTAAGGGAATAGAAGAATCTAACCTAATAATTGTTTTTCTGATGATCGATTAAATACTTGGGGATGAATTGCCCAAATTTTATAACTGTCTATCAACTAACATTCAACTTACAGGAAAAAAAGAATCTAACCTAATATTTATTCTTCTTGCTTAAACGAGTAATATTCCTGTGGATAATTTAGCCAAACCTAAACTAACATTCAACTTAAATTTAAAGAAAAATCCTTTCTAACAATTACAACTAACATTTGACCTAAAGGACAACAAGGATATAACCGAATAATTGTTTTTCTTTTAATTGGTTAAATATTTGTGGATGATTTGCTCAAATTTTATAAATGTCTGACAACAAACATTCAACTTACAAGAAAAGAAGAATCTAACCTAATATTTATTCTTCTTGTTTAAACGGGTAATATTCTTGTGGATAATTTAGCCACACCTAAACTAACATTCAACTTAAATTTAAAGAAAAATCCTATCTAACAATTACAGCTAACATTTAACCTAAAGGAAAAGAAGAATCTAACCTAATAACTGTTTTTCTAATTATCGATTAAATACTTGGGGATGAATTGCCCAAATTTTATAACTGTCTAACAACTAACATTCAACTTACAAGAAAAGAAGAATCTAACCTAATATTTATTCTTCTTGCTTAAACGAGTAATATTCTTGTGGATTATTTAGCCAAACCTAAACTTACATTCAACTAAAATTTTAAGAAAAATCCTATCTAACAATTACAACTATTATTTAACCTAAAGGAAAAAAAGGATCTAACCGAATAATTGTTTTTCTGTTATATGGATAAATATTTGTGGATGATTTGCTCAAATTTTATAAATGTCTGACAACAAACATTCAACTTACAAGAAAAGAAGAATCTAACCTAATATTTATTCTTCTTTCTTAAAGGGGTAATATCCTTGTGGATAATTTAGCCAAACCCAAACTAACTTACAACTAATATTTAAATTTAATTTAAAGTAGAATCCTATCTAACAATTACAACTAACATTTAACCTAAAGAAAAAGAAGGATCTAACCTAATAATTGTTTTTCTGTTAATCGTTTAACTACTTTGGGATGATTTGCCCAAATTTTATATTTGTCTGACAACACACATTCAACTTACAAGAAAGGAAGAATCTAACCTAATATTTATTCTTCTGCCTTTAACGGGTAATATCCTTGTGGATAATTTAGCCAAACCTAAACCAACATTCAACTTAAATTTAAAGAGAAATCCTATCTAACAATTACAACTAACATTTAACCTAAAGGAAAAGAAGGATCTAACCGAATTTTTTCTGTTTATTGGTTAAATACTTGGGGATGATTTGCCCAAATTTTATAAATGTCTGACAACAAACATTCAATTTACAAGAAAAGAAGAATCTAACCTAATATTTATTCTTCTTGCTTAAACGGGTAATATCCTTGTGAATAATTTAGCCACACCTAAACCAACATTTAACTTAAATTTAAAGAAGAATCCTTTATAACAATTACAACTAACATTTAACATAAAGGAAAAGAAGGATCTAACCAAATAATTGTTTTTCTGTTAATCGGGTAAATACTTGGGGATATTTGCCCAAATTTTATAAATGTCTGACAACAAACATTTAACTTACAGGAAAAGAAGAATCTAACCTAATATTTATTATTCTTGCTTAAACGGGTAATATTCTTGTGGATAATTTAGCCAAACCCAAACTAACATTCAACTTAAATTTAAAGAAGAATCCTATCTAACAATTACAACTAACATTTAACCTAAAGGAAAAGATGGATTTAACCGAATAACTGTTTTTCTGTTGATCAATAAAATACTTGGGGATGAATTGCCAAAATTTTATACATGTCTAACAACTAACATTTAACTTCAGGAAAAGAAGAATCTAACCTAATATTTATTCTTATTGCTTAAACGAGTAATATCCTTGTGGATAATTTAGCCAAACCTAAACTAACATTTAACTAAAATATAAAGAAGAATCCTATCTAACAATTACAACTAACATTTAACCTAAAGGAAAAGAAGGATCTAACCGAATAATTGTTTTTCTGTTAATCGGGTAAATACTTGGGGATGTTTGCCCAAATTTTATAAATGTCTGACAACAAACATTCAACTTACAGAAAAAGAAGAATCTAACCTAATATTTATTCTTCTTGCTTAAACGGCTAATATTCTTGTGGATAATTTAGCCAAACCTAAACTAACATTTAACTTAAATTTAAAGAAGAATCCTTTATAACAATTACAACTAACATTTAACCTAAAGGAAAGGAAGGATCTAACCAAATAATTGTTTTTCTGTTAATTGGTTAAATACTTGGGGATTATTTGCCCAAAATTTATAAATATCTGACAACAAACATTCAATTTACTAGAAAAAAAAGAATCTAACCTAATATTTATTCTTCTTGTTTAAACGGGTAATATTCTTGTGGATAATTTAGCCAAACCTAAACTAAATTATAACTAACCTTTAACTTAAATTTAAAGAAGAATTCTAATTAACAATTACAACTAACATTTAACCTTAAGGAAAAGAAGGATCTAACCTAATAACTGTTTTTCTGTTGATCGATTAAATACTTGGGGATGAATTGCCCAAATTTTATAAATGTCTAACAACTAACATTCAACTTACAAGAAAAGAAGAATCTAACCTAATATTTATTCTTCTTCCTTAAAGGGGTAATATCCTTGTGGATAATTTAGCCAAACCCAAACTAACTTACAACTAATATTTCACTTAAATTTTAAGTAGAATTCTATCTAACAATTACAACTAACATTTAATCTAAAGAAAAAGAAGGATCTAACCTACTAATTGTTTTTCTGTTAATCGTTTAAATTTTTTGGGATGATTTGCCCAAATTTTATATATGTCTGACAACAAACATTCAACTTACAAGAAAAGAAGAATCTAACCTAATATTTATTCTTCTGCCTTAAAGGGGTAATATACTTGTGGATAATTTAGCCAAACATAAACTAACATATAACTGACATTCAACTTAAATTTAAAGAAGAATCCTAATTAACAATTACAACTAACATTTAACCTTATGGAAAAGAAGGATCTAACCAAATATTTGTTTTTCTGTTAATGGGTTAAATACTTGGGGATGATTTGCCCAAAATATATAAATGTCTGACAACTAACATTCAACTTACAGGAAAAGAAGAATCTAACCTAATATCTATTATTCTTCCTTAAACGGGTAATATCCTTGTGGATAATTTAGCCAAACACAAACTAACATATAACTGACATTCAACTTAAATTTAAAGAAGAATCCTAATTAACAATTACAACTAACATTTAACCTTAAGGAAAAGAAGGATCTAACCAAATATTTGTTTTTCTGTTAATGGGTTAAATACTTGGGGATGATTTGCCCAAAATATATAAATGTCTGACAACTAACATTCAACTTACAGGAAAAGAAGAATCTAACCTAATATCTATTATTCGTCCTTAAACGGGTAATATCCTTGTGGATAATTTAGCCAAACATAAACTAACATATAACTGACATTCAACGTAAATTTAAAGAAAAATCCTATATAACAATTACAACTAACATTTAACCTAAAGGAAAAGAAGGATCTAACCGAATAATTGTTTTTCTGTTAATCGGGTAAATACTTGGGGATGTTTGCCCAAATTTTATAAATGTCTGACAACAAACATTCAACTTACAGGAAAAGAAGAATCTAACCTAATATTTATTCTTCTTCCTTAAACGGGTAATATTCTTGTGGATAATTTAGCCAAACCTAAACTAACATTTAACTTAAATTTAAAGAAGAATCCTTTATAACAATTACAACTAACATTTAACCTAAAGGAAAAGAAGGATCTAACCAAATAATTGTTTATCTGTTAATTGGTTAAATACTTGGGGATGATTTGCCCAAATTTTATAAATGTCTGACAACAAACATTCAATTTACAAGAAAAAAAAGAATCTAACCTAATATTTATTCTTCTTGTTTAAACGGGTAATATTTTTGTGGATAATTTAGCCAAACCTAAACTAAATTATAACTAACCTTTAACTTAAATTTAAAGAAGAATCCTAATTAACAATTACAACTAACATTTAACCTTAAGGAAAAGAAGGATCTAACCAAATATTTGTTTTTCTGTTAATGGGTTAAATACTTGGGGATGATTTACCCAAAATATATAAATGTCTGACAACTAACATTCCACTTACAGAAAAAGAAGAATCTAACTTAATATCTATTATTCTTCCTTAAACGGGTAATATCCTTGTGGATAATTTAGCCAAACATAAACTAACATATAACTGACATTCAACTTAAATTTAAAGAAAAATCCTATATAACAATTACAACTAACATTTAACCTAAAGGAAAAGAAGGATCTAACCGAATAATTGTTTTTCTGTTAATCGGGTAAATACTTGGGGATGTTTGCCCTAATTTTATAAATGTCTGACAACAAACATTCAACTTACAGGAAAAAAAGAATCTAACCTAATATTTATTCTTCTTGCTTAAACGGGTAATATTCTTGTGGATAATTTAGCCAAACCTAAACTAACATTCAACTTAAATTTAAAGAAGAATCCTTTATAACAATTACAACTAACATTTAACCTAAAGGAAAAGAAGGATCTAACCAAATAATTGTTTATCTGTTAATTGGTTAAATACTTGGGGATGATTTGCCCAAATTTTATAAATGTCTGACAATAAACATTCAATTTACAAGAAAAAAAAGAATCTAACCTAATATTTATTCTTCTTGTTTAAACGGGTAATATTCTTGTGGATAATTTAGCCAAACCTAAACTAAATTATAACTAACCTTTAACTTAAATTTAAAGAAGAATCTTTTTTAACAATTACAACTAACATTTAACCTTAAGGAAAAGAAGGATCTAACCGAATAATTGTTTTTCCCTTAATTGGTTAAACACTTGGGAAAGATTTGACCAAATTTTATAAATGTCTAACAACAAACATTCAACTTACAGGAAAAGAAGAATCTAACCTAATTTTTATTCTTCTTCCTTAAACGGGTAATATCCTTGTGGATAATTTAGCCAAACCTAAACTAAATTATAACTAACCTTCAACTTAAATTTAAAGAAGAATCCTAATTATCAATTACAACTAACATTTAACCTTAAGGAAAAGAAGGATCTAACCAAATATTTGTTTTTCTGTTAATTGGTTAAATACTTGGGGATGATTTGCCCAAAATATATAAATGTCTGACAACTAACGTTCAACTTACAGGAAAAGAAGAAACTAACCTAATATCTATTATTCTTCCTTAAACGGGTAATATCCTTGTGAATAATTTAGCCAAACATAAACTAACATATAACTAACATTTAACTTAAATTTAAAGAAGAATCCTATATAACAATTACAACTAACATCTAACCTAAAGGAAAAGAAGGATCTAGCCGAATAATTGTTTTCCCTTAATCGGTTATATACTTGGGGATGATTTGCCCAAATTTTATAACTGTCTAACAACTAACATTCAACTTACAGGAAAAGAAGAATCTAACCTAATATTTATTATTCTTCCTTAAACGGGTAATATTCTTGTGGATAATTTAGCCAAACCTAAACTAACTTATAACTGACATTTAACTTAAATTTAAAGAAAAATCCTATATAACAATTACAACTAACATTTAACCTTAAGGAAAAGTACGATCTAACCGAATAATTGTTTTTCCCTTAATTGGTTAAACACTTGGGGATGATTTGCCCAAATTTTATAAATGTCTAACAACTAACATTCAACTTACAGGAAAAGAAGAATCTAACCTAATTTTTATTCTTCTTCCTTAAACGGGTAATATCCTTGTGACATTTAACTTAAATTTAAAGAAAAATCCTATATAACAATTACAACTAACATTTAACCTAAAGGAAAAGTAGGATCTAACCGAATAATTGTTTTTCCCTTAATTGGTTAAACACTTGGTGATGATTTGCCCAAATTTTATAAATGTCTAACAACTAACATTCAACTTACAGGAAAAGAAGAATCTAACCTAATTTTTATTCTTCTTCCTTAAACGGGTAATATCCTTGTGGATAATTTAGCCAAACCTAAACTAACTTATAACTAACATTCAACTTAAATTTAAAGAAAAATCCTATATAACAATTACAACTAACATTTAACCTAAAGGAAAAGAAGGATCTAACCTAATAATTGTTTTTCTGTTAATCGTTTAAATACTTTGGGATGATTTGCCCAAATTTTATAAATATCGAACAACTAACATTCAACTTACAGGAAAAGAAGAATCTAACCTAATTTTTATTATTCTTCCTTTAGCGGGTAATTTCCTTGTGGATAATTTAGCCAAACCTAAACTAACTTATAACTGACATTCAATTTAAATTTAAAGAAATATCCTATATAACAACTACAACCAACATTTACCCAAACCTATAAATTGTTAAACTGATAACTTACTTAATTATTATCAAACCAACATCATTTACTTCATAACAATATTTTTTTATATTTTTTCTTTAATTTAGTCAAAGTTCAAATGAGTGTTCCTTTTTGTTTTGTTCTGCTCGTCTCCCAATTTATCAACATATAGGTATTTCGCTGTGATTGTGCATATTAATTGAGAAGGACAGGAGACCGTGCATCATCGTCAGCGATGCCAGTTTATTTATGAACTAATCTATGAATTCATGAATGCAACGGTTCCACAAGAAAGACGTTGATGGATATTTATAACCCTCAAAATATGAGTTGCAGTAGGTGACTCGACTTGGTAAAATTCGATGACAAAAATGAATGATGCGAAAGTTTATCTGATTTTAAAAACAATCGCCGTTGGTAGTATTAAAACCGACCTGGCTTTATATAAAAAGGTGAAAGGTGACCGAGAGGACATGATTTATTTATTCGTACACGTTCGTATAGAGACACTAGCTGTCGTTAACGTAAAATACTTTGTTATATACCCGCTATATTATTAATGTTTCATATTTACTTGAAAATAATCGTAACTGAGATCTTAACACTGGTATTATGAAATGTAATGTAATAATAGACCTATCTCTTTATTTAATACTCGTGCGCAAATATTTTTGAATTTTCCCCTTCTGCTGCTAAAATGTGACTACCTCTTACCATGGAACACACCTTATTGTTACCCAGGAATACCACCAACTAAAATTAAATAAAAAAACCCTTGTAGAAGTCGAAAGCTAGCTTCTATTTGCGGGATAGACCCGGCAGCTCAGGCCATAAACCACAAAGAAGAAGTTCCAAGTTTTAATTTTTTTATCATCAAGACGGTATTGCTCGTCGTATAAACATCGCGCGTCTTGCCGTCTATACGCACGCTCTTACCTGCGCAAACAAGTCTCTGCAGGCATGCTCTCAGGCACAACGTTGTGTGTAGCCGGACCATAACAATAAAAATACTGTGATGGTCCAAAAAAACAAAATACAGATCTACACAAACAAAATAAACAATGAACTAACCTCTGTGTCTTATGCATAATAATATGCAGAACTGATACCCGGATTGATAAGCTTGCCAACACAATTTTATAAGGGGCACAAACATTTAGGGGCAACTTCAAGAGTGGGAGTTGGTTCGCGAATGAGTGTTAAATTTGGGCCATTAACGGGATGGGTCTATTGTTACTTTTTTTAATAAAGAAAAACTATTGGTTCCAGCATTAAGATTTTGTTTTTTGTTCCCTGTAAATTTTATGATTATTTGCTATTTATAAGTACATATACATATTTAATTAAAACATGATTTTAATGCTAGAAAATAAGTTAATTTGGAGAGGATAGGTATTATAAAAACTTTATTCTATGTTGGGTTCAAATGGCAAAATGAAATTATCCAAATAAATATGTATAACTTCTTATTTTAATATATAGAGAAGAACGAGAAGAAAAATATTCTTTGAGAAAAAATTAAAAATAAACAACAAATTGTTTGGAAAGTTGAAATATAGGCAGGATCGTTTCCCATTTAAAAATTAAAATATGGTATGGCAAGGTTTTTCTCTTTTAGGTATTTAATGAAAGTTTTACTTACTTACTTTATATAAAATACATTTTAAAAACGTTTTAATAAATTGTAAATACCTGCTTTTTGCCTTGCGTTTCAATGACACCAAACCCTGCCTATATAAATTCTGCAGGTGAATATTAATTTACTGTTTTGTGTCTAAGTTTGAATTTAACAAATCTTTTATGAGTTTATTAAAAATTGTTAAAGAATTAATTAAAAATAAGCGTTATAATAAATATGTATAGAGACGGATTTAAAACAAAATATAAAACGGGATTTTAAATACATCGTCAAAATTTTGGATCCCCTTCTGTTTGTCAAAATGAAACACTATTACTATAAGTCAAGAAGTGTATTACAAAATACATTTAATTTCTTTATGCATTAAATGCAAAACGGCTAAATTAAATTTTAGCTAAAGAAAAAAAATTCAATTGAAAAATATTATATAATAAAATAATAATTATCAGAATTTGGAATATAGAAAAAAACTACTTTATAGTGAAATCCAAAATGCATTAATATCCGGTGTGTCCTCCCCTGTTCTGTAGTAAGGTGTTAACTCGCCTATGCATGGAAACTATAAGAGCTTTAATGGTATCCATTGGGATATTATTAAATTCTTCTTGGGCCTCAAGTGTGAGTTTCTGCTCATCCAATGCAATTCCATATGTGCTCAATAGGATTAATGCATGGAGAATTTGCTGGCCATGTTATTATTTGAATATTCCCAATCTCCAGTGCTTTTGTACTCTTCTCTGGAGACTGGTATTGTTATCCATAAAAATGAAATTGTCTGCAATTTCATATGAATAGGAATAAGCTGCATACGACGACCATATATTATGCCTCTACAAAACATTACTGATCCTCCTTGGTATGGAACGACTTCCCTTGCAAAAGTTAGTATTTCTTATCGTCCTGATCCTCTCCAAAGCCTTTATCGCTGACTATCACTGACTAAACCAAATCTAGTTTCGTCCGAAAAAAGGACATTTCGCCATTGAGCTAAAATCCAGTCTCTGTGTTCCTGTTCCCACTGGAGACGAGTGGCTGTGTCTGGGAAGTAACCTGGGTACTCTTAATGGTTTCCTCGGTCGCAAATTGTGTCTAGCAAGTCGTATTTTGGTACAGAAAATTAATCGACCATACGTTCTTCTTAAATGGGTTCAAACAGTTGAGACTTTTATCGTTCTATTACGACGTACATAACCTGCCAGATACCGATCTTCTCTTGGACGCCTCTAGTTCCACGTCTTCAGTAAACGCTATTAGTTTACTGGTACAAACGCACTATTCGGATAACTGATGCGTGAGGAATCCCTAGTCTATCCTAGATTTGATGCAAAGCCACTCAAAAATCTATTGCCAGGCATAATTGCAAAGAACGACTCAACAATAACTCGATAGGAACCACTTTTTAAAAATGTGTATCTAAAATTATACGAAATTGTTTTGTAAACTTTTTTAAATATCCAGTACTGGTGAAATAAAGAATAAATGTTCAAAAGACCAAGCCACGATAAATATTTCGTTTTAAAATTTAGATTTTTATATTTTAGAATTTTAGAGATCGATGGATCGGTAATGGATGGCTATCGCAAACAAAGCTACTGATTTACATCTGACAGTTAATGAAAATTATTGGAAATGATTGGTTGACGTGTGACGTCAGCGTAAGCCATCCTGTCAATATTTTTCACTATTAACAGCTTTGTTTACATATTATAGTAGACACATAAATAATTACCATCTGGCAAATATCACAGGAATGCGTTATAAGGATTTAAGAATATTTCTTGAGTTTTTATTCGTTGACCAAAAGCAAAAGAATGGATATGTCAATATTTGACAGTTTTACTTTTTTAAAATTCTAACATCTTTTGTCAAACGTTTTAAAATCATTTACAAGTATAATTAACTAAATTCTCTTTTCAAATTATTTCTTTTCTTAAAATGAACAAAAATTTGGAACGTGGTGAATGTAGCACACTAAAGGTAAATGAAAATGACAACTCCGTTGTTCTGGATAATTTTGAAGAACAAACAGAAGTATCAATTATAAATAATAAAGAGTCAGGAAAAGCTTATCAAAAAGCGTTTGAAGGAGAAAAAGGGTAAGTAGAAAAATATTTAGGAAAATACTGCCATAAAATTATTCGAAATAATGCTATATTATTACAATATAACCAGACTAAAGCCTGATGTTGAAGAACCGCCTAATTTTGAAGAACCGCCTGATTTTGAAGAACCACAAGACTTTAAAGAATCACCACATATTCCTTTAAATAGTCAAATTAACGAAAATATAATGCAAGCAGAAGGAAGGTAAGTAGAAATATACCTAAATTAAATTTGAACACTACTACATTATCAAATAATGGATCAAACCATTTGCCTTTAATGATAACCATTCAAACGTTTAACTCACAAAAAAGGCTAGTGGACCATCAAAATATTCCTATATACGATTGTAAAGAACCATCGATTTTAGAGAACCGTCCGATTCTGAAAAATTTACCAACATAATGAGGAAAACAGGAGTACGGTAAGTCAGAGAATATTAAAATTGACAAGCACAAAAATATACGTAAATTAAAATTTTAGACTATTTAACATGGATCCATTTAATTCTTATTGTAAGCTTCTATATACTATTGAAGAAGAATTGTCTTCTGAAGAACCACCCGATTTTCCTCCGCCCCCTCCAATCAACAAAAATACAATGCAGACAGAAAAACAGTAAGTTGAAAAATATTTTAATCAACATTCTCAAAAATTTAATTGAAATAATTTTAGACTATTAGTAAACGGTCCAAATAATTTGGATACTTCCTCTAATCAAATACCATACCAAACCGAGGGAGATAACCATTCAAAAGTAAAACCCAACCATCAAAAGAGGTTAGCAGACCAACGACATGTTTCTACCAACAGAAGATCTAAACGTTTTTGTGAACAACCTTCCGATTCTGAAGAACCGTCTGAAGACGAATCACTTGATAATTCCTCTAACCATCCAATGAACAAAAATATGATGCAAGCAGAAAGAAGGTAAGTAGAAAAATATTTAAGGTAACATTAACTAAAATTTAATTCCAATATTTCTAGATCATTAAGCAATCCAATACAAGCACCCTATCAGAACAACAAACAAATTTCAAATCAAATATCCACCAATAACAATTCAAACGTTATACTCAAACACCAAAAAAGGGTGGTAGTAAATCAACAAGTTGTTCCCATTAACTTAATATCTGATTGTGAACAACCAAATGAGTTTGAAGAAACAGCTGATTGTGAATCACTGACTGATTTTGAAGAAGTTTATTCTTCTCCTAATCCTACAGTCAATAAAAATATGTTGCACACAAAAAGACGGTAAGTAGAAAATATTTCAAATAACAATGACTAAATTTTAATTTTAATAATTCTAGATCATTAAGCAATCAAATACAAGCAAAAAAACAAAAAAATTACGCACAAATTACAAATCAAATTCACACCACTAACAATTCAAACGTTAAAAACAATCACCAACAAAGCGTGGTAGAGAACGATCAAGGTGTTCCCATTAACTTATTATCTTTGCCTGATTTTGAGGAACCGTCTGATTGTGAGCAACCGTCTTATTGTGAGGAACCGTCATATTGCGAGCAACCGTTAGATTGTGGACAACCATCTGATTGTAAACAACTAACTGATTTTAAAGAACCAACTCATTCTTCTCCTAATGCTTCAGTCAATAAAAATATGATGCAAGCAGAAAGACGGTAAGTCGAAGTTAAAATAACATGGACTAAAATTTAATTTAAAAAATTCTAGAGCATTAAGAAATCCAAAACAAGCAACCATTCAAAAGAACACAAAAATTCCAAATCAAATGTACGCCAATAACAATTCAAATGTTAAAAACAATCACCAACAAAGGGTGGTAGTTAATGAACAAGGTGTTCCCCTTAGCTTAATATCTAGGCCTGGTTTTGAAGAACCTACTGATTCTTCTAATCGTACGTTTAACAAAAATTTGATGCATGCAGAAAGAGGGTAACTGGGAAAATATATAAACTGACAACCACTATAATTTTTTGAAATAATTCTAGATTAATTAACAATGGACCAAAAAATTTGGCACCTGTCTGTAATCAAATACCAGCCACCTATCCAAACTCACCAAATTCAAGTCAAACATACATCGATCCACATTCAGAAGTAACACCCAATAACCCAAAATCTCTTAAAAATCTTCCACGTGTCCCCATTGATTTAGAAGAAGCGTTTAAAGCTTTGCTACCAAGTTATCTTCCTCCGAATATTCAAACCCAAAAGGTTGCCCATTCAGAAGTAGATACCATTCCCAAAAAAACTTTAGCAAATTTACATGGTGCCCCCAGTAATATAAGGCCCAAACCTGATTTTGAAGAACCGGCGAATTGCGAAGAACCGTTTGATTATGAAGGACAAGCTTATTTTGGAGAACCGTCTGATTGTGAAGAACCAACTGATTTTGATCCTAATCAATCATCATTTCCTCCTAATCATTTTTCTCCTAATCATACTATGATGCATGCAGAAATAGGGTGAGTAATAAAATATTTAAATTGGCAATAAGAAAAATTTAACTGAAATATTTTTAGAATGGTACCCAATGGGTCGAACAATTTGCCACCTTTTGTTAACAAAATTAAAGCAGCCTATCCAAACATACCAAATCCAAGTGAAACCTACATCGATCCGCATTCAGAAGTAACACCCAAAAACCAAAAATCTGTTGAAAATATTCAACGTATCCCCATTGGTTTAGAAGAAGCGCTTAAAGATTTATTACCAAATTACCTTTCTCCGGGTATTTCGACCAAAAAAGTTGCCCATTCAGAAGTAGATGCCACTCCTAAAAAAACATTAGCAGATTTACATGGTGCCCCCAGTAATATAAAGCCCAAACCTGATTTTGAAGAACCGGCGAATTGCGAAGAACCGTTTGATTATGAAGGACAAGCTTATTTTGGAGAACCGTCTGATTGTGAAGAACCAACTGATTTTGATCCTAATCAATCATCATTTCCTCCTAATCATTTTTCTCCTAATCATACTATGATGCATGCAGAAATAGGGTGAGTAATAAAATATTTAAATTGACAATAAGAAAAATTTAACTGAAATATTTTTAGAATGGTACCCAATGGGTCGAACCATTTGCCACCTTTTGTTAACAAGATAAAAGCAGCCTATCCAAACATACCAAATCCAAGTGACACCTACATCGATCCGCATTCAGAAGTAACACCCAAAAAACAAAAATCTGTTGAAAATATTCAACGTATCCCCATTGGTTTAGAAGAAGCGTTTAAAGATTTATTACCAAATTACCTTTCTCCGGGTATTTCGACCCAAAAAGTTGCCCATTCAGAAGTAGATGCCACTCCTAAAAAAACATTAGCAGATTTACATGGTGCCCCCAGTAATATAAGGCCCAAACCTGATTTTGAAGAACCGGCGAATTGCGAAGAACCGTTTGATTATGAAGGACAAGCTTATTTTGGAGAACCGTCTGATTGTGAAGAACCAACTGATTTTGATCCTAATCAATCATCATTTCCTCCTAATCATTTTTCTCCTAATCATACTATGATGCATGCAGAAATAGGGTGAGTAATAAAATATTTAAATTAACAATAAGAAAAATTGAACTGAAATATTTTTAGAATGGTACCCAATGGGTCGAACAATTTGCCACCGTTCGTTAACAAAAAACAAGCAGCCTCTCCAAACATACCAAGTCCAAGTGAAACCTACATCGATCCACATTCAAAAGTAACACCCAAAAACCAAAAATCTGTTGAAAATATTCAACGTATCCCCATTGGTTTAGAAGAAGCGCTTAAAGATTTATTACCAAATTACCTTTCTCCGGGTATTTCGACCAAAAAAGTTGCCCATTCAGAAGTAGATGCCACTCCTAAAAAAACATTAGCAGATTTACATGGTGCCCCCAGTAATATAAAGCCCAAACCTGATTTTGAAGAACCGGCGAATTGCGAAGAACCGTTTGATTATGAAGGACAAGCTTATTTTGGAGAACCGTCTGATTGTGAAGAACCAACTGATTTTCTTCCTAGTCAATCATCATTTCCTCCTAATCATTTTTCTCCTAATCATACTATGATGCATGCAGAAAAAGGGTGAGTAATAAAATATTTAAATTAACAATAAGAAAAATTGAACTGAAATATTTTTAGAATGGTACCCAATGGGTCGAACAATTTGCCACCGTTCGTTAACAAAAAACAAGCAGCCTCTCCAAACATACCAAGTCCAAGTGAAACCTACATCGATCCACATTCAAAAGTAACACCCAAAAACCAAAAATCTGTTGAAAATATTCAACGTATCCCCATTGGTTTAGAAGAAGCGCTTAAAGATTTATTACCAAATTACCTTTCTCCGGGTATTTCGACCAAAAAAGTTGCCCATTCAGAAGTAGATGCCACTCCTAAAAAAACATTAGCAGATTTACATGGTGCCCCCAGTAATATAAAGCCCAAACCTGATTTTGAAGAACCGGCGAATTGCGAAGAACCGTTTGATTATGAAGGACAAGCTTATTTTGGAGAACCGTCTGATTGTGAAGAACCAACTGATTTTTCTCCTAATCAATCATCATTTCCTCCTAATCCTAATCATTCTATGATGCAAGCAGAAAGAGGGTAAGCAGTAAAATATTTAAATTGACAATAAGAAAAATTTAACTAAAATATTTTTAGAATGGTACCCAATGGGTCGAACAATTTGCCACCGTTCGTTAACAAAATACAAGCAGCCTATCCAAACATACCGAATCCAAATCCACATTCAGAGGTAACACCCAAAAACCAAAGATCTCTTGAAAATATTCAACAGGTCCCCATCGGTTTAGAAGAAGCGCTTAAAGCTTTATTACCAAATTATCTTTCTCCGGGTATTCCGACCCAAAAAGTTGCCTATTCAGAAGTAGTTGCCAATCCTAAAAAAACTTTAGCAGATGTACATAGTACCCCCAGTAATGTAAGACCCAAACCTGATTTTAAAGAACCGGCGCATTGCGAAGAACCATCTAATTATGAAAAACAATTTTACTTTGAAGAACCGGCTGATTGTAAAGAACCAACTAATTTTCCTCCTAATCAATCATCATTTCCTCCTAATCATACTACGATGCATGCAGAAATGGGGTGAGTAGTAAAATATTTAAATTGACAATAAGAAAAATGTAACTGAAATATTTTTAGAATATTACATAATGGGCCAAATAATTTACCACCTTTCGTTAACAAAATACAAGCAGCCTATCCAAACATACCAAATCCAAGTGAGACCTACAGGGATCCACATTCAGAAGTCACACCCAAAAGTCAAAAATCTCTTGAAAATATCCCCATTGGTTTAGAAGAAGCGTTTAAAGCTTTATTACCAAATTATCTTTATCCGGATGTTCAAACACAAAAGGTTACCCATTCAGAAGTAGAACCCAGTACCAAAAACACATTAGTATATGGTGCTATCAGTCACGTAAAACCTAAGCCTAATTTAGATGAACCAATTAATCCCTCTCGAAATCGTACAATTAACAGAAACATGTTTAAATCAGAAAGGGGGTAAGTAAGAAAATATTTTTTGTCATACTGTACGGTAAAGTGCCATTTCCCCGACTCCTTTGAGTTCGGGAAATGGCACTTTACGGTACACTTGTACTTTACAGTACTCTTCAATTCTCCCAATGTTTGAAATAATAAGTGAATCAACATAAACTAAGCTTTTATTCTAGTTTTTGAAGATTGGCATTCATTGTACAACTATGCTGTTGCCAGCAATATGTATTAATGGAATTGTTGATGGATTTACAGTGTTTTCTGTAATCGCGGAAGACGCATGGCTGTGATGTAGCAATTCAACAAAAGTATCGCCCCTTTGGATCATTCTTGCAATCTTCTTTTTGCCTTCAATCGATTCTTCTATATACTTTTCTCTTCCATCCACCGTGCTCTTGTAGAACTTTAAGGTCAGCTCCAGCGTTGGCCAACAACGTTGAGGATGTCCTCCTGAAGCAATGACCTGTATACTTTTCTGGTGGTCTATTTTTATGAACTCAGCTATTTTCTTAGGTGCTCCGCCAACAGTATGTATACCAGCTCTTTGAGACAGACATTTTCCTTATCTATAATCCACCAAAAGAACTTTCAGGGAGACGTGTTGCCGTAAATTCATGTATTTTCTAAACACATCCAAATAGTGAACCTCATCACTGTTAATCACAGTAAAAGCTCGTCGAATATGCGTTTTTGTCTGGTTAATCTTAACTACTAGCTGAGTACCCGTATCTTCTACATCACTAACTTCTAAATTCTAGATCTCTTCCCTTCGACAACCTCCAGCAACTCCAAGTAATGCTATCACTTTGAGTAATAGATATTCTTTATCTGGAGCGTCCCTCATGAAGCTTTCAATTTGTTCCTTTGTCAGCACCTTCGACTGGTTTGGCACATAGTCTACATTTAGTTTTTTTAAAAAAGCTATCAACTTTTGGAAACTTGATATGTTGACATTCTCATTAACCATAATCATTGATTTTACCATCGAGTATTTGGACCATAATGAAGAGGGGTTGAATGTTTTTGACTGAAAATTTAAACTGTTGAAAAGAATATTCTTTAAAAAAAACTGTTCTTATCACATCCAAAAAGTAAGCCTACATCACATTTTCATCAGCACTACTTTTCAAATTGTGTTGTTCATGCCAGTTGCAAAACAGCGCATATTCTTTTTCATATCTTTTCGCAGACTTAACTGGAATGATTTGCCCTATCGCTTTCGCAGTTTTCTCAGCAATTTCATCTAATTTCAAATCCATTTTCGTGTGTGCAGAAAAATTTAATGTCTGTCTTTATTTACATTGTTACTTGGAACCGCTGTTCATTTTTTTATTTATAAAGCAAATCAACCATGTTAAGAATAAATCAAGTAACATAATTTTTTTTACAGCAGTCTACATGACTTCCTAATAAAATGATCAAATATTTATGTCATTTCAGTTTCATATTTTATTGCGTTTAAAACCAAAGGCAGTATAAAAACAATATAGTACGATACACGTCCGTGAAGTGATTATTACGGTAGGTACTCGATTAGATATTCTTGACTCGGCTCCTTCATCGCCTCGTCCATAAACATCTATCTCGTAACGTAATAAATCACTTCCCGGACTTGTAACGTAAATAACTATAAATTGACAAACAATTATTAAAATTTAATTAAAATAATTTTAGATTATCGAGCAATGGACCACCCAATTTTACAACTTGCTTTAATCATAATCATATAGTACCCTCCAAGAGACCGATACCAACACAAACTTCCACTGAGGCCTATCCAGAAGAACTCAACCACCGTAAAACATTGGAAGGTGTTCAATGTATTCCGAGAGAAGTGGCAGCTGCGTTTCAGTTAATTTCACCAAATTATGTTCCTCCAAATCTTCAAAAAAAGAATTTTCCTAGTTTAAAACGAAAATCAAATTGCTTCTTAAACCCATGTGAATTATCCGCCCGTACAATGACCACAAATGTTGAATTCGAATCTGCAACAGGTTTTAATTTTATTCCAAAATTAAAATCCAGAAAGTTTAGCACCAAAAATGTTAAACAATATGTACGCCGTGAACCGAAAAGTGAGCAACCTTTTTTAAATGAACTTAGCTTGCAACGAGCTCCGACATATCCAGTTTTTGCTGGAAAGTCATCATCACGAATTTGCAGCTATTGCAATAAAAGATACACGTTGTCGATTAAGAATGACAGTAGATTTTCGAACAATTTTTTATTTGCAACTCTGATAGGAGTTATATGCGGATTTCTCATATTGTCATTAGTTAAGTATATGATACATGACAGCGATATTTTGGATAAGTTATTTCCTAAACAAAATCCAGAATGGTTTATTGTATCTTATATAAAAAATTTAATACAAAGATTTTTGAACTCTTTTACCTAAGTTCTTCAACACTCTGGGACAATTGTTGTATTCACTGCATCATAAATTTTTAGGTAAAATAACTCTGGCAGTAATCATCAGAAGAACTGTATTACTTTAATAAATAGCTTCAATTACATTTATTTCTCCCTAATACATGCAAAATATTCTTTAATGTTACAATACTGTTGCTGTTGATATACATTTATAACGTTGAAATAAAATATTAATAAAAGTTTTTGGGTGTTTTTCTTTCCATATCCATAAGATTACGCACAAGAAAATAATGATATTGCAAAATTGATTATTGCTTTGAATTCACATTACTTACCCTTCTGCTTATCATATGTTAGAATACATTTTTTGGTAGTTAGTTTTTTAGGAACATTTTTCATACCTTTGAAATATCTTATCGTATTTGTCATTTAGTTGTTTTTTGTTATATTTTTAATATTTAATTCAATTCACTAAAAAAATTTTTTTTTCCATTCGTAAACATTTGAAAAACCAAAAGTTTACCTATTTAAAAGAATTTTCCAAGGTCCTTTGCAAGTTTGAATAATGCGAACAAACCGAGAGTTTTGCTTCCTCTTTCGTCTCACCCTTCAACCGTGGTTTCTATGACCTAGCCATCACGCCTTGAGCGTAGCTTCTGCTATTGCACCCCGCTCTATCTTCTTCCAATATTCTACTCCTTACACATCTTCTCCGCCTTTCTTTTTATCTCTACATCATCTGCATACATCGTAATCCCACATACTACTCACACAAACCCCATTAAACACACACTTCCAGAGCGTAGGTCCCAATATCGATTACTGGGGCTCTCCCTCCTCCGTTCTATTACGCCCCCTTCCCTTGGAATATAATCCAACCGGTTAGGTAAACGTCTATTAACTTAACCAATTCTCTCCCTATTCCAAAATGTCACTTCCGACATCAAATAACACTTGTAGTGCCAGCTCCTTGTTCTTTCTAGCCATTCCCACCAAATCCATCACTCTCCTTGGCGCAGAGATATACGATTTTACGATCTTAACCTCTTTATTATATCCCCTGGGGCTTTCCTTACCTTGATGCCTCTATCTTCCTACTCTACCTCCCAATTCTCTACCAGCCTTATCCCCCTCATGTTCCCTACCACCCTGAAATCCTGCACTTCCCGAATCATGTCCTCCCCTGTTCCTTTTCCACCTGTGAATAGTTTCTCCATTATATCCTTCTCCCACTTTTCCTCCATCACCACCTACTTCCACCCATTCTATTCACTGCTATTTAATACGCCTTACCCCAGCTCCCACTTCTCCCTTTCCACTCTCCTCTCCAGTTCCTTCTTCTTCTGCTTATATTATTTTCCTTTTATTCCACATCTTCGCTCAGCATCTATTTTCGTTCTTCCTTAAATGTCCTCACACCTCTAATTCCTCATTTCTCCGTACACCCCTATTGTCAATATTTTCCTCTCTTTTACAGCCCTTTATCTATCAATTCATTTACATCATGACCCCTTTGTATAGCCTTTCTTGCTTTCTTCCTCATACTCTCCGCCTCGGTCTTCGTCCATCTTTATCCTATTTCTCTCTCTTACCACCTTAATCACCTTAGTTCCTTTCCCAATTGATTCCTATATTTAATTGTTTTTGTTTCCCTTTGAGCTTCCACCGCCCTTGCTCCTGAAACACGTTTAATTTCGCCCAGCATCCCCCTCACCCCAACCTCTTTCTTTGCATCCTTATAACCCCTTCTCAATATTTTCAATCTTCTCCTGGTTTAGGTCTCCGATATCCTTAAGAATTAGCGCTTCGTTCATTCTCTCCCTTACCCTTGGCTCAATCATTCTTACCTCCTGGCTCCGCTCCATTACCTCCATTTTTTCACCAAGATCGAGAACCTTTCCCACACACAGAAGCAATATGTCACAGAAGCAATAAAAACCTAAAATTGTCTTCTTTTTATGTTGTTTCAAGAAACATCTATCTTTGTTTATGGAGGGTAGAAGGAAAGAGAACCAACTCAATGTATTAAAAACTGTCCATCAAAAGGGAACAAATTGGTGGCGTCACAGTAGCAAGAGTGTCACAGGACGTTACAAACAGTAGAAAAGAAGAATTTGTCCTGTGATTGGCTATGTCAAAATAAATTGTTAGAGCAAGAAACGAAATTGAATTATATTTGAATGCGTAAATAGTTGAGATTGTAAATACTTCATTACTTTTAACTACACAACTATTAAATTTTTCAACCCAGCTCACTTTACTCTGTTTATGACCTATGGAGTGTTTTCACGCTGTCTTTTTACCCTTCTGCTACTCTCGCGCCATCTACTATTTCTGCTTCCGCTGGACCGTTTGACGTTATTCCTATACAAGTTGGTACTCCTTTTTTCTACCCTCCATATCTTTGTTAAACACTTCATGCATCAAATAGAGAAGAAAGTTTCATACAATTTCTAACTTTTACAGTATATATTGACGTTAGGTGTCAATACTTATGCTTTAGCAATGATGCACGGATCTTATCAATTACATTAAAAAACATTTATATTTTAAGTATGTTGACATTTATGAAATATATTTAATGAAAGAGAGTCTTTTGTCAAAAACACATTGCGTTATTAATTAATTGATACTAGGACTTATCAACCTATCCTAATTTTAAAACATTAGAAAGAGGCGTGTACATAACAACCCCAAACGTATCTATTTATATAATTGACGATCCTCATAAACGTCATCGTATTAAATGAATGCCAGTAAATTCGCAGAGAAAAAATGAATTTTTTTACTAATTTACTGTCTACAGTTCCTACCGCTGCACCCATGGAGCCTGCTATACCAACGGATCCACCTGTACAAGAGGAATCTGCTGTGCAAATGGATCCAGCTTTGGCAATCGATCCACCGCCATCGCCAGCTGAAGAGAATGCATCGATAATGGTTGAACAAGAACCGTCGACATCTAACGGTATCGATGCTGCGCCGGCTCCAAAGTACAATTTTTTATGGGGTTTGGAAATATGCTGGTCTATTGGATGCCAATCATGCTTTTCCGCTGTTCAAAAAGCTGCCAAGGACAGATGTAAGTAGATATCTTTTTAAATAAAATATTTATATCAACATATTATTTAAAACGTATTTTTAACTTTATTTAATTTTAGTTTTTGGAATTGGTGATTCGTTTGTTGGGCAAGCTAAAAGGAAGGATGCCCTTTTTGTTTCCAATTCTTTTAAAAAGAATGGGAAAATTACCACCAGAGCTGTGCACTACATTAAATCCCTTGATTAATTTTGTTTGATTCAATTTGAAATTATATATTTTTTTGTATTTTTCACTAAACTGAATACAGTTATATCAAATTAAATAAAACGTTTTTTATTATGGGCAACAAAATTCTACCAAGATATGACTCATTACACAGATAACAAGAAGAAGCCGAAAAGGTAAGTAGGTTTACAGTAGCTATTTGTACATACATATACAAAATATTTTTACTATGGACCAAATAATATTAAAACTATATAGCTTCTTTTTCTAATATATTAGAATAATATATAATAACAGAATACTTAACAAGATTTTTCTTTCTGGCAAGGAAAACAAATCTCTTTAGAAGTAATTGACAAAGAATGTTCCTTGCTAGTCTAGGAGCAGCCTGTGTTCTTTGACCGATCTTTTAGTAGCTCTATATAACATATATATTGTATCTTTTACTCCTGATTGGAGCATAGGTCGTTTACAAAGCACTGCCATTTCCTTTTGTCTTTTTCCAGTTTGCGTAGCTCACTCCATGTCATTCATTCTTTCTGCAAATCTTCTTCTGATTTGCAGATTTTTCCAGGTGACAGCTGGGCTTCTTCTGTTCCTTTGTCCCATGTTGGTCCTTGAGAAGCTTTCTTTTCATGATGCAAGTATTTAAGGTAGGTAGGACATCAACCTTTCTTATCAGAGGGTCCAATTGGTTTCTGTGACTAATTTCTTTTTTTTATTTCGTCATTGTTTTCTTTCATTATTTTATAAACTAATTCTTTACGGTATCGTTTATCCATGTTCTTAGCCAGTTCGTCTCTTAATATATAATTGTTGGTACTTGACTTTAACATTTGCTCCTTTATTTTTTCTTCTCTTTCGATTTTTTTCATGATTTATAAAATTATTTTTTTCACTTGTACAATTCGATCTTACTTGAGCGAGCTCCTCGATCTCCTCGCATTGGTTGAATTTTGTTATTATTGTGTTTTGATATCTTTTATGGTTTGCTTAATATCTTGTATGCCCTCCTTAATTTTTTTTTTAAATCTTTAATTTCCTCTTCGAGTTATTTTTTAATATCCAGCAACTTCTTGATGTCGTTTTACTTCTTTTGAAAGCTTTCTTTTTTTACTTCTGTAGGAGAATCGTGTTCTGGTTTTTCTCTTTTTGTACCCCTTTCGTTTCTTTCTGTCTTTTGTATTATTCATATATGTCTAGGCCGGTCCTGCTAATCGTTCAAATAGTGTAATATGTGTTGTCTAAAATTTGGCTGTCGCGCAAAAAGGAAGGAGTGAATGGATTCGTTATCTCTTATCATGTTTTTTCCTTTGTAAATACAAATTTTTTAACCAAAGGATATGATTTTTATATTCCTGTAATTGTTAACTTTATTTGTTTACAAGTTTGTTGAAAATTATTTCACTTAAATTTTTGGAAAACGAAAATTCACACACTACTTATCTGATCATGCCCAGGGTCGAAGTATAATGTTTTTAAAAGAGCATTTTGACATAAACTGCTTTGTGGGTCATACCTTTGGATAAAATTCAACGTCGTCAAAATAGAGAAAACCAAACTCCACCTAAATAAACCTACTGGTGCCTAATTTATTAACCATTTTGCTCTTTGTTGCGAAAAATTGTTAGCGTTATCAGTTCGTATAATATTTATTGTTTCTAAGTAGAATATTAATATTGAGCTGCAAAGTGTTAAAAGAAGTTCCTATTTAATTCTTATTTTTAAATTTCCTTTTAAAAAAGAATGTTATAATAGGTGTTACCAAGTCTGACATTGAGCACTTACCCTTAAAATCCCTAAGCTTCTAGAGCCCTTAAAACCCTTCAGGTCGACACGATCTTCTTTTCATATCTTTCACTCTTACAACACTATAGAGACTGTTGTTTTTTGCCGGAATATAAAGGTTCTGTACTTTTTGTAGGGCACTTATTAGCTGCCTTTGCTACGTTTCGGATAAAGGAATTCCTCTAGTGGCTTTGCAAAGAGACTTATGAAAGTTCTTTTGAGTACATACGCGTATAATATTTCAAGAAAAGATAAATATATCAATAAAAAGGGTTTATTAAAAATTTTTTTCCACATTTTTATGTACACATATAAAAAGCTTGAGTTTATAAAAACATGCATGTTGATTTTTGTTTGATGTATTATCAGATTGATTGGAAAGTGTAGGAGAGATGAACATTTTTTCTTTAATAAAAAATTCTTTCACAAAAGCCGTATACATTGCAATTTAAAAATTCTTATGGAATATCGAGTGAATGTAAACACGTATAATAAAAATGAGTTTTTGTCAATTTTAGGGATTTACTTAATTCAGCAATTAAAGTGAATAATTTTACTTTACTGTAGGTATATATTATATTTTATTTATCGACAGTATATTTTCCAAGTTGGATTTTTGTCATTCATATCGGCTTTTATAAAGAGACAAAAGAGATATAAATCAACATAACTTTTTTTACACAGACATTTACAACCAATACAGCTCCAGCAATTAGTTGGATTTAACAAGAGGAGGTCGCTATGAGACTTAAATATGCCTCAAAGTGTTGTAAGTCGTGCGTGACAACGAACTACAACTCGTATGGAACACCGTTTAGTAGTGGCTTCCAGAATTAACAGGATCTTCAGGTATGCTACCGGAAGGGTATTTCTAGGCAAACTGTAAGAAGACGGTTACATGCATCAAATTTAAAGGCTAGACACTGGGTGTCTTTTTACTTCGACCGAAAATTGGTGTGAACGGAAGGAAGACATAGGCGATGACATCCGGCACAAATCCCAGGAACGAGATGGTTTTTTTTTTAATTCTCTTTGCCAGTTAATGAGGAAAAACGTTTGGTTTTCCCTCGAAGCTGCATTTGTGCATCAAAAAGTGCATTTCTTCAAGTAATGAAAAAAATTCATATCTGCTTTAAAAAACACCGAGTCAAAAAGTCAAAAAGTCAAAAAAATATGATTATCTAGCCAAATTGGCCCCTGGTACACCTGGAGGTCAGGACTGCAACAGGAACATCATCACCTAGCTGGAGCTCCAATTTAACGTACAGAAAAATTATGAAAATTCGTTTCCTGGGGGGAAAAATTTGATGATTGTGACAGATAATATTGATGAATAAATATTTCTAAATTTTGTGTAAACTTTTTTTCTTCTTTATCCTTCCCAAGGGCCCCCAAACACGGGGCCCGCCAAGGCACGCTACGCCACTGTCTGTTTCCCTTTCAATATTTCCAATTATCTAGTTCTGCGCACAGGATTGGTATTAGTACGCATCCAAATTGAAAAAGATGTCTTTAGATATTCAAAATAAGTAGGAGTTCGGGACCTAAAGGAAGTGGAAGGGGAAACCTTATTGGTAGGATGATTAAGCAGAGTATGTTGTATTGAGCGGAAGTGTGGGGTGAAAGAACGGTGGTAAATATGAGGATAAAGCCACACAGGGATTTTGCTGAAGGTGTTGCAGAGGTACAGGACAGTGAGTGTAATGGATGCAGCTGTGCTATCACTGTCCTACCCATTGGACGTGATGGCTACTTACAGCACAGAGACAACGAGGGATGGGTGCGACGAAAAAGGAAGTTCAGGACTTGATGGAGGAAATGGAGAAAAAGTGGGAGGGGATGAATGTGAGTTAAAAGGGGCGATTAGGAATAGGAGTGAGTGGATGTACCACAAGTCTGGAGAGGTGAACTACGTGTTTAAATGAAAAATGAGGAAGTATTGAACAAGTTGGAGAGGAAACTCGTGGAGACAGTGTATTGGAAGGCCATAGTGAAGATGTGAAAAGGGGGGAGGAAGAATGCTGGAGGTAAGCGGAGCAGTGGAGAACATGGTTAGGGGGAGGGAATACTGTGACTCCATCCTATCTTTTGCTAAAGTTTTTTAATTAGGAAAAAATGAAAAATACGAGTTAATGGTATGTACAAGAAATAGGTAAGATTTTACTTGTGTCCACCCTCTTTCGGAATTTACGAGCCGCCACTGGAACCCTATAAAAACCAGCCAAGTATAATTTTAACAGCTCAGTCACTAAAACTGCATTTTAATTGCATTTTACTGACCCATTGATTCCGCAAAAAATGGACCATCCAAAAAATCTTTTTTTTCATTAATTCCATACATCAGCGCGTTTAAACAAACTCATCAGCTTTAATATTAGTAAAGATTCAAGGGTGGAGGACAACTTTTAAAATTTAATCATTTTGAAAAGTTCTGTAAATCACAGTTCCGATGCTGGATCTATTTTCGATATACGTCCGACTAACTGAGATAATTGAAAGTCAAGAAATGTCTCTATAATTCTGCATTTCGAGCATTTAACACCACAAAACTTCCTTAATCTGTAATCAAACTATGTAATCTGCAACTATCGAACTAAATACCTGACAAATCAAATTGGTACCAAAAGGACGCCGCACCGCAATGTCCGGATTGGAATGCGGGCTTTAGGATCAAGTAATCAAATAGTCCTTCTCGTTGACGGCGTGAACTTACTGTTGTATTATCTCTATCTAACTGTATGATGCAACTCCCACCGTACTTGCCGAATTCTTGTCTACTCGACACTTTAACTATTTGACAATTTAAGTGTATATGAGGATAGGCGAATTTTAAAAAGAAAAACATCTTAATATATTGAAACTAGTTTTCACCGGATGCACATTCCTTAGTAACATCTACTATTAGAAAAGTTTTTCCTTGTTCTTTTTACATTTTTAAGAGTTTATTTAATGTTTTGACTAAAAAATAGATTTTGCATAAAAGATTTTTTGCAAAGGTCTGAGCATTGTAAGTTTGTTTCATTTATCAAGCCACTCTTTAATATCTCCTTTTTTCCATGACGTCGTTGGTAACTTTTCTACCAGTTTTGAATGATAACCGGCGTTATCTAAGACAACCTCTGCAGCACTTGGCAAAAACTCCAATAGCTGGGAAAAATAATCTTCAAAAACATCAGAGGTCATTTCCTCGTGGTAATCTTTGGTTGACTTTGATACAAAGTTTAATAACCCATTTTCTACAAAACCATGTTCACTACCAATGTGTGCGATATTCGTCTGCGACCTTTTCATCGAGGAGAAGATAGTTCTTCCCTCGCTCCGAATTTTTTTAATACTTCTTAAGTATTGTGTTCTCCAGCAAATAATTTCTTCTCAAATTGGAGAAGCAGTTGACAAGAAGTACTTAGTGAATACCATTTATGCTTTCAAGAAATTATTTAAGCATATAGTCTTGGCACTTTGATGACATGTAGAAATACCAATGAAGCTCCTTTCGAGAAAGGATCAATATTGAAGGTCTCGTTTTAAAATCTTATAATCTGGTCACCGTAAGCATAAGTCAACAGTAAATTCAATTTCATTTCTTTCACAAAGAATACCACGCCGTAACTATTATAGTTTAAACGTTTTGAAGAAATGACCAAATTAGACACAGCAGCTCAGCCCAAACTGAGTCCAAAAGTTACCGGTTACACTAATAATCATAAAACAAGAGAACTAATTGTATATACTGTCGATTGCAAATTTGATACTAGTCATTTTATTATAACAATGCCATGATTAATTTGCATTTTGATTAAAATATGTACTTGTTTTCATTATATTTTAAGTGTAACAAACAATTTTACATATTTTATTTTCAAATGTTTTAATGTGTTTTGTAATGTTCTATTTTGAAGAGGGTTTATATATTAGACGAGGTTACTCTGATGATGGCCTTGTCAGCCAAAAGCGCTAAATTACCAATTTGTTAATAATACGATCTACACACTTGACTTTCCTACTTTCTGTGATATTTTATGTGCCTCTAAAATCAAATCATGTCAATTTACCTCATATCACAAAATCCACAAATAATCCATACCTACAGAGAGAAATCGTAAACCATATAATAGATGTTAATAAATTACACGGAAATCTCATAAAGGCAATAATTAAATAGATGAAATACCGCAACCGGATATGCAGTGCAGGGCAGTGTGGCACCCTCTTTACTGTCTCCACTAACGTTATCCATAAACCGAAATGTATTTAACCGGTTATGGATAAAGTAGTCAGTGAACAAGGTGCATAAAATAAATATTGCAATTGTAATTTGCATTTTCACTCTTAAACCACTAGTTTTATGTTAAAATAAAAACATATTTTTCGATTTTTTATTGGTATGTTAATTATAAAAAAAGCATATTATGTTGATTTTTTAACTCATCCCTAATATCCTCGGGCATTTAGGATATACATATAAATCCAAACACCTGATGAACCTCATAAGGATATCCTGTGTGGCTTTATATGATACATTTTAAGGATTTTGTTTTTCATATTTTTTTTTTTAAATAAAAGAAATAGCAATTAAAAACGTTAAAAAATGTATAGCAATATTTTTATAGGAAATATTTCATTTAAGAATCTTAAGAATGTCAGAAATCCTATAGTAATCCTTGGAACATCCACTAGACGTCCCACCCATCCCAATTTAATTCAGAGACGTACTGTAGGTACTAATACAAGGATTCATTTAGGTTATCTAATAGCGTTTTCTTTTGAGATTAGTAAAAAGTGAACTGAGTGCGCCCTCGGTGCGCACTGAAATTTTACACACATTTTAGGCAATGTTATACTATTTCTTTCCTCTACTTTCCTTATTAAAATAATTATTTTAATATATAATGATTAGTGTTCATACTGAATAATAGGTAATATGTTTCAATAAGGAAATTATTTTTCTATTAATAATAATATAGGACGCCACTGTTAAAAAGTAACTTCCGGTAGCCATCTTGGATAACCATCCCGGTCAACTGTCCTTGAACGAGCAATACTTCCTTACTATTTTATGTTCTAAGGAAAGATCATATAAAGCACCGCAATGATGTATCCTGGAATAATTGAGGATGCATTTTAGACGTTTCAAGGATTATAAGGATTCCTATAAATGTGCTGCAAATATATTTAGGACGTTGAAATAGAATCTCCTATTATTTTCTAGGCATTATTACGAGGATTACAAACGGATATCCTCTGGACATCTCAAATATCCCAATCAAATATCCATAGGAGATCCAAACGACATCCTTGTGCTGTTTAGGTCCTCTTGCTACTGTGGCGCCACCAATTTGTTCCCTTTCGATGGACACTTTTTAATACATTGAGTTGGTTCTTCCTTCTTTCATATAGTCTTCACCTGATCGAGACAGTTTTTTTTTATTTCAATTTAATTAAAGTGTCAGTTTTGCATTCTGGCTCAACGACTAATATCGCAGATTCTGGAAACAAATGCAATTGTAGTATACAGAATCAAACAGAACAGATAATAAGCTGACCAGTGCAGAGACAAAACACCGCACACGACACACACCTAACACCACAAATCACCAGCTGATGAAAAGGTCTAAACCCGCTATACTAGACGGTCATTTGTTTTCCATTGCACAGAAATGCAGTCTGAGGTAGATGTGATACATCTCTCTATTTATTGATAACTCGTGTTGTGGCTTTACTGTTTCGTGTTTGAAATTTCTGGGATATATCTGGTACGATATTCCATTTGTTAAATTACCTGACATGTTAATTATAACATTTTGTAAATGTTTGCTGTTTGTTTTATGCAAGTACGGTTGGTTATAGGTAAATCATTATTTAATGTAATCATAATCCAATAAACGTTTCAAAGCAATAAATACAGCAAGAAACACTTATTTATACACAGGGTTCTGGTCAAAATAGAAACATAGTTGTTACTTTAAAAAATTCACAGTTGACAAATAGTTACAATAGGAAATAGGACTATACATCAGACTATGCTAACGGTTCAGGTCTTGATAACCCATGTGAAACCTCTATAGTATTGATGTTTTATGATCTAGTCCAACCTTATTTCCGTTCTGTGATTCTGGCATAATATTTACTTTTACTCCTATACCTTGTCCAGTATAAATATAGGTGCACGTCATCAAAGTGAACAAATCGCTCTGTTAGTTGGACTTCCTTTCTTTCTTTTGCTACTGTCAATCAGTATCTTTTTTCATTGTAAATTTGGTAAATATTGAAATTCGTAGGCCGCAAGTTATTACAAAAGATAAAGAAATGCTTTAAGAAAGGTTTCGTAATTAATTTTATATCAAATACAACTCCTGGACTAATGAAATATAAACTTCAAACGAACATAGCTCATTCTAAAATATTTTATATGTTGGCAAAATTGAGCTCTGTTGCCGCATTCAAACCTAGCGTAATATTGTAGTAAAATAAAAAGAAGAATATTAGAAAAACTTCGTTTGATATTTACTAGATTCTAAAACTATTTTAAATGCTTGGCAACACGGTCCCGTTAGACAAGGTATATATTGACAGTTTTTAGGTGCGTTCGGGTTGTTCACTCGGTGCACTCCGAGTTACTCCATGCGCACTCTAACCGTTTGGGTATGGCCAAGAATGATAAAAAATTTACCAGGATTGCTTAATCCCATAAGACGTACGTTCGCCAAAAAATCGATCGCACGTGACGTCACTGCAGTCCTCGGCCGTATTAAAACGATTTTATGGGAATATTTATTATAAATTATAAGTGTTTAATCTTAAAAATCCAAATAGTGGTACGTTAGTATTACAGAAATCATAAAAATACTGTCTAATTCCTATTATTTCCATGCATTTATATGGTAAACGTTATAATGAAGTACTGCAGTGACGTCACACAGCTGGCGGACAAATCAGCCCGATTAGGCAATCCTGGTAAATGTTTATCGTTCTTGGGGTATGGCAGATTGGTATAAACGGAGTAACTCCGCTTTCGTTCGAGTGTACGGAAAAGAGTAAATGGAATTAACTTCAATAGTTCTAGTTCTTTGATAGGAATTTTAGGAGTCATGAACTGTCATACGCCAAACTCAATCTTGTCAAAGACATTTTAAATTGAACGTTAAAAAATCTACGATTAATAGCGTTTTCGGCTGGGTGCTCTGGGTCGCTCTCAGAGTGCTCCGAGAATGTTCCGTTGGCCTGATTGATCACAGAGCTTGGTCAATTTTCTTGTTCGGCTGATCGACTGGATCGCTCTCGGGTTAATCGGAGTTGATCTGAGATCGAGGGTCAGATCAACAGATGCAGAGCAAATATGGCGGGTAGTGTTCAAAATAATAGCGAAGAGTTTTTGATGCTTATGAATTTTCTATCGTCTTCAGAAAATAGCGAAGATGAGTTGGGTTTTCTTATTTACAAGGAAAGGTGGAAAATAGGAAAATTTAAATACGCCTCGAAATATTCCTTAACGATAATAATGTGTCTATTTAGTACTATAATAACTCATAAACAAGAATATACATATAAATTTCATTGTTTGAATTGATTATAACTATATCATTGATTATTACTTCATATTTTAAGGTTATGGACTTTATTCATAGAATTATACGTTAATACATAATTCTGTGGTTTTATTTGTGAGAAATGGAAACTGAAAGTTTTAATGAAGAGTTTTTCGTAAAGTGTGTGGTAATTTTTAAATTTATGTTTTTAGCAAAAAGATCTATAGCAATCAACTTTTTACAGGCAATACCATACTGTTATAATACCATAATACCATACTGTTATCCATTTTTAAGTTCTGTGTTTAAAATTTAGTTATTTTAGAGAGGTATTGTTTAACAAGAAAGCGCTGTTCAAACAAAAAATATGGAAATAAAATTTCGGATATACTGTTATCTTCGTCTTCTCCAAATATTAAACGAAGAAAACTATTGTAGAATGGAAAGTTGTCCTTATCAAGTTATAAACAACTACTATTTAAGGTTATTTCTTCTGATTTTCTGATATTGTGGTGGTAGTCATTGTATGTAAGCATACGAATAGGATAGAGAAGACAACAGTTTATAATTTAATATTATCGTTTGATATTTATAGAAAAGGACACCACATAGAAAAGGTGTCGGTGATATGATCGTTGAATCGTGACGCAAGGGTAATGTTTCAGCGATTCAAGTGTAGAGACTAATTCCTTCATAAATTCTCAGTCCCATTATAACCAACATACACTTCACTTCTAAACGTCTAAATACTATTTGGAAATTAAATAACTAGAAAACACACAATCACAACCACTCTTCTGTATCTTACGCAAAAAATTAATTAAATATTCGTTATCATTATGTATTTAGCTTAGGAAAAATACTGCTATTAAAATTTAAATTAACCGTCCGCAAAGTTTTCTTTTTATTATTATTTTTTTTAAATATTCCTAGACTTTTCCGATGTGTATAATAGAGAGATTACCTAATATCTAAGAATTCTCAATAATATAATAATTTCAAAACAGTTCAAACTCAACTGGAAAGTAACAACACAACTTTTTTTTAATAAAATCCTTAATGTTAGTACAAGTTAAATCGAACAAAACAATATCTTTAAAATATTTCCCCGTTTTCACAAAACGAATTCTGAAAGATAATAATATTAACTAAAGGGTTTTATTCAGAAAACGTGTATCGCGATTTTCTATAGATATTGTATTATTATTATTGTGTCGAGAAATGTAACACATCCTCTAATGATGAAATTACTTTATATTTAATGAAATCCCTTGTACAAGTTTACGGTTTTGCAACAAACTTCTTCGAAAGTTAATTAGTAATTATAAAAGTGTTCCAACTTGTTCTTGACTAACGAAATTATATACGCTAGAGAGCTAAATAAACTTTTTGAATAACAGAACTTTTTGAAATAACGGAGTTCTAGAAAAGTGAAACTGGTAAACTTGCAATACGTGAGCTTCTTTTTGTTTAAGGAATTAAATTCACTGGAGTTATGTCATTGTAAATCTGCTCTGTATAATGTAAATTATGCTTTCTTGTAAGTTTAATAAAGGCCGCCTTACACTGCAATGTTGCCCGACAATTTTAACCGTAGCGAGTAAAATTGTGCATGCAAAATTGTAGGACGAAGCGTTCAAACACACCTAGGTATTTGTCGGGCAACATTGCAGTGTATGGTGGCCTAAAATTGAATGAGAAGCAAAAAATGAATCATGATTGTTACAATTTTTGAAGTGACACTTTTGGAATTATCTATGTAAACTGTTTTTTTTTTGTATTTCAGAATACTGGAAATAACCAAGATATTTTCTTCAGAGACCAATAATAAACAGTTTACAAATATGGTTTTTAACAAAGCTGTTCGTTTGGCATTTGCAGAAGGATTACTGACTTGGCCGTGGAGAATGTCATTTCTGAAGCAATATGCCTAAGGATATTTAGCCGGATTGAGATTTTAAATATTATTAATGTTAAAGATTTTTGAGGTATAAAGTTTGTGATTTAGAGGAGACCGAGATTGAGAGGTATTGTCTAAAGTCTGGAATGGCTCCAAAGTACTATACCTCCCCTGACAGTGCAGCTGCTTAAAGTGGAGTTTTAGAGGCATTAAAATATCCAAAGTTTTTTCCTGGTAAAAGGTGTGATGTTATGTTTTATAGCTCTAATTATTGTAAAACCCTCCTACTGCTACTTTATATTGAAAACATTAAGGGCCGTTTGCATATATGCTTCCTAACTATTGTGTTGAATTTGACTTGACTTGAGACTACTAGCACTTGAGTAGTCAGTTCATTGTAAGATTCCACAAGAGAAAGGCCAACCTCTTTCAATTCTGGCTCCTAATGTCTCTCAGCACGCAGTCCATCCTTCTCTTAACACATTAAGTCCCTTTAGTTATGTTGGCTAGTAGTCGTTAAGATAGGATTTTCATTTAGTTGAGCAGCGCACAGGATGTGCTCGACTGTTTCTTCTTGTACACATCCTCTGCATAAATATAAATGTTTTTTAGAGTCTCCAGTAAATATTCCCCTTACTAGTCTGAGTTGTTTTCTGGTCATTTCCAGGGATCGTTTGACTATGTTTTCATTTGGGTACCTAAGTAATTTCTTTGAAAATCTACAGTTATCTCCAAATAATAGATCTGAGTGTGACTTAATTAGGTTAGTTATCGTAGGCCCATGGAGGGTTCTCATCCAAAGGTCATGGATCTAGTAGCCTCTCGTGTAGCGTACACCTTTGTTCAGCTAACTTTGGCTTCCCAGTTGCCTTATTGCTCGATGACATTCTAACACTGTCCCCAAAGCTATTTTAAACATTTTAAGTAGCGACTAGTACTTGTCTACTGTCTGCATACATCTAACATTTTTGCTGGTTATTTCTTTTGCTGCTACAATTATGTCAGTCAGTCATCAGTGTAGTCTATTATGTGTAAGTTTTGTCTGTTTAAGAAGGACTCTTTTATGTACAACGACCTTTCTATACATCCCACTAGAAGGTATCAGTGGATCTTCCGGTATAATATCAAGTTTTTCTAACTCCTCTCCAATCCTTTGGAATATGCTCAACGAGGTTAGGCACTTGATAGGCACACTAGTGTTGTGAGTTTACTTTCTACCAGTGCACCAATGAGTTTATAACAATATTTTCTTGTTCCAAATGTATTGTATTATTAGATTATTACTATAATTAAAAAAATTATCAAAAAAAGGCATCCAAAAATAATTATACAAGATACATGCATTTTGTAATAAGTGTTACATCAATTGCATCCTATTTTCTACCTTTTCTATGGAAAATGCATTTAAAATACATCAACCTTCAATAAATATAAATATTTATAAATACAATATTAACTGTCTAAATACTTTTCCAAGTTGTTTTATAAATACATTTTTAACCAAGACATTTATTCTACACATTCCGCTTCAGTTTATTTTCTTTAACTTCCATATTATCATTAAGATCTATTTAAAGTTTCAGAGATTGTTTTTTTTTGCTCTAGAATGCTCTTACGAGAAAGAAATGAGAAAATAGTAAAACAAGCTGGGATTCCATTAGGCGCGATAATCTTATGCGTCTCGTCCCAAAAAAAGCATTAGAGCCAATTTGACCTAAGCCGGTTTTCTCTCGCAAACCCACCTGTTAGTCTGGAAGAGGAATTAACTTATTTATAATGCTGAAAAGTTTTTTCGACGGTAAGAAAGTGTGGAAATATTAGGTTCGTTCCAACAGACAATCAGGGATGAGTTTCGGATTGTTTTCAAATTTGTTTCTACGCATGCGCGCATTTGATGAAATTTGAAACTAGTCCACAACTGTTCTGTTGGAACACTGTAGTATTAGTTTGACATTTAACACATGACAGTGCAACAAGTGGAAAATATTTTCCCATTCCGAATTTTTCGGGCGAACACCAATTTCCTCAATTATTTACTCGAGAACATGACTGGATTCGTCTTCACTGTGGAATGCACCAATACTTTCGTCTAATAAATCGCTGTTGCCAATATTTTCATTCGAGCCACTGTAACTCAGATTTATATTAAATAGATCTCCTCATGATATAAATATATAATACGCGAAAAAGGTTAAAAGTTGAATTAAATGGTCAAACACTTGGTTTCGAATGATCAAATCTCCTTTGCGCTTGCGTCTGATTTATAGTTCCTAACAAATTCACAAACTCTTATGATAGTTTTCAAACCGTTTGCATGTAACGTTGGAACAACTTACTATCAGTCACCAAACTGTCACAGATTGTTGTTGGAACGCCAAAATGCACATACGCATGCTCACAACAATCTCTGATAGTTTCGGACTCTTGTTGGAACGAACCTATTATAATGATTAACAAAAAATTTACCTACTCACAAGTAGGGGCGCATAACCTACTACAACTAGTCGTTTGAACTTAACTTTCAAGTTTAATTAAAAAAGTATCTTTTAAATTACAATAACAGCTGTTTAACTACAACGAGCAAATACTACACAATGTGATAAAAAACAAAATTTAGATTTCCTTGAAGAACTTGAAATAAAAAGACATCTAGCAGATCAGCAATTTAAAGTTTAATGAACAAATAAATCTCTACTACTTAGAATGAGTCTTCATTTTATACATAGATAAGACATATAAATGTAACACAAATATATTAGGTCAGCATGATATAGTGTTTTCTTGGTTTTTCTATATCATTGCACAGTTATACTGATCTTAGAGGAAATTCACCCAGGATAATCCGTTAGGGATAATAATATCTAGGCTTTAATATTTTTATATCTTTTTACTTCCATACTTGGTCTAGAGTTAACACTACTTAATCAACATCAGGTAGTGACCTTGAAAAAAGGAAATGTATCTTAAATATGTTAATGCTCATTAAATTTAAAAGCTAATTTCTTAATTAAATTTTTGTTTCCAGTATTATTGGTAATACTTTTCAAGAAAAATGTCTACGTTCCTCTATTATTGTATAGATTGTTTTAATGCAGTAAATTGTACAAATTTCATTAGACTTAATATAGCAGACCATTCTAAACATATGTTTATTGCATACCTGAATTATAGTCATAATCCTTGTAATATAAATTGGACGGTTTGGGTAAATTGTGATGCTTGGTTTGCCAAGTCCATTTCTGCGCAATAATAATGGATATTATACTAAGATCGTGAAATGGAAATACGTTCAGTTAAGGCGTTCCACACCGCAACTACCTTCCTTTTAATCAATATTATGTTGATAATTTATTTAAATATTTATAGATATATAATATTTTGGTAAACCTAAATTATTGTTAGTTGTTTATTTAATAGTACCCTGTAGATAAGAAGCCACGAGCGAAAAATTGTAAGCACGAGGCCGAGTGCGATAATTCGTGAGTCCAGTCAATCAGTCAAAGCTCAATACATACAATGATTTAAAAATTGTTGACATAATTTCCTGCAAATTATTTTATTAGGGTACATTTTTGTTCAAATTAATGTACATTTATAGTCACATTGTTACAGTCATTAACAATTTACACGATTGAATAACAACTTATAATTAAAACAAGTGGTTGTTGGTTGCCGGATATAACTAAATTTATGACCAACCTACAAACTGTTGAACAATAAATTTACTAAAAATATGATTTTTAATTCGATTTTACAAGAAATGTCTAAAGAAAATACGCTAATTTTGGCTTTTGGACAATTGAGAACATATTTATCAAAATAAATTATACATCTCTTTATTTTTAAAATTTCTAATGGAAGTAGCTGCAATTAATTTGGAATACACCTGTATTCTAAATGATCCATTACATACCTGATGTCAAATATGTAATAAGTAGTTTAAAATGGATGGAGTCGAAAAACAATTTAACCTACAAGTAAGTATGGATATTAAATGGAACATTTATGGACAATTTGATTTAAGAAAAACCATTTTTACGAGGTGTGCTCACAAAATACTGATATAATAAACATTTTTATTTTTATTATGTCGATGTACATGCTCCTTAATTATGATGAATTCATCGTCTATATTGTCTGTGGCAGCGCTGTGTCTGTTCTTGTGTACTAGGTAAGTTTAGTTTGTTTAAAAAAGTATATTAAAACATTATAATGACTAGATGGTAGACCGCCAAGATCGCCAAGATATCCAGTATCGGCCTCTCACTACAGCTTCGTATACAGTCAGTAGGTTTTCTGACTGACTTTCTTTCTTATCCCCACATAATCTGCAGTTTCCTTATTGACCTAGTCTCAGTTATGGTGTTCCCGGAGGTGACAGCAAGAAACCCTGTAAAATAGTTTTATTTTGACTTTCTAGAGTCTAAGAACTTAAGTAGTTAATGGTTTTATGGGGTATCTCATCCCTGAGAGATCCCAGAGGTGTTCTATCTTCTCCTTTATTGCCTTTAGCTCAAATAATAACATACATCTACCATAGAAAGGTGGAACCCATAAGTTCATATTTTTTGTGTGACGTGCCTCTTAAGAGCCGCGTTCCATCTTGAAGCTGAGAACTCATAAGATCACTGCTTGGAGTAGTTTAGTTAGATTAGTATAGTAGGTTTCTTTTTTGGAATTGAGAAATTATTTATTTTGTAAGCACATATCTTTTCAATTCTACCAGCTAAACTCAAAGTATACTCTTTTTTAAGAATAAAAATGTCACAAAATACATACTGTGTTTATTAAAAAAATTCCCATCACGTTATCACTTTAATGTATATCGCCCTGTATTATGAAATGTTGTTGTAGAATCTAGAACATTAAATTTAAAAATCGACGTGTTTTTTCAGATGCTTCTCATTTAAGACATATCGAATTTATTCCATACTTTACGGACACACTGTACAAAAAACCCTACCAACTCATTTAAGTAAATAAAATTCTTTAATTGGCCAAATTTTATTAAATAACTTTTGACATAAAACATTAAGGTAAATTAAACTTTTTATTGTAACAATTTTTCTTCCAAAGCATAAATTTGCGAAGGCTGTTAAGCTATCTGAGGGATACAAATAAATATAATAGTAATTATCCACGTGTATCTCGAAGGTTTACCAGCATTAACCCATTAACCCTATTACTTGGGTTAATTGCACAACATTTCAATTATGCTTAAGCGGGTAAAAGGGACGATGTACAAAAAAGTAATTAGTATGACAGGTCCAGTCCGAGTAGAATCAATCATATTTTTGCTTTATACCCTTCATGGCTGGGGTATATGAGAAAATAAACGAACCATTAACGTAGCTAAGAGAAACATGGAATTGAAAAAATATATTTAAAATTTTTAAAAGGTTTCTGAGGAAACATTTGTGTATATGAAATATGTTTTATTATTCTTTGATGATAAATAAACCAAATAAAATAAATTCAATGCCCTAAAATAATCGTCACAAAATTTGCACGTTTTATTTATTTTTGATGTGGTACTTTCTTAAATTATTTAGTTACCTACTCTTTATTTCTCTATACATCGAACTTTTATGATTCTTTGCGTATAAAGTCATACATATATTTCATGTTAAAATAATCTGAACAGGATTATAAAATTTATGAAGACATCAACAAAGTTGAAATGTATTCTTTCAATGTCTATTACTTTTTACAATAAAATTTTCGTTTATAGTTTCAAAAGATTATAATACTAAAGCTATTCATTGTTACTGTATGTCGAGATTCTTCAGATGTGACTATTAAAAAAACTTAGATCAAGTGGCAATATTTGTTCGATAATGTCATGGAGTATCTATATTAGAATATAGCAAGTTTGTAACAGATAAAACAAAACTGGTAAATAATTTAGACATTAAAGAATCCTTTCCAGAAAAATAATATAGTATTTTATTTATCATTTTTTTTAAACTGGCGTTGTCATAGAGTATATGGTTGTACTGGGATTCGAAAGGATTATTGGTTGATTCGTAATTCTTAGTGAATTTAGTTATATCAATTATATATCAGTTTTAATCTGTATTGATTGTAGGTACCCACCTACACGGTTTAACGAGTAAAATTCGGGTTTTCCGTTGATATCAATATTCAAAAACTAAAAGACAATTTCAAAAATGTTTCGTTACATTTTACGTACTTAAAAATCGTACATTCCTGGTTATTATTTCCCTATATATGGAAAACGGTATTAAATTCCTGTGTCTGTGATAATGGAAATTCCCTTTTCACTTTTTCAGAATTCCCGCTGTTACGAAGTACAGGTTACCAAGCAATTTAAAAATTTTAATCAAAAGTCTGCAGATAATATTTCTGTGAACCTAAAGATATTTCATTTCGTTCAGTTATGTTTACAAAAATATTAAGTTTAAACCCATTAACGCTAAAACTTTTTAATTGAGGATCTTTTGAAATCCATGCTCAATTCATTTTTGTATTGTTATTTAAATTAATAATCTTTCTATCATGCATACCAAATAGTTGCTTAACTGACTGTAAAAAACTATTATCCTTTTTAAACACAGAGTGAGTTTTAAGAATGGAAAACCTCAATAGGAAAGTCTACTATTTTTTTTAACAATTCTTATTACTTGATAAAGTAAAGTGTAACTCATGTAATTGCCAAATTATTTATAATTTTCGAAATAGTAGTATATATAATAGTATAAAATAGTGGTTTTTGGTCGTCTAATAAGTATGTAATTATATGCGCCAAGGTAGAAAAGTCGAGGTCTTTAATGAATCCGACACATTATACCTTTTTCTACCGTGGCTCATATAATTTTTTTTTAATACTGAAGATATATTTTTTTAAATATTAGTTTTTAAAACTAATAAAAATTTTGGACGGGTCAACAGTCACCAGTTTTACATAACATATGACAGTCCAATACAAATTTTTGTTTTGATTTGACAATGTGTTGTTAAACTCGCTATGGAAATACATGGAAAAGTCAATTGATTTTCATTTTTGCATAAGTAGGTAGACTATTAAATGCGTAATGAAAAATATTTTTTCATTTTGTCTTTGCATTAGTTAACCTTATATTTTGTCAAATGGATTGAGATTTAGTGCTAATCAAGTGGTCCCTATCTTTTTCTACCTTGGTTAAAAATGAACCACTTTACTACCTCAACAAAAGTCAATAAAGTTAGGTATAGTAGTAAAAAAATTGTATTTCATCTGGTACCCTAAAATTCGAACCTTCTTAATTTCAATCCGGAAAATGGAATTTTACCGGATAGTACCACCTAATATATTACGTGCTACTATCCTATAATAAAATTTCACAGAACAGTAAACAACTAAGCGGTTGAATTAAACTTTCACTATTTATTAGCAAAATACGTTTTTAAATGCAAACGCTATTTAGTGCAACTCGGACAGCAACGAATTAAGAAAAACGAGATCACTCCATACCATGATTGTGCAACCTGAACATATCTTCCAGATCATCGCCACACTCTTGTTCAAAAGTCTGGGTGAGATCCTAGATTCGTCACTGAATAAAACTGTAGCGCGATTACCTCTAGACATAGGTAGACATCATACATTTAGTTATATGTGCAATTCTGTATGTTGTCCATCTATCCTCCCTTTCCGAAAATATATGGAGAGGAGGTAGGTCCAGCAGGATTTCCATGGCTGCTGACGGTGTGGTACTAATGGCACCAGTAATTGCCAGACAAGCCTGTCCCTGTAAACCAGAAAGCTTTGCTTGGGCCGTTCGCTGTAAAGCATTTGCCACCAAGCAATAGCTCTTTTTGTTTTTTTCTTGTTAGTCTGAGTTATATTTCATTATTTATTTTTAGTTTTTTTGTATATTTTCTCACCTGTTTTATTGCATAGTATTGATTACATGTTATAAGAGGATTAATATTTTGCATAAAAATGCGAACACCAGGTTTAAATGATTTTATTTTAGTAAAATTTGGTAAATTTATTTATTTTACTGAAATATATAATTGATAAAATTTTCAGCCCTGTCAGTTAAAGATTCCGGTTTTTATACTGCTTTTTTTGAAACCTACTAACAATCCAAAAATTAATATTGTAGCCGTAGTAAAGATCCAAATTTTGTGGATTTTGGTTCTTGACATTCTTTACGATTGGTTACGATGCCTAGGGTATGGAGACCTGTAGGATTTCGTCAACTTAGTGAGTTTGATAAGGGTCGTATAGTGGGACTTCGGGAAGCTGGATTTTCTTTTCGGGAAATTGCAGTTAGAGTGCAAAGAAGTGTAGACACCGTGGTTAGGGGTTGTCAGGCATGGCTTCGAGAAGGCCGTACGCAAAGAGCAACGGGCTCTGGACGCCCCCGTAGAACAACAGACCGTGAAGATCGCCGCCTAAAATTATTGGCCTTAGGGGACCGTTTTTCTACCTCAGGTCCATTGCAGATGAATGGTTTGTAGAACACGGAAGACCTATTGACATACGAAGTGTTTACCGACGAATAAGACGTTTTGGCCTGTTTTCATACCGACCACACCCGGTCCTCCCTTTAACTCCAGAACACTGATGACCGACGTAATCGCCTTAAGTGGTGCAGAGAACGGTCACTCTGGGATCAGAAATGGAACAATATTGTCTTTAGGGACGAGTCTCGATTTTGTTTAGGCATGCACGATTGCCGAGCGAGGGTTAGAAGACGACGTTGTGAAAGGAGAAATTCACGGTTTTTTGTTGAAAGGCATATTCATCAAACTGTTGTTGAGTTCCATATTATGTATCATTTATGTAAGAAAAAATAAAATGGGTTTGGCTTCTTGCAGCCGGTCAAAGTCCGAAATTGAAATGAAAATCGAGCTTTGGTTGTTTTAAATAGTTCAATCCTAAGATTGAGCAAAAAAAACGACCATTGGCTGTTTTCGGGCTTTGCGCCCAACATATCCAAAAATTTTTAGAACCCCATCTTTTACCCTATCTTAACAACCTGGCAAATCCAACTTTCCAACAAGATAATGCCCGACCACATGGCGCAAGAGTCACAATAGACTTCTTTCAACATAATCATGTCACATTACCTTACCTGTTACCTTGGCCATCAAGATCTCCCGACTTATCTCCAATTGAGCACGTGTGGGATATGATGGGTTAGGATTACTCAATTTGCAACGTCCTCCTCAGACTCTAGAAAAACTTCGAAAGGAGTGGGTGTTTGCCTGGAATGAGATACCACAGGAGGACATTGACCACCTGATCAGAAGCATGCCTAGGCGCGTTGGAGAATGCGTAACACATCGGGGTGCTTCCACACATTATTAAAGGTAAAATAGCTTTAAAGCAATGCAATCATTTTGAAATTTTTATCATTTACTTATTATGCTTCAGTAAGTACTTATAAAAAATTTTATAAAAATAAAATCATTTAAACTGGCTGTTCGGATTTTTATGTCACTTAGTATATTATTTCTACAAAATCAAACATAAGTGTAATTTAAAAGTTTATTAATTAACTCCAAAAAGTTCAAACACTGAACACATTATACTTAAATACATAGCTTTTCATTATTAACATATTATTTTATGAACCACCTATCTGGTACCTAACCTATTCCAAAATCAAAAATACTAAATTAAGGATCTGTGACAAAACTTACAATAACTTACGATACAATAAATCTGTTACAGGATTCAGCTTTTTAAACACTATAAGTAATAAAAATTACGAGAAAACCTTATTTCTATAATATATGAAATACAAACTTCTTAACTACAATAATTCAAATACATAATGTAACCAACAAATTAAATGAACTTAACTACAGAAACCTTAAACTCTAAGTGGATACCTACTATATAAGTATAACTGATTATTTCGAATATCCATGATTAATTACTAAGAAGAATTATCTCCCATTTTATCAATTAAATTAATGGTTTGCTCTGTATTCTTCCTAAAAAGAAAAATACTACTTAAAATACGTATTTTCTCAAATGTTTTTTATAAAAATAGGGGTAGGTATTCCGGAACTGCTGGGTATCGTCGAATAAATCGGTATTGAATTCGTACCTATTACGTCGTGATAAATTTACACAACAAATTCGCGAAGTAAAAATACGAAGCTGTGGTTTGTAAGTCAAAAGACGAAAAAAAATATTGGAATGTGTATGGAACAATTAATTTTGTTAATTTTCATAAATTACCTATTAACCCTCCGTGCGACGGGTGTGGTCTATGAGTCCACGTAAAAATAAAACACCGTGACATATTAGTAAAAAGAAAATTTTAAATTACCACGCTTAGACTACCTTCCAAACTTATCAGAAGTAATTTTTTGTATATGTAACATAGGGAGAGTCGATTCTTAGTAATAGTAGACTCTCCCTATGCAGAGTCAACACTCACTAAAATTATCAGTAACAGTTGATTGAAAACAGACAGATCAACTTTTCCTAGGAAGAGTTAACTGCCTGCCGTGGTTTAGTAAAACTTGATTTGCAGATGATGTCTGAAAAGGTGACCGAAGCAGCTACCTGCCGGCTCGTCCTTGAGGCTTCAGCACATCCCCTTCGACCTGTAGTCGCCAGCCGTCATGTAAACTTTGCCATTATGAAAATTTTTCTTGAGATCAATAGCATTGAAGACTGTCACCATCTTCAGAGTCAATTGAATTTTATTAAGAACTGGTGTGATAGTAACAGACTTAATCTAAATATTAATAAATGTAAAGTTATTAGTTTCTCAAGAAGGGAACATATTGTTGATGATATTTTGACTGAAGTGGATAAGAAAAAATGTGGGGTTTTAATTTTGTTGGATTATAGCAAAGCTTTTGATATGCTAAATCACGAAATGTTATTTTCTATTTTAAATTACATTGGATTGAGTGGTTCAGCAATTCAACTTTTCCAAAATTACTTTAAGGATAGAACTCAACAAGTAATCTACCAAGGAAAATTATCTAATAAAGGTATTATTAAAAGAGGCGTACCTCAAGGGTCAATTCTTGGACCGATAATATTCTCCATATACAGTAGTAACATTCCGTCAGTACTAAATCTACTTGAAGCTTATAGGTACGCTGATGACACTCAAGTTCGTTATTTTTTCTGTAAAAATGATCTACTTCTAGCTGAAAATATAATTAATAGTGAGTTAGCGACACTGATACAGACTTCCGCACATCATGATCTTGTAATAAATTCTTCTAAATCGTATGTTCTACCTTTTGGTAATTTAGAATTGGACGAAATGAACATCAAAATAGATAATCAAGTTTTAAAATGGGTTGAAAAAACTAAAAATCTTGGAGTTATCATAGACTCAAAACTAAGATTTTCTGATCACATTTCGTATGTGTTACAAAAAGGTTATGCAAAACTTAAAGCTCTTTACCCAAATAGACATGCCTTATCTTCGAAACTAAAAACTAATCTTTGCGATGCACTAGTTCTCTCTCATGCAAATCACTGCGACTATGTTTACGATTCATGCTTGAGTGCGTTCGACAAAAACACAAAATTCGTGCTTAAGGCTGATTTTTGGAATAAGAAAGTATGAGCGAATATCTCATACCCTCGCTTATAACCGTTGGTTATCTATGGAAAATAGAAGAAAGTTACATTCCTTAACACTGTTTCATAAGGTTATTGTTACAGAAAGACCACCTTACCTATTAAATAAAATTCGATATAGAAGTGACATACACAATATCAATATTAGGCACAAAAACACTATTACTATTCCTCAGCATAGAACAGCGATGTTTGAAAGATCATTTCGGTTTCATATGGCTTCGAATTATAATAAATTACCACCAGAATTTAAGGATATGAATATTACCAAATTTAAACGTAAAACTTTTGAGATGTTGTATAACGACCAATCTTCTCTTGCAGATTAAACCTTGCTAAACTAAAAAAAAAAAAAAAATCGGGTTCTTGAGGAAGAACAGCTATGCTGATCTTGCGCCTTTTAACCAACAGTATTTGTTTGTTTCTTGTTTCTTGTTTGTTTCTTGTATTCTTGTATTATATAGTTGGTTAATAAAGTCATTATTATTATTATTATTATTATTATTATTATATTGTTGATTATCCTTATATGGTTAGTGAATTGCTTTTGCAACGAGTCAGTGAGATCAAGGATTTGGGCATAACTTTTGATAGTAAATTAACTTTCAATCGACATATATCGTTAAAGGTATCGGAAGCAATGAAATTATATGGATTTATAGTTAGAAACTGTAGAAACTTAACTAACATATCTGCAATTAAGTTGTTATATTTTTCATATGTTAGATCTAAACTTGAATACGGCTCGATAATCTGGTCACCATTTTATGAAGTTCATATACAAAATATTGAGAGGGTGCAGCGTAAATTTTTAAAATTTCTTTCATATAAGATTAATGGCATCTATCCAAACCGTAATATCAGTAACGTTGAACTGTGCAGTCGTCTAGAGTTTAAATCATTGGAATTTAGGCGTAATTGTAGTGCGCTAATTTTTCTTTACAAATTACTTAACAATAAAATAGATTGTTCCGATATTCTTGGTAAAATAAATTTTAACGTTCCTTCGTATCCAGTTCGTCGTTCAGTCACTTTTAGAAACTTCCAAGTAAGAACCAACCTACTTATGAATTCGCCTATTTATGTAATGTGTAATCAGTATAACAATATAAGCCATCACTGTGATATTTTTCATTGTACGTTAAATGATTTAGTTGAAACAGCGCATACTTATTTAGAGAATTAATCTAATTTTTATGTTATTATTGCATTTTTTTTATTATTATGGTCTGTTTTGTGTTACTGTTATTTTCTCTGATGTTATCAATGTTGTAATTATTTTTGCTGAATTAATTGTAATAATTTGTCCTGTAAATGGGTAACTGTTGGACATTAAAGCTACTATTATTATTATTATTATTATTATTATTACACGGTCCTTTAGGGTTAGGTTAGGTTCAAGGCCGCCGGCAGAGAGGGGAAGGAAAGATTTTTTTATATTGGTAAATAATAACACAGTTGCAAATGTAGGCCAATACAGAAATTAGCTTCAACAAGAAAGATTTAAGGTAAAAAATGACCAAAATCGTGAGTTTGATATAAAAAAATATTAAAAATTTTTCGGAGGGTACTCCACACCCCCCTGACTCCTCGGTATGTTGCCCACCCCTGTCAAAATGTCTGTCGGTGCCCTTGGTTAGGTTAGGTTAGTTTAATTTCTTTATGTTTTATAAGGGTTTTGAATTTTATTAGTTCTGTTTTTCTTTCTGTGTTGATTTTGTCTATTAATTTGTTTTTACCTACCGTTTCCTTAAAAATAGTTAACTGTTACTAGGTACATCAAGTCAGTAAGAGTATGCTTTTCCTAGGTATTGTCAACTCTGACTAGTAAATGTTGATCGAATTTGACCACTTGTCGCTTTTAATCTTTTTTACTGAAAATACCAGTAAAAGTCGACTTTATCTAGGAAGAGTCAACTCCTACTGTAGGAACGACTCTCCCTGTAACATATACACCGATAATTTTTAAAAATAATAACCCGTCCCAATGTGTTAGGATAAAAGTAACCGAATTGGCAATAACGCAGCAGGTGTTTTAGTTTATCTTCGCCGATTCTCTCAGTCAGTTGGAGAGTTAAATCTCGTCAGTTGTTCCAGAAAGATTTAGCAATAGAATTATTGCAGGTCCAAATGAAAAGAAGAGCATACCACAAAAGATCCCAAGAATTGTACGTTCTTCAACTACGAGACTTGCCGGTTTTTCGGAGGAGAATGCACTGCATCCTCTTTTTAGCAAAAGAGGAAATTACAAATATTGCAAGAGGCACAATACACGTTATTTTTGCAAAAGTTATGCATGGAACATAATATAAAGGTTTGTTGTCAAGGATGTCTAAATTTCATCCCCCTTCTTTTGTGTACGGTTCTTTTTTCAGATCCCTAATTATTTTTTTGTAATAATTTAACAATAAATAAAAGCTTTTTTTTATAATTTTTAGTATTTTTTAATTTGGATAAGTTTTAAATTAAACAAGAAAAAACGGTGTGAAATTGTAGGGTTTGAATTAATCTCCATTTATTATTAAAACCAATGTTTCAATACAAATTTCATATTAAAAATTTGTAAAAAGATTCACATTGACCACAGACTAAATAAAAATATTTGATAAAAAAATAAAAATGCCACATATATGGTACATTTAATATGTTCCTTTCAGACCACAGCAGTCAAAATGTATGACAATTACCCATTCGTGAAAGGTACTGTTAGATTATGAACATAGAAAATGATTTAATGATTTTTTGGGCACATTTCACCTGTAACGATCACAATCTCTACCACTAATAGTGGTAAACGTTAAGATATTATTTTTATTTATAAATAAGATTATAAAGAGATGTTATAAACCAAAAAATGTACCTACGAAGTACGAAAATAAGTCCACACGAGTACGACAAAGGTTTTATTTGAGAATGTTACCGATAAGGCAATTTTGTAGGTTAACGAAGCTCCGGAATACCCCTGATGACTAAGAAAAAGCGCCACTTACTTATTTTTTGTTTACATTTCGTTTTTAATAAGAATCATCTGTTTCATATTCATCTGTTCGATATTCTTCATCTGATCTCTGCTGTTCAGAAAAAAGATGAAATATTTTTCTCTTTTTGGTAATCTTCTAAAAATAATTTAATTAATTGTTTGATTACCTGATTATCAAATACCTAATTAAAATAGAGCTCGTAATTAAGTATTTAGTATTTTTTAAAATATCTAACCACAAAAGAGCAGGAATAGAGAGTTCTTACAGACTTTTTATGATCAACATATGATTTGAATAATTATTTATCATTCTTCTTCTTATTTACCTCTGGTCTCTTCGGTGCAGTCTTTATTTTTATTGTTGTATAATTGGTGTTCTTGGAAAAACCCGCTTTACTTGTATGTGGTGAATATCTAGCAGGAGTGGGACTATATGTGCATTCTATAATAGTTCTATTAACGTTTCCGTCATATTGACTATAACTTTCGAATTGACTATTACTTTCGAACTGACTGTTACTTTCGAATTGACTGTTTCTTTCGAATTGATTATTACGTTCGAGTTGACTATTACTTTCGAATTGACTGAAAACTTCCACTTGACTATCACTGGAATTCGTATAAGCTGCATATTCATTATCATCCTCATTTTTAAAAGATGTGAATGTTTCCGCATCTGATATGTCAGAAAGGTCTCTATCATTCTAAATTAAAACAAATTGTTAAAAACGATTATTTAGCAAATATTTACATGTAGGTACTATTTTAATGACCACAGTGAAATATATAACTGACATCAATGGCGGCTCGTGCATTGGAGAACAGGGGAGGATAAAGTCATAAAGACTATATACACACAGAAAACGCCGTAGGGGAGGCGGTTTTGATGGGGAGGAGTAGCCTTCCTTACCTCCTCTGACGAGCCACCACTGACTGACATAGTAAATATTAATAAACTTACTTCATCAGCTTTCATTTTAGGAGTTATTTCATTTAAGTCCCTTTCGCTACTGTTATAGAATTTTTCCATGTTAATACATGTTCCTTGAAGTTTGAACACATTTATTACCTCTTTAACTTGTGATTCAAGACGTTTTGGAAAGGTTATAGTCCCTCTGTACATATATTCCACAATCAGCCGCATTACTTCTTTGGTATACCTACCAAGATCCAATCTTCTCTAGAATAGACAATTATTGTTTAATATTAGCTTTAATTATTCAAATTATAAAAGTGTAATAGACTATTAAATCAGTAATTTATTCCATAACTTATGTGTAATATATTTAAAAAAAAAGTGTATTAAAATGATTGGAGCAAAAACAGACAATAATATTTAAATCTGCTATAAATTATAGCTAACCTGCGGCCCTAGCTGCAATTTCATTAAACGATAAGCTGTTATACTTTCAGTTGCTAAGATTACACCATGAACTTTTAAAGTTCCATTCTTCAAAACCAATTCGGTGTCCACATATTCTTGATCCAAATAAAAATTATACAGTTTAATTTTATTTTCAATGGTACCATTAGATCCAATTGTTACACTATCCATAGTTAGTTTTTCAAAAACAATTATTTTTTACAATAAAATTCAATAAATATTCGCCTTCCCTTCTCTTACAAGCAACGGAGTACGCGCTACAATTTTCAAAATGGCTAACAAATATTAAACTGCGTAGTACGTATAGAGTTCGAATTCGTAGTACAACTATTTGTTTTTTTAAATTAATTTCTACCTCGAAATGTCATTGCCGAATAATTGCTACTGGTAATTTATGGTTTTTAATGAAAAAATTATGGCATTTCATACAATAATTTACGATTTTCAATTAATTTAATATTTAATTTGATACTGGTAGTTCTTTATGACTTCAGCCAATCAAATAATTTTATTTCTGTTACGAGAAAATGTGGCAACGTAGCTACAGGCTCAGACCAAGTGTTAAAGTATTTTGTAATTTTAACTAATTTCACTTGTCTGCTATTACGAATGGGACTAAAATTTTTAAATTTGCGTACCGAATTATTTTACAGCATTTTAATGAACTAAAAAAGTATTTTAATAAAAATGTAATTGATCTATATCTACATTCCAGGTGCTGCGTTGCCGCATTTACTGGGCCAAGATGGTGGTCGTATAAATAGTGATCTATAAGAACGCTACGAAATATTAAAATTTGATCATGAATATCTCCTTAGTGAAATCGGGAACAATGGGTTTTTTTCGGTAGAAAACTGTTTGGAAGTTTGTAAAAAACGGTTAATACAGAATTTTCATTTAACTATAATTAGGTAGTTAACTTCCGGTGTAAATATCATGGAATAAAATGACTTTATTTTTTGAATGTGTTTAAAAAATCGAACAGTTGCTTTTTCTTTTTTTCTTCGATGCAGCTTGTAAACTCTATAATGTATTTCAAATTTAGCGAAAGTTTCGAAAGCTAATATTTTTTACGTACCTACCTAAATCCTTAACCGGTTACTTCTATGCATGCTCCATTTTTAAGCATGCGCATAGCATTGGAGCGACCCTACTAGCAATATAGAAGTATTAAATATACAAATAAATGAAAACTGCAGACTGTACACACTTTGTAAGTGGAAAAACGGAAGTATTTTTTAAAATACCCATATCTACCTATCCGCCTTTTCGACGCCACCCGCAACCAGAGGAGTACTAATACTTCCTCGATTCCTCCCCACTAGCAATCCGCTAACAATTGCTATTGGACAACCTGTCTTCTGTGGTTTCCCATTAGATTTACCAAATGGCCCTTAAAGTTTAATATACTCGTTAAGATCGAAGAAGTATTTAAAGTTGACAAAGAATGCTGCCACTTCTCTGAGGCCTATACTGTCTATGTTATTCTGATAATCTGGCAATTTTACAAGGTTCATTAGACAACATACACAAAGGGCTATTGCTGTAAACAAGTCGTGAAAAACGGGGTCTTCTAGTAAAATTACACAACACCAATGTCTGCCTTTTATCAGTAATTAAAAATGTATCATTATACATCAAATGGGTCTTGAAAACTATCATTTCGAAGATTATAACGTTTAAATAGTTTACTGTTGATTTAGAATACCAAAGTTGGCTGTGAATTTGTAGTAATTTTCAGTGGCGCAACTATTTTTTTATTAAATGCATATTAAATATATTCTCCATCCTATCCTGTTATTCCTTACTCTCATTTTATCTGTTAACGTATGATAAACCATGACGCATTAAAGGTTGACAGTGAGTAGGTACCTATTGTTTGAATGGTTTGGTCAGTTTTGCAGTCCTGATCTTAATCCTATTGAATATCTCTGAGATCAATTTGATTTTCATTACAAATCTTGTGAATTCAATGCCACAAGAGATGCTACAACCGATAATAACGGATTTAATTCTAAAATGTTCAACTTATTTAGGTATAAGGGATTAAACGTTTCGTAAATTCATCAATAAATGTATCAGTTAAAATGCGAATGAACATTTGTGTTAATTCAAACATTTTATTTGCTCTAGATGAAACGAAAGTTATCTCTGAAATAGGTAAAAAAACAAAACGATGATGAGCATATTTCACTTTCAGCTGAGAATAATTTAGATTTCAATTTAGATTTGTATTAAATGAAAATGAACTGGATGCGTAAATTTCATTAGAAATATTGGACACATTTTTAAAGTAATTTAAATTCGTTTTTAAAAATATTCATTGGATTTCAAGTAGTTGTATAGGTTTTGGTTAATTTTTTTAACATCATATTGTGTTACCTATGCCATTTTATTTTTCATTTCAAACGGAACATACACCCAGATGCAGGTATTTAAATAATCACTCTTTTGCAAAACAAGCCGTTTATGTAACAGAAAATATGGCAAAATTCTTTAAAATACTTTTTTATAAATAATACCATTTAATCTAAAAGCTTCTAAAGCTCCTTGTATTTAATCAACACTTATTTAAATGTATTGACAATGTTATTCAGTAAACTGTCGCTATAACAAAAATTTTGAATTACCCGCTCACCTTGTTATGAAACACATTTCATGGAAGCTGGGGATCAACACTATTGTCAGATTAAAAGTTTTATTTTAAAACTTATTATTTATCTGATTCTCTCTTTTCACATCTTATAAAACTAGACTCAAATGTGATTCTGTGTATAAGAAAATTATAATATGGGTGTGTCTAAAGAGTTAGTTCTGCTTAGGTAAGAATAAACGTATAAAATATTTATTGGTACTGAACATGGCAACGTTGTAAAAATTTAAGGTGTACGTGAGCCGTGAGTGAGCGTAAGGAACTTATGTGTTGTAGTTCCCTGCTTTCTTGTTTTTTGTATTCCGTTAAATCGCTAAACTGAGTTAACTGAGTTAAATTATAAAAAAATAAATATTTTAGATGAATGTAATGTTACTGAAATCGAGGCAATTAACGACAGAGAACTCTAATTGGGTGACGTAGAAAACAAGCGTTTTGACTATAAGTAAAATAATAGTTACCTACCTATTTTCCTACGTTCTTAAGCATGGAGACAAATTATACGCTTTTTAAAGAAGATTTCATAAAACAGGTATGTACATCTTTTAAGCGTTTTTCTTATTAGCAACCTCATAATTGATTATATGACTGAAAAACATTATTAACTCTAACAAAAACCCATAATATAGTTACTGATCATATCTATTTTAACAGAAACTTAGTAAAAGACCTAAAATATAAAAAATGAGCACAGCAGTAGTAACCTTGACGTCGATTACAACGAATTTACCCCACTTAAGCTCTCAGCTGAGTAGAAGTATAAAAATCAAGAAGACTTCACCTAAAAAACTCCCAGAAAAGTATATCCATATTAACAAAAAGCAAAACATGAATTGTAAGTAATTTTGAACAACAATTAACTTAGTTTTGTTTATCCAGTTGACCCAATTATGTAAAAGATTGATATTAAATAGATAATTTTTAGATTTACAAAGGCAGAGTTAATATTTATATTTGTAATACACTCCAAGCAGAAAATTCACCCATATGTGCCACCCTCATCCCATGTCATGGTTCTGTTTGCAATGAGTGTAAGGTGTAAGTATACCTAGCTCATATATTTTTTCTAAAATGTTTTAGGTAGTCTGCAATTGAATGTCTTTAAAACAAAGATTTGTTATACTTTCCCAATAGATAATCTTTTTTCCATTTTTTCTCTCATTGATCTACTCAGTAGTGTAATTAAAATATAATAATAATATAATTTATTGAAGTAATAAATAAATACTTAGTCTAGTATTAGCACTACTTAATTAAAAAAATATATACTTATTTTGCCAATTATAACATTAACATTGGTTACTATAGAAATTGACAAGGATGGTTGTGGAGTGCAGGATAGAATAAACTATTTTAATATTTATTAGAGTCTACAACTCCCTTGATAAAAGTTCTATATTTTATAATTAGTTTTATTTTGTGTTTAGTAAGACAAAACATTAGGTTTATGCATAAAATGTAATTTATTACTCAATGTAATAATAATAATAATAATAATAAAGATATAAAATGTCAAAATGTACTGCCTACCACAAGAGTCTGTGGTCCCTTTTTTTAAAAATATTTAGGAAATTTTGTGAAAAATCTGTATTTTTTATCTATTAAAGTTATGTATATGTTGTAGAGTATTTTATAGTTTCTCTTTTAATATTTCTTTGATAACAAGTTTATTTTTTTAATATAGCATATAGGTTACTACACAGAGTGTTTTTGTAATTATGTTTTTGATCAGTTTGTTTATGTAACTAGATTTGAATATAACTATCAAATAAAATATAAGTTGTCAGATGACAGCTTTTAAACTTTATTATATGTTTAAAGGTTTAACATAATTTGATTAGGAAATGAAATTTAGTGTCATACTAAATTGGAAATTTATTTCTGCCAACTAACTAAAAGAAAGTTGAGATTTCTGTTAAATTTTTTTCATAATGGCAAAATGTTAATATTTCAAATAATAGTACAACTGTCAGGGACATCTTCCTTAAAGAATAGCTCTGCTTTATTTCAAAGATTTTTACTCAATGCTACAATTAACAGAAAAATAGAAACATCAATTATTATCACTTGTATATTATTTTTAGGTGTACTATATACCAAGAATCATTCTTATTGGAACTTCTACTACAATTATGGAAAACACTGGCTTTAATTAAACTGATTTTAAGAGGCATGGTAGATGAAAAAGCTGTAGTGTCTGTGAAGTTGGTGGAAAGTAAAATATAAGTAACAAGAAAAGAATAGGAAGCAGCTATAAACAATGTTGTCAAAAGCAACAGTTCTTCAGGATATGTCCCAAAACAATACAGGTATACTGATATCATATCATATTTATAGTAGTATTTTAGGATTTAATTTAAAGGTATTGGTTAAAGTGAAAAAAAAATGTTTGAATAAATGTTCTTCTCATTTTAACAGAAAAAATAATAATAATAACTTTTGAACTTGATTGACAGTTTTTAAACTAAGAAAACGCAAGTGTACTGTGTCTTATAGCAGTTTAATGTTTGTTGTAAATAATTATTTGAGTTTGTTTTATCATTTGCCCATTAATTTTTTTTTATATTTTTATGGTCAATACTTATTTGAATTTTGGAGGTCTTGTACCCTACGATGTAGAAAATAGCAAAATTAGCTCTAGATACTACTTCATTTATAATTATAAATTGTTCGATAAAGGATTTTCACTTGATTACCTTAACAAAGTTATTGGTTAAAATATTCCTAGATTAAACGGTGGCATATTAATATATACATTATATTTTTTTTAAATTCACAGCTACTATAGTGATTCTGTAGAAAACTAGTAAAATCTTTCATTAGTGTTGTTATAAACATTACTTGACTTAAAGCAACCTTATAGTTTCCATTCTGACTGACCACATTGGTTGATGATTCTTCTGAGGTTAAAGGAATTTTGCTAAACTTTCTTTAACTCCTTTGTACCTAGTTGACCGTATTAACTGATGCTACCCAATGTTTGCCAACTGCAGTTAAATAATGACATTTGCTAATAGCTAAATAACCTATCTTTAGGAGTCCCTTCTGAATTTTCATTTTTGGTCGTGTATTTTCTCCTTCTAGCATTGTAGATGTGCTTGATGTATGCATTTTGCTGTTTTAAGTGATTAGACCCCATGGTGGCAAATAATAACGAGTCAATAGTAATAACAGTAAAAATAAGCAAATGGCCAGCATATCTGCAACGTTACAAGGAGAAAATGCACCACCAAAAATGAATATGTAGAAGGAACTCAGAACTTATTTATTGATAAGCCAATGTCAAATTTCTTTATTTTACCGCAGTTGGCAAACATGGGGTCTCATCACTTAATAATAAGGTCAATTTATGTAAAATACTTTAAACATCATATAGAAAAGCTGTTTCAGTGGTATTATTTTGTTTTTTCACTACTAGCTTCTAAACCTAACTTTATTGACTTTTGTTGAGATAGTAAAGTTGTTCATTATTAATTTGGTGGGTAGAAGGAAGGAGAGAACCAACTCAATGCATTAAAAAGTGTCCATCGAAAGGAAGCAAATTGGTGGCGCCACAGTAGCAAGAGTAAGTGTCACAGGACGTTACAAATAGTAGAAAAGAAGTTGTCCTGTGAGTAAGAATCGAAATTAAATTACATGTAACTACGTAAATAGTTCAAATTTTAAATACCTACTCCATCATTTTTAACTACACAAGTCACGAAAAATATTAAATTTTTCAACCCAACTCATTTTATTCTGTTTATAAAGTATGGAGTGTTACTGACTTCACGTTGTCTTTTTACCCTTCTGCTACTCTCGCGCCATCTACTATTTGCTGCTTACCGCTGGACAGTTTTTCAACATTATTCCTATACAAGTTTTTCCTCTTTCCTTCTACCCTCCATAATTATTAACCAACTTAGATTTCAAAAATAAAATGCCAGTCGTGAAAAAATGCTATATGAGCCCCTGTAGGAAAGTGTATTACTGTCTCAGATCCATTAAAGATCCATGTGGCTCATAATTACTATTTTAGTTTTTTTTTAAACATGTCATGTACAATGTTCAGTATCGGGTTCATATACAAAATAATTGTGTTTCTTTAAAATATTAGAATCATTATTTTCGTCTGTTTGTATGAGTTAAAGTACTCCTTCATTCCAGATCAAATAATTTGTGTCCCCTTTTGTAAATCCCTAACTGAAAATTGTATTTTAATGCTAAAATCATTTAATTAAGTACGTAATGTAAAATGTTTCCTGTATAGTTCAAATGGCAAGTTTTTCAGATAAACATAAACCAGGTGCTGGCGATTAATAACATTTCCCATTTTACGCTGCATGTCTTTTTAAGAATGTAATAATTCTAAAATATAAAAAATAGACGGGTTCCTGGCCGCCGCACGTGTGTACTTCATAAGGAAAAGTGCTTTTTGTAGAGAATTTTCGTGTTTTTCGCGATATTATACTGTCTGTCGTTGTAATATACGGAAATTCAAACAAATTGAAGCGCTAATAATTGATGGGATGCAATCCGCAGCGGTCGATAGGGCTCAAAGGGTTAGGAAAAACTGAAAAAAATTACTGGGGAAATTCTGTGTTTTCACATTGCATGCCGAGGTAACGAATTGAAGTTTTAGTAACAAAAAAATTGGCATGCGTCCCTGGTATAACCAACGGTAGAAAAGTCTAAAACTGTAATATAGGTTTTCCGTGATTTCAGACTTAGTGTCATGATAATTAATAGTACGAAATTTGACATTCACGTTGAATAAGATGATCATATTATAGCTATTAATAAAAGTTGTATTTTTTGCAATTTTCGACATCGCGGATTGTGAAATGTTTAAAAATAAAGTTTTAAAGAAAAATACGAACCAAACCAAATTAATTTTTTGCCGAAAGTATTTTTAATTAAATTAATTTTTAATAAAGAAAAATTAAAAAAAGCCGTTTAAGCAAAAATTAATTTTAAATCAACAGTTAGTTAGCAAATATCATGAACTTCAAAATGTAATTACTTTGCCGAAAAAGGTTGTCAAACCAAATTCTAGATTGTGATAAAAGTTAAATATTTGCCGCCATCATGTGCAAGTATTTTTCAATTGATTATATTTTTTATCTTCTATAAGATAAATGCTGTCTATTCTTGTCTAAAGTAGTTTTTCTTTTTATTTGTAACACAGAATAATAATCTTACAATTTTTTCTTTTAATTTGTATTTTTTTACCCTCTTTAAGATTATTATGGCCTGCAGCTCAAAAATTTGTGAAAGTGGCTGTCAGATCTAACTAAAGAGTGTGACAGGAGGTACATTATGGCTCTCATAATCATGTAAAATTTGCTTAGTCATATTCTTTAAGTAGGTCTGACACTGACATCTACTTTCAGCTATTTTAAAGTTGACAGACAATATAACTCTGAAAGAGAATAAAAAAATAATCCAATTTTTAAAAAAATGCACATAATGACAGCAAAAATTTATGCATGCCTCTATTTTGCAAAATCCTGGTCTGCATGCCAAATTACCTACTATTACTTAATTTACAAAAGTATTTGTACCTGTTGATATTCTGTTTAAAAATCTTTGTAAAGATAATCATCATTATTCAACTGATACTGTGCTGTAATTGCTTTAAAAAATTTTATTTTCATTTTAACAGCTGGAAAAAGAGATATTAGTGTGTCTTGTGGATAAGTTTTTTTTTCTTAGTAATACTTTTAAAATTCTTAAAACTATAGTTTATTTATATTAGTAGAATTTTACAAGGAAAAGAACAAATTAAATATAATCAAATATGTTGCATTGGAACTGCTGACAATCCTGTCATATTACTATTACTTTCTAACCTAAACCATTTCTTCTTTTTTTATTTATTAGAATTTCTTTTATTATATTCGTGCCGATTTTGGTAAATGTACAGTAACAATCTAACTAGATAATTCTTAGAATATGAATGTACCTTTATTTTTATATGGGGCAGTCATATTATCTTAAGAAAACATGCACCTCCCTAGGTTTATATATTTAAAATAGGCAGAATACCAGTACTAATAATTTTATTATAAAGAACATTATTTTTAAAACAATCTTTATAAATACTTTCTTATTTTAATTGGACAAATATATCTTTATATTGTATTATCCTGGTAAGAATTTAAACCACTTTTATTGTAAGAAAAAGTTAATCTATTCCAATGCTGTCAACATATATAAATAGAAAAACATCATAAAAGCAGCTTTGTGGTAATAAAAACAAATGGTGAATGCCAGATTTCGCCAGAACATTCAAGAAATTCCAAGAACATATAATTGTCAATACAATTTATGATAATTAGCAACCCCAAAGCGTAGAAACTCAGAAAATTGAAGGGAATAGGTACTAAAAGTTCATTTTAAATTAACTTAATTATGCATGAAAAATTAAACGAAATTTTAATTAAAATTTCGCTGCAATTAACATAAAATCTACAACTGTTTTGAGAACGTACCCTATTGGATTTACCAGAAATTAATAACGACAAACGAAGAGTTTAGCCACAACGAAGTTTTTTAAGTGTAATAACTCTTCTTATCCTTAACAACAAGAGAAAAACAATCTTATCTTTGCGTGTTAAACATGTAATTTATGTCTTGCCAATAGTTTTAAAATTAAGAGTTGTAATAGTTACTAGTAACATCTCAATCATTGTCATGTATATCATTAGAGCACCAGATGTCAGATTAGACCCTAGTACGCTGAGTAGTTTTAGGGTGGTCAGCTATAAAGTAGCAATAATTGTAGTTACTTTAGAAAATGTTAAAAACGGAACTAAAATCACATCAAATTTTTATGAAACCGGTAGCATAATTTTTTATCTTCAAATAGAGAAACAAGCTATGGAAAAAATAAATATGTGTCAAATTAATAAATGTAGAAAAAGCTTTATTGTTTATATTCAATGTTATGTTAAATTAATTATATTTAAATCGAATATGATGTTTATGATATTAAGAGAAGCATTTGACATGATGTGTATTAACATATCATTTCATTTGCAGGGTTTTATCAAAACATATTATTTATTTTTAGGTGTATTATTAACTATTTCTAAGATATGACTGAGAGTCTTATTGGGGCATCCAGTACAATGCATTCGAGCTTTTGCCAAAAATATGGAAGACCTTGACTGTAATTTAATTCATTTGAAGGAGCTTGGTGGATGAAAAAGCTTCAAGTCTCTGAATCCGTTATTTAAGTCCTTGAAAATAAAATGAAAAAAAAAACAAGAAAAATGTTAAAAAGTCCGATGGACCAAATCTATAAAAACTAACAGCGAAAAAAACGAAAATTATACAGGTATACTTGTTTATTTTATACTTTGATATAATTACTATATCATAGCAAATTATTAACTACGGCAAGGGAAAACTTAACACAGTTTTTATTGTCAATGCCAAAACAACAGTTTAGACATAATACCTAATCTTACCAGACAGTTTCTGTGCTTGTTATGAAGGTATGAAAGTGATAAAGATAATGATACAGAATATTATACCCAGAATAATCTCTTAGGGTTAATAATATGTAGGCTTGAATATAATATTTATAAATATATAAATTTATATTTGTACATATACTGTTATTTTAATATATATATATATAAAATAGAGGGAGAAATTAATAAGCTGTGATTTATTCTTTAATAATTGGATTAAAAATAATGTTAAAAAATAGTATTTTTGTGACAAAAGACATAGTTCAGAATCCATTCTATTTTAAGAGAAAATACTGCTCTTCCACTAAAGCTATACATACAACATAAACAGTAGGAGTATGAGTAATAATTCATTTTCTAATACTATTTTAATTGCTTTAAGGAAATCGGCAGAAGTCGGCAGCCTAATAAGAAGTCATGTTATAAGGAGCTCTGAAATGAAGTCGCTTTATGAGAAGTTGAAGTTAGTTAAAATTTGAAACGAATTTTCAAATTTTAAACATTGTTGGCATTTATCGGAAACAGTATTTATGTACAGATAACAATCATGCTTAGAGTTTTCATAGTTTCTGCGCTTTTTTTCGTTCATTTATTTCTTTCTTAGTTTTCATTTTAATCCCACATCTCTGTCTTTAATAAAAGGTGTATTTCATGGTCCATAATGAATCTCAGTGTTTTACCTATCCATCAACATCTAGCGTATGCTTATTTAATATTATATTAATTGAAATATAAATTAGGTAAGATAAGTAAATCTAAGTCACTAATTATCTATCACAAAAATTGTTATCTGATCCTCACCAAAATAAAAATGTAGTTTAGTATCATCAGCAAATGAGTATGGATAATAAGTAGTAATAAATTAAGTATAAGAACATTAAACAATAAAACTGTTTAACAAAACTTCTACTTTTTTTAAAGTCAATGGGTGCGTTCACAGAACACAACTGTTGTACAACTGTTCAGTGAATGTTTTGTGAACGCAATTTTATCAGTGATCGAAGCTCAACATGTTTGGTAAGCGGACGCCATTTTTCTGAGCAATTTTCAATTGCGATCAGTGAGCACAACACATGGGCTATAATATTTCGGTTCATATCAATTACATCGTCATCATCTAAGAATGCAAGAATTAAATTGTTTCTAGCCATAATTTTAATTTCTCAATATTTCAAAGACTATTAATATGATCTACTTCTATCTTCCAAAAAATAGTCGTTCAGCAGACCTACGTCAAGCATTCGTTGCTCACTGAGTGCTCACTCAACGGTTGAGTTATCAATTGTGTTCTCTGAACGCACCCAATGACAGTTGTTTCGATAAAACTATCATAGTCAGATTGACAAATTGAAGTTTTGTTTTTTCAATTAAGTATAGATCCTTGAGGAACATCTGTATAAAATGTTAACGAATGTTTAGAGTGTATTGTTTAAAATATCAGACAGATAGGAACGCTACTGAAATCTAATACTATGGAGGGTAGAAGGAATGAAAACCAACTTGTATAGGAATAATGTCAAAAAACTGGCCAGCGGTAAATAGTAGATGGCGCGAGAGTAGCAGAAGGGTAAAAAGACAACGTGAAGTCAGTAACACTCCATACGTTATAAACAGAGTAGACTGTGCTGGGTTGAAAAATTTAATATTTTTCGTGACTTGTGTAGTTAAAAATTATGCAGTATTTAAAATGTCAACTATTTACGTAGTCAAATGTAATTTAATTTCATTTCTTATAACAATTCATTTTGACATAGCCGATCACAGGACATATTCTTCTTTACTACTATTTGTAACGTCCTGTGACACTTACTCTTGCTACTGGGGCGCCACCAATTTGCTTACTTTCTATGGACACTTTTTAATACATTGAGTTGGTTCTGCTTTCTTCTACCTTCCAAATTAATAATGAACAAATTTACTACCTTAACAAAAGTCAATAAAGTTAGGTTTAGAGGCTAGTAGTGAAAAAACAAAATAAGGATGTCACTGAAACACAGCTCTTCTATTTGATGTTTGGAGTATTTTACATAAATTGACCTTATTATTACGTGATGCGACCCCATGTTTGCCAACTGCGGTGATATAAAGAAATTTGACATTTGCTTACTATTTGTAACGTGTTGTGACACTTACTCATGTTCATTAATCTAATTATGAAACAGAAATTAAGAAAACAAGTAATGATGCAGTAAAGTCATACACAACTTTTAGTACAATATTAAGAAAAATAATAGATGACATAACATTATCAATGACAATAATTGAATACAAGTGACTTGTGGGATAATAAGGGCAAAGTTAAAGTGCCCCACAGTAACTCTAAAGACAATAAAGGATCTCCATTCGCTGTATAATGTATATAAAGAGAGGGGTCTTTGGTCATCTAAGGCTTCTGGAAAAAATCCACAGGCAATGAATTCACCTTTGTACCCCATGCCGTTCAGGTTCTACTTTAATACGATATGTGAAGTGTTAATAAGAAACCACTAGTTAGTTGGAGAAGATAAACCAGAGCTAGAGGAGGGCTCACTCGCATGGTACATAGATGGGTGTGAGATGGATAAAATAATTACAGTGGAAGTAATAGTACCAAAATAATCTACTATCTTTTAATATGTAGTCAGAAAAAATTAAAGGCTCTAAATTTTCTTACTTATCAGTCAAATTTAATCTGGGAATGTAAACAATCACTTGAAACTGACAGAAAACAACAAGGTTACCTTAATTTGGGTACCAAATGGACAGAAAATGAAGAAGCAAGACTCGCAAAAGAATGAGCAAATATACTATTCCTAAGATAGATAATCTAATCTATTTGCTGCTAACAAAATTGATCATAAATGATTGGTGTGTTTAAATTACAGAAAAAATAATTTGTCAGACAAAATCATTTTAAATAAGTTAATTTGATAAGATTTTTAATTTATTTATCTTATTTAATTGCATCAACCAATTTTTTGTCAGCTAAACTAAGCAAATTATTAATAAAGTAAGATTCAAGTTCCTATTCTTATTTTAGCAACTTGTTAAAATTATGTATGTAAGATATTGTAAATTGAAGTCGGTTTATTATTTGAAGATATTTTATATGAATTTTAAGAAAGATAAAAATTTTATTAAACGTTTCTTTTTTCTTATTATTTTGTTTTTATTTAAATTTAATGAAATGATATTAATACCATGTTAAGGAAACTGGACGAAGGATTGAATAAATTCTAACTGAAAATCAATGAGGACATAATAAAATGAAGGCAGAATCACCTATAAATGAAATGAAGTTAAGTGTTAAATTCTCAACTACATGAATAAATGTATTTTGATATTAGTAAGTGTAAATCTGGTAAAAAGTCAGTACTATTTATTAAAGAACATTTTAGTATTACATGCAATCGATGCACATTTATCATTTTAATTAGGAAGTCTTTATCCAATAAAGTCATTAATGTGAATACTTATTCTCTAAATAAAAAAAATAATTAACTTTTTTTTATAAAAAGTCCAACCATGTGACAAAGATTAATTATGTGCAAGTATTTTTTATTCAAATCTTCTAACCCGTCCGATGTCAGCACTCTTTTCGGACACCCAAGTCGTTTAATAAATTAGATAATTCATTAATCCTTGCCTTGATTGCCATGTCATCCACAATTCGTGGTATGGTATAATTCAATCGTTAATTTCCGACTCTTTGAATTGAGTAGTTTGTTTTTGTATTAGGTCGGGTTGCTTAATTAACGAAGGGTGAATATTTTCACTGGGAGTAAATATAAGTATACATCGTATACGTAAATCTGTTATGCTCTTAATATACAGAATCATAACTCTGAAAATATTTGATACTGCGCAATATAAATTAAACGATCACTATTTCAACAGATATTTTTAACCAGAACAAGTATTAAATACAATCATAAAAAAATCCTTCATCTAAAGAGACCTCTTTTCTGATTCTGCGTCTTATGGTTTGGGTATGTTTCTAAATATTGTGTTAATTAATTGGAGACTCGTTGACTCTAAAAATCAAATTTCGTTTATGTTGACCTTCGAAAAACCGATTTCGAGGAGTTACCACTTTGGGAATCCAGGGTTAAGAATGTGGCCAGTCCATAATTTTCATTTTATTTGTTTAAAAATTGTTAAAACAATGGATAACAGTAGCATTCGATTTGCAGGTTTGTTATGTCTAACTAAAACTAGTAAAAATGTGCAAAAAACATAAAGGACGCATTTCGTCTGTAGCGAGTCTACTACAGTTTACTAAATTATGGAGTTTGTTCACCAAAAAATTGGCAATATTACAACCTAAATCGTTTTACAAATAATTTAATATATGAAATGTATTAAATAAATAAATTAAATGACAATGAGCTTATATTTTTATGTGCTAATAATTTGAACTAGGTGATACCTACATGTTTGTACCGTGGTCTTCCTTTACAAGTCATTTTCATACTCATCAATTTAGTGAAATTTTAATAAAATATCCTAGTTTTATGTACGAGTATTAGATTTATCGTCTACGTAGTAATCTTCACATACGTTAATTAAACGATATGTAAGGACCTTCTAAATTTCAATTGCTTAATTTTATGAGTTCGTTAACTGGCTCTTTTACTCAAGACATTGAGATGAACCAAATATTTCAACGAGGGATATTGTTAGAATTAAAATCATGCAAGGAGATAAAATATTCTTAAATTAATTTATGTTTTCTTTGTGACTTAGTTTTAAATTTAATATCAAGAGACAAATAAAACATAATACCAATTAAAAGAAGATTCGTTTTACTAATTACTTTGCTTAATGTTTAAAAAATAAATATTTCAAAAAACATAATATGTTGAATTTTTGGTTGAAGATGAGTAAGTTTGTCAAGAAACAATTAACTGAAAATATTATTTTAAGTTGTGTATTTACGTGTTACAGAGTTAACATAGCTAAATACTTTAATATAAAATTGTAAGTATTAAAATTGTGGATGAGAATAGTTTGCATCTTTTATTTTTCTTTGACATGGGCCGGGGCGAGCTTGTTTCATTTTTTCTTTTAAAATTTCATTTTCCAATCGAAGTTCTAGCAATTCATTACCTTTAGCTTTGTAGATATCCTGAAGATGTCGATACTTTTTGTAAAGATCTTTAATAATGCTCTCACAAGTAGGTTTGTAACATTTACTGCAATGAGAGGGGCCCCCATAAAGAGTAGTGCAGGTTCCTATAAAAAAGAATTAAGTTACTTTTATAAAATAATATATATATGTTTTCCAAACATCCTAGTATATAGTACTAAACAAAAATCTTTTCTTGGTGCTAGTAACTGTTCCCATAAGCTGGTAAAGCGATTAACCTTTTTGAAAAAAAAACTGATTTCTGTTGTGATATACAGGAATATAGTGCATCTTAATAGCACTCCATTTTAATAATTAGAAAATGAATTGAAACATTTTGCAGTACGTTGAACTACTAAAAGTTACAATATTGGCCTGAGAAAGAAAAAATATTAAGCAATAAATTAAAAAAATGTAATTACCAGAACAGGGAACTGGAGAACACAACATTTTTCTATGAAGCTCTAGATGTTCTCTTTCCTGTTGTACATCTAAAACTTCTTGGAACATTCCTTCTACTATCAGGTGAAGAGCCTTAATTTGTTTTTCCAGTCGACGATTACCTTCTATATAATCATTTAAACGTGTCTCTAATACTGTGGCGCTCATACATTTTCGCTTATTTCCTTGGTACATAATGCACTTTTGAATCTTCATTAATTTTTATGTATTTAATTCGGTAGAAACTAACAAAATTACTAAAGTATTCGCTATGTTTACTCTCTAATTAATGTCATGTGTTATCTAATTATGGTTTCACTAAAATTTTGATTGTAGAAATAAAACGAAAATCTGTTTGATAATGACAGTTGGATTGTCATACATGACGTTTTTATCGGATTATTGGTAGTTTGTATGATTTTTAAGGTTGCTATTCATTTTCATAAATATTATCGATATATTAAATATAAAATTGTTCTATTACTTTTATTAAATTTTAGAGTTGTTTTATTCTTTTATTTGGGCATCCAGAGTTTATCCTTTATTGCTTTCTTATCAATTTAATTTTAATATATTATGCAACGATCAAGTAATGATAGCCATTAAGAGAAGCATGTTGTGAAAAGTTCAGATTAAACTATAACATTGAAAAATACTATAGTATATATTATTTATTAGAAATATCAAAAATGTTGTATGTCCTATCTTTACTGTCTGTCTTTCTAGAGGATTAAAAAAATAAGTACCTAGTATAGTTAAATATTATTACAACAATTAGGTATGGTTGTCTTTAAAATAAATTGTTCTTAAATACTAGGATCGAAAATTGATTTCGTTTTATTAGATGCATAATAATTATTATTCAGTCACTAACTTCATAATTTTTACTTTTGTACGAAAGTGTGATTAGAAGTTCCAAAAAATAATTTATTAATTTTATTAAAAACTGAATAACTTGATATATTTTATATTAACAATAACATTTTAAATGCAAAACTATTTTTTCTAATATTTATTGTTTGATTTTCCGCCTTTTGGTATTCTCCATTTACTATTCCAGAATGACGGCAGTGACAGGTCGGCCATTTTGATTCTTTAAACTGGTCCCAGGCACTACGTGTATTGGACAAACATTTGGTATTTAGCCTTACTGGCGTAGCGTGTGGTAAGTCAACTTTGACAAATATTGGTACTTTTTCATTTTCCCGGCGCTGGTAGGTAAACTGCCAAGGAGCAAAGGAGACTGTAGTTAACTACGTGCTCCTTCGGCAAGGCTCCCAGACGCGTCGGCATAGTAGAAAGGGTATGCATATGTTAATTCTCTGCCCGAATATACACAAAATGTTTTCACCATTGCTTTACTACGGAACCGTGTGGGAGGTAAAGCAAACCTTCGTGCAACTTACCAATATTAGCTTATTTGCCATAATACACGGGTCTGGAACCGGCTTATGTAAAAAAGCATCGTATTATTTTTTTTTAAGGAAAATGGCCGACCTTTCAAAATAATCGAGAACCAGAAAAGATGTACAATATTTTATGACACAAGAAAACCTTTAGGTTTTTTTTAAGTAAAATGTACCTACATAATAGTAAAAATATGAAAATACTTTCAAAGATTTCTTAAAGTACCTACAATTAATGCAAATTTACAATTTTTTCGTAACTCGTTTAAATTGATGTTTTTATTTTAACAACAACACCATAAAATTTTCAAAACATGCCCATAAAACACGTAATAAAATAATCCCTTAACTGGTTATTGGGTCATGTTTTCGGGGGTTAGGTTACTAAAGTTTTAATGAAATACCCCCTCCTTACTTTGTTACGGGCCATTATCACCATGCCGTCAGCTGGCCAGCTAATTTCAATAAATCTAGCAAATATAATTTACACGAATTTTCTGTTCTGTTTGGCTGCTCTTCTGTTATACCCAAAGAAGCAGTAAATTAAATATAATATTAGGGCTGCAGCAAATATTTTCTGATAAATATGTGAAAATAAAATTTATAGATACCGGGAAAGGACAAGTTTTAAGGAAAATATTTATACGATAGAAAAAAATCAGTAATAGATGTATAAATTGTAAAGCTGCGGTTTTATTAAATTCAACGTCCGTTTTGTTCAAGTTCACGTCTTAATTAGCCAAGCTAGACAATTCTGTTAATTTTTTGTATTTAAAGAACAGCGTAACCCCTAGATATTTAACCTCATTCGTTCCCTTAATAGTAATAGAGTGCGGACATTTGGAGTTTATCCAGTTTCCGCTTCTTGGTGAACCTAATGACTTGCTTTACTAGGGTTGACCGAGAGTTGTTCTTTGTCACACCACCTATTAACAATGTTAAGTACTCGTTGAATCACTTTGGAGATAACCTCTTCATGCTTTTCTCTTAATAATTTTACCAGATCATCGGCGTAGGCTTCCACCTCTAGCCCCTGGTTGTCGAGGTCTTAGACCAGATTGTCCACTAGTAGCGAGCACAAAAGATGGGAAAGTACTCCCTCTACGGGCAGCCGCTACCAGAGAATTGGGTAGTGCATTATTAAATGCTATATCAAGAAAGCAATTAAGCTTAATCCCTTCATCTACCACGGAGTGAATGATCTTGGAGAGTACTTCCTGATATGCATGCTGGTAGGTACTGTCTCACTGGTGCTTACTTAATATGCCTATCAAAAATTTTCTCAATTGCTTTCAAGAGAAATGAAGTGAGAAGGCCCGAAGGATTAGGGTATGGCTTTATCCTGTCCTTCCTATCCTGAGCCAACCGTCGTAGGTCTGAAATTCATCTCTGCTTTTCAATTATTGTTGAACTTGAGAAGTGATTTTGTAACAAGAAATCTAGTGTTTTATGTAAGAGCACTTCTATACTTTTCCCTAAATCTTTTGCTCAATTCTTTTTTCATAGATCTAGAAATAAGATTTCTGCATATTATGATTTATAAGTTAGCAATATGGTTTGGAAAACTTGAATACTATCAATGACCAGCTCCTTCACAATTACACAAAATATTCTATATGTTTCAGACACACAAATAGAAGGACGAAAAGAAAAAGATAAAGTCGAACTAAACAGATAACTATGCTAAGACAACAAAAGAAAAGGACCCCATTATAAGATGCCCAGTATCACATGGATCTACAGACATGACGAACCATCCCTGTTCTTGGAACCGGTTCAGGAGGAAAGGGATGAATGGCAAGAGGTCTATAATGGATGGTTGCAGTAAACCATTCAGTTTTGTCACTACAAAATTTTCAGGTCTAAAATGTCTGACATTTTCTAGGCCTTTTTGGGTACGATTCAATCTCGGGACAAAGATGATTTTGGTCCCTTTATCCTGGGTTGCACCAATAGGTAGGTACTAGAGTTAAACATAGTATAGACATATCATTTTAGAAAGTCACACAAAGAACCACACTTAGCGAAAAAATTAATGTTTATTATGAAAGGTGTGAGAGGCGAAAATCAAATCATATTTTTACCAATAAACTTAAATTAAAGATTAGTACAAAAATCCGTTTATTTAATGTGTTTAATATGACATAAAGATTAGATTAGTTCTTTTACTATGAAAACTTTATGCTATTAGTACATAATAAACTTTTTTAAATTACCTATACAGAACCTAAAAGCACACAGCTCTAAATAAGCAATTTTCGACAGCATGATCTTTCTAAACATTTCTTGCTTCAAGATTCCTATTTGGATATAGAAAAGAAAGGAAGATTTGTTATCTATGACAACACTGTAGAAGTTTAATATAAATCATTCAAAAAGAAAATATATAAAAGAAATACCCAGTTTCCATTCTCTATGGTTACCTGAAGTAATAGTAGTGTTGAAAATTTTTGAAATAGTTTGATTCGTATCTTAAAATTATGATTATAAAAAAAAGTTCTATAAAATGATTTTATTGAAATCAAATTTATTCATTAACTGATTAACCTACAACAATCTGTTGTATAATTTCGATGTCACAGACTTCTAGTACTAAAAATAATAGATGGACTATTTTCTCAAAGGTCTCACAGCCAAATTGCTAACGGTTATTGCAAAATCGATAACAGACCTTTTAATATCGTTTGGATTGGGCGCTTTTTCTACACTATTGTGAGAAATATTTTTTGTTTTATTGGTTAGCAAATGGGTCGTAATTCTCTTGCTTATTATTGCGAATGACTGAATTGGAGTAGGGTTATATAGAATCCCGAAAATTGGTAAAAAATGATATAGTATCATGATATAGGGGATTTTTTTCATAAGATGTGTTCGAAAATATTTTAATCGCTCTTCGGGACAATATTGTATGAGTTATTAGATGTAGGCTCAATTATACACAAAGCCAATACAGTCCTGAATACAAATAAACATTTTTAAGATTTTACTTTTTTTAATTGATGCAATAAACCATTTTAAAAATTAAGATTCTACAATAATCTTTAAATGTTTTAAACTTTTTATTACTATATATAAATATGCAAAGCCATTTAAACTCAGCATCTTAATTTCATTTTTGTTTTCATTTCTATAAAGTATTAATATTCAAATTTAAAAAAATAAAAAATATACACCACAACTTCGGAAGTATTGAATTGAAATTATTCCTAAGTAACTTAAGTTTTTTTGTTGAAAGTCAACTTTTCTACCTTCAAAATGCAAAATAAATATTCAGCTAGGAGCAATTCTGCTCGTGAAATATTTGCTTCGTAATCCGTTTTAACTTCTTTGCAAAGTTTATGTAAGAAAATCTATTTTATTTAAAATTCTTTTAGAAAAGAAAAAACTTCAACGATGCATCTCAGTACCGGATTAAACAGGCAGTGTATCATTTTCTACAGCACACAACTTTTGAAGGAGACAAAAACCTGCTAAGGTATTTTAGTTTTTCTTTGAACAGTATAGAACAACGTCTCTTGGTAAATTAAAATTTAGTTTAACATCTTAAAAGTATATAAATGTAAAATTCAATAGAATCAGTTCTTTTTCTTTATTTTATCATATCGATAATTAATCTCCATTTATTTCCAGCAGCCGAACCAAATCAATCTCTGGAGTTAAAAAAGTCAGTAGCGGTCAAACTCAAAGTTTTGAAAACTCTATGGAAAAGGATATGTGCTACATTGCCTGGAAGGTCAGAAAGGGGAAAATGGGGCTATGGCACCTTTGGGAAGGTCGTCATAGGAGACTAACTCCAATCGGATCCACCCTCCTTAGACGACCAAGTGTCCGCCTCCAAATCATCGGTGGAGATGGATTCGAAGAAAGTAAGCATATTGGTATGTATTTAACATTCTAACCTGCAGTACAGCAGGGTAGCTGCGGTATTGGCATAAAAAAGGCAAAGTAGCTGTGTTAAATAAACTAAGAACGTATTCCATTGGAAAAAAAAAGTTTGACACTGGGGCCAAACTGACACTGGTTGCGTGCAGTTAAAAACCGCACTGGTGCAGTGTCAATGGATTGTGCCTTTGGCCTTAAGGGTTATGTAAACATTTTAATGTTGCATTAATTTTTATTTACAATTAGAAAATAAGTGAAGGAACGCAGTCAATTTTAATCAATGAACATGTGGATGGTTCAGATCATTTATTCAGTTTAATCTGTAGTATATAATATGTTGTGGTTTCATTTATTTAATTGTTATAACAATTTAACACCCTTGGAATAATAAACAACAAAACGTTTGAACTAAATTTCCACATTTAATTAAAAATTAGCGACATTGTATTATAAAAGCTAATTTTTAATTAAACGTGGAAGTTCAGTTCTAACGTTTAGTTGTTTATTATTCTTCGTAAGATAGACTTCCTTGGAGTAAGTTTTAGTACAATAAATTTAATTTAATAAAACATAGGCTATTTTGTCCATTTATCTGTTGTTTCCTTTGACTATTGGCAAATATGTTCTTTCTCCCAACAGGGAATAAAGCAATAGTTGCTCTTTATTTTGATTTAAATTTTCTATCCTAGTAATAAAATATTTAAAATCATAAAAACACAAAACACAGATTTATTCCCAAAGGAACTACATATCAGCGAAAGTAATAACCAACAAATACGTTCAATGATAAATGATTTGGAAAAACTAAGAGGAGTAAATTTAATAAACCGATTCACATCTAAATCGAAAACTAACTAGATACCTTCTTATTTAATAACCTTTTTGAAGTTAGGTAATATTACTCAATCATAATTTTCTTAGTGACCAATTTCATAATAATTCATCACACAGGAATAATCAAGACCTAACTTAAGAAATTTAGAATATTAACCAAACCTTTCAACTACAGCACGTTAGGGATGTTCTATCTTTCTCGCCGTTTGTATCAATTAAATGAACATCATGGTACATATCTTTTTATGATTAAAATTATTTTACCAATATGGATCTTACTGTTTGGTTGTTTTTAATGAAAATAACATAAAACAAATATCGTTAATTTATAGACACTAGTTTAATATCAAAAGTGGAGACCACTAAACAAAAAAAGAAGAAATTTGCAGTGGTGGAAACTTGCTCGCAATATTACCAATCAGCAAACAGCGAAAATACCAACTTAAATCAAAATTCTAGTTTTTAAACAGAATATATACTTCATTTAAAAATTGGGAGTAATTTCAATTTAAGTTGGCAATTCTGTAGATCTCCGATTGGACATCTCATAATAATTGACAGTTCTGACACTGACATATGCTCAAATAAAAAAATAGAATAGATGCGGAACGTCCGCTTATTGTTTGTAAGTAACATCAACCCTCACCGTGTTCGCTTGTGTTTACTTCTTTGACAGTTTGGTTCCTCACAGTAATTGAAGCATATATTTCATACTTCCATATAGACAGTTTCTATAAGTGGAAGGTGTTCTGATATGGTGAAACCTTAGAACAAAAAGAAACAGGAAGGAGTCTGTCATAACTAACTTTAAGAAAAATTTGCGACGGAAGTCCTTGTATGACGCATTGTTTATGTTTACAGTATGCTGTCAAAGCAATATTTGCATATAAATATCAAAAATGAGCGCATAGGCGTATCATTCGGTTTTTATAAACACAAAATTATTTACAACACTAAATGTATTCACATACTTGATTGATTGGAATTTCGTCAAAATGAAAACCCTAATATAAATTTTATTTTTTTACGGTACGTCATTGGAAACGGAAATTAAAATTGACAATTGACCGCCATATGCAAGCTCCTTTCTGTATTCAAGGTCATTTTGCATATACTCCTTCCTGTTTCTTTCTGTTCTAAGGGTGAAACAGATAATGTATCTGTTTAAAGAGCATATTTCGTTCAAAATCTATGAATACCCCTTGATTGACTTTAAGGGGGAACTAGACAATCACAGATAACCCTTATGTACTGAATTATTCTTTAGATGTCGGGTTATTATAACAAAGCTTTAACAAATACTTTACAAATGTCAGTGTCAGAACTGTCAATTATTATGAAATGTCGAGGTAGAAAGTGCTGTTTGAAACTTAAATTCAAATTACTCCGCGGACCGGAAGCTGTTGTCAAAATAAGAAAAGTATACACTTTTTACTCTGACCTGTCTTTTATACCATTTATTGGTATAAAAGACAGGTCAGAGTAAAGAGTGTATACTTTTCGTACGGAGCAATTGTATTATGTTCTTATTTTGACAACAGTCTCCGGTCCGCTACATTTTGGTAACAGTTACTTCCGCCAATTGCGACCAATGATACCAGTGCACATATTAAGCTCACGTTAGAATAATATTACCTTTAAATTGAATTATATTTTTACGCAATAACTAAGAAAACTGAATATATACCAATAAATACGAATAACCCGAGGCTCTAATTACTTAAAACAAACATATATAAAACTCTCATAATTCTCATGCGCCTATTTATACCCTTTCGTAACACAATATAAATTAAATGTAATTGTGTTTTGGTGTTGTTGGAAAACCGAAGTATAGGAAACTCTTTCTGATCCTACGCCGTTTTGGTAAAAGCTCTCAGTTGAAATCCGATTTATTGTTATTATCCCCATGAGACTTTAAATTATTGTGAATTTTTTGAAACCTTACTTTTTTATTAAATAAAACAATGCTAATAACATCATCCATTTGTAAGATTTTAAATGTTAATATAATACTTAATTCAAAATTTATTATTTATATAATAAACACATTCGCATTAGTTCAAATGGTTGTAAATACATTTAAATCTGTAGCAAATATACTTTCTAGTGCCATCCAATTCCCTCTCAGCCAACATATATGCAAATATTTAAATTTTATTTTTCTTTATTTGCTTTCTATAATGGTAATGTATGATTTTTTTAAACAATATTTTAAGATTTTTAAAGCACATCTCTAACTATTGGCACTAAAACAGTGAGTTCTAAAAAATTGCTAACCAAAATTAGTAAAAGATGAAATTTTAATTAACTTTAATTAACAGTAAAATTTTCGTATAAAGTGTGATTCCACATCCGCATCTGTCCATCTAGCCTCCCTTTCCAAAAATATATGGAGAGGAGGTAGGTCCAGCAGGATTTCCATAGCTGCTGATGGTGTGGTACTACTGGCGCCACCAATTGCCAGACAAATCTGTCTCTGTAAACCAGAGTTTGGTTAGTTAATAATTTCGGCGAGTCCGTCGAGTAATTCACAGAGAACTGTTCTTAAGCACTCCCAGAATTCCATATTTGATTTTTGAGAACGACTTTAGGGTAACTTTAAAGCTGGATCATAGTTTTTTCCATAGTGTATTAGATGCAGCTTCCTTTGCATGATGAATCGAGGGTCAATATGATTATTCTGGGATGTATTTAAACCAAACAGAATGCTGTACAGCTCATCTGTGTAAGCATTATATGTTGGAACTTATAAGCTCATGTTTAGTGGTGAAACTTCACAGGAAGTTTATATTTTTGCTGTAGGTTTCAATAGCTGGGAAAATTTATTCCATGGAGGATAAAAAGTTAAAGAGAATGAAAAGGTCTGAAGGAGATCGGTATTTTTAAGCAGGGGGTATAAGCAATGACGGAATTCAAAGCTGCTTGTGGAAAAGAGTTAATAGGGAACTGTTTCTGTGAGGTAATCAGATATATATTATTGAATAATTCATATTTAAATTTTTTCATAAAACTAAGCTTAACAGCATTTCTGTGGCAACGACCACACAAACATTGTTAATTAATAATTGTCAAAAAAATATTTAACTGAAAAACGTCAAATAATTTATTCGGCACTGAGTTAAAGTAGAAAATATGAATTACTTGGCTCTAAAACTGTTTAAAAATGTTCCGATTGATATTATTCATAAACCATCCTCATCTGCTCACCATAAAGAAAAATGGAAAACAATTTTAACTGGTCTTAGAACACATTCTGACAAAACTCCAATTTCGACACCTGGCGAATTATCCTTTGCAAACGAACCGTATGATTTACATAGAATTGATAAATCTCCATCTGTAACCAGTGAACTTACCAAAGAAAATGCTATTTCATTATATAAAAAAATGCAGGTTATTAGGTGAGTGTATTTTTTACAATCAGTTTGATATTCTTTAAAATGTTTTTCTAATTATTTAAAAATTAGTATTGCAATATTTACATAGTGAGTACAAACATAAGAAGTACTATTTTGTCGCTTGAATAAAAATAAATAATAATCATAAATATATATATTTTCTTTTTAGAAAAATGGAGATAACTGCTGCAAATTTGTATCAGAAAAAACAGATAAGAGGTTTCTGCCATATTTATGTTGGAGAAGAAGCTTGTGCTGTTGGTATACATTCAATAATGCGACCACATGATACTGCAATAACATCTTATAGATGTCACGGATGGGCTTATCTTTGTGGAGAGTCAGTGGAAAATGTTTTGGCAGAACTGTTAGGAAAAGTGACTGGTAAAAATTTTGTTTATTAATTATTACTTAATCTTCTTTTATCTAGCATTGCTAGTGTGGTGATCAACATGGCTTTTCTATAAAGTAGCTTTACAGATAATAGATTTACGTGATAACGTAATAAAGATACATTATTCATAATGGTGGGATTTTAGTTTCCATATACGAATTTCCTCTATTTCTTTTTATCTTTTGCTAACTTCTTGGCTGGCTGTTGGGTGATTTCTTTTTTGTTCAGGATTCTGGTAATTTCTTCGTCCCCGTTGTCATCGGTCTACCTTTTGGGACTCTTCTAGCTCCTCATACTTGCTTCATCGGTTCAATTTTTTTCTCAATTGGTTGTATTTTCAGCTGTTCTCTTATACCCTCGTTCCGAAACCTTTCCAATCTGTTTATACCCAGTACTCTTCTTAAATACTTCACCTTCATGCAAGTTTCTTTCTTAATCTACTGGTGATCAATAGTGCAAGAGTTATCTTAGCTTGTTTAAATAATTTGTTTTTTAAATATAAACACGCTGATGGAAGATTTATTAACAATTAATATTTTTACTGGGAGGATATTTTTAACTAGAGTTATCATTATATTATGTTAGTATTTGTTCATAATTTATTTTACTTTAAATGCAATATAAAACCATAAAATATATTTTCTTATAATTTCTGGTTTGTTAATTTTTCTAATAAAAAACTGTTTTAGGATCTTCAAGAGGAAAAGGTGGTTCAATGCATATTTATGGGACAAAATTCTATGGAGGCAATGGAATTGTTGGTGCTCACGTTCCTCTTGGTACTGGAATTGCTTTGGCTCATAAATATAATAACAAGGGAGCTATTTCTTTTACAAGTAAGTGTGCGTTTTTTTGTGAAATTTTATTAGCAAAGTAATGTATATTAACTTACATATACTTCTATAAAGATAGTTAAGATTTATTGTGTGGTAGAAAAAATTCCCTTACACTGCTACGTTACTCCTAGATTAAAGTTATTTCTTTATGTCTAAGGTGATTTAATAGAATAATTGACGACACTTATTTCACGTTAGTGGGCTTGAGTCAACCTAACTAAAATATTTCGGCAACTGCATAATATATGCTCCGCAGTTTCAACTTCTGTCTAACAATATATTTCTCACTTTGTATCACTGGTTAGGTCTACTTCTTTGGCTCTTTGTTGTGTCCAATAATGACTGACCCAATAAATGTTACTTCAACTCATTTTCTGACCAGGTCTACTTTTTTTGTTTACCTTCTTGTACAGGTAATTCTTGAGGAGTGGGTCGCCCCACTGCACTTATGCCACATTTAACCCTACTTCTGAGCCTACCTATTAGCTTATCAACCATCCTACCTGTTTAAAGTAGGTGATAACGTCGCCAGTAGGCAGCTCCCTCAAGTTGGCAGTTCTCGTCGAATACAGAAAGTCTTATTAGAAAGAATGCCGGACAATCATAAAGGACGGGCTAAACTGTCTCATCTTCTTGTTCACATCCTCTACAAACTGGGGCTGCTCTGCTATTCGTATACTTCAGAAGTTCCTTGGATAGTCTGCAATCTTTTTCTTCTTCCCATCTTTCCTTGAATTTGTTAATGGAACGTTCCTTTACTACGTCAACCAACTGACAAATGTGATGCCTAGATATTTCATCTCTGCAGAGAAGTTTAATTCAGTTTTTAGAAGTTTCGGAGCCCAAATGATTCACAAGCCTCCTTTTTCTTGTGAAAAGGACCTCCTTGCACCAGCGTTCTATGATATTGAGGGCCTCTTGTAATCTAGCACAGAGTGTTTCCTCAAACCGTCCTGTTTGCAGAATCACTAGGTCATCTGCATAAGCTATAGTTTAGAAATTCTCACTACTCAAGCGGTTGAGTAAGGAGTCTAAGACCCAAGTTTCACAGTAGTGGTGAGAGCACCCCTCCCTGTGGACATCCTTTGACAACCAGGCCTCTAATAGTGAAATCTTTCACACTGATATTTATTGCTCTCTGTGAGAGCATATTGCATATACATCCATTTACTGTCTGGGAAATGCCCGTTTCAGCAATAGCATTGGTTATTTTGGGGAAGGTGGTTTTATCAAACGCGCCTTTGATATCTATAAATACACCCAAGGTAGACTATTTTTTGTCCAGCGATCTTTCGATGCTATACATTATCTGTAGTTTTCTATTCCTTTAGTGTTTCTTGGTTGTTGTTCCATTTTTATACTGTAGTTTATTAGTTCTTTGTTATCCTTGTAGGTTTTCGTAGTTTTCAATTGTGAGATTTGAGCCTTTCTTATTTCTTTCACTACTTATATTTTAAGTTTTTAGTTCATATTTGGTTTATTGATATACTAACAATTACTGAATAATTTGTAGTATATGGCAATGGAGCTGTGGACCAAGGTCAAACTTACGAGTCCTATAATTTTGCAAAATTACATGAGCTGCCTGTAATTTTTATAATAGAAAATAACAACTACAGTATGGGTACCTCTGGAGTTAGACACTCCGCCAATCCTAATTATTATACCAGAGGTGACGTTCTTCCTGGTATACGCGTAGGAGGTATGGATATTCTAGCTATTCGAGAGGCTGGAAAGTTTGCTTTGGAGTTTGTAACTACAGGAAATGGGCCACTAATTCTACAATTGGATACTTACAGGTAATTATAATTCAATAACGTAACTTAATTTTTTACTTTATATTTAGAGAATTAATTAAAAAGAAATAAATAATATTCAATAATACCGGTTTACAAACAAAGTGGTCAGTGGTTACTTGTCCAGACCAATCTGGGTTAAGTATTTCCATGAGCTGATTCGAAATTTGATATCGGCTGATTGAATAAAGTGCACCCTCAAGGTAAATTGCAAAAAACTCAAAAATGGTAAAAAATTGCACACCAAGTACAAATCTGAATTTAACTCATCATAAGTAAATGGGTTGATTAAAGGGAAATATTTTTGGTTTTAGAATACAGAATTATCAACAGTTCATTATATTTTTTACAATATTTTACTTTATTCGTTAATATCAACTATTGTTTAGATAAATACTCGTCAGATTAATCTATTGTTTGGGTAAAAACTCGTCAGATTAATAGTTTGAAGAGATAATTTGTTTACATTTTTAATAAGTTTAATTTAGACCAAGTGATGAAGTAATAAGACTTAACAATTAAAACCTAGATATTATTAACCCTAAGAAATTATTATATTGTTTTTCTTCCTTTTATTATTTAATTAAGTCTGTATAAAGTCTATAGTCTTCTGATTTATTCTAGAATATATTTTGATTTTTGTAAAACTTGTATTGTATTTTTGGGATCCCTGTCTTGAGTGTACAAACAGTGGTGGGCTATCTGCTAATTAGCAACTTTCCATTGCTGATCCACTAGATGGTTTCTTATTTATATTTCTTGAATAAACTCTTCTGCTAGAAATGTGCAGCACTTCTATATCTTTGTTCTGTGTATTAGTGATCAAGTAGAAGACCTCTAATATCTAATTTTATTTTTGAAATTTGATTACAAATATAGGAATTCAGCATACTCTGTTATGTATAATTTTTTCTATTATTGTAATAATTTTTATATCAAGAAAAATTGGTAATAAAAAAATCCTTAATACTCAGAATTATAAAGAATGATATTAAATCACCCAAGGAATCAAAGCCAAACAGACTTGTAGTTTCTTATGTTAACACTCAACAATTCATTCAAATTCAGTGCATCGAAATACATAACCCTAGTTGGGTCTGGTCTGTGCCCACTTTTTTTAAATGCAAGTGTAATTATGTTATCTTTTTTGCCTCTTTTGCACCTGTAACAGGATTTGTCGGTAAAGCTAGAACAAATTTCAATTCCATTACTTTTTGGTGATCAAATGGATTAATTTTTAGGTATTATGGTCATTCAATGTCCGATCCTGGAACAAGTTACAGAAGCAGAGAGGAAATAAAAAATGTCCGAGCAAACAGTGATTGCATTAAATTGTTTGCCGATAAATTAGTATCAAATAAACTTGTTTCTGAGGTTGATCTAAAAGCTGTAGACAAAGAAGTGAAAATGCATGTTGACGAAGCTGAAAAGAAAGCTATTGCAGCCAAGGATATTGCCACTGAGGAAGTTTATTGTGACATATATCAATATTACAAAGGAAATGTTAAAATGCCTAAATGGAACGCTTATGGAGAACACAAGAATGTGAGTCATTTAGTTAAAAATCAGAAATAATTGGAAATATTGCAAATGAATTTCGTTAAAAAATACTTACAAAATTTATTGTGTTAACAAGGAACAATACAAACATATTGAAAACATTTCTTTTATTTCATGGGTATTTAATCCAGTCCATCTGGAATGGGTATTACATTTTTTGCACACTTTTCTTTTTTTTTAATTTGGTCTAGGATTTAAAGAAGTTTGTGTGTGTATTTGTATGGTTGATCAAGTAATTTTTTTATATGCTTGTTTAATTTTGTGTCAGCAAACATAAAAATGGTAACCCTAACTTTTGGTTACATGCTAGTCCCATTATTTTGATTATAACTGACCACCACGATGATTTAGAAATCTTCAAGAACTGGTAAGAGATTATTCTGTCCTGGAGATATTTTAAACAAAACAGCAAAATTGAAAACGGTTAAATGTATTAACATAACATCACTGAAAAATGAGATAGCCATAAAATATTATTTTTGATCCACTCCACAAGGGTGTAGTGTAATAAACACACCTGACATTTTATATTTTTTGTGTAAAAGCGTTCCTACAAACATCTGTTTCAATTTGTCAAATAACGCAAACCTTCATGCGAGAGACGAAATAAACATGAACTGTGGCCAACAACTAAGAACCATTAATAAAACACAATATTGAAACAGAGAAAACATAATTGGACTTGTCAAAACAAGGTTATCAAAAGTGTTTTTCATTGTTAACTGTATTTATATACACTAGTCATGGGAATGACAAGGGGATTTACCGGATGAATGGTTGGTCTGCCGGGATAACTCCTTTTTTTCTGTCTTTGTAGTGACTATAGACCATATGAACACTCCGGGTTTAAACTTATTAAATCTTCGTCTGTTATAGCCCAGGTAATACCGATACAAATATATATAAGTTTTTAAATACTATGGAAAGGATTTATGTTGCTTAGAAATAGGAGTAAGTGGTCACATAGTTCTAATCTCTAAAACTACCTGTACTATATATTTTCGAGGTCGCTGAATCCGAATATCAAATTATTTTTTGATAAAATTGGGGAAACCTTGTCAAAATGACGGTTTAGTGACAAATTCGAGAAAACTGATTTTCCTGTTTTTTTTTTTATCTTCTGTGCATATCACAAAACTATTTTTATAAACTCCATTGCACATTTTAATCATGGTTCGCGATTTTCTTGAACTAACATGTAACCCTTATCTTATGGATGTCTGACATACAGGTCAGCATCATGTAATCTATCCCCAATTAATATTGTTAGTTATTTGCTAAAATCCCACAGAGTTCAAATGTTCATGAGCTAATTCAATTACTATTAAAATAGCAAAATGAGAGAAAATCGAATGGCATGGATTTTCAAAAGAATGTTTTCGTTTAAAAAAGTTGACTAACAATCGCGTTTCTGAGACATTTTTGATATATTATGTTTATTTCAGCCTAAGGTGAATTTATTTATTTCTTACTCGTTTACTACTGATCGAACAAACAGTGTCATCCTTTTTCTCCTCTTTTTAATCCCATTTGAATGAAAAATTCCGTTAGTCCTCCATCCTATTAATATTACTTGATTTCGTGAAAATTACTTTTTGGGTGTGCCTTTTGTGATACATTCTTAGTATGTAGTATCGACTTCGTTTTTTTATCTTTGAAATTGGATTTTTTGCTGATTTACATATCTAATTTCATTGTTCGAATTCCCGCAAGGGCATTTTTGGGAATTGTCATGTGGTAAATTTTATTCGTATTCTTGGTTTGAGTAGGGCATTTCTGTTAGATATTATATCAATCCCTAAATTAATCTATCAATCTAAGAATAAATATAAACCATTTTACATAAGCAAATCTAATGAAAACATTTATTTTAAGAATTGTTTTAGGAAATATACTGTATTTATATTTAAAAGCAATCTGGTTTTATGAAAAAGCCTGCCTTATGGTAGAATTCTGAGCATTTCCATTAATCTACAGGGATAGGGTTTGCTTTGTTCATTTTTACAGGTTTTTGCTTACAGGCCTTATAGATTAAAATACAACTATTAGTTTGTTGATAGTCTACTGATTTAAAACAGTTGACGACTCTCTTCCTTGGGTTGTCTGTTATGTTGGCCAATCATTAAGGGTTCTCCTTTAGGTAGGAATAGGATATGTCTAGCTGGTTTTTGTTATTTTCATTCTAAAAAGGAGTTTTGGAGATACCTTTGTCCAGTTAATACAGCCGGTAATTTCCAGGAATCATTTGTACTTTGTTAGGTAGCTAAGTATTTTCTTTGAGAATTCTTTATGATCCCACTTCTGCATTACTAAAAAACGTGTAAATGTAAAATTTCATTTTCAACACATACACCCTCATATTTGGTCCTATATACATTGATATATTTAACACTGAGCAATAATTAATAGTTCTCTTTTTGACTATAACAATCAACAGTTTTGTTATTAGTTATCAATAAACAACATATTAAAAATATTTTTTCGGCTTCCTTATCGGAAAACCAATCGTATGAACACAAAACATAGGACAGAAAGTATTTTTTATAAACCAAAGGGCGGAAAATTCATAATGCCACGATTTTTTTATTCTAGCAATGAAAAAGTGTGCCTTGGATTTGACGTTTTTAAATCAGAAATTATATAAATTTTGACTTATTCTACAAAGTGAGAGTTTTTCTCAAACAAAATTCTATTAATTACAAAGCAAAAAAATCTAAAACACTATTACAAGAAGGGTGCATTCGATTTTTAAAGAAAGCGTCCGATTCTGAATACCTCATTACGAAGGTGAGCAAATACATAATTATATCAATTCTTCAACACGAGCATTCTTTCAGGACACGTCTACTTGCGCAGTGGTATACGTGCTTGCCTCTCACGGTTACGATTGGGGTTCAAAATTCTCAACCACAACAATTTTTTTAAGTCATAAAGGTAGGCAGAAAACAGTGTATGTCACACGTGCATAAATGCTTCAGTACCCCTTAGCTGGTATTTGCTGCCCTTCAAATATTCGTTTCTCGAATATGATGTGGCTGCATGTGGCTGACGAAATTATTACAAATAGTGGCATACCTTGTTTATGTGTATCGTGCGTGGAATTTTTACGGATACCGAGTAGACAGTCGGTCTGAAGACGGCCCTGTCGTAAACAGCGTCAGGCACTCAAGTCACGAAGTCAGCCGAAATTATATATTTTGTTTTGTTTTCGTCTGGCCACACTGTATAAAAATAAGTTATTTTGATCCACCAATATCTGAAATATTGTTTGTTAATTTAAATCTAAGTCACGGTACAGTAAATTATGAAAAATGAAAATGAATCTCAATTACGTTTCACCGTATTATTTTGTAGTGATTATGGCGAACTTTTCCTAGTCTAATTTTAGTCACATTTTTTATTTTCGAGATTCGAGTTTGGTTGAGGATTTCATAAAGCTGGAAATAAAGATTCAGACAAGCGAAAAAATACACCTCTCAAAAGCTTGTTTTTCCGGTGGAAAAAAACAGAACGAAAGTTATTGGGATTCCTTATTATTTTTTTCGACCAAAGAACGACAAAACTAGCTAAAAGGCAGTAGAAAAAAAAACTTGCATTATTAATAAAGTAACTACGTCGCTGTAAAAAATACTAGTTTGGGCAGTTTGATTTTAATAGTTCTCATATTTTATGAAGCAAAACTTTTAACAGAAGTTTCCAAGATTAACAAAACTTTAAACAGGAATTTTTATGCTTATCTATCGTATGCAATACTCTACAATTACATTGCAAATATCTTTACCTGAAAGAAAGAAGCATATACTTTCTGAGGTATAATGAAATGTCATCTCTCCACCATTTGGATTTTTTTGAACCATCAATATGCAGTAGGTACATAGTAAGTTCCTTACTTCCTTGTACCTTTTGCATTTAGGAATGTAAGATCAAATTTTAAGTAAATAAAAAAGGTCATAAAATTTTAAAATTTTCAGATATTTATTAAATTCTTAATTAAGACAGTGATAATTTTTATCATTGTTATTTATGAAACAAATCATAATTATGCAAGCTTTCTACTATTACTGGAATTATACAGGAATTTTTAATCAACATAAATATTATTATAAATATATACTTTCATCTTTCTGCTCGAAAGAAATTATTTGCAGCTTTATAAGAATTTTCGTTTCAATGAACTTTATGTAAAGTTGTGGAAGTTTAAATATTCAAAGAGCTTAAAACTTTTAAATAAAGCGTCTTTTACTTTTTGCGAGATACTGTTTCCTAAAATTTGTACAAGGGATATAAATGAACTTAATTAATAATTTGTTACAAAATAAAAAAAGTACTTATACGTATACTTAAACAAAACTCTATTAGTTTAATAATTAAAACATTCCGCTGATTTAAGTACACCTAGTAATTAAGAACAAAGACGTCCTACATAAAAATTTCTATACATATTAAAGCATAGTAATAATTAAATTATCATATTTATACCAAGTTAATTGACTAACTCAGAGACTGTTGCGCTCCTACTGATGTGGTAATTCTCCGGTAATTCGACTCCTTTTTCGTATCAGCTGGCCAATTCCTTTTGACTTTTCTGTCATTTTGAAATTCTAAACAGCGGAAGAAGTGAGGGGTTACTGAGTGGGTTTGTACGTTCTTCTGTTATTACATTATTTGCAAGTGGAATTCTTAGATTTCCAGTCATTTTACGCAGTACTTTAAACCTTCAAATTATGGTTATATTAGACTTATATTATTTTACAGAAGTGTCCTAAGAACATTGGAATATCGGACACCACATATTTTTTGGCAAAAATTAACATAAAAAAAATAAAATCATGTTATTACCGAAATTCGCCAGGGTACCTACCTATGCTAATTTATTTTCCGTTTCAGTCTTTAAAATTTAATTATTTATTTTTAATCAAACAGGCCTGGAGGCCTTATTACATGGTTAATAATCTACAATACACACTTTAATTTACTAATTATTAGCATGCCTATTATAATAATAATAAGGCAGTACCTAAGCAAAAACCATATGTGATTTTTTTTAATATCAATGTTTAAAAAATCCTTTAAAAAACTATCATAGCAATGTTAGTTTGTTTAAAACGCCTCACCATAAAAATGGTTAGATTGGTTACTGAGATTATATTCCATCTGTTAATTTGTATTCCTTGTTTAAGTACACAGAAAGAAAGCACAGCAATGTCCCAGAATAAATCTTGTGAGGGTTTAAAATAAAACTGTATACTTTTAAATTTTAAAATTTTATTAGGTAAGTAATTCCACTTAATTTACCCACACATTAAGACATTTGCCTATGTTTATAATACAAATTAATAGTAGAAAAAAACATTAGACATCGTAAAATAACTTTTAACATTTATAAAAGCACGTTCGTACCATCAAAAGCAGCAGCAAATCTGCCAAGCATAATACGCCAACTTCCATAATAAGAAGACTTTTATTTGATAAATGAGAAACTCCATAATAGAATACATTTTGGATTATTACTCATATTAATTTGTTAGAGTTATATACCAAAAAATGCAATACTTTATAAAACTGGGAATAATAATTTTTCTTAGTTACGTATCAGCCGTATTATATTTATTAATTCTTTTCTATTTATTTATATAGGTAGAATAAATTAAAATGATTATCATTCTGGTTACATACTATTGTAAAAAACTGTCATTTTCATTGTCTGGGTAAACAAGCAGTATTTTTCAAGAACGGATACGCCAAGCGATTCGCCTACCAGTGGAGAGAGAGCAGCACTTATACACTCCGTAAATCCAGTCAACATTTTAGCTAAATAGTGGAAGAAACCAATCGTACATCAGAGCTTCCACGACTTGTCCTTCCTGCGTGAGGGGTATTGACCTCTACGGAACCCTTACCATACCACGTATCTTCAGAGTATTGATGGAACCCTTGTACCTATTTCTGCTTGCACTAGATCGGAGATCGGTCAACAGATATTTTGGTTATAGAAGCTAATCTTTGTTTTAGGCTGACCAGAAGGCACCCTCACGGTCAACTAGGGAGATGACGGAGATGACCTACTCTACCATAGTGGCTTTAGCCATTGTCAACAGAAAGGTAGATAATAAAGTCACAGTTAGCAGGACAAATACGCACGCTAGCTCAGAAGGTAACCACATCGCTGATTCTCTGGCCAGTAAGGCTGGTCGATCCGTGATCTTTGGACTTAATCCTCCAGAGGCTTATAAAAGTCAGCGATGACTTACCTAATTATGTCACACTTCCGTCTATTATTTAGAAAGAGATGGACCGACATAGAAGGCAGTAGTTTGACTGCTCGGCTCTCTGGACTAAACGGAAATCCTACCATAACGAATACTGGCCAACACTAGCCAACATAGGTCGTCGATTACTTCAAATCAGTAGACTGGAGAACGAACTAAAGAGGCAGGCTCGAGAGGAAGTAGAATGGACCTAATGAGGATGAAGCCTTTGGGCTCCACCCTCCTTAAGTTACAGATACAGAAGGAGCAAGTTAATACAGCCATTTTAAAACTGAACCAATAATGCCATCTATAACAATTAGTAACTGATTGATAAGTAACATTCTTTTATACTATTGACAATTTAAAATTTTACAATCTTTTTTATAACCACAGTTTGAGTACTTTTCTCGTCCTCTCTTGTAGTGTAAAATCTACCTGCCTCATCAAGTGATTTTATTAACAAAGATTAGAATTGTAAATTAAACCCATTCTATTACTCCTTTTTTTTAAAATGTCGGACAAACACACATTCTTTAGCATAATAATGATACCCTAAGGAAACATTAACTATAATAATATCAACTTTATATATATATTCTTAAGGAGGAAACATAGACTAGCACGATAAATTTTCATCTACTTTTTGTGCGGGAATTCCATTATACGGAAAATTCTTTCCGGAAGTTTCCTGAAAAATTTCCCTTATTCGTAAAGTGTAATCAAAAGCTTGGATAAGACACCTACTACCACTACCACGTACAACTCTTCCATTTTCTCTATTTTGTAGCATTATGAACTGGCCTTTTTAACTTGGCGGAGGAATAAATCTACATCCCATTATCGTAACTATCATCCCTTTCATACATCTTTTTTGTAAGAAAATAACCAGTCAGTCACTATATATACAAGATATCATAGATTAGATTGTCGTTGGTGTTTTCCTTGTTGAACGTATTGATATACTATTAGTACTGACGTTCCTTTAGTTCTTACATAAGCGATAGTTTTTGTTATTCGATTGGCATGAGGTTATACCCTGTAAAGGTAGTGTCCGTGAAATGGTCTATATTTTAATGACTTTTTTGCCCATTTCCCTAAAGTACTTTAATATTTATTGAAGAGTTGAAGAGTTTGTTTAAATTCTTAGACTCTAGCTTAGACTTTAGCTCAAGAAAATTTGCCTGACTATCTGTAAGATATACTAAGTTCTTTTCCAGCTCTCCACTTCCAGCTCTAGTTCTTAGCCGTCTGACGATTTTTTATAACTACTTTAATGGCATATCATAATCAAGCCTAACTGGCAAGGTGGTTAATTTTGTTCCATGATCCTTAGGCGACCAATCAAGTAGATTCATTTTTTTTTGTTTCTGCTGCAGTTCTAAAGTACCAATATGCAATACTGCAGAGGGGGAAGACTCAGTACTGCCTTCCGTGCTGCTGTAGGGTATGGTACCACTGTACCTATTATCCCCCTTTAGCACACATACTGTTAGGTTATTCGCAAAATTTTTGTCGACCACGAGTTACGCATATATGACTAAGAGTTATCTGATTTCAAGTCTAGGCTTCTACATTTTAAAAACTAATAAAAATTCAGTTAGGTTTTAAACGTATGAATATACATTTATTGAAATTCAACAGCAAAACATTAAACACAACCTACTTATTATTAGGGTCTTCTTGTCGGGGTTTTGTAGGTCTGGGTTTAGTCGGTCTGGGTTTATTAAGTATTTTTTGTCAGGTTTTTTTGACATCTATCAAAATTATATTAACTATAAAAGTAAACAAATTTTTTAAATCACTGACAGTACCATAGTACATATTATCTTTGCATTGAATGCAAATTTCAAAAGTATCCAACGCCAATATAGTAATTATGCGCCAATGTAGAAATAGTATATTGTGCAACAAGGTGAAAAAGTGTCTTTTTCACCGTGTTGCACACCATACTTTTTCTACGGCTGCATATTAATAATAAAAATAAAGAAGTGAATTCATAACATATTATTATTATAGTTATTGGTTATAAAATAAACGGCACATACTTAATACAAAAAAAAACTAATTTAATTAATATTGTAGTTAATTGTTACATTACTGCAATTTTGTATTGAGATTCCTGGTGTTTTTTCGTAACAGCAGCTTTCAACTGTGGGAAAAAATCTACCTCACCGCTGAGTTCCCATTTAAATGTACGTGGTGTGGGAAAAGACCCGTGAGGTAGATTTTTTCCCACAGTTGATAGCAATACGTCACTTTGTAGTTCTGTCAAATGTGTCAAAAGCACCACATTCCATAGCAGTCGTAGAAAAAATGAAATGAAAAAATATTGTCGAGACAATAATACACTTTTCTACTGCATTTTTATCACTACTGGCATTCTTTAAATATTTCTTTTTAAAACTAAAAAATATGGAGGGGTCACCAGTTTCACATGACATTTGATAAGCATTATGTTGTAAAAATCGCTGTGAAAATGCATGGATAAGTCAATTGATTTTTAATTTTGACTAGGTAGGTGGATATGACTGTTAAACAAGTAAGAAAAACTAATATTTTGTCAAATGGATTGAGATTTAGTTCTAATCATTTAGTATGCTCTGTATTTTTCTACCTTAATTAAGAATGAACTGCAACTAAAGTCAATATTGGGTTTAGATGGTAGTAGTGAAAAACATGTATTCATATTTTATTTTATCACTGTTGCTTTGTGTTTTGGGGTACAGTATTAAATAAAATGTTGTACGTCACACGTCTGGTAAACTTTTACATTATTTCGAACATCTCACTCGTACTGTAATAGTTTACGTATCAGACTAGTAACGTAATGATCTATTTAATGTATTTATAGAGTGCAATGTACTTATCTTTTTTTTCTGGCTCATCTCTTCGACATTTTAGCTAACCTAACCATAAATTAAACGATATCGTTAAATACTAAATGCTAATTACGTAAATAAAAATACACATAATAAATGCATCACAGAAAAAGCCAGATATATGATAGATTTGACAATATTCAAACTACTCATTCATAAAATGCCGTCTCTATAGTCTGGTTCACAGTTATTATGCAGCATTGCGTTTATAGACGACGGCGTTGCTATATCGACATGTTCTTCGAATTTGGTTCCAACTGGTGCGGGAATATAACTTGCCATTGTGTTACTATTATGATTTAAATGTTGACTAAATTATTCATTTGAAAATCGTTTAGTGAGTAATTAAGAATATTTATAATTATGCTTTTAGATAAATTTTATCAATAAATTTAACCAAAGCGGCAACAGTGTTGAATATTCGCCCATAACATTTACATTGGCCTATGCCGGCCACACTGCATAATAACTGTGACCCGGAGTATAGGTACTTACATACAGGAAGGGCAATATTAACACTATTGTTTCCATCTGGAGGTTGCTTAGACTATTTTTTAGATAACGTAGAGATTAAGTTACGACTTCACCCTGAGTAATTTTTTTCAAATAGGCACTGTGTGTTATTTGTACGAATAATTTGTGGAGTTTAATGAATTAATTAACAATAATTTGAGCCTAGATATAGGATTTAGACTTTGAGGTGGCTATATAGTTTTACACCTAATTGTTAACTTGATCTGTCAATTTAATAAAGTTTGCATATATTTTCGACTCTTTCCAACGTAAATGCGAGGAATAATTCTTAACACTTTTCCATATTCCATATTATTTGCAACATTCTAAATTAAACTCCAACTGCTTACTTTTCTACAAAGCTAATTGTAGTCTGATAAAATTAAAATGAAACAAAAAAGTAAAAATCTAACTTGTATTCGCAAATTTTTTTTTAATTTTTGTGGCATAATTGATATTAAAATAAAAAAAAAATTGAATAAACCAAATACTTTAGAAATGATATTTTCTTGGCGGAGTATAATCTTGAGACGGAAGATTTATCGATTTCACACATTTTCACCTACCTACTTCTTTATTTTTCTCTATTAATATTTGTATGTTGAAAAGGTTTGTCGGGTCACTTGTAAGACTTCGAAATCAATGTTTCACGTAGAGTTTTTCTTTGAATTTCTCATTACTAGATTGTTATAATAAAAAAAAATGTGCAAACATAAACTGAAAAAACTAAAATTAGTACTGCGGAAGTATTAACAAGATATTTAGTACCTGAGGGTAAAAACTGTTATGCATAAAGGAATACTTAGCGTTTGTGATATAACTTTAACACAAAAACACATGTCATTGCAATATTCTAAATAGCAAAAGAAATAACACCGCTCAACACGATTTCTATCTTCTACCCCAGCGTTGGTTTTGTAGAAATTAGAGAAATTTTTTTAATTATGTTATAATTCCACTTTTAATTATGATTCGAAATTTTTTTGCTGGATGTAAAATTAGTCAAAATTTGTGATAAACAATAACATATAAATGTAAAATTCATTTCAAAAAGTGATAATTTTTTATAATTCTTTTATATTTGTATGCACTGTCCTTGATATCGTTGTTGAAAGTCCATCACATCTTGGTAAAAATGTTCTTTTTCTTTCTCAGAAAATTTGGGACCAAAATAATCAAAAAGCATCATTTGCATCCAAAAGTGTATTCTTCTAAGTGCATTTTTTAGAATGATAGAATAAAATCATATCTGCTCTAAAAACCACCACTACTACTTACTATTTTTTTACATCTTTTAATTTTGCTTCTGTATGAGTCTATTCTTTCTGCCCTCTTCTAAGTATACGTGATTTAGACCAGTTTTTACTTATAATAGCAGATTGTTAAATAAAGAGTTAGCAAAATTCATAACTATGGCATTTATTGCCCAAATGACATCCTTAAAGCATTTATATAACCTTCAGATTTAAATTGTAGGTCTGATCGCACAAGGGTGTTAACATTAATGAAGATGTTGATGATTCATTCAAAAAACCATCCAAAAATCCCAGATTTTAAAACTGTAGCAAATCATAGGTTAGGAAATTATAAATAGTAAACCAGATCGAGTAGAAGTACTAAGACCATTTTTATATATCTTGGCAAAATAGAAATAAAAAAATCCATTTTTTAAAGTACCTATATAAGAAGATCTTATTATTTTCTATTGTCCCAGCAAAATAGCAGCTTTAAAACTTTTTTTTTACTCTATTAAACTGCCATTTTTAAAGTAGGTAACTGTTTCGTGACTGAATTATCTTGTTTTATTATTCCTTTTTAATTTTATGACACTAATTGGAACACAACCATGTAGTCCATTAACTTGTAAAACGAGAATTAATATTTGTTCTGGTAAGACCGCAAAAGTTTAAAAATTGTTTGTCTAGATAAAGTGTACTTTGATATCGGAAGTAGTAATTGAGTTTAAAAGTAAATTGTCAGTTTCACAATTTTTCAGACCGAGTCAGGTTAAATGTTCATTTGAGAAGTGATACAATTTTCCGAGAAACTAAAGTTGAAATTCTACGTTTCGCTGTCGATTAAACCCCAATTGAAGACGTCACACCCGTTAACACAATTATCTTTTCAACTCAAAGTATTCTCTACTTTTAGGACCACAATTAATACTAAACAAGACAATAATTACCCTAATCAAAGCGAATTTAGACCCACCTATTTAAATAATTGTAGTTTATGTATACAAAAATCATACAATTTAATACCATATTTATTCCTTTGTATATAACCGTATAAGTTTTTACAAAATTAACAATTGATGTTTACGTGCCCAGAAGACCACCAATGTACAAGGTCCAAGATAGATAGAAGGACTGGAGTTATCCAGATCTCTTGGTAACGCCCCAAGTGTCTTATACACTCTAAAGACGTTAGTGTACAAGAGAGGCTTCGTAAAGGACAATTATCTATACTCTTGCAGAAAGCCACTGATCTTTAAATCCTCTGAAATCTTTTATTTATAAATCAAAGCTAGTCTGTGTCTGGAAATATCATCCATCCCTTAAGAAACTGAAACAATAGGATAGCTTTGATGTGGGTGCCAAGTTACAAAGTGGGTCGAATGCAGCTTACTTTAGTCCAATGCCCCGTTGTGGTCTTACAAAAAGTCGCACTAAAATGCGCCAGGATTGAGGGAAGCTAAAGGTTTATAAATATATCACCTCAAAGAGCAAAGTGCCTTTTCGATGAAATTTTTCCATGAATATCAGCTTTGTTCAAAAAGGTTAAAGGTAGTTTTGGTTCGTGGAACGTTGAAGTAACATCAAGTTTACCGACTACCTAGTCTAATTTTTTCTCAAAATCATACTATTGGAGGTGTTGGAATCTGAAAATGACCAGGTTCAGCATTTGGAGGGGACTGAATAATGGTTTGGAATAGTAAAAATGGTTGTACAGATTTTTTAAGGACGCATGATAATGCTGGACCATGTATAATCAGAATAGTGCAACAATTTCTTACTGACCATAGTATTCTAGTTATGATGAAATCTCATAGAGCATGTCTAAAACAGACCTGTGATGAGTTTTCTTGACCACCAGCAAGATATAGGTCATGTTAACGAAATGTTATTGGTAGAATGCGAACAATTATCTAATTATCTCAAGAAATTCCTAACGGGCTCGAAAGTATGACAGTGCAGACATTTAGGCTACCTCTAGGGCTTCTATAGGGAACGTTGTTATTGCCTTTGTTTGTTACAAAGTCGTACTTTCTGTAACTTACACAGATGGCGCTATCTGTTGGCCACCATTTTTAATCATGGATTAAATAAATAATTTACGTTTAAATATCCTATGGCAAATCTACCACACCACTAAGGTTGTTTTAGATCAGTTTTTGATCCAGTATAACTCCTAAATATCTTAACTCCTTGGAAACGTTAAGTTTAAGATTAGTGTTCGATCAACGTCCCTTACACTGCCACCTGAAAGATCTATTGTGGTTCACCCACAGCCCTATGCTAATGTCCTATGCATCAGGGTCGATGGTGATTGATCCCTAGGGTTTCGAACTCTAGGCAGTTCCTCCGTCAAAATCTGAAGTCCGCACTCTCTGTCAGATCAATTACTGTTCTGTCTGTCCGCTCATATTTAGCAGCTCTCTTAGAGAGATTTCTTACAAATGCATTTGAGTGTGTTATACCCATTACCTCGAACCAGTAAGAATGTCTCATCCGATCCACCTACGCTTTTCGCCAAGGACTGGCTTTGGACCTAAAAATATTCTTTTCCTGACTGAAAGGTCTGATTTCTCATTCCCTTCAATCCCAGTATGTCCAAGTATCCAGAGTAAAGTTACCTTGTTATTTTCCCCTAGACGTATTAGATCCTGAAGGCGTTTCGAAATTAAATTGGAGGAAGTTGTGGATACGTTCAGATTCACGCTTGGATTCCCTCCATAGACACCAGATCCAACACCGTTCTCAGTTTTAGAGCTATCCTTGTAACTACATTGGTCAGCCATAATGACATTAGACTTATTCGTCTTCCATTCACCCCTACATGGGAATGGGACGGTGGTAGTTGTATTTAGGTTATATTGCAGTAGCGGATGATTTTTTATTATCTCCCCGGCACTGGTTATGGCACCACTTTGCCCTGCATCTTTGCATTTCACTAGCCTTCTGTATGCATCAGCCATCAGCCATCCTTTTCAGCCAGATGTGAAGTGGAAGAAGATCTGTTGAAACTTAGATGGCTGCTGTAGGAGTGCCATGGACATAGCTCCCGTTGTGATTAAGCATGCCTGCCGTTGAAGTTCAGCTTCTCTTTTGCTGACATTTAATCCACCAGACCGCTGCACCATACGTCAGACATAGCCCATATATTTGTTTGAGTTTCATTTCCCATGACTTATCGCTTTGTTGATGTTCTCCAAATGAGCGTTCCATGTAAGTCTTTTTCCAGCGTAACCTCATTCGCTTCCTTAATAGTTTCTCAATAGAGGGTAGGCATTTGGATTTTATCCAGTTTCCGCCTCCTGGTGAAACTAATGACTGTTGCGTTACTAGGGTTGACTGAGAGTTGTTCTTTGTCACAGCACCTAGTAATAATGTTAAGTACTCTTTGTCACTTTAGAGATAACCTCTTTATGCTTTCCTCTTATCAGTATCACCAGATCATCTTCGTAGGCATGGAAGTGGAAATGACAAAGATTCTTATAGATAGATACTATTTCCACAATTTTGATCACAGTTAGGTTAAAACCACACGAGCCACTTTGCAGCGCTGCTGAGTCGCTAGAACAGGCGATTTTCTAGCGCGTCTCGGTGGTGCTGCGAAGTGGCTCACAGTGTAAACTCTGGTAAACAACTGCAGCAGGTATCAAAAGTGGCTCGTCTGAAAGGGACCAGGCGACGTGTCGACGCCACTAGTAGCGTGGACAGCGCCACTGTCGCTCGTCTGGAAGGGTACTTTGAATTTGCACGGCGGTTTACGGCTAATGAGCTGGAGCGACTTTGTGGCGCCTCTCAGCAGCGCTGCAGAGTGGCCCGTGTGGTTTTAACCTTAGAATTGCCAAATAAGCATTACACCATTGTATATTGTGTTATATTTTCAATGTAGAACCATATGCAATCGCTAGTGTGGTAGCTGTCGTTTCCAAGCCACATCTAAACGTAAGAAACAAAAAGTTATGTTTTCGTGGTTTCTGTAAACATAAATATTAATATAGCTAATCTGTCGTAGCCCTCAATTTATATCAACCCTGTTATTCTAGAGCACATGTCGCTTGCACGGTTCTAAATCTCCAATTTTTAATTTAATTTTAGTGTCGCAGTCCCCATGTCAGCAAATTCCAGTTAGGAAAGTAAGTGAACGTTTCAAGCCTCCTGGGAAATTATTCATCAGAAGAACGTTGATTACAAAAATGTAAAAATATTACACTTACCGCGTTTATAAAAAAAAAGATGTGGGTTGGGTAATGGGACAATAACTCCATAAATTTGGAAATCGAAGAAAATTATCAGCGTCCTTTACACTTCAATATCTATTCTAGGGTTAAGGTTTAGGGCATAATAAAAACCTTAATTGCTATGAAACAATCACATACTCAATACTTTTTATTAAATACATTAGTAAAAAGGTAAAATAGGTTTTAGGAAGTATGTTATATATCAAAACTAATCGTTTAGTTCATTTGGTTCGATTGACATTAATAGTAGCCATTAATCATGATAGTCAAAAGTTTTGAATCAAATAGTCCAAAATATCACCTTAAGAATTGCTGAATGTTTTCCGTACAAACTACTTCAAAACTTTCAATTTATAACTGGAGCACTTCAATACAACTATGAAAAGTATATCATAATGTATTACGCGGCAAGCGTTATGTGTAACCAAACCAGGCCTGTCATACAAAACTTGACCGTTTTTCAGAAATCTTTCCATTCAACAAAACATCCGTTTTTATGAAATGATTAAACAATATTTCATAATACTATCAATAGATCCACCAGAATTCCTTTCAATCAATATAAATAATTCATAAAAATATTATCAATAATACCATTAGTGATTGAATTTTCGGTTAAAAAAGGGGTTTTCTTTAAGTAACTCAGTTGAGTCAATACAGCTACAATCATTTTTTGACAGATGTCAAACTTTTTCTTTGTAATCGGTATTGGTTACGTCTTTGAAAGCACCGAACTTAACAGACCAATCAGAATTGAAAGACGGTTGGAATTATCGCTATAATACCAGCTGTATTTGGCTTGTGATAGTTACCGACTTAATTAATCTTAATTAAACGATAATTTAGAAGATGCCGTAGTAAATATAGATAAACTACTCTTACAGTGACATTATTATAATAATAAAATAAACCAATTATTTATTTGGAAACATTTACTCAAATATGCTAAAAGGATGCTAATCACTTGAAAACTAAAATTAACAAATAATAGTAAGTAATTTTTCTGTTTTTAGGTGCCAATAAAAGTAGTTTATGTTGATGATGTTGGTTTTAGTGACCATTTTGTTATCACTACCAGTATGTCCAATTAAACTTTTTTTGTGCTTATATCATATTAATAATTAATTTAATCAGTTAGCAGCCAACCAATCACATTTTACTGACAAATTAATCCGTATAGGGAATTTTTTATGGAACATTGTTACTGGCAATAACAAAAAAAAGAGAGAGTATTTGACAGGCAAATCTTCAGCTTTCAAATTAGCACAAAGGCAAAGTAAAAAATCAATAATTTATTATATTGGTTAGCACTTACGATAAGTGGCAGAATTCCCTAGTCAATTTCGAGCTTCAAATTGAATTCAGAACAGCGACAAAAAAATGTTATATACCTTTGACACGATATAATTTTTATCAAGAATAAGCAATCGTTATTATTTGGATGAGATAAATAATTAGGATGGTTTGGGATTGTTGGAAGGGTTTGTTGATTTGGAACTTAAAGGAAAGAGAATTTGGAATGGAATAGGAAACAGAAATACTAGCTATTTTATTTGTGTATTTTAAGGAAAAAGGAGTAAATATATAGGAATATAGAGGTGCATGTGAGACAAACTTTCTGTTCTTCTGGAATTTTTAAAGCAGGAATGATTGCAGTTTTCTGAACAAAAGTCACAGAAGTAGTAATAAAAATTCAAATATGGTTCACTAAAACTTATAAAATTATCTTAACATTTAGATGTGCTTTAACACTATATTCAAATTATTACAAGCATACCTTTAGTCACTTATTCTATTATTTTTTTAAAAAGCAGTTGAAGTAATTATAATGGTTTTGTAATAAATATTATACGATTTATCCATTAGGTACATATTAGAAATTTGATTTTTATAAAGAAGTAGTTACATTTATGTTGTGTGATTTTCATATTTTTATTTCATTATTTGGATAAAATGTTTTTTGTATTAATAGTATTTTATGTAAGGTTAAGCGATTTGCAAGCAGGAGGCTCTGGAGGAAATAGACAACTGGTGTGAAGATGAGGATCTATTAGTCAATCCTCAGAAAACAGCAGTGGTCATCTTCACCAGGAAGAGATCACTACAAGGCTTAAAGCGATTAACGAAATATAGATTCCATTTGTAAGTCATGCTAAATACCTAGGTATAATATTTGACCAGAAGCTGACATGGATTCCACAAGTTCAAAAAATACACCTTAGGCTACAAACCGAGGAAACCTTAGTCTATTTCCTATGTCAACGTGAAGGCTTGACAAGACTGCAGTTTCTAGAATTTGAATTTGGAGAGAAAAAACCGGAAGTAGCAGGCTGTATGAAATGGCCACTATCAAGGCTGATGATCTTCATCAGAAGGGTAGTGCTAGATGAGTTGTTTTATTATACAAAGGGCAGCATAATATACCAGCAAAGGTCGTAGTGCATCAGGCTATCAAGCCAGCCCAATTTGTAATCTCTAATCTTCTCTCTGCACATAGTGTCCGTTTCATCCTACGTGTTTTGCGTTTTATTCCTCTATTTATCAATTTCTTTAACTGTAGTCAATTGGCCTATCGATATTGTTTATTAACTAAAACAAACAAAGTAAAGTAGTTTAATATTGGAAAAGTTCCCAGATTTTCTTTCCGTAACGACTTCTGTCATTTATTTTCCAGTTTTTTATCAAAAACATGTAACCCTTCTTGTTCTTCGTATGTGTGAGTAATTAAAAATATACTTAAATAAACTAGACAAATTGTAATTTTAATTCTTTTTATTTAAATTAATAGTCCTACAGATTTTGTAAAAAGAGTCAGCATTTGTACCTTCAGTAAAGCTAGTTTTACTGTAAGTAGAATAATCACTATTGATTTTTGCTTTTCAAGTGATTAAATGGACATGTATCTCGAAAATAAATGCAAGTGTTTCAATTTTAGTTTAAATTATTCAACCTGAAAAGGCTCATAAAACTTGGAGCATTCAGAAAGGATATACGGGAAAAGAAATATTTTATGACGCACTCATACACGACAGCGCTGAAATATTCTTGATGTGTGGAGGTACATTTGGGCACATTTTTATTATTGAAATTGTTTATTTAAATAATTTCACAAACATCGTAAAACAGCTCATTGAGGTGGTGGTATTATTTCTTGTGTTTAAGATCGTTAGGTTTGACTTGAATTAGTCCAGGAGCCAGTAGTGGTAAAGTCCGCGCGCATCTAACTTAACCTAACTTATCTCAATATGATGGACCTTCACAGTAAAGGCTGACAGTCAATTTTATTAAAGTAAAGTAATAAAGTTTGTTGCTTAGGTTAGGTTAGGAAGATTGCCAAAAAGCAACAAACTTTAATAAAACCAGAAGAAAATTTGGTCGGGAAAAAATTTTCTCTCAAATGGTATTCGACAAGACTCACGAGAAAAACAAGACAATATCAACGAAACATAATCTTTGTTTTTTTGTTAACAATATTAAAAAATGTACAATTATTATATATTCTAGTGTATTATTTACAATACAATAAAATAAACTTAAAAAACACTATTTCACATTATTATTAAAAAGCTTATGTATTTGTATAACAGGATAATCAAAAATAACGTGTTACTTTAAATACTGAATTAAATACGTTGTTAGCTAAATTGGAAAAAAAAACTATTTGTATGCGTATGATTGTCGTAGAGTTTGCCTTTGTAACATGATATGTTAACTAAAAACGTAGTATTTTTAAATTAATTAAATGGCTAACACTAACACCATCTATTGTATAGAGTTCTTAACATGTTAATTATTATAAACGATTCCTGTCAGTAATTCCAACTTGATACACGATCTTTAATGTGGCATAGTTAAACCACGATTCATTCTTTTATTGTCATTGGTGTTATACACAGCATTGGAATATACAAATTTCAATTTAAAAGACACTACAAATTTCAAAGACATTACCGCTGATTGGTTCTACATTGGTGCCCTTCACTGGACTACCCTCTCCTGGATCAACCAATGGATCAGATGTAAAAAAAGATAAGTCGACCAACGTAAATGCATTTATAATATTATATAGCTGTCTCGTTTTTCTTTATTTCTTAAACGTAATATTAAAATCATTGTCGTATCGTCAACTGTATTAGAATTAGTAGTTTTAAAGAACTGTTTGCGGATTATTTTTTTTTGTAACGTATTCTCAATTTCATTCATTTTAGCACCAAGCAAATCTATGTATCTTTTATCTGTTGGTATCTTATGATACTTATTTAAATAACTCAGCTTAAAACAACTTTCTCTTCATTAGTATCATAAAAAAATAAAAAGATTTCAGTGGCGCCCTTATAATTTCTTAAAGAAACAAATATTGTACTATAGTCAGAGTTAATGAACTTACTCACCCCTAGCCGAGGTATTTAACTATAATAATTTTTGCTGTGATAAACATTTATAAATTTTGTTAATTATTGAAATATCTTTTACAATTAATTAAAGACGAAATTAAGATTAATGTTTGTTTTATTGTAAATTACATTTTTTCTTTTGGTATATAGTTATTTTTTAAAAGTTAACTAAATAATTTTATAAATTCACTATCAACAGTAAATCATATCACAAATTGACGCTAAACGTAATAATTTGGTTACAAATTGTCGCCCAACGACCAACTAATATTACACCTTCTTTATTTATAACCTATTATTATAACTACATACTTGCTAATTCTTATTTTGCCTTTCTATTTAGTAGTAAATTTGTAAAAAAAAAAATAAATTAATTATGTTAAGGTACTCAAAAAAAATCAACAACCAAATTGAGAATCTCTAATTAACTTCTCTAATTTCTTAAAATAACAGAACAAGAAATGCCCCAGCATTCGACTACCGGATTTCTAAGAAAAGTTTCTGCAATGCGCTGATTCTGCGGTAGAAATGTTGAAAATCCGCTGTTGGGGGCTTTTCAGACTGTTTCTGATTTATAATCCGATTGACTCCCGAGTTTTCTTTTGCTAAAGCTTTTCGAGATTGTTATTGCATCATTTCATTATGGCATTTAAAAAAATGAGCAAAAACTACACTAAGAAATATTTTTTGTTGTAATTACAATTAAAAAGGCATTTTTTACTTAATAATTTTATATGCATCATTTCCCCATTCACGCAAATCTCTTTGATAAAATATTATTAAACAAGACAATCCTATAACTGAATTTTTTACATTAATGACAAGTATAGTCTATTTTTATAAAAGAGAGTAATAAATCTAATTTTTAATGTAAAACAAAGTGGAGTTATTTAAAATTTGATTACACAAATTTGCACAGAATAATAGAAAAAAGTTTTAAATAATTTACATGCAGACATTTATGTAGAAATGTTGATGATTCTTTGGAGAAAGTTAGCTGTACACTTATTGTTGGAAAATATACAATTTACAGGCGTATTAAAGAAGAAAAGACCAGGGCCCATACTCTTGACTAAGGGATGTTTTTGAAGGATAGTTCGAACAAATAATGATAGATCTTCCTAAGAAATCTGAAATTGTAAATTATCACTTATTGAAAAATTGCCCACATCCAGTTGGCTAAAAAAGATTTACAAAATTTCAAAAAAATCAAGTTTCATCCCAGATCTTTAACAAAACAACTTTATTCTTTCTGTTCTCTTCATAAAGAGAACTTTGTAAAATATGCGATTGATAAAATTGCAAAAAATCGTGGAACTATTGTAGTTAGATCCGCCCCATATAATTTTGGACTAAACCCAATAGAGTCTTGCGACTCGCAGTGGAGTGCCTTATAGACCCATTTACCACAAACCTAACCTAAACCCAATAGGAGACTTCGGTCCCAGTTGCCAACCCACAAAAATTTAATTTTTTTCTAGGGAAATTTCAGAATGATTTTGTAATGTGAAGGTTCGTAATATTTATCAATATAATTAAAAGGATCCTCGGATTGGGTAATTTGATGCAAATATCGATATTTGTAAAAGTCATGTCTTATTGGCTGAATTTTTTGTTGGAGCACCTGATTTCATGTTAATAACCCATGATACAACATGTAAATTTGTTGTTTCATGTCAATAGCCTACGTCAGCAATGCTAATGCTCCATCTATCTTTGATTTTTGAAGACACAATCCATATATTTAATACTCCTAGATAAGGGAATTTTTATTACAACTTGTTGAAAATAATAGTAAATACTTAAATTAAGAATAATAAAAAACTCTTCGTTTTAACAAAACTTCCACTATTTATTTAAAAAACTGCTTTTTTAAAACTCAATGACAGCCGTTTCGCTAGACAACTAGCAGCGTCAGTTTTTTAAATAAATAGTGGAAGTTTTGTTAAAACGAAGAGTTTTTTATTATTCTTAATAAGATGGACTTCCAAAAAGTAAGGGTTAGTATTGCATTTATGAAACCTTTAAAAACTATTTTAACTACATACCTACTAAAAAAAGTGGCACGCCTATGGGTCACGAATTCTATATTACTTTATTACTCTCTCTTTCACAAAAATAGACTATAGTCTACAATTGTTCAAGATTCGCACTTTCTGAAGCTAAAATTATTTTATTTATTTTCTTGTGTGTTGCTCGATAAGCAGATGGCAATCAAACTAACTTGAGATTGTCGTTCAACTCGCCATAGAGTTACAAAACAATATTTTATAGAAAATTGATTAATGTGTTCAGAACGTTACCCCCAAGGGAAACATTTGGTTGGTCGCTTAGGACCATTGAAGTCATGAGGGTCTTCGGGGATTAGAGAAGGGGAAAAATTGGCTTAAACAAAGAATAGCTTGTTAAAATATGCATAGAAATGACATTTATTAGCTCTTTTGCATTTTTTACACCAACTAAACATTTAAGGGAATAATAAAATATGAAAATAATATGATTCGCCATTGCCACTATGTGTACTTATAAACTTAATTTTGGTTAGTCAAAGTTATAATTTAATAAGGTAAACTTAAAATAAATATTTACATTCACCAAGTTTAATGTAATTTAAAATGAGTCCGTTAAAATTCAAAAGTTAATCTAAGACAAACAAAGTCCTTTATGTATAAGAAATTTTAACAATATTCAGGTTTGAAAGATTTGCATTAATTTACCAATTTAATTTACCGTATTTGCAATTCTTACGGATAAAAACTTTAAAAAGTGGGAGTTAAGTTTACTATAAGGTATGTCTCTTCTTTGCAGTGGCGTTTATTATATACATTAATAAATAGTATAATTACTTTGTACAGGGTAAAAACAGAAGAAGCCTGTATCAGCAACATTCCTTTCAAATAAGTACTTCCCAATTATGGGATAAATAAAAAATCAATATTAATTTGGACAACTTTTGTTCGACACCGTATTATTTAGATTAGGTTACCTGTTACCGTCCTATTCCTAGGAAGGGGCGAAAAATAGATTTTATATAAATTTTATAATTAATTACCAGAGTTGGTACACGGACGGCTCTAAGACCGAACTAGAGGATTTAAGACACTAATTCTTAAGGGAGCTTTCTAAAAAGGGATCTCGGGAGTTGCTGCGCCTAAGCAGACAGAACCTACGCATTTTTATACAATCACTCAATTGGTTTGACAGCTGAAGGCAAGATGGCAGACCATATTCTGTGCAACTGTTTAGAGCTCGAAAGGTTTATAAATTGTAAAGTGCTGATATAAAGACTGTAAAACCCCGAGGGTGAGCCACACTAGACCTTTTAGGTCGCAAGTGCATTTTGAAATCTGACTGATGTATTACGATTTGCAAGAGGTATATAACCATTTTTTTTATTCTAGGATTGTCCAGTCATTAAGTGGAAAATTCAGGTTGGAAATGAAAATGAACCGAGAAAGCCAAGTTTTGGATAATACGTTGGGGGGGTTAGAAAAGCCAAAGTTCAAACTGTCGACCAAAAAATCTTGTGGGTTTTCCGCCATCTTGAAAAAAGGGTTAAATTCAGTTTTTCGTCATAACTCGGTTCCCCGATGAGATACGAAAATTTTCATGTAATTTAAAAATTTTTTTAATAGCGCTTCAAACAAAAAGTTAGTCAAAGAAAAATATTGGAAAGAAAAGCCTCCAAACCTCCGTCCAAGTAACCCAAAAAACTCCAAAGGCCTTTACATAGGATATTTGATAACTTGATTTGCTTTGCCAAAATTTCGAAGAGAAAAATTTTTAAATTTATATGGGTATATCGATAACGATAATCGATATTTGAAATATGTATAGGACCATAATTGTACGTCATACAAAGAGCAACAATAAAGTATTGTATAAAAATTTTTATGATGAAAAAACTGAACTTGACCCTTTTTTCCAGATGGCGGAGAACCCACAAGGTTATTTTGGTCGACAATTGGAACTTAATCTTTTCTAGACACCTCCCACGTAATTACCAAAATTTGGCCTTCTCGGTTCATTTGCATTTCCAAATGTATATAATGACTGGACTAAGAGGATGAACCAGATTCTATTAATAATAGGGTCCACAATTTTAGTCCTGAAACGGTGAAGTAGCAAATTAAGGGTGCTAACTCTTTTAAGAAGTTTACAGGAAAAATAATGGCAACAGTTCAAGTAACTTCAATCCCCTACCGCGGGTGAATAGAGGGGTGCTGCAATACTTCATTTTGAGGATCTTATCTGTACTATCTGATCCTGAAAATTGGCTTCAAAATTTCCATCGATGACAAAATTACAGGTAAAATAGTGAAAAAGTACTTACTTTTGTGATTAGTTTATTAAATGCTGGAAATGGTCACCGTTCGCTTCCATGCAGTCATATCAGTTTTCATTAGTATTCATTAATAATCCGAGCTTGTAAAACATTCAATGACTCAGGCTGGGTAGCGTAAATCTGGCTCCAGTGGAGCCAGATCTGGTGATCAGGGTGGCCACTCGATTGGTCCCCTTCTTTCAATCCAGAACGCGTACTCTGTAACTCGATAGAGATAGAAATAGAAAAGAAATATATTGGGGCGCTGAGTATGCGCCTCACGGAAAAATTGAGGATTTTCATCTGACCAATACCGACAGTTACAATAAAACGTACTATACTTCTCGTTTGCTGTAAGTATTTACATTTTGCTTTTAAAAGGCTTTGTTATTTATCAAAGTTTTTCTCATTTTTAAATCATTTAAATTAATTAACATAATAAATTGATATTTTCCCCACTTACTTGTTTTGGGAAATAACTATGTATCTACTTTTTATATAATAATAAAATAATATTAATTGTTATGATTAAGTTTGAGCACCTAACAAATATTATATGCCAACCTTGAAACTCGACTATATAATAATCATCCATTGTGTTCTGACCCGCATTAATAGTATCATCAGCATGGATTCTGCAATACTGGCATAATTGATATGCTTTGGCAAATTATTGACCACCGCCATGTTTAATATCGGTCGTTATTCCAGCTAATAACCCAAAGGACTATAGACCCGTAATCCCCTGTTACTACCTGTTAATGACCAATTTAAAGCCGTTGGACTGCAGGCTTTCATTGAAAATATACAGTTTGATGACAACGTTTAATATTTGTACAGAATGAGCCTGCGGTAAAAACGTTTAAAAGCTGTTCTAGTGTAGATTTAACCCCAATGCATTCCAGGATTTTATGCGCGCAAATAATTCCTCGATATACAATGTATGCCGGATATACAGCGCCATCCCCAAAGTCCGCACCAAATGGGAAACTTATTTGTTATGGGTTAATTATTCTTTATAAAAGTGCATTTCCTAAAAATAAAAATGTACCAACAAGAAAGACGCATTCAAAAATTTGATTTTGATTCAAGAGTAAAGTGCCCTTATGATGGCTATAAGAAAAAATATTTGCTTTAAATGATAATTACCTTGTATACAACAAGGCCTCACTAGTAAATTGAAATTAATTAGGAAATTAATAGTCTGAAAATATTTATGTATTATTTTACATTTTTAAATTAAATGTTTACAGCAATAAACAAGCATTTCACTATGAATAAAATTAAATTTTAAGTATCTTTGTTGGATATATAAAAAAAAAACAGTAAATAAACTTTTATTGCTTTAAGCTCTTGATAAATTTAGTTCTTTTATTCAAAAGGATTTTAAGCCTAAACACATGGGGTTCAGTACCTGAACATTGCTTTGCCATTGCAAGGATAAAGAAAGGGGGATACTTAGGGTTAAATATTTAAAAGTAATTTTAATAATATTTGGTTTTTATTTTTTCTAGCTAATCCATAATGTATTTATTATATACTCCTTGATGTTCTGTGACAATTTCTAAAAGTTGCATTTTTAACAAAGGAAATGTTTTTTGAACGAAGCCAATTTTGAATGTCTGATTTCTTTGTAGACAAAATACGAATTTTTTTCAACTTTCTGGAATGACAAGAGGAATTGTCCATAAAAATCACGACATTTTCTTGAAGTGGTAGAATCTTTTGAAACCAATTTTCAAAAGAGTTTCCATCCATCTGCTCATGGTAGTCAAAACTTTTGCTAGATTGAAAAGCCCACAGTGCATCCGGAACAAAACCAATCTCATTCCAGATGTGACAGATTTTGTTTTGTTTTCGGTACAGATAATGTGTGGATACTTTTATATTCCTTCATTACATTATAAACACTTTTCGAACAATCATCAACTTTATCTGTAACCCTTTGTTGATTATCGGTTAACGCTAAAGATGGATTGTCTTGTAATTTGCATTTATAAGTATTAATTATTATTTCTTTGGTTCTTATATCTATATGATTCTTTTTAACCCCAAGCAACCAAAAGACGTCCATACGACGTCATAATTTAGACGTAATGACGTCATTTTTTGACGTCCCTATGACGTACTCACGACGTGAAAAAGTCACATGATTTTGACGTCATTTGGTGACGTCCCCACGACGTCATAATTTAGACGTAATGACGACATTTGGTGACGTCTCCTCGACGTCATATTAAGACATTATATACACAGTTCTAAATTATTTATAGGATTTTAAAAATGTATAGGAGAAGTTATTAATAATAATAAATTAGTAAATAAAAAAATTTTATTCTCAACTCATAAAAATAAAACAATCATACATTATAAATCAAATAAAAATACATAACACATACAATACATATTACAGTATCAAATATAAAAATATTTCATAAAATGTAGATATTACAAAAAAAATACACATTAATTATTTTCCGATAACAACACGCTTAGTTCATCGATGAATAAAAGCACATGCCTCAACTTGTACATCTAAACAAAAAGGTAGCCATCTTTTAAAGGTGATTATAATTTTTCATTTCTGTCTATTTTATTGAGGATGAGCATAGTAGAATGTTTGATATTGTATTTCTTAATATAAATCTTAGAAAACTTACTTTTCTTTCTAATTCCTGGGATAACTCTCCTAGCCACAACACAACTTGCACAATTCACGTTAACTTCACAACATATAACAACTACTTTCATCAAGTCGTTGTTTCACGTGTGCTGTTGTTTCACTTGTCAAAAATAACGGAAACGGAAAACACTCCAATGACGAGGAATGTATACAATGAAGCGGGAGATTTAAACAAATCTGTCACTCCGAATTCCAAAGTAAAATATACGTATAGAGGATTAATCACGAATGTGGATACTATCTAATAAAATAAATTATGTAAGATACAAATCAATCAGAGTGTAGTAGGAACATATTTAAATCAATTATATACCGGGGTAGGGGAAAAATTGTGTGTTGAAATCTGCATCCGTAAGAGAACGTGTGTGTTACGATATGCATTTCTATCGCTGGTATACTGTGAACACACGGTGTTGGAAGGCCGAATCAAATCTTTGGCTAACATTTTTTGGGAAGATAACTTTTTATTAAAGTCACGAAACAGACGTTATACCGACGTCGTTCATAAGACGTCGTTACATCGACGTCGTACCAACGTCTATACACTGACCTATGACGTCTGTGACCAAATATCACCAAATAAGGACGTCGCCACGACGTGATATTTAGTCAGCTGGTTACCTGGGACTCTTTTCTTTGGAGCACTTAGTAGTGAACGTGGCCCGTTTTCATCCGCAGGTTCCATATCATTATTATACTTACAGAAATTATAAAAAAAAGAAATTTTACACAATCAATTCAAAAAATCAAAACCTTGAATTTAAATATAATATAAACATCAAAACCAAATTACATCTCAGTATGAAGTCTCTTCTAATGAATAAACAAATTGACCACAAATAGCACAATAATTGGACAATTTGTAAAAGATTTTTCAAATAAACTGTTAATGGTGTCTTTTTTGTGATCTATTTTTGGAGTAACCTTTTTGGCTGCTTCTTGTAAGATTTTAATTATCTGTAGTTTCATCAATTTCGCTTGGGCTTTTTAGACTTATTTGTAGATTGATTTCCTCATTTAAGTTGCTGCGATACTGATCCCAATTTGTTTTTGAGTTATGAAGCTTGGGAATGGGTTTTACGATTATAGGACATGTACTGATTGTTACTATAACTGGACTGTGGTCCGATGACAATGCATAACTTGGCTCTATGTCTATGTATGATGAGGAAATTCCATTTGTAACAAAGAAGTCTAAAAGATCTGGTGTTTTGTTTGGGTCTGTTGGCCAGTAAGTAGGGGTGCCTGTAGAGAGGAATGAAAAATATTTTTCCTACGACCACATATGAAAGTGCTAGTTTACACATTTACTTGTACTTAAGAAAGTAGCTAATATCAATACACGTATTGAAAAGTAAATATCAATACACGTATTGAAAAGTAAAAAAATATAGTTCTATGATCTGTGACATTTACGTCAAATTTATCAATAGTAAAAACACATGAATGTCAAAGCAAGGACCATTTAATTTTTTTTTTAAATCTTCCTTGTGTCAAATATTGTATTGTAATTGCCAATACAAATTTTTCTGTATAAAGTAAGAATAAAGTTTCTTATAGGTTTTTAAATTTTTAAAAAATAAACATATTTTTATTCAGTATTATTATTTTTATAAAAACACTTTTAGAAAGAAGAACAGTTTATTCTTCTTTTTTATATTGTGTTTATGTTCCGTGCATGTGTCGAATGTGGATTTTTGAAGTTATGTTTGTGTTTCTGTTTACAATTATCTTTGTGTCTATTATTATTACATTACTTTTCAATTAATTTCACCAACTGACCATTTTACTTTTAATTTTTATAGAGCCCACAAAAAAAATTAAAATGTCATTTATCTAATAAAGAATTTTGATGTGAATTTCTGATAAAGGTGGTTGTTTGATTTTAATTAATTATATTTCCATGCAATATATAAACTCGTTTAAATGCTAATTTTTAACATGACTAACAATTAAAATAAATTTTATGAATAAATTTAAAATATTTATTATAATAAGAAATATTGGGGTCGTAGGAAAAATCGTGTACACAACGCGTTGGAAAGTGTATTTCTTGCACTCGTTACGTTTCCGCACTCGCCACTACGCGGCTCGTGCTAAACTTCACTTGTGCGTAATACTTCACTTTCCACACTTGTTATGTAATATACTATTGCTTGCATTATATTTGATAATTCTCTACCCTTTGTGGTGATTATACGAGATCCACAAGCGGTGTGTTTGCTGTTATAATCACCTCCTGCTAAGAATTTTGATCCCACTGTTAGGAAGAATGTCTCGAACTGATCTTTTTTTAAGTTATGTTTTGGAAGACAGTAAACAGCAGCAACAGTTAATTCGTATGGTAAAGTACAGACTCGTATTGCAGTCGCCTGGATGTGATGTTTCTTAACTGTTCATAGTGTTTGATTGAGGATTTTATGATCACAGCTGTACCCGCATGCGCATATTGTACGCAAGATGTCGTTTAATTATCATTTAAATCAAGTCTTTTTTCTTGCGCCATTTTAAAAAATTGGAAAAGAATAAAATTTCTCCTAGCTGGCTGAGTTTAAATCTTTATGTATCTATTTTGTAATGATGAACAACTTTTGCAAATATTTTTTTTATATTTACTTTATTCTTGACTTAAAATAAAATATTCGAACGCACCTCGTACATTACGCGTCTTTAGCCAAATTTTTTTGGTGCATTTTCAATTTTGGGGGATGCACAAACTTTTATGAAGAATAACTTTTTGTCGAATAATAAATTATGTGCTCTCAATACCTATACTCTCAATACTCTTTATTTTTAAATCATTTATTTGACGTAATTTAACAAAGAATTTGATTTCTCTGTAATATTAACTTAATGAAACCAAATTAGTAACCTTATGAATTTATTTTGATTGCTAACTTATAAGTTCTATACTAATATTCACCGAAACTGTCATTTTAACTTTATAACATTAATAATGTTTACTGAAATCAACTATATCCATAGTGAAATCAGCATGCTATATGCTATATATGCACACACGCTTAATACTAAGTTCGTACATATGGTTAGCGGAGATCTATTATTGTTTGTTGGTAATTTAAGTTTAGTAACTCGACATCGGAATAGTTTAGACAGTTCCTAACAGGCAGCTAACTTTTAGCAACGTTCTGAACTTTAATGTGAAGAATTATACCTAATATAGTCAATTCAGAAGCGGGTGTCCAGTTTAATTTATATAATTCTAGTTTCAAAGCGAATCGGTTAAAATAGCTTATAGAAAGGGCAATAAAATAAGTTTGAAATAATAAAGGACATAAAAGGTCGTACACTATTAACTAAAAGGTTTAGTATTTTAATTTACATTAATTTTAATTTACAGGTCATGAAGTAATAAAATGAAGTTTCCAATTCATCGTTACAAAAGAGAAGAATGGACAGAGAGGAATGAAAACATAATCTTGGATACAGAGTCATCTGGTTTACATATTGCTCCACGAGGACAAAAGTGTCATCCCTGGAAACTTATTAGTCTAGAAAGATAATGTAATGGATCTACTTGCCAAAGTAGGAGAATACCCAGTAGAATAGAGTGGTGAAAACTGACATTGGAAGTAATCACAGAATGGTGAAAGCGTCAATCGACATTAAAGTGGTCAGGATGAAAATTGTACACTACGACGGACCAAAGGTTACGTTAGGTGAGGTTAGGTTAGGTTAGGTTAGGTTAGGTTAGGTGAGGTGAGGTTTAGTGAGCGCTTTCTCGCCTCTACACTGCGGCCAGCCGAGGCCTATTGTGGCTATAGACCAAAGGTAGCGACACTTGTAAATAAGAAAACGGTTACGAAAACATATGCTGAGATTTAGTGCTAATCAAGTAGTCCTTGTCTTTTTCTACCTTGGTTAATAATGAACAACTTTACTACCTCAACAAAAGACAATAAAGTTAGGTATATAAGCTAGTAGTGAAAAAAAATATTTATTTTCATTATTTTTAATAAACATTGAGAGTTTTCAAGCAATCAGTTAGTATATTATGATACATATAAAATAAATTTGAAAGAAATTTATAAAATAACTTGAAATTACAAGGCCCCCTTTTTGCCAGATGCAGGCAAGATACTGAAACAAGCTTCGGGGAAAACGATAAAAATTAAATAGTTGTTATACTGCAAATATTTGATGATTTTATAAAAATTAGGATTATAATATGTTTAATTTACTTCTTACCATTGTATAATTAGAATTACTTCTTTATTAAATAGAATAATGTTAACAATAACATACACAGATTAAGTAACTAAAATTCAACCTATTCATTTTTTTTGGTACAAAAAATATTAGGTTAGATTTAAATCTTAATATTCTCTTTTCTCGATTATTATAGATTTTAGAAAATTGCAAACATTTAGAACGCCCCTGGCTAAAGTAAAACTTGAACAAGGAATGAAAATTGCGACTTTTGCAATGATGTCAAAACGCTCCGTCCGGGATATTTGGGTCTTTGTGGCAAGAAACGAGTTTCCTGTTTTAGCCTTGCTCCGGAAGTCGTTTATTGTCAGTAATTTTAGACTACGAGAAGTAATTTATGAACTGTTGGAAGTTCTTTTTTTATAAGGCAGGTAACTTTCAGTTGCAAAGTATCGTTTAAAACAGCTGTTTTTTTTTTATTTTTATGTGGAAAATGATAATAAAATAATGTCTTTTTCATTGCGGTACACAATAGTATCTACAATTTGTTTGATTAAAATATATTATATCTTTTAGTAGTAACAGGCAATTAAAACGATAATTATTTAAAATTTTAATCATCTTTTATTATTATTAAATACAGGTACATCCATATAATACCAATTTATTATGACTTTTTTTTTGTTAGCACATTGTCAATAGGCAGATCTAACAAATGCCTACCAACGTATTTTCATCATTATTTTTGTAAAATTAACAATAAGATATAAAGTTTTTAAGACAGGGAGAATATTCCCGTCCAAATCCCGCAGTTATTATTTGTATTTTTCGAATTTATATGTTATTTGTCAAAATCAGTTAATGTTATCACTTCTAATGTTATTAAAAACACTAAATTCTTGGTACTGGAGGGTGCCAAAATGAAGAAACAATATTACACGAATAACCTGAAATGATAATCATTAGTGGGAGATATACAGGTAGTACAGGTTTTCGACGCTCTGTGGAGATAAAACAAAATTTATACTGGAGATGAAACTTGGATCCTAAATCAAAATAAGAATCGATTAGGTAGGATATTAAGGGTGTCAGCTCTCTAGCAAGCAGTTTAAAGTCATTAATTTTGCAGGAAAACATAATAGCAACTCTGGGACAAGAAATTTTTTGATTGATTATATGAGTAGGGATAGCTCGTTAACAGGAGAGTATTATGTAAACTTATTGTTTACGAAAGCCGTGATATTGCTGCACGACAATGTGCCATTGCACAAGTCAACAGTTTTAAAAGCTGTGATTGCTGGATGTGGTTTCTTAGAAAAAGTTGCTTTATAGTACATATTTGGCTTCCCTGTAACTATTTTCCTTTCTAAATCTCAAAAAACTGTTAGGAAGATAAAATTTAAGTCATGAAGCTGCTATTGAATGTAATTTTGTGGACAACAGATAACCTTTTTTTATATATTGTAGTAGTTCTTTCGAGAATATACATTACCTTAACCTAGCCATGTCCTTCTGAACAGCCTTGATAGTGGCCATTGCATTTATCCTGCTGCGTCCGGTTGTTCCTCTCAAAGTTCTAGAAACCGCAGTCTTGTCAAGCCTTCACAGTGTCATGGGATGTGAATTGTGGCTTCCTCCTGTTCCAGGCAGAACCTGCATAAGTTTATCTATCTGGTCTATAAGACCTATAAGGCTGCCTGTTCAGCCTGCAGTGTACGGATAACAGTCCTATCTCTGTCTAGGAGTACCTTCCCACTATTTAATAGACCTTCTTTACACCCATTTGCTGATTGCTGCTTTTTTAAGTGTATTTGCGAATCCAAGGACATTTTAGGTCCTATCAATGGGGTGTTGGCACTTCCCTTCTCATTGCCCCTGATTCCTTTGTGTCCGGGTACCCAGACAAGTGTTAGCTTATTCAATTTTCCCACCTGGTTAAGAGCACACTTAGCGCCATACAAGCTTTGGTTGACCTGTATCGAACTTCCCTTTTGGAAATCGTCTTTCAACTTTTGCTTCAATGGCAGCTTCGCGTAGCAAGGTCATGATAGTTCTACTCTTTATCCATTCGCTTATAATAATAGGGACTCCGCTCCTTTTAAGAGCTTCTACCACTGACTCTGAAGACATGTTATTAAACGTCTTTTTCATGTCTAAGAAGGAAACTGTTGCTATTTCCTTGTCCTTTAGGGACCTTAAGAAGAAGAAGACTATTAAGATCTCAAGGCCAAGTCCGTGGACTTGCCTGGTTGGTACGCGTATTGGCAATGCCTGAGTAGATTTGCCTTCAGTAATTCCTGTCTACCAATATTTCCAGTGTTATAACCAGGAAACAAGACAGGTTTATTGGTCTGTATGACTTAAGCGTCTGGTCGGTTATCCTACCTACTTTGGTTATGTAGAAAAACTTAATTCTTTGTCATTCCTTTGGGATGTATCTCCATGCAAGACTGGTTTTAAAGATTTTACTATTAGTTGTGGTATGAGCACTTGCTGCCTTCTTCGTAAGAAGACCGGATAAATTCCGTCTGCCCTCGGAGACTTAATGGGCTGGAATTTATTTATCGGCCATTTAACTTTACGGTCTCGTGATTTCTGTAGCTATCTTCTATGCAGGTGCATTGGGCCTTTTGTAATAAAGGCCCTATGGTTAGGTGACCTTAGTTTTAAATCTATAAATAACAAAATATTCAATTGAGTCCCTACAACCGAACATCTGGAGATTACGGTTGAATGTCTAGCGAAACATCGAGAATGTAGAATTCAAACGAGCGTTAGGACTGCGAATCTAGAATTATCTAGAGATGGAAAATTGTATAAATAATAGAGTAGCGACAGAAAACAGTGTACGTGTAAAAATAAATTAGTTGTGAACTTTTATTGAAAATAAAATAGTAACTTTATATAAACTAGTTCGGTTAAAATAAAATAAATACATTTGGTATAAATTACGTAAGTAACTGTAGACGTCATAGTCAATAGATTTATGCGTCAAAAATAGGTAAATTCTCAACCTTTTCATTAAAAATAAATAAAACTTTAAGTTCACATTTAAAATCGGTATTTACTTGCTGCCTGCAGAATTTTTCTAAAAATTTTGCCGAAAATTAGTTGTTCGCATACGCATAAATATTTTACTTTTTATCGGCTTTTTCGCTTACTAACTTTATCGGCTGTTATTTATCTAACCAAAGTGTCGAATAATTCTTCGAAGCACCCACAGTTTTGTGTTGACTACCGCTCTGGAGTGCGTCGTGTCGTCGGCTGTGGCATCGCAAACCCCTTTTCCAAGGCTGCTCTATACGGCCCCAAAAGATAGCCGCAAGACCCTCATCACTTGTCACCTCCTCCAGCTGTCGTTTGCACGCTTTTAACGCAGCTTATTCAACAATTTAAGTCGTTCTCTGCGCTGGGGCCAATATTTTAGTATGTTTTTAAAAAAAAAGTAGGAGCATTCGATACAAAAGTAAATACTGTATATCAACAGTTAATAGAAGCCAAGAAACCGTAAAAAATAAAAAAATTTAAGAAACAAAACATAAATTGATTTAAATATGATTAATTTCTTTTAAATGCGTTTTTTTAAGTTTTAAAAACACCTTCACTATAATTAAATTAATGCTTTTTATTTTATTGTTATATGGTAATAGGACAAATCTAAAAAAAAATATGGAACGGGATGTGGAGTTTACTCAGAATCTCTGGACATATACGATCAATGGGCTATAGGAAAGTGCAAGAGCAAGTCAGACGGTGTAACTGTAGCAACAAACGAAATAATCGAAAAAAATGTTACAGACAGTAGACAAGCACTACTACTCCTAAAAAATTTTAAAAAAACTTCGGAAACAGTGCTAGAATGTCACTGAGCCCTGACCAAGGCAACTGGGGACAATAAAATCACAGTTAGCTGAACGAAGGTGAACGCTAGCTCAGAAGGTAACCTCATCGCTGAATCTTACCAGAGAGACTGCTTGATCCATGATCTTTCGACCTGTCCCTCCATAGGCCTAATGAAGTCCGCGATGAGTCTAATTAAGTCACACTCGCATCTATTATTTAGAGAGAGATAAGACGACACAGATGGCAAGAGACTCTCAAATGAGTGATGGGGATTCGAACTGGTCACTGGGGTCCCTAAAAACACCTATACAAGATAAAAGTAAGTAACACATCTCTATGCAGAGGATGTCAAGAAGTGGAAACAGCCTATGTGACTGCTCGACTTAAACCAACATCTTTAAAGTTTAAAGTTTCGAGTAAACATTGGAGAAAATAACTTTATGATACTTAAAAGGGGTTTGCTTATTTCTCCAGGTTTGTAAAATTGATTAGGATTGATCTCAATATTGCGTTTTTGAATTAATGGAACAGCAATATACATCCATAATTTCATTTGGAATTTATTTTATTTTTTTCATACTAAAACTACTAAAAGTTTAGTATTAGACAGCCAAACTGTTTTGATAATGATTTTATTAAAGCTAACGCAATCGTGTCATTGGGTTGGTCAACTATAGTTACCACAACCTGGCTTTGCTACTCTCATTCTAATTTTTTAATTTAAAACCAAGTAGTTACTGGTTCGTTAAAGATGTATTTAAAAAGTACCTAACTTTTATTTTATTCACAATTAACATTTATCTTAAATATCTACAATGATGGTGTAAAATCAAAAATAAACTTATTTCTTTTTTGTGCTTTTAGTTTCTTAACATGACAAAATGCTGTACGTAAATAGTTAACTAATTAATGGAATTAAAAGAGATTGTCGCGTATAAAAAACACAAGATTCTTCTACCTTAAAACGAACTAATAGTTAAACATTGTTTTAATGATAGATGTCTATTTTTTAGCTGTAATATGATACCGTTATTGTACAATATATTTATAGATATCTGTTTATAAACAACCCTTATTTTATAACAATATAAATAAATTTATGGAAATGTATATGCTATGAACGACTGTAAAATTATATTATAAGGAGCTTTACCCACTAAACAACTCTGATGACTACAAAACAATTTCATGTACAAAATTAAGCTGAACAGCATACGTCACCCCACATAAACGTCGCACTACGTTCATAAATCCTTATTTGTGCCGATTACAACAGTTACTAAAGATGGATTTTAGATTCATGGAAAATCCTGAGTAACGTAACATCCAATTTGCTAAAGTGGCAGGTTACTGATATTTCACAATCTCTTCGAATGTGATTATGGTATAAATAAGGTAGCTAACTACGCGAACTTCTTATTGCATGAAAAGAGGGTTCTAATGGGGTTGACAAGTAATTTTTGTCGTAAAATTACTGATTTATTTAGAGACAAACTAATTCGTGGAAGTTTTGTTGCAAAAGTCATTTGCTTCGTGTTCTTAATTATTGATTGTTATAATAATGTTTATTTTTGTTTAAGGTTATTGGGATATAAATAACATATAAAAAGACACAAAATAATTAAGCATGATATGTAGATTAAGCGGTTTACTGATATAGAAGAAGAAGAAGAAGTAGCCGAAATTGAATTGGTAGAATACAATTAGAGGACAAGTGATTTATTTAATAATAAATGAATACAAATATATAAGAAAAGTTGGTACAAAAAGGTGTTAAAAGATTAAAGGAGAGGAAAGAACTTGAAGCTGTTCAGAAAATAGTGGATATAGAAGAGAAAAAGTCACTATATGGTAGTAAAGGTTAGTTAAAGTAGTACAGTTAATTAAGTTAAATAAGAGGTTAGGTCTTAGCTTAGTAATAGAAAAGAAATTAGTAACCTATTTAAAACATAAATGTCTTATTTAGTTTATTAATCTAAATAATTAAACAAAAAACTAAAGCATGGTATGTACATTGAGCGATTTACTGGTATAAAAGAAGAAGTGGATGAAACTGAATAGGTAGAATGCAATCAGAGGGCAAGTGATTTATTTAATTATAAATGAATACGAATATATAAGAATTATTATCTTTGCTTGTGGATATATTATCATATAAGTGGAGAGAGATCTATTAATACTTAAATGAGAGATGCATCATGACTCCTTGCATAAAGTAAGATATGTTGAATACGACAGCTTTGCTCTGTTGTATATGTTCTCTCCACGTAAGCCTTTTATCCAGAGTGACCCCTAGATATTTGACTTCATTGACTTCCTTAATACCCAGTTTCCCCATATACTGCGAGTATTTCGGAGTTTTTCCAGTTTCCGCTTACTAGTGAAACTTTTGCTTCCCGAGTGGCATTTTGGCAACGATAACCACATAATATACCAAAATTATCGTTGTAATTGGTGTAGAAATTAGCACCGGACAACGTCTTCTCAATGTTGAGCATTGACTTTAGATAAACTAAGACGTTAATGCAAGGTTTACCCAACTGTATACAAGTGGTAAATATTTTGGGAATCAGAATACCGTTCTAAAAACGTTCGAGTAGCAACTTTAGTTATGTTTATCGTTTTCCCTACGGTGCGCTGCCCTTGTGAAATCTAACTAGGCATTGGGTTTTAAGTTGAATTCATAACGTTTTCGCGTAGTCATGCAAATATATTACCTAGCCTCCAGATATTTTATACTTTCATAACGGTTCTAAATTGAAAATGAAACGAGCCTTCAAATACACTGTTTCCTATTACAGGCAAAAAAGGTTATGTCTTAAAAATACTTTACACCCACAGGCACCAGCCTCCATGGAGGTAAACAGTTCAGCAAGTTTAAGTTTGAATTCTTCAGGATCATGTGTCAACCTGAGTAGAACATTATTACCTGCCCAGTATGGACAGCTTCTCCAGTACTAACTCATAGTCGTTAACAACTGTCTTTTCATCATCACCTCCACTGGTTCGCTGCATGAGTCTGTTGATAGATACATAGGTTAGCATTTCATAAGGCATTCCAGGATCTTGGGGTGCACATCGAATTTCTGATGTTTTTTTAATGTCCTCTGCTTATTAAAGTTAAAATCATGTGGACAATTCAGTTTTTTTGAGTGCATTTGTTCTTTTGCTAGTGGAAGTTCCTTTTTCTTAATTTAGTGCAGTAGTCAGATAAACTTCTTCCATGATTTTCTATTTGGTTTACTACCAGCATTTGACTGGTGTTGTCTGACTTGACCTTTTGTGGGGGCTAGGGCGTACTGGTTTTACCTCTTGGGTGCTTTTTATATAAATCACTTTAAATTTATCCGTCATTTTCTTAAACATTTGTTTAAAAAAATATGTATAACATAAGGTTTGTTCAAGCAACAGTCAAATTTGGTATCAAACGGTATGAAATGTGCGCATGGAACTAATATTCCATACTATTTCCTTTCTGCTCACGTTGCAAACGGTTTGAAAATATGTTTAACTGCTGCTTGAACAGACCTATAATAATAAATACGGTACAATTTGATAATTAACACTATTTATAGGTATGAAACAGAGAGGCGCGTTCCAAAATGTGAAGAAGATGTGTTCCAAACAAAAGTTTAATTTTGTTTAGTGATAAGTTTGAGTAATAGTAGTATGGTTGATGCAGAGACAACTTTAAATACACCTATATTCACATTTGAGCAATTATTTGACAATAAGTTTAATGTGTAGACTGCACAGGACAATAAAAATGATGTAGTAGAAGTATCACTACCTAATAATAATGACGTAGACAGTATTTACCAAGTCAAATGCTCTTTTAAAGTATATAAATATGGAAAAAGTTTACTATTTTCGTAATTCTAATGTGGTTTCAAAGTTGATAATTGAGCTTAAAGTGTCAACGTTGTTCATAAAAGCTCGTCCCTAACGAAATCTCGCCTCCAACGAAATCTAGACTGACATTCCAGTAAAAACATACCTCCACCCATGCTGTGGTTTTTTGAACTGTCATGTACCCCTCCTTTGTGTATCATGTTTAGGAGAATATTGCTCCAGAGAGAAGGAAGTGCAAGTTTCAAATATTTTATCAAAGTTATCTTATCTACTAATAATACATTTTTGAAAAATGTATTAGGAATTTCATCAATTCCCCGCTATTTACCAATGTACATTAAACTGTCAAATCTTAGTTTAATTTTGCATAAAATATATTTGTATTCATTTCATTCGCACTTGTGGAAATAAGCTAATGTTTTTTGGTTAGCTCGACATCCCCTTAGTTTATTTTTAAATAATTATTAATCTAACCAGATTATAGATATTACAACTACAAGTCAAATATTAAAATGACCATTTAACAGCTGCCATGCGTCAATTGTAACACAACAAGATTTTATATAACAGACAATTTGGGAAATCGAACAAGCTTCTAAGGGAAAACTCTGAAAGTTTATTGTTTCACTTTTATTTACACGTCCAAAACCTGACTTGGAATATTTATATCCATAAATCCTTTGTCGTTTTGTCGTTTTTTTTATCGCTTGAATCTCGTTTATCCAACCAACAAAAACTTTCACGGTGTATTTCGATGTCATAAAGAAATACTATCAAATGGATTGTGCTTGGAAAGTATTTTTGTGAAAGTCATTACCTGAAACTCATTAATTTTACAATGCCAGCCTTCTTATAATCAGCTCATTGGAAGTTATTGGCGTTTTCTTAATTCTAGCACAAAATAAGTAAAAAAAAGATTAGACTGTATTTCGAAATTAATTATTTGACAATGAGAATTTCTCTTAAACTTAAAGCAAATAATAGATTTCATTTGAAAATAGTTGCCCTTTAAACAACTCGCTCTGGTACTCAAAAGGCGGACGAACAATTAGAGAAACTTGCTTAAAAGCTTCATTATCTGTGTAATTTGGTGCCCTTATATTGCATTAAGACCCATTTTGTATTTCCAGGTCCTCTTTCGAACGATTAACACATGATTATTACATAGACGGAGAACAAAAGTATACCGAATATTTTGTACGACTAGAAAATATGTGAATCTTTTAAAATTGTATTCTTCACAAAGTCAACTTTTTTATGTTAAATTTTAGTAGTTGTAGGTTGAGATACTAGTAGTATATTGAAGATAATGATGCAGGTAGAAAAACTACGCCTAGCTCATCAGGAGTTTGAAAATGGCATAGAAAAGTATCAGAATTTGTAAGATTAACAGGATTGATCAAAACTATGATTTATAATGCCATTGGGCATTATGCCAGTTAGATTTGACTTTAAGACGCCGATTGAAGTAGTTATATGAAACCGACATATGGTTAAAGAAGTTGTACCAGAACTGGAAGAGGGCTCGCTTGTGTGGTATACGGATGGGTTAAAGATAGATAAAAGGAGTAGGATTCCTGGAAACAGGAATCTTACAGGATGTGTAGGCAAGTTAAAAGGTTTGTAAAGAGTTAAGTGCCTTCTAGAAATGAGCAAAAAAGATATTAAATTATTAGTAAATCTATCGTTTCTGCGAAAGCGCTAAAGGAACGGCTTCTAGAATGAATTTAAAAATTATACAAAATAAAAAAAATGATCCATATACAAAAATAGTGTTAATCATTCTGTGAACACTTTAGGTGGTAATCATTTAAAACAAAGAAAATACTGTAGGTATTTGATGAGAAGTTCTTGTAAGCAATGTCTTTTTAATTTAATGTTTTTTTATCCCAATACTCTTTCCGTTTGAAAAACTGTCGTATCAAAATAGCGTTTATGTGATGATTTAAATTTGATAATTTTATCTACCATTACCTCAAATATTATGAGCAGAGAAAATGCGTGTACTAACACGATTAAGACGGGTTGGAAATCGTGGTTTTAGTATTCCAGAAATGTTTCGGAATACGGATTAAAGCGTGAAAGTAAAAATATGCCCGAAAATTATTTTTATGAGCAGTAAATCTTAATATATTATCTCTCATCACTTTATTAATTACATTAGTTGGATCAAAAACAATGATTGACTACACCTTGCTCCTATCAATGCTATTTTACTCCTTGACGCTTCTATAATATTATTAAAAAAAATGTTCTGTGTTATTAACAAAATTTATATTGGGATTCTGAGCACATCTGTAAGGTCTGTAGGCAAAAATCTGTAAAAATTAACATAGCATACCTTACACATTTTGTAGCTTACAGGAATTGCTCAGAATTCCACCATCATTAAGCAACTTTAGTCTTTAATAAAATTAGTAATAAATAAAAACAATTTAAAACTTAATTTTTTAGCTTTAACCACTATTTTTAAGATAAAATATTTGACAGTTTGTCAATAAATTTTTAATTTGTCAGCTTTCTAAAATATCGTAGAATAATTATATGTGATTAAACAATTATATCATTATAAATACTACTGTCTTTAAAAAACAATTTTTCTTATAATAACTAATAGCTTTAATGAAATGTTAGACAACTAATGAAACATTAAAGTCGTTAGACGCCCTTAAAAGGTTTCCCACCTGTAAAGAGAATCAGGGGCTTGAACGGTGATAATTACTTTGAAATACAGGAAATAAAACTCGTTTAGTACCAGTCATTTATTCATACAGACCTGCCCATGACTGAGTCTTGATTAGTCTCATCAGTTTTTAACTAAGTTACTCTTACAGGGTGACAACTTATATACGTAGTGGTTATGCTTTAGAAAAACTTAACAAAAAACCAATTGATATTTTTAATGGAAAGTAAGGAATAAATACACTAAAGAATGGTAAAGCACCGGGTCATGATAAAATTACAGCAGAAGTTATGAAAAACAGGTATGATAGCACTATTAGAAATACTGAACAAAACATGGAAAGAAGAAAGAATACCAGATGAATGGGGAGCAGCGCTAATAACACTAATGTACAAGAAAGGAAGTAAAAGATATTGCACCAATTTCAGAGGAGTGGCTCTACTAAATAGGATTTAGAGTCGGAAGAACATTTCTAGCCTTCATAGACATGGGAAAGGTTTTCGATATAGTACCTAGAAATAAGGTATGAAACGGCCGGGGCAGTATTCTTGACTAAGGGAGTGAAGCTTCCCCAAAGAACATATTTATATTTTCTCTTTGTTACTGCAGTGACAGAGTAACCAAGCAAAATAAAGACAAAATATGTATTCTCTTGAGAATCTCTACTCCCTTAGCCAAGAATATGACCCCTGAAAGAGAAAGGCGTTCACACAAAATTAATAACAATAATACAAAACATACAAAATAAACAAAAACTACGCAATAAAAGCAAACATGAAATCCGAAGGAGTCACAGCAGATACAGGAATAAGACAAGGAGGTACTCTACACTATTCTACCCAACACTATTCGCCGTACACATGGAAACAAAATCAATGACTGTGAACAGAGAACTAACAAAATAGCAGTCGGCTATATAACAGGAAACGAAAACACCTACAACAATACCTAAATATATGGAAAGAAACTATGGAGGAGGAAGGAATGAAAATAAAAATAGATAAAACTAAAACACTGATAGTGGGAAACCAAAGAACTGATACCCAGATTACAATAAACAACAATAAAAAAGAACAGGTCAAAAATTTTAAATACTTAGAAGTTACACTAGATCATACAGGAAAACAGGATACAAGAAATCAAAAAAAAATAATTGAAAAGGCAATAAAAATATATTACACGATGAATAATAAATTTATTAACAAGAAAGAAATCTCGGTTTTCAATACAATATTCAGACCAATACTAACATACGAATGCGAATCCGTATGGTAGTTATAAGAAAAAATAGGAAGACCTAGGAATACTTGGAACCAAACAATAAGCAACATACTCCAGACTAGAGGAAAATCTACGACGCATTAAACTGTATCCCCCTCTAGCTCCCAGCCGTAGGCTTTTCTTCGCCTATTGTTATATATTTTTGTTTTGAACGCCTTCACATTCGCACCAAATTTTTGTTTAGAGGTTTCCTCTTTTTCCTGATAGAATCTGGACAAATGGTTGCCTGCTGGTTGGTCCTCCTTTTCGTTTCCTTTGTACCCACTGTGAGCTTTTTTTGTTGTCAACTTCTACCAAGGCGTCTATGCACCTTCGTTTCATTTCACACCTGGCCGCCTGGCTGTCTGGAAATGTACCTAGCAATTATCCTTCCTCGTACCTTATTCATATTTATTTCAATGGCCCCGAAGTGAATGGTAAATACCTCTGAAATTCGAATAATATATGAACATGTTATAGACAGTTGTTTTCAGCATTTAACAAATGTATTTTAAACTAGTGTTATTTATTAAATTCTATTTGCTGTTTTTTCTTTTTGCAGGTTATTATTGAATATCACTTCCCCGTCTAATTAGAGTTAAATTTGCACGAATCATTATGATGTGGCGTGAATATTAAAGGAAAAATTGCTATAGGAGCCTCAACTGAACAATGATGATTGCTTTCAACTCCATTTTTGCAATAATCTTGTTATATTGTTTTATCTATTGTAACTGATTACGTACACTGGAAAATAAAAATTATAAATGTTAAACCAGATGTATTTGTTTTACTTCAAACCACACCTTTTTGGAAATGCAGACCAACCGATTTTCCACATTTTTTCATTTCTTTGGACTATGTTATACATGAACATGTGAAATTCTATAAGATAATAATTGCTTATTCATGTTTGTTAGGTATTATTAATATTCAAGTTAATTTTTTATCAGACTTTTTAAGCCAACAATCGTGTATGAATTTCAAATTACATTGATGGTCATTAGTGCCAATAACTTATAGATGTCGCTTGACTAATACAACAAAATGTAAGACTGGAAAAGGGGTTCTTTTAAACCTCGCAATTAACCTATGCCGCGTCTTCGACAATCGGTCTTTTGTCTAATGGACCAAATGCATGACTGAAAAACCTTCAGAATCGAAAACACAGTGTTCTCCCTACGTACATGACGAGGGGCTACCGCATTGCGCCAGGACGGCCGCACTCGTTTGAAGGCATCGAAAACGATGCCATGGGAGTATTTTACCTAATGATAAAATACCTTAACACAGTCATTTATTAAATTAAGAAAAGTTCGTTTGTAGGTATTTAAATGTGAATTTAAAACTAAAATTCGATTAATCACAATTATATTCATACATGTTTGCCCTGTTTTATGTATTTTACGAAATATTCTAACTATAAGAAATTTAGTTAACAAAATGTTAATAGCAAAAAACAATAGTATGATTACGACTGAAAGACATTCACCTAAATTATTGGTGGGTAAAAAATAGTTAAAAATAAGAATTTTAATTCAATTAATATAGAAGATAGTTTACATATTATATTTATATAAAAATCCAAAATAACTATTTTTACAGAATGTAAAATTTTACCAATGAATGAAAAGGAAATGGCGAATGATTTTAATTCCATTTTAGTAACCATTTTTTCACGAAACCCAAGAAATGGTTATTCTGTCGCCACTATCACCCCCGATGAGGTCTTTGGTCGTCAACGGTCTTCTATCAATGCTGCATGACTCTGCTTTCACGATACATGGTTATGCAGAAGAATTTGCCGTCCCCATAAGGAACAAGAATAAGAAGTTAGTAGTGATTTAAGATTTAAGGTCACCCCAGGCAAAACAACTTTGATTCCGTTCAACAGGAGATGCAGATACTCTTTGACAGCTCCAATTCTGAACAATATCTAAATAAAATTTTCCAAAAGCTGACTTGGAACAGCCTTAGTGGCGAGCTGGACTTGCTGTAGGATATTTGGGAAGATATGGAGCGTGTAATCTGAAATTATCTTCTGGTCATACCAAACGATAATCAAGTACCACTATGGTGGCCAAAAATGCAACAGTCAACGGCATGTGCTAAGTTACAAAAAAGTTCCACGGCTCGCTTTTCTAGGGGTAAACGGGCAATAAAAATGTGTCCCACAGTACCCTTAGAGTGGAAGTTGGGTCTCCCTCCGCTGCAATATTGCATAATAGGAGAGGCCGCAGCTGGTGCCTTTCGATTGCAAGAGACACGAAAATCTAATAATTTGCTTGGTCATCTAAGGATCATGGAAAACATTTCATTTGGACCAGATAGGAGGGGGAGAAAGGGGCCCAACTTTTCGGTTATCCAAATCCCTTAATTCAGACGGAGATGCACGCTATAGTTGCTATAGTGTCCAGGAGTGTCTTCGTAGAGGTACAAACATCTGTAATCTGACCGAGCAGCTTTAAGAACATTGAGTTATTTTACTTATGAGTCAAAGCAAGTCTGGGAATGTAAAAAATCTCTTAAGAAACTGGCATGAAACAACAAGCTTACCTTAATGTGGGTGCTAGATCACATAATGGTTAATGAGGAATCTGTTAGACAAAAGAAGGGGCAAATAGAACTTTTTTTGGTCCGGAGCTCTTTTGGGATCTCGATAGAGCTCCGTTTCTGAGAACAGGGTCGACTACGATCTCACTGCATGGATACGCCAGGAGCTAAAAGATTTGGAAATATATTACATACCTGAAAGAGTATAGTGTCCCTTAAAATGAGTATTAATAACATAAAACTGATCGTAGGTCTTCTTACTACCCTTTGAGTTACCATCTCCAAATAATAATAATAAAAACGGAGAAACATATACTATACTATTCTTCCAAGGAGTTTCTTTGAATCTATCAAATTAGGAATATGCCCTGTAGAAAGCTGAAAAGCTGTAGAAAGCTAGAAGTATTGGATTCTGGAAGTCTAACTGTCTTGTACTACCTTATTTAATCCATTTTATCTGGAATAGGAGCTGGAACACCCCTTTCCTGTAAAATATAATTTATGAAGAAACATCTAACAAAGCATGAAACAAGCAATACCAAAAGGTAAGCAGGTATTCTAATTAAAAAGTTAAAAATGTTGGTATAAGCGTAATTCTGGCACTTGCGGTTAGTGTTAAAACTTACTAGTGCCTTTTCCACATTTGTTATCTAATATATTTCCTACCACCACAATCATATTAATGACAGATAAAAAGGTTTTATAAATAAATCACTCCTTCAAAATTGGATTATATATATGTCATGCTAAAATCTGATATTAGTAGAAATTTGGTATATTTAAACCATATCTATATTTGTTATAATTTTATAGTAGTTGTGAATTTAAAAAGGAATGAACAGTATCTTTCAATTGAACCGAATTTATTAAATAGGTGTTAAAGTAAAAGTATTACTTTAAATTGGATAGAAATAAAAATTCTTTTGAATTAAATATTTTTATTAGAACATTATATTTTTAATATAACAATACAAGATACTAATTTGCAGGTTAGATAATTATTCGAGTTGTCCTAGTCCTAGACTCTCAAAATATTCGATACAATAGTTAATCAATTTACTTATTACATTTTTTATAAATTCTTTAACAAACCATTCTGGTTCTTTTTTGGGTTGAGCAAACAATTTATTTTTCAGCAGCCACAATAGGAATATGCATACAATACTCAGTACACATGCAAGAATTTTATAATTGTTCGGAAATACTTTAATGGAATTCGTTTCTGTTTGTAAACTCTTCAAATCCTTCTCGGTGTCTTCGTTAGCCGATTCACCGTCACTATCGGAACAGTTACAAGGCTGTACATCTGATTTCCTATAATACATTGGAAATGACCATGATCGTTTCCAGCGAGGTTTAACTAGATTAAATTCGTTTTTGTATAGTGCATTCAACGACTTTGAACCTTCTGCTAAATTTATTTTACTGTTTTTCGAGTTATTGATATTCCTTTTTTTCAAATATTTTGTGGTAGAATAATTAGATACAGATTCTAAATCATTTTTAGTCATTGACCGTTCGTCTTCTGATAATTCAATTTTTTCTCCACTTCCTCCTGGTGGTTCTAAACTTTTTTTTGACATTGAACGTATATCTTCATGTAATTCAATTTTTTCCCTGTTTATACTGGATGTTTCTAACTCATCTTGAGTTATACCTTTTTCTTCCAGTATTTCCAACTTTTCTTCTCTTTTTCCTGATGTTTCTAAATTATTTTCAACAGTTGAGTTTTGATCTTCAATGTTTTCTCTACTTATATCTGATGTTTTTGTATCTGCCACTTCTGTATTATGCCTGCACAATTTTGTATCCAAGGACGACTCAGATTTAGATCTCATAGTCTCTGAGCCATCTTTAACTTCATTTATTGGTCTTTGATAATCATCTCTTTTTTTTCGGTTTGTTGGAGGTGGCCTCGAAGGATCGCTAGGGACGTCAAAATCAAAAATCGCTCTTAATGTTGGGGGAATTTGCTCAAGATTCACTAGAGTTCTTCTTTGGGAAGATCTTTCTTCTAAATTGGTAGATGTTGTATTTGTGGTACTGCAGCTTGCCTCATCAGGCCGATACCTATAATATGTGCTGTATTCTTCTACTGTTAACCTAGAATAATCTCATGTTAGTTGTAAATATTTATAAATATTCCCCTACTTACATTATTTCTTCTCTCACCATATTTTCATATCTGGCGCGGAAAGGAGTTATTTCAATTTCACCCCTACTTGCTTTTGATCTCTTAGTTGTTTTTGATCCTTTATTTGTTTTTGAAGGATTTTTATCTCCATCGGATTCCATTTTTAATATAATAAATTGAAAATGACAATATAAAGTGTCACTAACTGACATTTACCAATTAATTTTTTTTATTTATAATAGGTTTTTAAAATCAAGTTAGTTTTATCAATTCATCGTTTTAGTGGTATCTATATATTACAAGTACTTCAAATACTTTTAAAGACAATGGTTGATTGTAAAGCTTGTGATGCTCATGCTCAAAGACTAGATAATACCATGATACAAATATACAAGATAAGATATCGCGCATGTTTGGGGCGTGGTTAGTGACGTCACTTGTGACCAGACACCATTGCTTACAAGTTATAATTTTAAATTTCTCCAGGAAAATATAAAATAAATTAATTAAAATGCGGTGTGCTGTATACGGGTGCCTAATTACTTAATTATTATACCTAGTCTACGTCTACCATCGTTCCCTTTAATTAAATTTAGAATAAAAATATAATTTAAGAATTCTCAATTTATTTATTCTCAATTTTAAGCCATACATGTATGATTTGAATTTTCTTTTGATAAATAATGTTGAATAACCAACAAATAAAAGTTTTAAACAATAAATTGACTAAATAAATATCAAATTCCCATATATTAACGCGCTATAGAATATCACAAGTGACGTCACATGCGCAGATCGGACGAGTTTTGAACCACTATGGCTTGTCCAGTATAAATTTAAGTGCACGTCACTTAGACAAGGAAAGAGACAGGACTGCGCATTGGAATCAATTTATGTAACCCATTTACCACCAAACTAATGGCGGACAATATTGACATAGGCGTATCATACGATTTTTCTTATACGATTATTAAATAATTTCGTATTACAAATCTAATTTAAAAAAGTCTTTAAATATGTACTGCTCCAAAAAAAACAACAATCATTTTAAAACATATTTATTTAATAAATATTACAATTTTAATCCATTTTATCTATTTTAAATATATGTTTTTATTCCACGCCACTGCCAAACTATTACTTCTATGAGCAAATAATAACAATTAAATGAAAAATAATCTTTAAAACTGAATGAAAACCATTTTCAAAATGTATGTACAATTAATTTAAGTTATCATACATAACATATGTGATTTAGTTAAACATCTATTACCTGAAAGCTGTAATATTAATAGAAATAAATTTCAAGGAAAAAGTTTTAAAATACTTTTTACCTATGAAATGAAATTCCTTCCTCTTTTTTAGCACTCTGACTGTTGCACTTATAAACTGCACAATTAACCATTTTAAAATGTCTATTCAGGTAATTAAAAAAGGTGAAAATTAATAAAAAAACTAAAAAAATACAATTCGACGTTCCAAATTTGTTTACCACCAAAAGTTTGAAACTTGGCTACACTCACACGCATAAGGTTTTCATTGCTATGCGCTGTCCTCTCTCTTTCCTAGTCTAAGGCACGTCATCAAAGTGAACAAATCGCTCTGTTCGTTTGACTTCCTTCGTTCGTTTGCTACTGTCAATCAGTATCTTTGTTCACTGTACATACCTCGTGCTAAAATGTTTTAGATGTTGGCAAAATTGCGCTTTGTTGCCGCGTTCAAAAATGGTGTAGTATTGTAGTCAAAAAAAAGAAGAATATTAGAGAAACTTCGTTTGACATTTATTAGATTCTAATACTATTTTAAATGCTTGGCAACATAGTCCCGTTCTGACAGCTGTGACGTGCAATTATATTTATACTGGACAAGCCATAGATATCATACCTTGTATATTTGTATCATGGGATAATACCACTTATTGAAAATTTCTTAAAACCGGAAAATGGCTACCTTAGGGATACGAAACTATCGATGGTACTATCGATAGTACCTATCGATTGTTTTGGACTATCGAAAAATATCGATAAAATATTAAAACTTTCTATAGTCGATTTAAATGAGTGTTAGTACTGCTAAAATGCTAGATCTCGAAAAAAGGCTGCTTTTTTTAATAGCTCCTTATAACAAAATAAATCTAACCTAATAATTATACAAAATCTCAAACTATCACTAGTTTCGTATCTCTAAGCTCATGGTCTGTAGAATAGTAGAATATAGAACGGTTGTCTCGTAAATTTTACCCTATCAGGACATGGCATGTCGTGACCCAACATATGAAGTGTAATCGAAATAAGGTTTTAAACAAATAAGTACTGAGAAAAGTTTAACAAAATAGAGACAATGGGTAGGTATGATAACTAAAAAAGATATATTTTCCATTAAAAGATAAATGGAGGTGGTATTAAATGAGCTGCATCATAAAACTTTTATTTTGTACCTATAGGTATTATTATTTATTTATTTTTGGTCTTAGATAAAACAAAAGTATTAGGTACGATAAAATATATTTAAATCACATTTAAACGGCATAATTATTGCTCTTGTCGTCCCTCTTTATTGTTTTTAAAACATAATTAACTTACATTTTAAGTGAAAAATATGATTTGAATATACTGAACTTCCTGTTTCTTTTGTCTCCATATCGCTTTATCATTATAAACCGAACATGTTATCTGTAAGTATGATAGAGGTTATTTAATGTAAAGCTATTCAAAATTCTAATTTTCCTTAAAGGAAACAAGAGAGGGATACAATAGGCCGGCATGTATAGAAGAGAGTATTTTAAACCCCTGTACAAGTTTATTTTAATCTTGCTAATTAAATAGGTATATTAGATCAAGAGCTTGCGGTCATTTTGAAGGAGGTATCTGATGTGTACTGAAAATTAATAGTTTATTAACTTCATTAATTAAACATTACTGTAAACAAAGTTACTAAATTAAAAATATCAATCATATAAAAGTGTTTGTACCTATTGACTCGAAGCTTCGCTCCTCGGTCTTTAATGGATACGAGACAATAATATATTTTTCTACCGTGGCTGACATAGCATTTTTTTCACTACTGGCATTCTACTTTTCCATTTAGTTTATAAAATTAATAAAAAAATTGGACGGGTCACCAGTCACTCCCGTTTCAAATGACATGACAATGACAAGGCATATCCAATAACATAATATCCAATGATTTTTGTTTTGATATAATAAGAATTGTGCTGTTAAAATCTTCTAGTCTTCCTTCTTATCTGTCAGCTTGGAAGGACATTTCCAGAATATCAATTTTGTTCTTGTATTTCTCTTTCGCAGAAAGCTGCTTATTGTATATTGAGGAAGACATACCTACGTGATATTACAAACTGCTTTTCATAAGAATTGGTAAATCTGCATTGCTTCCATGAAAACCTTAATATTATCAAGAAACATTTAATCTATACTATTCATTAGGTAACTAAATCACGCATAGGTGATATAGGCTTCGGTCACAAAGTAATAATTTAGAGTAAATGAAAATCCGAAAGAAAATCAATGATAGCCATCACCGTTTTCACTAACAGGGGTCTAAAGTGAATGCGTTTCAGAGGTCTATTAGGCAAATGCGGAGCAAGAAAATGGCAGTTACAGTAAATTGATATTCATTTGCACCCTCTTTCCATTGGCGTAATGACATTATTTTATCGGGTTTTAGGCAAACAGTCAATTTATAAAGGATGGTAAAATGGCCAATATGTAGACAACAACGCGGCGTCACTATTGAAATATTAACTTTGTTTTCGGTCAGCGGTATACAAAACATGCAATTAATTTTTAATGATATTGTTTAATACCTATGTATAAAAAAATTTTTTTTTTGTAAGAGAGTAACAAGTGTGCAGCTGAAGTACCTACAGATTATATACAAGTAAAAATAAACGAAGTTTCAATAATATTTTTTTACTCTCTTTTTCTCGGTCAATCCTAACGTAATTGAGAGATTTGTCTATTAGAGAGAAAATCTTGACAATAACCTCATAACAAAAGTCGACTGCCTGTCCATTAAATCTAATTTTGTTTCTTTTTTTTCACTCGAGTGTCATCCTCTCCATCTATTCAGCACCTACCAATTCTTTCAATTCTGGAAATAAAGTTGATTACGTATAAATTGCCCATTCTGAAGGCCTTCAAAACATTATATCGAAATCCGTAGAAATTTGTCCCCAGCTAATTTAGTGAAATTAAAGATGAAAACGTAATAAATCAACTTAATATGTTGTTTTATATCACTGAATGGAAAATTTAATAAACTTACAAATTAGCGATCATTATAAAGTAATGACTGTTATTAACCTGGACATCATTTAATAAAATAAATAAAATAACAATAACACTAAAAATTTTTTATTGTTTGTATAAATGAGACATAAATTTGTTTACAATTTGGTTATATATGTATATGTTTTCAAGATTGTATATTCTTTAAGGGAAATTCCAAAACAGTCTTTACGCTATCTGCTGAAGAATCACTTAATGAATCTTCCTCTGAATTCTCTGCATCTGCATCTTCTGCTGATTCTGCATCTTCTGCCTCTTCTGCATCTTCTGTATCATCTGCTTCGTCTGCATCTTTTGCTTTATCTATATTTTCCGTATAAACAGATGCTTCCTTGGGTAAATATTCTATTAAATCATTAGATGAATCAACGACAGCTTCATCATTGCTTAGTATAGTGTTAATTTTACTTGCACTAGTCGGTTTTGAAGAAGATGTATTTAAACTACCACACAACGCAGCTTCAAGTTCGAAATTTTCCTTGCTGAATTCCGTTTTATCCATTTTCTCTTTCACCTCGGCGATGTTCTGTCCGTCATTTTTAGCAGACACTGCCTCTGCTTCCTTAAAACTGATTTTATTTGTGTTACCTTCGTTATCAGCAAAATCAATAGATGTTGAAATTGGATTTTTCTCATTTACTCTTTGCAGGGAAGGTACTTTTTTTAAATCGATAATTTTTGAAGAAGAAATTTCACTTGAAGGAGGTGAATCCGGATCTCCTAGAGTACAGTCATAAACACAGTAGTAAAATTTTAATAGTTTTTTAATCCCACGAATTTGCCTTTCAAGACCTTTTTGCATTTGGATCTCTTTTTGAATTTCTTTTTCAATTTTGATGTCATTATCTGAAAAGTCTTTTCCACAAACTTTGATTGTACCAGAACTTTTCGAGCAGAATGCCACATCCACTGCAAGATCACACCATTGAAATTCTGGTTGAAATCCAATTTCACGTTTTTGTATTAATAGCTTCGAAATTGTTTCAACAGTCGTATTATTTAAATGTTGATTCTGTCTCAAATCTAAAATCTCCAACGATTTATTGCAATGGACTGTTTCAAATATTTTTTGGGTTAATTTGTTTGTAATACCACAATCTTGTATATCTATAGCTTTGATCCACAGATCATCTTCAAGCTCATCTAAAATACATTTTAAACCTCTATCATGAAGGTCATAATTCCGGTTGAGAGTTACTCGTTTAATACCTTTCACACTATGTTGTTGGCGGTCTTCGTATCTTTGCGAGTAGTAATAGTTTTCACTATATCTATTGATTTGTTGATATTTTATCAATTCTGCCAAATATTGTCCACTTCTGGATGTTAGTTGACAACCAGAAAGATTTAAAACTTCTATGTTGGTTGAATATCTTAAATATTTGCATAATAATTCACACCCTTCATCTTTAATAGCACAATTTGCAAAAGAAAGGTGTTTTACCGATTTATTTTTCTTTAAGGCTTTAAGCATAGGCTCTAGATACTTTGCAAATAAGGGTAAACCATCTAATTCCAAGAAACTTAGTACTTGAGTGTTTCTTAATGAGGATGAAATTGATTTTGTAAGTTCGCCTAATAAATAAGCAGTCCATAGTGGGCCGAATCGTCTTTTCACATGGCTTGCCTTTTCTGCTGTATCCACATCATGTAAAAATGAACAGTTTTTCAGTTTACTTTTTATAATAATAGTATGGAGACTGGTGTCACTGTGAAGAGCATTTATAATTAGAATCAATTCTTGAAGTTTGAAACGATCTGCTTCCAGCTCCAGCACAGTATTATTGTCAGGCTGCATGAGTATTAACGGTGAACAGTTTCTACGTCGACATAACTCTTTGTACCATATATTAAACACATTTGACGGTTTTGTATATAAACGAGAGGAATCCATGTGTACAGCAGTATACTTACATAACTCATTCAAATATTTTGTGCACAAAAATGAAACAAATAGTTAAAAAATATATAAATAACTGACAGCAAAAACGTCAAAGTGTCAATTTTTATAGAGACTTCTTTAATTAGCATATAAAACATATATTTACTTAAAATATAACCGCTGTAAATTTTTTTAAAATAAATTTATAATAAGTTGCCAAATATATTACATACAAAGTTTCTTTTTATGAATTTTTGTACGTTGTTAATTATTTAAACAGTGACTCTAAAGGTGGGATTGCACTATGCGGAATTGCACTGCAATGAAACGACTCGATTCGACGTAGCCAAATAGTATTTAATTCAATTTGCACTGAGCAGCGTGGTACGGCACTGCTCTGCAAATATGACTTCTCAACTTTCTCTGTGTATCAAAAGGTCCTCTAAGTACAATACAGCAACCCAGTAGCAAATACAAACTTCATATACCGCATCCTCATCTACTTGTAGTAGAAACACATCGAACAATTATGTATACTTGTCTATCAAGCAATAACATTCGTTCTTTTCAATTCTAATTATCCTTTGCATTCAAATAAATTTTATAAAAGCGGTTTTTTCCCAGCCTTTTATTTCTTTATTTTATTTTACGGTAAGTACAAAATGAACTTTAAACAACAGCTATATTTAGTTATGTATAACACAAAAAAATACTGACAAGATAAACAATGAAAATATTTAAGCACACGACAAAGTAACAGTAGCCTTTTTTGACTCCGATTCATTTCACGAGGTTTTTAGGTATGACGTCAGATCAATTTTTTCTACTATGTATACCTCATTCGCTGTATAAATCTGGTTACACGTCACAGCTGTCAGAACGGTACTATGTTGCCAATCATTTAAAATAGTATTAGAATCTAGTAAATATCAAACGATGTTTCTCTAATATTCTTCACTTTAATTGATTACAATATTACGCTATGTTTGAAAGTGGCAACAGAGCGCAATGTTGCCAACATATAAAATATTTTTTATATTTTGCACTTATAAAAATCTTCATTATAAAACGCACGCAAATTTTTGTTTTAAATGGTTGGCGACATGAGTGAAGTATCTAATGACAAGACTATTGACAATGACATTTGTGACTAATAGCAATTTATTAATTTTATATTGTTCTTTAAGAAAGTATTTGTGAATATGAATATCATTTTTTAATTATATAATATATTATTAGTGGTGTATTAGTTATTTTAAAATATTTTAAAACATTAACATTTCATAATTAAAATGCCAAAACTGTCAAGTGCTTTAAATGACACAGTGCTACCGACATACTTTTCAAAATCAAAATTTTCGTAATGGACTGAAAAAGTAGAGACGTAAGTGTCAAACCAAATGATTCCAAACAACTTTTGTTGATGGTGTGTAAATATGTTCTTGACTTTTGGAAGTCCATTACTGTTGTTTCATTGGTAAGTGTTCATTCATATATTTTATGAACAATTTCCGTAAAAACATTATAACATAACCTTCAAAGTTGTGCATTTTCATAAATTTTAAGATAACATACCAACAAATGGTACTTTAAAACTTGAATTTTGACTTATATTTATTTAAATATGATACTTGCATTATACTTTTAAGTATATTGATTATAAAATAAAATAACAAAAGTTACTTCTGGAGATTTATAATAGCTGCAGTTTGGAATCATTTCGTTGACATTTCACAGTTCTACAGCATAGGTCACAAATTTTGACGTCACACTTTTCCTGTCAATTACATAAAAATAATAAATTCATTTTAACAATGATAAAATGGCAAAATATAAAAAATATTATATATTTCATATGGCTGTTGTGGCACTCGTTCTTTAAACTTGAACTCGTGTCATAACAGAATTCCATATGAAATGCGTTGTTTAATATACTATAGCATGGCGTGTTAGTTTGAAGTTTATATTTTATTAGCCCACGAGTGGTATTTATAAAATTAATTACGTAATCTTTCTAAAGCATTTATTTATTTTTGTGCCGTTTCGAATTTCAGTATTTACAGAGTTTACAGTGACAAAAAATTAACTGATTGACAGTAGCAAACGAATAAAGTAAGGCAAACGAAAAGAGCGATTTGTTCACTTTGATGACCAGATTTATACTGAATGAGGTATCTTAGAACAAAAAGAAACAGGAAGGAGTCTGTCATATATTAACTTTAAGAAAAATTTGCGACGGAAGTCGGCCATCTTGAAGCTCCTTGTATGACTCATTGTTTATGTTTACAGTATGCTGTCAAAGCAATATTTGCATATAAATGTCAAAAATTAGCGCATAGGCGTATCATTCGGTTTTTATAAACACAAAATGATTTACAACACTAAATGTATTCACATACTTGATTGGTTGGAATTTAATCAAAATAAAGACCCTAATATAAATTTGATTTTTTTACGGTACGGCATTGGAAACGGAAATTAAAATTGACATTTGGCCGCCATATGCAAGCTCCTTTCTGGACTCAAGGTCATTTTGCATATACTCCTTCCTGTTTCTTTTTGTTCTAAGTGAGGTATAAATCATATAGTAAAATTAGAACAAAAAGCGTTGCACGTTATAGTTGTGATGTTGCCATATATTAAAACCTTAGACCATGTACAAATAGACTGGCTGTGACATCATTTTTCTGAACAACATACTGAATCCAATATTATCTCTCTTTTTCGTATAAAGTTCGTTGAGCTACGGGATGAGGTGTGTCTGCGGTAGTATTTACCAATAAAAAATATCAGCGGCGCAAATGTCTTTTAATAGGTAAGTAGATATACTAGGAGAGTTCTAACCCAGTGGGAGGTACCTCCGTATATACAGCATAGGAGTTCTGGAACGGTTCTGAACTGTGGTTCTGAATTGTGGACCAGTTGTTTATTTGGAATAGTTGTGTTATATTATGATGATTAAATAATTGAGCGACTGGAACGAATTTTATTGGAATTATTAAAGAATTAAACGAGTTTGTGTTGTATTGCGGGTTGCCTGCTGGTTTGAAAAAAAGGGGCTGCGTGGCGGCCGCTGGTGGGATTTGAACCACGGACCGTCGTTAGAATTTTTACAATTTAAGCGCCCTTACCCACTGGGCTGCTAACGAAGGATTATATAATGTTATGAATGGGTATTTAAACTCGCGTCGCGTATTTTGATCGTTTTCATGGAATTTGGTCTGTGATAGATATCTTGTAATCATATACAGGGTATGTCGGGATACTAAACAACTTTTTTGTATTTAAAATATCAATTTGATGATATGGTACGGGTTAGATACGGGATATATACAGGGTTTGTCGCGAATTAGATCGTCGAAATATCGAATTATGATCATTCTTAATACGCAAAAATGGCAAAAATGTCGGTACGGGGGTATGGTCGTTAATTAAAAATGTCAATTCGATCATTCGTATATTATGATGTGGGTAAAAGATAATTTCGAGTGTACAGGATATATCGCGAATATCATTCGTAAGGGAGATGTCAATTTTTCATACGGGATATACAGGGTTTGTCGAAATATCGGATTATGATCATTCTTAATACGGAAACGGTTACGTGGCAAATAAAAATGTTTATATACGTGGGGGGTATGACGGTTCTCCATTTTCTGATCGAACAGTAATTCTCTCTTTATACGGGAATGAATTAGGATGTAAAGTTGTGACACAACGATTGTCAAAAGGGTACCAATTATTCGATGCTATGACGTCATCACACATATTTTACAAGGGTCATGCGATCGACAACGACCAGTTACATTATGTCTTCAGAAGAGCACAGTCATGGAATTGAAGACATTGCTTTTTATGAAGATAAGAGTAAGGTTATGAAACAAACTAGGGAAGCAAGAACAACGTGGAGCAGTCTAAACTGGGATTGTCGTAAATTACCGAAAACTACTTATCCGTTAAGACGTATTCAACCATGTTTAATAGAACTGAAGAAAAAGAGAGCATAAAAAATGAAATTAATAATGTTTTTGCCATGTCATGTATAATTTTAGCATCTGTCTTTGTTTTAATTTTAAAAATTATTTTAAAAATTGTTAAACGTAAATTTGAATCTTCGTGTAATATAAAAGTTGATGAATAAACAACTTGTTTTATTTCTAAGTAGTGGTGTATAAAATAAAAACTCATTTGTGGTTAAGGTTTATTTATTTTATGGTAATACAGTATTCAAAAACCAGTGGCGGAGACGTTGTACGTTTCGTTCGGTGCACGAATATAGTCCAGAGGTGTGACAGGGGTTTGGATCCTTGGCAAAGTTTACTGTTGCACACGGTGTACCATCGAACTTGCCGACTTCGCAAATGTGAGGAAAAACGTTGAAAATGTTACATTTATTTTGCAGAAACTTGGCTTTTTGTTGACCACGAACGTAAATGTAGTCTGCAGCATACAATAGCTTGCTTTCCAATATTTCATTAACTTTAGAATATTCTACATCTCCTGAAGAGTATCGAATTCCGTGCACATTTTTTTCCAAGAAGGTTGCAGTCTTTTTGTCCTCATTACTTAATGTAGAAAACGGTTGAGGTGGTAAAAACATGTAATGTGAACTTTTGAAACCAATTTCTATCGTTAGTTCTTTGACAACGAAAAATCCATCTACGACAAAGCCTTGAATGTCTACAAAAGCTATTCTCATGTTGACGTCTGCTCGAACACTAACTCTAATCAACGTCTAGTTTAAACTTTTAACAATTTCGGTGATTTGTAACTATTCAATTACACAATCATGAATTATGATGCAATAGACTTTGGTATTTTCGGGAAAGCCTATGTTTGCTTCAATATCAAGTTTCACATCGACTGTGGACGCCTTCATGCTTTCTTCCTGTTTGGAACAATCGATAACAAACAATGCCCGTTTCTTGAAAGAGGAATAATCCAGCAGGGTGCGCTTCTGTGTGGAGTTCGCGTAGTTGGGATAGAATTCAGTATAGTTAAAATATGCTTCATTGTAGTCAGTTTTACTAAAATCCAATTGCATTCTTTCATTGGGCCAAAATTCACCATTAAGTGACAGTCTTATACTTTGTACATCTGCATTGTCAATAGCGCTTTTCATTGATAACAATTTAAATTGGTATACCCATATTCAATAGGTAACGTTTCTTCAAAAATATCCTCTCTAATTAGGGCCATTAAAAGAATGGGAGATTTATCTAAAAAACTGCGTATTTAATATACTATGCACACATTCAAAGTAATTTAATATATTTATTATCAGCTTGGTTCTCTACAACAAAAAATAATATAAATTGTATATATAAATTACAAAATAAAGCTTTAAAAAACCCTTTTTAGGTTACCATGTTTTCAACCAAAATTGCTATTTATATAACTAGTTGCATATAGTGAAGAGATATCAAAAGGCCTCCTTTTTTTTTTTTTTTTTTTTTTTCCTGAGGTGAAAATCTTCGTAAGACATCTGGGAGCGTCTCCCAGGTGTGCAGGATTCCACCAGAGTAAGACCGGCGGCACTCGTTATCCCCCTTTAGGGAAGACATCGAGCACCGCCGGCCTCAATTCCAGTGACCTACCTGCTAAAAACACCTCCTCTTCCACCAGTTGTACCTAGGACTGCTTTTTCAGCGTTTAATCAAAAGACCTCACAATTACAATTATTTGTGCTTCGATTTACATAAAATTATATATAGTACGTGAAGTTCTGAAAGGTCTCTGTATCAAATAGGAAGAAGATATAATTTACTTCATACCGGAAGGCTACTGATTATCTTTCATATAATTGACATCACTTGCAGAAATCGAATTTCAACACGTTAAGAGGCCACAGGAAAAAATCGCAAGGAATGGTTCCACCAGAAGAACGGTGCAGGCCACAATATCTTAAATCATTATTGTAGCTATTACCATAACTTGTGATTAAAATATATGTAAAATTGAGGATAAAATAAAGATTATAAGAAGAGGCCACAGGCGGTTCTTTTATAGCCATCAGGCGACAATTTCCCAGAAACAGAAAATACTATACGTACTCAACTCAATGGGTGACAGCTGGGTTTGTAAGCCAGACTAACAGACACCTTAAGTTATAGTACTTCTCCCACATTGTGGTACCTGTCGTATTTCTGTGTAGAAAAAGTCGACCGCCCCTTTTGTACCATAAGGAACCTTAGACTTAGACGAAATTGAGCCAGATTTACAAATACTGGGACCATAATAAAGTAACTCAAAAAATTATGCATAATATATTTATCGGGTCTAAAAAATGCCAAAATATTATTATTATTTTTAAGAAAAGTTTAATAATAACCTAGAAAACTCAACTTTCCTGAAAAATTCCGAAATACTATTTTGGGGCCCCCTATATCACAGCTCTTGTAACCCTCGAGATACGGCATATGGGGGTTGAAAACAGTGTTGAGGGGGAAAGGACAAGGTCCCCTATTTCTTTATATTCTTTTATTGTCAATATACTGGTGAGAACATGAAGATTTTGAAAAAAATATCCATTTTTCATGAATATACATTTAACCGGAATTTTAATTGGACAAAAATTAATTTTGCACTCACCCTGATAATAAACGACGTTAGTCAGTGCAAGCACTGACCAAGTGGCCGTTTTGAACCGCCCTTTAGCTACACTGAAATCATCTGCCTCAAAAACAAACATCAGAAATATCGGGCTGTCTTTTCTTCACTATTTTCTTCGAATTTTCAATCGTTTGTCAAATCTATCAATCATTTAGTAAGTATCTGCCAACTGTTTAACCTGAAATAATCTTTCAAATTATTCTCGTTTAATTTTTTCATAACAAACCAAACAATTTCTGTATGTAACCTTCAAAGAGTTGTATACTTTGGATTTAAAACTTCTGCAAACAATATATATGTGTATACTAAAATGTAAAGCAGTTACCTCCTGAAAAACAGTCTTAAGAATTAGTTTCTTAACAGTGCCTGTAATAACTCAAAAGTTTATAATAATGAAAAATATTGCGATTACATAAATATTGCAACAAATAATATATATACAAAGTATTAGAAATACTATCCCAATGCTACATAAGTACATGCTTCCTCAATTATATATTTTCCCAATCCAGATTAGTACCCACCATAACATTCCCGCATCACTCCAAGCTCCACAATACCATTTTTAAACTTATCAAAGCAGAAAAACATGCGTTTAAAAAAAATTACCTTGTATAAAACGATAAAAGTGTTTTTTATAAAGATATACTTCCTTTATATCTGAAATAAATATAAATTTGTTAACAAGTACTTATAGAATGGCGATGTGTATTCAATTTCAAAAATGTTGGTTTCTGTGGTACATTTGTAAAAAATGGTCTGCATTTATCTTGTACTTAGTTTCATCTGAATATCTTCCATATTTATATCTGCAACTGATAAAAACAACAAAAATAATTTAATATCTTTCCATTTTATTTGGTGAAACCTTTAGATTTGTTACCTTGTATAGAAATATAAAGATTTTTTCATATAGACTTATGTTCTTGATACCTAAAAATATCTTTCATGTTCTTTATAATAGACCTGTAATTAATAAATCAAAACAATTATTTGCAATGTCTTATCATCATATAAAAATGTAAAAACCTACAATAAAAAAAGTTACCTTTTATAGAACAATCTTCTTTTAAAACCTAAATTTCTTGATACCTAATAACTTACAATGTTTTAAAAATTAAAGAAATCACCAGACGATGAAGTAGACCAGAGTCACATGTCTGGATATATCCAATCAAAGACGTTCCTGTAAAATTCTAGAAAGCTGTTTTACAAATTAATATATAAGATCAATAAAAAATGTAATTTTTAACTTGATATTACCTGAAGCATTATCCCAACAGCACTCCTATGATACCTAGCAGGAATATTACTCAATGATTCTGCCTCATGTTGTTTTCGATGTCTTAGTCCCAATCCAATTTTCTTTTCGCAGGATATAACAGAATCTCCAATTTTCTTTCTTGCTTTCATAATCTGCAAACATTTTTTCACTTTAGATTATCACCCAGAAAAGTCTTTGTTTATTACCTTTTGCAAAACAAGTCTCCAAATGATGTTCAGATTCTTCCAAAAGAATATTGTTTGGAAGATGTAGTGGGATAAAGTGAAGTTAAGTTTTGATATTTTTAGAGAAGAGATTTTGATGTATGGTGACATAAGGTTTTTGTAGACTAAATATACTTTGTATGTAAAATAAAGGGTAAAATAAAGGATAAAATAAAGATTATAAGAAGAAGCCACAGGCGGTTCTTTAATAGCCATCAGGCGACAATTTCCCAGAAACAGAAAATACTATACGTACTCAACTCAATGGGTGACTGCTGGGTTTGTAAGCCAGACTAACAGACACCTTAAGTTATAGTACTTCTCCCACAATGTGGTACCTGTCGTATTTCTGTGTAGAAAAAGTCGACCGCCCCTATGGAAGATCACGAGTGGAGGGATGAACTGCCCAAGCTGTAGAGATGATCCAGTTAAAAATGCTCGTGCATACGAGAGCTTAAAGTTTACAAGCTGTTCAAGTTTACTGAATCTTTAAATTAAAGAGATGCTTCTAGTTTACTGAATTATATTCCAACTGTATATGACAGTAAACCAGTAGAAGAAATGAGACTGGGAATAATTCAGATTCTACCAGAAGAAGTATGGATAACTTGCAGATTGGGTTCATCTTAAGAGGCGGAGGAAATGAGTTTTATGAGGAATAATCCTGCAGTTCGGGTGAGAATAGATTTTCAGTTTGAAAGGGTGAGTTTTTCTTAGGACAAAATTAATGCTGATGATGGTCGACCAAGTGATATTGTCGTAAGAGATAATGGTGATGTGCTACTTAGATTTTAAGGACACTATACATTCTAAAATTTTTAATGATCAAATTGAAACTGTTACGAAAAAGAATTTATGCTGCCAATGCCAAAACATTGATAGTTTGCAAAAAATTTTGTTATAGATTATTTTAATTTTTTTTTATTTCCGTATTATCATTATTACTAATTTGTTTGACATTAAAAAAATTTGAAAAATTATTATTAATATATTCGTAAAAAAAATTCCAAATTTTAAAAATTTTTGTTATTAATTTGACAGCGTTATTGTTGTATCAAAAATGTAAAAATTTATAATAATCTACCTATTTACACGAAAATTATATAAAACAATAAAGGAAACTGTTTTTTTAATGTTGTGTTTGTATAATATTTTGTTATAAAATATATGTTATATAAATAATAATTTTAAAAAAGCCATAATAGATTTTCTTTATAAAATGCCTCAAATTATTTATTTGTAATAAAATTTACAACCTTTTGAAAGGTATTATTTTTTAATTGTTTCCACCTTGTATACAAAAATTTTTACTGCTTTTGTAAACTGTCTTTTACATTCTTCTAACTATAAATATACGCAGGTGTAAAGTATATATATATATATAATATAAAAATGTATATTAATGTATGTACCTATATACACAAAATTATATAAAACATTAAATAAAATATCCTTTTTTTATTCAGATTATTAAAATTTGAACTTAAATATGAAATATGTCATTTATATAAAAAAAACTTCCAAGAAAAATCTCCAAGTAAAAATTGAATTTCATAATATTTTTTCTAAAATATACGTTTAACTCTATCAAAAAAATATCTTAAGTAAAATAATAGTTTTAGAAAACCTAAAATAATTTTTTCTCATAAATTAACTCAGATTAAACATTTTTACGCAATAAAAAAAACATTTTGAATAAAAATAATCACAGAAAGTCAATTATATCATTTAAATTTCCATTTTATTTCACTTACCTTTGGAAAATCAAATTCTGGTGACGATCTTGAAGTAAATCAATACAGATAGAAAATGTTTTTAAATACTAAAGTTTCATGAATAATTTGATAGCGCTATTACTATATCAGAATTGTATAAATTAATATTGATCTAGCTATATTCACAAAATTAAATAGAACATTAAATAAAACGTAATTTTTTTAATATTGGTTATTAAAATGCTTCAAAAATTGACCAAAAAGATAAAATATTTCATTCATAAAACAGAACTTTGTTAATCCGTCAAATAAAGATTAAATTTTATATTTTTTTTCTAAAATATACGTTTTACTCTTTTAAATATTAAGTGAACTAATAATTTTAGAAAACGCACAATATATTTTCTTTATAAATTACCTTAAAATAATTATTTTTAAACAAATTTACTTTGTAAACAATCAACCTTTTCGAAAGGTCTTATTTTTTTAATTGATCCAAAATTTCTAATTAAATTCTGTCCTGTATACAAAAAAAAACTTTCACCGCATTTTTAAACTGTCTTTTACAGGCTGTCAACTATTAATATATGGAAATGTACAAAATTATTGCAGTAAAAATAACTACAGAAAGTCAATTAAATCATTTGAGTTCCCATATTTAATTGCTCCTACCTTTTTGAAAAACAAATTCTAGTGGCGATCTTGAAGTACATCGTAAATCGATACAGATAGTAAATGTTTTTAAAGACTTACCCTGTAACAAAAGAAAGAAATAATTAGTTTATATGAGTTAAGATTTAAGTACTGTTATTATAAATTGTTGTAAATTAGTTTTGAGGTACTTTAAGAGAAATAATTTTACTATTTTTTCCTAATTTAATAACTGTGGGTTGAAATGTTCTGAATGGGCTACTTAATAAAAATGTATCAGTTTAAATTAGAATAAAATCAATCTAAATTAATGTAAAAATCATCTGTTCTAACTAAATAATTTTTAAAATATTATAAAACCGATAGTAATTTGTTTAAATAGAAAATTATTTCGTTTATTTTTGACCTCAGCGTATTTATTTTACTATGAAAAACTTGATGGTTATAATTTTAACAGTGTATCTAATTTATAAAATATATATTTATATCACTTACCCCTTTTATTATTAAAAAGTAGCCCAACTGATGATCGTGAAGAACGCCGTTTGAAGATCTGACGAAATTTTCTTCAATACTCACCTGTAAGAAATAAGAACTAAGAATTAAAACTTGCATAGATAATTTTGTTTCAATATATACAAGGTGTCCTAAATTATATCAGGAATGTATGTTTTGCAAGGTTTTTAACAGAGATATATTTAAAGTAAAATTAGCAAAATTTTAAAATATAAAAAGTGTAGGTACCATTTTTAAAATAAACAAGTTGGTATTACATTTATTTGATGAGATAACCTTGTTTTGTAACAAAAAGAAATTATTGTAATAAATATAACTCAATAATTCTATACTTATTAAACGAAATATATTACTCAAAAACACTAAATTTGCAGTCGATCTATATTCGTCAACACACCAACTGTTAATAATCGTACCGGCTTCATACAGTCTACTTTTTGTTATCGAATTCCTTAGTCTAGTTGTGAATCACGGCCGTTCTTTTGATAATAGGTACTTGTTTACTACATATTTTTAATATAGTGATTACTTGTAAAATAATTTGTTACATTATTTTATAATATAACATTTTTCAATAATCACTCTGTATGTCGCTAAGGCGAGAAATTTATTTGACTGGGAAAATGTAACTTAAAAGAAAAAGGGAAAACTTGAAATCTTAACTACTTATACAGTATGATGCAAATGTATGGAATAAATTCATTATTTCAGAAACGGACGACTTTTAAAAAAAATCTAAAACACGACAATTTTAATTTTTGAATGGCCATCAACTGCTATAGATGAGTTGGACATTACATCATTAGTGATGGCGTAATGACGTCATTGACGATTTTTTTAAATACAAACGGAGGTCACGTGACAGCTTATTTGAAAGTTCTCCTTATCGCCTTTGCCACAATGTAATCATTTAAATATTTATTTCTACAGGGTTAAACAAAATTATGAACTTTGTTAAGTAACATGGAATTACAATAAATATTCATTCACTGAACTAAAATACACTAAGGACCGCCACTGGGAATAAAACAAAATAGTGTTTATTGTTGGTTTCAAAAAAAAACTACATTGATAAAAACAATGCTACTCGGAATTATTTTTACAAAAATATTTAAATCAGTATTGTCATTGACTCGTCTTTATTCGTCAATGATCTGTGAATCTGTCAAGTTTTTTGCCGACGTTAATAACAGCATTTACAAAAATGAAACAGAAACAGAACGAATCGAGATTTTAACCATGATTGGTTATGGAGATAGAGTGAGGACTCAAGCAGAAGTTCGTAATTTATTTAATGCTAAATACCCCAATCGCGATCCAATTACTCAATCAACAGTAAGTAAAATTGAAAAAAAAATTAGAGAAACGGGCCATGTTAAAGATCTTCCCAGAAGTGGTAGAATATCAATATCCTAAGCCAAAAACTGGACGTTGTACTGGTGTTTCAAGAAAATCCTCATACAGACATGTCGATATTGGGAGAAGGTGAATGTTTGTGCCGGCATTATAAACAATCAAATGGTAGGGTCATATTTTTTGAGGAAAACCTAACTGCTGCTAGTTATCTAGAATTTCTTTAAAATTATCTGTTGCCACAGCTGAATCATCTATTTCCAAATAGAAATGATTTATGGTACCAACAGGATGGAGCTCCTCCACACTATGGCGTTGAGGTACGAAATTACCTTAATAACGTTTTCCCAGGAAGGTGGATAGGTAGAAGGGGGCCTATCGAATGGCCACCAAGATATCCAGAATTGACTCCGTTAGACTTTTTTGAGGGGATATTTAAAGAGCAGAGTAATCAAAATCGACCGAATAATGTAGAGGAGTTGAAGGAGCGAATCCGAACGGAAATTGCACAAATAACACCTGAAGTCCTCGAAAACGTTAGGAAAGAATTTACTGCTCGTCTTTCTCATTGTATCATTGCTGAAAGTCGGCAATTTGAACATTTGTTGTAATTTAATTGTATTTAAGTAAACATTTATTCTAAGTTAATTGTATTAATAAACCAACAGTTTTGGTTAACCCTGTAGAAATAAATATTCAAATAATTACATTGTTGCAAAGACGATAAGGAGACCTTTCAAATGAGCTGTCCATGGCGTCATTACACCGTCACCAATGACGTAATGTCCAACACATCTATAGCAGCAAAAATTAAAATTGACATGTTTTAAGATTTTTTTTAAAAGTCGTCTGTTTCTGAAATGTATTCCATACATTTGCATCATACTGTATACGAAGATAACTCACTCTTATATTATTTTACTGTAATTTTATGTATAATTATTGCAGAAAAAAATATATAAGATTAGTTACTATATTTTAAACAAACAAAATATGACCAGTCCACCTGCTGAGGAAATAACCCTCTATGTGCGATAGATGCATAGTTTGCTCAATACGTATCATATACGTTACTTATCAAATAAGAAATTTATAATATATTTATTTTAAAACGAGTTTAATAAATGAAATGTGCAACTATAAAAAGACAATAGTCGATATTGAAGGTTTTTTAATACATTTTATGGAATTTTTACCTCTAATAAAAAAAAAGAATGGTTATGGTTATATTCTTAGTAATAAGGTTTTTAACCATACAAATATATTAATTTGAAAATAATTGTTTTATACCGGTAAATCAGTAACTTATAATTAAGAATAGTTTATGCAATCATTAATTTTTCCAACTCTTAAATCAAGAAAATTAATTTGAATTAATTTCTTCAATTTCTAACGGAAAATGTACTCCACATTATTTCAAACAAAAACCGGCTTATAAAACGATCTTTTTTCTCTTAAATAAATAAAAAATAATAAATTAAATAAACTCACCGATTGGCCAGTCATCATCTGCTTTTCAACCATCACTTTTTGAACTGCCATTGTCAACATTCACATATTTCAGTTTTAAAAAACACTAACACTGTAGTTTTTCAATAACCGGCACTTTTTTCCCGCACAAACACTATTTAGAAGAAAAATCTGTATATATACGCGCACTTAAATCCGTAAAAATACGTTTTTATTAAATGTATACCGGCTAATTTCCGAATAACTTTTGTGTACTGCCGATACGACCGCCTGCACAAAAGGTACTGACTGATACATCTATAAGTAAAAATGATAAGACTATGACTGTATGTACCTATAAAACTAGTTGATTAATCATATATCGTTAACTAATTTGATTAAGAATAAAATACTTTCTAAACGACAAAATTATTCCGAAGGGAGTTACAGTCTTAAAAGAATAAGATAAATTCAGAAAAACTGTTATGTAGCATAACCTTATTTCTGAAAAACAAAATTAAATAAGGTTCTACAAACACAAATTGTTAGAATTCACAACAGTTAACGATATAAAATAAATATTTAAAAGAAAAATGAAAATACACTTTTTCATTAAATTTTCAAACATATCAGCATATTTTAAAAGTAGTACTGCACAGCCAAATGTAAAATTGTATTTTACAAGTAGCTCGACCCTGATTGTTTTTAATCCAAATTTATATCTCTCTTTGAGCCATGCAAATGATGTATCAATGTTGATGATGGGTGACTATTTTCTGTTGCTGCATTTTCAATAAACAAATTATCTAAAAATTTAAAAACTGATATTTAAAAGATGTTTGTATTGAAGGAAAGTAAAATTACTCAAAATTCCAATTTATTCTACCTGTTATTTTTAAAGTAGAAGGCCCTGACAATAACTGTTGTTCTCCTATTGCACCTGGCTCTGTAGTTCTGGAAGTTGATGGCATATCTCTTTCCTCTGAAGATGATCATTCTAAAATATTATTTTAACTGCCTAACATGGCTTAACATATTTGACTATTATTTACTTCAAACTTTGACCCAACATCAATGTTTTCTGATTTCTACAATTGTTGAACAATAGTATATTATATATTTTATCCTCTCTTATGCTTCACCCCGTATAAAAAAACCATCGAAAATAATGCACGTGATAAAGAAGCTTGTTTAACATCGAACCGACACAGGTAGATGCATTATTAAAATTAGGTGTGCGAAAGTCCTCAATAAATAAAAGTTGTAACCATGAAAACTGGCAGCGGAGTGTGGCGATCATATCGTTTTTATGTTTCATCTTCGGTTTTGTTTTTGTTTGGAAATTCGGGAGCGAATTCGGTACGGTCTTCATATTCTTCGCTGCTGGATACGCATTTTTAATATGAAGAATTCTTATACAATTTACCAACTGATGATTTTTTTTATTTAAGTGTATAGACGACATGTTGGGTTATAAAAACGTACAATTTTCAATGTTTTAATATTCCTACAGGATGTTATGAAATTGCTGATCTTGAAGCGTTTATCAGTGATAAAATGGACGCAAGCAATTCAATAACACCACCGAAGGATATATTTTCACTAAAACCTAATCACAATACGTTGAAATGTGAAATTTTCAGTAAATATAAAATTTCCTTTATGCAAGCTGATAGTCTTGGAAGAATATTGGGGTTTTCACCGAAAATACTCGACGTCAACCAAATGCACTCTTTAGATCTCCCCGTCAAAATCATTAAAGTATCCAGTATTCGCTTCGATTGTAACATTACCACTGGAGCCTTTGATGCGAACAGACCTGCCCATACAATCTACGAATTCGTCATACAAGTAGATCCAGGATATTCCATTGACGAAATTCCTCATAATTTGATCTACTTACCCGTTATACCACAACGTGAAATAACTAACATCACTGTCATTGCCTTAGATCAAGACGGTCAACCTGTAAACTTTAGAGGTGAATCGAGTACATTGATATTGGAGCTTAGAGCGCGAAACAGATGGGACTAATAATCAATCATCATCATAAAAGACAGTTTACACATTTTCCAACTTCATTAGCTAAGCAGCCGCCGGTGAAACAACTCACGTTGGCAAACAAATTGGTGCTGCAATCGCTGGGTTTTAGATTGAAATGACAACCATGTATGGAAAACGACTTCGTCAAAATGACAATATGCCTTCGATGTTTGATATCTACCGTAAGCCGGTCTTTGATGATTCCATTCGAAAGGCTGAATACAGAACCTATGCTCCATTTATCAAATCATTCAATTGCAGTGACATTGTGGAGTTTAGCATTAATCAGGTTGATTCGTTCTTTGCAATGAGCGAAACTTTGTTGTGCATTAAAGGTTCCCTCGAAACACACGGAGCAGGAGACGTAAAATTAGCAAATAATTTTGGAGCCTTTCTTTTCGATTCATGTACGTACAGTGAAAGTGCTAGGGAAATGGAAACAGTTCGAGATCCTGGAATTGTAAGTGCCGTACGTGCTATGACTTGTTATAACCAAGAAGATTCCAATCATATGGCTATAGCTGGCTGGAATTACCCGAAAGATCCTATTCTAAATGTCAGCGACAAGTCCTTCAACCTTCAAATACCTCTCAAACATATTTTCAACATTTTTAACGATTATTCTATGATTACATGTGGACGACAAACAATACGATTAGTTCGAGCACGAAATGATAATGATTGCATCTATATTACCGACAAGTCCGGTACGGTCTCCAGTACAACTGCTAAAATTAACATTACAAGTGTTGAATTAAAAGTTTAACATATCTTTCCCAATGATGATATAAAGATAAATCTCATGAAATCCATTCAAAAAGATCAGCCTATAGTTATTCCATTTAGAAAGTGGGAGTTACACGAATTGCCCTCAATTACTAAAGGTGCAAGACGTGAGGTTTGGGCTGTTAAAACATCCACTTCAGTTGAAAGACCCCGTTTTGTTATTGTTTTCTTTCAAACTGACAAACGTAACGTGAGCACAGCCGATCCTACTTTATTTGACAATGCAGATGTACAAAGTATAAGACTGTCACTTAATGGTGAATTTTGGCCCAATGAAAGAATGCAATTGGATTTTAGTAAAACTGACTACAATGAAGCATATTTTAACTATACTGAATTCTATCCCAACTACGCGAACTCCACACAGAAGCGCCCCCTGCTGGATTATTCCTCTTTCAAGAAACGGGCATTGTTTGTTATCGATTGTTCCAAACAGGAAGAAAGCATGAAGGCGTCCACAGTCGATGTGAAACTTGATATTGAAGCAAACATAGGCTTTCCCGAAAATACCAAAGTCTATTCATTCATTCATAATTCATGATTGTGTAATGGAATACTTCCCCCTCACCGAAATTGTTAAAAGTTTAAACTAGACGTTGATTAGAGTTAGTGTTCGAGCAGACGTCAACATGAGAATAGCTTTTGTAGACATTCAAGGCTTTGTCGTAGATGGATTTTTCGTTGTCAAAGAACTAACGATAGAAATTGGTTTCAAAAGTTCACATTACATGTTTTTACCACCTCAACCGTTTTCTACATTAAGTAATGAGGACAAAAAGACTGCAACCTACTTGGAAAAAAATGTGCACGGAATTCGATACTCTTCAGGAGATGTAGAATATTCTAAAGTTAATGAAATATTGGAAAGCAAGCTATTGTATGCTGCAGACTACATTTACGTTCGTGGTCAACAAAAAGCCAAGTTTCTGCAAAATAAATGTAACATTTTCAACGTTTTTCCTCACATTTGCGAAGTCGGCAAGTTCGATGGTACACCGTGTGCAACAGTAAACTTTGCCAAGGATCCAAACCCCTGTCACACCTCTGGACTATATTCGTGCACCGAACGAAACGTACAACGTCTCCGCCACTGGTTTTTGAATACTGTATTACCATAAAATAAATAAACCTTAACCACAAATGAGTTTATTTTATACACCACTACTTAGAAATAAAACAAGTTGTTTATTCATCAACTTTTATATTACACGAAGATTCAAATTTACGTTTAACAATTTTTAAAATAATTTTTAAAATTAAAACAAAGACAGATGCTAAAATTATACATGACATGGCAAAAACATTATTAATTTCATTTTTATGCTCTCTTTTTCTTCAGTTCTATTAAACATGGTTGAATACGTCTTAACGGATAAGTAGTTTTCGGTAATTTACGACAATCCCAGTTTAGACTGCTCCACGTTGTTCTTGCTTCCCTAGTTTGTTTCATAACCTTACTCTTATCTTCATAAAAAGCAATGTCTTCAATTCCATGACTGTGCTCTTCTGAAGACATAATGTAACTGGTCGTTGTCGATCGCATGACCCTTGTAAAATATGTGTGATGACGTCATAGCATCGAATAATTGGTACCCTTTTGACAATCGTTGTGTCACAACTTTACATCCTAATTCATTCCCGTATAAAGAGAGAATTACTGTTCGATCAGAAAATGGAGAACCGTCATACCCCCCACGTATATAAACATTTTTATTTGCCACGTAACCGTTTCCGTATTAAGAATGATCATAATCCGATATTTCGACAAACCCTGTATATCCCGTATGAAAAATTGACATCTCCCTTACGAATGATATTCGCGATATACCCTGTACACTCGAAATTATCTTTTACCCACATCATAATATACGAATGATCGAATTGACATTTTTAATTAACGACCATACCCCCGTACCGACATTTCGTTAGCAGCCCAGTGGGTAAGGGCGCTTAAATTGTAAAAATTCTAACGACGGTCCGTGGTTCAAATCCCACCAGCGGCCGCCACGCAGCCCCTTTTTTTCAAACCAGCAGGCAACCCGCAATACAACACAAACTCGTTTAATTCTTTAATAATTCCAATAAAATTCGTTCCGATTATTTAATCATCATAATATAACACAACTATTCCAAATAAACAACTGGTCCACAATTCAGAACCACAGTTCAGAACCACAGTTCAGAACCGTTCCAGAACTCCTATGCTGTATAATATACGGAGGTACCGCCACTCCTCTAGTGGGTTAGAACTCTCCTAGTATATCTACTTAGGTAACAAGGTCTTAATATAATATTGCAAGGTTTTAACTCTAATCAAAATGCTTAAATCATAACTTTAACCCAAAATTAATACAACAACGAAAATAATACCACAATTAGTTTATGAACATGGTAAGGTTAATGTTTACATATGATTCGCAATGTTCCATGCTATAAGAGACAGTGCTACCGAAGAGATACGAAAACAACCGAAGAAGTTTTATTCAAACATGCATACGTTTGTAAACATAGAACACAAATATAGTTATTTTGGCTTCACAACAAGGACAGAAAATTGACGTAAGAAAAACTAGTAAAAAAATTGGTACTTACATATCAAGTTTAATAATCAGAGAACTCATAGTTATACCATAGAACAGGAATAATTACATACGGTTCCAAGATTCGATTGATGTGGTGTCAGTGATGCCATATTTGTGTCAGTTCAATCAGTTGTCTTGTGTCATTTCAAAATAAGGCTTAATTATTTTTTTTATTTTAAATCCAGTTGAAAATAAAAAGAATAAATAAACCGTTACATATGAATATCAGGTCTAGGTTATGTCTAGTCTAGGTGAGGTTAATGTAGGAGGTCAAGAAGGTGCATTTTTGTTTAATTCAAAAGTTAGAGTTTTCAGGAGTAAAATAAATAAAAAATATATAAGTGATTCAAAAAACTAATTGGAACTGTGTCAAGATAGAAGGTAAAGAAGAACTGCACCTAATTTTCTGGATTTAAGTAACCTTAAATCCATACTTAAATAAAAAGAAGAATGTTATAGAAACTTCGTTTGACATTTACTAGATTCTAATACTATTTAAAATGCTTGGCAACATAGTCCCGTTCTGACAGCTGTGACGTGCAATTATATTTATACTGGACAAGCCATATGTTTTGCTTGATTTTGTATCCTTTGGAAAGCTAAAAAAGCTTCACTATTAATATAATGATTGCATCCACCGGCCCAGCACATAATTATTGGACAACTTGGACATAGGAAAATTATATGAAAATGTTTGATTTCAAGATTTTGAGCTTGAGTAATGTTTTTTTCCTAACCTAACCTAACCTAACCTAACTTTTTTTACGTTGAAACAAAATAAAACTTCTTTAAATAAAACTTAAACTATTTCTTTACTACAATAATGTGTCTGTATAGCACTATAATGTCTACACAAAAACAAGAAAATACACAATACAAAACAAACATCTTCAATGCGAAATAAAATGCTTAGACCTATCTCAACCTAGTACATTTTACTATTAAATCCGTAAATAGGTAGGTAGGCAGTATTTGCAAGCTAATTTCTGTAAGTTTGATTTAAATAGTGCAATATTTACAGCAACGTTCCTGTATGGCGAACGAGTTTATAGACAACGGTTTTAAATTTTATCGCAAACTTGTACAAAATAAACTCTAAATGCACCAGTGTTAAATTACTAGTTGGAATTAGTTTGTATTTTATGGCTCTATATGCAGTAAATTGAGATTATCGATGCGAACACGCTCACACCACTGTCCAAAAAATAATAACGATATTCGAATTAACAATTCCGCTTTGTATGGATTGTTTTCTGATGTTTTATTTTTCTGAAAATTACTGTTTACAACGAAAATTTAATATTTATGGGCTCTGGGTGTTTCCCTCCTTTTTTTGTTGCTGATATTGTGTAACATTTATTCAAACAATTTTGGTGTAATTTCCCACTTTGCTACATTCATTGTTTCTCTTTCGGATAAAATGGATCGGATTCTAATCAACCAGTGGGAGGAACTATTATAATATTCATTAAAAATGTATACAAAAATTTATTCAAGCCACAGATTTATGGTTTTAGTACAAATTAGGGAATTAAGTAATAACAAAAATGTATGTGTATAATATAACAATAAAATCGGTTTTTTTTTAATATCAAAATTTTAGTGAAAACGACGTAGACTACGTTTATGTATTTTGGCCAAAGGCTGTCATTTTCAACAGTTTTTATGAATTGTATATTATACTTGTATTTCCTACTTCCAATGCGTAATTCATTATTTAATAAAGAATAAAAAACATGAGATTGTAGTTCCTTTTTATCCAAATTTAGGAATTTAGGAAAAAAAATCAGAAAACGTTAATATAGTAATAATTTATTAAAATGGGTTACCCTGTACATTTTTACATTGTTGTACTTACTCACTTTTTTCTTATTCAAAAAATATATGATAGATTACTCCTACCTGTTGAAAATCTTAGTTTAAGCAGTGGCCCTGTCCTATAAATATTGAGGCAAATAAAATGGTAAGTAGCTTAGTTTAGTAGAAAAAGGAATAACAATAATTATCTCTCATTCCCAGTAAAAGTGAGAATCAAGAGATGGGAATAATGAATCCCCGATTTTCCCTCATAATTAAATAATTTAAAATGCTTCATTGCAAATATTTGTAAATATCACGTACTATGCGAAATAAATATGAATTGCAGAACAAAATAATCAGGCGTAAATAATGATTGAGGTTACATTGTTATTATTTACTCTTATTATAAAATATGTTATGTAACTACTTTTAGTTACATAACATGGACGTGGAAAAAATAACAATTTTACGAAAGTTCGTTTAATGACAATGAATAAAGCCTTTTTCAGTATGTCATAACCAATTTGCTGGAATTTGGTATTTTATAGTAAATTAAACAACTTTTATATGGATCAAACCTTAATAGTATATAATATTAAATACAAGGGTTATTGGGAAAATAAGGTTCCCATAATTTTTATTTTTACAATTAGACAGGTTTATTTGTGTTCTCTTTTGTTATACGGCATATTAAAACTTAGGACTTAAGCCACACTTTTGCATACGATGCTTCAACTTTTTTATTCCCCAATTATGGATAAAAGCAGATAGATTAAACTGGTTGAAAATTTTCCAAAAATATATTGTTGGATGCATTTGAAAGTATAGAAATTATTAGGTGCAAAAATAGATTAAGGCCAGGTATTTTCACCTCTAGGTTGATAAGGTTTAACCGGCAGACACGCCATCTAGAACTTGCTATCTCCCAGTTAACTTGTTGCGGAATTTTCATAAATTATATTTATATCATAAATAGCTATCTGAAGTCTTAAATCCATATATTTAATACGCCTATATAGACAGTTTCTATAACTGAAAGGTGTTCCTATTTGGTGAAACAGATAAATGTATCGTTTGCCCTCTCGCGTGTAGACTTAATCAGTTCTGCGCATCTTTTGTACGCATGTAGGGAAACTCATTAAAATTCAATTGGATAAATGTTTTAGAGATTTCTCAAGCATGCGCAGATGGATAAAATCTACGAACACGAAAGAGAAGGAAACATTGTCACGACCGTGTTATTTGCCGTATCAACTGTGTGTATAGTAGTATTAAATATGCTTAAATCCCAGAATTTATTCTAATGTAGGATAATCCCCTAGGGCTAATACCATCTAGGCTTTAATATTATGTCTTTTTACCTCCATACTTGTTCTACCCTTAATACTACTTAATCAACATCAGGTAGCTACAAACAAACAAAATGTAACTTCAATATGTCAATCTGACGATGCTAATTAAACCAATAGTAGTTTATTATTCTTATTAAGATGGACTTCCACAGAGTAAGGGTTAGTACAATAAATTTAAATTTAAAAATGATATCCCTAGCGCAAGCGCTTCATTTTTATCTTGCAGATAAAATCCCGATCCACCACTGGTTAGACTACCAAATAAATTCTTCCGGTGGTTAAGACTAACTGGCAGATAAGACTAACTGAGGGTGAAAGTAAGTAGTTTTAGATAATGTATGTATGAATGTATGAATGAGTTAGGGGTGATGATTACACTGCGACCCATAGGATCTATTGTGTCCCCCCTTACTTGCTATGTTCTGATGTTTTCTCAGATTTATAGCAGCTCTTCGAGTCCTATTTTCCTGAGGAAGTTTAGGACATCGTCGGGCTTCAAATCAGGTAGATCCCCTTCCTCTATTTCATGTGCTCCTAGGTATCTAGCCCTAGAATTTTGCAAGGCAGGACATTCTGAGAGTATATGTATTGAGGTTTCATCCTCTTCCTCACAGAATCTGCACTTTGCTTCATCTGCTAACCCTAGTTTCTTCATGTGGCTTCTTAACCGGCAATGCCCGGTTAATATTCCCGTTAGAATACGGAGCCTTTTTTTACTGAGGTTGAGGCAGCTAAGAGATCTCTTCTGGTCATAGTTCCCCAGTAGTATCTTAGATTGCCTCAGTCCTTCCAGCTGATTCCAGTACTCGGATTTTTCTTTCTCCATTTCCTCTCTTAGTTTTCCTAATATTACTCTACTGCTGATCCCACACGATGGTTCTGGTCCAAAATGTGGGGTTTCAGCTCCTTTTTTTGCCAGCTTATCTGCTTTTTCATTCCCCTCTATTCCTATGTATCCCGGGACCCATAGGAGGGTGACAGTGTTCTTCTGGCCTAGTTCATTTAGTTTGCCTAGGCATTCCCAAACCATCTTCGAACTGATTATATTTGAACTCAGCGCTTTGATGGCTGCTTGACTATCCGACATGATCACAATCTCTTGTCTGCGATAGTTTCTTCCAATATTGAATTCCACACATCTTTCGATGGCGCGGACTTCTGCTTGAAAGATGCTCGGGTATGTGCCCAAGCTTTCTGAGTATTTGGCTCTCGGTCCAAAAACTCCTATCCCAGTTCCTTCGTCTAGCTTGGAACCGTCCGTATACCACTTTATGGTATTCTGGTTTAAATTCTGTATGGTGTCTTCATTTAGATAATGTACCAGATAATATTTTATATTCATGATAACTTCCTTTATCTAGAGGTGAAAACTAAAAGGTAATTAATTGTAACAATGTAATATAAATATAAGGTTAGTTTATAGACATAGCTTTAGTATACCTTTGCTCTCTGAACTTGCTTATCGAAACGCGCGTTAGCAAAAAAAGTTTGTGTTGGTGTAGTTAGTATAAACGGTGTCGGAACACTTCGTATGAAACACAAAATATGTTGTCGCTGGAGTCTAGCTGGTGTAATGCGAATAGATTTTCACTGCTTACACTTGGGTTAACCGCTCTTAATATGTGTTATATTACTTTATCGGAGATTTTATCTCCATAATATTTTTACGTGATCATTAGTATTAATTTTATTATGTAAACATAAGAGCGCAGCGGGGCGAAAAATCCGGAAAGGTAGATAATGGCCGACAACTGGTCCGTTTTCCTAAACTTTGCACAACACATACAAATAAAGCACCTTGCTTCGGCAGTTAAACAGTACTCTCAAAATTTATACGAAACTCGATTTAACCGTTTACTTAGTTCGCGGAGAGTTTGGATTTAAGTTGGCAACTTGTAGATCCCGAATCTGAGACTGGTGTGTTCGAAAAGTTTTAATTGTAGGTGTTAAATTACTTAATAATTAAGATTTATAAAATAAGCGTGAGCACAGGTTTTACAGCAGAAATCAATATAATTACCGAATCATTAAACATATTTATTACAACCAACGGCAAAGATAACTGACGAGTGTTATACCGTAGAGTTAGTTGCCTACACGAAGTGAACAAAATTGGATAGCCTACATGCATAGTTACTGGGTTGAAATTGTGTCTAGCCACAGAGTAATATATAATACAAATCATCGAATTGCTGTCGGCTCTTTTGATATTCGTAAGACAACAGCAGCCATATTTTTGGAGTATAAACTCAGCATAGTACAAAAAAAAGTTATAGATAAGATCTGAGAGCGATAATTCGTGAATGGATGTAATTGGCATCATCCTTGTGGTGCGTACTATACTTTTTCTACGACTGGCCATAGAAAAGAATGGTATAATATGTTTGTTTGAGATTATGTCTTTAGAAATAAACTCATTCAGTCAGTTAGTCAGAACTCAATTAACTGCGATATTTAAAATTTGGTAACACTATTTCCTAAACAATATTTTATTAAGGTTTAACTTTAAATATTTAAATCTGTATACATAGTGTCACAGAAAAAGTTAAAATTACCAAAAAACGTGTTCAAATGTTTTGTATTTAGGATGTCCCAAAATATTTAAAACGCTAAAAAAATGTGTATAGCATATCCAATAATTATGAAAATTAATAACCAAAATCACAAATTTGTTGATGTTCGGTTTTTACTTCAGCTACCATAAAGAGTCGTTTAAATTTAGCTGAACCAGATTATCAGGCCTTAATTTCAGAGTTATATGCCGGCAAAAGTTTATTTCACTTATGTAGTAGAAACAACTAACGTATCAGTACATGAAATAAGACGTGGTGACAAAAATATTGGTATGAAGCAGAAGAAGAATTTGAACAAAAATAGATCTCGGGGGAATTTTTGAGAAAATTACTAGAAAATGTTAACAACTATAGGAATATGACGAATCGCAAAAGAAAATACTATAAGAGGCACAAATTAATATTGGATATTATTGGTTTAGGAGAAGATCGGTGAATTATGAGCAGCAAGAAATTCCGGAACAGAGAAACCGTTGAAGCCAGAACCACGAGTTTTCGTATTTGAAACATTTCCCTTACAGAAATAATGAATAAGGATGTGAAAAAACGTAAATTGCTCTATTTATTTTAACGTTTTAATAATGTGTATTATAAATAAGTATATACGTATAAAATAATAATAAAAAAACAATCATTTCAGGTAATGCAACAAAAATAAACTTTAGTTACACAGCCAAAACACAACAAACTGAAAAGGTAACACTTGCAAAAAGAAACGCAAAATCGCTATTTAAAAAAAAAAGAACAAAAATTCTTCTTCTTCTACTTATTTAAGATGTGTCGATCTGTTCATTTTGGACCTTGAACTTCAAAACTTCAGAGAAAATGAAAAGGAAACCTTGGAACTTAAATAATTGACTGTCCCTCATATGTCATTGCTTGATAGACAAGTGTACATAATTGTGTTTCTACTATTAGTAGAAAAGGATCAGGTGTATAAAGTTTGTATTTACTAGTGTTATTGGGTAATCATAAATTATTACAATCAAAATAAGCAGTTAAATTTATTTATAAATGTTTGTCATTGATACTTTTCTTTTGAGTTAACATTGATTCTTATGGTTAATTCTCTTTAAAGCATTGTATATCTAGTGTTTCAGTTTGGGAGTGTACTACACTGATACTATTAAATGTCAAATATCCCTTGATAAAACCTTGGACTCAATGTGAAGTTTTATCATTAAAATTTCATCGGTAAATACTTCATTTAGAGTAAATGTTACGCAGCCCTGTTTCGTGACTGTCGTGTTTTTTAAGTTGGAAGATAAATTCCTCTCCTAATTTTGTTGAGTACATTTTCTAATTTGGCAGAAATTGTGTTGACAGAAATATAAATGAGAGACAGATGCGGAGTTTCGAGAATTACCTTTAGTTGTGTCGTTATGTCTCTGACATCATGATGTCCTGTGGGTTGAAGGGTCCTAAGATGAAGTGTGTTAATTAAACGATACGAAATAAAAAATAATTAAGAAAGGGTTAATTAGAACAGGAAGAAATATAACTATTCTTAAAAGTTGATTAAGAAATATAAAGTAGGCTACATTAGTATCTACAGGCAGAAGGTACTTTTGAATACTTTTTAAACATTTGTAAATGTTTGAATTAAATATTTTTTTAGACTGAAGTCGCAAATGCTCCAACTTTAAAATAATAGAATAATATTGAAATAATTTTAGATATCGTATACTCCTAAGATATATTTAAAAGAATGGAATTTCTCAGCAATCTTTACAAAAACTGTATCCTTAAAGAGTTTATTGTAAATTAATTAAAACTTAATAAAAAAAACCTGAAGTATTGATGTATCTGCCATATTTCCAAAGTTATTTAACTAATAAAAAAATGAAGGAAAAAAAGAAACAAATTAAATTTATTGTACTTACCCTTGTATGTATGTATATGTATGTATAAATTGGGGGTGATAAGTACACTGCGACCTATAGGATCTATTGTGTCCCCCCTTACTAGCCATGTTTTGATGTTTTCTCAGATGTATAGCAGCTCTTCGAGTCCTATTTTCCTGAGGAAGTTTAGGACATCGTCGGGCTTCAAATCAGGTAGATCCCCTTCTTCTATTTCATGTGCTCCTAGGTATCTAGCCCTAGAATTCTGCAAGGCAGGGCATTCTGAGAGTATGTGTATTGAGGTTTCATCCTCTTCCTCACAGAATCTGCACTTTGCTTCATCTGCTATCCCTAGTTTCTTCATGTGGCTTCTTAACCGGCAATGCCCGGTTAATATTCCCGTTAGGATAACAAATTAAATTTATTGTACTAACCCTTACTTTTTGGAAGTCCATCTTATTAAGAATAATAAAAAACTCTTCGTTATAAGGTAACTTACCAGTTTATTTGAAAAAAATAGGTTTTTAATTACAATGACGGCCGTTTCGCTAAGATTAGCATCGTCAGATTGACATATTTAAGTTACATTTTGTTTGTTTGTCGCTAGGTACCTGATGTTGTTTAGGTAGTATTAAGTCTAGACCAAGTATGGAAGTAATAAGACATAACAATATTAAAGCCCATATGTTATTAGCCCTAAGGGATTATCCTGGTTGTACTTCCCTCTAAGATCAGTATAACTGTGCAATGATATAGAAAAAGCAGGAAAAAACTATATCATGTTGATCTTTACAATAACTTAATATATTTGTGTTTTTGCAATTACGTTTTATCTATGTATAAAATGTAAACTTAATCAAAGTAAACAGTTTAATAGTGAAGAACTTCCAAGATTTTTTTGTTCATTAACAACTTTAAATTATGGATCTGCTAGATGTCTTTTTATTTCAAGTTCTTCAAGGAAATCTAAATTTTGTTTTTTATCACAAGTGTGTAGTATTTGGATGTCATTGGTGTGTAAGATTAAGGTTGGATGTTCAAGTAGGTGTTTTGCGTAATTTGACTTATCTGGTTGTTTTAATCTCTATGCTCTTAAGTGTTCATTGAAACTTACTTCAAAATTTCTTTGTGTTTGACCTATATATACAGCATTACATTTTGGACAATTAATTTTGTAAACACCAGATTTTTTTAATTTGGGTAATTTTGTTTTTACATTTAACAATTTTGTACCAACATTATTTTGTGTTTTTAATGATATTAATGCTGATGTTGCCGAAGATATTATTTTTGAAATTGTATTGGAAATATTTTCACAATATGTAATATTTTTATAACTTTTAATTTCTTACGTTACGTTATAACGAAGAGTTTTTTATTATTCTTTTAGAAACAAATTAAATAAGCAAATAAAAAATGAAAGAAATTGTTTTTAAATAATCCAAAAAAACAATAGAGTTTACTATTTAATCAATGATTAAAAGTTAACAAGGTATGGTGCATACGGCTATAATACTATAAGGTGTAAATGTTATTGTACAGATACTGGCAATTATGCTATATGAATATATCCATTTTTTTTAAATTTAATTAGGTTAATCCTATTGTGCATTCAACAGTATTAACTAAAAATGGAATACATACACATTTTAATGCTTTAATACCAAGTATATAAAATATTGAAAAACCATTTAATCCCTACAAATTAGCCTCCAAACAAAATCCCCTTCCGTCAGTGAAGTTTTACCAAACATCATTTCAACGACTATCGCCATTTGCAATGCTCGTTTTAACTTTTCCGCATTAAAACTGACAGTAATAATTCCATTTCCAGCCTTGCATGTCTGGCGCGATAAAATTGCAAGAGAAACGGTATTTTTCGCATTAGTCATAATTGTAAATCCTTTGCGTTGGTTGCGGGTAATTGGGGTTTACAGGAAAGCCGAATTTGAAGACTTAAGCGATTTCAAAGGAAAATATTTATTGTCGGATCTGTTTTTGTCTGTCTTAGATTGATTGCACAATGGAAAGTTCACAGAAAAATGACAACAAAAAGACAAATTATAGCAAGGACATTAAAATTTATCTACAATAAAATAATGAAATTATCAAATAAAATAAGAAAGAAGGGGAAACATCGGAAGAATTTATATGGGAAATAGTTTAAACAAAAAAGCTACCTAACTTCATGGTTATTTACTAAGAAAACCGAAGGCTACAACAGAAGAACGAATGACTGTGGTCAACATTTTATTAACAAATTCTAAGTGCAAAATGCAAAAAAAAATCTGGAAATGACAATTGTTGAATAATCTATATTAAATTTCAGAAATGTTACATTTCATATTGAAAATAATTACATTTGATTGTCTGGCAAGTATAATCACCAATGATGGAAAAGTAGATTGTAAATTAACAATTGGATCAAGGGAATAAAAAAAGTAATAGCTGTCACAAAGTCAAAAGTTAAAGCTATACAATAATAGTGATGGTAACAATGCTGTACATAACTAGACAATACAGAAGAAATACAATAGGGAAACGTAGAATAAGAAAGAATAAGAAAAAATAAGAGAAATGAACTACTGAAGCTGGAAACGTAAAAATTTGACAGTAAGTACCTTATACCCCGAAATGGATAAAAATGCAATCCGTTTCAAACTTTGGGATAAGACTAAAAGTAGAAATAACTTACACGTGACAATATTTTTGGAATTTCCACGCCTACAGGGAGAAGAGGTGGTTACAGTTAGTATGGGTAGTGGTTGGAAGTTTGCATGGAAATTCATCATTCGTTATGCATTTTACTTGAAACTTTTATAATTAGACTAACTACCTACCGAATACTGAATAAAAATAACTTAAAACGTGTTTTACCATTTTCTGGACTTTCAATCTCTACATTGTTAAAAGGTTTAAGTTCAAGTCTGGAAAAATGGTGTTTTTTATTGTATCTCCTGAAAACTTTTTACTTTTTTACTTTACCTAATTCTATGTGAGGCTGATTGTTTAAATTTTTCTCGGTGTGAATTTTCATTCTCCCATTTTCATCCAGAGTCAAAAACGGGTTAATGTAATTGAAATACGAGTTAGATATACTTAATTTAAAATTTAAGCTTACAATAAAATCTAAGCACTGGCATCAGCTAGTAGATTTGGGTCATCTGAAAGGGAGTAGATTTCTGCGATTTCTGCGATAACTACAACATCGTCTGCAAATGCTCCTTCTGATACGTCCACTTTTTGCATGTTTCTAAATACTAGGTGGAGTCTTTTTGTGTTTATTTTACATTGTTTTATTAATTCGTCCATGTAAACGATAAATAGCATTGGACTTGATCCTTCTCCTTGTCATAACCCGTCTCGCTTTGTAAATATCTCTGAAGTTCTAACCTATAACAATGTTTTTGTTGTTGTTGTAGATATTCTGTATGATTCTAACAGTTTTATGATAATCATTTTAACTTAATCACTTTATTTAATTTTGTAACAGAAAAAATAAATTCGTCATAAATACAGTAGCTAATATTTTAAATATTTATTTGTTAAGAAAAAACAAGAAACAAGTAAACAGTCTTAAAATAAACAAAACAAACTCTGAAAAGTCTTCTTAGCCGAAATGTTCTACGGAGTTATGAAATAAGAAATATTTAACAACATAATAATGTAAAACAACATTTTTATGGTCATCGTGTTACCTAGTAACCGAAGCCAAAAAGGCACTATTGATTAAAGACTATTTCATCCTAAACTAAGTTATTAAGTCTTCAATAGGAAGATATAACACACAAACTATTTCATCATTAAAAAAAACGTTTAGCTATATATTTTCAATAGTATCGTATACTTTTTTGTATCCAAAGTAGTTAAAATAATAAAATTGATACCAGGTTTATCATATACCACTACATAAATAATGTTATCTAGCCATTAAAGTATAACAATGCCTTGAAGGTGTGAAACATCTCAAATAAATTTATTAGTTTCCTTTGTAAGTTCCAAGTATTGCCGTAAGAGCCATTTAGAAGGAATAAAAATGTTTTATCAGACACTTATTTTCTTAATTACGTATTTAGGAAGAGAGTAGTAGAAGAACTAATATAGTGATATGATAATTGCCATTAATTGGTTTGAATGTCAGTGATTTTACTGAGTAGTTTCGAACACGCAACACCATATTGATTCATGTTAGGGGAGTTATTGAAAAGTTATTATTGAAAGGTCAAACCGGTAAATTACATGCGGTTGTCATGTTTCTTAGTTATTACTTTTAATGGGGATGGTAATATTAGTGAATTATTAATATATGTATTATGTTAAACATATATACTAAGAACTAGCTATACAGATTTTTTTTAAATTAAAATTAACTTGTTTCAATAACCTAACCATTGCCACAAATACTAGTATACAATAGTTTAGATAAGAATACACAAAAGATTAACACTATCTCTGGTGTATCTGAAGAGGTGAAAGGCTATAGCGAATAAAATTTTTTTTCTTCGTTAAAAAGTAACAAACTTAAACTGAAATATTCATAAAATACTTTTTGCAATAAAAGTAACGTTCTCATTTACAACACAAAATCACATTTCAAAAAAACCTGTTAAAATGTAATAAACATTTCTTTTATGAGCCTGTCAACTTTTCCAGTTAAATGTAAAGAACAAATTATAAGGGACTTTAAAAATTTTTTATATTTTATGAAAATTATTAAACTCAAGTTCAAATAAGAAAAATCAGATCCAAAAAATGATCATGGGAAGTAGGTTTCAAATAGGAGATGGACTAATTCATGATCGTCATGAATATGCAAGTTGGATATAAAAAGTCAGATCCCAATAAGGATAGATTCTTAGTTTTATTAGAAGACATTGTGCTATTTGCAGATAGTAAAGATAAAAAGCAAAAACTAATGCATATCTGGAAACCTGGCACGTAGAAATTAAAAAACTTAAAATGGAAGTAATGGTTTACTTAAAAAATGCATGATAAATAAATGGATTCTAAAAAAAGCATTTTCATTCAAAATCAGGAAACACGCTGAAGTTGGCAGCTCATAATGACGCGCATGATAGCTGACAGATAACGTAGTTTCCGGCGAGGTCACATCCGGCTGCCATATTGGATGACGTCACGTCCGGCGGACGTGACGTCAAGCAACTCCTTTTGCTCTATCATTCACTATCTACTCTTATGACGCGAAAGTAAAATTGGACATATGCAATAAAATTAAGAAAAAAATTATGTTCTAGATAAAGTTACACTGAAAAAAAAATGAATTTGGAATATATAACTCACTAGACATACCAACAATGCCATAGATAATTGAAACATGGACTATTCAAAGTAAGCACTAAACTGTGGTTCCAAAATGGTAGGCACCAAATTCTTGTATAAGATAGACAAAATTAGTAATACCATACAGGTTATCTATGCAACAAGATATTCCTTCAACAGCAACAAAAAGAACATAAAATGAAGAATTAAAGAAGTTAAACATAAATAAAAATGTTTAAAACACATTCTAACACAGACATAAGGTTTCCCAAGTTCCAATTAAAACAATATTATTTTATTGTAGCAAATATTTGCCATAATACATAATTGTTTATTTATGCACAGTAGCTATAAAAAATTACTAAAATTAAAACAAACATATATTTATTTAGACGATACCATTTATTTGTAGTTAGGACAAAAACACTGAGAAATCGACTCACACGAACAATAACGCTGACAGGTTTGAGTTTTTAAAAGCTACTTCGGTTTTAAAAATATTTCGGACAAGCAAATAGAAAGGAGGTGATGGCATAATGTAGATGCTCGTAGCTTTCAACCGCGGATCCTCGAGTTCGAGTCGCGTAGAGGACCAGGCTTTTTATTTATTTATTTATTTTTTAATGTACAGAACTGAATTAAACATATTTAGTGGTTTACATGATAAAATTTTATAACCGATGGTTTTTTGCAAAGCAATGTAATATTGAAGCTAAATCAAGGAAGTACCTGACAGCCGTGAGTAATGATTGCTATAACCTTTTGGAAATTTTCATAATTTTACTTTTTGAAAAGTGCTTACTGCTCGAAAAGTAAAAGCACTTTTTGTATGGACTTCTTTGTACTTAGTGCTCGTGAGTACTTTTTTTACTGTTCGGCATAGCTGTGCAAGCTACTGATGAGGAATAAATTTAACAAAGATAATAATTAATAAAAACTATTTTCACCAAAAAATTAAATTAAATACAGTTTATCATTTGTTTGTGCACCAAATATGAATTATATTGAATGCAATCACTATTTTTTATTTGTCGTCCTATTCACGTTATCCTTTACTTCATCTATTGTTATTATTATTACCGTATCCCTTTTCAACCGATCGCATTACCTCCTTCAACTTGTTTAATTTGTGCATTGACTGTGATTCTATTGTAATACTCAATTATACTAGTTTACTAACCAATTAGCCTGTTAACTTCACCTCACTCAACACCAGTGCATTTAAATCAAACCCCTTTAAGAATTTGCTATGATCCATTAATCAATTATCTATACAAGTCTCTATCAAAGAAATAGCCTAGCTACACACATCGGAAAAGTCTAGGAATAATTAAAAAAAACAATTAATCAGATAGAATTAATGAATTAATTTCTCTATCGATTAAATTGCACGTGGAATGTATGACTTAGTTCAATTTCAAAGATCTTAACATTTGTTATATTAAATTATTATTTGTTTTAAATAGATTTTATGCTTTTTAAAGAAAATAAAAAATAAGAATAAGAATAATAAATAAGAATATAAGAATAAACATTAATGCCTGTATGCACCATTTTCACGTTTTCTCGTAATTAGCTAACCACAGCTAAGTATGTAATCACGGTTAAAAAGTCGATTGGATGCACCAAAGAATTTTGCACTCAAATTAGCTAATTGTGATTTGGTAATTATGGCCAGCTGGGTGGAGCTGGCAACTTCGCAATTATCTTAGGAATCCGTCATGTCTGTCACAATTTGATGTTGATTGATGTGAAGGTTACGGCCAAAGAGGGTGTTTCGGGTGTTTGAAATTGTAATTGTCAGCTTCAATTTATTTCCTTTTGTTTTAAGAATACAGTTTAAAATGCAATTCCATACAATTGCATAGGGTATACTTACACCCTATCATCATAAGTTAGGGCTTCTTCCACCTCTTCAAGAAGATCTACCTTTGTTGGTTTCGTGAGGCGGAAGCGACGAAAGAAACTAAGATCATACAGGGCTTCAAAACAATTTTCTCTCTCATTCCAACGCCTAGGAAACCCTATGTCAATAACGTCTAGATCATCTTCAAATAATAGGTCTTCCACTTCCATAATTATTTTTCACTACCACAATTTATCACTACTCACTATTGACAAAAATACATGTAAATGAAATCAGAACCAAACAAAACATCCTAACCTCACTTACTAACCGCGGTTATCCAGTCTTAATCCCAGGTCATCGGGCGATTAAAATTTAATTGCGGATTAGGAGAAAAAAAGGCTTGGTGTATAAGAAAAACATTCTGTAAACACGGTTAAAGTCTTAATCAGAGAAATTGTACAATGGTGCATACAGGTATAATTATTATTGTAGAAGTATTATTTTTTCCTAAATTAACTCTGATGACGTTGATTTTTAAATATAACCCTAGTTTTTTCCGATGCGTGTATTTTTTATTGAAACAATAATTTCACACTAAGTAAAAGTGTTTTATTAACATTAGTAGTCGTAATTATAGTATTGCAATTTTTTTTCAGTTAATAGAATTATTTTTTTATTTATTTTAATTACTGTAATTTTAAAAGCATTTTAAAAATATTGAATATTTTAATGTTTGGTGCTAATAATTGCAGCTGGGTACATTTTTTAAATAGATCAGTAGTTTATCAGACTAACAGATGAGACACTTTAACCCTTATACCAAGGCGACGATAACATCAATTCAACGTACTTGTTAACAAAGCGTGAAGATACCCGATTTGAGAGCCAATTAACGTTTGTCCGAAAGTTATACGCTGTCAAACGCAGAGGGCGCCTCATTTTCGAAGCTACTTAGTATTTTCCCGGTTTAGTGAAACAAAGGAAAACAAAATGAGAATAAAAGTTTTGTCGATACACAAAGGAAAAATGTCAATTGTTCCTTAACTAAAACAAGCCGTTCGTTGTTTGGAAATTTCTGTCGAGATTATGTTAAGCGTATAATAATAAATTTTAATTTGCATTTTATAACGACAGGAAATGAATAATATTTTATTAATCTGCAACTTGCCGATAAGTCGTTGGCAATATAAAGCTGGAGACTTTTAATTAAAATCAATACGCTTTTTATGTTAATTAATTCACACCTTTTGTTCAATCCTATTCAACTTATCCCTTAATTAATAAATTGATTTTTGAGATTTTTGTCACAATTCTAATAATAATTGCCTTATATTTTCCAACAGTTACAACTATTTACAGAACAATTTAAAACAAAACCTACAACCACAACAAATAATATCTAAGGGTATCTAATAATATAATGCTAAAATTCTAATCAATAAAAAATATGCATAACAATCCTTAACATCATTACTCAAACTATTGTTGAATATATCAACAGATCTGGATATGCTAATTATTATAAATAAATTGATTTGAATAGTAAATTTGTACGAGCTTGGCAAACTACACACATCGGAAAAATATAAGGATATTTTTAAAAATCAACGTCAGTTTTTCTTGAGTTAATTTAGGAAAAAAATAAACATATAACAAAATATATTTTTTAAAAAACATGAAATCTAATTATAACAAAAAATAATACAATATAACCAATATTAAGATCTTTATAAAATCTTTCCAAAAAGTGAAAATTCAAAATGAATACACAGTGTGACCTCCACGTTGGTTTATTACTGCTATATATCCTTGGTTCATAGACAAAATATTTCCGTTATTGACGCTTAAAATTACATTAAAAAGTGTTAAAAACGCAAAACCGAAAACCTTCTGTACCTGAACCTCACCAAATCTCACCTTATTTCATGGCAAAGTTTACAATGACAATTGATGGTTTAGGTTATTCTTGTTAGGATTATTCCACTAAAAGACGTTTCGGATTATATACTTTACTGTGTATTTATTAACTTAAAAAATATATTCTCTACATAACATTTTACAACCGCCCAGCTACTACAACCTTAAGCATAGAACTATACTTTTTAATCTATATGACCCAGTGTCAACTGTCATAGTTCAAACCACAGAGTTCAAAATCACATACCTTAACACACCTCCTTGATTTTGACAATACTAAAAAAAATAAATAAGATAGGACTTGTTAATTGCCACTTATATTACATAATCTAAATTAAGCATATATCTAAACTTTTGAAATTTTTCCTTTCCCAAAGCTTTAGTCAGTATATCTGCTAATTGGTCCTCTGTATTAACTTTGATAACATTTATAATACCTTTCTTCTGATAGTCATTAACAAAATGATAACTTATATCAATATGTTTAGAGTTTTTTGAAAAATTGCCATTTTTTGCTAAACATATAGCGCCAATATTGTCCTCATAGATTTTAACGCCATTACTCATATTATAGCCAAGTTCTTGTAAAATTCCTTTAATGGGTAAGACTTCTTCAACACCATCAGCTAGTGCGTAGAATTCAGCATGAGTAGAAGCTCTAGAAACAATCTTTTGCTTCTGAGATTTCCAAAACACTGGGTTTCCAAATACCCTTACAATTATTCCTGTAGTTGACTTCCTGTCAATCACATCTGAAGCCCAATCTGCATCTACAAACGCATCAATTATGTCCTCACCAGAATTATAACTATAAGTTAATTTCATAAAACGTGTGCAGTATAGGTATCTTAATATTCTCAATGCATATTTGAAATGCGTTTGATTATAACTATTTTGAAAACGGCTTAAATAGTTAACAGCAAATGAAATATCTGGTCTACTTCCATTGCTAACATACAAAAGAGCTCCAATAAGATTTCTGTATTTTAAATTTGTTTCACAATTTTCTGCTGGCTCTAATTTTAAGTTTATTTCCATAGGAGTGTTTATAGATTTTGAATCTTTAACATGAAATTTTTCTGCTAAACTTTCAATATATCCTGATTGGCTCAAAGTTAGCTTCTTTTCTTCTAATTTATAATTAATTTCCATTCCAAGATATTGATTAATTCTTCCTAAATCCTTCATGTTGAATTTTTTCATTTAACAACTGTTTAACCCTTTTGATTTCTTCTAAATCGAAACTAAGAATCAAGAGATCATCCACATACAAAATAACATAAATAGGAGTTTTATTTGTATTTTTCATATACAGACAAAAATCATAAGCAGAACGCATAAATCCAATACTTGATATATAGTCATGGAAACATTCGTACCAATCGCGAGGACTCTCTCTTAAACCATATAGGGACTTCTTCAGTAAGCATACTTTATTGTCATCTATTTCATAACCATCAGGGGGATAGATATAGACTTCTGATTTGATGGTACCATTTAAGAAGGCTGTTTGAACATCCATTTGTTGTATGTCCCAATTTTCTCTGCATGCAATGGATAATAACAGTTTTAAGGTGCACATTCTGGCTACAGGAGAGTAGCATTCTTCATCTTCATGATAAAGCTGTTGAAATCCTTTAGCGACTACTCTGGCTTTAAACTGACCATCTGATTTGATTCTATAAATCCATTTAACTTCTATAATTCTTTTATTTTCAGGTTTATCCACAATTTTCCATGTATCATTTTCTTCAAGACTTTTGATTTCATTACTCATGGCTTCTTCCCAACTTCTTGAATCTGAACAATTTATTGCTTCATCATAGCACTCTGGAACTAAAACATTAGTATAATTAACATAAACTACATGATCATCAAATCTTTTGGGTAACTTAATTTCACGTTTTGGACGGTCTGTTCTATTCACCTCCTCAATTTCAGTATCTTCTATGTGTTTTCTAGTGTTATCACCGTTTGTTATATCTTCTGTGCTTAGTTCATTCAATTTTGTATTTTCTTCATTTTCTAGCATAATACACCTTGTATCATTTTCTATGAATGTTACATTTCTACTGATAATGATTTTGTTTTCAACTAAAATTTTATATCCATAATCAGTGTAACCAACTAAAATTCCTTTGACAGCTTTTGGATTAAGTTTTGAGGTACGACATTCTTCTGGAATTCTCACATAAGCTTTACTTCCATATAGTTTTAAGTTTGTAATATCAGGTTTCCTGTTGAAGAAAATTTCATATGGAGTTTTCTTAATTGTTGTATTGGCAAGTAGACGGTTTCCTAAGTAAGCTGCTGTAGTTACACATTCAGGCCAGTAACATTTATCAATCTTAGCTTCTGCCATCAAACACCTGGCACGATTCATTATGGTTCTGTTGTACCTCTCTGCTACACCATTTAGTTCATGAGTGTAGGGAGGACTTGGTCTTAAATATATACCTTTCCTTTTGGCAAATGAATAAAAGTCTTTGTTAATATATTCTCGCCCATTATCACAACGGATCTCTTTAATTTTCTTTCCTGTCTGATTTTCCATTAAATTTACATATTGGGTTAAGTATTCAAAAACTTCACTTTTTTGTTTAATACAGTAGACAACAGCAATTTTGCTAAAATCATCAATAAAGCTTATAAAATACCTTTCTCCTTGATAACCTGTTTGAGTAATTGGGCCATGTACATCTGTATGGACAATTTCTAGGATTTCTTTAGCTTGTCTCCTATTATTTTTGAACTTCAAGTTTGTCATCTTGTTCATTAAGCAAATTTCACATTTGATAAATTCACTTCCAATCCTCTCTGGTAGTCCATCTGCTAGTTTTAAATTGCACATTTGGGATAAGTCTCTAAAATTGGTATGTCCCATGATTCTATGTAATTTTTCCTTATTTGACATTTCAATTGCACTAGAATATGAATTTAATTGATTATTTAAGGAATTAGAAGTTGTACTGACTAATTGATAAAGTTTATTTCTCTTAACAGCTGTGGCAATTAACTCACCTTTACAGTTTTTAATTTCAGCAACATTTTTTTTTATAAACAATTGAATTATTCAAATCAGTAATACAAGATACACTCAAGAGATTATGTTTCATATTTGGTACATAATAAACATTTTTGATTAGAATTTCAACATATTTAGATCCATTATAAAAGTTAACTACTATATTCCCTACTTTTTCTGATTTTAAAGAGTAACCATCACCTACTTTAACATTTATAGAACTGTCTAAATTTTTTAAACTTGAATAATACTTATCTGAATTAATTATATGGTCTGAACAACCACTATCTAGTAACCATGTAATGTTTCCTTCTTTTTCTTGTTGTAGCTCAGTTTCTGTGTTCAAAACTTCTACATGAAATGTATATGGGTTATTTTCTTCCACTTCTACTGATGATTGCCCAGCAACATAATTTCCACTTCTATTTCCTTGGTATCTGGGATGTTCAACATTTTGATTTGTACTTCTACAGTACTTTTGGATATGCCCAATTCTGTTGCACTTGAAGCATTTTTTACCTGAACTATATTGATTATTCTGATTATTATAGTTATACTTTGAAGTTGTTGGGTTGGGATTACTTCTATTATTATTTCCTTTATGCTTTTGAACATTTGAATTGAAAACTTGAGAATTTCCTCTTATTCCACTGCTACTTTCTCGTTTTTGGAATTCAATTGTTAGTTTTGATTTAACATACTCAGTTGATCTCTCACATTTAGGTAATGCATCTATAATATCAACAATGTGTGAAAAACTTTCAGGGAGTGTTAGTAGTAAATAATTTAACTTGTCATCTTCACTTATGTTTTCACCTGCGTTCCTTAATTCATTCAGTAACTTTTCAAATTCATTAAAAAATATAATTGGATTGTCGGTTTCATTCATTTTTAAGTCTAACAGTCTCCTTTTGCACAATAGTTTCATCGTACTGTTTTTCACCAAATACATTTCATCTAGTTTTTGTATCATTTGCTTGGCAGACCTTTGCGATATGATTAGTTCTAACTGTGTGTTTGTAACGCTATTTACAATGTAGTTTTTAGCTCTAATTTCTTTTTTATTCCATGTCGTTTCGAGAATACCTTCAGGTCTTGTTTCATTTAAAATAACTTCTTCACATTCTTTCATTTCTAAAAATAGCATAAGTCTAAATCTCCATTTATCATAACCAGTTCCATCAAACGTATTTAAAATAAATTCATCTTTTTTGGTCGCCATTTTATTTTGCCACGTTGCTATTCGTTTTGGTTACCCTTACTTATTATAATTTAATTCTGCTAATCCGAATATTGCATTAACCACGGACCTCTGCTACCATGTTAGGATTATTCCACTAAAAGACGTTTCGGATTATATACTTTACTGTGTATTTATTAACTTAAAAAATATATTCTCTACATAACATTTTACAACCGCCCAGCTACTACAACCTTAAGCATAGAACTATACTTTTTAATCTATATGACCCAGTGTCAACTGTCATAGTTCAAACCACAGAGTTCAAAATCACATACCTTAACAATTCTGACACGTTCTGTGCGTTCTGTCTCTGTCTGCAATTTCTTGATTCTTAGTTGTTAAGTTAAAAGTAGGCCAACTTTTAAATTCTTAATTTAATTGACACCTCACAAACCCACATAGACATTCCCTTATATTCAACATTTTAAATTCTTACTTGTTAGTTTTATTCTTAGTTTAGTTGAATCTATAAACCCAGCATTAGGAGTGTTATATGTTATTGACAAGTAAGTGACAGTGTTTATTTTATTATGGAATTTTACGATAAATTTATTGACTTTGTTGAATTTGCGGAGGAAAATATTGTAGAGAGGATATCTAAAACATATATTATAAATGCGGAAAACCCATTTTAATTTTAAGAGACAATACAGGTTTAAAAAAAAGAAGAAATAAAATGACAGAAATAGGCGTTGCCAGATACTCTCTTTATTTAAGGATTCCTTCGTGAAGGCAGGTCTAAATATTGATTATAAACAGAAATCTTTAAGGAGAACTTAAGGCATACCTAACTACACCTTCAAGTACCGGCTATGAATACGGCTCTAAGGTATTAGATATGTGTTCCAAACTGTCCCATCTCTTGTATTATAATACTTGTTATTCAGAACCTTCTGTTTAATTTTTTAAATTTTGGTTCTTTTTCAGAGAATTGTTCATCGAATTTAAACTCTTCTTGATTACTGACGGTTTCTTAATTGGTAGATGTACCCTTGTTTTCTAAAAGTTTTTTTAATTCCTCATCCGTAAACTCCCTTCTAAAGCTCAATTTTTTACCAAGTGCTTATTATTTGCTTTCTACAATTTACACAATTTATTGTACATCCTACTGCCAGTTCTAAGTTTATAAAATAAAATAAAATTAAATAAAAACAGGAATATTCGAAAATTAATAAATACCTAAATAGATTTTTATTTTACATGCTATAAGATTTTTTTACTGTTATTTATACATATAACATAGAAAAATAATAATATTATGTAAAGCGTGCGTAATTTAATATGGTTGATGGTTCAAATGGTGCTGATAATCATTATCGCCTATCACGTCACATCTGAACGATTGTCAGCGGTCAGTCAATTAGGGATAAGCGCAAATCAGTGATGTGTATATAACGCCATATAGTAAACATACGGTTTTGTTCTGATGGTTCACTTTGTGAAATATGAAGTAAACATGAATTAAATTATAAGTACACATTAAACAACAATGTTAACCATTTATAATAGATTGTAAGGTTTTTTTTGTGTGTAAACAATTTAGTCTACTAAGCTTAAACAATAAATGAAAAACACGCTACTATTATAAACCGAACTAAAAAATAGTGAATAATTTTTAGTTACAAATAGTTTATATTACAGCAGTAGAAGGTCGAACAATCAATCATAATTAACCACACCAAAATAAAATTATAGTAAAATTAAAGGAATAATTCAATTCAGAGTAAAAAGCTTGGGCTGCTAATATATTAAATGTTTGTTATTCTATTGGGAAATGTAGTAAATAACAAAAAAGTTGTAAACGACTATTTAAGGTTATTTACTAACCTAAGTGAAAGTGATTTATCATTCAAATGATTAACATTTAGTGGATGAAACAACACGATTTAAATTTAAAATGCTGACAACAAAGTCAATGTTTCTAGAATCAAGTTCCTCAAGCAGTAGCTCCAGCAGTGATGGATTTCTAATTGAGAGTGAAAACGAAAATAGTGCTACTAGAGAAAGACACGCAAAAACAAATATGTATTAATATGTATTAAAATTTGACTTTGTCAATTTTTTTGATAAAGATATGATCTTTTGAAGTAACTTGGTGACAATAAGTCGAATTCAAGAAAACGTGACTTGGTCAGTTTTTGCAGTATACCCATGATATATAGTGGTGTTAATAGAATTTAAAAAATTTTAGAAATAGAAATAGAACATTTAAATAGCCTTAGTAAAACAGCCAATACCCATATTTGATATAAAATTTTATATTTAAAATTCAAGGGTTGCTTCATAAAACAAACATTAAGGTTTGTCATTCAAAATAAACCTAAAGTTTTTGCATGTTCAATGATATAAAACTAATTTAAAAAAAAAATTATTATAATCAATATGTTGGCAGAGATGGAAATTGAAGGGAAAACTGTTCTTGTCAATAAATAAATTATTAGCACTAGTTACTATGTCATCACCACCGATATCAATGGAATGGCAACAGAATACGCTTTTTGTTTTGCGTTTTCTTTATATGCATAAACATTTTAAATAATACATTTTTTATCTAACATTCCGTCATTGAGGTTTGTTGGGATACTGAATAAATAATTAATGGTATAAAAAATACACGTTTACAGTAAAAAAACATATGTTAGGTTGACACGAAAAGGAGAGCTCAAATAATGTATTTTAAAGGGCACATCATCAGTTAAATAATAATGAGCACTACAGTTTTGCATAAACGGATAAACGTTGTTGTTGTAGGCTAGAATATGTTCTATGGTGTTCGTGTTTGATAGAAGTGATATATTGGTAGGTCCTCTTTGGTAATAAGATATTAATAAGTAAACGCTAAGTGCAGTTATTTTGTTTGTTCTCTTGTAATGGAAATAAAAAGAGTTTTGTTCTGAATTCTTGTAGCACTTTCCGTAAATTGTTTGTTATTTTTTGAGTAGCGCGTGGTTCTTAGCTCGTGACAGCATTTTCTGGCTGTTAATATCGTAGCCTCAATTGGCGAGTTAGTCGCACGGAAATTTTTTTCCAAACACTAACCTGTGTCAAAATGCGTGACTTGATCGTTTTGCTTTTCGTTATATTGGCTTGAATATTAAAACATATTCAATGTTTATTACTTTTTTAATATAGAATCGTTTTTGTAGGAACAAAATGGCGCAGACCACGTACTTTGTCCAAGCTTAATGTTGCCGTGCTACTAGCTGCATATTTTTGAATGAATAGCTGGGTATGTGCCAATGTTATTGACTTCCTCTTTTAATTTCTTCTAGTTCTTTGCTGTTTACTATAATTTTTCCATGGACATGGACTTTGAAATATTTTACAAGTAGTATTTTCCAGAAATCTCTTGTTCGGCCTACTATTATATTTAAACTTTGAACTGGTATATCATTAAAGTCTAGTAATTCTTTATTTGGTTTTTATTTTAAACTTCATTGATATTGAAATTTAAAATTGAAATCTAATTTTATTGATTGCCAGGTTTTAACCTCATATAAAAAACAGGTTTGCCTTTAATTTGAAATAATCACAGTATCATGCTTTTTTGATATTGACATTCTTCCTTCACTAAATGCATTGTTGTGTTTGTGTTATTATATTTATATCTTTTTTTTGTAGATCCTTTTGTATCAATTACACTTTCCATATAACAAAATGCTTAGAGTCTACTATATTTATTAATATATTATACATCATTTAATAATCATTACCGTTTGGACTTAATAAGAAATGTACTTAAATTTTAAAAAGTGGGTTATAGATGGTGTTAGCACTACAACTAATCATTCAAAATCCTTACTAACCTTGATGCCAATATATTGTGTATTAAACTTTAATTTTATACTTCTTCTGTTATACAAATGTTGTCTCAGAAAGTTGTACCTCTGTGGTTATGTGTTATTAATGCAGCTCATCATATAGCTATAGAAAAATTACTTTTGTTAAAAAAGTTCCCAATGCAGACGGATTTTTAACGGATATGTTGTTTTAAAGAATGGTTATATTGGCCATGCTCAACAGTTTTGTCAGTTGCTGAAAGCTGTGAGCAGTACAAGCATATATAATATAATTTAAATTTAACTATCTAGAAAAAATCGTCTCTTCCCTCCTTTTATTTATTTTTGTCGATGAATGAGTAAAGTTTTGTAACCAATTTTCTATTAAATAATTTGTAAATTGTTAACAAATAAGTTTGCAATTAAAATTTTTAATATTTTCCTTTTTCTATTCAGTAACTAGTTTCTGAAACTTTTTAAAATTATTAAGTTAGCTAAATAAAGAAAATATTACCAATATTAATAAAAAAGGGCGCTTATTTCATAACCCTGGAATGAAAACAGGACAGTTTTACGGTTTTTTTTTAGTATAATTACTGGATTTATATTTATAAAGATACCTTTTTGCTCATGTTCTTGTAATGTTTTCATTATGAAAGTGTAGAAGACTATTATTCGGTCTGTTAAATCTTTTATATGTTTTTTACGTGAAATGAGAAAATTAAGTATTTGTGTATGTTAATTCACCTTACAATCTGTATAACAAAAGAATAACCATTTAAAATGTCTAACGACTAAACGATAATCATATCATTTATGCCTAATCCACAATAGCACTGAAACAAAGCAGCGAGTAATAAAAAACTAAACAGTTTGGGAAATAAAATTAAAAACAAAAGAAGAGTCAAAAAGGAATGTTGATTAGTACAGCGGCTTCCACAATTTAAGTGTATAGTATTGCAAGAAACAATTTAAATATTCACGTATTTGTAAAAATATTCATTTTGTTACCTACAATAACCTAATTAGCTAACTTTTAAATTTTGTTAGTGGTAACTAACTATTTAGTTATAATTAGTGTTTGAGAATATTTAATCCTTTAAACCTCAGTATATTTCTATCGCAAATATTGTATGAATACCATAGTTGTATAAAATAGTTGTTTATGATACAAGTGCTAAAAGTGGTATTTTGTTTTGTGAAAGTTTGGGGCAAGACGCCGAAGGCGGAGTGTTTGAACTAAAAAATAATTAACAGTTACCATTTTTGAACACACTGTAAAAAAATTAATACGATTGTTACAGTAATTAATAATAATTAAAAAAAAAAATAAATAAAAAAATACATTTTTTACATACAACAAAATGATCTTTACACACACATATTTAGTACTTTTAAGGCCAATTAAATTACACTTCATTACCTTGCACCACTTTTTCCTTGTTGTTAAATTGTTTGGTACACGAAAAAAACATTTCCTGGGAGTTTCAATTACTGTGTATTGACACATAGAAACAATACAATATTTGTAAGCTTTTTTGGTACTTCAGCTATCGGTTAATAAATAAAATACGAAAAAAAAACGCCGCAAGCAACAACTCAATAATAACCTTATACATACTGTTTTGTCTGGGTCTAATGACGTCACACGATGAAGCGCCGTGTGTAACAAAATTATTCTTACAAGCACAAATTCAAAGGTCTATAACTTTTTTATTTCTAAAGATATTTTATTGAATCTTTCACTTGTTTGTTTCATTTTACACAAATTTTTATAATTTGTCCATAAAAAAATTTGGAAACTTCATTTTTAATGGAAATAGATATATAAAAGTACCGTATGGTCCTAAATATCCATGGTTGAAAAAAATGAACTTTGTGCATACTTATTAGAAGTACTGAGTACCACAGATCTGAACCCACTTAACGAGTAATATTTTATTAGTTGTCAAACATTAAATATCCCATATTGTCCTCCTCTCCCCTACATCATACATTTTTAGTGTTACAATTTTTATCCTCTATTTTTCTGTAAAAAAATGAATAATTTTCATTTGTTTCGTAAACTTAAGCACTATTTCACTATTTCTTCTAAAATTCTTAAATCGTTAGATATGTCTATATAGTATATTTTGTTAAAAACCTGAAATTAATATAAACCTAATGAATCTGCATTTTCTTTGTGTTGCTGAGGCAAATCTTTAATATAGAAGATGATAATGAGAAGATTGTTGACTTATATAATTAATATAAAATTACAATCGATTATTAGACATACGTATTTGATTATAGATCCAAGTTAAATTTTATTTTAAAAGAAGAAAATTAGTTATATATTTTATTTAAAATAATGAGTATTTTGACTGAATTAATTATTAAAGGAACATAACAAAAATATTAAAGCCAGCTGTTATCAGCTCTACTTAAGAATTCTAGTTTTATTTATCTCTAAGATCAGTAGTACAGTGCAACTATATAGAACCACCAGAAACAATTTACAGGGCGTGTGGCGTATGTCCATTTAATAAGCTCATTCCTCTCTCTTTTATTTTGCCTTTGAATTTCCCTTAAAAATCCGTATATTTATCTCCAATAAATTTCATCTTCCATTATCTATTTGACGGTCAGGTTTGTATCCCACCTACGACAATTGTATGAGTAACCAATTTGATGCGTTAAACGCACCGGAGGTTAATTCTGGTCTACGACTGCAAAGGGAACGGAAAGGAAGACCTACTAGCTCGAAAAGGCGCAGCGAAGCCTTCTAATGGACCAGAACTGTTGTGTGGCTTAATATTAAGTTGCACATGACTAACTGGTAGACACAGTACGAGAAAGCTAGGGCACAAAAGACTCATATGCATGTGCTGTAATTGACATCTGTGCAGATCTTGTCAGGAAGAAGAAGAAACCCCTTAACAAATTATTTGCGAATGTGAAAGTCTTTCAAGACAGAAATAGGTGAAGAAAAACCTACGGCTACGGCTAGAAAGGGAGTCACTATACAGTTTAACGAGTCTAATAGAAGATCCCAGATCCAGTACTACTAAAATAGATCTGAAGAAAGTCGAGGTGGAAAAAGGCGTATAGCTACACGGTCCTTACATTAACTAGTGTAGTCTAATATAAAATAAACTTATTTTATTATTTTACATATTTCCACACCGTTTACAAATTTTCTTCAGTAGTAGGTACATATTAAGTTCTAGCCCCTAGTCGAACTGCAGATTTGTGAGTCTGAATGGGGTAAAGCAGTAAATATAAAGGGATTTGCTGGAAAAGCATGTTACAAACTATCGGCTAATAATCCTTCCATTAGGCAATTGTTTGTAGGCAATTATCACTCTTTTTATTTTCGACCGTTTGGGCTAGGACTCGCATGTTCTTTTGTTTTCGGCCATGAAATTACGATCGATATGCATGTGTACCGCTTGGTTTATAGCTAATATAATTCTCTCTATAGAGTAATTTAGGTTTATTCATTTATTTGCTTGTTTGTTATAGTTTGTTCGCAAACAGGGATTATTCTAGACAGACAACGGATTAATTACAATAGCTAGCCGACGTTCTGTTCATCATAAATTCACTTACTACGTATTATTTAACAGAAATCAGTTAAGGAATAAAGGTTGTGTCATGATATTTTATTATAATTAACTCTACATATTTTCGGGACCTCTCCTAGGCATAAAGCATAAGTTTTTATAAATAAATGTGTGTATATTAAGAGAAATAACAAATAATGTTACTATTGAAAGTTTAGTGTGACTATAATTTGGAAAGGCGCTATTGGCTTTAGGCCTAATTTTCTAGGACAATGTTAATTAAAAAACAAAAATATAATTTTATACTTCTAGATACTACTCTTAACTTAAGCAAAAGAATAGGGAAATTCAAACAGATTTATGATTAAAACAGCAATTTAATATTTCTATAGAAAATACGACGTTAAAAATGACTTATTTAAAAACAAACCTTTTCACAAGTTATTTATACCCTTTAATAAAAAGCTTAACTTAATTTAATAGTATTCAGGTCACACAAACTTGTACATAATTTTAGCAATCACAAAATAAGGAACAGGCGAGTTTAGTTATTTCATTTCCTTCTACGCTTGTCTATTTTTGCAGTCTTCTTTATAAAACAGTCGTTTCTACTAATATACGTTACAAATTCTATGCACATTCTCAGTTTCCCACTACTTGCATATACACGAAACTTAAGTTGGGATGAAACTATTTGAATTTAACGAGCAGAACTCAAGTTTTGTTGGAATTACATAAATTTATTTCAGGCCTTCTAACTGGATACGAAGGTGTTCTTTAGTTGGAATTATAATTGCCAATGAAATAAAGTCGGTGACTAGAAATGTGTACAAATATTGATAATAAATTGCGTATTAAACTTAGCTGCTTTTTCTATAATCCGGCTAAGATTTTTTTAATGTACTAAATTATTATTTGTATAAAAATATAGTTATCTTGTATTATTCTAATAAATTTGATTTTAACATACGGTTTAAATAGTGGGTTTCTTACAATATAATATTTTTAAGAATTAATGATATTCTTTTGGATAGAGTGTGTAAACATACAGGCTGTTCCATATCGACCTTCACCTAGAAGTTTATGGGGAACGGATAATAACTAACTTCCCAAGCAACCAAAAGACGTCCATACGACGTCATAATTTAGACGTAATGACGTCATTTTTTGACGTCCCTATGACGTACTCACGACGTGAAAAAGTCACATGATTTTGACGTCATTTGGTGACGTCCCCACGACGTCATAATTTAGACGTAATGACGACATTTGGTGACGTCTGCTCGACGTCATATTAAGACATTATATACACAGTTCTAAATTATTTATAGGATTTTAAAAATGTATAGGAGAAGTTATTAATAATAATAAATTAGTAGAGAAAACATTTTTATTCTCAACTCATAAAAATAAAACAATCATACATTATAAATCAAATAAAAATACATAACACATAAAATACATATTACAGTATCAAATATAAAAATATTTCATTAAATGTAGATATTACAAAAAAAATACACATTAATTATTTTCCGATAACAACACGCTTAGTTCATCGATGAATAAAAGCACATGCCTCAACTTGTACATCTAAACAAAAAGGTAGCCATCTTTTAAAGGTGATTATAATTTTTCATTTCTGTCTATTTTATTGAGGATGAGCATAGTAGAATGTTTGATATTGTATTTCTTAATATAAATCTTAGAAAACTTACTTTTCTTTCTAATTCCTGGGATAACTCTCCTAGCCACAACACAACTTGCACAATTCACGTTAACTTCACAACATATATAACAACTATTTTCATCAAGTCGTTGTTTCACGTGTGCTGTTGTTTCACTTGTCAAAAATAACGGAAACGGAAAACACTCCAATGACGAGGAATGTATACAATGAAGCGGGAGATTTAAACAAATCTGTCACTCCGAATTCCAAAGGAAAATATACGTATAGAGGATTAATCACGAATGTGGATACTATCTAATAAAATAAATTATGTAAGATACAAATCAATCAAAGTGTAGTAGGAACATATTTAAATCAATTATATACCGGGGTAGGGGAAAAATTGTGTGTTGAAATCTGCATCCGTAAGAGAACGTGTGTGTTACGATATGCATTTCTATCGCTGGTATACTGTGAACACACGGTGTTGGAAGGCCGAATCAAATCTTTGGCTAACATTTTTTGGGAAGATAACTTTTTATTAAAGTCACGAAACAGACGTTATACCGACGTCGTTCATAAGACGTCGTTACATCGACGTCGTACCAACGTCTATACACTGACCTATGACGTCTGTGACCAAATATCACCAAATAAGGACGTCGCCACGACGTGATGTTTAGTCAGCTGGTTACCTGGGTTGTTATTTTTCTATATCGAATAGGGTGCTTTGGACCTGTCTCGTTATAATATTTGTATTTAGTTGTGTATGGTATTTATTGTAACAAATTTATTACAAGTTGAAATGATAATATTTTATTTTATATTGTGTAATAAAGTAAAAAAAAACTAAAATCAACAATATTAAGGAAAGGAAATTCAAATTGCAATTTTGGTACCCAAAAAACCTAATTTCCACCATATCATACAAACGCAAAAATTTACATAGGAAAGTAAATACAAACTTATCTTTTTTTCTATGAGGAATCAAAAAAAATACAAAAAATGGAGGTTATTGCAATTAAAAATAAAGAAAATATCATGGTTTTCTCAAGTTAAAATTTAACTCAACGTTGTGACCACCATAAATAATTAATTTTTTATTCAAACACTACAAACCTATAATTTAGGCCCTTAGGAAAAACATTGTAATAATTTTTAAAGTTGATCAATTAATTAATTGAAATAATTATCATTTAAACATTCTTCTTTTTTACTTAAATATCTGTAAAACCGCAAATTTTATGTACCTGGTACTAAGGCCTGTAAATTTAATTGTCTAAGCAATAAGTATTTCATTTGAAATTGTGAAGTTGGTGTCAATTTCCGGTATAACCGGGAGTACTGTGAATTTGAAAATATTTTAGCTGAATCAAAAGTATAAAAAACTTCTGTATACCAAATTCTGGAAGAAGACACAGGTGACTTTTAAATCCAAGACAGGAAGAAGTCCTATGGATCAAGAGTGCTCCTGGATCTAAAACTAACTTGAAAAAATCTTATCCAAAGACTTAGTGCCGAGTTGGGCTTATCGCAGGATATTTGGGAAGATCTGGCACTTGAACCAGAAAATGTTCTTCTGCTCATACCAAACGATTATCAAACCCATGGTCACCTATTCTTCACTTATGTGATGGTCAAAAATTCAACAATCAACGACAACTGATATGTTGCAGAAATGCTGGCTTGTCTAGGAATAATAGGAGCAATGGAAACTTGTCTTATGATAGCAACAGACACAAAATCTAAAACCTGGCGATTTTATTTGGTCTAAGATCTAAGGATCCTGGAAAAATGGTGCACAGATTGGTCCAAGATAGATAAAAGATTGGAGGGGGATTGATATCAGAAAATATTCACGCTATGAACGTTCTTGTCTAGGAATGTCTCAATAGGTGCACTCAAAGGATAAACATCTATATTCTTGCACACAGAATGGAAATGTAGACAATTCCTTAACAAACTGGTAAGAAACAACAGGATCACCTTGATATGGGTGATGTGGATCACGGAGCGATAATAGGTAATGATAGACTCGCGAAAGATATGGAAAATATGCTCCATTAATTCTATTTCTTTACCCTTCTTTAAAGAAGAAAAACATTTTTGAGTTTTTATTAGCATACATACCATTTCTTGTAATTATCTAAAATATTTTGACCGCATAATCTCGTGAAAAGAATTTCATGATGCATTATGCCATTAAAATTAAAGAAGACAGCGCGCATAGCCTTCACGTTTCCCCGCACTTTCGATCCTTTTTCAGTCTTGGTGATCCAGAATGCCTCCACTGGGAAGATTGAGCCTTAGTTTTAACGTCATATTCATAAACTCATGTCTATATTATGACACGTTTCAGTTATTCTGCATCGTGGCTGCCTTCATTGAGTCACGTTGCCACGCGTTTCATACCCAAACCAATCAAAAACATTTCTTGGCATGAGCAAATCGATATTCCAACATCATCACATTAGCCATTTCTCTGATTGTGATTTGGCTATCGTTTACAAGGACTTCAATCACGTTTCCTCGGTTGTTGATATGCTGGATCGTCCGTAACCATATAATATTGATGGTTAGTTACCTACATCAAGAAAAATTTGATCTTAGAGCTAATCAGTATTTATATCACTAGTGGCAGATATTTGATAAAATTACAAAACAAGATTTAAATGTACGAAAATAGCATCATACATTTACAAAACAAATTGCACTTAACTAAATTAAATCTAAGTGACCAAAATAAAAAAAATATTTATTTTATTAAATGTAAGCCATAAATAATCAAATGTTATTTACTTTAACTAAGTAGTAAGCCTATTTTTCTCTATTTCTTAAATTTGATTAAAACAAAAAACTTTAAAACCTCTCTTAGTATCTTTTCCAAACTTTTTTTAAGAATAAATTAACAAAAATGCACTCACTGTCTTAGTATATCCCTTTATTTAAATATTCCAAAGTAATAAAGAACTCAAATTAAGCAATAAATATTTTCGCTGTCGAAGCTGGGGGCGATAAATCTGACGTTAACTAAATTAGGTTGCTGATGAAGCTTGCGATATTTAGATACCCAGGATAATGTTTTAATCGATTTTCTAGTAGATTTAATTTATGTTTGTTAACTGTGCTAAAGCATTGAAGTTTAAAACCTACATAGTAAGTAAATTAAGGTTTATATGTACTTTCAAAACAGTTTATGATTGTGAAAAACAAAGATATTACCTTCCGTATTCGCAACAGTAAATGAAAGTATATATATATTTTATTTAACCGAGAGTCAAAATTATGCAATACACAAATGCAAAGCAGAAAAATTATAGCTAATAGGCTGACAATAATATGATTTACACAGACGTAATTATTTTAAATTAGAGTGGAAGCAGATTTTATATTGCGAAGAATTGAAACTTTACAAACAATACATTCTGATTTCCAAATAAATCGAATACTTAGAGTTAATTTATTTCAATGAAACTTATGCAGAATGTGTATTAAATTGATATTAAAAGATGAGTACATCTTCATCCTAGAAGACTTAGTGTTGAGCTGCAAAGCATTATTGAAATTAAATTATTTTAGGCATCTTGAGAAATGTAATTTCAGGCTTTTTGAGTGAATTGACTAAGCTCTGACGTCATGGCAGAAGGTTCTTCCCCTAAATCTTTCCAAACAAACGTGTAAACCGTAATATGAGATTTATAATTTGTAGTTTGCGTTAATATAGAGTGTTCGTTATTAGAAATAAATAAAAAGTGATCAGTTAAAGACTTTTTTATAAGAAAATCTGCAAGATAAGGCTCGCAAACGGAAAATTAAAAATCTCTTGTTTGGAAAGTTTTTTATGACCACGCCTCTAGTGACGTCAGACTTAGGCAGTCCAATGAGCTGGAAGTTAGCGTCAAATCATGCAGTCGTGTGTCGATTCGATTGATGATAAGACTGGAGAGAAAGATGCCCGTGAAAGTAGGGTTATGTTATTTTCTTGTAAGAATACCGTATTAAGTCTTGCTGTATAAGGAACTACTTTGTCTTGTTGGAAATACGTTGATTTAATCTTCGTAGGAATGGTAGTGTAATAAACTGCAATATAAACCGAATGACATTTTTTTAATTTAAATTTCTTTCAATGAATACTGAAGAGAATTTGCTACCATTTGGTAAAGTACTCCTCGTCCTCACACATTGCTTAAAAGATGTATAGCTTATTATATGATTCTATCAATTGCAGTAATTTGCCGCGCCTGTCCCGTATTTCTATCCGTTATCGTATGTTTCGTTGCCAGGATAATTTTCTTCTACTCATTCCTTTGTTCTCCTATTTTACCCTGGGGAATAAAAAGTTGGAAATGATAAAGGTTCTCCACGTAGTATGTGTTTAAGGTAACTAGTTTTTGTTCTTTTGATGTTTTCCTCTTCTCAGTATGACCTTGTTCGTCACATGATAAACCCACGATACCCTCAGCATTAGTCGCAAGTTCCACATCTCTTCTTCTTTTCACGCCTTCTACTGCCGAAGGCTAGCCATCCAAATGGCAGTTGTAGCTCTGGAAACTGCAGCACGAAGGATATCTGCAGACAAGCGGTCAAACTATCTCCTTAAATCCTTCAGCCATGAATTCGGCGTCTTCCTACTGTTTTTTTCCCTGTAATTAGCCCTTTATTATAAGGCGTAGTATTTCATATTTATCACCTCTCATCACATGATCCAGGTAGTGCATTTTTCTTTCCTTGATGGTGGTGAATAGTTCTTTTTGTTTGTGCATGTGCTGAAGTACTTAATAGTTGTGATCCTTTGTACCCATGAAATTCGTCCATACACATGTATTCTCTTTTCAGTCTGTGAATTTAGTGTCCAGCTTTTACATCCATAGAGTAGGACAGAGAAGACGTAGCATCTGATCATTCGAGTTCTGAGTTCCAAACTAAGGTCTAGTCTTTTAAAAAACGATCATAATGAAGATTTTTCTAGCTTGCTCAATCCTTGAAAGTATTTCCCCTTTTGAGTCGCACTGGTTATTAATGTTAGCTCCCACGTATATTATATTTAGACTACTTGCTTGACTGTGTCCCTTGACACGCAGGTGTTCGTTTATTGGAGTCTTAGAAAAGCGCTATAGTTTGGTCTTGGAGACATTAAGATGCAATCTAAACATCTCGCTATATTGAACTACGGAATCTATGATGTTTTGTAGATCTTGTATAACCATATCATCTGCGTACCTGATATTATTTATTGGGGTTCCATTGATGTTGATTCCGCCCTGGACTCTATCCAGAGCTTCTCTAAATATAATTTCCGAGTACAGATTAAATAGGAGTAGAGACAAAACGCAACCCTGTTGAACACCCTGACTAATCTGCATCCTTTGATGTTAATTGCTTCATTTCCGCTAAGTCCATTTGACTCTAATAAAGTTCTAATATGAAACGTAAGTCTTGTTCGTCAATTCCGGTTTTTCTTAGAATTTCAATCATCTTCTGACGATTAACACAGTCAAACGCCTTTCGATAGTCTATGAATCAAACAAATGCATTCAAATTCATGTCTCTACACCTTTGTGTCAATACATTTAGGGAAAACAATGCTTCACACCTCGAAGGCCTCAAATGTATTGATAATTGCTGTTTTAAACTTCAATACCTTGACTTCGGACAAGATGACGGACCAGACTATCTTATCTGTCAAAAATTACTCGATTCTACATTTTATTTCCTGATCTGGGTCCCATTTTTGGTTGATCATGTATCCTAAGAATTTATATTGAATTTGTTCAATGCTCTCTACATTTATGGACATTCTCACTAATGGCCATACATTTGGTTTTATGGATGTTAAACTTAATCTTTGAATTTCTTCATTGAATGGTTTTTAATGAACAGCTTTTACTTAGTTTTATATTAAACATGAATAATTCAAATTAATAATCCATTAATAATATGAAATTTCCATTCAAAAACTAATTGAAAATTAGAATGAGAAGAAAATAATCAGCTTTAACTCAATTCTTTTTGAGTAGCATTACCTATTTCTATTAACCAAATTACGTACTTACTCCGTTTCAAAAAAAAAACAATGATTATGTAAAGAAAAAAATTAGGGATATTTTATTCTGATACCATTTTAAATTATAATGAAGCAAATTAGATTTCGCTTCAGTTGAAGATTGCAGGAAAACAATTTATTTGAGTGTAACTAACAATATTCCTTTGTTGATTTGGAACAGATTTCCAAAAGAATTATTATTAGCATTTGTATTCAACAAAGGAGGAGCCGACACAGTTGCACCTCCTAATTGCCTCATAAGAATGCTGTAGTTGTCGCGAATCCTAGGGCTCTGGAAACAGCCAATTCTATCTTCACGAGCGGAGGCGGTTGTGAAAAGCTCATTGTAACGGTGAAAGAGTTTAACAAGGTCTATTAACCGACCTACTACGGATCTCTTCATGCTTATTTATGTTTAATGTAAACATTTATAAACAATTAACTTTATTGAAATGTAGGAATACAGTGTGGCGACAAGTTTATATTTTCGTTGGGGTTGTTGTATTTTATGAATGTTATTCAAATTAAAGATATTTTGTCTTAACATATAAATGTGTATACATTTTTAGTTTGTTGTTGATTATTGATGCTTATAAGAACGAACAAATTTAAAGAAAAATTGAATTTTTTATTGATATATAGAGAGATATTTTAAATGCAGTATTGCTTTTTTTAAGAGACGAAATGCCGTTACGCCCATTATGTAACCCGTACTACTCGTACTATTGTCAATGAAAGTAGCCTGACAAATTTAAACTAGAATGGAATAAACCTAAAAGATTGTGGGCAGATTCAGCTGCGTATCGAGAGGGGTTATTAAGTTTATCGGAGCATCTACGATATCTTTCTACACTGTAAAAAATTAGTTCAAATACAGTATCCGCCAAAATAAACAGTACCGAAAATAAAAATAAAAATTAATTTTTAATTTCTGTAATGTAGGTAAGTGTTCAAAATTTTCACCATTTCGACGCAAACAAGCTTCATATCGATTTTGTAAGTCAATAAACATATTTATAAAAAGTGGTTGATGGAACTGCCGAAAAATATTTTGTATTCTTTCTCTTAGTTCGGCAATATTCGCCGGCGGATTTTCCGAATGAAATATTTTTTCCTTCATTATGCCCCAAATGTATGCGTCAGGTGGCGTCAGATCAGGTTAATGAGAAGGATATTCGAAGTCTGTTCCACGAGAAATTATTCTATTATCTAAATGTTGACGGAGTAAGTCTAAGGTGCGCACAGCTGTATGGCTCGTTGCACCATCTTGTTGGAACCATTGTGTGCGAAACTGTAGATTTCGTGCAGGGCAAAAGTTATTTAGATCTCTTACAAAAGGTATAATAATTTTCTCTCTACAACGTTCTTGGTTGTTAGTAAGTGGATTCTGATTATCATCTTCAACGAAATAAGGACCAATCATCCCATTACCAGATACCGCGCACCAAACGGTAACTCGAAGACTGTGGAGTGGTTTCTCTACAATGACATCAAGACGTTCAAATCCAAGGAATCTGGTTGTTTGTCGATTAATATAGCCGCTAAGATGAACGTGACTCTCGTCTGAAAACCATATGTTTTTCAAAAACTCGGGACCACAGTAAATTTCTCTTGCACGTTTGTCCGTAGCATTTAGTCGTTGTCCAATTTGAATACGGTATGGATAACCACCAATTGATTTGAACATGCGACGTAAAGACGTTTCACTAATGTCAAGTTTACATGCAGTTCTTACAAGACTTCTTTGAGGTGATTGCACAACTTGTTTAAAAAGAAGTCCTTCATTTTCGTTAGTGCATACTGTTTTTCGACGACCTGAAGAACCTTTACGTTGACACAATACACTACCAGTGCGACGAAATTTTTCAACAACAGCTAACATCACACTTTTACTAGGAGCTGCTTTATTAAATTTTTGTTGATATTTTATTGACACCCGTTCTAAGCTTGGACCATAATTACGATCTTTTCCGTATGAACGAAAATAATGCTCTACCAAAAACACTTTTTCTTCCGTTGTTAGAACCATTTTTAAATAAAATTTAACTGCAGCGTACTATTAATATATCAACTAATGACAATTAAGTCAAATATAACAAATCCATATTACATAAACAACTCCACAGCACTCTCTGTTTCGGTACTGTTTATTTTGGCGGATACCGTATTTTATCATTAAGGATTCTAATATACATAGATAATCAAACGAGTTTACATCTTAGGATTACTGGTCAAAGATTTTGACCATACAAATTTACTAATGGGGTTAAAGACCAATCGCTTTAAACGGCTGAATTTACAATCTCCCTAGCCAAATACTTAGTTAAAGTCTTAAACTTTTACTTGTTTTAAAATTAGATAACTAACTTAAAAATAGATATATAAATTACAAAATAATAAACATATTTTACAGTGTACAAAATAGGCGTATATTGATAATCGTGATTGCGTTATCAAAGCGAGACAGATGTAGAATCTGATGTGAGCGGTAACATGGAATTCATAGTTTCAACGAAAGCTGGCCCTAGCCATGTCAGGCTACTTTCGTTGACGATAGTACATGAATATTTTGGACTCCCTTTTATAGTATATCCACTAAAACGTATCTCCTTCGTCACGTAACAGGCACTTGGGAACTAACAAAAATTGATTTTACATCAGATACCTTTTGCTGTCTCAAATTATCCTTCTCTATTTAAACTCGTCTCCTTGACTTTTCCCCAAAGCAAGCGCTTTCTTATCATAATCTCTGTAATACTTGAGTATGGAGTAATGTAATAGTGAGTATGAACATCGTTACAATATTGTTTTTGGCTAAAACTTTACGAACAGGTAGTGAAGTGTGATCATATGAATTATTGTTTAGCAAAAGACTTAAAGCCGGGTTGTTTTTTGGATTGCTTTAAGTAAACGGTGTTGTTATGATTTTTTAATAAATTTTACATTATTATAAGTTTAATTTTACAAAATTGCTTACGAAATGTTTTAATTAAACATGAAAGTCATGCATAGCCAAATTATTGACAAATTTAACCATATTTGAAAAGAGTGAACATTTCAGAGAAAATTAATTACAACCGCATAAAATGATCACTGACTGACAAACCGAATTGCTATCAAACCAATAATGTTTGTCGCTTATACATTTCGTTCTTTAGTTAATTACATCTACAGCAATGTTATTTCAAGCTCTTATCCCTCTGTACGTTGAAACTGTTACCAAATTTTTTCATAACAAATTGCCGCTTGTACCCTTATGAATACGCAGAGGTCTTTAAATTTGCTTTTATTCTTGCTTGTGATTTTTAGCTTTGTTTCAAAAGCCTTTCTGTGTGTTTATTTGAATTGTACAAGTACGGGTTTGATGAATTATCCGGAAATCCGAATTTCAGAACTCTTTTTATTTTAAGGTTATCACACAGTAATCTTCTTTTTAAAATGAAAGAATAATGCTTCGTAATGCAAATTTCGGAAAAATAAAATATAATTTACGAAGGTAGAATAATACACACTTGTTTTTGACATAACAAATATTCTTGGCCGTAAGTAATAAAATGTATACTTTTTGTAGTGATTTGAGGAGGAAATTGTAATTATGCGCCAAGGTAGAAAAGTGAGTTATTATTGTCGAGGTATTTAATATCCGAGACAATAATACACTTTTCTAACGTGGTTCATATTTTTTTTGGGAGCTGAGATGTAAAAACTCATGTTCGAACGGGTCCTCCTTAGGACCCGAACAGTGTTGGACTCATCACCGCTAGGATGACGCCTACCATCCAAAACCACCTTAAAAACTCGCCGTTGTCCCCGTTTCGGAATCACTACCCTAGCATACCTCAAGACGATACTCTCCACTGCCTTACTCACCTCCATCCATTCCCCTTCCCCTCTCATCATTATCTCCACCATATTTTCCCAATACACGAGTCTTTCCTCCAAGTTCTTCAGCACTTCTTCATTCCTCCAGCATCTAAACGCGTGTTCTACATCATCCTCCACTTCGCACCTTTCACACACTCCAGTCTCTCTTTTCCCAATCTTGTGAAGATATCCTGCTCTTGACCCCTCTCAAGAAGTAGTTCACTTCGCCCTCCCTAGCATTTTTCACCAAGCTCATCACTCTGCCCAGTGCAGATATACAAGACTTCCCCTTCATCTTCAACTCTTCCCTTGTATGCCATACATTCTTAAATCTTCCTTTACCTACTCTATCCCCTTTTTAGGTCTTTTTCCTCCTCCCGCTCTGAGTATAACTTTTTTGGTATTCGGGAGACGTGTCCAAGCCACCTTACTCATTATGATTTTACTATCTGAGTAATTGGTGGCTGAACATAAATGGTCGTTAATTGATTCTTCATCCTCCTTCTCCAAGTTCCTTAGTTGGTTTGTATTTCTCCAAAAATTCTTTCTCTCCCATATTTCAAGTTTGCTTGCTGTCTTTTCTGTCATTACCCATAGTTCGGAACAATATACAACTGCTGGCTGTAGAACTGTTTTATAAACTCTGAGTTTTGCTGCTTTTGAAGTTCCAAATTTACCTTAAAAGCTTCTGCTGCTCTGCTTCCCTTTACAATTATTTTTTTGATTTCTTAGATTTCTTCATTTTAACTTGTCAGTGTTACCCCTAAATATTCAAATTGTCCTACTTTCACAAAACAGTATCTTTTCCAGTGCTTGACAAGATGTTTGTCGATATATATGTATTTTGAATTTCATTTTTGGATCTGGTTATTAAAACTATGTCATCTACATAGACACAACATTGGTGTTTCTGTTGATAAATATTCCCTGTCGTGTTGATACAACTTTTCCTCATAATGACTTATAATAATATTTTGAACAATGTTGTTGAAAGAGGAACACCTTGTCTCAACCCTCTATCCACTATAAATGCATCCGATTTGATACCGTCAACAACTACTTTGCGATATTTTCCAAGGTCATTCTATTTAACTTTAGTATTTTACTTGGCATTCTCAGTTATTTTTTATCTCGTTTTTTATGTATCGGGCAAATTATCACACTGCTCCATTGCCCAGTCATTTTTTCTTGTTTTCATATTTCCTTAATTAATAGACCTTGATCGTCTATTTTAAGAAACTCCGCCAGTATCCCATTCTCTCCAGGGCTTTTGTTGTTTTTAAGTCTCTCAATTTCTTCGTCGATTTCTCTTTTAGTGGGTTCTGAAATAAATTCCTAATTTCCATCCTTTCCTTATTTAGGCTCATCCTTCGACATTTTCAATCCTTTGTGTTTCCAATTAAGCAGTTCATTAAAATAATTCGTCCATATTTGATTTTTTTTGCAATATCTCCAACCAGTTCTACAATATCGCGCTGTAATTATTTTTTTCTGTTTACTCCTTTAAGTTTCTTGGTAAAAGTTTCTAATTAAAAAGAAAACATCTGAGCAACAATGATCGATCGTAACGACAATGTGGCAAGTCAAAAGGGAATCGTACAGCTGACTAGTTAGATAAGAAAGATGCCTCCACAAATCTTTTTGAGACCTCTTATTTTACTTTTACTTAGTTTACTAGGGTCACCTGTGGTTGAACCAGTAAAGGAACACTTTTTTGGCCAAAGGTAGTTGGAGCAAGGACCTTCTTAATTATCTGGATAGCAGAAAAGCCATGAAATACGTAGCTATTACCAGAAAGGACCTGTGTATGACCACTGGCATTCTTACTAGCCAATGTCTTCTACGAAAATATCTGAACAATTTGGGGTTATCTGACACCGCACTATGTAGAAGATGAAAGAGTTGAACACGCCCTTTCTCCGTCTTCGGCAAGAACTGGCTAACACATGCTAGATTTAGGGAGACGTTATCACCTACTCCAAGCAGGTAGGTTGGTTGACAATCTAGAACATAGGCTCAGTCTCAGAAGGCCCAATTTGCTGTGGGACACGCACCCTACAAGAATTACAGATGCAGATGGGAAGCTACTTAAGGTTCTGGAAGAACTTATTTTAACAAGGGCTAATCAATCACGTTGGTGATTTTCAACACAGTTACTGGGTTAATATAAAAAGCTATCAGCACACACCTTAAAAGTTATTGAATGGTTGAGAATTTAATGCTGATATCATACAGGTTCTTTATCATCAAATATTTCTAAGAAGTAAAAAATGAGGAAGTTTTAAATTGCTAATTAATCTAATATTGAAATCCATTAGATTAAATTTGACGTATTGTACACTTTAGTAAACTTTTCCAGCTCCAACGTAATTTCTCAAAAAAAGTTAAATATTCGATCTTAACTGCGACTCGTATTAACTTTTTCAATCACATTCTACTGCTGTCCCTGTTGTAGTTGGCCGCTTAAAGTTAGACATCACATTTTGGCATTTGCATACTACAATAGACGAATATCAGTAAGTTCGTTTAATTTAATTACGTTAGCGATACAATTAATAACGTCCGACAAACTTTTCAAGCAAATAACACACAAGGAAATTCAATTACCGAATCGATTCTAATTCAACACCGCCGTCGTCGAAAACGTTATGGTCACGAGCGTCTTTTAGGGTTACATGAGGAGAATTTAGGTCAATCATCAACCATCTATATCTTTGGTGCTATTGTATATTCCAAAATAGTAGCCGTTGTAATAAGCTCAGGCATTTACTGCGAGATCAATAATTAGTGTAGCATATAATTGGCTACATTAATTAAATTTAAATGTGTTTTTGCAAATTAGATGACAATAATATGATTTATAAAATTGCCTAAATACCTTGAGAATAAGTTTACACCAATAAATAATTGTAACAATGCTCAACGCTATTAAACAACCATGAAACAGAATTTCCATTTATATACTTGGGGAGTAAACATAGAAAGCATAGAAAAGACACTAGTGGCTGAAGAGAAAGTCCTTTGCACTTTTATTGACATAGAGGGTGCTTTTGAACACATCCCGTTTAGGAAAAGGACACTGGAAAAGAGGAACACAGAGGCCTCACTAGTATAATGGATAGAGTCAATATTAGGAAACAGAATTATTACAACTAATGTAGGAGGCCGCAGCAAAAGGGTGTCCTCAAAGAGAAGCGCTATCACCCCTGCTGTGGTCCTTGGTCTTCGACGACCTTCTATCTAAGCTGCACGAATCTGGACAGATGACCTGGTCGTCTCCATACAGGATAAACATGATTAAGAAATTTGAAGCTTAATGCAAATTGCCCTAAACATTATAAAGCATTGGTGCCAGGGGGAAGGAGTAAAGATCAATCCAAACAAAGCTAATTTGATACAGTTCACCAGGAAAAGCAGAAATTCTCTGACCTCTACAACTATGAACAATATCAAACTAACTTGGAACAATCATTTAGGAAAAATCTTATCCAAATCCTCAATGGTGAGCTGGGAATTGCGCAGGACATTTGGGAGTTGTTTTACCTAAACTATTCTGGGAATGTAAACAATTCCCTAAGAAACTGGCAAGAAAAAACAAGGTCACCTTGATGTAGATGCCAGCTTTCAGATGAATAATAGGTAATAAGGAAGCTGATTGCTAAAGAAGGGAGACTACATCTTTCCTTGGTGCGAAGCCCTTTGGTGGTTACAGAAAAAATCACGTCAAAAAGAAACCACCACTGGATGAATACGCCTGGATTGAGGCAAGCTGAAAGGTTTGTAGAAATATTATCTAAAAGAGCAAAGTGCCTCGTCGAAATTATCAAAAAAGACATAATGAATAATTTGAGAAAAAATTTATCAAGCAATGTATCCTGATGTATCCTGATTAAATAATTATTTTGTAAAAATATTTCTTAGGCCTACAGATAAATTTGAGTTAATGCAAACTATAAATAGCATAAAAAAAAGATCGTGTGGTATTGACGGCTTGTCCAGTAAATTTTTTTTAAATATTCCTGAGTGGTAATAAACATGTTAACTTTAATAATAAATGATCCCTTCGAAGAGGGTGTTTCCCAGACTGTGTGAAAACAGTGGTAATTGTTCCACTTTATTAAGGCGGCGATAAAAACTTCTAACTACGGAACCATTTCTTTGTTGCTATCCTTAACGAAAATAATTAAAAGGTTAACAAAAAATCTTTTAATTACTTTCATTATTAATATTAATATTTTGACAAATCAGCAATTTTGTTTCTTCCGGATATCTTTACTAGTGATGCACTGTTTCTGTTTTTGAGGATGTATATGCTTCACTAAACAATAAACTTTTCACCTCTTAATTTTTTTGTGGTTTTTATGACATTTTATGACACCGTGGTCTTTTTTTGGAGTGATTTAGTTCTTACCTAACAAATAGGAGAACTGGTGCGGAAAAATGGTAAAAATTCTGAAAACTTGCTATAGTTGAGTGTTGTACCTCAAGGCTCGGTTTTGGGTCCAATTCTTTTCGCGTAATTTATTAATGATATGTGGGTCCAGGTATATTCGACATTAAAGTCGTTAAACTACAGTAAAGGCCAATACGTTAAGTTTTTGGCCTACGTACTATTTTACTAGCGGCAAACAAGGCCACCTCATTTTCGGCATATCAGTCATCTAGTGAATGGCAGATATTTTTATCTTTACATTTTAGATTTAATAAAATAAAAATATTATTTTATAATGTTTATTAAATTGGTTTTGGTTAAACATCTCAAAAGTTTCACACTTCACTGTTAAGATGGTAGTTTTTAAATAGCAAAGTGTTTTTATGAAAATTGACAAAATCGAGTATCGAGCAGTCATTAAATATTTGCTGTCAATACGACTACGCAAATCAAAGATGAGTGGATTGTATATATGAGGACGACGCATTATTTACCAATTTAACAGAGTGAAATTTTGGGCTGATTTTTGTATCTTTTAATACATTTTTGTTTAATAAAAATTGTTTTTGTATTACTTAATATTTTTGAATCAAATTAATTTTAGGCTAGTAATAGGTTATTTAGTTTTTTTTTTTTAATTTTTCACTATGTACCTTATAAATAACCCAATATGCAGTTTCAAAAAGTTTTTTATTATACATTATAATATTAATATAATATTAATATTATAATATGACTGTTAGTGTCGATGTAAAGCATTCCTGTTTTTATTGTTCTATAAGAAGCTAAATGAATATGTATAAATTTTATTTTTAAAAGCTATGTAGATAAACTTACAGCTTTTTCTTAAAACATTACTTTTATTTCCGACAAATTAATTACCCTTTTAAAAACTGGCTGTATATCAAATTTTATATTACTCATAAATGGCTATAACAAATTAAACTAAAACTTCCTTTAACTTTTTGTGACCTTAAATTATAGCTTGTTGTATCCTTTAGCAGTTACCAGTACGCCCTTGTAATTGTATTCCAGATACAACGCTCACCGTCGATTTAGAGGTTGCTTCCTAGAGAGTTAACCTCTGGCTTTTTGATAATATGCTGATGTGGAGGTCAGTAGGGAAAAGCCGTGAATAGTTTTTTAATCAGTGAATATACTGAATGGTTAATTGGTTTAGTGGCACTACAGCACGTTAATTGAATAGGGATTTGAGTTGTAGGAAATCATATTGTGATTGAGCTGAGGATGAAGGATTTTGTTTCACTTAATTAGCAGTAATAGTTATAAATATTTATTAAGTAATAAAAAATTCTTTTACATAAAAAATACAAATTTAAAAGAAATAGTTTGATATACCAGAAGTACAGCCAGGTGAAAAAGTAATTTATCATTAAAAATACCTTTATTGCTTCTCAGTATTTCCTTATGGTTTATATACTTTGGCAAGTGCTTGAACCATTTGTCATGCCATTCCGGTTTTAGAATGCTGCTTTTTCATCCAATAAAAATCGTTGCCTATCTAGTTTAACAAAAAAGAAGCTACAAATAAGTTGACTGCATGCTGAAAGCCTAATCGTCACAATAGACAAGACATAGATGCCATGGTTTAGGGCTGTTGTATAGTGAGGGTATTCTTCAATCTATTAAAATTATTATCCGACTATCCATAGTCCAAGTCAGACCAAATATTAAACTAAATCATATTGAATAGGTCCTCAATATAGTCCTTAATATGATCGAAAAAGCAGAACCTGTTAGTTCTCCATGGAAAGAATTTTATACATTCAGCTTCTGTCAGGGGAGGTAGAGTATTTTAATGTAATTATGGATTCTAATAAACTTGGAACTAACGGCTTGGCAACAATAAAGAAGAAAATATAGGTTACTTTTTCTTCGGTCAAAAGAGAATATGTTTAAGCAAAAATGTTTCACTAGACCTACATCATAGTTAGAACCATGATAATTTATTCATCATTGGTTTTCTAGATAAAGATGCAGCAAAATACTTCTGTTAGAACAACAAGATAGAGGCTTGCTTGCCTTGGCATAACAGAAGTAATTAATACTACAATGATTGCAGCAATGAAAGTCCTACCAGAAATATTTGATCTTAATGGGAAAGACAAGAAAAGGGTACTATAAAATGCTGGAATAACATAGGTCAAATATAAAATGGTAAGGCACATTATTTATTCAACATAAATTTTGGAGTATGTACTAACCGAAGGCGGTAGGACTTGAATTGGTTTATGCATTATGGAAGGAGGAATGAATGATTTAGTATCCATCTCGGTAAATAAACCTCAGTTTTTTAGGCTAAGAACCTATAGCAATAAACAAATCAACATCTTAACTGACTGTCAACCAGTCCTTCTAGTAATAGCAAGCTTGAAGGTAATCTAACAAAGTAAATCTTTAGTCAGTGCCACTACACTATGTTGCTCACTGATCTCTGGATCTGTAATTCTTGAAAGGCCCACATTTTGCCCATTGTACGACCTTCTTCTGAGATTGAGCTTACCTATTAGCTCGTCAACCAGCTTACTTGTTCAAAGTAGGTGATAACGTCGCCAGTAGGCAGCTCCCTCAAGTTGGCATGTTTTACCCAGTTTTCGCCAAATAAAGAAAATCTTATTAGAGTGAGTGCCGGGCATTTACAATCTGTTCAGATGTTTCCTAGGTGACCATGGCCGGTAAGGTTGCCTATAGGTATATGTAGGTCCTTTCTGGCCATGGCCACGTATTCCTTGGCTGTTTTGCTATCCTGATACTTCAGAAGTTTCTTGGATAGGCTGCATACTTTTTCTTCGTCCCATCCACCCATAAATTTTTCAAGAGAGTGTTCCTTTACTATGGCTGATGCTGGTAAGTTATTGAGAGTGTCAATTTTTTTGATAGACAGCTTTCTTTCTTTCTCATCCGATGTCATATCAATTTTTTAGAAACAATAAAAATCATACAGTTTCTAACAGCCCTAGACATAAAATACATTATTATTTAGTTTATGTCACAAATTGCAGTACTTCTCTTTTCATTCTAGTATTGTGGTTAATTTTGTAACTTCCATTATTGTGTTTTATTCTATTGTGATCTGTAAATCTAGTGATTAAAACGACATGAATTTAATTTTATAAAAAAAGGTTTATACATTAACATAGAATTTGCTGGTAAAATTTACCTAACCTGAGCTAATCGCAATTGAAAATAAGTTCAAAAATTACATATTTGGAACTGCACTATATCCACTCACTGTTTATGAGTGATATGAGTGTTAATTAAATAATTTCTACTGTCAGAATCCATGGAGAAGGTTCCCTGGCCAGTAGATTGTGAGTGTAGTACTCTTTCTATGAGAAATAAACTTTAAGAATTTGACGTTTTGCTTTTACACCTTCTTTCAGGTGCTATTGTTTCACCTGGAACCTCAGGTCACTACTCGAGCGCGTCATTACCCATTATTATTTTACATTGAACACTCTGAACAGACGGAAAAATCTGATTAAATGAAATATTTTTGGTGAATATTACCCCTGTTGTATTTAGGCGTGTAATTGTTTAATGCCAATCAAAGTACAGCACTGATCCTCACTGCGTATGGGGAGTCGCACGTGGGCTTTGGAAATTCAATTCCATTAGAGCTTTAATTACTCGTATAAGATATTTACATTTGGGTTGCTTACTGCTTTTAATGAAATTTGGTTCAAACAATATTTATAATTATTTTATGAAGAATTTGGTCTCTTCTAAAGAACTAACTAGTTTCATACAAATCATCAACTGTTTCTCACAATCAAAATGTACCAGAAACATTTTTTTAAAAGCTCAAGTGTTAATATCAATAGATCGATTTAATTGGATTATATATATTTTTAATTTGTTAAAAGTTCCTTTTTAATCTTAAGGATATTTTATAATAAATCCTTCAATAGACATATTTCTGAATAGATCTGCTAGATAAGTTATTTCTACCTCGCTGATAAAATTTCATTAAATGGATTAAACGATCAATAAAGTATTACCTATATTCTAAATCTAAATCGGTTTTTCGTATTTGGTAGATGATTTCTAGTGATTTAAAAATATTTCTGTTATAAAGGGAGAATTGCTACTTGAATTACTTTTAAAAATATTAATCATCGAGTCTATTTAAAGAAAAAGAATATGGTTAAAATTAAAAATAAATAAACATTTTGAGTAAAAATGAGTAATTTAATCCCAGAACAAGCAGCGCAAATCGTGGCTTTAGTTGAAGATGGACGATCTCAGCAATATTTTGCTGAAGTCATGTGAATCAACCAATCCAGCGTTTCTAGAGTCTTAAGAAGGTTTAGAGAAACTGGAAGTTATAATAGAATATCAGTTCCAGGAAGTCAATACGGTTAGAAACAGATTGAGGAATTTTGGAATCAGACCCAGAATGCCTGTTACTGTTCCATTGTTAACCAGAGCACACCGTGTAGCACGTTTAAGGTTCGCAATATATTAACGATTGGGCTAATATTCTTTTTACGGATGAATCAAGATTTTCACTTTTTGGATCCGATTGACGTATTCTAGTTTATAGACGCGCAGGTGAGTGATTTGCTCAGTGTAACATAAGAGCAACCAGAAATTATGGAGGTGGTTCGATTATGGTATGGGGAGGCATCTATTTTGAAGGTCACACGGAGTTAATTGTGTTTCGTAGGGGATCACTGACAGCTGATCATCGGTATATAAGGGAGGTTCTTGAAGAAAATGTAGTGCCATTTGTTCCAATCATTGGAGAGAACTACCTGGACAGGCGCATAAGAACTCGTAATATCGCTCCAGACAACCTTGATGAGCTGGAAAATGTTTTAATAGAAAAATGAGAAAATTTGGATTACATTAGTGACCTGATAAGAAGCCTTCCACGCAGAATGAGAGATGTTATTAGAGCCAGAGGTTTCAATACCAGATACTAAAATGTTAAATTTATCGTTTACATTTTTTATTTTGTTACTTTGTATTATTTGATTTTTCTAGAATAATTGTTATTTTCATTATTTATGCCCATTATTTTTTTTTAATTTAATTAAATAAACTATCATTTCCCAAAAAATTAAAAAAAAATATTAAAAACTTTATTCATAAATCACTTATACGATACTTATGCAATACTTTTTGTGACAAGTGTAGTATGTAAAATATCCCAATCGAGAAGGTATCCTCTCTATTTGTTAGAATGGGTCAGCAAAAATTAAGAATCAAAGCAAGGTACAAAACTTGCAGAACACCCTCTTCCATTCACTTTATTCTGAATTTGAAAAAACCATAATCAGGATATTGGAAAAGGCATCCTGCAACCAAGCCTCTCTTACATACCTCAGAAACTATGCTGAACTTCAATTGGAACTTACATTTTAGTTCAAAACAGTAGTGAGAACAATTTAATTTTTTATTATTCTTAGTAAGATGGACTTCCAGAGGGTTAGTATAATAAATTTAACCGTTTAAATACTAAAATGATATTTATATGTTAGTTGTTATTATTAAACATTAAAGACTTGAGAATTCTAATCTGCCTAACTGTCCTTCAAACATATTTCCATAAATAATACCATTAATTTAAAAAATCCAATGTTAAAAGTATATTTTGTAATATACAAAATGTAAACACAAAGTTAAACCGTGATTTTACCATCCTGTGAGAACAATATTTGCAGCCAAATACGGAAGTTCTGCTCTCCCTTCTTGATGACTATGATATATTGCCCTCAGGAGACCTAACTAAATTACTGTCATTCTAATAGAAAGCATTGGGGGCGACCTGTTTTTCCGCTGTTTTTGTCAACGCTCTTACGGCTTGTTTGACTATATTCCTAAACAAATACGGGCAAACACGACGTGATTTGAAGATTTAATAACGGGTTGTAACAACAAAAGTACATGGGATTTCATTACTTTTATACCTGACGAATTTTCTTATTAAATTAAGTAAATCGTCCTTTTCTGAATATAGAACGATTTATGAATGTGTACATTGGATAGGGTGAATAATTACTATCCAGTAAGAAGAAACCTTTTCCATACCCTTTCTCGGGACTGATTAAACGATTTGGAAATTAAAAGAAAAATTAAACATTGCTCGGTTGAAATAATTCCATTTGCTTATCATTCAGCCGTTGGAAGAAGCAATAAAATTAGAATATTGGTAACCTATCTAAAGATTATCATCTTCATGTTTTGCGGTTAAAACAATTTCGAAGGAACTAGACCATCAACAGCATTTTTTGCTTATTTCTCTGTGTCTCTCTCTCACCTTCTGAGTTTTATTATTTGCAATAGCCAAATGGAATAAATTCATTATTTCGGTTACTGCACATATTTACAGAAAATCCCAAAACACGTCAAATTTAAATAAATTGACATTCTTTAAAGTGAAAATTTGATCCCTACCTTCAACCCCCCCTGAGTGACAGTTACAACATCCGTTTTTTTTAAATGGGAAGTGTGGGCTTGTGATATATCGTTTGAAAAGTCTCTATCCAAAAATGTTTATAAATTTATTGCAAAAATTAATCTGTTAGATTAACTTTCTCCACGGTTTTCTGTTGGTTACCATTTTTAGATTCTTTTTGGGTTAAATTTCTACTTTGTAGTGCTATTTATACGGCATCATCTTTCTTTACCAAGACTTGTTTTACTTGTCTATCCCTATTCAGTCTATTAAGGTGACCTAACCATCTCAACCTTTTTTCTAGTTTTTTGGCACTTTCTGATTAAATCACTCCTTACTTTGTCTGCGCAGGTACTGCATTTCGGCTGACTGTATCTTTTTTCTCTCTATTTCTTTTAGGGTTCATGATTCATCTCCTTCATCTCCATATAAAAGAGTGGGGGGTATATTGTTTTGCATACTATTATTCTTGTTTTCTTGCTAATTTCATTTTTTTAAATAAATTCCTCATTTAGAGAATGATACAATCTTGAGCTTTTAACAATTCTGTTGCCCAGCTCTTTCTGCCTTTTTCCTTGGACGTCTATTATGACACATCTAAATATTCAAAATCATTTACTCGTTCTAATTTTACCATCCAGTTGAATATGCAACAATTTTTCTTTAATAGATACAGCTAACTCTTTAGTTTTTATTGTGCATGTTTTCATATCTATCGATGTAAGTTCTTGGACCCATATATTTGTTATTTTGTAATGCACGTTCACAAATAGCAATTGCAAAACTGGCATTTGCAAAACTATTGTATTTACATGGTTCTATACTACATTTTTCTATCTTATTCATGCATATAATAAACAATAACGGAAATAAACAATAATGTCTAAAGATTATCTTCATGACTGAAGTGGATTGGTAAGATTTAAAAATGAAATCCACCGGGCAGAAGGAAGAGAGAAGCCCACCGAAATCGTGGATGATTATATACAAATAAGGGGATTCTTGAAGTAAGATTCAATGAACACTTAAGAGCATATTGATAAGTCAGTCAGATAAATCAAATTATGCAAAACACCTACATACACACCAATGATATAAGATAAAAAACATAACTTAGATTTTCTTGAAGATCTTGAAATAAAAAGACATCTAGCAGATCAAAAATTTAAAGTTGTTAATGAATAAATAAATCTTGGAAGTTCTCTACTATTAAACTGTTTGATTGAGTCTTCATTTTATACATAGATAAGACATAAATGTAACACTAATATATTAAGTTATTGTAAAGATCATCATTATATAGTATTTCCTTGGTTTTTCTATATAATTCTACAGCTATACTTATCTTAGAAGGAAATACATTCATGCTTAGGGCTAATAACATCTATACTTTAATATTTTTATGTCTTATTACTTCGATACTTGGTCTAGTATTAACATTACTTAATCAACATCAGGTAGTTACCTTGAAAAAATAAAAAAATGTAACTTAAATATGTCAGTCTGACGATACTGGTTGTAGCGAAACAGCTGTCATTGTAATTTAAAAGTTAATTTTTGAATTAAACGTGCGTTAAGTTCAAAGGAATAGTTGTTTATTATTCTTAATATTATTGTATAGTTACCAGTTTAGTAATTTTCCCCAGAATATTTCTCTGTATCTGCCTGGGTGTATTTAAAGTTACACATACACGAGACAAGATTGTATTTAATCGTCATCCGAATAGAGTATTCAATCTATTTGTTTCCACAGGCCTTGAATAATATCTAAGATGCGACAGAGAACTAATTAAAACTACAATTCAATTCCCTTTGTTTCGTAATTAAAATTAGCACACAAGAAGCTTAACAATTAAAGCCAAAAGTTATGTGTATTTTAAAAATAATAGTATCAACCGATCTAACGAACAAAAAAAGGTTCTACTGTAAGTGGATTTCATGAATTCATCCAACTAGATTTAAAAAAAAATGTTTTTCTTTTTCAAATAACTTTTGGTTTTTCTGTATTCGACATATCAAGTTTATTACGCAATCCTCTACAAACTTTGTAATTGGACTAATAAGTAGAAGTAAGCTTTAAAATTTTTGGAGTTTCAGCCCCTACATGGATAAAAGAGGGAGTTAAAGTTATTATGGGTAGTGGTTTAAAGTTTTTATAGAATTTCCTCATTTATTATACATCTGTTATAAACCTAATAAATTAGACTACTAAATATTCAGCTTTATAACTGCACGTTAAGTGATCTGTTTTAACACATAATTGTCCAATAATTTCATGAAGATTTGAATCTATGGCTTAAGTGTCAGAAATATATCAACAAAATTTAAGAAAGGCGTCCCCCAGTAAAGTTGTAATGCTAGCGGTGAACGTAAAGGTTCTTCAGGTTATCGAATAACAGTTTGTACCAAATCATCAAATCTCCGCAAAGAAGTCTTGTAGGAATAGTACGTAAAATGAATATAGGTGAAACTGCTTTTCATACAACGACTAAATGTGTGGACGCGTGCTCTGCTGAGCTTGGTTTATGATGATTCCGATTTTTAAAGAAACCTTTGGTTTTTGGACGCAAGTCACATTAACCTCAACGGTTACAATAACCGACAAGCAAATGGGTTCCTTATGCTATTGCAGAAAAGCCTCTCCACAGTTCTTGTGTAACCATTTGGGTTGCTGTGTGTGGTTAAGGGATAATCGGTCCTAATTTTGTTGAAGACGAGAATGGGCAGACAGTTATTGTCAATCAAGAGCGGTACAGACATAATATTATAGAGGTTAGAAGAAAGAACTAACTCAATGTATTAAAAAAGTGTCCATCGAAAGGAAACAAATTGGTGGTTTCACAGTAGCAAGAGTAAGTATCACAGGACGTAACAAATAGTAGAAGTCTTGTGTTCGGCTTTGTCAAAATGAATTGTTAGAGAAAAAAAGATTACATTTGTAATTCGATTGTAGCAGCGTATTGCAGCTACGAGAAGACAAGAAATCATTTTCATAAAGCTGTCTACCGTGGAAGACTACTATGATCAGCACATATCTTCATCCCATCGAGTATATTTGGAATATGCTTTAAAAAATAATTACTCCAGATATGACGAATGGACAAACATACCCTAAAAAGACATCAATACTCTTATTTTAAGTATGCTTAATAGATGAAGAGCAATAATAATTCAAAGAGGAGGTCATACTTTATACTAATTATTTATTTCTGTTTACTTAAAAAGATTTTTTTACGAGTAAAAACAAGAATTTAAAAAAAGTTGTACATGTAGGCACTCTAGTATTTTTGTTCAATATTTAATAAAGTATGTCGTAACCTTACCTAACCTAATCTAACCTAACTAATTGTGTACTTTTTTAACCGTATTTCTGATATGTGTACATATTACCTGGTTACGGTAATTATTTTCTTTTTTACTAACCATATTAAAACATTGTTTAAGTAAATAATTTTAATATCAGGATTTTGATCAAATAAATTCATGTTTTTTCGATAGGGGAAAGTTCGAGCCTATAACATTTTAAATCTCAGTATTATCACCCTTTATATGATTCCGCCTGAGGACATTTGTCGTAACTTACACAGATTTAGTGTCGAAGAAGGTTAACTCCGCCAGCATATAAATCTAAGAGACCGACCTGTGCTGGCGTGTATCTAACATTGGATATCCTGTGGGACATGAAAACGCATTGCTACCAACTTTGTAGATGCAAATCTGCCGTAAACCTACTAATACTCCCTCCTCTCCGGTCTCCATAAGGTGTATACACAAACTTGGCTGACAGATTTATGATAGGTTTCAATACGGTAGGGATTTTCTTTTCCTAACAACGTATACGTAGAGGGGAACTTAATACGTCCTTTTTATTATAAGGTGAAATGAAAATTTATTTTTATCTCGTCATAAAAAAACATTAAATAAATATGGGTTTTTATTATACATTTTTTATCAAATCTCGAAAACCAGCAGCTCAATGTTTACCATTATACAAGTACCAAAGACATTGTCAACATAGAAGTTTATTTCTCATCATTAAATTTTTCTATAATTTTGGACAGGTTAAAACAAACATTAGGTTTGTTCCAACCACCAGTAAATTACAGTAACGTTACTAATACACATGCGCAGTTGAAAGAAATCGTTTCAACCACCTGAAATTACTGGTTCAGAACTCTTGATTACTAACAGTTCTCTGCTCCATCTTGTTTCCGGACCAGCCAAATTACCGTTCAAACGATTCTTGCTTGATAGCGAGTACCGAAAGTTCTGAAATGAATAAACATGCGCAATGATAACATTTTCTTTTTAAACAATCAAATTTGTTTTTATTCTAAAGTGTAAATAGATTATGGAAGCGTATTTTTACTTTTTAGTTTTTGAACTGTTTTGAAAACGTTCACAGCTTATTATTCATCTTAATAAAGCTAAAAAAACCTAAGTAATATTCGCATCTCGTTTCCCCATCTCTGATATGGTCTAAATCCTTATAATCTGATGACTGCTCTTCCCATATATAATTTAGTAGATTTTTATCCAAATTTAAGAAGTTGTTTTTGAGGTTATATTAATCATGGGTGCATATGTCATATTAAACTATTTCAAAATACGTTCAAAACGTTTGATAGAAGATTACTAGAAACTTTACTAATTTCACTCACGCATGTGCATTAAACAATTCAATTACTGGTTACGCACGATAACAGAATTGTTGGTTGGAGCGAAGCTATTAATTTGCTGTTTTATTATTAGATATAGATATGTTGTGTATTAAAACCCATTTAAACATTGTCCAACAATAGCAAACAAAAAACTCGTAGTAAGATGTACTTCCCACTTAGAAAGAGTTGATACAATGTATTTCATTAAGCTTCATAACATTTCTGTAGATCATTAAACAAATTTAAGGTTATTGGTTGCTGCAAATGTTGAAATTAAGTTATCATTCTTTGCCGTAGTTTCTGGCTGATTTTCCAAGCGAAATATGGAAACCTTCATCATACCCCAAATTTAGGCATCAGGTGGTATTAAAACCAGTGAATGGGGTGGATACTCGAAAGCTGTGCGACGAGAAATTATTCTGTCACTAAAATGTCCACGGAGCAACTTTATGAAGCGTTTGGCTGAATGCCTTGTTGCGCCATCCTGTTGAAACTATTGCTTATGGATTTTTAAATTAGACGCACGACAAAAGGTCTTTAAATCTTTGACAGGTGTTACAATATTATATATGTTCCGCTCTTCAATGACAGCCACCCAAATAGCCACTCGAGTACTGTGGAGAGGCTTTTCTGCAATGGCATCAGGGTTCAAACTCAACGAAATAGATAAGAGTGAAACAGGATTTTGACAATATCATGACTATCCAATCAAATAGAAATAGATGCAGATAGTAAATGATTAACATTGAAAGAGTATTTATGTTCCAACTTGATTGCACGTATTAGTTTACTTGTAAAAATATTAATTTATGCAAACACTAATTTCTTTTTTCTGTGTTAGTCAGTCTTTATGTTATACAAATACATTGTGCACAACGAATACAATAAATTATAGTAACGATCGGTATGATAAAGTTTTTTCCTACTACCTTAGTACGGAAAGTACTTGATTATATTTGTCACTAAATTTGTTCATTAATCAAACGTAACAATACACGCATTGTTTGATAAAATAGGTGTTCGTAGAAAAAATAGTGTACAATATTTGAGCGAAAGTTATGTTCAACACTTGTGGGATGGTGGCAAAATATTGCTCATTCATGTGAAAATAGTATATTGTGTTACAAGAGCGGAAAGTGGGCATTAGCCCACCAGCTAAGGGGTGCTTATATAAAAGTTATTGTTGAGAATAGAACCCGAGGTCTCCGCGTGAGAGGCAAGCACGTTTACCACAAGGCCACGATCAGACTTTAGTGTATGATTTACACAATTATGTATTTGATCGCCTTCGTCATAAGGTATTCAGAATCGGACGCTTCTTTTAAAAATCGAATGTCCTCTTCTTGTAATAGTGTTTTAGATTTTTTTGCTTTATAACTTATAGAATTTTATTTGAGAAAGCTCTCATTTTGTGGAATTGGTTAAAATTTATATTATTTCTAATAAACTAAACCATCCATAACACAAATGTGACTCAACAGTGCATAAAAGAAAAAACCAAAATCAATGTCACATATTTTTATTATCAAAACTATAGAACAGCGACTAGTTTCGGCCTATAAGCAGGCCATCATCAGGCAAGAAAAAACATACGGATAAGGTAAAACAATGCAGATTACATTAAATTATCAATAAACCCACCTTAAAATTAGTTACATTTAATATCAAATTAAAAAGATAATTGCTCCAACCAACAAGCTTGCATATTACAACAAGGTATATGGTGAAACTAATGGACAAAAGATGTCCCATCAAAATTTAAAATGCTAAGATTAAAGGGAAATTATGTAAAAGACAGACGTTACAGAGTAAATGTGGCATTATTAATAAAATTTAAAGAACTTAAGTTCACCAGAAAACAAAATAGATCTTTATTGCAAAGGAGTGCACAATAATAATGAAAAATTCTTCTTGTCCAAATCAGAGATAGCAGTGACAGTCTTAAATAGACTAAAATTGGGTAAAAAATGTGAGCCTAGCTTGAATGTAAGCTGTAAGCTCACATTTTGTGTTCTAGTGAACTTAAGTTCTTCAAATTTTATTAATAATGCCATATTTAGTCTGTAATGTCTTTTCTTACATAATTTCTCTTTGATCTTTGCCCAATTATTATGTAAAAAATACAGTAGATACGTACCTCAATACCTACAGTAGCAACACCACAGGCTATAAGCATGTTTTTACACCGTTGTAAAACCATGTTATTTAGCTTTTTTTTCACTTATGGTGCAAACAAAAACTCTCGACGAAGTCTTCAAATACACTAAACAAAACGTACTTACTTAACCGTTACGAATAATGCAAAAAAAGCCATGTGCGTTCGAGATATGTTTTGCTATGGTTCTTCTGGTTTATAAAAATTTCTAGGTTCTTTTTTGCAAAATGTATTATTATCTATATTTACGGAACTTATCGTGCATTTAGCTCGCTTTTCAGGTTTTTGTCGAATGGTTCCTTTTTGCATCCAATTTGTCCTAATTAAATAGTGGAAGTGGTTTAGTTTGTGTTCTGAATGAAAACATCTATATAGACAACTATATTTTATAGCGTGGAGCGATAATATAAATAGTATGGTGAATTTAAAAGCTGGGGTAACCATTATGTTACACGAACAACCAATTATGCAGATTTAGAAACCAATCAATACATATCACCTGTGGAATAGTAAACTTGGTTACTAATAGCTCGCGGTAAAATTACTGTCAGTTTTCATACTAAACGATTAAGTCCGATTTCCTTGTATAATCTGTTACTATTACAAAGCGGCTATTAAGGATGACGGAAATGAAACACCCTCTACAATAACCAGCGAGTTTCGCATTAATGCTGGAAATCTGTGTAATTACTCTAATAACAGGACTGTTAATGTTGATACAACTGCTATCTCTCATGTTAATGGAAATGTATTCGCATTGTTTATTAGTAAACTATTTAGGGTAATTTATTTGAAATTTTAACTTTATTATTAAGGCAATATTTAACCTTCTGTTTTTTGCTCAGTTCAAACAGTACAGCTTAAACTTCCTGACTAGCTTTCAGTAACTATATAATGAACGTTTTATGTACATAGTTTAAATAAAAAAAATATATAAATGGACAAATAAAAAATAAATGAAAGAAGTAAATCATCCGTAACTCAGATGTGTCACGAAGTTTTATTGTAGTAATCAAAATTATATGTTATTAAGAGCCTATATAAGAAGGCCACTTTCATGAAGAAAAAGAGGGTCAGTGTCATTGCAGATTAAAATAATTAACAAAAACATACCATAAATCATGATTATTCGTAACATTTAATGCAGCAGATATCTACAGTGCTTGCATGTTATATATTAAAGAGAACAAAATTAACTGTACTAACTGTCCCTAAGAAGGTGTGGCATTAAAATTTATAACTAACAATAAGAGGTTACTAGAAATTTTAACTTTATAATAGAATTATTATGTAGAAAAAATAGACTTTAAAATGGAAACTTACAATTAGAAAATGTAAATAAAAGTAAATGATTGTTACATGTGGTCCAGGTAATTTTTTTCCATGCGTCATCATTCATACGCAGGTCGTAGATTGATGGTTTGATTAGGATGTGGCTAAAGTGACGGTGAACGTTATTTATTGTATTGAAGCTGGTGTAATAGATAGTTGTAAATATTTTACAGCCATTTAGCAAAGTGCTATTTAAACCTTTATTTTGCTAATTTGTTTGGGAAATTAAACCACAATCCTTTTTTATGTTTTTATTTATTTCAACGTTTCGGTACCGTTCTAGCTACCGTTATCAAAAACTTTATTTTTTAATCCAAAAACTAAAGTTCTTGGGAATTCAACATTGTCCAGGCATAATTTAAAAATAAAAACCATTCACCAATAGTTTTGGTCTTTCAGAAAATTAGGTCAATATTTTCTACATTTGGTTTGGTGGAGTTTTATCCAAAATAATAATGAAATGTCAATTTAAAGTTAGTAGATAACTAATATTCACTTACCAAAATAATTAGAACACTAAGGAATAAGTTAGTCGTTATAACAACTGTTTCTGAAATAACTTTATATGCAAGGGGAAAAAATGGATAAAAATGTAAAATAATAAAATAAACAATGTTTTTGGTCTGTTAATGTAAAGAAATATTGTTTAAGCCGCCTTGTACAGATTTTTCTGTTCTATTTATTGTAAATTTATATATGAGATCGATTAAATTATACACTTTATGATATTGAAAGAAATTTCAAAAAAATAATAAGATAATTATTTAGCCTTACAATTAATTAATTGTAATCTTATATTATATTATTGGATTATGGATTTGAACTAAGTATTTAATAAAAATCAATAAGTATATTCTTTGTTGTATTAAAATTTTAATTACTATTATCTTAGTCTTTGTTGCTGATTTTAATTCTCAACTAGTTTTTTCTTGCAACATGTTCAAATTGTGTATTATTATTCACCACATGAATCTACTCAATAATATTTTTTTCGAAATATAAATTTAACACCTATAAATTATACTACCTAATCCTTCCCTGTCCCCACAAAAAATGGGGAGCACACCCTTCTTCCCAAAAGCATCTGCCCTGACTCTCTGTGTATCGACATCAACATCTTTGGGAGGCATCAACACATCAAAAACACGTAAACGTTACTATTGGAGATGTGGAATGTGAGAAGACTCTACACATTCACTTTGTGACTATCAATCCATTCCACTAATAATCAAATCAACGAAAAACTTTCTTCTGGCCAGATATTTTCATCCTCAAGACCTACCAGAAAGTCTTCTCGTTGTTAAGTGGAAAGACACTCTTTCGTTTCATTTGGAACCTCGAGGAAAACTCTCCTCTAACCTGCTCTATCTTATGAGGAGAACTTTAAACCTCCTGCGTGTTGGAAAGGACCACCCTTAACATTTAGGGCTATAGATATTTATTACACTTGCTACTTCTGCGTTCTTATTGTATTAATAAAATGAAGCTGACTGAAACAATATAATTTTAACATTGAATAACTTACAATATTTAACATTTTATAAATTATTTCAATATAAAATGTTAACACTTTCATACTTTGTATTATTTAAAAATTAACGTAGCAAAAGTAACTCCATAATTAAATCAATATAAATTGGACAATGAAGCAAATATATGTAGTTATTTAAATGTAATATTATTTTGGTTTACAAATGTATTGTTATTATTGTACATTGTGCCTACTATGTAGCTATGTGAAACACACTAAACTGAGTCACGGTTCACAGTGCAGAAATTGTATACATTTTTATCGTTCATAAAAAATGTTCTTTAATATCGTTAACAATCGTAAGATTTGATCTTGAGCCAAAAATATTTCTATATATCCGTTGCCGCTCTCATAAAAGTTGTGAATAGCTCTTTGTATAAGCCAATCATAGTCAGTCAAATTTTAAAACTGCAGATCGGTGAAAGCAACGTTCGCTTACCAGCAAAAAGCTCATCTTCTCGTTAGGATCAATTTTTAGATTTTCAGTGGAAAAGAAATCACGGAAAATTCTTTATGGAAGTCAATTATCAGGTCGGTTCTCTTACTGCATAGGCGACTCTAAAAAGGAACAAATGCCATTAATATTATTTTAACTTGAAACATTTTGAAAATAAAAATGAAATGAGTGTTGAATGACAAAATTATAAAGATGTGAAGAGCAAATTTAAAATCACCCATTATATACGACACCAATTACTTTTTCAAAAATTCGATGACTTTTGTAAACTCATTTTTAATTAAAATAATAAATTAATTGTCAAGGAGGTTAAATGATGTCTTTGTTGATTTCTTGCAGTCCCTGTCTAGTACGGTATCAGCCAAAATAAACATTACCGAAATTAAGAGGGCGGTAAAATTGCGCTCGCATATTTGGTAAACTTGTCATTAGTTTTGTTGATAGTGTGTTTTACATTGTATTCTTGATTATTTGATTGTATTTTCTTGATTTTTGGGAGTTAATTACTGTTCTTCCATTAGTAAGTGTTTTACATATCACTAAAGTAGATATATGAACAATTTCCATAAAAAAATGATGACAAGACGGTGCATTTTCATAAAATTTAAGAACAAAAAATGATATTTTAAAAATTGAATTTTAAAATTTTTTGATGTATGTAATTATAATAATTATATTTTATTGTATAATAATACTAATAATAAAATAACTCGAACAAAAGTTGCTTCTGGAGATTTTATAATGTTGCCAATGCTTGTTTTGCTTGGAAACCTTTTCGTTGACATTTCACAGTTCGACAGTTTGTAACGTCACACTCCTCCTGACCATTATCAATGATAACTATCAATAATATTAAGGGTTCATCCACTTATCCTATTTATAATTACATTTTGTATAGACAATAAAGACATTCCTTATCTTAGTCCTGTATTATATCGTTATTTGAGAGAAATTAAATAAATAGTACATAAATAAAATTAAACAATATAGTGCATTTTTATGATTGTGTATAACTAAAAGAACATAGGAAGTATTACCTTATTCTTTTGTATTATTGAACCCCTATTGATTTCGCCCCTTTCGAATTACAACCTTATCTTCTGTCAAATTCCTAAACCAATAAAATATTTCAATGCAGAGAAATTAGCGAAGCGACACTAACACAGTTTGAAAGTTTGGTAGATTCAAGGCGGATAAGGGACGCTAAGAAAGGAAAAGTAGGAACGAATACTTTTCAAAGAATATTTTCGGTTTTGCATTAAAGCAAAAACTCGTTAGTCTTGATTGCAATAATAACGAATATGTAAAGGCGCCGGGAATTTATTATATTGACGAATGTATCCTTGGCATATTCGAATACGATACAGGCGGTAGCAACGTGAAATATTGAAATATTTTTATCGAATAATGTCACAAAGACATTTTAACCACCACAAATGATTTCCCATACATTAGCAGTCAAACTCAATAATGATGGCTATTATTCAAGAGGTGAAGTTTACCGCAACGAGGGCGATTGGCCTAAATTACAGAGCGAATAATAGCCATTATACGCGAGTAGAATACTATACTTTATCCACGACTACTAAATAATTTTGATGACGTTTTATTTTAAAAATTTTAATTACATCACATATATATTTTTAAAAACACTATTACTCTTATTGTAACAAATATTTGATACAATACGTTATTGTTCATTTATGCAGAGTCTCTTTAAGAAAATACTAAATACTATGATTAAAACAAAAATATATTTATTTTGACCAAGATGATACTATTTAATAGTACTTAATGATAATTGTACTATTGTAAAAATTGGTTTTTATGTAATGTAGAATTCACATCAAAACTAATGTTTTTGTGACTTGTAATAATTGAATTGTGTATACATGTACACTGATTCATTTGGTTTACATTTATTTTTAAAACACTAATGAATCTAGGCACACGAATAATAACGTTGACAGGTTTGAGTTAAATTTGATTGTTTCATCAGCTACTTCGGTTTCTAAAATGTTTCAGACTAACACATGTAAAGGTGCTGACGGCTTGGTGTATATGCTCGTAGCTCAGAACCGCGAGTCCCCCGGGTTCGAATCGCATGGAGAACCAGGATATTTCTGCTAATTTTTTTTAAATCTACAGAACTGAATTGAAAATATTTAATAGTTTACACGATAAAATTTTAAAACCGTTGGTTTGTAGCAAAACAATGTAATATTAAAGCTAAATCAAGGAAGCCGTGATTAATGGCTACTATTAAGGTCGGGCAAACAGACGTATTATAAGTTCACTATGTATTAGTCAAATAAAAACAAACTCCACAATTTCCTAAATTCTACCTCATGCTATATGTTTAACTTACCACCTTATCCTTGAATTATTGGAAAGTAAATAAAATTCTTAGGATTCTTGACCAACATATATACCAAGAACTTTCTTATTTATCAATATAGCTTAACGTGCCGAGTAAAAAATTAATAATCAAGGTATAAGGAAACATATCACGTATAAACTCCGAAACTTGAGATTTCGCTGACTTTTTTTTATTGTTTTGATGCTTAGTACACATATTTTTGTAATGTCCAATTTAATAAACCACATTTATTCGTAACAAACAACTAACCATACCTTTTTATTTTAATATTAATTATAGCGGTAAGAGACTAGAATTATAGCAATTACATAATTTTGATTCCCCTCTAGCCAAGCGAAACGTTTGTTGTATTTTTAAACGTTCTTAATTTGGGTTTGGATTATACCAGATACACAAAATATTCGGAAAATATTTTAGTGGTGGACTTACTATATCTACAAATATTCAATTCATAGATCTAATACATTTGTCACCGTTTCACTGATGATCAACAGAATTCTTAAGGTAGTACCCAAAGAAAGCAAAAATTTGCTATGTAAGCTGGAAAACATAAAACCCTAAAAGTTTGACCCCTAACTACGCTTTTTTTAATAACAATAAAACCAAACATTTACTTTAAAAAAAATTCTATATCAGTCTATTATGTTTCCAGTTTTCTGCCTTTTTGTGAACAAAGCATCTAATGTAGTTTGAGTTTTCTCTTTGAGTTCTGTTAGAAGTTGTTAATAAGTGGATAAAGCAAAAGCACCCCTTCTGGCATTTGATCTTCTTTCAAAATTTGGATAATTTTTAACATATTGGTTCAGTCCATATTTCAGTTATGGTGATCGAACTCCCTTTTACAAACACCATCGAAAGTCATTTTTGCCCTTCTTCGAAATCGCTACTATAAACATTTTTGTTTTCTTATTGCGTAGTTATTTGAACTCGTCATTAGAAAGACTAGATGCTGTTTTTTAAACTTCTCTTCTAGGTCTTCCGCATTTTAGGGAATCCCAGGGTTGATATAAAAGAGAGCTAAACCGAAACAGCGTTAAGCGTGATCTTAGCAGAACTTTTTTATCCATAAGAACAACAAGCAAGGGATAGTACAAACTTTATAATTTCTTAAGTCAAATGGGAGGGAGTAATAAAGAATGCGTGACACATAGGCGTGCCACTTCCTTTGATTGGTTTAAATAATTAAATAATAAATAATTAGTGATTAAGTGAAAGTGAAAGTCCATCTTATTAAGGACAGTAAACAACTAAAAACTAAACCGTTTAGTTGTTTACTGTTCTTTAACTTCTAACTTCACGGTATTATCAACACTTTTTCACAAATGTTTGTAAATAATTTAAAACAAAGACATATTCACAGTTTTTGTTTTCTTTTATTGTGTTAATAAGCCAAAAAAAAGGAGGATAGTTTTTAGCGATTATAAAAAGATTTAGTTTTTCACCAGCTAAGTTTTATTTAAATATGTCAGTTTTGTGACTCTCACAATTCAAAGTAACGATCAATATGAATAATAAGAAGCAATTTTTCGGTTTTATACATCCTCAAGCAAAAAAAATGGTTCTTAATCTGATAGATGATTTTGAGAATGTGAAAATAATAAATAATAGTTAAAATAATAAAACCACCATTCTTTTCCCCGAATAAATTTGTAATCCCACATTTTGGTAATTTCTGTGTTTTTTAACTTGATATATATTTTTAGTGACCCCGCACGATAAGAGCCCTTTTGACTATACCAATTATTTGGTATTTTCCACAAAATTTCCCATAATACTAGAATTCATAATACACTGCAACTTGCAACTTTAGTGAACTGTTAAGAATTAAGAATGCACAACTTGGACCACCCTACAACATGAAAAAAAACGGAATCACATTTTCTGTCAAATAAGTTTAGAAGATATCTATGTACTTAATTTGAAGTACTGGATCACGAAGGATCATTATAATAGAACAATTTTAAGTATAAAACTTTATTTTGTAAATAAATAAATAAAAAGTAAATAATTATAATAATATTTAAAATGATTGCACTACGTTTTGCATTAGAAATTAGGTTTTATTACTTTCTTTTTGATAAAGAGACTGTACTCATCTACTTTAGTGAAAATAGCTTTTTTAAAGACCAAAATAAATAAAATAAAGACATAAAATGTTCTTGCATAAGTGGTGAGTGTACTTACATACTAGAAAATTGTTTCGACTAACTGTACTGAAATAAGATCAAATCGCTGTCATCCTATTAACCAAATCTTCTTAGTTCGTATACAGCTTTGTGAATGAGAGCTACCCTATCACGTTAGACAGACTTACATTTAGTAAGTTAATATTTTAGCAAACACACAACTTAATCCGTAGTTTCAGTAATATCCAGGAATTACACGAATGAACTAACAAACCTACACAAGGACTTGGGTAACCAAGTTTTTAGTGGTTTTGAATTTTTGTTATTATTCATTTCTAAACTTAGTCGGGAAATTAAACCAGATCTATATTCATCTTTAACTATGTGCGTACAATATAAAAGTATGTTTTAGAAAGCATTTTCTATTTTAAAATATTAACCTTCATTTTATTTAAATTGATCTTATGTCATTTTATTACCTATATATACTCGGAACTAAGATAAATATTTTAGTTTTTTGGAATACTCAGGAAATTTTATTAAAAGAGTATTTAGATTAAATTAGATTATGTCGGGACTGTGTAGCTACACCCCTTTTCCCACCTCGACCTTTTCAGATCTTGAGTGGTAGTCATTTTACTCTATAGAATCTGGTCCAGTTTGGTATTTTCCAAGAGACTCATCAAACTGTACAGTGATTACCCCTCGTAGCTTCTAGCCGTAGGCTTTTCTTCGCCTATAGTTAGAAATTTCTGTCTTGAAAGACCTTCACCTTTATAAAGAATGTTTTTAGAGGTTACCTCTTCTTTCTGACAAAATCTACATATAAGACTATCCGTCAGCGCGTTCATCTTCTTATTGACCCTATTTTGTCCTGTATTGTGTCTTTGATGCTTTAACAGATACTTTGTTATTTTTGACCAGATACTTCGTTGTTGCCCATTTATTCATGTGTAGCTTTATGGTTGATTTTGTTTCACCACAGAAGGGTTTTGGTCCGTTAAATAGCTTTGCTGCGCCTTCTTGGACAAGAAGGTCCGCCTCTTCGTTCGCTTTCTGCCTACTATGACTGAATACCCAGGCAATTGTGAGTTTGTTCTTGCTGCCTACTTCTGCTAAGGCGTCTAGGCAGTCCCATACCAGTATGAATTTTTTTTCGGTATAGACAAGTTTAGAAAACTTGGACCAAAAACTAAAAGGATTATAAATCAGTAGTTATCATAAAAAAGTAAGGTTAGGAGAAATACTGTAACCTTTGCGGAATACCTGTGAATGTGAAACGCATTTATATATTACACAATATTATTTATTTCAAGTATATACAAAGCTGTTGTATTACTTTTTCCATGCAATAATGAAAGCATATTATAAAATTTTAATAGACTGACTGACTAGCTCATAAAATACACGTATATTTCTAATACAGTTAAATTATTCAGATTTAGTGGAAAATAATTTGGATGAAAATTTCGATAATGTTAGAGCGAAGCGTTAAACCAAAATTTTCATACAATTCATGCATATTAATAACAGTTTAAAACAAAATCCTCACGAATCGGATAGTCCGAGGATTCCTTTCCCCTGAATCTGGGACAATCCGAAATATTTTAATCATTTCCCGCCGCCCTAATTTTCACCACTCTGCAAAAGTTTATTATGGAAAGCCAAATAACGTAGTCGAAGTTCAATTCACTGGTGGGATTTTAACTATGCTACATTGAATTTATCCTTAGGTGATGCTCGCTGGTTGCTGGGACATAGACGTGCAAATTTAACAATACATTTAATTCGGCATTTATTGTATTGTTTTGGATTATTAGTCCAAAATCACCGCCAATTGCCTAAAATTGCCATTATTTTTATTTTATTCAATAACAGTTACGGTTATTTACAGAAGAAAGATTTAAAATGATATTTTAGTAAATAAACAAAACGATCTATTCATTAATATTCAGATAATATACAAGTTAATGTACGTATATACAGTGTGGAAAAGCCAAATGGAATAAATTCATTTCGGATACTTTACATATTTATAGAAAATCCCGTAACACGGCAATTATAATTACATTATAAACTGACTTTCTTTAAAGTGAAAATTTGATCCCTACCTATTTCATGAAAAATTTTCGAATCTGCCGTAGGTATATATCCCAAGGTACAATTGGTAAAATAGAGAGACAATTTCGCGAATTTGGACATGTAAGCAGATGGAAAAAACAGCTGCCAAAACACTGAGTGATAATATTAAATTATGTGATGTTTAAGTTTGAAGAAAACCCACATACATCGAGTAGATCAGCATCCGCACCATTTAGTGTCTATAAAATGCCTATAAAATGATACCGACTCATGAACTCATGGAAGACGATTTTGATAGGAGAAAAAAATAATGGAAATGTTAAATAACAATACCATCCAATTAGAAAACGTTATGTTTTCTGAAGAGTTTAGTTTTTCCGTTAATGGTGATACCAATCGGTACAGGACAGTGGGTGCAATAGCAGCAGCTGTGCTGTCAAGTTCATACCATTTGGACCTGATGGCTAAGGCAAAGAGGCAACGGTGCCACAAAAGAGAATGTTCAGGATTGGATGGAGGAGGAAACGGTGAGAAGGTGGAAGGGATATAAAGGTGCATTAAAAATGCTGATCAGGAGTAGGAGTGAGTGGATGGACCGAGAGTTTGAGGAGTTCTTGACCCAAGTACTCACTGTGCATGGGTCAAGGGTGGGGTATCTACACAAGATTGGGAAGAGAGAGACTGGAATATGCGTGAGGTTAGGTGGAGGATAAGGAGGGTCATGTGTTTAGATATTGGAAGAACAAGGAGGATTTAGAGAAGTTGGAGAGGAGACTCGGGGTAGCAATGTATTTGGAGAACATTGTGGAGATAATGTTGAAAGGGGAGAAATAATGGGCGGACGTTAGCGAAGTTGTGATGAAAATGGTTAGAAGAAGAGAATGTTCTGATGGCGAGTAGTATGAATGGGTGAAGAGTGTGTGAGGGACCGCCGTCCGTCTTGAAGGTAGTGATTCCGAGGCGGGGATAACAGCGAGTTTTTGAGGTGGGTTTGGTTGGTAGGCATCCTCTCGAGGGTGAGTCCAACACTGTTGGGTTCTGGATAAGGACCCATCGAACATGAGTTTTCCATCTCAGCCCGAAAAAAAAAGTGTATGAGGGAGTTTCCTGCGAGTAGGTAGTTTTCAGAAGCTTCGGGTATCTGTGGATGATAAGTGGCCAACGGATGGCCGAGTTGGGTGCATTTTGTGCAGTGCTTAAGTGTGATGGCTCGCACAAGTGCGAGTGTGTAAGACATTGAAGAGGTAATAATTCTCATCATAGAAGTAGGAAGGTATATGGCCTCCGATGTATGCGCCTGTATTGGGTATAACGGAGTTTGTCCAGTATTTGGGTGAATTCTGCGCTTGAGAGGGCTTTGTCTCCATTTCTGCAGGCAAATGAGACTTTAGGGATTTCCCGATATTTTGTGAATTTTTTTATGTGAGCTCGCAAAGCTCGATGACGGAAGTTGTTTTTAATGAGGTAGTTTGATTGAAGTCTGCGTTTAGCGAGTGGTTTTGGAAGTAGAGAATCTCATTCCGTTTAAGGAATGTCATAAGAATTTTTGGCCTGATAGGTCTTTGGGAAGGTTTTATAGGTTGAATGTTAATATTTTTTGTTGGGATGAGACAGCCTCTTTGGATCGGACTCGTACTGGATGGAGTTGGGCTGGGGTGACTACTTGAAAGTTGGTGAAGCCTACGGAGGAAGTGTAGGTCCTTTTTGGAGACGTTTGCTGTGATTTTTGTGAGCCAACTCATAGAGATTCGAAGCAGGGTAATCTCGCATATTTCCTCATTTTTTTTGGGTCTTTGGGTCTCCCGAATTCGGATTAAATGATTGTTTTCAGAGGGAGAAGAATTTTCTAAATTGATGAAAGCAAATAAGAAAGATAAGGCCTGGGAGTTTTTTGGGGTGAAGGGGCTGAGTAGTAGAAACTATGATGATGTTTCAAAAGTTTGGCTTTACCATTCCCCATGAGGTGGTTCAGATACGCAGTTATCTTTTTCATATTTGAATTAACTATGTTTCGCAAGTTCTCTAAGATTATCATTATCTATCCAAGGTAAAAACGTATATGTCTAAGTACCTTAATATAGCAGGAACCAGGAAAGGTACTAAATGAATATTTATTGGTTTAGAACCATTCCTCGACATAGCAATTAGAATAGCAATGGAGGATCTAAGTAATTCGAAGGAATTTGTAAGAAAACTTAAGAGCTGCTTTAGATGAGCGGGCAGGATATACGAATAGAGTTGCTGTCGACACAGTACGCTTAGTAAGCATATAAAAATAAATTGGACTGGCAAAAAGTGCAGATTCTGCTAGGTTGAAGACGAAATAGCGAAGCATATTAATATTCGGAAAATTTAAATTTATCTGGATTAACTCGAGCCCACGGACCTGGAAGTGTTTTTAACGACCCTGATTAAAGTTTTATATTTCAACTTAAACATAAGTAAGTATTCCAAACTTGAGATGGTTATTTCATTATATAAAACTCATATCACCCGACTATTTTATACTATTGCATGAACAGGTTATTAATTTTTTATGCACATCTTTTCAAACCGTGTATTGTTTCCTCAAATGTTAAACTTGTTTACAAGTTACGGTTTATGTTACATAAGTAAATACTTCAAAGACTGTGTTTAGTTTTGAAGTTGGTTGTTAGCGAAGTTATGCGAGTGCATTAAATAAATAATACCTTTACAAAGAATTGAATACAAGATATCAGTAACCGTTTTCTGTGAATAAAATTCTCTATGATGTTAGGGAGAAATTGAACCCTTTTGAATAATACTGTTTTCTGGATTTTTGTCTGAAATTTCTCCATACAGAATTCCGCGATAAAAAAACTATTTTAAACTGTAAATATTTTGTTAAAAACCAGAAAAATGTAAAGGAATATTTTTGGAATGTATGTATGCATATAAAGAAATTAATACCAAAATAAATTAAACACCATAAATTTAGATTTTCAGAACAATTCTTTAATATCATTTTAGATAGGTTTATTTCGATGAAATGTACATTTATACAGCATAATAAACTTTATATTAAAGGCTACGTTATATGAAGACTTAATTTTTATATGTTTTTTATTCAGAGCCTGAATCACTCTCAGAAAACTTACCCATAATATTTTGTATCAGTATCTACAGGTCTATAACGAATAGAAAAACGTATTCTAATTCCAAAATGGACAATAACAATAGTTAAAACATTGTTAAAATAAAGAAATTAGTTATATTAAAGAGATATTTATTTGCATTTTATCATAAGAAATCAGAACAGGTGCTGACTTCAATAGGTTAGTACAGTAAAGCTTCCAACTCTAATAACGCAACCGATTCCCATCTCTAGACCTAATTCAGTAATACGTGTTTTGTGGGTTTACCTACTTAACTTTACACATAAATATGTTTTGTGCTTGTCACTGACCCAGCACTATTAATGTTGAAAGGGCAAAAGTAATACCGATATACACATGCTTATAAATTAGGCAATCCAATGACATGTCAAAACATAATTAAATGGCGACCGGTTGGCACACAATTGGTTAATTAAGTCATGTTTACATTGTTCTTAATACATATAAGCAAAATCTTTTAAAGAACCATTTTTTAGTAAGTATTCTTAAAATTTATGAAAATGCACAACTTTTTACGTATATCTATTTTAGTGATATGTAAAAGATTTAAATGAACACTTACCAATGAAAAAACAGTAATTAAAAATAAAGTAACTAACAAAAATCAAGCAAAAACAATAGTCAATAACACATATAGAACACACCATCAACAAAAGTTGATTGGAATCATTTTGTTTGACACTTACGTCACTACTTTCCCAGTCCATTCAAAAAAAGGTTATGTGACACACCGAAAAATGCCTGTCAACTGTCACTCCACATTTCATAGATAGGTATGTTCCAAGAACGATAAACATTTACCAGGATTGCTTAATCCCATAAGACGTACGTTCGCCAAAAAATCGATCGCACGTGACGTCACTGCAGTCCTCGGCCGTATTAAAACGATTTTATGGGAATATTTATTATAAATTATAAGTGTTTAATCTTAAAAATCCAAATAGTGGTACGTTAGTATTACAGAAATCATAAAAATACTGTCTAATTCCTATTATTTCCATGCATTTATATGGTAAACGTTATAATGAAGGACTGCAGTGACGTCACACAGCTGGCGGACAAATCAGGCCGATTAGGCAATCCTGGTAAATGTTTATCGTTCTTGGGTATGTTCCAGCTATAGTTTGATGTGTTTTTCTGAACTTTACTACGTCTGCGCTCTAAACGCAGTTTATTAAGCTGTTGTTGGAATGTACGAGCTATCTTCGACCTCTTATTTTCCATCACTTTACTAACCTAATGACGTCAGAGGTCGTGTTCGCGTCATTTTTCCTCATTTAAAATATTTATCTTTATTAAACTTTATTTATTTATTGAACTTTTTTCAGCGGTCTTAAAAACAAGAACTTTCTATACTCCCGTATATTGTAGTTTATAATTAACGTCTTACCAGAATACTTTTTATGTGCAAGTAGTACCTTATTAGATTAAATAAACAAAATATAACATAATCTTATTTTTTTTTTCAAAACACAAACTAACCAAATTATTTTATTATAATTTTAATTTGTACAATGTGTTTAAAAGTGTTAGTATCAATAACACTTGTAATTTATCTCTTTAATATTTTTATAGTATTTTTTGATATATAAAAAATGTTGTCTTTAAAAAATGTTTCTACGTCGCTGACAAAAGGGGTTGGAATGAAGGGATAATAATCCCGTTCGTTACATGCGTGCCATAATCAGAAAATGTGATCATTCGCTTTATTTCTTAGTCATTTAACTCGTTAGATAAAGGCTTTTGTATGGTTCATTAAATTTGCTTATTGCAGTCAAGAGGCTCGATTGGCAAAAATTTACATATTTCGTAGATCTCTCTTTTGGAGATGTGTATGTTCGTAGTTAATATACATAGTTGTGATGTTATATTAATTATTGTTTGTAGGAATTAGCACAAGGATTAACACGTTAGTATATTATTTTCCCAAAATAGGATGAAATTCAAATGAAAGTAATACTGTTTATTTGAATGTTGCAAGCAATATTAAGAGCCTACATTAGATGTATTCAATATTAATTCGGTACCTTCTTTTTAAAATTCCGTAAACTTTTGGAAATAATGTGTGGGCAGTACGCGAAAATATGCCACATTATTATTACTGTCGCCATTGTATTGAATATACCTTGTCCAGTATAAATCTGGTTGCACGTCACAGCTGTCAGAACGGGACTATGTTGCCAAACATTTAAAATAGTATTAGAATCTAGTAAATTTCAAACGTTTCTCTAATATTCTTCTTTTTATTTCATTACACTATTACGCCATATTTGAACGCGACAACAGAGCGCAGTGTTGCCAACATATAAAATATTTTAGTATGAGTTATGTTAGTTTATATTTTATAGGCTCACGAGTTGTATACGATATAAAATTAATTACGAAACCTTTCTTAAAGCATTTATTTATCTTTTATAATGACTTGCAGCCTACGAATTTCAATATTTACCAAGTTTTCATAAACGTATTGATTGCCTCGAGCATATATACTAACGTAGAGACAGCGTCCAAATGAGCTTTGTTTTGTATCAGGGGGGAAAATAAATGTCATATAGTGTCCAGCAATCTCATTGGTCCGTTTTGAATTTGCGTGTCAAGTCGAATTGTCACATATGCCATGATTGTCAATTTGTTTTGCATCTAGAGTTATTTTTACAATTTAATAGTCTTTGGATATTACTTTTAAAGCCAATTTTTAAATTAATTTAAGTATATATTATATGGTGAGAGTTTGTGTGATTTGTAAATATAAATATGAAAATGAATCATTAAGGTCGTTTTACAAGTAAATATACATTAACGTCTCATACACTTGTTTAAAAATAGGAAAATGCATAAAGCAAATATACCGCCACATTATTAAGAATACTGAAAATCTAGAAATTTATGCAATAAATTCGACTTTCTATTTTATCAAATATCTTATGATTCCATGTAAATAATTAATTACTATTACTACTTAAATTCAAGTCTAAAAATTATTTTGTTACATGTTTCAAAATGTATTCATTTCAAACCCCCTAAAAATGATACGACACTGGCTATAGTGTCTGGCGGTTTCCCCTTTGATACAAAACAATCACTATTGCTTGCTGTCTCTACGTTAGTATATGTGCTCGAAGATTGATTGACAGTAGCAAACAACGAACGAAGAAAGTCAAACGAACAGAGCAGTTTGTTCACTTACTGATAACGTGCAACCAGATTTATACTGGACAAAGTATATGTCAAAGCATTTTATCTAAACAAACGTTGACCTTGTGGTAGTTAACTTACCTACATTGAATATTTTTTTATTACATATTTTCTTGATTTTGGGAAAATTTCGAGATATTAGGTACTTATATATTGCTGTATAGACACAGTATTATCGTTAAGGAATAGTCTGAGTTATATTTAAAATAGTTTTATTCGGTTTTTATATAAAAAAGTTTATTTTTGAGGTTAAGTAATACTATTTTAATTTTTTCTCACCTTAAAATGGAAGAGTGGAAACAAATTTTTACGATTTTTAATAACTTTTGAAATATTCACATACACTCTCCATCTCAGATCGGGTTCGGAGATATTGTCTAGCTGCCTTCTTTTTTTCTTCAGCGTAGTGCTGTGCACTTCTCCTTTTTTGTATTCTTTTTGTTTCCGCTCGCCTAAGTGTGTGTTTTATTCGCTGCCTCTAGAGCTAACCCTTAGTCGATGAACTAAAGTTAACCTTAGGAATATGCACATCTCCCTCGTGATGGGCAAGTTCTTTTGTAGGTGGTTCCTCTTCGGTCTCGCTTCTTGACAGGTTTTATTTTCTTTTTAGTTATCCAACTGTTTTCTTGGTCTTGGATGTCTGTCTCCTGTAGTCGTCTGCTGTGTAATTTGTCATCAGTACTTTTTCGATTTCAAAATATGAATTTACTTGATCCAAAACCCATCTTATTCTTTTATACTCTGTTTTATTGTTTATAATACTGTTAATTCATTAGCCAATTGACAATTTATGTATTGATTTTTAATTGAATGTGTTGTCCGTTTGAGAACCCCCTGCGAATGTAACTTATAAATCCGAAAAACATTTTATTAAAATGCTTTTCCAAATTAAAGTATGTATATTTATTTGAGGAATTTCCTTTATACAATCCAAAGATAAAGGTATGAAAATAAAGGATATTAAAATAGCTTGCTTTGTAATTTAATTTGAATAAAGCAATATCTCAAGTTGGCATTGTAGGTGCAATTAAATAATATATTTGAACAATAAAGTAATTCAACTGCTATTCTGTAAGTAGAATCACTCGATGAACACTGATTTACTTGAAACTACTTCGGAACTAAAAACTTTGTGTTAGGGCGAATTAACCACAATGCCGCATGTGTGCAGAGACTCTCTACGATCCCGCAGTTCAGCCTATTTGGATAATTAGGCAGTTAATAAAGGGATATTATCAGAGGAAATTTAAATGTCCCTTTAAACCATTTGAGCTAAGTTAGAATTGTTAGAAATATGTTGAGTTGACTAGACTTAATAAACGTGGAAATATTTATTAACCATAAGACTATATTCTTAACCATGTAACTTAATTTAATATGTGGATGAAGTTAAAGAACAGTTGTTTACTTAACTAACAAGAGACATTCATGTTTTCCGAGACAAAGTAGAAACTCATGAATACTGAGACATAGTATTCTAAACCAATATTTGTTGATTGATAAGAAAATAATTCAAAATATTAATTTTAATTGTTTACATTCAGCAGAATACTGCAGTGTCTAAACTTAGGAACGGCAATTTATTTTTTTTTATTACAATGGTTCAGATATAAAATAAAATGAGTTAAAATATGTGGGTGGCTATGTTATTTTAGAAAGAAGGAAAAAATGCTGTTGCAAAATGCTTTATGGTAAAGGATATATTAAATCTGTTACAAAAAATGTAGAAAAAAATATAGAAAGTGGTCCAGTGGCCGAAAACTTCCATTTTTAACAAAATAATTATGTTCTATTTTACCCAGATAAAGACATTAGTGAAAATTTAGGGGGAAGCATGAGCCTTATGACCCTCCCCCTCATAAATTCACCCTTGGAGTGGCCCCAGAAAGTTAATGGTAGCCAAAGTCGATAAATTATATATAGTGTACATCAGTATGAAAAAAGAAAAGGAGCAAGAAGCCTTAACTCATTAACTATGCTCATCAGGAATTTGCAGGAAAAAGTGGCCAAAAAACCTTGTGATTTTTCTGTCAACATGGGGTAAAAAGTATCAATTAAGAATCACACAATTCTTATCTAAGTAAACTTTTATTTTCCTAAAACAAAATATGTGTATAAACCCACCTTTACAGAAACCTACCTTTACGTACTTGATTTCAATGCGGAAAATAGGATTTTACAGGCTTCTACAAATTAAAAACTAATAAAAACTCCATTTCATGAAAATCGGATAATGATAATACTGGTAGTAATACATCACATATTAAAAAACATTTATATTGTTTCTATGGATACAAGCCAGCTATTCTGATAATGAATGCAAATTTCAAAAATTGCGAACGCCGATAAATTTATTAATATTTTATTTTTTCACTGTTCTTTTTTGTTTTATAGGGTATAGTATGAAATAAAATGTTGTACATCACACGACCGGTACATTTTTACAGTACCTTGTTTCGAATTCCGGTAAACATCTTACTCATTCTGTAAAAGTGTACTTACTAGGCTTGTAACGAAAATATCGATTATAGCTCTTATTAAAAGTGTACCGTCCCATTATAAAATAATTTGTTATTTGTATTTTCTGTTGTCTTTGTTATGTTCATTCGTCATTAAAATTATTTTATTTATGTATTTGCAAAGGCTTAAAATATTAATTTAAGTACCTATATGATTTGGGATTTCCATTCAATATGTTTATTATCCTAAACTATTTACCGCTCATTAAATTTTAAGGATTAACTGCATTATAAATATAATTTGTTTATTTTTCATTCAATATTAATTTGCAAGCGAAGTTTTAAAGCCTGTTTGGATTTAAGCAGCTCAACTCTGGGCCAACAAAAACTCAATTAATCCAAACATTTTAAATCCGAAATATTGTAAATGTACCTTAGCATCCAAGAAATAAGGACATTCACCAGGTTGCACTCCCACATCAACATTGAAGCCCTCCAGCTTCTGAATCAAAGAAATTCGGTAGCAAGGCTAAAAATAAAGTGGAAATAAAGTGGTGGAGAGCAAGAAATATTTGATTTGTTTGGGTTTTAAAAACAACATAATAACCTAACTTTTTTTTTGAAAATAAAATGGAAACAATAACGTTATTAGATGCTAATACAAATGTAGAGTATACTTTAAATCTTGTTGATGCACTTAAAATAAAAAAAAAATACACATTGAGCTAAAAACATGATATCTTATTCCATCCTTTCAAATAAAGTTAAATAAATAATGGTTAATTTATAATTTATAGTTCCCTATAATACTTTGGTAATATTTTTTTTAAATATTCTTATTCACTTTAACATTTATAGCCTGTAAACAGTAAACTTTCTTTGATGTGTATGGTCTATGGGAAAATTTTAAACTGCAACTTAAAGTGTATTGTCTTTAACTTAACTATCAATAAAATTTTATAAAATAAAATAGCACGAGTTATCTTTTTATATCAGTATAAATGACACCATTGCAGCCAAGAGGCGTATTTGTATTAAAAATTTATATACAACATTATGGACTTGGACAAAGTCAATTTACCTGAAAGGAATGTTATGTTTACTGGTTTTATCTATATCTATATTGTTTCTAGTCCGAAGCAATCTCATATGGTCCTTTATTGCTCTCGCTGTTTCCCTTTTTTTGCTTTTAGGTGTCTCCTGTTTACCTTCTCATGCATATTCTATGAAGTTGTATTATGTAAGATTCTCTATCGAGCGTTTTTAAAGTTATTACTCACATTTTTCGTTTTCATGCTAAAATGAAATTTTACTTCATTACCGCAACCAAAAATGTCTAAAACTATTATTGAATCAATTTTTACAGTGTTAAACCATCTATGAAAAAGTATAAACCTTTTAATTACTCATATAATATATTGACTGTATTAATTAAATTTTTATCATAGTTACAATTAATTACAAATGCAAACTCCTAAAGCAGGGTTTTCCTAGCAACACATATTCTACGCGGCGTGGAATGGAATACGGTCGAAACAACGCAGTCAAATTCTGCTGCGTGTTTTCCTGAGATTAGCTTCGGCTTTTTTATTATTACAAAATATGGAATTTTGCAAGAAGAAATTAACATAATAACTACGATTTATAATACCACTAGAAATTCTGCTAGCTAATTATTTCAAAATAGAAACAACGAAGGATCATTTAAATTACTTATCCATAGACATCGCTCGACCATGAAGTAAAATTTAAAGCGTACTTTGGAGTTAAAAGACAGCAATTCTCGTTTCTCATTTTTTAAAACACAAAATAGGAGCACTTCCTTCGTATATGTCCTTAACGTTTTACGCCGACCGAATTACGTTCAACGCCGCGTAAAATTTGCGTTGCTGGGAAAACCTCGCTTTAGTTTATTAATCATTTTTGGTTAACTTTACTTATGGAATAATGAGTAGAGCGAAGTAGTAGTAGTGTGAGTAGGGTGAAAGGATCATATCCTGTAATATTTCAATATTTATGGTAAATTTTGATTGGCTTTGTAACCATATCATATAATTCAAATTATCCTATAACACTAAATAAGCAGCTCATAATTCTATGATACATAGGGTATTTTCAATTCCAACGGGCAAAAATACTTTGATAAAGAAATTGAGATCATAAAACAAATAATGGCTACCCATAACATTTGATAAATAAATTAATTAATCTACTGTTTTATTAGTTACAAATAGTTTTAATGCAGTTATGTGCAGTATTCTAATATATTTCTTACAACATTTACTACCAGCCAAAATCAATTAAAATAAACAAACATTTAAATCCCAAAACCTACGGCTTTTCATCATTGCAGTAAGTAATTACAGTTCTGTATTTTAGATTATGTACTACGTTTTCTTCTCTTTGCAACAGGATTTAGATATGCAGAATTCACTCATTACAGATTACATATTAATTCAGTATAATAGTGCAAGACTGATTTAAATTTACCTGTATTTAGCAGATGTTAAATGAACTATTAGTTTTATTTTTACTAAAACTTAAACCCAATCACATAATCAATCAATATATTAATAATACGAGATATGTTTTTAAAGTAAGTACCGTTTTGATATAAAAAAATCAAGTCAATATTTCAAACAAAACATTATATACTTGAAAGAGCATTCACGCGAGGCAGAAAAGCAACCAACAACACAGACTGTATGTCCCAAAAGACAGTGCACATGATTTTCTGGGCACAAATTGTTTTCTTGGATTCGAATTTCCTAGGAGATGTCGAATGCAGCTATTTCATTGACTGTTGTTTTGATTCTGGTGTAACGTAGGCTACCCACGTTTCATCCCCTGTAACGATATGGCTTAAAAAATTATTGCCCTCGTTACTGTAACGCTCGAGAAAGCTCAAAGCTTCCCAATCGTTTGGTTTTGGTTCAATATTTTCTGTACCCACCGTGAATACAGTTTTCGATAATTTAAACATTTGGACACCATTTCATCTTCTTAATACAGCAGAAAATTCTTTAGCGAAGGACGAAATTGTGAACAGTCTGTTCTCTTTCACTTTGTGTAGCCATCTTTGAAGGCACTAACCCATTTCCGCACCATTTCTTCACTCTTAATGTTTTGCCCATAAACTTCACTGATTTGACGATGAATGTCAATTGCCTTTAAGCCTTTAGCACAGAGAAAACGAATCACAGCTCGCCCTTCACAGCCGTCGGGATTCTCGATAGTTAGCGCCATTTTAAAATCACGTAAACAAACTAAGACTCGATCAAACGGCGTCGTAGTGGCGAGAATAAATTATTTGTTAACATTATAGAAAAATCAAAATATGAGTATTTCTTCTTCTTAAAAAACAATGTATATATTAAATATTATTATGTATAAACACACTCCCTTACTGCTTCTTGATAATTGTTTTAATAAATTAGATCATAGGTAGGCAACATAAAATACACGCAATTTGAATTTAAATCTTCTGCCATCTTTACTTTTTATAATTAAAATTACAGTGTAACGGCGAAAATTGAATTAGTGAAAAGATATCGATAAATTATCGAATAATTTAATTTTGTACCGAATGGTTCAAAAAATACCACTCGCCCTGTAAAATTTTACTAGATAAATTAAAGTACCTACTCGTGTTTATAATCTTTGAATAAATTTAGACCTCTATGTATATCCAGATAAAAACCTTTTATTTCCAAAAGCCAGTAAAAATACGTAAAGTTTATTAAAATTTAATAAACAGTGTAAATCGTTTGTAACTAGAAAACGTTATTAAATTTAAACAGTAAAAGTTGCAACATCTCAATTGTATATTCAGCTCAAAATTACCCCTTTGTAGGTTTATAAAATTTCAATTTTACTTCCAACAACCAACATTTTTCCGGTTTTTACAACGACTTCCATTACTCACGTACTTCCTACCACAGAAATATCCAATATGGCTGGCTCTAAACACTAATCAACATTCCAACAGTGTAAATAACCACCATTTTTTAATATTTCAACTTGTATGTGCACCGACCGTCCGTACATACAGAATCGGGTTCGCACAAAAAGGGTTTTTTTGTCTATGCTTATTTATTTATATACAGAAGAAACCTTTATTTTTAAGAACAACTAGAATGTAGAATTGTTTTTTTTTCTGATAGTTCTTAAATTGTTTTTTATAGATATAATATTATTACAAATATATAAAGCTACTTAAAATTATAATGGAATTTAACATAACATAATCTTCTCTCTTCTAATTTTTGTTACAAATTAATGTTACAAAACAAGCGATTGGAGAAAAAATATTGGGTTTAAATACTACCAAATTTGTATTTTCTTATCTTTGAAATGCATGAGGGATTTTATGATTTCTCTCTCTTTAAAATAATACTCCAGTATCTCCGCAATATTAATTCATGCCTCTATAGTTCTCTTCAATAATAATTTTACTATAAACAAAATGGCGATTGTGTCAGCAAACGTGCCCTGGCCGAAAACTGTTTAGTATGTTTTTGAGCGCTTGTCAATCGCTTTTTTCGGCTGAACGCACCCAATATTAAACACTTAAGCCGTACAGATTATTATGATGTCTCGTCAGAAACTGGAAACACGTTGCAACATGTCATAATACGTGTTTTCAATATCTGAAGGGGCCAGATTTTCGTCAGAGTGTTGAAGCGTCAGCTCATATTTATATATATGTATATAGTGCGGGAATGAGTACGTGCAAAATGGAAGAGCAACGTATAGCAGAAGAAGTACGAAAGTACTTATTTCTGTACAACTTACAAATTAAAAATTATAGAGAACAAAAAAAGGCAAGAGGCTTGGGAGCTCCTTTAATAGGTCACAATAAAGCTTATTTTTGCAGGGCAAGAATGTAGGGACAAAACTAAGAAATGCCTACACCAACGCATTAAAAAGAAGAAAGACAACTAGTGGCCAGGCAGTAAAAATAATTCCGAAGTGGAAATTAGAAGACAATATGTCATTTTTGTCACCTTTTATGAAAGCCAGAGCCTCCCAAAATATCTTTCAGTCTCAAAATGAACCTAACGATAATGTTGAAACGCAAGAACATGAAGACAATGATCAATACCCGACCACCAGTAAATCTTTAGATTCAGTTTCTAAAGTTTCAACAGACTTAAATAATAATGATATGCTAAATATTGGTAATCTTTCTAAAACGCCAAGTGTAAAAAAGGATTGATAAATCACCTTCATCAGCACGGATAACAGAAAGTAAGGAACCTGTTGATAAAATATATTTATGTTTCCAAAGCCTAGTCAAAACTGAAAAAAACAAGTTTGTATTAAAATGAGCATAAGAAAATTGGTATTTGAGGCTGAAACGAACAATATATCATCAACCACACCACAACTTATTATTATACCAGATCCTTCAACAGTTTTATCGCGATCTGTAATTTCTAATGATTCTGAAACTATACTATTGAGGGGTCTTTTATATTGACTAGTATTGGCCAGTACACGTTAAGGCAGGGTTTCTGTTTATCTGAGAGATCCGAACAGTCACACAGAATATGTTTGACTGTCTTTTTTTCGTTAAGAGTACTCTCTATAGTGGTACTCTCCAATAATCTACAATGCTCGTAGGTAGGTAGGTAGTTAAGTAGTTCGTAACAAAATCTACATTAACTTGGTTCTATCTTTTCTTGAATAGTGGATTCGGATCCAAGTGCGCCTTGGTCTGTCTTCTATCCTACTATAACTACGAGTATTTTGTCGGCAGCAATCTTTACTAGATCTTGGAGATACTCTAGTAGTTTTCTTGAAGTCTATCTGTAATGTCGTTCCTTAATGTATTTGACAACCTATTTCATCATTTCCTCTTTATTGTTCAATAGATTCTTTAAATGTTATGGTATTGGGTCATTATATTTTCAAGATTTGCTTAATCTTAAATAGTTCTACTGTTTTGACGACTAGTAAAGTCTTAGTTTTTTTGTTTTACTACTAGTAGTTATAGTTTACATACATGTTTTAACATTGTTTATGTTTATAATACTTATTCTAAATAATGAAAGAGCTTTGAAGATTCAAAATAAATGGAATAAATGAAAAAATCTGTTAAGCTTTCATTAAAAGAGCAGTTGAAAATATTTGAATATTTTAAGAGCATCTGTAAAGCAAATACGTATTTTTTTAAACCTGAAGAATGTCTAAATTGTGTTAGTGTTTGGGAAATGCCCTCTCTGGATGCGTCGTATCTAGCACACACGACTACGAAATAAAAATTTTACAATTTTATAAGTAGCAGTAGGAGCAGCGTCCTCATGAAAATTTAATGTTGGAAAGTGAAATGATATGTTTACTTTTGCCAACTGCCTTTAAAACCTAAGCTAAATGAAGAATTGTAATATACATAGTGTAGAACCTACTGGTGAAATTGTGACGGATTGTTTTTCAATCCGAGATTCGCACAAGAAAATAAATTTAGTTTATTCTTTTTTTCGAAGTGCTAACGGATGTTACCGAATTCTTAGGAAATAAATTGTGTAACTAGAAAACTTTTTGTATTAAAAAACTTCGAAAGTCGTATTTTAAATTCAATCATTCCCTTTTTGTTACGATTTGACATTCGTTAGGTTTTGTACTTCGGTAAATGTTTTTTTATAAAATTGATAACTTCCTGAACATATATGTATAAAAGTTACATGAGAGTTAAAATATATCTAGTTAAAACAGTCCATATTAATGAAAATTAAAATTAAAATAAAAGTAAAATATCTCTTTTAAACCCACACAGCCACATTTTTCTATGAAGTTGCATCAGAATATCATACTATGCGTGAACACAACCTAATATTCTTCTTATTACTCCCATTCTCATATAAGTATATGTTACCTAATGTACACGTTAATACGTGTACATTAGGTAACATATAGGTTAAATAACAGAGGTTCTAATTACTTTACAAACTCAAGTACAACTTAAATACAAATACATTTCAAAGCTAATATGCACAAAAAACATATACTGCTTTCATTAAAATCTCGAAAACAGATAGTATTCATAATAACAAAAACAGTAAGAATGATTTAATTAAATTTTGATTGTTAATGAATGAATGAATGTTAATTTTAGACGAAATAAATAAACTGGTAAAAAATAGAATTTTTAAATTAAATGACAAAAAGTTTAAAATACAAACTCAGATCAAAGGAATATAACACAAAATTCAAATACATCAGTCATCATGAACACATTCCTAGCACGGTGAAATAAAAAAAAGCAAATAATCCTTTAAAAAATATCTAATGTTGAATGTTACCACAGCAACCATACAATCAGTTCGAAGATTGTTGGGTAATGTTTGGGCAAACTTAATGAACTAGGCCAGAAGAACACTGTCACTATGGGTTCCAGGACACATAGGAATAGAAGTGAACGAAACAGCAGATAAGCTGTCAAAAAAGGAGCCGAAACCCCACATCTGGGACCAGAACCTTCTGAGAAAAACTAAGAGAAATGAATTACTGCAATCAGCTGGAAGGACCTAGACAAGCTAAGATACTTCTAGGAAACTACGACCAGAAGAGATCTTTTTGCTGCTTCGGAGAAGGATCTACCTGATTTGAAGCAGAAAACTTCAGCAGAAAACTGAGAAAACTTCAGATCCATGGCATGTTTATTATTCTTAGATCTTATAGGTCGCAGTTTACTTATCACCTCATACTAAACTATGTTGATAAGTACCATTTTAGTAAAGAAAAATGTAAACATAGGGTCTTTCCAAAGGTAATCGCATCTCTTAAAAGGAAGAATATCTTCAGCAGCGAGCAAATCAACAAATTTGTTAGAAAATCAGATAATAAAACATATCTGATGCTACACTGAGAAAAATGAGGCACTATAAACTATTGTGCATGCACACTTTTTTCAACAATCGTGCCTCCGCACTATAAGATATAGGTCAAGACATCATATTGTATAATTCTAATGAACGAAAATATAAAGTGCACTGTTTAAAATACGTAATTGACAGCATTTTATATTATAATGCATTCATAATCCTATTATGTGCCTTTGCATTTTACTTTTTGATGCGTACCAGGTCGTACCCTATAATATATCGTGCCTGCGCATGATATTATTTGCTGCTGGAAGCATATCTTTATATGCGACTGCACTAAATTTCATAGTGCTTTTTTAGCTGGGCATGATCCTTTTACGTGCCCTAGTATTTTTTCCGCACTATTTAATATCGTGACGGGATTGATATTTTTCAGGATCAGCACTTAATCTCTACACGGTATTTTCGGACGATTAAATAAATAATAAAGGGTGTAAGAGACAACTTTCCGAAAACTTTAACAATGTCTTCAGATCATCGTCCTGATTTTTTTGTGGAAAACAAAAAAAAAACTTTTGGCTCTTCATACAAACTGATTTGTTTTATTTGTATGGAGAGTCGATTTTTTTTTCGTTTTTGACAAAAAATTCTTGCTGTACGTTGTTTGGGATGATGGCCTACTAAAGACATTGTGTAACAGTACCTGTTAACATTTTAAGCACCTGGTATCCTAAATAATTAGTACCGCTAGCTCCATCTATCATAAAACATTTTTAATAATAAAATAATGAATACGGTCTCTATAATTATAATTGGAAGTTCAAAGTAGCTACGCTACGAGGTGTACTAATGAGTTGGCATTATCGAGTTCAATAAGTTTTAATAATTATTCGAGTCTCATTTCTTCTATTGATTTACTGTCATATACAGAAAGTTGGAATATAAAACAGTAAAATAGAGGCCACTCTTTAGTAAAATAGAGGCCACTCTTTAGTAAACTAGAGGCAACTCTTTAATTGAAGAACCAGAAAAACCAGAAGCATCTCTTGAATTTGGAGATTACATAAACTTAATTAACTTGTAAACTGTGAGCTTCGTAACTGGATTATCTCTACAACTGGGGCAGATCATCCCTCCACTAGTGATATTCTATAATCATTTGGAACCACCTAGACAGTGCCGTAGCGACCCCAAGGTGCGGCGAAGGATCGTCCACTATCTTAACAGATAAGTTTATTGAGATCTATCAAGTTTACTGTTCCCATATTTTTTCTCTTTTATTTCCGTGTATATCTATCTATATCGTCAACTGTATTAGCATAAGTATTTTTAAAGAATTGTTTGCGGATTATTTTGTTGTAACGTATTCTCTACCTCATTAATTTCAGCACCAAGGAAATCTTATTATCTTTTACATGTTTGTACCTTTTCAATTCATTTTTTTATCTTCATAGACAGTTTTTTCTGACATCTTTCTGTCATCTTATGATACTTATTTAAATAACTCAGCTTAAAACAACTTTCTTCAGTAGTATCATAAAAAATAAAAAGATTTCAGTGGCGCCCTTATAATTTCTTAAAGAAACAAATATTGTACAATAGTCAGAGCTAATGAACTTACTCACCCCTAGCCGAGGTATTTAACTGTCATAATTTTTGTGTGATAAACATTTATAAATTCTGTTAATTATTGAAGTATCTTTTACAACTAATTAAAGACGAAATTAAGCTTAATGTTTGTTTTATTGTAAATTACATTTTTTCTTTTGGTATATTGTTATTTTTTCAAAAAAATTAACTAAATAGTTTTATAAATTCACTATCAACAGGTAACTCATATTACAAATTGTCGCCCAACGAACAAATTATATTACAATTGTTAAAAATTCGAAAAGCTTTCCCTTACATTACACTCTGTATAATCAAATAAAGTGTTCGGAGAGGTATTCTGTGTCAGTCAGAAAAGATAGGTAAAACAAAAAAATTTGGTAGTTTTTTTTGACTTCACCGAAAAATACTCGTAGTGAACGATTTGTTTAAGGAGAGTCAAAAAAACGCCCCATTTTTTGTGTAAAATTTTTTTTTTGTTTGGACTATCAATTTTGACTGAAAATACCTACCTGTCCAAAGACTAATCTGATTATGAATATAATTTCACCGTTTAGAAACACCGTGCAAATATTTGTTGCTAATCCTAAAAAATATCCACACATGTCACAGTACAGTGCAGAAAAAAGTGCTGAAATTCACATAGTAATAATCTAATCACACAGAGTCTAGAGCAGGTATATATGTACTATGTAGGTAATTTAAAAAATCTTAAAATCATACAAACATTTATTTTCCATAAGAAAGTTAATCTTAATCTAGATTAAACATAAACTTAATTAAATATAACTTTCTCAGTAACTCGTCCATTTCACACAACACAACACAGCAAAATTTAATATAGAAGTATTGAACGACATTCACGCGCGGAGGTCACAGCACGGAATGGTGTGTGGTGTTTGGTTGGATCCGGCGGCGCGGTGGTGTCGATGTCGGCGCGCGCGGGGACAGATTCCCCCGATTTGTTGCATGCATGTAATGTTTATATGCATACGCACCATATTTTTTTATGAATTCTCAAAATGCACGTAATGTTTAGTGCATACGCACAATACATTTTAGTGAATTTTCAAACATTTTTGTGCTAAGCAATAATTTTTTCAACCTGGCACGATTCTTCAACGTGCATACGCACTAAATTTTATTGTTCCTCAGGATTAATGTACTTATTATGCAAATAATCGGGAATGTCACTATAAAATTTTCTGCGTAGTTTTAAATATATACATGCATTGCATCGCATTTTATGGTGCAACCCTTTGCACCGTAATTTTCTATAAAAAAAACTATATTATATGGTGAATTTAAGACGTCATAATTTATTGTGCTTTGATCACTGTAAATTATGATGTTAAATCCATAATTTTACTATGCATAATAGTTCTTGCACGATAAAAGATACGACATTTGAACATAAAGTTTTGATGAGGTTTCTTGCACAATGAAGTTTAATGCCCTGCAGAATAAATATACATTCCTGTCACTATTTAGAGTAATGCGCACTATTTTATTAGTTGTAAGCAGAGTATTTCACAGTGTTTGCATAATATTTTATTACGTCGACGTCAATCCATTTTTCTCAGTGTAAATGTAAGTTTAACAAAATATTACTATTACTGTTAACCATTAAATTTGCTAATAATGCTGTTAACATGGAAACATAAATTTTAATAGACAGCATTGCTGATACTCTTCCAATGTCGCTCGTTGATGGACAATTTACAAAAAATTTAAAAGTGACCAAAAAGCAAATTTAAAAAGTATCTCTAACAAAATATTACTATTACTGTTAACCATTAAATTTGCTAATAATGCTGTTAACATGGAAACATAAATTTTAATAGACAGCATTGCTGATACTCTTCCAATGTCGCTCGTTGAAGGACAATTTACAAAAAAATTAAAAGTGACCAAAAAGCAAATTTAAAAAGTATCTGATGAAAACAATAAATCTGAAGCAGAAACTTAACCCTCTTGTTCTGACTTCAATAAAAAGCGTTGAAATGTGCCAGGCAGTTTAAACAAGTTGAATACCTTCAATATTATCAATTATTGCTTGAATTTTAATATAAATAAAAAGGATTATAAATTTTCTATTCTTCAGACTTCAAGGTTTAAAACAAACAATAATTGAAATATTTTTAAATTTTGTTATACACATACATATGATAAAGAAACATGTGTTACTGATTTGTTATTTAACATAGTTGCTTTTTGGAATTTCAGAATTTTGCTCTTTTATGAAACAGTATTTTCCAGACTCTCCGGAAACTAATTGTTTCTCTAATGGATGAATGTAAATAAATTTAATAAAACTGCTGTAGAACTTATAAAATGTTAAACTAAGCGAGTACTGAGGTTTCTTTCATAAAACGATAATGCAGTCAAAAGAAAGGTATGAATATGTTCCATTACCACTTTATCAAAATATTACAGTCAAGGTTCAATTTGACACCATCAAATGCAAGGATATCTTCCAGAAATGCCTTGTTTTAGGGAAGGATCTGGTAGTCTGGCATGCAATATTTCTTTATGATCTTACCAGTTGTATGTAAAAGTAATGTTAGGTGGAGGTAGAGTGTATTGTTCACACAGACACTGCCCAAATAAATTTTATTTAGAAAGACAAATAAAGTTCTCTCTTTTATGTTTATTGAAATTGTTAATTTTTTCAAAAATACCAGATCCGACACTGGAAATTGTCATTGTCCTCGAGTCAAAATTGCAATTTTGTAAGAAATTCTGATAATATTTCAAATTGACAACATCGCGGCCATATCTAGTTAAAGGTCCAAGGTCATTTTTTGGGGACATTTGTATCTGTTCTAATCATTAATCTGTGACGATATGTTGTTGACTTGTGGAAGGCTTTGGATAAATAAGCATTAAATTAATTATTTGCATAAATGTTTTTTGTTAATTTTTTATATAATGAGAAGTAATTATTAGTAATAGAAGTTGGATGAAGTTTTATTTGTAAATCGTGATATAAGTTTATTTTAATAAAAAGTTATATAAAAAAATCAATATAAGGAAAACACAGTTTTACATGCTGAAATAAGGTTATCATTCTCTGTCACTATAATATTCTGAGTGACACAAATCAGGTCTTGCGACATGTTGTCAAAATGGGCTCCCTCTGCCCTAAATATTAAGTGCTTAATTAAATTCTTTCGCTAAGGGCAGCTTGTTTAGGTCTTTAAAAAAATTAAATTATGTTTTTATGAGTAATACAACCAACAATAAAATAATTAAACTGTATAAATAAGTTGTTCAGTAAAGAAAAGGGTAAATAAAAATTGGAAAATATTTTTAATTTTATATATAAAATTGTAAACAGACAATTGAAATGTAATTCCAGTCTAATGTTCTGAAATAAAATTCACACTTACAATACCAGAAGTCAATTAAGTTTATATGTAATATATAAATATAGTAGTCCAGTCTAAAGCGTATAATGAGTTGCCTAATGATTTAAAAAATAAAATAAAACAGAATATTTTTATTAAACAACTAACCTTTCAAAAATATAATAATTGCTTTGTAAATTATAATTAACAAAATAACTTTTTAATTTTTTTTGTGAGTTGTACGCTGATTTGTTTGTAAATTGAATATTCTACAATTATATCGAGGTAATTTTGAATTTAAGTAAAATTTAATGTAGAAAAATTGCTTTTAATTATAAATACTTGTTTAAAAAAAAACAAATGGTTAACATTGCATATATGTATAATGTGTGCGCAGCATTTCTGTCAACCATATGTTTAACGTATCATACCTACTATTTTATAATATCTCCGAGTACTTGAATTGTAACAATAATCATAAACCGACAACAGCTCTCTGTATAATCCATTGTAACAATGTAACACGCTATCAATAAGGAACGAACCAGTGGTGACAAGACAATTACTAATCTCCAAATCGATCGTCTATTAATCAATCAGAGATTTCGGTACAAACAGTAAATTTCCACTAGAGAGTCTAGTTAACATAACAATAGAAGGGCTTATTATAGAAGTAAGTGTCAGGGCTGCTAAGCCTCCAGACCTGAGTAAACACAGTTTAGGAGTATTCTCAGTGTCAAGAAATATCCCCTTGTATACAGGCGGAGTTGTATGTGTATCATTCCTCTTTGGTCGATAATTCCTATTATTTGGTTTCTACCTTAATTTAAACATTCAGATGCTACGGATCCTATCTGTTCTCCATAAATTATTTCAAATACGAACCTCCGTAGCTGATTTAGAATTCCTTTTTGATAATAAATTAATATTCCTCTCTCTACATTAACCCTACCACACATCATGTCTCTGCTAAAATGCTCGTATATTGTAGAATGCTAAATTTCAGAAAGATATTCTTTTATTATTTGATTTGTGAAATGTTTAATGTTTTCTGTTTACTTTTTTACAATAAATAAACTTTCTGTACAATTAAATTAGGTGGATATTATAAAGCTAATATAGGTACAGTGCTGTTCTAAAGTAACAGAATTTATTTATAATTAGAAGCAATATAACACATGTGGTGATATTTTTTAAAACGCACAGAACATAATTTGAGCAAGATTAATGAATAAAAATCTACTATTTGTTAATAAATCACTTTGATTTGTTCAATTTGATCAAGAAATATTATCTCTTGGTATAATATATGTCAATTTAATACTTTTATAAAAAATATTGTATGAGTTGCAGTATCTATGCAACCAAATAAAATAAACATATGTATGCTTTTAGCAGTTCCAAGGTAACATAACCCTATTTCTGTGATTACTTATAGAAGTGTGTTTAAGGTGTGTTATGCCTTATTATATTTTCATAAAAATTGCTTTGAAATTTAAATATTTCAATAAGTGGAATTTGGGTATACAATGGATATAACAGAAACAACAAAAAATGGAGAATTACAGGAGTTAAACGTAAATGAAAAATGTTTAAAACACATTACTCGTTTTTCAAGTTCCAATTAATTTCACCCAATATTCCAATAACCATTTTTTCCTTAGTTTTCGTGGAAGAATAAAAAATTGTAATGTAATTTAGCTAATAAAGAATTTTGATGCTGATTCCTGAACTGGTTGTTTGACTTTAATTAACATGATTATCGAACAAGAAGAATAGGAACACTTTGGTTTCCGAGCTGGAAGGACCTGTACCGATAATGTGTTTGTCTTGAAACAAATAATAGAGAAAAGATCAAGTTCCTACCAAGAAACCCACCTTATGTTTATAGAACTTCAGAAGGCCTATGAAACGGCAGGGTGGTGAGAAAAATCTTCTGCATAACTCGTCGGAAAGTGTATTTCTTGCACTCGTTATGTCTGGTTAATCGTGCGTAATATTTAACTTTCCACATTTGTTATGTTATATAATATTTCAATACACCGTCAAAAAGAACAGAGAACACATAGCAGCGTAAGAGTCTTATCTTGGTGTGCACTATTCTATGTCTTATGAATAGATCTCTCATTTTGCTGATATTAGTCAAGGCCTTTTCAACCTTCTTTCGGATTTAAATAATTTAAGAAGCTTCTTTATTAGCAAAGCATTTTAATTGGAGCAGAATAAAATTATTCTCCTTTAAATTTGGCTGTGGTCAAATGAAGACTAAGCTTAGAAAATAGGACTTAAGACTTAAGCATGAAGATTACAGATTGGGCCCTGCCTTCCAATGAAGTTCAACATCCTTGATAGTGGCCGTTTAATATAATATACCCTACTGCTTCTGATTTTTCCTCTCGAAGTTCTAAAAACCTCAGTCTTGTTCAATGTCAATGCTTCACAGTGGCATAGTCTGTTCACAGTGGCATGTCTGTTTGACCTCTAAGACTCATGTGCTTATTTAAATAAACATAGGGATTAGAAATGTTATACATATATTGTTGTGTTTGTGTTTTATCCTGTAAACTGCAAGAGTCTAAAGTTCATCTTCAGTCGAAACCACATAACTTTCAATTATAATTTTTATGGGCAATAATAATGATGATAAGGGGTAGGTAACCTATAGTGAATAACCCTGTAAAACCCTTTTAATAGTAATAATATTTTAATGCCAAATACTAGACAAAGAAATAAGTTGCCTACTTTATTTCTAAATATTTCAGATTATATAACCTGATATTGTAAAATTTTATAGAAAATTAAACTACAGCTAAGGTAAATTTTAAATTAAATTGAAAGTATGTATTTTTTTATATCCGTTTTTTATGTCTAATATAAATGTGAAATAATCTTCCGATATGCGTGTCATGTACCTAGCTACGTATTTTCAGAAAGTATCAATTCACGTTCATAGCTTCATTGTCATTTTATGCCACACGTTTGTTGAACCGAAACGGTGTAGCATGAGAAGTGAAACAGAACAGCCCTTGATCAGATTTAACTGTCAGAAAAAAGGAAATTGTGTCACAAATAATTTTCCACATTTTAATGTTTTGTTAAACTACAATATTTCTTTTTTTATATAAAAAACGAGGCAGACAGGATGTCACTGCGGTAAAAATATGATGTTTTAAAGAAAAATACTTATACTGGTTTAAATTATTTTATTTTTTGTGTCAGCTGGGGTTTTCTCTAAACCCCTTGTGTAAAATAGATGTTTTACGCAATCCACATATAAATAACCACGTTTGGGTTATACTTTATACTATAAATACATTTTTACAATCTAGATATTACATTGAACATTTAAATAAATATCTATAGTTTTTTAAACAAACATGGCAATTATAATTTTTTAACTAATAGAAATATAGCACAGACTTCATGGAGAAACGTAATTGGGAACTTGCAAGACAAATTAGCAACTGGAGAAAACGTTAACAATAAAAATCAGCTGTTAATAATATGTTTAAAACGTGTGAAAATAAAGTGAATATAAAGCTGTAGATAATTTCTGATTTTCTTTTCTTTAATATAATATGTATTTCATAACTATGAAACGTAAATTGGGGTGATAAATATTAGTAGGAAAGTAAATAATTCAATCACACTAGACTAACCAATATGCCAATGGCCTCTAAACTTAAATACCCATAACTTCTCCGCCATTTTTATCTACGCCGGAGCGCCCTTTACCGCAGATGGAATTTCCCAATACCTAATAACTTTATGCAACAATATGGATTAAAAAATATAGGTAAACTTTTAAAAAGTATTTTAAGCTAAAACTTAATGGTTGTTGTCTATATTATTAAAGTTGTAAATGTTTGATTATAACTTTTTCAGTATAGGTAGTAAGATTTGTATCCGACACATTTGATGTGAATGCATATATTTTGCATTAAACGGTGTTCCACTGGCCTAGAATAAGGAGAGGAGGCCATAGGGTGGCAAATTGTAGATTCTTTTATTCGGGTCGAACTTTTCCGTCGGGATGCAGCCAAGCAAGTCCTTAAGGACGAAGACGTGTCGTTTCCAATAGTAACCGGAAAGCAATCTACATAGATACACACTCTTTCCGGCTGCCGGAAGTGTTCCAAAGGACGCATCAAGATATAAAATACGTAGTTTAAAGCAAGTTTACTGGGTTACGGGGTTGAGTCTTTTTGTGCCACTGAATTTCATAATTTGGCTGCTTCGTGAAGTAACTTATAATTTATTCTACCAAACACCAGCTGAGTGCACAACTTTTATAACTCTTTGCAAGCATGAAAAAAATGTTGAAAACTAGTTTAATTAATAATAAACGAGCTTACAGTTTCAAATTCATTTTAAGTAATATATAAGTAGTAGAAGTAAAACTCGAAGTCGACCCGCAATATACAATTTATCATTTTTCTTTTTCTCATGTTGTAATAAGACCCTTGGCGAACCGCCATACTAGAACAAATTACCCAATATTTTGTGTCAGTTCTATCTCCAGGTCAGGTCTATATATCACTCATGTTAAAATTTTCACATAATCTGACCAATTGAAAGCCAAAGACAGTTGGTGTTTGCGCGCTTATATTTCTGATTGGTCTGTCAAGTTCGGTTTTCAAAGGTGTACCCAATACCGATCGAAAAATTTGACATTTGTCAAAAACATTATTGTAGCTGTATTGACCTATCACTTTCTTCGTGATATAGTACCCAAAACACCACTCGTGATGTCTTTTACTTCAAAGCTCAAATGAGTTGCTTAAAGAAACCACTCATCCTACGACTCGTGATAACTATGTCACTCATCTTAAAATTTTTACATAATCTGACCAGTAATATCTTAAGAACAGTGATAATCACGAAATAATTTTATTAGTTTCCGAAAGCACGTTGCTTGGTAACATCCCGACGCCGCAGAGGCGGATTTAGGCATGGGCAGAGTGGGCAGCTGCCCAGGGCGGCAAAATTTTAGGGGCGGCAAAAGGCGGGCAATTTTTTTTTCGTTCCTTGAAGGAATAAAAATAATTTTAATCGAAGATCGAGCGCATGCGCATACGCATACGTCAATCTGAGCGTTGGAAATCTTATGGACAAAGAACTGTTCCATTTTATGTCACATATATCGGAAAAGAAAAAAGAATTTGAAGGCATTTCAATTTTGGATCTATACCAATAGTTTTTTGATATGAAACTGCGAAATGTGTACCCGTATGTTGATGTGATATTTCGACTAGCATTATGCACACCCTTAACAAATTGCTCTGAAATGTGGAAAAGTATAGAATTCCTGTTACAATTGCGATTTTTTTTAAATAAATCATTAATGTTGTATTATATTATAAAGTATTTATTAGTATATAACCTCCTATTTGATTTTTCTTTCTTAAAACATAAAAATTAAGCTAAATAGTTCTTAAAAGTGTACTTAGTGTTAACCCTACCTACGCGTTCAGCACACTTGAGCGAAGGGAAGAGAAGCCCAGCGAAATATGTGTTTCGCGCGAATTTTTCTTAGTAATAACCTATCGTTACTGAGATGAGTTCTTCCTCCTCGTCCTCCGATTCAGATATAATAATAATAGGCTCCATTATAGGTAAAGAAGAAAATGAGCTGAGGCGGAAACACTGGGCCACGAATACATATAACAAGGATGTGAAACTCCTATGCCGAGCTATAAGCGCCTGTGGCTGAATTTACGGCTCCTATCTAGGCGGAGTCTAGTCTACGGTCGTTGCGTACTTTGTACTGCGCATCAGGCTGTCTCTCTCTCGAACGAGAGATGTTTACACGAATCCAATGTGCGGTTGGTTATCTCGCTCGCACAAAGAAAAAGAAAGCCTGTTGCGCTGTACGGAGTACGCAACGACCGAGAATTTAACCCTGCCCAGATAGGCGCCTTTTCTCCTGCTACCCTCTCCACTCGAGTTTGACATCCTTGTTATATGTATTCGTGCACTGGGCATATCCCGTATGTAAAAAACGAGCTACAGGCGAATCAGTACCCTTTTCCCTGAATTAATCGATGATCCTGTGAAGTTTCATCAGTATATAAATATATATTAATTTTATTAATAATAAAGTTATTTTACTAAAATAATAATTTCCATTATCTCGCTTTATTTCACTCCAGCAACTGTCTCGCACTTCTAAACAACCAAATAGTTAGTTTTGTATCTAGTGCGCGAAATGCTACTTTGGTGATCGAGAACTGATAGTCGAGATCACCAAAATATTTCGCGCATGAGATGCAGACAAAAATTTTTCTACAAATGCTTAGCTTAACATGAAAAAAAGTATTGAACTGGTTTGAACTGTTTTTCTATGGAAATAAATGATTAAGTGCTGTCACCTCTACGGCAGTGGATAATCAGAATTGAAAGACAGCCCATATTATCGCTTTTGTCAAAAAATTATTGTAGCTGTATTAACCTATCATCCCTTTGTTCGTGACATAGTCCCCAAAATACCTTTTTCTTTTAAATTGTAGATAGGACATCCCGTATACACAGTAAAAGACTGAAATTGTAGAAGCACGAAATTAGTTTCCATTTGAGCTTTCCCCCGTGTCTTGACACGTTCAGAATTCTGCGGCGTCGACTTTTTTTAATTGTTTTTGGGGATTATTTTTTTAAGGCGGCTTGTTAGCTTTGGCAGTTCCTTATCTCGAATGGTTATTTGACTTCCGGCCGGGCAAAAGTTACGTAATTATTAATGTTACTTTTAGTCCGGTAAGTTTGATTTATTCTATATAGCTAATTCGGCGAAACATGTTTACATGTGTATATTAATAATTGAACTCTGAGTTACACAAAAGTAACACATCGAAAAAGTTTAGAAATAATTTTATTAAATATAAAAATTAACAAAAATTAACGGTTAGGTAAAGGCAAGGCGGCACCTCGGGGGGTTTTAACTTTTACAAATTAAATATAGAGTTAACATGTTGTTAAGTAACAGAGGTTTGACAAGCTTTTATACAACCGGCACTAAGAGTCATACCCTGTTTGAAATTCACGACAGATACTGGCAACGGCTCCATGATGCAGGTACCTACCTTTTATATGCTTGCGAAAATGAAATAAAACTGAGATTTCATAGTTTTTGCCAACAAGATTTGCCGTGGACAATGGGGATTAAAACTGATACTATAAGCAAAATGGCCTATTGTGTCAGCGCTTGATTAAAGTTAGCAAACGTGCCCTGGCTGACATCTGTTTAGTTTGTTTATCAGCGCTTGCAAGCGCTGTCAATCGCAAACAATATTAAACAATTAAACACAATAAGAAGTGTAAAATAAACTTTCATACACTAAAATTTGCAATGTTTTATATATTAGAAAATAAACACGTAAAGTAATTAATATATTTAATTAATGCAATTAATCAATACACAAGAAAACCAAATATTTTCATTAAGCAACATATTAACTAACTAACAATCCTATTTGATTAAGACCTTTAAGGAAGAAATATTTTCATTAAGCAACATATTAACTAACTAACAATTTTATTTAATTAAAACCTTTAAGGAAGATTGCAATCATGGTTTTTTAATGCCATGGACGAAGTGAAACAGTTTGAACAAAAATGGCAAACAAAGGATCTTTCCTCTGTATGCACTTTGACGTGTTGATTAAGATTTCCACTAGAAATAAAGGTTTTTCCACAATAGGAACAATGAAAAGGCTTATCTCCGTCATGCCAGCGTATGTGATGAGTAAGATGAACTTTTTGAGCAAACGATTTATCACATCTAGTACATTTAAAAGGTCTATCCCCAGTGTGTATTTTACAATGGCTATCGTAGAATTGCTTAGCCAAAAAAGCTGTATTGCAAAGGTCACAAAAATATTGTATATTTGTTTCACAAGTATTGAGCCTTATATGCGCTTTATATTGTTGTTCTTCGCAAAATGTTTTGTTGCAGCGGCAAATAAATCGACTTCCTTGTATATGAAGATGCTTATGAAATTTAAAATTTGGCTCTATAACAGCATTATTGCAAATATTACATATTTTAAAACCATATCCAGGTTTTTCATGTGAATATTTGTGCATTTGAAGTTTGTAACTTTCTATAAAACCCTTACCACAAAGATCACAACGGAAAGGTATTTCAGTTTTATGTTTATTTTCTAAGTGTTGTTTCAAGTGAGAACTTTGCAAGAATGTGCATCCGCATAGTTTACACACATGTTTTCGTTCATCTGCATGTTGTTTTCGATGGGTTTTATAACGTGTATAATCTGTAAATTGCTCTTTGCAATGTACACATTCATAAAGTTCTTTCATCTCATGATATTTTTTCACATGAAGTTCTAAACAGCTTTTCTTTTTAAATTGCTTTCCACAAGTCTCACACAACAATGAGGTATGCAAATGCGATCCAAGGTTTGCTCTTTGGGCAAACAGTTTACCACATTTATGACACAGATATCGTTTGTATTTGTAATGGGTATTTATGTGATCTTGTAAGTTAACTGAAAGAAATTCTTTATTGCAAAGGGGGCACACTTTCTTTTTCTTTGGTTTACGTAGGGTAGAATCAGGGCTAACTGTATTTTGGACATCTTTATTCAACTGAGTTACTTCAGATTTATTTTTATTACATTGTTTCTGTTCACTTTGAAGGGTTAAGTTTTCAGAACATGAAATTCCATGATTATTTAAAGTGTTGGATATATCTGGAAGCACTACATCGCTATTCTCATTCTGTTTTGGTGAACTGATTTGGCAATTCATTTTATAAGGACCTCTATTAATTTCCTTTTAGGCTTTATTTTTGTAAAATAATTATTTTTGCTAACGTTCTCTTAAGGCTTCAATCCTGTGTAATTGTGGAGATTGAAATATATCTTGATATTTTCAAAAATGCTATTAGGCTAAAATAAAAACAATAAAAATTATAAGTAAATTATTTTTGAATAGATTAACACAAATAAACCAGAAAATATATAACCCAACGAAAGAACAAAGAGATCTATATCATTGACATGAATGGAACCAGTGAAAAAGGCAAAGGTATAAAAGCCAAATCAAAACTACTTGTTCTATATCTGTTTTTTGAAAAAAAATGTTCATTTCACCTTAACGGCATTGTAAACACGCATAACTGTCGGTATTGGTCGGATGAAAATCCACAATGACTTCGTGAGGCACATTCTCAGCATCCCCAAAAATTAAATGTTTGGTTATGGAAATCACACAACATTTATTTAGATTTATTAAAAAATGCTATTCTATCCAGCCCTCGTGCGAGTATTGGTGAATAATTATTACCAATTAATTTCGTTCGACAGGTGAGTCAGTTCTCAAATGAAAAGTTTCTTCGAGCCTGGATTGAAAGAAGGGGACATCCGGATCACCAGATCTGGCTCCACTAAACTTTTTATGGGGTTGAATGAATGTAGCGGGCGGGGTGGCAGATGCCTAGCAAGTAGGCCCTTCGGGCCCTTTTTGTCGTACCCCAGGTTCTCCCCCCTCTGTATTTCACTCGTTCGGCGCCCTCTCGAAACGCCTCGACCTTCGTATGAAGGCCTTGCTGTCCCTTGGAGGGAGGATGTGCAAGTCTACTCCCTCGATTCTACGCACCCCAAAGATGTCTTGTCTGAGTTGTGCGTACACCTCACTGGTGCGCAAGGTAACATCCCGTCTTGAGGCCAGTCTGTCTAGGATATTTTCGCATTCCTGAACTAGTGCTGTGCTGGTCCTGCAGCTACAAATCGCCTTTAGACCGGCCTGGCTATCTGAGCAAATGCTGACGGGTCTTCTTGAGTTTTTCCGTTCTTCTATTAGTTCTGCTGCTTTAAGGATGGCAAATATTTCTGACTGGAATACCGTGGAGTATTTACCAAGAGCGTAGCTCTTTCAAACCCCTACTTCCTTTATCAGAACACCTGCTCCTGACCTCTCTTCCAAGCGAGAGCCAAATTTATAACATAATATGCTCCTTGGGGAAAATTCTACTTGTTCGTCACCCCACTGCCCTTTTGGTGCGATTACGACCTTGCACTTGTTTTCCGCTCTGTTTCTGTCCTTTTGTGCTATTCTTGTGTGACCTTCGCCACGCCCTTTCCAGTGTCCATTGTCTCTAAGCCTTATGAATGCCGCCATTGCGCTCATAATGATCCATATGGGCAAAGGCGGCAATCCCAGGAGGACATCAAGCGCTGGTGTGGGTGTTGTCGTTAGCGCTCCAGTGATTCCTATGCCTGCAACCCTCTGTACATGCGCCAGCTTGCGGGTCACCCATTGCCTCTCCACCACTGGCCATCAGACCACGGACACGTATTGCATCCTCGGTCTAACGATTTCAGTGTAGAACCAATAAGAACCTTGGGATTTACTCCCCAGTTCTTCCCTACAGCTTGGCGCAGTTGCCACAGTGTGATTATAGCCTTGCTTACGGGGTTACAAAAAATACAAGATTTTCGCTACCCAGCCTAAGTCACTGGATGTTTTTTTAAAAGCTCGGATTATTAATGAAAACCGTCAAATTACACCTGAAATCTTGACTAATGTACGTCAACGTTTTCAGCAAAACTTCCAGCATTTAATAAACGAATGACAAAAGTAAGTCCTCTTCCACTATTTTAACTGTAATTTCTTTATCGATGAAAATTTTGAAGTGAAATTTTAGAATAATATAGTACTCAATAAGATCTTCAAAATGAGGTATCGCAATACCCCTCATCCCTATTCAAAATCAAATGATTTTGCTCATCCCAGGTAGTTGATGGAAGTGATATGAAAAGTGAAAAAGTTGTAGTTCCTCCTCGAAATTATTTGCAGATTACTATTATGGATACTTAACTAGCTGATAAAATCTGCAATTGATAAACCTATATTATAATATTTCCTACTTGTGAAGTAATAGAGGTTGAAATTGTTAGGTAGGCATCTTGACATCTACTGTCAAGGTAATAAAGTAGCAGTTTTTAATTATAATTTGGTAATTTTTTCACATGGAAAACAGTAAAATTTTAATGGGATCAGGAAATAATATAAATAATTTTTTCATTAAATAAAATATAGGTTAAATAGTGTGGTTTGAAAGAGGGTGATTTTCAATGAAATGGCTAATGCTCTATCTCAGCAAGAAAGGCCTATAAATAATAAAAATATAAATAAATATCTATCTTCAGATGTCTTAAATTTCCCTTTCTTAGTTAGAAAATTAATTTGTTAATTAAAGCGCTATCCGAATTATTTAGGTTCATAATTATCTTTCAATTATTTTAAACCATGTGAAATATTTAGAAATATATTTCATCTTTATAGATAAATATTAGTTACATAATTATTTGCCTTTGTAATTAATAAAATATTTATCCAGAATGATCTAGAATCTCACATTTGTATTAATAAGTATACTCTATTCATTAAAAAAGTACTTAAATATTTTTACCTATTATTAAACGTAAGTATGTCTGCTTAAATCAATGGATCTCTCTTACTAGCGTCTGGTATACAATCTTGGTCCCTATACAAACACAACGAAATCTAAAAATATATTGCACTACAATTCATATCAGAAATTTCTTTTTGACATCTCTCAAAAGCACCTTTGATCCAAAAAATACAGTCGACAGAAGCAAACCCGGAAAGGTTATCGCAACCAGCAAATACACGACTTCGGTCCAAGTTGTCAACCAATCAACAAAATTTTTTTTTCTACCAATGGGGAAGAAAAATTTCAGAATGATTTTGTAATGTGAAGGTTCTTCGGCTCTTCAAATTGGGTAATTTGATGCAAATATCGATATTAATAAAACTCGTGTCTGATTGGCTGAAAGTTTTGTTGGAGCACCTGATTTCACGTTAATGACCCATGATACATCATGTAAATTTGTTGTTTCATGTCAATAACCTATGTCATCAATTCTCCATCTACGGTTCTATCAATTTTTGATATTTTACTTCTGTTTTTATGATTGTCCCACAATCAAAACATAAAAAGTCAAAGATGGGTAGAGCCGTAAATGGAGCAATAGTATTGATTACATAGGTTATTGACATGATACAACAAATTTACATGTTGTATCATGGGTTATTGATGTGAAATCATGACATGAAAATTTCCCTTTCCCAGTGGTAGAAAAAATATGATTTTTTTTGGGTTGGCAACTCGGTCCCCTATCACGAGCCATTATTACCGATTGTACGTTAGTAAATAGAATCGATATAATATGACCGAATAATTTTATCAATATATTGTTTTTGTGGATTTTCCATATTGACTAGGGTCGAAGACTTTATTTAGACAATATTTTTGAAAATTTTGACAAATTCTAATTAATAATTTTAATGGTAAGTTCGAATAATTTTTATTTTTGCACAGATGACAGTGACAATATTTGGTTATCGATTCAAAATATCGATTGCTACTACGAAAATACAGCTGCAGCGACATGGACTTGTCCATGTCTGCTTCTGTTAACTGTACTTTATACATACCTTGTCCAGTATAAATCTGGTTGCACGTCACAGCTGTCAGAACGGGGCTATGTTGCCAAGCATTTAACATAGTATTAGAATCTAGTAAATGTCAAACGAAGTTTCTCCAATATTCTTGTTTTTATTTGACCACAATACTACGCCATGTTTGAACGCGGCAACATAGCCCAATTTTGCCAACATATAAAATATGTGTTATGTTCGTTTGAAGTTTTTATTTTGTATGCCCGCGAGTTGTATTTGGTCAAATTAATTACGAAACCCTTCTTAAAGCGTTTATTTATCTTTTATAATAACTTGCGGCCTACTAATTTCCATATTTACCAAGTTTACGGTGAATAAACATACTGATTGACAGTAGCAAACGAACGGAGAAAGTCAAACGAACAGAGCGATTTGTTCACTTTGATGACGTGCAACCTTATACTGGACAAGGTATAGAATATTTGACACAAAAATATTCTATGTTGAGTAAGTACACTTTATTTGTTCGGAAAAACGGATACACAAACTTTTAACTGTGTAATTATTTGTCTATATAGCACTTTAATACCTTAAAAACTTTACAAAAGCAAGAAAATCCTCAATAACAAAATCTTGACCTTTCTCTAAAAATGGCGGACAGTGTAACATAATGTTGTCATCAATTTAAAGGTGTATCTTCTATCAAATTCACAGGAATGTAGAATCAATGGGCGCATTCAGCGGACGTAGCTGTTACCAAAATGTAGCGAACCAGAAGTTGTTGTCAAAATTGTAATACGATTACTGTGTACGAAAAGTATACACTTTTTACTCTGACATGTCCAATGAATAAATACTAGCTGGCTAATTTGACCAAAAGGCTGGAAAATTTAGTTTAAAATAAAAATGGACTGCAAGACTAAAATAAAATAGAATAAAAATAGAAAACAGGTTAAAAATTATATAAAAATGTGATTTTGAACAACTGAGATAATTAATTACCACTACAATATCAGAAAATCAGAAGAAATAGCCTTAAATAGTTGTTTAAAACGTGATAAAAACAATTTCCGATACTAATAGTTTTCATCGTTTAATATTTGGAGAAGACATAAGAATATCCGATATTTTTTTTGGCAACAACACTTTCTTGTAAAACGATACCGCTCTAAAATAACTAAATTTTAAATAGGGGATATTTTTATTTTTTATATATTCTGTTGTTATCACTTACGAATGACGACATTGGAATCTGTGATGTGCAACGCTTTTTGTTTTAATTTTACTGTACATATTTGCCATTTATATGAATAAAATATTTAGTAACAATTATATTAATATATTATTTAAAATGTTATACTGGTTATTATGTGTAATAAATAATAATCTTTAAAATATTTCTTTTATAGAAAAAGTTCTTCATAAAAAATATATTCACGGATATCGAGACTATGCGTAAATTTTTGAGAGCAAATTTTAGCAAAAAATGTTTTGTTTGTCATTGCTTGACAGAACTTTTTTCTTCGACAACCTTGCAATTCAACTGGGAATAACCAACGAACGAGAGAAAAATGATGTTATCAAATGCGTAAGAATTTGTGGAAGATAGACGTTTGGCATTGTGACTCGCACAATAAATCACCAGTTATCGATTGAAAATTCTCGAAGAATTTTGTTGAATTGTTACAAGGAATGGCTGAAAATATCAAAGAGAAGTTTTTTATTTTAAATAACACAATTCATAAAATAGTAAGAGGATTAAATCCAATCAAACTAAACTTCTTAGAAGTAAGCAAAATAAAAACCAATAAAGCATATTGTTAATCACTACTGAATACAAAATAGGTATTAATTTTCACTTTTATTGATATATTTTTCAATGAAGATGTTTATTAAAAGCTAATTTTAATAATGTAAAAGATTTTGAATAAACATGTAAGTGATTTATGAGTTGACTTACATACGGGCCAAGATGGTGGGCGTATGAATATGGAGGGCATGTTCTAAGTAACGCATAGTGCTTAACAGATGGGTCATTTATCCGTTCCTCAATGCATAAGCATAATCATGTGTTAGTGACAAGTGACAGTTGTATCTATCACGGAACATATAAAATTAGTGTGTTATGTAACCTTTGTCATTCAACAACAATAACAAATTTATAACCTCATTTGCTCATTCATTGATATTTCTGTATTTTCATCAAAATAATAGAATATTGATCGTGAAGTTAACAAGTATGAGACTTATGACAGTGACACTTGAGAATAAAAATATGGCGCCATGAAATCCACGCAGGCGTACTTTCTATTTCGACACATCACTATCCATAAAAGTTAAAAGTTGGGAACTTCAAGGTTATGCGTTATGAATTGTACAATATGACTTATCCTTATGAGTTGGATAAATCAGTCTATTTGCAACTACATAGTTCAACTTTTATGAATTGTACACTAAAGTTATGTTTATGAATATAATTATGCTTATGCATCCGCTAAATCCGCCTTTAATTTCGTTTCACAGGACAAATTCTTCTTTTCTACTATTTGCAATGTCCTGTGGCACTTACTCTTACTACTGTGGCGCCACCAATTTGTTCCCTTTCGATGGACACTTTTTGATACATTGAGTTGGTTCTCCTTCCCCCTCCATGCGTACGAATTTAAATAGTGATCTATGAGAACGCTACTGAATTATTGAAACTACTTAATCACGAATAGCTCTTCAATAACATCGGGAAACTCATACTTTAACTATAATACACATACCATTGTTGGGTATATTTTTAAATAAAATGTATTCCTTCGGGTTTATTTTCGATTTATTTTGCATAACATAAAACACTCCTTAGTCATAGCATACAACATAATTAAGTGTCAAAGTCATCTGTCCAACCATGGAATATAAAAAAACACAGAACAAAAAAGTAGCATAGAACATGAATATCTTAAAATAAATGCTAACAGTTTGGCCAATCTGACAAACAGATCGACCTCGACCGCGTAAGTTTTACTTATATACGCATATACCTTGTCCAGTAAAATCTGGTTGCACGTCACAGCTGTCAGAACGGAACTATGTTGCCAAGCATTTAAAATAGTATTAGAATCTAGGAAATGTCAAACAAAGTTTCTCTTATATTCTTCTTTTTATTTGACTACAATACTACACCATTTTTGAACGGAGCGCAATTTTGCCAACATTTAAAATATTTTAGCATGAGTTATGTTTGTTTAAAGTTTATATTTTATAAGCTCACGAGTTGTATTTGATATAAAATCAATCACGAAATTTTTCTTAAAGCATTTATTTATCTTTTGTAATAACTTGCGGCATACAAATTTCTATATTTACCAAGTTTACAGTAAATAAACATACTGATTGACAGTAGCAAACGAATGAAGAAAGTCAAACGAACAGAGCGATTTGTTCACTTTGATGACGTGCAATTATATTTATACTGGACAAGGTATAAATGGACATACTGCCTACATTGAATGGAAACCGATTCTAACAAAGAGAGATAGACGTATATGTTTACACTATTTTTTATTTTTATTAACTTGGCTTGCCTGGTCGTGTTTTTCGCTGCAAGGATGGCAGACATGTGGCGAGAGACTGCAGAAAAGCAATCCTCTGCAGAATATGCGGTGAAAGGTATCGTAAGGCAGCGAAATGCTATGTAGAAAAGGGAAAATGGTCTGGAGGATGAGGGACACCGTGACCCGACAGATAATCACGCGACACTTAATCCGCGACAGATAATCACGCGACAGATAATCACACGACACTTCATCACACGACAGATAATCACACTGCGACAGATAATCACGCGACAGATAATCATACGACATTTAATCACGTTTTTCACATAATTTTAAATAAATACAAAGTTGAGCCAATGGAACCTGGTACGATCAGTAGCCAAAAAATAAAAAAACAAACTCAAATTTTGAAATTCATATTTTGTATTGGGCACATAATAAAAAAAATTATCTGTATTTGTTTTTAATTAATGATTTTAGTGTACAGGCATTTTATGTTTCTTATGTATTATTAAAACGCAGAAAGTATATATAAAAAAGATTTATTTAAAAATATAACACATATAAAAATAGTGAAAAAATTTACATTTCTTTTATTCATGGGATAAATGCGCCATTGCTCGCAAAAATTGAAGCACGTCTGCTGCCAAATATAAGTTAACGGCGCGTGATATTCTTTCTTTTAAAACGCGATATTTCTTTTTCGGTACTATTTCTGCTCCTGCAATTCCTTGTAAAAAATCTAGTTTTTGTTTTTGAATATCCTGATGTATTCCATTCATGAAAATCCAGAGCGTAGGGTGATGGCATTGAAACATAGATTGAAGGCTATAATGCCAACCTTCTACCGCATTTGTAGTCCGTGCAATTCCATCAGCTGCACTTTGATGGTGATTCCACGTATTTATTGAAAATAAACATGGACCGTAACGAGCTTCACGTCCTGCTCTTCGTCTTCCACGGATGTATGTATGTTCAAAATATGACAAGAGTTCTGGCATTCTTGGATGTAGTTGATCTATATCTTCACAAAGTAACAGAAAAGCATCTACCACATCTTCTTCTGGAACCAGTGCTAGGGCAGGTATACACTGAACTGCAATACGAACGTCGTTATTATTTTCGTATTCGTTTTTCATGCCGATTTCTGTCATTTTTCGTAAAACGCTTTGGCTTAAATGGAAATAGCAACCAGCAATTCTTGCGTTTGGATATGCGTATTGAAACGCCTGCATTGCTGATATTTCAAAATCAATTAAAATTCGTTCTGGATTGGCCTCCGGAATAAGCATTTTTATTTGATATAAAATAGTGTCGTATGTTTGACGTGTTTTATTTTGCACTAAACAATACACTGCAACTGGTGTTATTCCAGAAGAAAGTTCAAAGTGTATAGTGTACAACTGAAAAAAAATGGACGGCACGACTTTAAACGTCCCATCTGCCAGCCATAATTTTGCTCGCGCCAATCCGTCAAGCATCTCTCGACTTCCACAGATAAGTAGCCGATTGCCAATTGCTCCACTGTCAAAAAGAATAATATTTTGAAATCTTTCAGGAATATCAAAATTTAAATCGGATGGAGCAGCGGGTAAAATGTTATTTCCGTCATTTTGCAATGCATTATTTCTGTGACGCTGTAAAGATCTTGCCATTGTTGTTCGTTTTGGAAGCGCACGTAATACGTTATCCTGCAGATCACGAGAAATTACCCCTATAACTGCTGATGGTGTTGCAGCGATTTCGTTCATTTTTTCCTTCATCTGGGATAGTGCAATGCGAGCCAGCGACTTCGATATATTGCCCTCGTGAGTATGATTTTCAGCACTTACTGCGTCGCTGACCATTCGATCTCCAAAGGTTTTTAAAAGGGCTTTGCATTTATAACTTTGAAATTTGGTGCAGCGCCAATATACTTCACCATTTTTATTTTCACGCACTCGAATAAATTCATAACTTTTATATAACACAGTTTTGCGTCCTTTGCTAGAAACACCGAATTTAACACTATTTTGTACATCCATAACGTACACTAAAGCTTTAATAGATGCAGTACAAAAAAATTCTTTCGATGAAGTGATGTTCGTCTCTAAAAGTCAAGATAACAAATGGATTTACACCCGCTGGAACTTATATTTTACCCAATCCCCATTTTCATATATATGTAATAAAATAATTTGGTTTTTCCTAAATAAATTACTATTGGGCAGAAGTACCTTTCTGGAGATTAACAACCAGCGGGTGGCGGCTAATGAGCGAAATAAAAGTTAAAGAATTATATATTTTACCAACATTTTATGACATCTCTTTCAGAAATTCTCCGAATATTTAAGGAATAATGATTTAACCTATTATCGAATTATAAGGAATGTCCGTCATTAAGAGGTATTTTTACCTGCATAATGATATACAAAATATAGTAAGAGAAAGTACCGGGATTTTACAACTGTTCGTTAAATGGGGGTGTCCGTTAAGTATTTATGATTTTTAAAATAATAATTAATTTACATATATTTCATTTTTATTACATTCTAATATTGTTTAATTTTTTTTTAGTTAGAAAATATCCTTAGGTACGTATTTTATTTAAAATTATGTGAAAAACGTGATTAAATGTCGTATGATTATCTGTCGCGTGATTATCTGTCGCAGTGTGATTATCTGTCGTGTGATGAAGTGTCGTGTGATTATCTGTCGCGTGATTATCTGTCGCGGATTAAGTGTCGCGTGATTAAATGTCGTGGAACCGAGGGACACAAGGAGGAAGGAAAAAATGTGGACCTTTTAGAGGGGATGCACACGGTGATAAAGCAGGTATGGGTAGACAGCGAGAAAGAAGTAGAACTGGAGACAGATGGAGGTTCTTAGAGATAGACCTTGGGAAGGGTAGGGTTGCTAACGATATTTTGGATGAGGTGGTTTTTAGGAGGAACGTGAATGTGGTGTTAAGATCTGGGGCGAATGCTAGATATGTGGGGAAGCAAGGATGGATTATGGACAATACAGAAGAGGAGGGAATAAGATTGGTAGGAGACGGTCTGAGACAAGACGAAAGTTGAAAGTGAAAGAAGAAGGGGAGGAGTAGTTGAGAGCATGGTTAGGGGAAAGGAATGTTGTTGACGTTGCGAGTGATAGGAGTAGAGAGTGTGTGAGGGACCGCCGCTCGTCTTGAAGTATGTTACGGTAGTGATCCCGAGACGAGGGTGACTGCAAGTTGTGAGATGGGTTTGGATGGTAGGCATTCCCTTGAGGATGAATCCAGACTGCATGGGTCCTGGATAGGGTCCATTCGAACATAAGTTTCCCATCTCGCCCGGTAACCCAACCTAACATATCTTTTTCCTGTCATAGTTCCTGAAATAGGAGCATCTAAAATTAATGGAAATGGTTTTTGTAAATTTTTTAGATGCCTAGCACTGGTGAAATAAATAAATATTAAATGTACAAGAACCCATAATAATTATTTTGTTTTAAAATTTACAAAGGGGTCCAAGAATTTTGAGATTTTAGAGATAGTTACATTGTTTTTTTGTCAACTTAATGTAAAGTTATAATATAAATTTATTCAAGTTCTTTAAAATGATAATTGTTTAGAAAAATAACAACGTTGACTGGAATAAAACTAACAAGTGATTTGCTCAACTATCACCTTATTATCTTACAGTAGCGATAACTCTTTTTGTACCATGCAGTAATAAAGTTTTGTCTTTTTAAAATAAAGAAAAGTTTAACTTTAAGCAAGTTAAACCTAATATTACATTCTGTTTACCTTAGTTTACAGTAGAAACTGGAATCGATCACTTACGATCCTAAATAAATTACTTTGATGTAGGACTTATATAGGTATTGTAAATACAAAAATTTTACATCAGGTATCCAATCAATTTAATTTGGAAATAATCTGGAACACTACTAACTGGTTCATGCATCCATCCGAAGCCCTTTACCGGTTGTGTTACCAACTCTGTCAACAAATATATAATTAAATGCGAGCTTTATTTTAAATCCTTTAACTCTTCCTGTTTTAAGGTAATAATCTTGAAAGTAATCAGAACATATATATGTAGTAACATTAAAATGAAATGTGTTTCATAAAACTGTCAAAAATTAGATTTGATTTGAAACATTTACTGAATGTATGTAAATTTAATTATATCTAATCTGTCTGCTTATATTATTGTTACCCAGTACGTTTTATTTCTCCAAAAATTATTAAATATTTCCTACACTTTTAGTTTCCAGACAATATCCTACCAGGATGGCACTAATCAAACTCCTTACTAGGAAAAATAGGCCACTCTCCTCGCACTAAAGAGATTGAGATGACAGCTTTCTTCTATTTTGAAGAGGCATTTAACAATACCCTGCCTCAATTTCTATTTGCTCTTCTTCTACAATGAAAAATGAGTAAAGGTCCAAAAACCGCACCAACCTATTTTTGGAATGAGTATCCACTGCATTTGTGGGGGAAGTCAAATATCTATATATCATACTAGATAGAACTTACTTGGAACTCGGGAGTAAACCATAAACAAAGTTAGGACATCACTCTGGAACCTGATGGGATCTCCAAAAGCCAAAATTAGTGAATTTATCGTTCAACAGCTTGTGGGTTGGTAATGAATCTACATGGTTAGGTTAGGTTATATGTGAGTGTGAGGTTCTCGGTCTTAGAGCAGTCCGTATACCAACACTGGTAAGCCATTATGATCTGGTATCTCTTGTATCGGATGATTTTTTATTATCTCTCTGACTCTGGCTCTTCCCTGCATCCTGGAGTTTCACAAGCCTTCTGTATGCAGCAGCCATCGCCTCCCTCCTACACGGCAAGTAATGCACTATTAAAAACTAACAACATTGATCATTTTTGATTTTATTAACTAACAAGTTATTTTTTTAGTGTTATGAATAACGCCAATTTATAGAAATGAAAAAAGATAGTCAATAAAAAAATCAACCATCAATTTATATAATCTCCTTCAAATTTTGTTATGAATAGACTACAAAACTTCTTAATAACTTAAATGAACTTAAATTATACGTCAGAGAATCCGAAACTATTCGACAAAATTCCTAGTTGGAAACATTAAATTAATTGTAAAATTTAAACAGTTTAACGCAGAAGATATTTCTAACAATCTAGGCAGCTTTGAAAATGCCGAAAACAGAATCTCTGAATCGTTACCCAAAGTAAACTACGACTTGTGTTGTAGATAATTGGATATTCCACTTTGCTCTAGTTAAGTCAATCTTTTGTAAACATCAATAAATACGTAAAATTAACAAAATAAATCTTACCAATGGTTGAATACTTAATGATCAGTTAGGTTAGTGATCACGATGAGATTTTTAAGAAAAAATATTGTTTACTTAACATTTTAATTTAAAAACAATATGACTGATTTAGCTGCATATAAGTAAATAACTTTCGTATTGAACTTGACTTTTTGAGCATAGTACAATTTTTATTTTTTTTTCGATACGTCAATGGAAACGGAAATTAAAATTGACAATTGGCCGCCATATGCAAGCTTCTTTCTGGACTCAAGGTCATTTTGCATATACTCCTTCCTGTATCTTTTTGTTCTAAGATCTGGGTACATAAAAATTGTTGGGATGGATCTACATGATGTAAAAGGTTTAACGGTTTAACGTTTTTTTTACAAATCGAGTGTCTAAGTAATTTTATTCATTTTATAATTTGTATGTATAGAGTAACTTAATATTATTATTAATATGGACTAACGAAATTAATATCATCGATACATTCATAATATGGGATTATCAGGAAAGTCTAAAACATCGACAACCCATTGTTTTCGTCATGCAACATCCCCACTATTTTATTTGCATGATAGCTTCAACCCAAACAATTGCCTCTACTACTGTATGCCCAAATCCAATTTGGCTAATTTATTCTGGCTTGGACTAGGTTCAAGTTATTGGATGGTGCTTTGGACTAGCAGATAATTGCTTTTTTATTACGTTGCATCTTACTCAGTTACTTTTATTCGTAGTCTATTGCAGTTTAGCTGATAAATACATCCGCCAAGATGTAGCAAAATTAAACTTATATAATTATTTATAAATTTATTTATTAGTCATATTTAAGAAAAGGGGTTGTTGCAAATGTTGAAAATAAGAGATTATTCTTTCTGGTGGATTCTCCCAGCGAAATACGTAATCCTTCATCATATCCCAAATGTAGGCATCAGGTGATGTTAAATCAGGTAAATGAGGTGGATACTAGAAATCTGTGAGACCAGAAATTATTCAGTTAACAAAATATTCACGGAGAAAACTTATGGAGCTTTCGGCTGTATGGCTTGTAACACCATCCTGTTGAAACCATTGCTAACGAATAATTCTCAAATAACTCGCACGAGAAAAATGTTTAAATCGTTGATAAAAGATGTCAATATGATGTTTGTACTGGTCTGGCTACTTACTGGAAAAATAAGGACCAAGTATTCCATGACCAGACACAGCAACCCAAATGGTTATTCGATCACTGTGGAGAGGCTTTTCTGCAATTGCATGAGGACCTTCAAACCTGACTATCGCCAGAAAACTAAACGTTTCTTAAGAACAATTATATTTATTTTACGTGCTGTTTGTACAAGACTTCTTTGCGGAGATTAGATGATTTGGTTACGCAGCGTTCATTAGCATTGGTACCAACTGCTCTTCGACGACTCGAAGAGGATTTACTTTGACATAATACGCTAGCGTTAAGCTCGGTTCTGACGGTGCAATTCATCAATGCAATGTAGTTGTAGCAAGGTATTGCCGTAACAAGTCTCCTTTCAAAGTTGCATGAGCGTTCACACCTGTTGCAGCAACTTCTTAGGAAAATACCATATTGTATATAACATTGAAAATAGTCAACGTGCTCGACTTCTGGTTCCTTCCTATAAATTTTTTTAATAAAAAGCATGGAGTAAATGTAAAATGTTGCTAAAACAATATCACATGGTTTCCACTGTCAAAAAGTAATCAGATCTCATCTAGGGTAAGTTTCTAGTCCTACATGCCCAGACCCAAATCTATAAGCCCCCATTTTACATTATTTTGCTGTAAAATACTATAGTGCTACAAAATTTTTTGCATCTGTAAAGTAATTTTAAATAGCAAGTGAAAATGTTCCCAAAGTATGTAGTTTGCAAAAGAAATTGTTTTCTTGGTTTTTTTGGAAATTAAATATTAAAAATTTTACGTTCTATGATTAAATCAACAATCCATTACTATTATTAAAATTGGAGCTGTAAAATTAACCTAAACAATGTTAAGCTAATTTCCCGAGAAAAACGTCAAACAGTAATTTAATTTACACAATACACTACCATGTATATTGTTGGAAAATGTATTGTTTGTAATTAAGTCTAGTATACAAATAAACAACTTTTCATAGAACTTATTTGCATACACACTTGGACTCCTACGGCAGCACAGTAGTTGTTTTGTTAAGTTAATTGTTTGGTACAAAGAAACATGAAACTCTCGCAATATTTATTATAAAGAATAAATGGATACGAATATATTTTTCCGTGCCAAAATCTTATTTTATATATTATCCAATCATAAAATCTTTCAATGCTCTGATCCTAACAAAATACAGGATCTGTTGTATGCTGTAACCGTTAACAAAATTTTAATCCAGAGATAAAATTCACGCTCCGTCGGGTCACCACTAGAATTCGTTCCACTAAGGATGTCGACAATCCAACCCGACTAACTATAAAATATGGGTACAGTAAAACAATCCATTTCGAGCGGAGGAGCTGCAGAATCAGAGAGGAACCTCTTAATTTTATTTCTTGTTACCAGTTAGAGGAACAGCACTTAACTTTTCCTGAAATAAATCTTAACGACACGGTCTTGCCTTTTAGAATGAGATTGAACAATACGTAATTTAGAGCAAAGTGAAGGTAATGAAATTTTGGCTTTACTATACGATTGACCTTGGATTTTGTGTGAGCCAATACCGTCTTAAGAACAATAATTCTTTGTAGCAACTTAACTAATTATTTAGTACCTGTTATAGTTTTCTTCACAAACTTTGCAATTAAAGTAATATTCTTACATACAAGATTGGTGTGATTGACTAATATCCGCGTAAATAGTAATAAAATTAGGGTGACCGTTATATATTAACATGACATTTTCGTTAGCAGTGCTTTTTAAATTATTAGTTTAGGACAAAAAAAATATTGGACCCGTCTGTGCTTAATATTCTTTTTAAATCGTCTGACAAAGACAATCAATTTTCCGTTTCAATAACATAGGGTTTTGGAATATTTTACATTTAATTTTCCCCCACAAATTTTAATATACGGAGATAAGGGACATATATTTTCGTAGGACATTGAACGTTCTACAAAAGGGTTATCAAATTCAGTGGTTTGAAAGTTATTTAAGGTTTAAATCGAACTTATTATTATTATCAAAAGACATGCACTTACTCAGCCTTTGCTGCTGGCAATATTTACCTATTCCGAGCGTAAAAGCAAATAGGAATAGGTTCAAAAATTACATGTTTAAAAGTTTACGAACAGTGTGATATGTATTTAAAATTGTTTGTATGAAGACTGAGTTTCTTATGACTAGTTTCAATACTTTTAGGAATGAGTCCAGTTGATAAAATGTTGATCGGTACTCACCACCTTCCCGAAATTCTTTCTATAATTTTTTGAATAGGTTAAAAATATCGCCATGCAATGAACGGTCATGTTAATGCCTGAATAAAAATTAAAACATTTAAGTGTGTAAATAAATTCCCGGGAGTAGAAAATAAAATAATTAATATAGAAAAACTTAAAATTAAGCTAGAGTATTACAAATATTTTCTAAAATTTTAATGTTTTGCAAATAAATCGATTTTTAAGATAACATTTATTCTCTGATGTTACTAAAATAATCTTGGAAACTTTCCATAAACTTTCTCCACATCCCTTGGGCTCTCCAAAGAACGAACGCAACTATGCCAAACTACGTCAAAGAAAGCAATAATATTGGAATACATTTATATTTTATGAAATAAGTTTCCTGCTTATATGGAGATTCCTTATCTCCTAACCGTAAAGTCCGTTCGCCAGAGTCCAGTAATTTTATTTAGAGCAAACCAAAACAAAGGCCTCACCACTCAAATTCATTGGCGTTTCAACTTTAAATTTTATTGGATTTTTTCATAAAAGAGAAATTACATGTTTATTATAAATAAAATTTAAAGTACCTATGTTACAAGAATTAAACAAATTAAAATGAAATATATTTTTTGTTAAAGGTTATACATACTAAATTGACATACTTCTGAAGATTTCTGAAGACCTGAAAAACTTCCAACATTGTACATTGCACTGTTTATAATATAATTGGTACATTATATTGTGTCCAAATTATTTCACTTTTTGCTATTGTGTATGTTTCTTACTAAATACTTTCGCAGGTGCTGCAGACTATTTTAATTCTTTTAAATGATTTAAAGCTTTAAAGATCTGCTGATGATAAAGTAAAATTATAAGAGTAGTAGTATTTAAAGTTTGAATACTAATTATATGAAACATTCTAAAACATTCTGACTATTTTCTCTTTCTTATGAGAAATGAAATTGATTGTGGTAACCTTTACTTTGTGGAAGTCCATCTTTCTAAGAACAATAAATAACTGAACGGTTGATCTAAACTTCCACTATTTATTCGCAATATACGTTTTTAAATGCAATTACAGCTGTTTCACTATAATTGCATTTAAAAACGTATTTTGCGAATAAATAGTGGAAGTTCAACCGTTCAGTTACCTATTTACTGTTCTTTGAGAAATTATATCACAGAATACACCAATTCAATTGAAAATTGGCATTCCTTGTAAGGTGATACATTTTATTTGCCTGAGTCAAGTTTATATAGCGATACGTCACTGTTTTGGTTTTCGGTCAATATGAAATTCACGTAAGGGAAATAACTTTCAAATTGGATGCAGTGTCCGTGTATAAGCTTTGTCCCCTTTTTGGGTAAAAAATCCGAGAAAAACAATCACAATATAAGGTAGGTCGAAGGAATTGCTATAAACGGGAAAATTTATCTTTTGGGATAACAAATTTAATATGGCAATTACGATGAATAAACCTTTTTTTGTCAGTTAAAGTAACCAGCTAATAATGTAAATAATAAATTATTTCAATAATACATTTAGTAATTAAATGTAAAAGGAAGGTCGCTGCATCGTTATTTGCGAAAAATTTTGTCAACAAGGCTTTATCTTTGTCATCGTTGTGAGTATCGCAGACATCCTGTTTGAGTAGAAATTTTAAGAAGTTACTTTGGTTTGACGATCTACAAATACATATAAAGTGTTATTCAAAAGCCTTCTTACTAGTTTATTTTAAACGGCCAAATAAAACATCAAGAGATGCAGGTATATCTACCACTAACGGAATATTAGTCGAAGAAATGGACATTAATTAAATGCGACCGTTCATTTTATATTCATTTATTTTATTCATAACCAAATGACCCTTACCCCGATAAAATTGTGGACAAAATAGAAAATTTTAATATCTTTCAAACGATGTGAAGCTCCATGAGGTCTCATTCAAAGTTTTGGGACTGATAGGCTCCATGATAATAACGACTAATATTATGTCACAAGCTATTAGTAGTAGAGACGTTTGTATCCCTTAGTTTTTACTAAATAAATTTTATAATCTGGATAACAAAGGCACTATACAGTGTGGAAAGACAAACGGAATAAATTCATTATTTCGGTTACTGTACATATTAATAGAAAATCCCTACCTTCAACCCCCGTTGAGTGACAGTTCAATTTTTAAATGGGAAGTATGGGGGAAGTATGTGATGAAAATGTCTTCCAACCTAAATTAACATATCAGGCGAGACCGATCTATTCGCAAGCGTTATTCGTTCTCTTAAATCATCTAAATCATGTGGTTTAGTTTTGTAAACAATATTTTTGACATAGCCCAATAAAAAAGGGCAATGGGATAAGATCAGGTGATCTTGCTTGCCATTCTATTTATCCTCGCCTTCATATCCAACGATTTAGAAATGTTAAGTTGAGGCACTTGCGAAAATTAAGTTAGTAATGTTGAGGTGCTTCAATTTGTTGGAACCATATTATATTTGCTGAAACTTAAATTTGCCAAATTATTTTGTAGTAGTGCTAAATAATTATCGCTATTCAAATTCCTTTCAAAGAAAAAGGGACCAACAATATGGTTTTCAACAATCCCTGTTCAAACATTAATCTTTTGAGGGGATTGTGTATGGTCTTCTCTCATCTAGTGGACCAATTTAATATATTTTGGAAATATAGATTTTTTACGCCCATCTATTTTCTTCTATGAAATAAAAAAAATCGCAATTATTTAAATTGTATAATGTACTGCCGACATTTAGGGGCATTACTCTTTTAATCTAAAAGATATTTCTCTGATACTGAAATACTAATACTGAAAGTTTTTATGTTTTTCTATTGACTAAATGTACCAAATAAAGTAGTACATACATAAAAATTTCAAAGCAATTTAATTAAACAAAGAAATTTAAGTTATCTTATCTAAACGTACGTGCATGTTAAGAGATCTTAATAATGTATTGTCTAAATTTAGGGGCATTACTTTTTTAATTTAGGAGGTATTTCTATAAAACTAATTTTTTTATGTTTATATATTTACTAAAAGTATGTAAAGTGGTACGTAAATAAAAATTTCATTGTAATTTGATTTAGTTTTTTGATTTAAGTTTTCTTATTTAGACGCAGGTGTATGTTATGAGATCTTATTACGTGCATGTTTGATACAAAAGGTACTTTTTTCAGATGCTGAACGGTTACGTAAATCGCCAGACATGTCGATATTGGGCAAGTGAAAATCCACATTGGATGAAAGAGTATAGGACACAATATCCCGAGAAGGTGAATGTTTGGGCCGGCATTATAAACCATCAAATTGTAGGGCCATATTTTTTTGAGGAAAAGAAAACCTAACTGCTGCTAGTTATCTGGAATTTCTTCAAAATGATCTGTTGCCACAGCTGAATTAGCTATTTCCAAATAGAAATGATTTATGGTACCAACAGGATGGGGCTCCCCCACACTATGGCGTTGAGGTACGAAATTACCTTAATAACGTTTTCCCAGGAAGGTGGATAGGTAGAAGAGGGCCTATCGAATGGCCACCAACATCTCCAGATTTGACTCCGTTATACTTTAGTCTAACTTTTGTGGGTATATTTAAAGAGTAGAGTATATCAAAATCGACCGAATAATGTAAAAGAGTTGAAGGAGTGAATCCGAACGGAAATTGCACAAATAACACCTGACGTCCTCGAAAACGTTAGGAAAGAATTTACTGCTCGCCTGTCTCATTGTATCATTGCTGAAGGTCGACAATTGAACATTTGTTGTAATTTAATTGTATTTAGGTAAACATTTATTCTAAGTTAATTGTATCAATAAACAAACAGTTTTGGTTAACCCTGTAGAAATAAATATTTAAATGATTACATTGTTGCAAAGGCAATGAGGAGACCTTTCAAATGAGCTATCACGTGACCTCGGTTTGTATTTATAAAACTCGTCAATGACGTCATTCAAAAATTAAAATTGACGTGTTTTAAGATTTTTTTGAAAGTCGTCTGAAATGAAGATTTTATTAGTAAATAATTTTGAAAATAGCATCAGCAGATGGGCTAATTAAATATTAATAAAGATGAAGATTCTTTGCCATTTAAAAATAACTAACTCTAACCTATTGACTATAATAGTGTAGATTAATAGATTTAAATAAGTGGGTAACACATACACAGTATAACTTTTAATGTAATACCTGTATGTATTGTATTGAATTTAATACCCCAACTAATCATATTGCTTCCTCTATAACGTTTCATATCGACTCGTTTGGAAAATATACTTAGTTCTAATGGTCAGCAAATGATACTTACTACAAACTGAATAGTCGTAGTTAAGGTCGCTTCAACAGTACATAATAGAATCCAAATAGATCTAACCAACTTTAATAATCATTTGAATTATTAGCAAAGGGAGTTCCAATAAGGTCCGTTCGAAATGGGTGTAATTCCATTGCCCCATATTCGATTCGGAGAGAATTAATTGACGATGATGACTACCATGAATACATTGAAACCATGTTTTCAATCAGGTAACAGCCACGCTCAGTTCTAATGGCATTTTGTAATGGAAATGCTTTGCGATAGTTTTAGGTATACCGGTGATAAATTTTAATTACATACATGTTTCATCACTGTGGATTTATTGGGACATTTCTGATAATGTATAATGTTTTATTCACGCACGTATAGTTATTAAAAAAAAAACTCAAAAACTACTGCAATGTACATGGACGATAGAAAATATTAAGCAATTTACTGAATAATGTTATTTATTTATAGAAAATATGAAAATTGGTATCTTCTTTTCGTTACATGAAATTTCCAATCTAATATAGTATAACCTCACAAATTCGAATGCCAATTTATTCATCTCTAAAATTAGAAGTCAACCTCCACAATTAGAGCTGAGAGCCTGTTGAAATATGAACTAATGCTAAGCCTGTCTATCTCTATTTAGTTGTTTTGCAATGTTGAACGCGTTTGAAAACACTTCAGTGTTCTACTTTTACATTTAGCAATTGTTTGAGAGTGCAATTTGCTCAATTTATTGAAAGAAAACTAGCAATTATGATGAATAAAGTTGTGCCTCCGTAATTTGAATTTTGGCTATCCTCTGAATTTTGAATAAGTGAGGTTCTATTGTACTATCTTGCATAATTCCTCCTATGACGACTAGCGAAAAAGTATTTTCCTGCTTGCATCCGTTTACAGCTTTGCAAAACGCACATTTCATTCTACAAGGTTATTTGATATTTGAATTTTATTGATTGTAGATTGTTGAAATGTCTGCTATTTGAAAATCCTCCTGACTTTTAATCCTTAACATTTTAAATATCTTTACTAGAATAGATGCAATATTACCCCGTTGAATAGCTAAACTAATCAACTGGGTCATAAAGGTACTTGTTAATGAACTTCCACAAAAAGTAATCTCCCAATTCTTTCCTCCAGATCTATTATAGTACTTCTCTTAGACATTTTTCTGATAGATTCGATAAACTGTCCAGTAGCCGTAGGCTTTTCTTCGCCTATAGTCTTCCAGTTCTAGCACATGCATATGCTTATTGAGCTTGTTGTGATTTACAAGTTTCTAGTATTGTGTCGTCACTTGTCTCAACCTTGGTGTCTTTTTCACTATTCTTGAGACTTTTTTGTCTCATTAGTTGATGTTGTTTAGCCAAAAAGGGTTCTGGCCCGTTAAGCAACTTCGGTGCTCAATTTTGGCCAAGTCTTCCATTTAGTCCCAGACAATCCTTGAACTGACCTCTCGTGAGACCAGATCTGGAATGTAATACTCTGGTGCATTGTTGTGAAGCCTTACGTCTTTTTTCAGCTTTCCTAACGCTTTCACTTTGATCTACTTTCTGAGGAGATGGTTTACGTTAGAATAATATTTTCGATACTCAATCATTAAAATACTTTGTCTGTTTCAGAAAACGATTGCCATTATTTTTCCTGTATAAAGGAGTTTAATCTGGATTGATAATACAATTTATTTGACCCCAAAAAACACCAAAAATGTTATACAGTGTGGCGCACCGAAAACGAAACAGAGGCATTTACTAGCAGATGATTCCTGTTTTGAAAAAACGCCCGGACCCGTCGATTTTTTTTTTCTAGGGGGACAGAAAATTGGCATAAAATCACTTTAACATTTGCAGCCCCTTAAGCGGGGGTGGCATCATCCCTAAAATCTTAAATGAAAAGGGGGGGTCGAATGATCCATTATTTGAAAGGTCTTTCAACTCCTTTTATAATGATGTAAAATGCATGTATTCAATTCAGTAGTTTTGGAGATTTATGGATTAAATACATCATCGTAAGAGGAGATCAATACATAGCAGCAAAGTTGGTAAAAAATAAAGAATGAACTGACCTGTCAGCCGAGTAAATGTTGAAAATGACCACCATTACTTTCCATGCAATAATAAAGATTTTGCTGAAAACTTTGCCGGACATTTTGCAATATTTGAGGAGTAATTTGATGGAACTCATTCACAATTCTTTGTCGCAAATCTTCTAATGATGTTGGCTGAGTAGATGATGTTGGCTAAGATTTTAGGGATGGTGCCATCCCCGCTTAGGGGGCTGCAAATGGTAATATGATTTTATGCCAATTTTGTGTCCCCCTCGATAAAAAAATCCGTGCGTTTTTTTTAAAAAGGAATCATCTGCCAGTAAATGCATCTGTTTCGTTTTCGGTGCGCCAAGAATCTCTATTCTGCATTAGTTTTATCTCACAATATAGTTTTAAAATGACTGCAACAGGTACTCAAGTAATTATGACATTTTGACATTTATTTTAATAAAAATGTTTCAATTTTTTGCAAAACTTACTCTATACATTTTTTAAATTTCTTTCTCTTCTCATTAATTTCTATGAAGGCTTATTTTTCTTAATTTATCTGTTTTTTTGTAGCTATATATTTTTTAGCCGTCTGTTTTTTTAAAAAATTGCAGTAAACTCTAATAATCGGTAGATAAATTGCAAGAAAGATTATGAAAAATACTTAAGAGAGCAGTGAGCACTGGCCTATTATGCTTGTGCCACTTAATTTGAGGTCTAGCGCCTTTCTGAATAATTTACGACACAAGTTTTGGGGTCCACGTTTCTACCGCCGAGCCACGCCAACTTTAACCGAAAAATCGATGGGCAGCCGGCAGGCAGCCAAACAAAACACCGACGATGAAGTAGCAAGTATGCGACCTTCCCCTTTTGTCTGTTCATTTTACATACCCGTATTTTCTTAAATTATTAACATGAAATGAACATTGTAAATAAATCAATATTCACCTACCCCATTTCTCAACCAATTACGCTATATTTAAGAGCATTGTACAACTTGTTATTTGCACAAAACATAGTATCCATACTCCATGTAAATTGTAAACAAGTTTAAAAATGTTTCCATTTACAGAGTTTAAATTCACATTGCAATTTTTCGATAGAACACTAAAAGTTGGTTTAGCAATTTTTATTAATATATGGAAAAGGAATGGAAAAGTATTGTCTTTAGTGACGAGTCTCGATTTTGTTTAGGCATACACGATGGTCGAGCGATGGTTAGAAGACGTGGTGAAAGAAGAAATCCACGGTTTTTTGTTGAAAGGCATGTTCATCAAACTGTTGGAGTTATGGTTTGGGGTGCTATAGCTTATGGTTCGAGATCACCTTTAATCATTTAAACTGGGTGTTCGGGTTTTTATGTCACTTATATATAGTATATTTTAAAAGTTTTTTAGGTTGTCATAAGAAAATTCCCTACAGTGACCACCTCCAAATGGATAATTATAATTAAGTGAGAAGTCAGTAACTTTTGTGGCCCATATTTTACAAGATCCCATCGCACGTGTGCAATAAACTTATAAAGGGGCTTATTATTTAATTTGACCAATTTCATTAAAGACCGTTAAATATGACGGCGCATCATAACTCAGTTAAATCAGAAACATCCTGCATACGTAAATGTATGTATGGCAAGTGGAATAATTATCCCAATTTAAATTTCATTTGAAAACAAATGACACGAGTTGTAGAGAAATATACGTAGGTTCGTGTTTAATCAATTTTTATACATTGATATAAGGGTGTATGCGAAAATTGTGACAATGAAAAACGTTGCAAAATGTAAGCACCTGTTTCAATTTCACCCACAAATATCGATTGAAGTTTTCGACAAGAACATCGACGGCAGTAAAGTAAAGTGTGCGTTCCTCACGGATACCTACCTACCTCTATAAATACTTTTTTATATTTTGCACTTATAAAAATCTTCATTATAAAACGCATTTGCGTATCGTAATGTAACTTTTACGCACGCAAATTTTTGTTTTAAATGGTTGGCGACATGAGTGAAGTTTCTAAAGGCAAGACTATTGACAATGACATTTGTGGCTAATAGCAATTTATTAATTTTATACTGTTCTTTAAGAAAGTTTCTGTGAATATGAATATAATATTTTACTTATATAATATATTATTATTGGTATATTATTGATTTTAAAATATTTAAAAACATTAACATTTGATAATCTAAATGTCACAACTGTCAAATTTTATAAATTACACAGTGCTGCCGACATACTTTTTAAAATAAAAATTTTCGTAATTACATAAAAATAATAAATTAATTTAAAAAACGGTAAAAAGGGCAAAATATAAAAAATATTATAAACAACTTATTTCATATGGCTGTTGTGACACTCGTTCTTTAAAAAACTCATCGCTTCGCGATTCGTTTTTTAAACTTGAACTCGTGTCATAACAGAATTCCATATGAAATGCGTTGTTTAATATACTATTATAAACTGTGTTTGGCTATTTCCATCTGAGCAGCGGTTTAAGGGTTTAACTTTTTACTTGAATTTATTACGAATGATCATTTTTTAATTATATTATGGTAAAAGCAGTGGTTATTCAAATGACTAATTTAATCAAACGTTTATTTAGATTAGTGTAATAACCAATTCAAGTTCTTTCCTATAATATATAAATTCAAATAACAACACCTTAACCATCTGTTTAGAATATAGAAAATTTAATTCCGTGTGGGCATAGCCGCGGGCAACAGGTAGTATTTCATTAAATCTGTATAAATTTCTATAAAATTATTGTTTGAGTACCTAATGTGTATCTTTTGCCCAATTTTACTACCGAAAGCATTCAAAACTTATAAATTTTTAAAATATAGTAATTTACATTCTTAGGAGTAAAACACTTTGATAAATTACTGATATATAAAAGCAATCATAGTGAAGTTTTTATTGATCAAGTTTACTTAATTGTATGAAAAAATAAATTATTTACCATTAACTACATAGTACAAATAAATAGCTGAACTTTAGAAAGTTTCTTATTCTATAATTATGTAAAACATTTTAGTTTGCTCTTTAAATAATTATAAAATTTCATGGGAGTAGTAGGTACATACTTATAAAATATTATGATTCTTTCAATGTTTATAAAAAATTGTTATTTATTTAATATGTATGTGATTTCACAACTTTTAATAAAATTAAGAACAGATTATTATATTAATTAATTATAGTATAGTATCAGCATTTATAAGTTAGACCATAGGTACCTACTTGAGAATAAGAATAGTTCAAGGAAGGTTAATTCACAGTAGATATATAATATTTCAATATAATTGATTATGAAACAAGTAACAAATAAGATTTAAATAAAACTGATAAATGTAGAAGTATGAAACATTTTGTAATTAAAATTGTGCTTCCACTTGATAATTATAAAAATCTAAACTTCTGCCATTAGTAAATTTAATTAATTTTACAATCTACACCATTTTTATGTATAATTGGTTGCCTAAATATTTAAAAGTTTATGAGGATTTTATTACGTAATACCTATAGTATGTTACTCCACCAACAGAGTTCCTCCAACTAAAAATGCATTTAATGTACCTCTTTATGTGTCAGACATGAATTTGATTAGACAGACATGTTTGTTTAGTTTACTTTTTGTTTTTGATGGAATAACAATAGGGTGACTGCACTCTCCCTTTTGTAGAGAGTACCATTTTTTGGAGCTGTCCCATATCTCTAACATATGGGGGCCATTAAAATAATACAAACACAATTACACAACGGTACATAGTGTCCACACGATGTGTGAGAATTGTGGCACGAGCAAACGCAAGTGTGAGGTTCCGGGTTCGACTCCTGGACAAGTTAGGTTTTATTTACTTTCAATAATTTGATATAAGGGTCCGAAAATGACAGTGTGGAATAATATTCTGCACAGTTTAGAGCGTGTGTACGGAATTTACAATTTTCTAGTTCAAATAATGGTACGCATTATGAAACTTTCTTTGTTGATCGTGGTAAAAGATATATTTTGTTCCAAATTCGAAAAAATGGTACTTATGTGAATTTTGATAACCTTTAACTTGTAGATTACACACATATATATACTGGGTGTACCAACCTTACGAGAGAGTTCGGTATATGGGTTGTTTTAGAAGATATCAAAAAATGTTATTAACAAAAATAGTAGATGTCTTTATAGTCCATATTTTGAAATTACCTTAAACTATACAGAGTATTGTATAACTCCGTTACAAACCAAACATATGATTTTTTAAATGGGAACCCCTGTAAATTATACCTGTTTCGGACTGCTCACATTTTGTTGAAGCTTTTGATATAAGGATTTGATACGATATACAGAGTTCTTCAGAAGGTATGGACACGTTTGTGTGAAAATCGTAGGTTAATCAACGCTCTGTATGTTTTTAAGATTTAAAAGATTTTCTGTAAATAAAAGACTGATTTATCTATAATAAATGAGATCTTAAGAATAATACGTGTTAAAACATAGAGAGATATAGTATTGCTACACTTGTCACTTTTTTGTTTCATCAATTGTAATTGAGTTTATTTTATATTATAAATTTTCATTATTGTCTTTATATGTTGTAATTTTTACAGTATAAACTACAGTGCCGAAACTAGTTGAAATACTAATTTCATAAACATACTTTATGGGATAGACTTTATGTTTTCTTTGAACCCAATCTTTTGATAGGGAAGTTTATATTATATTAATAATATTTTTACCAGTTTCATATAAACTACACAAAATTTTAAACTTTATTTTAATAAAATATATCAAATATAGAACTTTTATAACAGTATATCTCAGGATTAAGAATACAATCAGAAATAAAAATTAATAGTCCCGTAATTAGTACTTCAAAAAATCCATACCAAAAATAACTCCAAATCACTGCTGCTCTTACCTTTCTTGGTTTCCTTTCTAAACTATTTGCTTCATATGAAAATTGATCGACATGCTTGTATTGTGGTCTATTCGAAGGTATATCAGGTCTAGTTATTGCTGGTGCTGAAGTTTTAACCTCTGTAAAAAACATTTTGCTTTTATTCCTATACGGTAACCATTTACAGTTGTCTTCGTGTACTGTAATCTCGCCTTCCACCAAATTTGGATGTTTGTGTGCTTGTCGAGAAGTAGCTTTCATCGAAGCTATTTCATTAAATGGTGAATACTGTAAAAATTTCAAAGGACCCATTGATGTTTTGGAATTTATGTTACTTCTTTTATTCCTATTCGAAGGTATATTAGGTCTAGTTATTGGTGGTGCTGAAGTTTTAACCTCTGTAAAAAACAGTTTGCTTTTATTCGTATGCGGTAACCATTTACAGTTGTCTTCGTGTACTGTAATCTCCTCGCCTTCCACCAAATTTGGATGTTTGTGTGCTTGTCGAGAAGTAGTTTTTATCGAAGCTATTTCATTAAATGGTAAATACTGTGAAAATTTCAAAGGATCCATTAATGTTTTGGAATTAATGTTACTTCTTTTATTCCTACTTATACTATCTTCGTACATTGTTGTAAACTTTCTTTTAATCAATAAGTTCACCTCGTCTGTTCGTTCTTCCACTAGAATGTCGTTGTATTCGTTCATCCTAGAAACTGAATTAAAGTCTGTATTTTTGGTATTAGTTATTGTATATTAGGTATATATTATTGGTTTTTCTTTACAAAGAAATTCGTTGGGTGAGAAAATACTCTAAATTTTATCAGTCTTTCTTTAACCATAAATCATGAACTTTAGTGAAACTTTTTTTGACAACCCTTCAATTTTACGTGACACTCTCTATGTCAACTTTTTTGTGACTGTTCGATTGCTGTTTCAGTATATTCGGTTGCAAAATAGTGTTTTTATTAAAGAAAACTTTGGTTTTGGCAACATGTTTAAAGACAGACCTCGATTGTTCGTCTACAAAGTTGTGAAATCACTCTCAATAGTGAAGCGAACTATTTGAATTAATTGCGTTTTATCACTATCGTTGTTAGATGAATATTCACCAACGTAAACGCATTCAAATCACAATAATTTTTACAATGTGTCACAACTAGAAGTCAAAATCAATGAAGATTTTGAAATTCCTGACAAAATTATTGAAAAAGCAAAGAAAGCAACTGAAAATCTGTTGCCTAAAGAAGCTTACAACATGGAATACAAAAAAATATTAGATTGGATGCAAGAAAAGAACGTAAAAGCTGTCAATGAAACTGTGTTGCTTGGATACTTCGGCGATTTCGCTAAAAAATTTTCTCCGAGTTCTTTGTGGTCCAAATATTCCATGGTACAGAAGTAACTAAAAATATTAACATTGCTAATTACCATAAGTTAGAGGATTATTTAAAGCAAACTTCAAAAGGCTACCAACCAAAGACGTCTAAAATTCTGTCTAGAGAAGATGTTTTAAAATTTATTCATAAGGCTCCGAACGTGAAGTTTTTAATGAACAAAGTTGCATTAATATTTGGAATATTTGGTGGATGTCGACGGCAAAAACTTGTGAACATGTTAGTTACTTATGTAGAAGATAGAGAATCGGTTTTTGAGGTAAATGTACCAGAGACAAAGATTATTATGGACCACATAAAAACTGATTGTGACATCTTGTGTATATTTTTGTATCCGTGATTTTTTACAGTTTATAATAAATTATTTGTTACTATGTTTTTATTTATTTACAATTATTTTGTCACACCTGTTTATTATATGCTTAATTTTTATATTCTTATTATAATAAATCTACTTAAATGCAACCAAAATAAAATTGATCAAGTTTAAAAATTTAAAGAATGAACAGACATCTTACCATTAGTTGTATATAGATAATTTACTAACTTCTTTATTTAGAATGGCAACAAGTGTACAGCTAATGCATTTGTGTTACAAACTATACTTTTAAAGTATTTTTAGTAAATTTGGAGAATATTAGATACTTGAATATTGGAAGTTGTAAAAAAATAAAAGGGAAAATACAATTTTTAATCCAATCATTGGTAGTTATTCAAATTGGTACAGGGCGCCCTTTTGTTTATATCAAAAAAGCATCTGAAACCCTAATTAAATGGGCAGTTGTGCTTACGGCAGTATTCAGCATAATATAATACTGATCAATAATGCCTAAAAGCGTCAAGCCAACCCTCCTATCATCATCCATCTCCTCTGCAGCCCCAAAGAGATAAATTTTACCAGGCTGTCATTTCAAACAATAAACTGCTATATCCACGAGCGAACATCCTCTCTCAATTATCTGTAAATACACTGGAGATTTTATAAAAAATCAGGATACAAATTGCTTATTACTGAACCAGTTATAAAAACCCGCCGGGCGCTTCAATACACTGAAAAAATTAAAGACAAATAGACATTTCTTATTTATTTTTACAAATTTTAAATAGTTCAATATTGGAGAAAGAAATTTAAAAAGCGCTTTGGGACTTAGTATACATTTTATATATTGAATATACTTAGTAGTAGGTAACTTAGTCTTTTCTGGTGTTACCTATTTCAAGGGACAAATACTGTGTTGAATTAAATAACGATCTGAATCTTTAATGCTGCTGACAAAATCGAAAATCTTTAATATATACATCCAAAATAGTTAAATAAAAACTAGAATTTGAAAATTAACTTTATTAAAAATAGTTTTTTTCGACGATCGTTAAAAAAAGTCCACTTTTTTTCACAGTTATTAGTTCATAAAGTACCACTTTTTTTCACGTGTTAAAAAAAGTTACTTTTTTTAACATGTTAAAAAAAGTAAAATGACAGCTTACAGTCTAGTTATAAGAAGTTTTGTCATCAATTTAGTGGTCTGTCACGATAGCGTATGAGCAAGCACAAGGTCCTACTAAGCAAGAGGTCGTCGGTTCGAATCCCGCGTCGGAACTATTTTTTTTTATTTATTAAATACTTATACCTATCCAGGGATAGGTTATCAAAACTGGGAAGTATTTAAAATTATTCCTGTTAACCAAATTATAGAAAATTTCATTATAAAACACATAGAATCGGCCAATCACGTCACCTATGGAAAACCAAATAAGAGTTGACATTTTAGAAACGCTAAGTAATTTGTTTGTGATTTGACAGTTAGTATTTCGTGTACTGAGTAAAATGGAAGAAAATAATTCGAATTTCGAGGAAGAAACATATATTTGTTATATTTGTTCTCTCTGTTTATTTATCTACAAATTAATAGGCTACATTCTGTTACTAATTCTGCAACAAAACGGAAAATAAAGTAAGTATGGGACAAAATTTCTTACGATCGTCGAAAAAATATTGTATGCAACACATGCATAAAGTGCCTTTTTTTCACTCTTGGGATTGCGGCACTCACCTTCGGTTCGTGCGCGCAAATTTCCCAATCGTGAAAAAAAGTACCACTTTATGCACTTGTTGCATAAATTACTATTTTTCTAATTTTGACATATAAAGTGACACTTTTTAAAACTAGTTGACATTATGAAACGTCTTACTTTTTGTAACTAGTTGCATAAAGTAGGTAAAATTTTATGCAATTGGTGACGAAAAATGTATTTCAAAATAACTTAATGACAAAAAGAATTATTCTATTTATCAAATTGTTATAATACAAGTTAAAAACATAAATTATAAATTAATTAATTATTATAAATATTGATAACATAATGATTGCAATCATTCAAATTAAATCCCGACGACATATTTTTTTCATTGCTCGAACTTGCTGTTATTTGGGAAGCGGCGCACATTGCATTAGATGTTTTACCAAATATTTCTTGCGCTATAAGTTTTTTATTATTCATGAAATTTGTAACATATCCCTCCGCATCAGGGGTAGATCTCCAACCTCCATGTCTCTTTAATTTTAAAATATCAGCGTCCCTGACTGCTTGGAAAGTGGCAGAGCTTTTTCTGAAGCAGAAATTACCAAACAGAATTAAAAACACTACCAAATTGTACTATTCCAGGTAAAGTTCTGATTATATATACATTATAATCATCTGATGAGTTGTCTTTCATTACTAAGTTCGAAAATGTAATGTTAAAAAACAGAACAGAGTTAGTAAATTAATTATTAGTAGTAATAACCCAATGACATTGATATATTATATAATAGATTTCGAAGCTTGAGAAATTTGTTATAAACTTTTTGAGGATTTATCAATGTTCAAGCCACTATTTAGCAGTTTTTTCCAAGTTTTTTGGACACACACGCATCCCAAATTAATGGTCCAGGTGCTAATAGATTAAGTAGTTTATTAGATCTACAAATTTTCCATTCAACATTTTTTAATTGGACGTAAATTTGTTCTTAATTGCAATTCCAAGTTTCAATTATGCGAGTTTTTTAGGTTAACCTAGCCACTGATGAATCACTGTAAGGATGACTTAACACTTCGCAATTCTAGAAAAAATTGCAGCAATTATATGCAAGCATGCGCAATTGTTGCCGCAATTTCTATTGCAAGTGCAATTCTAGTTATAAATATGATTATTTTTGGTGATGCCAGTGGTTTGTGTTGTATGCTGCTAGTCCTTTGTCAATTTTATAACATAACCTATTACCTATATTATTGTTCTTTTAATCTTAAAGGTGTCAATACCGATTTTATTTCAGCATAATATTGAAAGAAATAAATTCATTGTCATGTGTAAAGTATGATGCAATTTTTATTGCCGGCAATAAAAGGCTCTGTTTCATTAATCGTTTTCTTCTATAACAACGTATTTTTAGTTTTCTTATAATAAATTTTTTATCTATTTCACAGATTAATTAGATTATTTTTTACTATGCTTCGTTGCTAATAACTTAATAGCTGATGCGGAAATAATAAATAGAAAGAAGTACAAAAACATTCTTTTCATAATTATCAGTATCTATTTTGTACAATATAAAATTTAAAGGATAAATACTCATAGGTATAATATCAATATCCAAGTAGTGTAATTTTTTCTTTACATGCGATGCTTTAGTCTTCACCACAGTAGTAATAAACGTAACTACAATTTTGCAACTGTAGTCTATCCATTTACATATTTTATGTATTATTGACCAGACCAATAACAATGAAAAATATATTTTTTTACTTAAACATATACCGGTGCATGTTTAGATAACAATAAATTGCTGCAATTTAAGTGACATTGTGATTTATATGAAAATTGTTGCCCACTGACAAACCAGTTATATATTAAGTGTAACCAAATTGCCCGTTATTTTATGCTCATAATTTCGATCAAGTCGATTTCGAACATGTAGATAAAAAAATGTAGGTAAAATTGTCTAGAGAATCTCTTATTTTGAACGACTTTATACTTTCCTCTTTGTTGGATTAAAGAGGATAGTAGAATGTGGTTCAAAATAAGAGATTCTGCAGGAAAAATTAATTGTTCAATCTAGTTATATATAAACTTACAAACACAATTAAGATCTAAAAGAGAGAGTTCCCAGTTCTGAAGGCAATTTTGTAACATTTACAAGTGGATTTAAAGACTTCTTGTCTATTCTACTACTACAATGTTTGCTATTAAAAAAAATGTTTTATGATGGATTGAACTTAAAAGTTTCATAAACTAGGTAGTTATCTAATATTTGACCAACAAACCAAATGAGTACAATATATCTTTTTTTTTCTACGGAAAAAGCTGGAAGCTCCATGGTCTGAAAATATTGATGATGCCATTGATTCTGGAAGCGAGGATGATATTGATCATCGCACCGACTCGGAGCAGGATATCACAATAGAAGATGAAGTTTATGATGGAAAGTCAGATAGGGAGGTATCAGAAACAATATAGAATGAGACGAAAAAGGGAAATACTGACGGGCTTCCAAGAAACCGAGAAATGTAGACAGGAAGAGATGGAACAAAGTTGCCCCAAATTCACGCGTTTGAACAAAAGCGGACAATATTATCACTCATTTTTAGGGTGTCAAAAGATATGCTAAAAGTGCTTTGGATTGTTGGCAGTTGTTCTTTGATCCGCAAATGATAGGAGATATGGTGCACTGGACAAACGTCAAAAGTCAGCAAAAATCCATTGCATATCAAAATAAATGTATGGTGAAATCAACCGATGAATATGAAATGAAAGCATTTATCGAACTTCTCCATTTAGCAGGCATGTTCTGTTCTAATTGTCAAAATTTGAAAGATGGGACTGGTATCGAGGTATTTTGCAATACGATGTCTATTAATCGTTTTCAATTCTCGGTTGTCTGTCTTCCATAGACTAGCGATTGACAAATTAGCTGCTTTTCGTGGAATTCAAGCCCGCAAAGTATGGGATCAAAGTGCAAGCTTTAGTTGATGCCTTTTCCTACTACGTTCTAAACTTAGGAGTATATCCAATAAAAGAGCCAGAAGGCCCCTCCTGTTATAGCAACTCCCTGATAGGTATTGTCGAGATACAATCCATTTCTGGCTCGAACAGAAATGTGACCTTTGATAACTGGTATATCAGCTCACGTCTGTAGGCACGATGAGAAAGAACAAACGATGTATTCCAGAACAATTTCTGTCCGTTAAGAACCGGAAACCGAAGACATCTTTATTTGTCTTTCAAAAATATATTACACTCTTATCCTATGTGCCAAAACGTCTTGATGATGTACAGCTTGCAGCTATTGATGAAGCAACTGGGGAGAAGAAATAATAGGCTTCTACAACTCTACTAAAAGTTAGTAGATGTAGTGGATGAACTATCTGCATCATATAAAAATTTATGATAGTGTAAACTGTGTTAAAAGTAACTCCTGCGAATTTTATGTGTAAACAGTGAAGTTAATCTCCAAAAATTTTGAAATTTATACTGTCAGATTCGTAGAGGTGAGCCCTGCAGTTTGGTGGTGTTTTTATCTTTATTGAAAGGGTATTATATAGTCTAAATTGCATTTAAAGTTTAACTTCGTACCTTAATATAAAATTAAAAAGTTGTCATTACAAGTTTGTAAAAACTTATCTCTTCAATAGTTAATTGCTATTGCAATTAGGCCAGTCGTTGAACATTTTATTTGAAATTATAACATGGTGAGTGTATTTTGTTTTTCTAAATATGGATGCCAAAATGGAATGTACAAAGTGTAAAATAAAATCAACCCTCAGAGATTCAAGAAATCCTGTTTTTGCTTGTGATTTATGCAGAAACTATTTTTGTGGTGAATGCTCACAACTTTCATCGTCAGAAATTAAATGTATGCCACTACAAAAAAGAATTTTACGTTTTCACTGTGACAAATGTCGTGCTTATGATTTATTCGATATACTAAATAATACAATAAAAGATAAAGATACCATAATTAGTGACAAAAATATAATTATAAAATTGCTTGAAGAACAAATTACAAATGTTAAAACTTCTCATCAGAGCACTCCAAGTTATGCAAGTGTGACATCTCGTCCTCGTAATCTGTCTTATAATGAAACTACGGTGATAAAAAATGTTCCAGCTGTTATTATTAAACCACTAAAATCTCAAGATTCAGACACAACTAAAAAAGATGTCCAAAAGGCAATACATCCAATGGTAATTCATGTAGCAGTGAACTCAGCGAAAACAACAAACAAAGGTAATTTTATTATTAAGTGTAACTCTGAGGATGATGCAAAAAAACTGGTGGAAGAAACTCGAAAAAATAAGGAATTAAGTAAAAAATATGAAATAAGTTTATCGCAAATGAAAAAACCTAGAATTAAAATAATTGCTAGTGGTATTGATCAAAATAAAGAAGAAGTAGAAGACTGTCTCAAAAAACAAAACAGTATCACTAATCCAGATGATATCAAAGTCACGTATATTAAGAAAAGTCTTTCAGGGAAAAGTGTGATTTTTGCCGAGTGTTCTGGTCCAATTTTCTCTAAGTTTATGATCTCTAAGAAGGTATATGTTGGTTGGGAGCGTTGTCCTGTGTATGAAGATTTGCGCGTTCCAAACTGTAAGAAATGTTATGCATATGACCATAAGGAAGAATATTGTAAAAATAAACTGTCTTGTACATATTGTGGTGGTGAACATAGGTCCGCGGATTGTTCCAAGGAGTTTCAAAGATGTTGCAATTGCTTAAGATCGGTTGAAAAGTTCAAGTTAAATTATGATGTAAATCATGTAGCATATGATAAGAGTTGCCCTACTTTAAATTTTTATGTTCAAAGACTGAAAAATAGTATTGACTACTGTTGTCAATAGTATCGGGAAGTACTTATTTTTGTTTATATATATTTCGCAATTTTATTTTACTTTATTACTTTATTGCCTATCTGATTATATGACTTCATACCTAAAAATTGCTAATTTAAATGTGCGTTCTTTGGTACCTAGTTTTGCTGACTTTTCAGATTTAGTTAATACTTATTATGATGTTGTTTGCGTTACTGAAACATGGCTTAACTCCTCTATTGACTCAAACATAGTTTTACCTGGTTTTAGGTTTCTCAGACAGGATAGGATTAATAGAGCAGGTGGTGGTGTAGGATGTTATGTAAGATCATCGTTAAACTGTGAAGTTGTTAATTGTAATATTAAAATGAACACTATCGAATATCTTTTTCTTAAACTTAAGATTAAAACCTTGAATATTGCTGTTCTTGTGATTTATCGTCCTCCAGATTCTCGCTTCACTGAGTTTCTAAACTTTGTTAATGACTTTCTTCCACTTCTACTAATTGAATATGATTATTCTATCGTAACAGGGGACTTAAATGTTGATATGTTGCGTCCTAATTCTCTCCTTAATTTATTTCAAACTTATGGATATACCAATCTCATTAATGACCCGACACGGGTATCAGCAACATCGGCTACATTATTAGATCCTATATTTACTAATGGTAATATATGCCGTGATAGTGGCACAGTTATTTCTCATTTGAGTGATCACAATTTTATGCCTCATTGTACTTTGAATATTGAAGTCAATAAACCTAAACAAAAATTTATCACATTACGTAATTTTAAGGATTTAAATATTGTTCATTTTAAGAGAGACCTTTTACACATTCCATGGGATAATTTATATTATATGGAAAATATTAATGATAAAGTTAATTTCTTTACTGATAATCTCAAATTTATCTTTGATTTACATGCTCCCATCAAAACTATTAGGGTTAGTAAACCTCCAGCGCCGTGGCTGACTAGTAACCTTAAGTTGATTTTGAAGGAACGAGATAAAGCTCTAAGAAAATTTAAATCTGTAAGGACTAATGAAAATTGGAATTATTATAAGGAATGCCGTAATTATGCGTTAGCGTCAATTAGGCGAGAAAAAGCAGCTTACCTAAATAAACTCAATGAAGAAAAAAAATCAAAAAATTTATGGCAGAGTTTACGTAATATGAATATTCGAGTCCCTGGTATCAATAGGGATATACCTACAAACTTACGTAATCCGAATAGTATTAATGATTATTTTATCAGCGTGTTTAAGAAATCTGATAGTAGCCAGGATAAAGTAAGTTATTACTTAAATAACTTTTTTGGTGATGGTGTGTTTTCATTTTCTTTAATTAATCAAGACGTTATATTTGACACTATACATTCCATTGGATCTAATGCGGCTGGAAATGACGGGATATCATTGTATATGATAAAATTATGTCTTCCTATAATTCTTGATCCCATTACGCATATTATCAATTGCTGGTTAATGCAGGGATACTTTCCTAAGAGTTGGAGAGAATCTATTGTTTGTCCCATTCCTAAACTATCTAATCCCAGTACAGTACGGGACTTGCGACCTATAAGCCTTCTTCCAGTTGTTTCTAAAATATTGGAGCGAGTTGCTTACTCTCAATTGTATGTTTTCTTAACTAATAATAATATTCTACCTTCTGAGCAATCTGGATTTCGGAAAGGTCATAGCACCACTACAGCTCTATTGAATCTTGTGGACAATGTTCTTGAGGCTCTTGATAAGAAAATGAGTATGCTGCTAGTTTCTTTGGACTTTTCTAAGGCTTTTGACTTAATTGATCATGATATATTATGTGCCAAACTTAAGTATTATGGTGTGGATGCTGCTGCTTTATCATTTTTTAAGTCGTATTTATGGAATCGTAGCCAACGAGTATGTGTTGATGGCAATTATTCATCTTCTAAGGTTATAGTTTCTGGTGTTCCACAGGGATCGATATTAGGTCCTCTGTTATTTCTAATTTATACTTCTGACTTGCCAAAAGTTGTTAAAAGCAGTGCAGTACAGTTATATGCAGATGATACCCAACTGCTCCATGGTTTTGTCCTTCTAATGTCCAAAATGCGAATGTTTCCGTTAATCAGGATCTAAAGGCAATCTTACAATATTCTAAGGACCATAATTTAACAGTCAACCCATCTAAAACAACTGCTGTTTTATTTTGTAGTAGGGCTAAAAGGGCAGTTGTGGAAAACTCGGTGGAGCTTGAACTTGATGACGTTAGAATACATTTGTCAATTGAAGCAAAAATTTAGGCTTACTTATAGATCAGTCGCTTAGATTTAAAAGACATGTGAGTAATTTACTTCAGCAGTGTTATATAAGAATGCGTTTACTTTATATTAACAAACATATTTTGAATTTTAAAATGCGTAAAAAGCTCTGCGAGTCTTTAGTTCTTTCTGTTCTAAATTACTGTAATGTCATATATTATCCGTGCCTTGATAGTGTTTCAAAAAATCAATTACAGCGCATACAAAATTCTTGTTGTAGATATATTTTTAACCTCCGGAAATATGATCACATATCATATTACATCAAGGAAATTAAGTGGTTAAATCTTAATAATTTGTTTCAATTAAGCTTTCTAGTGTTTGTGTACCGGTTATTTAAAGCTCAAACTCCAAGATATTTGTTTGAGAAAATTATTTTTCGGAGATCTATTCATGACCGTAACATTCGGCATAATTCTTTGTCAATGCCACGACATTCATCGGCTATGTTTGAAAGATCGTTTAGCTATAATCTGGTGAAATTGTATAACTCTTATAGTTCATATATGTCATACCCGTCATTATACAGTTTTAGGTTAAATATAAGGAGAATTCTTCTGGAAAGTCAGTAAATGCTAATAAGTTTCTGTATTATTTTTCGTTTCTTTATTTTATATAAGTCTTTTTTCATGTTTGTAAAATACTAATTATTAGTCTGTAAGCCTTGAAGGTTAATAGTTAATGAGTAGCTCTCTAGCTAATATTCGCCTTCTTGGTGCAAGTGTGTATACATTTGTTAAATAAAGGCATTTTATTATTATTATTATTATATAATGTGTCCGGGAATTCATCTTGCGATCATCTTTTCTCTCTTGAATAATTGCTCTCTCTTGAGTAATTGCTTTGGTGACATGCAGAGAAAATAATCAAGAATACCACAAGAATACCAAGAAGTATTTCCCAAAAAATTGAACATTTTGACCAAAAAACCCCTGTAGTGCCACCTGCAAAAATTCCAAATCGTATGGGAAGGTGTTCCGTGTCCAAGGGGCCAAGATCGGAAGACCAAATATTCCTGTTCAAAGTGTAAATCATTAATGTGCCTTTAGCTACAGCATGAGTTGTCAAAAGTGAATGAATTCAGATAGCGACTAATTTTTGATTTTTCATTGTACAACCTGCAGATGTTGTCTTTTTTGTTCTCCTGTTATTGGATTTCAATTCGGGAGTATATTTTGATTTTTTGGTTGGTCTTTTGAAGGATTTTTCAATCAAATTGTGTTTTTTTGTCTATGGAAAGTTACCATGTTTTGTTTTTTTTTTAGTTTATTTTGAATAAAGGTATTGGGAATGTTTTTTTGTGTTTAAATTTTCCTCAGATAATCACGTGAGGTCGTTATATTGTTTTCTATTTCGTTTAGACTAGTATACATCGGTCTGCTGCTTTCACATCTTCATCCTTCGTCCTCCTTGATCATTGTTTCAAGGTATTCTTATATGACTTTCTCCAGTTCTTCTTCAGTAAAGTGATTTGCTCAATAATAATAATTCTTTTAATGATTAATTTTCATATGTTTAAGTTTTTTGCTGTGTCTGAGGTGTCATGATATATATGGAAAATTCCTTCCTTTCTTATTAGATGTACATTTATAGTTGCTGATAAACAAGAATGTATTTTTTATTTTTATCTATTTCTCGTCAAATGAAATTTATCCCAACGATTTCAAAAAAAAGGAAGTGAAAAAAATTGTTTATACTATTATTTACCATATTTGTGATAAAAAAAATAAATAACGGAAGCGCAATAAATAATAAAATTCCATGTCTCTAAATTACCGCCGGAAACTGGAAGGTAATTGGAAAGTATCGGTACATGCCAATAAAATTTAAAACATTTTCCGGTGCTTTATATCCCGATGACCCTTGAAAATCCCAAATGTATGACGATTACGTGAGCAAAGTCAATCAAATGTGGATCAAAGAGCGTTTTAACGCCAAAAACGCTAAATGGTTATTTACACTGTAAAAATATCTTCCCACATGCCCTACTGTATCGATTTTGATAAAGAAAATCATGTATAACGGTACTTTTTTTGAAAACTTTTTCAATATACTTAATATAACAGCTAATTTAAAGAACTTAGTCGTTTTCTTAAGCATATGAATTAAAATACAGTAGAAAAAATTGACCTTTACCCTGACGTCACTAACAGCGAACAGTAGTAAACACAAACTTTATATACCTTATCCTTTTCTACTAGTAGTAGAAACACATCGAACAATCATGTACACTTGTCTATCAACAAACAATAACATACTTTCTTTATAATGCTAATGCTTCTAGAATAGCTTATAAGGTATAATTTCTCTTTTAGCCTGATGATGGCCTTATTCTAGGCCGAAACTATTTACATCATTATAACAATAAAAGTTTGTGACATTGACATTGGTGTTTCGTTTCTTCACAAAAAAATACTGACAAGATAACAAACAATGAAAATTGTTTCTACTTTATGTTTCAAAAAATGGCAAATTAATCCTAAAAATTATTGTTTTAAGAGAATCTTTACGTTATTTAATGTTAAATTGTTTTAATGGTGTGATTAGTTCTTTCCACGTAAAAATTTTTCCTATTCAACTTAACAATTACAAAATGTTTGAAAAATTAATTCCAACATCTGAACATTCCTTGAAGGCGCAGTTGCTTCTTCTTGGCGATTTTTAAATTACTTGACAATAAAAATTAATAACCTACCATTAAAATTCCCAATGTAATTTATATCTCTATGCATCGTCTAAGTGAAATATTGAAATAAAAATCCTTCTATAATAGTTTAGAAAGACATTGTTAATATTTTTTTCAAGATTCTGCAGATCATTTTATTTCACCTCTAAATTTTCTATGCTTCTTAAATGTTTAGGTCTTCTGATTAGATTCCTACGCCTTTTCCATATTTTCCACTTTTAGTATGTTCTAGTCACTAGAATCTAATGAATGAGTAATGCGTAAGCGGTTCTATTGTTATATTATAGTGTATTAGTGTTTTATTGTGGTGTATAAAAAAATTCATCAACGTTCATTTCTAATAAAATAATTTGAGGTTAGGTTCAACTCACATTATTTACAATATGTTGGTATTAGCTATGGTAGCATGGAATGTATATAGTATGGTCATAGTATTTACAAATAGTCACTGATTCCATGAGGAAAAAAAACCCATGCACGACCCGTCGGTTCTAATGGGTGTACAATTCCTAATTATTCTCCTTATACATTTGTTGCTAAAGCTACCATGTATATATTATATTCTATATTTTAATTACGATTGTTAAACACTGTATATATTCTTTATTGAGAATAAATTATTATTATTATTATTATTATAATCTGAACATATAAAGAAATACTTCATCGGTTTATTTACTAATCAACTTATTTCAATCATTCATCAACGTTCATTTCTAATAAAATAATTTGAGGTTAGGTTCAACTCACATTATTTACAATATTTTTTTTGCCTTTTTTTTAGTAGACATTGTCTACCTTGCCTATAAGCTTCGCCACTGCTTATACCTATCTCTGTTTGTTTCCTTTTACAAATAAGAAGGGCATCAGAAATTGATAATTTATTATCTGTTAATAATGTAAAAAAAATAAATAGTCAGGGGACTTAAGGGGTACAGGTCAACTCAAAGCTTGTATGGAGCTGTGTGTGTGCTCTAAATCAGGTGGAAAGCTGAGTACCGGGCACAAGGGAATCAGGGGTGATGAGAAGGCTGATAAGTTGGTCCGGGTAGACGCAAATGGCCTATTGCTAGGACCTGAACCAGCCCTTGGAATCACAAATACACTTAAAAAAGCAGCTATCAGCGAATGGGTGTAAAGAAAGTCTCTTGAATAGTAGAAAAGTACACCTAGACAGAGAAAAAATTCACTCTATTCTCACATGGATGAAATAAGTCAGTAAGAACGAGAGTAGCACTGTTAACTGGACACTGTAGGCTTAATATGCACATGAGTCTTATAGGCCAGACATGCAGCTTCTGTTTGGAAGAGGAGGAAACGCGGAATTCACTTCCTACGCCACTGTGAAGGCTCAACAGCACTGCGCTTTCTAGGACAAACCAGAAGCAGCAGGTTATGAAGGCTTCATCAGCAGAACAAGGCTAGATGAGGTGTTTTGAAATTTAAAGGTATAATATTATAGTTTAATAAATCTGCAAATGTCGCAGTTTATCAGTCTGTCATTTCGGCCAAATTTGAAATCTTTAATCTATAATACTTCGGTCTATGATAGGGTTTTTTAGCGAATATAGTAAGTAAATGAAGAAAATTTAGGAAAAATGCATTACGTATAACAATAAGATTCACTGTAGAATTTTTTTTATAATTTGTGGACAATGCTCAATATGCGTGTTCGCCTCTTGTTCAAACATGATGAAATTAATAGCCAATCTGCTCTGCCAAGCTGAACCAATTTACTCTGCTTTACACCCCCACCGTAACATATATCAAGACGTCACGTTATTCACTTTACTGGGGAGCGTCATAAATAATAAAGTCCGGTTCATATTTGATTTTTCCTCGAATAAATCCGAAAAAGCTTTGGATTTCTTGTGGTAACCACCTTTTTTTCATTCCGTATAAAATGTTGTTTTTAACATTAGCTTGTCAAAATTTTTGATTCTTGTGAACGTGATGATACTTTTCAAAATTAGCTTATGAAAAAATAATAAAATATTACCTCAAATTAGCGAAATCTGGAGTGAGTGGTTACCCGTCAAAGATTTTTATTAGTTGGTCTATACGTCAAAAGAAAATACATCAGTACTATTATCAACATTGCTTTTTTGGGATATGGTTTTAAATTAAAAGAAATTAAAAGAAATATTGGAGGTGTGCTCTTAATGTAAACTAATTATACCAATTTTTTGCATTAGAGTACATGGTTATTTTCAATATCTTTTTTACACGATTGATCATTTTTTACTGTTTACCGTGACAGATTTTACTTCAGTAGGTGACATTTACTAGCAACTCGACGGTAAGTAATTCACTTATTGTCGAGTTAAAAATCTCTTAATTTTAATTTATTTTTTGAAAGAATAAAGAAAACTAACGAATTATTTATTAATATTGAAACTTATAGTACAATTTGTTAAATTATTTAATGAAATCCCACTTGTTTGGGCTGTGGCTTTACTTCTAACAGAAACTCCTGCATAATACACCTATCTCTTTATTGAATACTCATGCGCAAATATTTTTGAATTTGCCCCTTCCACATCTATTTTATTTTGAAGAGAATCTTCTACATAGCTTTCTGCAACTGTCGATGCACGCCAACCTCCATGACGCTTTAATTAGGGGACATCACCTTTGTAAGCCAAAAGCTATCTTGATAAAATTAATGAAACTAGTCAATATGAAAAAAATGTTTAATTTTATAATTTATAATGGTATCAATCGTGCAAAAAACGTTATAAGCATGTCGAACGTTAAGGGTAACCGACCTGAGACAATAATTGGAGTCGTATAAAACCCTTACCGTTCTCCATACTTAATAAACTATGGGCAGCTCTTTTTTAAATGGGAGAAATCTGGAAAAACTTTTTTACATTGTATGTAACAGGAAAAGCTTTGCTTTTGATTTCCTGTGATAGCCATAATATTTTATACATTTTTACTAACTTCCTGTGATCGGCAATTTTAAACACTTTTTATTCAATTTTATTTAATGAAAAGAAAAGGATTACGAATACACATCAAACGTAAAAACTTTAAAACACTTTTTCTTAATAATTTTTATTTTTAATTTGTTTGCTAATATTGGCATAGAGTAAACAAAACTTTTATTTATTATTTATTCAACTTTATTTGCCAAACGTTAAAATTACTTTTAGCGCCTCCTGTAAAAATACGTTTAAATAACCGCGATAAAATAAATGTTTTAGCAGACGTTTTAACGGTTTTGCTACTTTGGCGGTAGCTTTGTTCAATAATTGACTTTGAAAACGTTCGCACCAAAAATGGTTTATGTTACTTAGAATTGATGTACGTAAATAATGCACGTTTACTGCAAACGTCACCAACAAATGCTTAAATTTGATAGATTCGCACATATAGCAATTTATTTATAGAGTTCATTTTAAATTATTAAACAAAGCAATTTCCGATATAGGAGTTTAAATGTAAATGAAACTGCAAATCTGTTTCCTCGGAAATTTGCAATTCATCAATTCATGGATGCAACGAGAATCATCTGATCCGATTGAATCGGATCATTCTCGAATGGAGCGATTGCATTTTTTATATGCAATATTTAATTATCGCACATAAAACGATTTCAAACACGGTTTTTATTTTATTAATAGCTTTGATTAACGGTTTCTGTGTAAAATTTTTATTGAATATAACACTTTGCTCTATTATGTAATAAATCAATCTATGCCGCTAATGAATTAAGGTTTTTTCTTTTTATGTGAAACAAAAACTGTTTTACATCTTACCGTTAAGGACAAAATCATGTACACTTAAAAATGGCTAGCAAAAAATATATAGTTGGTTTCAAGTACAGTATCCGCCAAAATAAATAGTACTGAATATTAAAATAGTTATTTGTATGCTAAGGCCGCGAAATACCTCTTTAACGTACCGAAAGAACAGTTATCGCCGAGGCCGCTTGCGGCCGAGGCAAGATAATCTTGAGGTCGTTAAAAAGTTTCGCGGCCATGGCATACACACTATTTTTCGTGCAATCGTTAAAATTATTAAAATAGATAGTTGTAAATAAATATATTATTGCTCTAAAATCAACAGCATTTCAATTCATTTAACAATATCACCGTGTGCTATGGAAATGATATGTTTCAATATATATTTTGACAGTTCTTGTCAAAACGCAAAATGTCTGATACTGATAGCGATATTTCAGTACCTTCCACTCCTCCGGAACTCAAAAGCGTTGTAAATTCGGCGCTTTCCGTTTTAATACCCGAAAAATCTAAACGGCAGTACGAAAAATGTTACGGCGAGTTTAAAGATTGGTGTGACAAACAGAATGTTAAGACGATGTCTGAAAACATTTTATTGGCTTATTTGATTCAGAAATCAAATGTTGTAAAAAGTTCAACTTTATGGAGCATTTATTCCATGCTGAAGTGTAATGCTGAACATACGAGACAATATCGACATCAAGCAGTTTTCAAAATTAGTACCATTTCTGAAAAGAAAAGCAGTAGGTTATCGAGCAAAAAAGTCTAAAGTATTAACGCGTGAGCAAATTGATACATTCCTGAAAGAAGCTAATGATGAAAAATACTTATTGTTGAAGGTAAGTGTTAAGAGATGTTATTTACAATTGTTTTATTTATTGTACTGATTTTTGTAGGTAGTTTTGATAATGGGAATATCTGGTGCCTTGCGACGAGATGAGTTAGTAAAAATGGCCATTGAAGATATTCAGGAAGAGAATGCTGTATTAATAGTAACCGTTCCTGATACCAAGACGGATAAGAAGCGTGTTTTCACTGTTACTAATATTGATTTCATAAAAATTTATCGTAAATATGTGAAATTAATGAAACATATTTAAGAAAAGTGGTTATTAAGAAAATAAGTAGGGGAAACTGGCCTAAAATGGCATACTTTATATAAAATTGCTCATATTTTGGGAATAATTTTATCATTTTGAATTTGTTCTAGCTAAGCAAATTCTGCAGTCTTTGCTGATGATTAATTAATGTAATTGTAAAATGTACACCTTGTTGGATCAAATATTAACTACTATGCCATTTTACGCTTATTTTAGAATAAAATGACATACTACAGCAAATATAGTTTATTTTTTAAGTTACAAAAAAAAACTAAATTAAAATAAAAAGGATTATGTTTGACATTTAGCTACATAGCTTACAAATAAATGACTTTATTTTGGGTGAAACATCCGCACAATCTGCATGTACCCACTGTTGGCATTGCTGACATTTTAGCCACATTTCACTGGTTTTTGACATCGAGTAAAGGCTGTTGCAATAAATACATGCCGCAACATCGTCGTCATCTGTAGCAGCAGAAAACGGGTCTTCCATAATTTCCTCGTCACTGCCTTTTGGGTATAATTTTTTGGTAACTTGTGTTCGTTTAAAACGTCGTTCCAAGACTAGTGGCTTTTCTTCTTCCTTTGCTTTTAACTCTTCAAAATTTGGTGTTAGCACAGCAGTTCTCTGTCTTTTGCGAGTTTTACGTCTAACGGTGGTGCCTGAGGAAGTTCCTCTATTGTTGGCAAGTCATCAGCTCCGTTTGGATGATGAAGGTCAACAAAACTAGCAGCAGCGAACATCCAGTCAGGAAATATTGCCGGCTTAAACCGGTGAATTCCTGAATGCTTAAATCCATTAACAAAATTTTCCATGGTAGCACCATGGTCATAAGCTTCAGCAAAAAGCTTTCCAACCTAATAAGGACTTACTGTTCGGCCGGGATTATTTTTTAGCCTTTTGAAATAGCTTTGTTGTAGAATGCAGAGAGAGGGCTGAAAAATGCCACATCTAATGGCTAAAGCCTATGTGTACAATGTGGCGGTATGCAAAGCATTATAACACCATTTTTTTGGCAAGTAGTAGGGCATTCAGATTTGTTTGGCTTGCATGGCCGTCCAGAAGTAGCAAGGTTTAAGTATTCTGGAAGGAATGTGAACACTTGTTGATGTTGAAGCCAAACATAAAAGAGTTCTTCTGTCATCCAGCCGGACTTTTTGCACAACCCTAATGTTCCCGCTGGCGCATCATCAATTAATTCATTCTTCCACTTCTTCCTAGCAAATATCAGAGCCGGAGGTATATAACTATCTTTTGGATTTGTGCAACAAACAACAGTCGTATGTGTCCCTCTTTCGACATGAGGTTGTACTGAGCTGTGGTTTGTTCTAGCACGCCAAAAAATTGTTGAACTTGTTTGTTAAAAACCTTTGCACGAGCAGCTGATGTTGCTTCGGAAGTTCTAAGAGAGATATCTGGATTTCGGGTTCGAAAACCTAGAAGCCAATCCCAACCTGCTATTTTACTTGTTGGATTAAACTGATGGGACAGGTTAATAATTTTTTCGGGAAACTCGAAGGCCAATTTTCTAACCTCTGTTGTGGTCAGTCCAAACATGCAAGTTTCTAATTTTTAATGTGATTTACCATCTCACGCTCAATCTCTGGAGAAAATGTCAAGCCAAAAAGACCCAAGCCTTTATTTGTACCCAATATTCTTTTATTCCGGTCCTGTGCTCTTCGTTTAAGTGTTGTTTGGGGTACTCCGTACCTTTTTGACGCTGCCAATATGATCATTTTTCACAGCCTTTATAGCTTCTTTCAAAATTACAACAGAAATAGAAGAAATAATCAAGTCCCTAAAAAATGGAAAATCTCCTACACCAGGTAATATCTCCACCGATTTTGTCAAAGCTGAAACAAATCCTGGAACAAATCCTGATAGCAAAAGATCAAGACGACAAAATTATATGACTAAAAAATTAATAGAGGAATACAAGAAATGGGGCCTCTAAGTAAACATTGAGAAGACGGAATCTTTGTGTGTTGGAGGAACACCACAAAACATCATATTGGAGGATGGAATAGAAATTTCTCATTGCCCTGAATATAAAAACGTTGGTATGAAACTGACGCAGGTTGGGACGGTGGACAAAATTATTCAAGGGAGAAAAACAATATCCACTATAAATAGCATCTTATGGGACCTTTTAATATTCAAAAGGCAACAAACATCACATAAAGAAGTAGATTCAAGAGCATAATAGATTGTGGTAGTAAGGCCTGGCAAATTAAACAAATATCTGAATTGAATTTCTAGCGACGATCTGTAGACATATCGACAATGGATCGCCGTGTGCGCATCAAAGAGTTCGAGAGATAATGGAAGCAAAACATACCGACGACATGAAAACTAAGCAACTAATATGGAATGACCATGTGCAGAGGATGCCTTATAACAGATTGCCAAAACAGATTTTAACATGGACGCCACATGTCGGAAAGAGAAGAGGTCAATGAAGGAAGAGTTAAAGAAAGGGTGATTGAACTGGAAAGGCAGATAATCTTCACAGAGACTGCCTGTATTCTGTAATTAGATATATATTTCCTCTAGTTCTAGTGGTAAGTCACAATGGGTCTCCGATGACCACAGTTAAATAAGCAAACCTGTCTTGAGGCTTCTTTTTGAGTGACCGTTGACATTATTTAGATTTTTTTTAACCACTCGTGTTTACTACTCCAATGAATTGTGTAATATCATAATTTCATGAAACAGTAGGTAGAGACTCAGGTATTTATTATTTATAGAGAGTCATTGCAGATCGAAACTTGTTTTCATTGAATAAATACTTTAAACATGAAATATATGAATGGGATATTATTAAATACTAAATTCGTTTTAATAGCACATGAGAAAATGGGCTTTATGTTCAGCTGTCCAACTGTGGTTTTCAACAGTTATTTATTTTTGAGCATTGGGTGTACATTTTATTAATTCAATAAAGTTGCAACGTTGCTACCGATACTATATTTTAAAAAGATGAAATTATATTTTCACTATTTTCTGTAAAGTAAATACTTAATGTTAGTAATAGAAACTTTATTTAAATATTTAAAAAAATTCTTTTCGGATGCTGCATTTTAAGTAAAAAACGAATGGCTTTTAAAATGACTTTTTTATTTGTATTTTAGGAAAATGATTATGATGAACAGAAATAAGTAACTTACATGTACTTTTATCTTCCAGATAAAATTCCAATGAATTATTTTCTAAAAGAGGAAACGTATTACGTATGACAATAAAAAATTAAAAACGTCATTAATGTTTTAATGCATTAGTTGTAATCTATATGAATTTATGATTGTAAAAAATGGAAATTATTACATATAAAATTAAATTATTTATATACTTAATAGATTTTAAAAACAAAATAGACAGCCAATAGTCAATTTGCTTAATTTATTTTTGTTGAATTATTTTGAGTAGATAAAAATGTTAAAATTACATTGAAAATAAAACTTTAAAATAATTTTTCTACTGTAAATCCTAGCACATATCTCATGCCTTAATTTTTTAGTTGTTCTTATATTTTAACTGTTCAACTGATTGTGGAGATTTGATATAAGTCTAAAGATTCCATCAAATAGATTGTTGCTATGCTTCTAACTTACAGAGAGATTCTACTGGACAAACCTTAAAGAATACTTTATTTATTGGTGCCGGAAATGTACCGTATGTGAATCAATTAATGGCCCAACGCGGAAGCAAAAAGCCGAAATACAGCAATATTTAGTTGCAAGCTCTTTTAAAAGAATTACTGTCGATGTATCAGAACAGTTACCTCAAAGTAATGCGGGGACCTAAGCAAAAAACTTTCACTTTAACTGATGCCCTGTTTAGTGAAGCCATAGCCATGTTGAGGGTTCACTTTAGCTACATTTCTATCAAGGAAGACATTTTAAAAGCAGCTTATTCCGAGAAGTTTGCCACAGATTGAGCATTAGAAAAAGCAGGACCATGCAAATGGCCTGTTTGGTAGAGAAATTAGCCTGTTATGCGATTTGGTGTTTGGCTTTAAGCCTGATGAAGATGCAGCTGTTGAAAAAAAGATCATAGTACATCATAATCGTCTGGCACCATTAAAAGGTAACAACTCTGAAAACGGGCAAGTTCACCAACTGAACAATGCAGATTAGACATATGGCTAGAATAGAGTCAGCATCATACCTCCTGGAATGATGGTGATGAATGTATGTTTGATGAATGTATATTTTCGTAATTCTTGGTTAAGATTCCTACATCGTAGAGCAATCTTCTCTAAAACATTATATTTGTAGCTGTAAATTCTGCCGTAAACTGTTGACGACAAACTAGTTAGTTTGTTTATACTATAGTGAGATTCATATTGCACAATTAGAGTAATCAAAGTGTCAAAGCTACCGGATTTAAAAAAGGATATTTTGAAGAGGATTTGTCAGAACAGCCCTAAATATTATAAATTTTTTACAAAATTTGACTTATATAATCAAAAAGACAAACAATTTAAAAAATACTTATTTTATATCCACAAGAGATATAATTACAAAGCATACCTATATAAAACAGAACGTTCCATCCATAAATAAGAAAGCAAGCAAGTTTCACTAGCCGGACAAAACTTAAATAATTCAGGTAGAACAGGAAGATGAAAGGGTACGTACAGAATATTGCAACATTTCAACGCCACTTTATCACCGAAACAAACCCAAGATAATCCTATAAAGGATCTTTATATTTTCCTATTATCAAGATACAAATTGATTAAATCAAAAAAGCTTTTTTGATGGCACTAAGTATTATAATTCGATTACATTATATATCTATAAAAATCGCACTGTCGACATTCCTTGTAAGTTGTAATGAATTTTTTATCTTTGCACTAATTTACTTTGTCTATTTACATACTTTTATTCAATTTAAACCCATAAAAAACTTTTAATATTAGCGAAATACCTTAAATAAAATAGTAATGCTCTTAAATGTAGGCAACATATTATACAGTGTCTGTTAGTAGTGAGAGTGATAAAATTATGAGCACTCCGCCGGGCGTATAAAAAGTATACAACGTAACACGAGTTGTAATCCCATTACCCACTGGTGAAATTTACGTAAACTTTGTCACTTCGTGCGTAATGAGTTAATTAAAACTCTTGTTACGTAATATACTATTATACAGTGTGACCTATTTTGTTTGGAAGCACCCCTGTAAAATCCGCATTTTTCAACCGATTTAATTTTTTTTTGATATTCAATATCAAAAACAGTACTTTGGCACAAATTTTCATAGCTTAATTTCTATTTTCAAAACCCTTTGTGTTAATTTTTATTTGCTAAAAAAGACGAAAATACATTATGCATTTTTTTTCTTAAATATCACTACACCACTGGATTCAGAATAGATAAAAATGTAAACTACCAAAATTTTATAAAAAAATGTTCAGTAACGGCCAAGTTATTAAACATAAATTGGGAAAAAGTTGTATCTTAATTAATTTTTTATGTAAAATGTAGACACATTTTAGAAATGGCAACATGGTAAACAGAAACTAGGACTAAAACATATTGCACAGTAAAAATTTGAAGCTAATAGCTTAAACCGTTCTGGAGTTATAGCTCAAGTAATGTAAAATTGTGTGGATGTGAACATACAAATTAACAACTCTTAAATAACTAACAACACATTTTGTAATAATAATTTAACGCCAAAAAACAAAAATTTAACTTAGATTGTAGGTATGCATAACTCTTTTAACAAAAGAATCAGATTCAGATTGTCAGTCTAAATAATCCTGACAATTTTCATTGGTAGGTCAGATAGATTATGCAACACAAACAACATTTTAGAACTTAAAAGTTGATTATTTATATTGTACAGTTTATAATTTCTTAATAAAACCATTTATCTCATTTTTTACAACTAGTTTAATAGGAATTATAATATGGATTTTGTTTGTACTGATATTTGAATTTAACTGGAAAAGCTTAAGTATAAAAAATTAACTGCACATTCACCAAATTTATCAGGTTACTACTTAAATTAATATTTATTCAATATTTCAATTTTAAACAAATCAAATATCATTACTTACGGATCAATCTGTTAAAGTTTCAAATCGTGGATAATATTGGGGCACAAAAATGGGGTACATTAATAATAACAAGTATAAACAGATTACTTACACTAAGAAAATGAATCACTGAATGATTCGCTAACAAAATGTATTCTCTATCGATACCGTAAACTTTATTTTTCATCCAAATTCAATATTTACTTACTAACTTTTTTTGAGTTACTGTCGGGCCAAATGCTAATACCGCGAAACAACTAAAAAAAGGTTAAAAGCTCTTAAGTTCTCCATTTGAATACCCTGCACGTTTTAAAAATTCAGGAACCTCTTACAATATGCGGATTTAGCAGATTTATATGCGGGTAGGGAAAGTAAGTTTTTTGAACGCTTTTCTCTATTATACTTACATATACAACAAGAAAATTATGTACAAGTGTTGCTAATGGTCTCTGGAAATGTGTATGTAAATTTCGAAAATGTTACGGTTAATAAGGCCGTTCATTTGTTAACTAAAGAGCAGATAAAATTTTTTCTTACTTTTAGTAACATAAATACCATTGAATATCTGGTTAATTTCTTGCGGCAGATGATACAAATATTGACGAGCGATCACATTTATCGTGTTCAGAACAATAACAAACTATACTTTTGAACGAAACTTCCGCTCTTTATTTAAAAAATATATTAATGTAGATCTAGCCTTAATACTATTTAATCAACATCAGGTACCTAGCTACAAAATAACAAAATATAATAACTTCAATATGTCAATTTGACGATGATAATTTCAGCAAACAGCTGTACTTAATTGCATTTAAAAAAAAAAGTTTCAAACGTTTCTAAAATTTTATGGTAATAGATTATTTTATTTCTTATCAAATAAGAATATGCATTGCCTTTTTAATAACATAAAAACTATTTATCGATTAACTATTTTTGATAAGTAATTCATTTTGATTAAAACTAAAATTACGGTATTGTTTACACATAGCTTAATGCTAAAAGAATTGGTCATTAAATATGTAATTGCATGATAAAGTTATATTTTAATTTTATTTTTAATGTTGTGTTGTGAATTATATGCATATTGCACATATGAAGAGTGCGAATTAAAATTTTGGTTGATAAAATTAACTGACCATTTTGAATTCCTTCTTTCGTTAAACAAAACAATATAGGTATTGTTTTAATTAGTTATCTGTTAACAAATATTTTTATTGTCACTTATCGCATATGATAAGTTCCAATAATCAATTCCAATTATCGATTCTAAAAAGTCATTATGTGTATAGGGGGTGTAACTAGCTGAATATATAATCAAATAAAATAAATTTAAATTTATAATACAATATTCGTAATAGATTAATTTAAAATTATATGGAAATATTTGTAAATGGTAGCTTATTACTTGTTAATTTTACCAGTACTTAAAAGAAACTTTCCTCTTAGTACAACTTTGGTTGTTTCTCATTTTCTTTGGTCCTATACCTAAGCTAATTAGGCTTCGACCTACTAAGATCTTTTGTGCCAGTACCATTCACAAAAAACAATATTGTCTTGCTGCTTTATTTAATTTTTACTTAACCACGGGCCATCACCAAGAAAATTATTTTTGGATTCTACAAAGCATTGCAGAATGCTCTTGTTCGTAAGAGCTTTAACCTAATCTGGTTGCATTAGCTGCTTTCCTTGGCAAAGATAAGTTGTTCACATAATCGATGGGCACTCAAAATGTGGAAGGCTTTTCTTCATCCTCTTTACATAATCTGCACACTTTTGTGCCTCTTACCCCTATTACGTGTGTCTGCTTAGTTCACAGTAAGCTTAACCTAACCTAACTTAACCTAACCTAAGCTAACCTAACCTAACCTAACCAGCAAAGATTTTTTTACTCAGTAGTCGTTTTATTAAAAGCTTTTATAAGAGCTTTAGAATGTTTTAGACCAGACCAGAAAGCCTGCCTTGGAACTAAATGCAGATCTATTCTGTTTTTGTTGCCGACAGTCTTCAGCATTTGTCTGCAGGGGCTTTTTCTAAAATATTCGTGTGAGAAAAATAGAAGTTGTTGGCACATTCATAGTAGTAGAATTGTACCTACTGCATCAGTTGGATTTCCCAGGAATATTCTAACAATGATTGGCTTATTATAAACAATAAATCTCAAGTTCATCTCAATTTAAGCTACTTAGTATTAACATATTTACGAATGTGTTGGATTCGAAAAATTTTAGTACTCTAGTCATATCAATTTCAATCTGCCAGAAAAAGAGGAAATAACGTAGAACTCAACGGTTCACTTAGTTCAAATGGTTTATAAAGGTAAGAAATATTAAAATAAAATGATTCCAATATTCTTATAGATACTGTATTATAATTAAATGAACTAAAACTAAAAAAAAAGTTATAAAGTATGACAAGGATAAATATTAAAATTTTTAATGATAAATTCATGAAATTAAAAACATTACAGGATAAATCCTTCATTATATATTATAAATAAATGTTTTGTACCAAAAATAAAGTTTTATAAATGACACATATGTCTAATTAATCCACTGTCAATTATTAATATTTTTCCAGTTTGTTACACTCTGTATAATTCAAAAAGCTTTATAAGTAACACTTTACTCGGTGCAGGACAAGTTGAGTTTTGACAGTGAGTGCTAACAGTAAATTAATTATGAAGCATACTGAAGAAATTGAAATGTCTGCATTTGGATCTGAAGGTTCTGATTTGCCGTCTTCTTCAGATGAACACGACACCTTGTCAGAAAGTTTCAGTCTGTCAGATGCACCTTATCGTAAAGAAGAAACAATTTGCAAACTTAAGTCATCCACATGGGCCATCATAGTATTTGGTTTATTTATAGGCCTATTAGTGGCGTTAATGTATCAGAATATTGCTGACTATCTCAAGAATAGCAAACAAAAAATGCTGGAAGCATCCAATTCGACAAATTCGACAAACTCGACTTATTGGACAAATTCGACTATTGTGGCAAACATAACAATGTAAACAGTTATTAGTAATACTGTTTGTAATATTTAATATTCTTCGTGTGGCATAAACTATAATCATAGCATAGAATTTATATTATATTTATATATTTTTGGAAAAATTATGGAAGAACTAGAAGTTAGAAGTCACCATCAATATAGTAGCGAAGAAGGTTAGATGAAATTTAGTTATTATTAAATATGATTACATAATTAATGGACTTTGTTGCTGGCATCGCTGATAGTGGTAAAGGTATTACTGGAAAATTTTGAAGACTTTTATTTATGTATTTTATGTTTGGCTTTTTCTTGTTATTAGTAGTTTCTGATTTTTCATAGTTTAAGCTTTATTTTTATTCAAACAATACTTTGATTTAATAAAACTATTAATGATTTTCAAATTTAATTTTACATAAAATTATACCAAGAGTTATATTTAACTTTGTGCAGTATAGTTTTCAGTTTTCAATTGCTGAATGAATAACAAACAAAAAATTAGATACTATACCAACGTCCCAAATCTTCGATATAATTATTATTTTTATTTTAAGAATAATAAATAAATCCTTAAATTTTTCGATAAAAGACTTGGATTTATTAATTATACGATGTGAAAAATTAATCTTTGTTTTAGATAATGAAAAATATACATAACTTTTTTTATTAAATCGCACTGGTAATTTTTGTTTACATTGTACATTCGTAAATGATTTATAACAAATTAATGTTCGAAACATTTTGCTATACCCAGGTTTAGTAGATTTGTAAATTTATTGATTTTGATTATTGAAAAAACCTTTTTGTTTTCAAATAACTTACAGTTATGTAGCTGAGCATGTTTGAAACCAATGAATTCATAACTTTAATTTAAGAATTTTTATTTTTGTTAATAATTTGTTAATTTTTAATTGTATTTCTTTATAAAATCTTTTTGGTATGTTAATTTACATATTATTGTATTTCTTTGTGAACTGTTTTGTCATGTTGATTAATACAATTTTGTTTATAGTTTCTTGTGAACCATTTTGGCATTTAAATTCATATAGATTTGGTATACCTTTATTTTATGTTTATCTTCATAATATTTAATTTCTTTGTCAACCTTTATTAGTGTGTTTATTTTATTCTTTATATTATATCTTTATTGTATGTTTATTTCAGTTATAGTTTATTTGCTTGGGAATATTTTTGGAGTCTTTATTTTTATAGTCTATATTGAAAATATATAATCAAAAACTAGTGAATGTTTTATTTTAATTTCAATAAAAATCCTACATATTTAATATAGGAAAAAAAGGTGGACGTCTAATAGGTAAGTATCTAATATTTTTTTTATATTCTGCACTTATAAAAATCTTCATTATAAAACGCATTTGCGTATCGTAATGCAACTTTTACGCACGCAAATTTTTGTTTTAAATGGTTGGCGACAGAAGTGAAGTATTTAACAACATTGATTGTAAAATTTTGGCAGTTATTAAATGTCATTTTTGGAGAATTGCTTAACTATTGTTAATAGTGAAATTTTCCGAATTTTCAAAAATTTCGGTTCTTGAAGTAGATGGTTTGTTTGTTAAATTTTCATTTATTTGCTATATGGTTTTTATTTTTCAATGATTCGTCGATATACCCCTCGGCAACTGTTGTGGATTTCCACCCACCATGTCTTTTTAAAGACGTTATGTCTCCTTCACTGTCAATTAGAATTGTTGCAGAAGATCTGGGGAAACAGTGTCCGATATATAATTCCGGTTGGGTAATTTTAATTAGACGGCAATTTGTTTTCCTAGGTATTCAAATTTGTTTATATCAATTCTTTAAACTGTACATTTTCCTTCTTGATAGTTAAGAAAAAAATAGGAATCTTTAACATTCTTAGGGCGAAGATCTGAATATTTTTTAAAGATTTCATAAAAATGTCCTGTTATTGTAAATTTTCTGGAAATTTTTGTTTTTGTGTTAGGTATCTCAACTAAAACTGCAGAATCTTTGAAGTCATTTATTTTCATTTTATACAGTTCGTCGCGGCAGCAAGCACCCATAATTGTGTGATCATGTAAAAGTTTAAAAATTTAAAATCGAATAATTCATTGCGGTAGCAGAGACTGCAAATTAAGTCATACAAATCAAAATAAGTAAGTTCTTATCTAACGTGATGATAGACTGGTGTCTGCACATATAAAGTAGATACAAATTACGTTGTTGTTGTATGAAGTTTGAGCTTCTTAAAATAAAATAGAATACATAAATTGTTATTCAACAAATAACTAATTAATTGAAGCAGCATAACATGTTTAAACTATTAATTACATCAATACTTAAAATTCTTAGGATTCTAATGTGAATATAGTGTGTAAATTCTTAAATATTTTATTTCTATTTAAAATTTTTTTTCAAAACACACACATCCTGTGTCCATTATTCTTGCTATTGAACGTAAAAGGAAAAGCCGACAGTGGTTGGTTACTATCAAGCTGTGCGAAGTGGTTGGAAATAATGTTAAATTATTATCATTAACTGGTAGCTTAGAGGATATTTATTAATTATTTAAGAATATGCATGAAATATAAATTTTAACGTAACGAAACATGTTAAATGTACCTTTTGGCGTGTAATGTTATCAGATTAACAATGTTAACAGATAAAACAGGATATAGACGTTAAACTAGGTTTAATATTTTTACACCGTAGGAACTAAAACTACTACTTTAGTCCTACTTTGCAGGGACTAAAGTACCACTTTTAATACCAAGGGGCTAAAGAAAAACATCTGAATTAGATTGACAGTTTTTAACTAAAAAATCGTTAGTGTTTTCTTTATTTTTTTTTTGTTTTTCTTATAAATATTTTATTACTTCTACATTAATTTACTCCTTAAATTTTTATTGTAAAGGTTTAATTGATCTTGTTATTTTATAGGTTTTATTATTTGTTAATTAACTGTTTTTATATTTTTATAGTCAATATTTATTTGAATTTTACAGGACTTGGGTCCTAGGATGTAAAAAATAGCGTATATACCACATGACTAAAGTGTCTTTTAATCCCAAATTCCACCTTATTAAGATGCACTTTACTCCCTTGGTATACACACTATTTGTTAATGTTAATCTGTTTATGAAATTACTGTTCTTCACTTAGATTATTTATATATTATATTTATAGAAACAAATGTGAATCATCCAAAGCTGAAATGTAGCTAGCATCTAATAAAAGCTTAAAAGTTTACTTTCTAGACCAGGCATGGGCAAACTTTTTAACGGGAGGGCCAGATAAAATAGCAATTAATCTAGGCGGGCCGGAAAATTTTTTTATATTTACATCATTCACAAATTAGGCTATACTACACAATATACTATACAATACTAAACTTAGAAAGTTTTTAGAACAATTTATTAATTTTTAGTAGTGTGTGAAGGTGTATGTGACTGATGAAACTGTGACTGAGATTATAATAGTTGTTCATAGTCTGGTTCAAATGATGATGAGCAGGGAAGCCATATGGTCGTCGGTCATTTGGTCTCTAACGCTGTTCTTTCGCAGATTCATGGTAGAAAACACCTGTTCACAAATATAGGAAGATGCAAATATTGCAATCATATTCTGAGTGTGAAATTTCAGGGTCGGGAAGCTTAAACTTGACAGGGCCTTGTAGAACTCAACGTTAGGAACATTGAGAAATATTTGCTTCAATTCAGTGTTACATTGCAACTCGTCATGAAGATATTTCACGCTTTTCTCATAGCTCTTAAGTTTGTCTTCCACAACTGCAATAGTCTTGGGAAATGAGTAAGGTCTTTATTGGCTAGCTGTTTGAAAAATAAACTCAATTGCATTTTATTATTCCAAATATCATGGATAAATTGATTTTTTCCATGAAGTTTTATGTTCAATTTGTTGATGTGACTGAGAAGATTTGTAAAAAATGCCAGTTCCGAAAGCCTTTCACTGTTTTTCAAATGTTCAAACTCGTCCATATTTGTTTCTTCTATAAAAGAAATTATTTCCTTTTTTAGATCCCAAACTCGTTCAAAAACTCGTCCAGCACTGAGCCACCTTACTTGGCTGTGTAGTAAAGTAGATCAGAATCAGAAAAGTAGATAGAATCTAGACTATGGAACTCGTTCAGTAGATTTTATGTATTTATCTGTGTAGGATATTAATTTGAGAACTTTAAGTATGCTTTAGAGACACTGAAAGTAACAACATTTTATGGACAAATCAATAAAATAGTTGTGATATAATAAATATAATAATAGATTATGATTATACAAAGTGTAAATCATTTTTAATGTAATTTTTGGAGTCAAGTTATAGTTGTACTACATTTCAAAAAAAAACGATTCTTAAAGGGGATAACGTTCTGTGTCATACATTGATTATTTGCGTAGTTCCAAATGGTGGCGCTGTAGTAAAAGTAGACCTGTCAACCTATTTATTCATATTAAAATAGATAGCTGGATGTCTCAACGATACAATTTGGAGAAATAAATATCTCAGAGCAGAAACAAAATTCAGAAGCTACAAATTTGTAGTGAGACCAATAATGACATACACCGCTGAGACAAGACCCAATACAAAAAAAAAAATGCTAGAAACAAACGAAATGAAGATATTAAGGAAAATAACAGGAAAGTCCCTTCGAGATCGTGAGAGAAGTGAAAATATAAGGCACATGTAAGTTGACAACATAATCACCTGGACGAGACAATGAAAAGAAGAGTGGAATCAACATATCAGTAGAATGAACAAGAACAGAATAGTAGGGATTGCACGAGACAAATCACCAATAGGGAAGAGAATTATAGGTCGCTCACGCAAAAGATGGAATGATGACCTGGAAGTATGAGGATGTGTTGAAAGAAAACAGGCAAGTTTGCCTATATAAAGGAGGAAGAATAAAAACTTTAAATTGTAAAATTATTATTCTAATCTGAAAATATAAATAAATACTTCATCGGTCTGTTTATTAATAAGCTTTCAATAAAAACTCATTTATCAATATTCGTTTCTACTAAAATAATTTGAGGTTAGATTCATCTCACATCATTTACCTTTGTATTAGAACATGTTTTTACACTCTTTTTACACTTTACACTCTTTTTAAATTCGGTTTTTATCTCGTGTATTTATTAGAAAGTTTTATTAAAGTCAAATTCGTGTAAAAAAAAGAACTCACTGGGTTTCCTCGTCGACTAGCACCCCCTAGTGTAAGAAAAAATCAGACAGCCTGCCAATGTTTAGTTTTTATGCTTATTGAATACTGTATACCTACTTGCTTACATCTTTATGCAGGTTTTTATTTTATTATTTTGTTATTTTATATTTTTATTACCTATGAGTATTAGGTTTTTGTCTAGGATTATTAGTAATAATCAAACTATAATTGGTGAAGCCAATCTTCCAAGTGTCGAATAATTTATTATAACATTTATGGTTTTATCTGTTTTGAAGATGTCATTCTCTTGTGCTGTTCCTGGATGTGAAGATAAACCCTAAAAAATGCCGAATACCCAATCCAGAAAAATACACATACATTTCAAAACTAGCAATTATTGATAATACGTCACTTAATGAAATAGATCCAGTAAAAGTGTACATAAAATTTTGAATGTCAAGTATTTCGCACCGACACACAAATATGCTAATATGTTAGTATGTTAAATAAGCTGCCAGCCTGGTTTTACAGTTCATCTATATAAATCTATATTAAAAAAAATATATTTTAAGCCGACTACAACAAAAGAGGTGTCATTTTTGAAGTCCCTAAACTGTTTGTAATGTTCCATATTACTAAATTATCAGAAACATTTTAAAAACACATAAATATATGTCTAATTAACTAATTATTACTCTAAAATTTAGGAATTTTACTTTTTGCTATAGTTTTTTCTTAAATTTTTAATGTTATTTGTATTTTCCTTTTCAGTAGTTTAGACCGAATGAAACTGCAGTTTTTGATATAAAAACAAAATTTTAAAATTTTAATAAAATAAAACTGCCCATGAACCAATATTATACTGGTCGATATTTAGGAATATAGAAAACAACGTATCTTTATTAAAGTTCAGGTAATAGCGAAGGATGCAATATTTTATTTTCATTTGAATAAACGTAATGTAGAATAAACCACGAATACGTTTATTTATAAAATGAATTTTTATTGTCAAAAATCGACGTTTTAAAGTGACAATATACTTTTTTCCGCGTAAAATGATCTATAGTTCTTGTGACGTCACTTCAGCCTGTCATTCGCGTTGTTTGCTTTCATCATTTCATAATTTCCGACTCTCAAAACCTTCTTTGTACCACAAAATCAAGAAAGTATAGCTATTGTTAAAAATCAATATTTACCAATTTAAAAACGATGGAGAAGTCATTTTTTTATGTTTTTAATTACAATATTAGTATTTATAAATATTACACCTGCATTGTGTAAAAGGGTTGTAAATTAAGCAGAGTACCAAGAAAGTAATGCTGCAAGAGTTAAAAATTAGGACGTTTAAAAAATGAGACCTACTTTTATACTTTTTAAGAATATTAATATTTAAACATACATATTCGTGTTAACAAAAGGTAAGGTACAGATTGCTGCATAGTATAAATGCATAGTATAAATTTATGTATTGAAGGTAACTAATTGCTACTAGACTGTTACCACTTCTTTCTCCTTTTCTTCCCCAATTTGTGGCTCCTTGCTAGATGCATCCTTCACAATGTAAGTTCCCTGACAATTTAAAGTAGTTTTTACCTTCTAGTTATTATTTTTTATTCTTCTATTTATCTTCTAGACCTAGATAGAGAAATTTCTTAATTATTCTGCTATATTTTTAGTTGATCGAATCTGAATAAATAATTCTATTTTAAAAAATACGAGACTAGAACACATATGAACAAGTGTGTGAGGCATTAGCCGAACTAAAACCCCTAAGCGCCTCTAATTTTAGTAACATCCCTCTATTATCGTTTTGAAATATCCTATCCTCATCTTCCATTTGGATATATATAGATATCTTTGGTTCCAGTTTTCTATGCTTTGCAGCATTTTCTCTAGGAATTCCTCTAGGTAATCCAGGTTTATTTTTTTAATTTAGCACGTGTCTTTCCTCCTATTATCGTGGACAGATAAAATATGTATCCTTAACGTCATCTTTATCCCCGCAGTACCTGCAAGAAGATGATTCGTTTCTTGTAGGTCACTTTCCTAGCCATTCTGTAAGATGTGGACTCAACCTTTTGGTTCTTTGGTCGACATTTGTCTTATCATCTACCTTGTTTGCTGTTGCCGGATGGCCTCTTCCCTCTCCTTTTCTGTAATTACCTACTCCAACCTTTCCTCTTGTAGATCATGATTGTAGAAGTATAGGCCCAATTCGACATCATCCAGCTTGCAAGTAGTGTTTTACTTATTCCAGGTAATAAAAATATAGTTGTAGGAAGGTTAGTTGTTATTCACTACATATATTTTTAATACTCCTGTTTTTAGCTAACTTTTTTGAAAGGGAATCTTGAATAGAATAAATTGAATTAAACTATATACATTTCAAATTTATAATACACAAAATAGCAGTTTGAGGTTTCTTTAAAGCGAAAAATATTTTCTATGATTTCATCAAGAGATGAAGGTTTCAATGGCCATAAATTACATGGATATTTAGCGTTTTTACTCATTTACATTAATAGTGCAACCATAAATAAATATGAGCTGAAATTTTATTTGTGTGTACAGCAATACTGAGGCATTAATTTAGTTTATTTATAAATTATGAACGTTGAATTAAATTTATTAACTAATTTGCATATTTTAAATATATTATTCCGACAGGAAAACAATCAGTGGAGTAGTAAATTACTGAAAAAATAAAATAATTTCAATATTAAAGTACTTAATTTGTCTTAAAATATTTTCAGTAAAATTAGCTTTTAATCAAAAATGTAATTAAAAATTTACAATTTACAGCTATTCTAACAATTAGTATCACATTGTGGATAATGAAAAATTAAACCATTTTATCTGAATGAGATTTTATTTTATTTTTTTTTTATTTTTATTAAAATTATTAGTGGTGGTCTATATAGAAAGATATTTGCAGCGAATGCAGCTGCATATTAATTATTATTATTATTATATTAATAATGGACAAAAAAATAAACACCACAAAAAAGGGTTTGGCATATACTTTTAAATAATTGGCAGATAGGTAGGAATTTTCACAAACCAGTGGATTGGATAAAACTGTTCAAATGCAAAAAAGAAAACAAAAAAGAAACATTAATTTTGAAATCGCATGATTTAAACAAACAAATACAAATAGTTTAAAATATTTTTAAAATAATAAGGTTACCTGTTTCTGTATGATTCCGGTAATATCTTCTATAACATGTTCCTAAAGCTGATAGTACCTCCATAGCACTTCAATCTTTGGACTCTTGACACACATTTCTTACTTGTTCCTAAGTTTAGCAAAATAAGAATCTTTCTTGTTTTCCAGACCATCGTCCGTTAACTTAAATTGGGCTACATCACTGGCTAATATTAAAACTAAAGCAGTTGTTAATTAATATATTAAAACATTTACTGAATGATGTAGCAGAGTTTAAGTTAACGGTCGATGGTCTGGAAAGAAAGATTTCTATTTCGTTAAACTTACCCAGTGATTTCTTTGGTTCAGTGTTTCAGAGGACTTCCAATATTCCAACCAAAAGGTTACGTCTATTATTTGAAAATTATTATTAATTTTGAAATACCATAGTTTATACTATATTAAGATTACCTAGTTGTATATAAATAAGATAGCATATACCATAATATTCAAGGCATCCATAAAAGGTATCCTAAACTTCGATCTCGTCGGGTGAGAAAATGAGTTTTCAGATGCATATTAAGTTTAAATTATTTTTAAAACAATGGGATTTCCACCTTCAGACTCTTGACACATTTCTTACTTGTTCCTAAGTTTAGCAAAATAAGAATCTTTCTTGTTTTCCAGACCATCGTCCGTTAACTTAAATTGGGCTACATCACTGGCTAATATTAAAACTAAAGCAGTTGTTAATTAATATATTAAAACATTTACTGAATGATGTAGCAGAGTTTAAGTTAACGGTCGATGGTCTGGAAAGAAAGATTTCTATTTCGTTAAACTTACCCAGTGATTTCTTTGGTTCAGTGTTTCAGAGGACTTCCAATATTCCAACCAAAAGGTTACGTCTATTATTTGAAAATTATTATTAATTTTGAAATACCATAGTTTATACTATATTAAGATTACCTAGTTGTATATAAATAAGATAGCATATACCATAATATTCAAGGCATCCATAAAAGGTATCCTAAACTTCGATCTCGTCGGGTGAGAAAATGAGTTTTCAGATGCATATTAAGTTTAAATTATTTTTAAAACAATGGGATTTCCACCTTCAGACTCTTGACACACATTTCTTACTTGTTCCTAAGTTTAGCAAAATAAGAATCTTTCTTGTTTTCCAGACCATCGTCCGTTAACTTAAATTGGGCTACATCACTGGCTAATATTAAAACTAAAGCAGTTGTTAATTAATATATTAAAACATTTACTGAATGATGTAGCAGAGTTTAAGTTAACGGTCGATGGTCTGGAAAGAAAGATTTCTATTTCGTTAAACTTACCCAGTGATTTCTTTGGTTCAGTGTTTCAGAGGACTTCCAATATTCCAACCAAAAGTTTACGTCTATTATTTGAAAATTATTATTAATTTTGAAATACCATAGTTTATACTATATTAAGATTACCTAGTTGTGTATAAATAAGATAGCATATACCATAATATTCAAGGCATCCATAAAAGGTATCCTAAACTTCGATCTCGTCGGGTGAGAAAATGAGTTTTCAGATGCATATTAAGCTCAAATTATTTTTGAAACAATAGGATTTCCACCTTCAGAGTCTTGACACATTTCTTACTTGTTCCTAAGTTTAGCAAAATAAGAATCTTTCTTGTTTTCCAGACCATCGTCCGTTAACTTAAATTGGGCTACATCACTGGCTAATATTAAAACTAAAGCAGTTGTTAATTAATATATTAAAACATTTACTGAATGATGTAGCAGAGTTTAAGTTAACGGTCGATGGTCTGGAAAGAAAGATTTCCACTTCGTTAAACTTACCCATTGATTTCTTTGGTTCAGTGTTTCAGAGGACTTCCAATATTCCTACCAAAAGTTAACGTCTATTATTGGAAAACTATTATTAATTTTGAAATGGCATAGTTTATAATATATTAAGATTACCTGGTTGTGTATTAATAGGATAGCATATTCTTTAATATTCAAGGCATCCATAGAAGGTAGCTTCCTCTACTTTGATCTCGTCGAATGAGAAAATGAGTTTTCAGATGCATATTAAGTTTAAATTATTTTTAAAACAATAGGATTTCCACCTTTAGACTCTTGACACATTTCTTACTTGTTCCCAAGTTTAGCAAAATAAGAATCTTTCTTGTTTTCCAGACCATCGTCCGTTAACTTAAATTGGGCTACATCACTGGCTGATATTAAAACTAAAGCAGGTGTTATTAATAATTTAAAACATTAAATAAATGATGTAGCAGAGTTTAAGTTAACAGTCGATGATCTGGAAAAAAAGATTTCCATTTCGTTAAACTTACCCAGTGATTTCTTTTGTTCAGTGTTTCAGAGGACTTCCAATATTACGACCAAAAGTTCACATCTATTATTGGAAAATTATAATTAATTTTGAAATGGCATAGTTTATAATATATTAAGATTACCTGGTTGTGTATTAATAGGATGGCATATTCTTTAATATTCAAGGCATCCATAGAAGGGAGCTTCCTCTACTTTGATCTCGTCGAATGAGAAAATGAGTTTTCAGATGCATATTAAGTTTAAATTATTTTTTAAACAATAGGATTTCCACCTTTAGACTCTTGACACACATTTCTTACTTGTTCCTAAGTTTAGCAAAATAAGAATCTTTCTTGTTTTCCAGACCATCGTCCGTTAACTTAAATTGGGCTACATCACTGGCTAATATTAAAACTAAAGCAGGTGTTATTAATATATTAAAACATTTACTGAATGATGTAGCAGAGTTTAAGTTAACGGTCGATGGTCTGGAAAGAAAGATTTCTATTTCGTTAAACTTACCCAGTGATTTCTTTGGTTCAGTGTTTCAGAGGACTTCCAATATTCCGACCAAAATTTTACGTCTATCATTGGAAAATTATAATTAATTTTGAAATGGCTTAGCTTATAATATATTAAGATTACCTGGTTGTGTATTAATAGGATAGCATATTCTATAATATTCAAGGCATCCATAGAAGGTAGCTTCCTCTACTTCGATCTCGTCGAATGAGAAAATGAGTTTTCAGATGCATATTAAGTTTAAATTATTTTTAAAACAATGGGATTTCCACCTTCAGACTCTTGACACACATTTCTTACTCGTTCCTAAGTTTAGCAAAATAAGAATCTTTCTTGTTTTCCAGACCATCGTCCGTTAACTTAAATTGGGCTACATCATTGGCTAATATTAAAACTAAAGAAGGAGTTATTAATATATTAAAACATTTACTGAATGATGTAGCAGAGTTTAAGTTAACGGTCGATGGTCTGGAAAGAAAGATTTCTATTTCGTTAAACTTACCCAGTGATTTCTTTGGTTCAGTGTTTCAGAGGACTTCCAATATTCCGACCAAAAGTTCACATCTATTATTGGAAAATTATTATTAATTTTGAAATGGCATAGTTTCTAATATATTAAGATTACCTGGTTGTGTATTAATAGGATAGCATATTTTATAATATTCAAGGCATTCATAGAAGGTATCCTAAACTTCGATCTCGTCGGGTGAGAAAATGAGTTTTCAGATGCATATTAAGGTCAAATTATTTTTGAAACAATAGGATTTCCACCTTCAGAGTCTTGACACATTTCTTACTTGTTCCTAAGTTTAGAAAAATAAGAATCTTTCTTGTTTTCCAGACCATCGTCCGTTAACTTAAATTGGGCTACATCACTGGCTAATATTAAAACTAAAGCAGTTGTTAATTAATATATTAAAACATTTACTGAATGATGTAGCAGAGTTTAAGTTAACGGTCGATGGTCTGGAAAGAAAGATTTTCACTTCGTTAAACTTACCCAGTGATTTCTTTGGTTCAGTGTTTTAGAGGACTTCCAATATTCCGACCAAGATTTTACGTCTATCATTGGAAAATTATAATTTATTTTGAAATGGCATGGTTTATTATATATAAAGATTACCTGTTTGTGTATTGATAGGATAGCATATTCTATAATATTCAAGGCATCCATAGAAGGTAGCTTCCTCTACTTCGATCTCGTCGGTGAGAAAATGAGTTTTCAGATGCATATTAAGCTCAAATTATTTTTGAAACAATAGGATTTCCACCTTCAGACTCTTGACACATTTCTTACTTGTTCCTAAGTTTAGCAAAATAAGAATCTTTCTTGTTTTCCAGACCATCGTCCGTTAACTTAAATTGGGCTACATCACTGGCTAATATTAAAACTAAAGCAGGTGTTATTAATAAATTAAAACATTTAATAAATGATGTAGCAGAGTTTAAGTTAACGGTCGATAGTCTGGAAAGAAAGATTTCCATTTCGTTAAACTTACCCAGTGATTTCTTTTGTTCAGTGTTTCAGAGGACTTCCAATATTCCGACCAAAAGTTCACATCTATTATTGGAAAATTATTATTAATTTTGAAATGGCATAGTTTCTAATATATTAAGATTACCTGGTTGTATATTAATAGGATAGCATATTCTATAATATTCAAGGCATCCATAAAAGGTAGTTTCCTCTACTTCGATCTCGTCGGGTGAGAAAATGAGTTTTCACATACATATTAAGTTTCAATTATTTTTGAAACAATGGAATTTCCACCTTTAGACTGTTGACACATTTCTTGTTCCTAAGTTTAGCAAAATAAGAATCTTTCTTGTTTTCCAGACCATCGTCCGTTAACTTAAATTGGGCTACATCACTGGCTAATATTAAAACTAAAGAAGGTGTTATTAATATATTAAAACATTTACTGAATGATGTAGCAGAGTTTAAGTTAACGGTCGATGGTCTGGAAAGAAAGATTTCTATTTCGTTAAACTTACCCAGTGATTTCTTTGGTTCAGTGTTTCAGAGGACTTCCAATATTCCCACCCAAAGGTTACGTCTATTATTTGAAAATTATTATTAATTTTGAAATACCATAGTTTATACTATATTAAGATTACCTAGTTGTGTATAAAGAAGATAGCATATACCATAATATTCAAGGCATCCATAAAAGGTATCCTAAACTTCGATCTCGTCGGGTGAGAAAATGAGTTTTCAGATGCATATTAAGGTCAAATTATTTTTGAAACAATAGGATTTCCACCTTCAGAGTCTTGACACATTTCTTACTTGTTTCTAAGTTTAGCAAAATAAGAATCTTTCTTGTTTTCCAGACCATCGTCCGTTAACTTAAATTGGGCTACATCACTGGCTAATATTAAAACTAAAGCAGTTGTTAATTAATATATTAAAACATTTACTGAATGATGTAGCAGAGTTTAAGTTAACGGTCGATGGTCTGGAAAGAAAGATTTCTATTTCGTTAAACTTACCCAGTGATTTCTTTGGTTCAGTGTTTCAGAGGACTTCCAATATTCCAACCAAATGTTTACGTCTATTATTTGAAAATTATTATTAATTTTGAAATACCATAGTTTATACTATATTAAGATTACCTAGTTGTGTATAAATAAGATAGCATATACCATAATATTCAAGGCATCCATAAAAGGTATCCTAAACTTCGATCTCGTCGGGTGAGAAAATGAGTTTTCAGATGCATATTAAGCTCAAATTATTTTTGAAACAATAGGATTTCCACCTTCAGAGTCTTGACACATTTCTTACTTGTTCCTAAGTTTAGCAAAATAAGAATCTTTCTTGTTTTCCAGACCATCGTCCGTTAACTTAAATTGGGCTACATCACTGGCTAATATTAAAACTAAAGAAGGAGTTATTAATATATTAAAACATTTACTGAATGATGTAGCAGAGTTTAAGTTAACGGTCGATGGCCTGGAAAGAAAGATTTCTATTTCGTTAAACTTACCCAGTGATTTCTTTGGTTCAGTGTTTCAGAGGACTTCCAATATTCCAACCAAAAGTTTACGTCTATTATTTGAAAATTATTATTAATTTTGAAATACCATAGTTTATACTATATTAAGATTACCTAGTTGTGTATAAATAAGATAGCATATACCATAATATTCAAGGCATCCATAAAAGGTATCCTAAACTTCGATCTCGTCGGGTGAGAAAATGAGTTTTCAGATGCATATTAAGCTCAAATTATTTTTGAAACAATAGGATTTCCACCTTCAGAGTCTTGACACATTTCTTACTTGTTCCTAAGTTTAGCAAAATAAGAATCTTTCTTGTTTTCCAGACCACCGTCCGTTAACTTAAATTGGGCTACATCACTGGCTAATATTAAAACTAAAGCAGGTGTTATTAATAAATTAAAACATTTAATGAATAATGTAGCAGAGTTTAACTTAACGGTCGATAGTCTGGAAAGAAAGATTTCCATTTCGTTAAACTTACCCAGTGATTTCTTTTGTTCAGTGTTTCAGAGGACTTCCAATATTCCGACCAAAAGTTCACATCTATTATTGGAAAATTATAATTTATTTTGAAATGGCATGGTTTATTATATATAAAGATTACCTGTTTGTGTATTGATAGGATAGCATATTTTATAATATTCAAGGCATCCATAGAAGGTAGCTTCCTCTACTTCGATCTCGTCGGTGAGAAAATGAGTTTTCAGATGCATATTAAGCTCAAATTATTTTTGAAACAATAGGATTTCCACCTTCAGAGTCTTGACACATTTCTTACTTGTTCCTAAGTTTAGCAAAATAAGAATCTTTCTTGTTTTCCAGACCATCGTCCGTTAACTTAAATTGGGCTACATCACTGTCTAATATTAAAACTAAAGCAGTTGTTAATTAATATATTAAAACATTTACTGAATGATGTAGCAGAGTTTAAGTTAACGGTCGATGGTCTGGAAAGAAAGATTTCTATTTCGTTAAACTTACCCAGTGATTTCTTTGGTTCAGTGTTTCAGAGGACTTCCAATATTCCAACCAAAAGTTTACGTCTATTATTTGAAAATTATTATTAATTTTGAAATACCATAGTTTATACTATATTAAGATTACCTAGTTGTGTATAAATAAGATAGCATATACCATAATATTCAAGGCATCCATAAAAGGTATCCTAAACTTCGATCTCGTCGGGTGAGAAAATGAGTTTTCAGATGCATATTAAGCTCAAATTATTTTTGAAACAATAGGATTTCCACCTTCAGAGTCTTGACACATTTCTTACTTGTTCCTAAGTTTAGCAAAATAAGAATCTTTCTTGTTTTCCAGACCATCGTCCGTTAACTTAAATTGGGCTACATCACTGGCTAATATTAAAACTAAAGCAGTTGTTAATTAATATATTAAAACATTTACTGAATGATGTAGCAGAGTTTAAGTTAACGGTCGATGGTCTGGAAAGAAAGATTTTCACTTCGTTAAACTTACCCAGTGATTTCTTTGGTTCAGTGTTTTATAGGACTTCCAATATTCCGACCAAGATTTTAAGTCTATCATTGGAAAATTATAATTAATTTTGAAATGGCATGGTTTATTATATATAAAGATTACCTGTTTGTGTATTGATAGGATAGCATATTCTATAATATTCAAGGCATCCATAGAAGGTAGCTTCCTCTACTTCGATCTCGTCGGTGAGAAAATGAGTTTTCAGATGCATATTAAGCTCAAATTATTTTTGAAACAATAGGATTTCCACCTTCAGACTCTTGACACATTTCTTACTTGTTCCTAAGTTTAGCAAAATAAGAATCTTTCTTGTTTTCCAGACCACCGTCCGTTAACTTAAATTGGGCTACATCACTGGCTAATATTAAAACTAAAGCAGGTGTTATTAATAAATTAAAACATTTAATGAATGATGTAGCAGAGTTTAAGTTAACGGTCGATGGTCTGGAAAAAGAAAGATTTCTATTTCGTTAAACTTACCCAGTGATTTCTTTGGTTCAGTGTTTCAGAGGATTTCCAATATTCCAATATTCCGTTTAATAAAAATTCAAAGAATTTTATTATTAATAATGTAACTTCATTACTTTTGATTTTAGTTTTTTTAGCTGCAAAAAATAAAAAGCTTTTTAGCTGTACGACATAATATACCAAAACTCATATAAATGAAGACAATACATTGAAAGACAACGAAAACAGATTAGTCAAACAAGACATAAACTACAGAGCACGTGGAAGAAGAGACGATAGTAAAAAAGATGAAGATGCAGGATTAATGGTGGAAAAGGCTGCAGGGTTAATTCTTGAATTGCAGATTAAGAAGTAGAAAATCAAAGTTAATCAGGCCATTAAAATTGAAATTATTAATTTATTACTTGCATGAATATGACAAACCAATCCATTGTTTAAGAAGTTTTTAATATTAAGTTAGAATGACAAATATAAAAATATGACAAGACTTGAAAATAATATCTTTAATGCAGTTTTTTGAACATAGTCAACTCAGTTGACGGGGTCATCTACAAATAATGAAAGAAACAATACCGGCAAAGAGAGTTTGGGAAGCGAGAGTCGGAAGAATAAAGAAAAAAGGAAGACTTTAATATGGGATAAAGCGGTTGCTACAAAAAAACCAGAAGTAAAAAAGAATAAGCTAATGTTGTGTATGGAAATAAAATAAAATACACATGCCATGGTATAAGTGGATTTTTACTACATTAATTACCACAAACTAGTTTTCTTTATTTCCAACCGACAAAAAATGCAGTAACCGAAATTTTCATTTTCTTTATTATTTTATTATTTCTTCACCGTTCCAAGTCTTAAATGTGATTTAATATTTCATAGTAAATAAATTTTTATTTGACCTTATATTACTCCGATACACTAATGCAATAACAGGTAACTACGAATTGAGATAATCATATCGACAAAACAGTTTACCATGATTTAATAAGAACAAAGGTTCAATTTGCAAAATTTCTACGTCGACAGATTGACACCAAACCACAGTAATGTATATATCTTGTAACGTAGAAACCGCACGTGTTGAACCAAGTGTCGTTTGTGCATAATATTCTTACAACCACTCATTGTTTCGAGCATAATATTTGAAAATGTTAAACTATGTATTTTCCAACGTATGCAGATTTTATGGTGCAATTCCTTTCAGAGTACATTGCAAAAGCTACCTTTAAAGTAACAAAATTAAACTGATAAATTATGTTTTTTATTTTCAACTAAATATACAGATTAGAATTGCACAACGGAAAATATAAATATGACATTTACTTTTAATAATACTATAAAAACAGTTTTTTCACAAAAAAGAGATGGCATCACATTGTTTTCGTCGAGTTGCACCATAGTCAATGCAAATTAGATGCTTTTCCATTTAACATATTAAAGCTGGATCGGAGATAATACCATTACGGCGTGAATAAGGTATTTTACGAGATAGCACCATATCGCACAATCTTTACTTTAAATTGAAAATTAAAAGGGTAACTGGACAAAAGCGTAAAGTTCATCTATGCTAAAGGTATTTCAAAATTACCGACTGCGACTAAAATCTTGACCAAATAATATCGCTTTTAAAATCACGTTGGGGCTTGGCACAAATTTGCTGCATATTCATGTGTTTTAGTTTGTACTTGAAAAGGAAATTGTAAAAAACAATAAAAGTAGCTCACTAAAACGAAATAATATTTAATTTCTATGTAGTAAAATATAATCAAGATAATTTTCTCTCTTGTGTAGATATATTTTTCTTTACTGTCTTCTATAGATATGCCGGCCCATACCATAATGGAGCCTCCATTATGGATTACTTTTGGAATAAACGTACAAGCTGCATACCGTTCACCTGCCCTTCTCCACACTCGTTGTCTACCATCTGATAAATATAAGTAAAACCTTGATTCATCTGTGAACAGTACAGCACTCCATTGCTTCAACGCCCATGCCAAGTGATTATGAGCAAATTGTAGCCTAGCTGATCGGTGACGCAGTAGCAGTTTTGGTCCATATGCTGGTCTACAAGCTTAGAGAGCGAACCTCTTTAAGTTGATTTCTTGCTTCAACAGACGTAGAGGTGCGGTTTCGTAGCGTACGTAAGGTTAGGAAACGATCATCAACGGCAGTTGTTTTTAGTTTCTTGCCAGATCCTGGCCTTCGTGTATTACCACCAGTTTCTCTAAACCTTTGCACACATTTTCGAACCGTTGTGTGGGTGCAATGAAGGAGTCTAGCAACATAACGCAAACTGCGGCTATCTTCCACAAGAGCTATAGCTTTTGCAGAATATTCGGCACTTAGAGGCATCAGGAGACGTATAAAACAGGACAATATCCAGGATAATTAAAAAAAAACTAAGATACATTCACAAAAACTGACACACAGCAATGTTTACCTGTCAATGAAATTGATACGTTAGTCACATATTTTTGACAAATGAAAGAAATTGCACACCGAATAATACAATACCACATGGAATCAATTCTAATGGTTGATATACAGTTAAATGTTATACATTTCATGAATTTATTACTTACTAATAAGTGAAAACTTTTTATTGCACCTGAGTGTATTTGATTTGCAATTTTAATAGCGTTACCTATTGGCATCCAGCGTAAAAGTTGCTACCACTTTCGGCGGCATTCTGTATGTGGTTCTTACAAAACATAGTACTGTAGTACTAACCAAAAACTGACATGAAAGTTTATAGTAAATAGCCAATATATAGAATGACTCCGACCAAAGACCTAGAAACAATCCAACACCTGACTCCACTTGATCTGTATAGGAGCCAGTGCGGCTCTTTGACCCAATGCAGTGTCACCATGGCCTAAGGCTAGCTATATCCTGAGAGAATTCAATCTTAATTCAAATAACACAGACTACAAAAAAACCACCCCGATATTCGCAATTTGTCAGGGGACATCCCCGCGTCCAGAGAAAGGTGGATATAAAGAAAAATCAGAACAAATCGTGTCTTACTTAAAGATAAACGATCTGAGCAATATATTGTGAGAGTTCTGACAGAAGCTCCTGATGACGTCTATTTGTTGATGAAGGTTATTGCTATTTTTGGTGTGCATGGAGCGACTAGGTCCATGTTTAATCGGTGATAATGGTTTCATTATATGATACTAAAACCAAGCACGATAGGTCGGTTTGCTTTATTGACAAGAAAAGTGGAGTGAGTTCCTTGGAAATTGTGAGAAAGTATATTGCCTTGCGCCCCAAAAACGTACCTCACATTAAATTTTTTGTGAATTACCGACAGCAAAAGTGCTCTACTCAACCGGTGGTGATTAACAATATGTATAATATCCCAAGATTTTTTAAACTTGCAAATTCAGAAATGTACACGGGGCATTGTTTCTGTCGTTCTTCAGCTACTATGCTCGCAAATTCTGGAGCTGATCTAGTAAAACTTAAACGTTTAGGTGGATGGAAATCTTCATCCGTTACAGAATCTTACATTGAAGTCAATAAGCAATAAGATTGCTGTATCCAAGTGTATACTTGGCGGATTGAAAATCAATCCAGTACCTCGAATCAAGTGTTTAAGCAAACGAGTACAAGTTGTGATGCTCCAAAATTAGATATTTCTAATAATGTTAATTGTAAAATTTCAATTATTTTTAATCCTTAATGTGTTTGGCCTGGTGTTTGGGAATGGCATGGTTATTGTAAATCCAACGTCACATAACATGTTTTCTTGTCAATGAAGGGTATTTGTCTATTTATTCTTTGGGAATTAAAAGCAAATTTCCAGTTTTCGCTCTTCCGCATCCTCAGCATCGTAAACAGTGCATGTATCACTTTTCGGTTATTCAAAAGACAAATTGAACTTTGTTTCGAAAATATGCCGGTAGAAAGATCACTTAACCATGTTTTTCGCATTCAAATTTTTCTCTTTACACTATATAAAGACGGTGAAGTATATTTACATTTAATAAAAGAGACATGATTTTTGTTGTTCTAATAGTAAGACGTTTCTGCAAGAAATTGATTGAAATGGCTCACAATGCAGTTGATAACTTCATAACTTACCTAATGTGGCCGATTTTTGTGAATGTAACATAACACCTTTATCCACTAAAAATACACTGTATGTGTGACATAATAATAATAATAAAGTTTATTCAAGTTTCAGTTTTTAACAATGAATGTATGTATAAATATAAGATATAAAAATAACATATACAACATAATACAATACACAATGAAATATAATATAAATAACATACAATACAAATAAAACATAATACATGAAAAAGTATAATATAAATAACATAAATAGTTAAAATGAATAAACTAAGGTAAGCACAGAAGTAGAAAAACTACTTGTTTATGTGCTGGTGCATTTTATAGATCAAATCAGGAGAAAAGTATATGTTTAGGAAAATTTTGACATAATTGAGGTTAAAAGGTCGTAATATTGTAATGTGTGCCAACATTTAAGAGAACAGAAAATATTTCTCAAGTTATATCAAGATGCTTTGATTAACTATTCTTGAGAATAATGATCTTTCTGTGTTTTTAATCCAAATTAAAAGTTTTTTCTTGAAAATTTTATCATTTATCGCATTTTTTACTTCATCCGGCAGTAATGAATACAATCTGGGAGCTAGATAATTAGTATTTCTTTGCCCTATTGTTTTATCTGATCTGGGAAAATAAATATCATTTTGAGCTCTAGTACTATATGGATGAACAAATGAAGTTAATTCTATTTTACCGTGATAGGCATACAAAAAAATTTTTTTGCAGTATATCTGCCTTATATCACATATGTTAGTATCATTATAAATTTTTTGTGTAGAGAAGGTTTTTGGTTTAAAATGAATGGTTTTTAAAATCCATTTTTGCACTATTTCTACGTGTTTTAAATATTGATCATGAACTCCACCCCATCCCATAATACCGTAAGATAACTGAGATTCTATAAGAGCGTAATACAGTGTTTTCAAATGATTTGTTGGCATAAAGTCTCTAAGATATTTAAATGTTGGTATAAATCCCCTTACCTTCGTAACAATTTGTTTCGTTTGCAGCTCCCATCGTAAGTGTCTATCGAGCATAATTCCTAGGTATTTAATATTGTTAGCTTCTGTAATATTACGATTCAAACCAATGTTTAGTGAGCCAAGATTAGGTAATTTATTTTTATAAGAAGTAAAGGGTAAATATTTACTTTTACTATAATTTAAGGTTAATTTGTTATAATTTAACCAGTTTGCAATGTTTTGAAAATCATTTTCTACTTTTGTTTTTAAATTTTGCCAATTAGAATCTGTATATAAAATAGCCGTGTCATCTGCAAAACTAATTATCCTGCCTGACGTGGTTGAGAAGATACTATTTATATAAATTAAAAAAAGTAATGGTCCCAAAACTGTACCTTGTGGAACTCCAAAAGTTACAAATCTTTTTTCACTTAAAACACCGTTAATTTCCACTCTTTGTTCCCTGCCAGATAAATAGCTCTTTAATAGTTGATAAATATTGCCCCTTATGCCGTAATGTTGTAGTTTTTTTAATAATATATTATCATGAGACACGGTATCAAATGCCGGCTATCATTAAAAAATGTCTTTAAAATATGAAAATTATTGTACTAACCCTTACTATATGATAGTCCATCTTATTAAGAACAGTAAACAACTTACCGGTTGAACTACTCGTAAACTTCCACTATTTATTCGCAAAATACGTTTTTAAATGCAATGTCAATCTGACGATGCTAATTCTAGCGAAACGGCCGTCATTGCATTTAAAAACGTATTGTGCGAATAGTGAAAGTTTAGTCCAACCGTTTAGTTGTTTACTGTTCTTCTTTAAAATATTACAAATATAAAATTTTTCATTGTTAAAGTGTTAAATTATAGTCAGGGAAGCACAAAAATGGCAAAATGTCATTTTTAAAAAAATGCGATATGGCACCTTTATCCACTTACGTTATTTAAACAACTTTAACTATGCCGAGTCTAATAGTATCAATTTACAAATGTCTAATCAACACATGTTATTGATATAGCTACTTTTATCAAATCTGAAGCCTCGTAAATCGATTATAAAGCACATAAGTAAAAACAAGACAGGTAGACTAATATTTACAAAGCAGCCAGAACAGAGCAGTCTCTGTATTTTTTATTTATACTTATTTTATACCGCTTTCATTTTATGTTAAATTAGGGAGGACAAATAATTCCGATGGTAACAAATATACTTTCGAAATTGTCAAACATTGCATAGGGACGAAGTAAATATTAATAAGATAACAACCGCCATTTTATTTTTATAAACAAAGGAAGATGAATAATAAAATTGTCACCATTGAATATACATCTTATTTTTATAAAATAAAGGTTAGTCAGGGGTAAATAAATATTATTTTTCTTAGTTTTTGTAAGAAAAAGTTCTTTATATCCCATTTCCTAAATAAACTACATTAAGGTAAATATTCTGCATGTTACACGAACACTTTAATATTTTTGAATAAATGTATTCAACATAATCCTTATAAATATTTAGTCAAAATTCAGCGCAATTGAAATACATCACATATACTTTTCATAAACAACATAACGGTTTCGGGAGCTTTTAAATACTTACCTACTTATCAAGGTAAATATTTAAAGATTTTGTTTGCTTTTGAGGCTATATATAATTTTCTACCTCTTGTACTCCAAATTTCCTTTATTCGTAATATTTCATGTTACTTGCTACTTTCATGTATTTATGAGCTTAATCGACAAAAGAAAACTTCCAAGTAAGAAAATCGAATATACCTTTACACAAGAATGCAACCGGCTTTTACGGAAAGTTGACCTGGAAAAGCAACTCACTCATAAAAATGTTTTTGGGTAGTTTAAAAATGCCGCAATACATATTCAAGATGCCATAGATCGTGGCTTCACCACAATAGCACAAGAAAGTATCTGCAAGCTCTATCTTAACGATTCTCCGTGTGGATGTAGCTTATGGGAAGAATCGGTGTTATTTTATTTGTCAATGCCTTCGAACTTAACACTCGGGAAAGTGATTTAAATTGCTTTCAGGTATACATGTTTTTAAAATGCTACAGGAATAAATCTTAAATTTTTAAAGTGGAATTTTAATAGTAGAGATTAATTTAATTGATTTACTGAATTTAAAAAAAATATTGGTATTTTTAATAGCAGCATTGTTATTATACACTTTTGTATAAATTTTTTTTTGAAAGTTGAAAGGGTTCATTGTGTTCTAGTATTATTAAAATAAAAATATTTGAAACAATTCAAACGTAAACTTGTCCATTAAGTATAACTTTATTGCCTTTTTTACTTCTTCCATTATAAACTAATCATTACTTTTTTGACAGCAGCTAGGTAATGGCTCATTTAGAATCTAAATTAATGGCTGCTACTTCAGTAAAACATTTTAAAAATAATGAGAAATGTAACATTTACTCTGATAACTATTTTCTCATGAATAGATTAAATTCTCCAAAAGCCAAATTTAGTGAATTTTTCTCTCCAAATTCTATATAATCAAAATAATATTATAGTTTTAGTAAATTTATTGTTCAACAGTTTGTGCGTTGGTAATGAATCTAGTTATATCCGCCAATGTAACCACTTAATTGTTTTAATTATAAGCTGTGTCCAGTATTGTAAATAATATAATTATCTAACTATAAATTTACGTAACTTTAACAAAAATGAATCCTAATAAAATCATTTACAGGAATTATTATCACCAATTTTTAAACATTTTGATTGATTTCAGACTGAATAGTTGAATTATTTTATTATCCAAAGCCACAATCTCAAACAATAGTATATTGTGTAACAAGTGCGCAAAAGTGCTAATTTCTCACGAGTGTGAATAGTGAAAAGTGAATTGCGGCACTCGACTTCGTCTCGTGCCGCAATTCACACGAGTGAGAAATTAGCATTTGCGCACGTGTTGCACACTGTACTTTTCCTACGATCACCATCCAAAACGACCACCATCCAGAAAACAAACAAACGATCGTGTTGCACACGATACTTTTTTATGAGCACTTTCTCTAACATGGCATAGCTTTTGGCGGTGAAAATTTCTGCATTTCATTTAAATAAATTACTAAAGATGGTATTTAAAGATTTATTAAATATTACAGTAGGTAACAAATTTACGTTTTAAGAAACGTATTTCAAATTTAACTTTCCTTGCATGGGATTTTTTACTTAAAATTATAATGAACTGTAAAATGGGAACAGTTCTGGATCTTTATTCCTGGTGTTGGTGTTTCCGACAAGTTTTCGGTTATTGTTAATAAGTCATTCGTACCTGATGTTGAGATTGACAACTTGCTGCAGGTATTTATTTTGGGTATGCCTAATGTCACTTTGGCTATGCTTTATGTTACTTTGGCTATGCCTTATGTCACTTTTCCCACAACTTTTTTTGCTATGAGAAATTGCTGATTTTGCGTACTGTAACCAATGTGCAAAATAGTGTTTTGGATGGTGGTCGTAGGAAAATATATTGGTACCATTCCTTACTATGGTCAGTCGTGGAAAAAGTACACTCGTCACAAAAAGTATATGAATAAAGTTTTTATGATCCTCTTTTCATTTTTTTTGGGAAATGATAGAAAATGAATTTGGAATTATGTTTCAAAGTAGTTTATTTCATTAAAATTAAAAATCAAAAAATAATGGACATAAATAATGAAAATAACAATTATTCTAGAAAAATCAAATAATACAAAGTAACAAAATAAAAAATTTAAACGATAAATTTAAAATTTTAGTATCTGGCTCTAATCTCTCGTTCTCCGTGGAAGGCTTCTTATCAGGTCACTTATGTAATACAAATCCAAATTTTCCCATTCTTCTATTAAAACATTCTCCAGCTCATCAAGGTTGTCTGGAGCGATATGATTGGATTACGGACTCCAGAGAGAACATTGTGCAGTTGCCTGGATGTAACATGAGTTCGCAAAATCTGAATTCTTAAATAACGGTCATCTGCAGGATTAGTACACCTGGAACGTCCTGGAACTGGTCTTCTATTATAACTTCCAGTTTCTCTAAACCTTCTTAAGACCCTAGAAACGCTGGATTGGTTGATTCCCATGACTTCTTCAACTAAAGCCACGATGTGAGCTGCTTTTTCTGGTGTTAAATTACTTATTTTTAACCAAAATGTTTCTAGACACTTCCAAATGAAAAATTAAACCACCGTACTGCACACAAGAAATTTCAAAATGTAAATAAGACAAATAGGATTTATCAAAATAAAACGGGAGTGACTGGTGACCCGTCAAACCTTTTTATTAACTTTATAAAGCACTAAAATCCACCCAGATTCAAAGTTGATGTGGAGCTGTATCGAATCCCTAAATGACCTTGGAGCTAATAACAGAGTAACGCTACTCTTAACAGAGTAACGCTACTCTTAACAGAGTAACGCTACTCTTAACAGAGTAACGCTACTCTTAACAGAGTAACGCTACTCTTAACAGAGTAACGCTACTCTTAACAGAGTAACGCTACTCTGGGTTCCAGGGCATGCGCCTGACTGCAGGTACAAAACTATAAAAATCATTTCCGATAGTCAGGTGGCACTAAAACCACTGGAATCAAATCGGATCGACTCCAAGTTAGTTTGAAAGTGCCTTTAAGATCTAATACGCCTAGGGGAAAATAACAAAGTAACCTTACTTTGGGCACCTGGGCATACCGGCATTGAAGGAAAAGAAAAAGCGGACCTTCTAGCCAGGAAAGGTGCTGAAGGAATATTTATAGGTCTGGAGCCATTCCTAGGCATAGCGAATAGCGTAACCAGAGGAACAATATAGAACTGGGTAGATCGGAGGAGGCGTTTTTACTGGTTCGAGCTATAGGGTTTAAGACACTCTAAGGCATTTGTAGATCTCTCTAAAAAGAGGTCTCAAGAGCTGCTGAATATAAGCAGACAGGACCTACGAATAATGATAGGACTACTGTCTGGACACAGTCGCCTTAATAGGCATATGAAAACGATTGGACTGGCAGAGAGTGCGGACTGCATATTCTGTCAGGCGGAGGATGAAACGGCGGAGCATATCTTGAGAGCTCAAGAGACTAAGGGTCAATAAATTTGGTCTGTATCTACTCGAGCCCAAGGATGCAAGTTTTGCCAACGACCCTGATGAGCTTCATCAGAGGCATAGGGCTGATAGAACGACTATAACCTAGGGGTGAGCCACAATAGATTTTTCAGGTCGCAGTGGAAGGAACGTTAAACGACCACTCACATAGAACCTAACCTAACCTAACCTCGAGGGCATGCGGAAGTGGAGGGCAATGAAAGCGTCGACCCTTTAGCAAAAAAGGGAACGGAGTCAGCGTTTATTGGATGGCGTATTGTAACCCTTAGGGATGAGCCACAATAGGGCCGAGTCGGGACGCAATGGAGGGGCGGGAAATGCCCCGCTCACATTAAACCTAACCTAACCTATTTTTGAAAACTAATATTTAAAAAACTAGTATTTCAGTAGGTAGTGGAAAAAAATGGCCTATGAGCCACGATTGCAAAGTGTATTATTGTATCGGATCCATAAAAAACCTCGACAATAATAACTCTTTTTTATCTTGACGTATAATTACTATTATCCGATGTGTGTTTAGCTATCAGGATTTTCGGCAAAGTTGCAAAATTATTTGTACTTCCTTCCTTATATGCTAATGATTTAAAATGGCGTGATAAAATAAAATCAAAATTCTAAAATAGTATAAGCTTGTCAAATAATTGGTGTGAAGAAAATTACATAGATGGTAATAAAGGTACCTACGTTATGATCTCATACAGAGATAGGGAAAATTTTTCGTACAAATTATACTACCTTAATTTCGTTTATGCATATTTAGCAGCTTCTTTTAATTTAAAGAAGTTAATTAGTTCTAAAAACAGGTAAAACGCGCAAAAATCTATTGTACCTTACCAGACCATTACTCATCCATAACTTTCTAATTAGAAAAATTCTTAAGCTATAAAAATTTAAGGAAAATCCAAAATATAAGAATAACCCAAAAACTGAGAAAAAACTAACACCCTTTAAAAAACATCATCATCCTGGAAAGAAACGAAAGCAACTCTACTTCAGAAGATCAGCGGGTACCGAAATTTGTCAAGCAAATTTTCCTGAAACCGAAGCTGACAAATATTTTGATAAACCGATTGCCGATGCACATAAAAGAATAACACACAGCGATCGTTACAGTCATCTACCAAATTGTATAGAACCAAAGTGTTTATTAAGTACTGTGAAATTAATAAAGACTAAAATAAGTGCGCCAACAATCTCATAAATTAAAGTATTAATTTATTAATTTAACGAATATAGTACCAAAAATATTAGTAGGTACCAAGAAAAGTGTATAGAAAATCTTGTCCGAGAAAAGTGTATAGTTACCGAAGACCACAGGTTTCACGGGCAAAGTGTATTAAAAATGTTTGTACCAAAATTCTAAAACAAAGTGTATAGGAAACAAAGAAGGCATCGAAACAAGTCACATAGTTAAAATATAAAGAAACCACAAAAGGTGTATAAAATCTAACACTAGTGTACAGAAAAATATAAACCGCACAAACGAGAAGCTTCGACACAGCTGGACAATGCTACAGTCTTCGGAAGAGGAAACACACTTACCTCATACAAACCTAACTGCACCCAATGTGTCAAAACCCCGGTGTGCCTCACCGCGTGCCTCATCATCGTCACTGACAGCTACACCTAAATTCAGCCACTTTAAAATCCAAGTGCACTCTACTAAGCCAGTTAACCCGAGAGACAAAATTGATAGGGCTGCCAATAACAATCATCAGTTTGCTACGAAAGTATTTATTTCTCAGAAGGAAGGGATTTGTGATAAATTTATGTTGCAGTACATGTCGTTGAACAAAAAAATTTCCTCCGTCTCAAAGAGACAACTTAATTTCACCAGTACACCTATATCTGTGGGACCAAAGGAAAGAACAAATCTCGATAAGATCGACACCGACCAAACAGACGCACTAATTCCTGTAAGAACGGAAGTGATCACCCTTCACTGCCTCCAAAATATGACTTCCTACAGCCAGCGTCTAACTGAAGTAGGGAAAAAGAAAAATAAAAAACGAAAAAGGAGATCCAAAACCGTCAAAAACATCAACACTGAAGATACTAAATCCAAAAAACAGCCTTCCAAAAAAAACATTAAGACAACCGCCAAAAACCCTTCTTCTACAGCGAAACAAGTATAAAAAAATGTTGCCGGTTGCCAAGCATTGATGGCCTAAAAATAAAACAAGAAATACTACTTAGCGTGGCAGAAAAATAGACACCAGGAACAGGTGCCCTATCAGACTTACATCTACAAGGAAGATAAGGCACCTTTATTTCGCAGGAGGTCAGAAGCTTTAAGATCATCGTCAGGGCACCAAAAGAATACTCGAGTTAGGCTGCTCCTTCTTTTTACGAAACCCTACCCCCACATTAAGTTGGATTTACCTTACATAAATATCATAACTATTGAGTACACGAGGGTCTTCTGGCAGGCATGTTCAATTGTGGCAGAGGAACAGAATCTGTAATATCCCCTCTCCCTGCCGCTTTGATATGCCTCGTTTACATCAAGAAGGTCTATCAAATTGGAGAAAAGCAGCAAATCTTCTTCTGGATCAGATTCAAGCCCAGCGTATACAGGTTTCACTCCCTGTGCACAATACAAGAACATCCACCTACAACTAGTCCAATAACACCAGATTTTGCTATCAAATACGATTCTACCCCGCTAAACAGTCTGTTCCATAAATTGAATGAGTTAGTCCACCTTGAAGAGTTTGCCAGTACTGTGATTTATCTACTGGAACATAAGATAGATAAGTATGACTTTTGATGAGACTCGAGAAGTCAATAAAACAATTGGTTAAATGGTTTCTCAGGGAACAATGCTTAAATAAATCTTATAATATAAATCGTAAAGAATAGGCAAAGTATCTTCCTGCAAAAATATGTTATTATTTTAAGCCAAATATTGTCTTTCACGTATATAGACTTTTTTCCCTTCATATCTTTATATTTGCAGTGCATTAATATGAATATTGTAGTGGTATTACACATTAGGTAGAGATTATTCCAAAAGTATCGCGACAGCTAGGAGATCGTCGGCGAATATCCCCACATTGCCGAATTTTACTGGAGCTGTCGCAATATTTTTGTAATTGTCTAGTGTCTAGTGACAATCAAAAGTCTATCAGGAAATATGTTGAATACATTTACTTTATTTATATAGAATAGTGTTTAAGGTATGCTATTTTGGCTTGGAGGTAATTGCAGATCTTTTAATTTACTATCTATCATATACTACACAATACAATCCATAAAATCATGAAACATTCCAACAGTATTATGTGTTTTAACACAAAAATTTAGAAGACAATAATAAAAAATTAAAAAATAGAAATATATTTCTACTTGCACCCTCTTAGGTATAGAAACCACAAATTGTTTCCAACCAGACTTGACCGTTTTCTAAAGAAAAACAAGTACTTCCAGGACTATATGTCCCAACGGATATTGGATTTTTTTATTATTGACTGCTTCTGGTATACAGAAATTTCAGTACTTCGTTGTTTTCGATAAGCAGTTACCTTTGATCTGTTGGTTTGCAAATGAACGGTAAGATGGCGCTTTTACTGCTATATCTTGGAATCTTCTATTCACTACATAGGTAGCAAGAATACATCCAGCGCCGGATTCCGTTATGAGGTTAAAATAAACCAATTAAAATGATGCTTGTGGGCGGAGTTCCTACCGTTGATATTTTACGTGACGTTTAAACTAGGTATAACTGAAAGTAATTTTTAAGGTTTTAAGCAGGTATTTATTATTTTATGATTGTTTTCCTTTGATCTTGTCTTCATTTCATAGTCATAGAAAATTTAAACTAACGTGTAAATGGAAAACTTTGTGTCTTCCTCGTTAAATGAAAAATTCATTAATGTGAGTATCAAATCAAATATCTATTTTTGGCGTATAGGTAGTAATAAGAACAATTATTAAATTAAATCTACCAATTTTTTAGTCTGTTTTGCCACCTGGCTGGGGAACAAAAATTATGGAGAAAAAGATATAGAAGGTGAAGATAAGTTCCCTAACGTTCAGTTGCAATTTTTTGTTAATTGCACGAACAAAAAAGTGTTTGGTAAATGGTTAAGAGAGTTTGAAAACTTAACCAATTCATCATACGTTATAAATAATACGGTTATTGAGAATAGAGAACGGATTAAACTTAAGTGAAATATTTAAATGATATATTGGTACCTATACATAATATATTGAATTTTTGAGATTATTAAAATTATTTAGTAAATATTTAAAAAGTTTTATTTACCATATAAAGTTTAAATTTAATTTTAGATGTCACCACTTTACTCGGTGCTGAAAAACTTACGAACCATCTTCACAAATTAAAACGAGAAATACCAACTGCCCTTCAAAATTAACAGTAAAAATTCATCTTATTAAAAAAAAATACATGGGCATACAAGAAAAATTCCAACTTTTACAAGAAGCACCTTGTGAAATAACTCTTATTGTAACACACAATCAGGCAATTCAGATTATTTGCGGTTTCGGAAAGTTAGTAATGATGTAAGAGAACAGTTATTACGTCTCTACAAGAATGGACATACAGCAGGAACAGCATTAGAAATGATTAAGTGCAATATCCAGCTAACTTGTGATAACTACAACACAGCTTTAGCAGATAGGAATAGATGCCCAAGTTATAAATATTTGATAAAAACTGGATTTCATTATGGATTAAAACTACAATAATTTGCCCAAATCTATGAAATATTTCAACTCTCGGAGGTTGGAGGATGGAAATAAAAAATAAGTAATAAAAAATCCTCAGTATTTTTACCCTTAATTTAGTTACTGATAACCAAAATATGTATATTAATTAAATTAAACTTATTTTAAAAAAACCTGAAATTATCCCCTGGCATAATAAAAAAATACACCTTTATAATACATTTTTACACTGCAATTATATATTTTTTTACTTTCTAGCCTAGAAAGCACAAATTGAAAAAGTGCGCCAAATATCCAAGCCACACCTACTAATATTTCTATTGGCCTATTTTAGCCTCATAACGGAATCCGGCGCTGGATGTATTCTCGCACATAGGTATCGGCGTAAAAAGGGTGTTCTGAATACTGCTCTGCAGGAAGAGAAGAAGGACTTACCTCGTACTGTTGATGACACAATAATGTGGAAACCGGTGTACGAGTAGTTTTGTTCCCTTTCATGTGCCAAACGACCGAGATGGCCTTTAGTACCGAATTGGTCGATCGCAAACACGTTTTCTATTGAAATGTAGGTAATCTATTTTTCGTTGGTGCATATAGCAAAAGAGGTAATTGTTTTTTCTTTATAAAACGGTCAAGCCTGATTGGAACCGATTTATGGTTTCTATACCTGATAGGGTGCAAGTAGAAATATTTTTCAATTCTTTGTTAATAAAAAGTTGGAAATATTTGTTGCTACAAGAAATATTGACAATAAAACACCATATAAAAAATTAATTACAAAAACTTATTATTTTTGTATATTTAAGTACCTATTACTTCTGCATGGGTTCACCTATATTAGTTAACACCTTAGTTTTAATCTATTATATTTCTATTGTGTGAATTTATAATTACTGGAATGTAATAATTATTGTTAGTCTACTTATGCTGGCAACACTAAAAGCACACATCAATTTCCCACGTTCAGGCACACGCCTTAGTGGGTAAATATGAACGTAATTAATAAGTACAATATGTATAACTGTCAAACATAAATATTGTATTTTCTTAATGTTATTATAAATTTAGTCGTTTTGCTCTTATTAATATACTGTACCTATCTATTTCATTACTACAAACAAACCGTTTCTTATAAATTTTCTAATTTATGTAGAAATTTATATTTTTTATGGTAAATAAAAGTTATTATTATAAATTATTTTTGACCTATGTCATGTTTGACTTTGTCTGGAATATATTCTAATGTTTTGGGTGAAATTCTGTATTGCTGGCGAGAGAAAAGGATTCATAGCTTCTTTGTGGTTATAATATGAAGAATATATTATATATTAAATAAATTAAAATATAAAATTATAATAAATAGGTACATGTAGTTTATTACATTATATACAAAATGATTTGTTTTGCTGTATAGAGATCCAATTATTTTTCTGCTTAAAAATTCTTTATTCAGACCAGACGCACTACGTTGCAGTGAATTAGCCTTTATGTAATTTCTATGTCTGTCGGACAAGAACTACTGCCAAAACGAATTATCTCTTTTAGTGAAAAAGCAAATCTAATTCTTACTGCAGCTAAACGATCGTTTCGTCGGCAATATGCCGGCGTAATAACAATTTTCAAACAGCGCAAATTTCCCAGTAGTTGCCGTACTGTAAGTCATTTTTATGCTAACGGCTCTCTCTATGCCAGAGATAGTGCCAGCTTTTCGAATATTGTTTGAAAGGCTCGTTAAGGAAGGTTCAATTGAAAATGAGAAAGTTATAAGTTTGAACAAGTTATTTTGCACGATTTTTCTTATGTCGAACACTCCCATTTGGTAAATTGAAACGACAGGATAAAATAATGGACGTTACAAAAACGTGTAGACTAGTGTACGCGACATCTACTTGCAATGGGTGAAGTTGAAGAATCTAATAACATAATATGTAGGGAAACTAAAAATGGTAATGCACATCGTGCTTCCATTATTACAAATTTTAATCAAATCATGAATAAGCTAAAATCAATTAAATTTATTATACTAACTTACTTTGTAAAAGTCCATCTTATTAGAAACAATAAAAAATACTTAATGTTGTAATAAAACTATCACTATTTTTCTGGCCAAAATATATCGTCGCAACTATTAAATCTGCATACAATTATTAGCGAATTATGACCTAGAGTATTAATTAACTAGTGTGGATAAACAAATTGTCAACTTTTCAAAAAATATGAAAAGTGAAGAAGGACAACCATATTTAATATTATTTACCATTAATGAAAAACAACATTTTAATCAAGCTAAGTTTAGATAATCGAACACATAGCGTTTCTCAAGTTCCAATTAATTTCCCAAATTATTTTACTTCTAGTTTTTATAGAGTCTACGAAAAAATTAAAACGTCATTTACCTAGCTAATAAATAATTTTGTTGTTAATTCCTAAGAAACGTGGTTGTTTGCTAATAATTAATTAAATTTCCATGCAATATTTAAACTCGTTTAAATCTTAATTTTTAACATTACTAACAATTGGAATAAATTTTATATAAATAAAGTTAAACAGTTATATTATAAAAAATGTTGGGGTTGTAGGAAAAATCGGGTACACAACACGTTGGAAAGTGAACTTCTTGCACTCGTTGTTTTCGCACTCGTCGCTACGCGGCTTGTGCTAAACTTTTCTCGGGCGTAATATTTCACTTTCCACACTACTTATGTAATATACTATTTAATTGTACTTTTTAGAAAATTATTTCATTAATATAATGGTTTGTTTACTCGTTTAACGAATTTAAAATAGATTTATAAATTTTAATTGCACCATAAACTAATTTAAAAACATCTGATTTTATCAAATTCAAAAAAGTATATGTACCTATGAGAATGTAAAATTTAGTGCAGGGACAAGTTCAATATTCCAAATTAAAAAATAAACTTTGTTTTATAAGAAAAACTATTGAATCTGAAAAAAGATATTGATAATTATAGTGATAAATTGATAATTACAAAAATTAATTGGCATTTGATTTTTTCCTTTTATATATTCTTGATATATAGAATGCACTTTTCTTTGTGTTATAGTTTATTTCTTTATTTGGATTTTTATTTTTAAAATTATCTTACCTCTAGATTTATATTAATTTGATTTCTGTTGTCTAGGCCTTAACCCAATTTAGATCGATTATTTTTATCTTCTTCAAGCCACTTTTGCTTCCACATTATTCTCATGCAAATTCTCTTTCTAATTTATTTGACAATTCCCTGTCACTTTCGTCAGCATTCTCATGCTACTTGATCCTGTAATTTTAATTTTTATTTCATAGATCTCTTTCTGTGAATGTCAATTTCCGTACAATTTTTATTTAGGTAATCAAATGTAATAGAGCAAGAGCCCGTGAACCCCAGACCTTCGTTATTTTATAAAAGCTGAAAGTTTGTCAACGCATGCTCCCAAAAGAGGTAAGAACGATGGACTATTATGAAGTTTGGGTCACCATGGCTTTGGCAGGTAAACGGTACTAAAGATAGACCTATCTCGCCATCTCACTCGCACCCACCATACATATACTGTCTCGCGCTCGCTCCTACAGCGACCCTAAGTATTATAATATATAAAAATCAGCTTTTATACTATAACATAAGTAGAGTAATAATTTCATGAACATTAGGGGTGTCTGGCAAGGGGTTGCCACGATGTTAAGTGTCTGGAAATCAATAACGTGATTTTTAATAATATTTTGAAGGTAATACCAAAAAATGACACGTTATTATTTGATGAATTTAGATCGGTATTTTACACACCTTTAGTACCGTTTACTATTCGTAGAATTTTATGTAATTTAAAGAATTATATTGATTTTAATCCAAATTTTAAGCTCCTGCCTTAACAGCATACCCACCTTCGCCTAGAAGTTTATGGGGAACGGCTAATATCTGATGTATTAAATTTGGTATACAGGGTTTTTCGATACTTCTGAATTTAACTAAGATATTTTCAAATTTCTAGCACTTTCGGTTAAACCGAAAATTGACACCAACGATTTTAATTGGTTTACTACATTTTTTTTCTTTTTTTGGTTAAATAATTAAATTTAAGGGCCACTTTATATAACGTACTAGGTACGTAAAGTTTAAAAAAATATGCCAAAAAGACACTTATTAAAATGTTTATTATTTCAATTAATTAATTGATAAAATTTAAAACTATTAAATCGTTTTGCACCTAAGAACCTAAATTATAAGTTATTGTTTTTAAATAAGAAACTGATTATACAGGGTGGTCACGATATATTACATTTTAACTTGAGTTACATTTTAACTTGAGAGCGCTGTTAATCAACAATAATAAAGAAAGGAAATCCAAATTACAATTTTGGTACCCCAAAAAACCTAAGTGACCCGTCCTAGCGTTTTTTCGAAAAACCAACCAATTCCGTTATAATGAATTTATTTCTTTTATTTGTTTGATACTGCATAATAAAATTGTTTTAGATGAAAATTGTGTTTATAGATATTAAAAGCATTGTGTTTTTTAAACTTTTTAAAATTTTATTAAAACAATAAATTGTAGCTAGAATATTTTCTAAAGTATATAATAAAAGAGAAATACCACTTTTCCAGCGTTTCATTAAACCGTAGTTTTTTTATCAATCTTGTTAATGGGGCGAATCAATACAAACAACAATGTAATAAACGTGCAGGATCAAAATAACAATATCCATTATTAATCCTAATTGTTACCAATCAAAAAAATTTGAAAAATAAAACGTGTTTTAGTGTAGTAAAAAATATATATGTAATAATAGTTTGAATGTACTGGTACCTTTTCCCATATTGCGTGGTAGCATCGGTACAAATTATCAAATCAATAAGATACGGATAGACGTATGACCACTTATTGAACTGTGCATTAATTACTCGGTCAATTATTCTACTCAAACACTGAGTAATTGAACAATTTATACACTGTCCGGTCGTAGATTCTGAATACAAAAACGCTACACCTACATTTGACACAACAATAGAGATAAAGAAATGGACAAGAGTAATAAATAATTATCCTTGAAATCTTGAAAGATATCCGATGGAAATTTCGTAGGTAGATATTAGAGAGATTTTAAGCCACCTAAAACTTTCACATACGTTACACGCTAAACGTTAAACTGAGCAAGCGCAGCGGATAACAAATATTTTAATTTTTGAAGCCATCACCTGTGAACTACGTTACACGTTAAACGTTGTATTGTTATTTTGACATATTTCACAGAATATACAGTGGTCGAAATTGACATTTGAAATCGGCGTTGACAAGTTAAGACATTCAAAGATGTTGATGTGAAGTATTTGTGGATAGTTTCAATACATTTTAAATAGTTTCCATGTAATTTTTTTATTCGACAAAATAAATGGCGTAAATTTTAGGGGGATAAAAGAAAGTATCCATCCTTACCGTACGACTCTGTTAATACAGGAAAACTATCTTCTACCACTAGAATATTTAAAATAAAACACTCCATATCTCTTAAATTTTTTTATACAATATTTTATTTAAGTGTTTTGGCTTAAATATTCATATTTCGTATTAAGGTTTCTCCAGTTACTATATGAACAATTCATAATGCAACACCCTGTATATTATTTTGATTTATTTTTAAATAAGCCGTATTTATAATTACAAATATATTAAATGTAGTTTATAATTTTTATAACAATCTTAATTAAAATAATTCCATTCCTAATATTCAATACATTAAATATTTTTTACAGAGTGACCTTCATCTTTCCAGCTATCACAAACAATAACAATATTTATCTGTTTACAATGTTTAAATTGCATTATTTTGTTAAATAATTTTCTAAGTATTTTAATCCTTTCCGTTGTTTATATTATTTAGTGATACATTTTGCTGACAAATTCGCTACATACGCCACTGTATTCTAAATGCTAGAATCTCTGATTTGGGGCGTGTATTTATGTCACCCAGCTTTAATCGAAAAATCTTGGATTGCAGCCTATCAAAAAGTTCATTTTATTACTTCCGTTCGATCTAATGTCGAAAAAGCAGTTAGGAAATACATGTTTTTCTCGCTAGTAGTTTTCTCAAAGTTTTCCATAAGAGTACCTAATCAAAATTTGTAGCTGAACTTTTAGTAGATTACTTCAAAATGATTTTCTACTTTATATTAACCGTTCTACAATTTTAAAACTTTCTAAAGAATGATTTACTAAATCACATTGAAAATTTAATTTCTAACTAACTTATGTAAAGTTAATTAAAAGGTTCTTTAGTTGGGAGTTTTAACTTTTTGAAGTTTGGTTATTTAAAACGTAGGTATTTAAAGAGCAAGTTGACAAAGTATGTTAAGTTCTCTGGGGCAAACACCAATTCCGTCTATTCAAAATGCAGTTTAAAATAATTACATACTAATGAACCAACAAACGGATATCTATAAAATCTTAATATTTGACAAAATCTACAATACATACGATTACACCATACAAATGTAGCATCTTTATTTTCTCATTGATAGCTTTCATCGCTTACAGACACTCACACATCCGTCAAAGATTTTTAATTATTGTGATTTGGCAACGTTGCTTTCAGTAGAGAGAGCTTTGGCCAATATAATAATTATAATTCTTATGATTTCAAGCTAAACATTAAGTAAAATATTTATAATGTTATGTGTTTATAAAAAAATTACATATTATTATAAATGTTGTTTATTTATGGGTGTCTTTATTTACAACTTATTTAAATATTCAATTTCAAGGGCTTAACTTCTCCTAATTTTATTACAACTGTAAAAGATTTGAATTTCGCGCATTTTATTCAACACTATTTCTGAGCGCTACCTGCAGCGTTGCCATACAGCAAAGATAAAAGTTCAATAAGTCTACCGTGAATAATTTTGTTTGTTCTAGTTTTAGCCACACTTTAAGGATGATTTATCGATAAAAATCTTTTGAAAAAAATATTTATAAAATTCTGACTAGTTTACTGAAGCTTCTCAAAAATCTGGAACTTGTTTACAACTGGTTAAAAAGTTATAAAAGTTTTTAGTTGCATCAAATTTACACTATGTAAATGGAAAACATGTTGTCAGGCCGACTCAAGTGGAAAAATAGTATTAAAATTATGATTGGAAAAATTCGTAAAATTGTATATAAACGATAAAATATCTAGGAAGTATATAAGCAAATAATATTTAGCAGTTTTTATATTGTTTGTGGAGAAAAATAATAAAATTGGTGTCATTTAACAAACTATTGAATTAGAAGTGGGATTTATAAGCAAAAAGTGGCAACACCGCCAAAGTTATCGACAGTATCGACCAGAATCAAAATCAACAGCGACACAGCACACAGCGTACAGCGTTCGTTGAGAACAAAACATGGAACAAATTTTAGTATATAAAATTGGTATAAAAAGGCTAAACATTTGTAAATTAAATATAAAAATGGGTAGTAATAGTTGTTGTGTTGTTAATTGCAAAATAGAGGCAGAAACAGGAAGTTCAAATTTTATTAATTTTGAAGAGCTATTTGGAAATAAAGAGACACGAGCAAAATGAATAAATGCAGTTTGGAGAAAATAGTAAATAATATATAACCTAATTCTGTAATAGATGTAACTGTTTGTTTAAACAGGTAAGTATATATTTGGTAATCTTGGTAATATATTTGTTATTCTGTCACTTCGCAGGCGGATGGTTACAATACCCTCTATTTTAATGTTTGTTATGTGGGCAATGTAGGTATATTTATTTTGTTTACTTTTATTTATCTTATATAAAACGTTAATATTTTACCAAATTTAATAATTCAAGTGGTTTGTGTTTAAAATTATTATAAACTCTTATAGGTATTGTATACTTATGAATAAATGGATTAGTTATATTTCATTACAATATGTTAATAGAATACTCTTTTAGTGTTAAAGGTAAAAAGTCAGATGAGGAACCATGTCCACCACTTCCAATAATATTTCAATGAATACACATCTAGAATTTGGTAATAGGTACCTATATTTAATGCAATGAATTGATATAGGTACCTAATAAATGTGGTATTATTGAAAATGTTGTGCCTTTTTTGAGAAATATGATGGTGTATAGTGAATGGTATTGTATTGATGTTACAATATAGTTTATATGTAGATAGTTTTTCATTATTATCAGAAACATTACATTAACTTAATTAATGAAAGTATGTACATTTTTACAGATATAACACATATATATTAAATCGAAGTAAAACTAGAACTAATAATATTACAATTTCAACAACTGTCACTGGAGTACATGATATTAAAATAATGTCTATGATTAATACTGTTACAGATCAAATTAAATATGTTGACAAAGAATGCCAAGTAGATTTTCTTCCCAATACAAAAAATGAACAGCTATGGATCTGGTGTTATTTTTTTGATAATTTTACAGTTCTTTAAGAAGGTGTGCTATAAATTTCCTTAATAAAATTAAAACTGGATTAACCTTTTCAGCTTCAAATCTTTTATGTGCTATTAACAGGTCAATGTTTTTACATACAACTTTACAGGCTTTGGTTGCATCAACTGAAAATTGTTAATAGGTATGTGTACACCAGTCAAATTTTCCTTATTAAACAATATATATCTGATTGTTAGTTTTTTTATTTTTTCTTTGATAAATACCAAAGTACTTTAGCAGAAAAGGAGAAAATGAAAAGAATATAATTTGGCCGTTATGAATCCTTCAAAATGTTTCAGCACTGTAAATAGGTAGGTACCTACAGTACAACAGTCATCCCTGTTTTGTATATAAATAAACAGATCACATGTAAATGTAAACATTCAAGTTCTAATTGTAGGTATGTATATGTGTAAAGTATTAATGAGACTTTTTCAACCTAACGGCTCTGCCTTCAAATGGCAAATATTATAGTTATAATTTCTTAGTTTATATGTTAAACCATAACCTCACTATATTTACTTCTAAAATTTAAAATACCACAACTACCAACTATTATAACTTGCGGTGTTGTCACGCTTTACTCAATAAAAATTACATTTATTTTATTACAACTTTAACCTCTGAACCATATTTCAAAAAAAACTTTCCTGAACAGAGCACTCAGTTGTAAACATTCGTTTAAAAATTATTTTTTAAACATATTATGTTGCGATGTATAAGGTTTTGTAGATTTTTTGGAGTGGTGTTTATTTGTAATATACATAAGATCCGGTTGCATAAATGCTTGTTAAAGCTCTGTTAGGTGACAGCCTGTTATCTATTGACAAGTGTATGTGCAATGATAAGGCGCGCGCGGGCATTTCAAATTTATTGATTTTTAAATGACGTTAACAGTGCGGTGTTGTCGGCTTAAATAATTTTTCCCTTAAACGAAATAGTTAAATTTTAGTTTATTTAATTAGTTTATAAAAAAACAAACCTTAACATTTATAAATTAATGGATTTTTACTGCTAAAATCTATAAATAATAAATGATTCTCTTTTTTTGATGGTAATCTACTGTGATAAGTTTGCCAAATATTGAAAAATTTGCTGAAAATGAATTAAACGCAAACCTAATGGGATTTTGTTATAAACTTGATATAAAAAATAAATGTTACATTTAAACAATTTAATTTCTAAGATATTGAAAGATGTTAATTTAGCACGATCGTTAACTTCTGTTTCCTATTGTATCGACAAATCATCCTTTAACGTTTCTTATCATCTTTAGTAATTATTTGTTGAGGTGGTAGGTCTAATTTAAAGAGCTCGTGTTTTACCGTTTATAATTTAAAAATTTTGCATTTTGCAGTTGAAATAATTCAGTTTTCGCAGTGCTGTGTAATTTATGTCGTATTACGTTGAGGTTAAAAAGTCGGAGAGGTAGAAAACTTATCCGATTTAGCTACTAATATAAATATATTTGTAAAACCAAATTATAAAACTCCGTAACAGCACTCCCAAAAACAAAAATATACCAATATAGCTTCACCATAAAGAAAGATTAAAAAAGGAAAAACAAAAAACTTTTTGGTGATTTAATTGAGTTTTCATGGATAAACGCAATAGAAGAAACAGCGAAACTTTTAATAATAAAGAACTCAATAACGAGAGAGGGGAGGCGGTTTATCTCTTTCGCAGACAAAAAGAATAACCTTCAGGAAGATTCATTAGCGGTACAGAATAAAAGAAAAAAGTAACAAAAAAGCAGAAGGCCGTTTATATTTGCGCAAATTTCGTATTCCAGTTTTACATAAATTACTCTTTGGCTGGACACCGTTAAAAATATATCGATAAATATTCCTATCCATGTACTTTCTGCTTATAAAGGGTTATTCATGTGCAGAATGTGTAGTTTTAGGCAAATTTAAATTTTCAGAAATTAAAAGACACACAATTCTTTAAATATCCTATCGCAAAATTGAAACCTTTTATTCTTATTCGGATTCTACTTTGTATTGCTTTGATTATGGCATCAATTACCAAAAAGTGTGATCTTAAGACTCTTCCTTGTCCTAATCTGTCATTGTTAAAAGGCTCCGATTGCAGGTACAATAACAATTATAATACAAAAACAAATAAATTATAAATTCAGCAGAATGTTAAGACTTACCAAATTTGGATTAATTGAAATAAGCAGTTTACATAATATGTTAAAATTAATTAGAAGACAAATTTTTTCACAAAAATATTATGCTGCAAAACGTTGAAAAGCAGTGCAGCTTGGGCACTAAATATTTCTCATCATAAATTGTACATGAAAACGGTATGTAGCAACTGGATCTGCAACATAGAGGTATAGATGAGGAAGCGCATGCAAGATCGTACTGCATTCCTGACACCAAGAAGGATCCCAACATTCAAGGCTTTTAGGGGCTTTGGGCGTACCTTTCTTTTCTCGATTTTTAGTTTTTCTTATCCATTCTAGGCCTTCTTTTAAGCGTCACCTATCCATCGTGTTTGTGGTCTTCCTCTGCGTCGTTTTCCTGTCCACATTCTCCATTCTTGAATTTGTTAATACCATCTATCGTTGACGAAGGGTAAGTCCAGCCCATTTCCATTTTAGATGTGCTACTTGGTCCTCCATATCTATCAGTTTAGTTTTTTGTCTTATGTGTCCATAATTTAAATAAACTTATCCTACCCGTCCACAATTGTTACTAACCTTTACTACCACAGAGTTCAATCTCCTACCGTCCTCTCCTTTCCTATATTCCACTAACTCTTATACTTCCCCCAAATTGCCTTGTATCCTTTACAATTCCTCACTCCTAACACTTTAACTAATTTCTTTTCATGTATTCTTTTTTTATAATTCAGTATACTTTTTTTTATTACCGATTTTCATATTATTTAATTTTAAATATACATCCTAACAATTAACACAAGCAAACTTATCTAGAATTAATACTTACCATAACTACCACAGAGTTGTCCTTAAACGTCCTTTTCCACATTCTTCTTACTCCTTATACTTCGCCTTAAATCCTCTGTTATATCTTCAAAGACTACAAGTTGTTTGTTATATATTTTTCTTTTAATACCTAATTACATTTTTCCATTATTGGATCTAAAATTATTTAAAATTTTTATTTAATTTTATATTTTTAAATACAAATAATATGCAACCTAACAGTTGACTTTAATTTATCTAGAATTATTACTTACCCTAACTACGCAGAGTCTGTCTTTTACCGTCCTTTTCTATATTTCTCTAACTCCTTGTACTTTCACAAATCGCCTTTTATATTCTTTTATATCTCACTTCAAAAAAAATTCTTTTTGAATATTTTTCCTTTTTAAAATTAGGTACTTTTATTATGGAATCTAAAATTATTGGAATCTATTTGAATTTATAACTTAAATTCTAAATATACAACCTAAGAATTAATTTAACTAAACCTATTTGAATTATAACTTACTTTTTGAGATTATTTGATGAGGGAAATCCATTTATATGTTCTTTTTATGCCGATACCGAGTCAAATAAATTCCAAAATTTGACAGTGACTACTATTAATTGTTTTGTAACTATGGTAACAAAAAACAAATACATTTAATTTTTAAGTCATCACAGCACCCCGCCACAAATACATCTAATTTAATTAAATTAAATAGATAGATTAGGTAATAGGTAGGGATACATAACGCCAAACTATGCGTATCGAATTTTATGCATTTTTTGGAGTGGCCGCCATTTTATTGGTACACAACATTGGTTTTGGTGCTCGTTCGATTTTGTTTAGTTATTAAGAGAATTTTGAACTATTTTCTGTGTAAATACTGTATAAACCTTATATAGTTCATGTTATAGCCTTTTTGGTGTGCGTCATCGTTTGTGACGTAATCGGGGTTTTGGGTATGTCGATATTTTATTTGTAATTTTGACATATACCTAATCTTTAATTTGATAAATAAAATCATCAGGATCGTATTCAGCCAAATTATTTAAAAAATAAAATTCAAACAAAACATTAATATTGCTGTGCTATTAGAAAAAGACGTAAAGTATATTGCCGCTACGAAAGTCAAAGATTTGGGTTAACGTTTGTAATACGTTTAAACGGTTTAATATTGCAAGAATTTCATTAGGATTAATCGCAGTCCTGCCTGCACTAACAATCAATGACGCATACCATGAAGGCTATTATTTGAACTATATCATAAAAATAATCATTATTTGGCTTAAATTTAATATGGAGTCCAGTAATCTATCAGAAGGAGCTGATGGACAGACTGTCATTCCTGTGATGTTAGCTGCTTCGTTTGAAGTTCCAGAAAAACAGGTTTGACCCGACCTTTAACATTTAACGTGAGGGTTTTGTCATCGTTAAAATTCATAATTATGTGAAAAGGACAATTATTGCCCCGTACGAATGCTTGAGAAGAAGTGGCAGTAGTAAATCGCACGGTCGACATTCCTTATCGGAGATGCACGATGAAATTGCAAGCATTTTCCCTGGAAAGCGTAGGCTTTCGCCATAAAGATTTTCTGCAGTTGTCGCTTTTATATATTTCTTGAAAGCTGTCCAAATGCCAAGTAGAGCGAATGGAAGGGCCTCATCCACGAGTTGCTGTGATATACGAAAGCACACGGAAGGGGGTAAACGGTAGTTCTTATACGTTTGGTGGCGAACAGTTGTAACAAGAGATGGAATAATTTGGACTCGTTTTGCGAACCTCGATCTATAGTTATGACAGTCGGGACACTAAATACTGAAATAGTGAGTCCTACGATATCGATAAAGATGGGCATGCATCAACCAGATGGTGGGTTAAATGTTCCAAGAGGGGCGAAATTGTGCCGGAAAACCTTACTAAACTAACAGACCTTACAGGTTTAGACTCAGTAAGGATATTCTTTTCTAATGGAAGGCCACACACTTATGGCTCAGTTACAAGTCAATGGAGGCTCCTATGCCACACTTCAAAATGAAATAGAGGGGTCAAGTAAGGTCGGGACTTACCCAGAAGGTTGCTTGTTTAAATTACGTCGGTGTTACCAATTTGGGGATATTTGATGAAGACAGTTTCCTTATAGGTCTTAATGACAACAAAAAAAAACATATTTATTTAATTTTGAAGTCGCCACAACCTTAACAACCCCAAAGTGCTCTTTTATTCTTTAACTCATTTCTAAAACTATTGAAATTGGTTTAACTTTACATATTTAATTCTAAACATCCAAACCAAATTTAAGTGAACTTATTTGATCTATCTAGAATCACTACTTACCTTAAGTACCACAAAGTTCAGACTTTCAGGGTCCTTTTTCATTTCCTATATCCCTACAATTCCTTATAATATCTCACTTCAAACACTCCAACAAATTTATTGTTATATGTTTTTACCTTTTTTATAATTATTTACTTTTTCATCCAATTTTTTCATAAATCATAGTTCTTTTCAACACTGTACACACCGTCTAATTATACACCGTTTATCCTTTACCAAAATCTTTCACATTTTACCAAAATTTACCGACATTTCCTAAATTTAATAAAGCAATTTTGACAGTACACTTCAAATTTTGACTTTTGTTAATCAAAATTAAATATTAATGTTTCCATATATTGTACCTTGTGAATCTTTGTAAATTCTTTTTAGATCTTGACAAAATATTATATAATTCAAATTAAAACTGTTACTATTAATATTGAAAATTAATGGTTCCAGACGACTCCATATTGCGGTGGATAGATTATGGTGCAATCTAGCGGAACATGTTAAAAGTAGGTACGAGGTAGAAAACTAGGAAATCAGGAACTGTAATTTTAATGTCATTGTTGCCAATGTTGTTAGTGATGTTCGTGCGAAAATTTAAATATATTATTTGTGATATTAATAAAAGTGGAAAAGTTAAAATAAATTAAAATTACAGTTTCCGACTTCCTAGTTTTCTATCTCGTAGGTACCTCTTTTTAACATGTTCCGCTAGATTGCACCATAATCGATCCAGCGCAATATGAAGTCGTCTGAAACCATCAGTTGTCAAATTTAAAAATAAAGGGCAGTTTACGCCATATTATTCTGACGTCACCAGCGCCATTGCTTAAGATAGGTCATATCATTTTATCCAAACAAACTTTATGTTAAAATGCATTGATAACTTTTTATTGTGAATTTTTTTGGTTTTTGTGAAGTTTTTGAGACATTTTAGTGCTATATAAACACATCATTATAGTTAAAGAATTATTTAAGTTATATTTTTTGGTAAAAATAAGAAAAATTCAAATAATATTACTTAACCCCAAAATCACACATATTTTAACTGTTTAACGGATTTTTTTATAATTTTCCCTTTGCACTCTTTAGATTTTCTGAGCTTAAGTAATCAGAATTAGATTTCTTTTTCTTAATAAAAATCGAAAATTTTTGGTAATTTTTTTTCCTTTTCGAAAATGACATCTACATAAAAAAGCACATTTTCCAGTAGAATCTGACCTTCTAAAGGCCGGTTCATGCAACGTTCATTATAATTACATTAGCATTACATCATCATTAAGAAAAGTTGAGCACCCATTTTATAGTGGAGGCGTTCATGCAACACATTAAGGCATTACAATTACATTAAGCCCACTAAGAAGTTGGGAACTTTCAACTTTTCATTTACATTACATTATATTCTTAGTGGAAACAGTAAAAGCGCATGCGCAGTACGATAGCATGGAAATGTGAATTCGTATTTATGTCAAAATTCCTGTTTAGGTAATGTTGATATTGAAGGCCGGTTTTGCAAGCAATAAAAAATATTTTAACAAAATCAAAAATAGAATAATAGTATAACTTGAACTTTTTGAATATTGTAGCAGATGCATAGAACATAACATAACTGTCAATAGTGGACAATATACGCATGCGCTAATGTAGAATTTAAAATGTAATGAAGTCTTGCATGAACGACAACATTTTTTTAGTGAAAGTGTAATTATAATGTAATGTTAATGTAATTATAATGTTCGTTGCATGAACCGGCCTTAACATTTACTTTATTGAACACTTTCTATTGAAAAATATGACTAACCTTAAGAAACTAGTCCATTCCTTGCATAATTTATCATCTTGTGGGGAGTTTCTGTGTCATTATAATGATTGCATCCAAAAGCACAGCACATAACCTTTGCTGACAAATAAAAAATGGATATTTCCTAATGAATCAATCTGAAAAAGACAAATTTATTTAAAAAAAATTACTTCAAAGATATATTGAGGTTTAAGTAATATATTTTTAATTTTTTCTTACCTTGAAACAAAATAAATCTTCTTTAAATATAGCTTAAATTATTCCTTTACTGTAATATTGTGTCTATACAGCACTTTAATATCCTAAAAACTATTCAAAAGCAAGAAAATCCACCATACAAAAATTTTGACTTTTCTCATAAAATGGCGGACAGTGACGTTTCTATTAAAGTGACGTAATGTTGTCATCAATTTAAAGCCGTATCTTAGGTCAAATTCACAGAAATGTCGAATCAATGCTATTTGCATTTATGATTTTTAGGCATTTAGAAGAACCGAATGATACGCCTATGCGTTCATTATTGACATTTATATGCAAACCTTGCTTTGAAAGTATACTGTAAACATAAATAATGCTTCATACAAGGAGCTTCAAGATGGCGGACTTAACGTTAATATATGACAGTTCTAAGGCGATGAATAAATGTGGAAAAACCAATCAAAACTCTTTATTTCCTGCCGAAATAAGGCGAATTTCTATTTTAAAAATTTAACAAGAGTCGAAGCAGCGGTTGAAAAAATGATGCTAAATTTTAAATAATAGTGCATATTATACATTTAATGGATGTCAAATTGCAAGCGTATTGTTACGAAATAAGGAACCATTTTAGTGATATTAAATTCTTCTTTTTCACTAAGTTGAATGGTAGTTGTTAGTTTGATATTTATTCAAGATTCTTCTTTCTTCTTCTCCTTTTAGTTAAATGTTGGTTATCAGTTTGATAATTATTAGGTTTACCCAATGAAGGAAAAGAAGAATTTACTTTCCCTTTAAGTTAAATGTTGGTTATCAATTTGATATTTGTTAGGTATACCCGATAAAGGAAAAGAAGAATTTATTAGGTTAGATTCTTCTTTCCCTTTAAGTTTAATTAGTTAGATGCTTCTTTTTCTTTAAATTGAATGTTAGTTATAAATTTGATAATTATTACGTTAGTATATTACCCAATAAAGGAGGAGGAAGAAGAAGAATTATTAGGTTAGATTCTTCTTTCCATCCAAGTTAAATTTTAGTTAAATCGTTATAGTTCAAACTACGAAGTATAGAACACAGGAGTCTGAACGGTATCGGGTTTTTCATAGTATTCATGTACGCAATAAATATACCCAGATTATAGTTCTCTTTTCTGCCACTGGTGGCGCAAATATTCGGGACGTACCGTTAGTATTATTATTATTACATGTAAACATGTACCTGTACTATGAACTAGCACGCGAATACGGAAATTCCACATTTCTCAGAGTATTTTTTTCCACAGAGGTGTCAATAGCAACAAGATTTACCGCGTAATAATTTAAACGAGTACTTCTTAAAGAGTGGCGCACTCTACTGGCAAAAAATCTGTCCCGTAAACTGAGGCCATTCGCTCAACATTACGTTCAGACTCCTGTGTTCTATAACTCGTGGTTCAAACCTTAGAACAAAAAAGAAACAGGAAGGAGTCTGTCAAGAACGATAAACATTTACCAGGATTGCCTAATCGGGCTGATTTGTCCGCCAGCTGTGTGACGTCACTGCAGTCCTTCATTATAACGTTTACCATATAAATGCATGGAAATAATAGGAATTAGAAATTAGACAGTATTTTTATGATTTCTGTAATACTAACGTACCACTATTTGGATTTTTAAGATTAAACACTTATAATTCATAATAAATATTCTCATAAAATCGTTTTAATACGGCCGAGGACTGCAGTGACGTCACGTGCGATCGATTTTTTGGCGAACGTACGTCTTATGGGATTAAGCAATCCTGGTAAAATGTTTATCATTCTTGGGAGTCTGTCATATATTAACTTTAAGGAAAATTTGCGACGGAAGTCGGCCATCTTGAAGCTCCTTGTATGACTCATTTTTTAGGTTTACAGTATGCTGTCAAGGCAATTTTTGCATATAAATGTCAAAAATTAGCGCATAGGCGTATCATTCGGTTCTTATAAATACTAAATTATTTAAAAAACTAATTATATTTACACTCTTGATTGGTTGAAATTTATTAAAAATAAAAACCCTGATATAATTTTAATTTTTTTTCGGTACGTCAATGGAAACGGAAACTAAAACTGACAATTGGCCGACGTATGCAAGCTCCTTTCTGGACTCAAGGTCATTTTGCATATACTCCTTCCTGTATCTTTTTGTTCTAAGGTTCAAACCAATGTCGCGAATCTCTACAAGATATATAAAGTTATATCTGACAGCTGCAGGAATTGTAATCAGCAAAATATGCATTTTCGACTAAAATAATAATAATAAGGGGTCCGTCCCTGCAAGTTGTTTTAGTAGGACGTGTTTTATTTCGGCGCTTAAAAGTATTTAAGTTCATGAAAAATTACCCAAGTTATTATTGTGCTCTTAAGTGTAAACGCTATATCTATATGGTGAGTGCACTTTTGCAAGTTATTAGTACATATCCTTTTGTAATAACCGGAATATTTATAAAATAAAGTATTTTGGAAACTATTTTCGGATAGATAAAAAGCCAATAGTAATTAGTTATCAGTATAGCAGGCCAGGGGCGTACTGAGGCGCCCAGCCTTGCTTCATCAGTTCACCTAAAAATGTCAACCACTATGTCATACTCTTCGGTAGTAACTCAACCAAAGCATCCTTCAAAAAAGCATGGAATAATAATCAGTTCAATTGAGGGAGCGGGTATACATGATTATTTAGTTCCTTTGGGACAAATTGTACAACCAAAAAATATAACACACATTTCAAAAATAAGTCAAAACCGAGTATGTATTTATCTTTCTTCTCCTAAACTTGTTGATGACTTTATCAACAATCATGGATCCATAACAGTTCTTAACCAAACCTTAAGCGTTAGAAGGCTTATTACCCCAGCCGAAAGAGTTGTTTTATCTAATGTCTGCCCTTCCATACCTAATGAATTGCTTACTGAAGAATTAAAAAAGCTTGGTCTAAATTTAGTATCCCCTTTGACTAATCTGAGAATAAGCTCATCACTTCCTGAATTCACTCACATACTTAGTTTTAGACGGCAAATTTACGTTAGCCCCCATGAGTTTCGTATTCCAGATTCTATTGTTGTAACATACGAGAATACTCCGTATAGAATATTTATTTCTCAAGATAGTATGGCTTGTTATATCTGTAAGCAAACAGGTCATATTGCTTCACAATGCACTGAGCGTGTAACCAATACACCAAATATTTCTTCGTCACAAATATTGACAGAACCTTCCTCACAACCCTCATCATCAGATACAAGTTTTCAACAAACTACCGAGAATGTCTGCATTGAACTTCCTAAACAGCCAATTTCACAAGATAAATTATCTTCGCAGCCATCTTCACAACACCCCTTACCTCAAGATATACAATCCGGAGAAGATACAAATTCAAAACAGAAACCTCAACCTACATCAAAACGACAATTTAAAGAAATAGTCACTCCCCCATTAGATAACAATACCGATCCAAAAGATTTATTCACAGTACCATCACCAAAACCATCCACAAAAGTTAAAAAATCAAAATCAAACAACTCCCTCTCCAGTGTTGAAATAACAAAAAAGTTCATCGATAGTCATTCACCTTCTTTTGTTCTAAACTATGATCAACTAATGCTTTTATTAGACAATGTCCAAGGAGTTATAGATCCGATTAACATTATTAAGGACTATACAGATGATTTGCTAGGACTAATCAACTTATTAACTAAAGTATACCCACACATTCACGAGAAAGGTACCAAGAGCAGAATAACAAAATTAAAAAAGAAAATTTTTTCACATATTGGCAAAGAAACCTCTGATTTTGATAGCGATTCGTCACAAAGTAGCTCCCAATCATCTCAAGCTAACTCCCAGCAAAGAACCATTTCCACCATACACTCAAATTAAAACATTCAACTCGATACTGCAATGGAACATTGATGGATTTTTCCATCGCTTACCAATGCTACAGATTATAATATCAGAACATTCACCTGATATAATTTGTTTACAAGAATCCAACCTAAAAGAAAATCAAACATACAACTCAAAGCAGTTTAATGTATTTAGAAAAGATAGAAATGATGCACAGCGCGCAAGCGGAGGAGTAATAACTTTAGTAAACAAATCTATTGAATCGAAAATTCATCATATAAATACAAGCCTAGAAGCTCTTGTTGTTAAAATTTCATCTAACACACCAATATACATTTGCAATATATATATACCTCCCAATGTTTCTGTTGACCAATCAACTTTCGTAAATCTCATTTCTCAAATTCCAACTCCACGTATAATTCTGGGCGACTTCAATGGACATAATATTATGTGGGGTTCTGACAGTACTAGTTACAGGGGTAAGATAATAGAAAATATCATAGATAACTTAAATTTAAATTTTTTAAATGATGGTAGACCAACAAGATTTAATATAAATACAGGCGAATCTTCCTGTATTGACTTGACCTTATGCGATCCAAATTTAACACCTTCCTTAATATGGTACACATTAGATTTTACATATGGTAGTGATCATTACCCAATCCTTATTGATAATAGCAGTGCTTCACTGGTTTGTACAAACCACTTAAGTAAATGGAAAATACGAACAGCAAATTGGAATTCCTTCTCATCGACAATTGAAGAAAATATAGATCAATTAGTAATTTCTTCCGATATAGATACAACGTTAAAAAAGTTTAATGAAATAATAATAGAAAGTGCCGAAAAACATATTGGTAAAACCAAATTCGTATCAAGACGTCAACCCGTACCTTGGTGGAACACTGAATGTGAGCTGGCTATATCAAAAAGTAAATCCGCATTTAACAGATATAAAAAACACAATACACTGGAAAATAAAATAGAATATAAAAGATTTAAGGCTCAGGCACAGCTAACAGTAAAATTAGCAAAGAAGAATTGCTGGAAAGATTTTGTATCCGGTATAAGTAGCTCCACCCCAACAAGTGATATATGGAATAAAATTAGAAAGATTTCTGGATTAACCACTACTTCAAACATTAAATGTTTAAAAAAGGACAACGAAGTTGTAACGTCGCCAATAGAAATGGCTAACACTTTGGCAGAAGTATACAAAAAACATTCTTCTAATGAAAACTATGATAGAAACTTCACCAGACATAAAAACGCAATAGAAAAAGAAATACAACAGGAAGAAACTGACAACAATAACTGCATGAACCACCCGATAACTCTTGAAGAAGTAAGCAGCTGTATTAATGACATGAAAGATGGTAGTGCTGGACCAGATGACATCCCTCTTATATTCTTAAAAAATCTGCTATACTCTGCAAAACGAAAGTTACTTACAATTTTTAATATTATATGGTCCACAGATAGTTTTCCAACTCTTTGGTCTAAAGCTATTGTTATCCCACTGCTAAAAAATGGCGAATCTCGTTTAATACCGAACTCATACAGACCAATTTCTATAACATGTGCAATGTGCAAGGTTTTTGAAAAGATTGTAAATAATCGCTTATTGTGGTACTTAGAAATTAACAATTTAATTGCTCCTGAACAAAATGGCTTTAGAAAAAATCGATCGTCACTAGATAACATCTTGGATCTAGATAGCAACATACAAGAAGCGTTGGCTACTAAACAAAAATGTATAGCGATATTTTTTGACCTCAAACACGCCTTTGATACGGCATGGAGATATAATATAATAACTACACTTCACTCTTGGAACATTAAGGGACATTGTTTAAATTTTATTCAGAACTTTCTAAAAAACAGAGGTTTTCAAGTAAGAGTTGGTAATCATCTATCAGATTACTGTGTTCAGGAAAATGGCGTACCACAGGGTTCTGTACTTAGTCCCACTCTGTTTTTGGTTGCAGTGAACAACGTATTTAAATCCATCGATAAACCAATCAAGGCACGTTTATATGCAGATGATTTAGTTATCTTCGTCAAAGGACATGATTTAAATCTTATGTCGAAAATTCTACAAAACACACTAAACAACCTTGAATCTTGGTCCACTAGTATTGGATTTAAATTCTCAACCATAAAAACTTCTGGTATGGTTTTTTCTTCTAGAACTGTCCAAAAGCCCAAAATTACATTTTATGACTCTTATTTACAATTTAAGCCACATGTAAAATTTCTGGGTACAATATTTGATGAAAGGCTGACTTGGAAGAAGCATATTAATCATCTAATATTATCATGTAACAAAAAGATAAACCTTTTAAAAACATTATCAAGCAAATTTTGGGGGTCGGATCAAACTACTCTATTGACTTTGTATAGATCAATAATTAGATCTAAAATTGACTATGCTTCGGTAGCCTATGCCTCTGCTAGCTCTTCCACACTGAAACTATTGGACACCGTTCATAATAATGCGCTAAGAATCTCGTTGGGGGCATTTAGAACAACACCTATTCAAAGTATTTATGTAGAATCTGGAGAACCATCTCTTCACCATCGTAGAACATTGTTAACTCTAACATATGCTGCAAATATTGCTCAAGATGTTACTAGACCAATATATCAACAAGTATTTCGACAACAAGATAGTGAAGATGATACTAATTTCATTACTAGAAAGCCATTCTATGAAAGATTAAGACTTACACTAAAGAACCTTAACTTAAATATTATTGATGTATTTCCGAACAAAATAACTTACCCCCCTCCATGGTTACTAAAACCTTTACATTGCAACTTCCAACTCCTTTGTTATAATAAAACTGAGACAAACAACTCTGTCATTAAAAATAAATTTCAAGAAATTCTTAATCGTTATTTTAAAGATCACATCCATATATATACAGATGCTTCCAAATCCATTGATGGAGTAGGCTGTGCATTTATCACACCTGAAGAACAGGTTTCATTTAAATTGCCAATGACCTTCAGTATATTTTCAGCTGAGCTTTATGCAATATATGAATCTCTTAAATGTATAAATAGGTCCAATCTCAAAAATTGCCTCATTCTCACAGACTCTTTATCTTCCATTACATCAATACAAAAGTTATGTCCAACTCATCCCATTGAAAAACTAATAAAGCAAGAACTAAAAAAAATTCAAGAGGACTTAAGAGAGGTTCAATTCATCTGGATACCTTCCCATATTGGCATCCAAGGAAATGAAAAAGCCGACAAATGTGCGCGTCTTGCAGTGAATAGTGATACCGCGGTCTCAGTGTTTAAAAGTCCTGGTAGTGATCTTAAAGCGTTTTACAAAAGCAAAGTTTTCGGTAAATGGCAAAGGGAGTGGGAGTGTAGTGACTCAGCGTTAAGACAAGTCAAATTAGCGGTTAAACCCTGGGAAAATCGATTTCATCAAGTAATATTCTCTAGATTACGATTGGGACATACAAATATGACCCATTTGTTTTTAATAACTACTAAAACTGAGCGACCTAAATGAACATTATCTGTTACACACATACTAATAGACTGCATTAAATACAATGTTCAGCGCAATTTATATAACATCCCCGCAAATTTAAAACTAGTACTTGGCGATCATTGTCCTATCAATAATCTTATGTGTTTCTTAAAAGACATTAATATCTTAAATCGTATTTAGTTTAATATACAGGTGAAGAATGTATTTATTTTATACTATTATTTATTTTACTATATGATTGTATTGTACCGTCGCTAATAACCATTTGGTGGATGCGACTATACCATTAAATAAAAAAAAAAAAAATAATAATAAGGCTTCGTATTTTTGTTTGGTATGTGTTGACAATAATTTATTGGAAAAATAATTAAACGTATGACTTGTCCAGTATAAATATAAGTGCTCGTCATCAAAGTAAACAAATCGCTCTGTTCGTTTGACTTCCTTCGTTCGTTTGCTACTGTCAATCAGTATCTTTGTTCACTGTAAATTTGCTAAATATTTAAATTCGTAGGCCGCAAGTTATTACAAATAATAAATAAATGCTTTAAGAGCATTTAAGAGCTGAGAATATTTTTTAGGAGGTTAGGTTTGGCAGATTAGGTAAATAGTAGTAAATAAGGAAGAGCAGTATTTTAATATGGTTCCCTTATTAAATATTTTTTAATGCGCGTGCACATTAAACATTTCCTAATAGACAACAATAACTAACATTAAAATTAAAGAGAAATAAGACTCTAACCTAATAATTATCAAAATGACGACTAATATTTAACCTAAAGGAAAAGAAGAATCTATCCTATTAATAAATATCCAACTGACAACAACCATTCAACTTAATAGAAAAGAAGAATTTATTACTTATCACAAAAATGGTATCTTATTTCGTAACAATACGCTTGTAATCTCAGACCAAAACGAAACATGAAGGAATCCGTCATATATTAACTTTAAGGAAAATTTGCGACGGAAGTCGGCCATCTTGAAGCTTGAAGCTCCTTGTGTGACGCATTGTTTATGTTGACAGTATACTGAGCCTATAGGTATATCATTCGGTTCTTAAAAGCACAATATTATTTACAACACCAGATTGATTGAATTTTAACCAAAAACTCCTTCCTTCAGTTTGTAGGACAGAAATAAATTTTTTTGATTCGTTGAATTCATATATGTAACACACACAAATATAAAACAGTTCAGAGTAAAAAGTGTATACTTTTCTTACGCCGTAATTGAATTACGTTCTTATTTTGACAACAACTTCCGGTTTGCTACATTTTGGTAACAGTTAGGTCCGCTGATTGCGACCATTGATTCTATATTCCTGCGAATTTGACCTAAGATACACCTTTAAATTGATGACAACATCACAGGTGTGCTGTGGACAACATTATGTCACATTCTTAGAAACGTCACTGTCCGCCATTTTTTGAGAAAAGTCAAGATTTTTGTATTGATGATTTTTTTTGCCTTTGTAAAGTTTTTAAGGTATTAAAGTGCTATATAGACACATAATTACACAGTTAAATGTTTGTGTATCCATTTTTCCGAACAAATACAGTGTACCTACACCACAAAGAATATTTTTTGGTCAAATGTGGTTCTAAGGAGAAATTTACTTCTTCTGTCGTTAGTATTGTTTGTTAACATTTCATTGGGAATATTTGGTAATTTTTACTGTCGTATTAAGTGTGTAAATATTCCCAATGAAATATATTTTATATTTTTAATATGATAGAGTAAAAACATAAAAGCTAACGAAGACTATTTAGATTTGAGAAATGTTAAAACTGATGAACAAACAATATTAAGGACAGGATATTTCAATTTTTCCTTAGAATCACATTTGACAAAAAAATATTTTGTACTTTGTCCAGTATAAATCTGGTTGCACGTCACTAAGGTGAACAAATCGCTCTGTTCGTTTGACTTGCTTCGTTCGTTTGCTACTGTCAATCAGTATCTTTTTTCACTGTAAATTTGGTAAATACTGATATTCGTAGGCCGCAAGTTATTACAAATAATAAATAAATGCTTTAAGAAAGCTTACGTAGTTAATTTTATATCAAATACAAATCGTGGGCCTACAATATATAAACTTAAAATGAACATAACTCATGTTCAATATTTTATATGTTGGTAACATTATAGCGTTTTCTTTTGAGACCAGAGCAACGCACTGAGTGCACACTGAGAGCGAGTTGTGTGTTCTATTGAAATGTCATTAGGGAGAGCAATCTGTCACACATGTTCTTTTGAATAGACTGCTCGCTCTCGATGTGACCTGAGGGCACCAAAAACTGCTCTGACTATTCGACTCACGGCAATACCATGGTACAACAAATTTACAGGACAGAACAATATGAATAGGTTAGGTTCAAGCGTTTAACGCTTAGAACATAAAGTTTGTGCAGAATATATAAAGCGCTTCTCACGAATACATATAACAAGGATGTGAAACTCCTATATCGAGCTATAAGCGCCCGTGGCTGAATTTACGGCTCCTATACGGTCGTACTTTGTACTGCGCATCAGGCTGTCTCTCTCTCGAACGAGAGATGTTTACACGAATCCATATGCGATTGGTTATCTCGCTCGCACAAAGAAATAGACAGCCTGTTGCGCAGTACGGAGTACGCAACGACCGAGAATTTAACCCAGCCCAGATAGGCGCCTTTTCTCCTGCTACCCTCTCCATTCGAGTTTGACATCCTTGTTATATGTATTCGTGGCGCTTCTTTATTTTATTTTATTTTAGCACTCCTGTAATCTCATATTCATCAAAACAGCTCTATACTTTAAGTTCTCCTTCAACGTATAATCGCCTTCGGTAATTTCGGAAAAAATTTTCTAAAACAGTTCAGAGTAAAAAGTGTATACTTTTCTTACACCGTAATTGAATTACGTTCTTATTTTGACAACAACTTCCGGTTTGCTACATTTTGGTAACAGCTAGGTCCGCTGATTGCGACCAGTGATTCTATATTCCTGCGAATTTGACCTAAGATACACCTTTAAATTGATAACAACATCACAGGTGTGCTGTGGACAATATTATGTCACATTCTTAGAAACGTCACTGTCCGCCATTTTTTGAGAAAAGTCAAGATTTTTGCATTGATGATTTTTGTAAAGTTTTTAAGGTATTAAAGTGCTATATAGACACATAATTACACAGTAAAAACTTTGTGCATCCATTTTTCCAAACAAATACAGTGTACCTACACCACAAAGAATATTTTTTGGTCAAATGTGGTTCTAAGGAGAAATTTACTTCTTCTGTCGTTAGTATTGTTTGTTAACATTGCATTGGGAATATTTGGTAATTTTTACTGTCGTATTAAGTGTGTAAATATTCCCAATGAAATATATTTTATATTTTTAATATGGTAGAGTAAAAACATAAAAGCTAACGAAGACTATTTAGATTTGAGAAATGTTAACACTGATGAACAAACAATATTAAGGACAGGATATTTCAATTTTTCCTTAGAATCACGTTTGACAAAAAAATATTTTGTACTTTGCCCAGTATAAATCTGGTTGCACGTCACTAAGGTGAACAAATCGCTCTGTTCGTTTGACTTGCTTCGTTCGTTTGCTACTGTCAATCAGTATCTTTTTTCACTGTAAATTTGCTAAATATTTAAATTCGTAGGCCGCAAGTTATTACAAATAATAAATAAATGCTTTAAGAAAGCTTACGTAGTTAATTTTATATCAAATACAACTCGTGGGCCTACAATATATAAACTTAAAATGAACATAGCTCATGTTCAATATTTTATATGTTGGTAACATTAGATAAATTTCGTTTGACATTTACTAGATTCTAATACTATGTTAAATGTTTGGCAACATAGTTCCGTTCTGACAGCTATGACGTACAACCAGATTTATGCTGGACAAGGTATATGTTGAGTATAGGATTTTTACGATAAGTTGACAATGACGTCAGAGCATAAAATTTTGCGGTGTTGTCACGCAGAGTTGTTTTTCCTTCATCTAGGTTAACTATTAGACTAGGAAAGCGAGAGGACAGCGCATGGCAATGAAAACCTTATGCGTGTGAGTGAAGCCAACTTTCAAACGTTTGGTGGTAAACAAATGAAACGTCGAATTGTATTTTTTTAGTTTTTTTATTAATTTTCACCTTTTTTAATTACCTGAATAGACATTTTAAAATGGTTAATTGTGCAGTTTATAAGTGCAACAGTCAGAGTGCTAAAAAAGAGGAAGGAATTTCATTTCATAGGTTAAAAGTATTTTAAAACTATTTCCTTGAAATTTATTTTTATTAATATTACAGCTTTCAGGTAACAGATGTTTAACTAAATCACATATGTTATGTATGATAACTTAAATTAATAGTACATACATTTTGAAAACTGTTTTCATTCAGTTTTAAAGATTATTTTTCAATTAATTGTTATTATTTGCTCATAGATGTAATAGTTTTGCAGTGGCGTGGATCAAAAACATATATTTAAAATAGATAAAATAGATTAAAATTGTAATATTTATTAAATAAATATGTTTTAAAATGATTGTTGTTTTTTTTTGGAGCAGTAAATATTTAAAGACTTTTTTAAATTAGATTTGTAATACGAAATAATGAAAATGTTAATTAAATAATCGTATAAGAAAAATCGTATGATACGCCTATGTCAATATTGTCTGCCATTAGTTTGGTGGTAAATGGGTTACATAAATTGATTCCAATGCGCAGTCCTCTCTCTTTCCTTGTCTAAGAGGTTAACTGCTAATTCTAAATGTCAAACGTGTACAATACAATAATGACGCGTGGCAATTGGCTCGTGGCAACAGCGCGAATTGTTACCAATCTGTACACGTTTAATTTTCCTAGCTCTTACAAGTAAATCTCATCTACTGTCAGTTATTTTTAAGTTAAGTTAATATAATTAACTAGGAATTACGTCATGGTCAACTTATCGTAAAAATCCTATATATATATAAGGAATGGTTCAAATATGATATTTGAACCAATCATGACACAGAACGTCATTATTTCGCGAATTCGCTTTCGCTTTTCGCGCAGTGAGAACCCGCCTTTAGAACTCCTTATGAAAAATTTGTAACCCTGCCTGCAGTAAAAGTTAGACGAAAATTGTGGTTTGAGGATCATAATTTTAAAAAAGAAGACGATAGAATTGCGGTTCTATGTCGACCCTTATGTAGCTAGCTAACTTTACTTTTGGGTTATCTACGTCACAGAACGAATGGCGGACTATTTAAATCATCCAAATGTTGAATGGACTAGTTTAGTAGGATCATATTAATCAAAATGATAGCAATATATATTTAGGATGATACCTACTTACTTATATTGGTATTAATTTTGCAAGTAATTTTTCTCATTTCGTAAAATTTAGCAATAAAAAATATAATAAGTTTTAAACGTAGCGCCAATTAATAACCAATAATGAAGTGTGTTTAAAAGTCAACGTTGTTATAGTTTAGCTACGTTCGTTTCAAGTATTCTCAAAGAACTGGCGGCACAAAACACCGTGTTCTGTGACTAACTGATTGTACCAGGAGAGAAAATCGTGTTTATCTGTAATAAACAAACAAGACCCCTATTCTTGACGGTGATAGAGTGATAGAACAGCCAATAGAAAGTTGGCGTGGTTCTATTTAAAATGCCAAAACCGTATTCTTGAAATTCGTTCTCTCACTGTACCGAGAGAAGGGTTGCTCCCCGAGAGAACAATTGCTTCTGTTGAAGGAACCGCTATAACACCAAGAGAAGGTGTTAGGGATTTTTATTTTCGAACCAAAAATAGTATAGAAGTAATTTCTTTCATAAACCAAACAACAGATTAAACTAACGAAAATGACAGAATATTTTGTTTAGTGTTTTACTCCTTATTTGATAAAGTGTCAATCAGAGAACAAAAATATCGATATGTTTATCTCTTTTTAATGACAACAAATAAGAGAGAGAGATAAGTTTCTCGGTTAATATTAAAGCATATCGACAACATCGCAAATTTTCTACCAATCTTATTGAAACACGTCACTTACCACTTATGACGTATGTAACCATTAAATTTAAAAATGAAAAGTAGAAAATTGTTTCTACCTGCACCCAAGGTAAAGAAACTTAATAGTTTCTATACCAAGCTTGACCGTTTTCCATGAAACAACAACTACTTCCTGGGCTATATGCCCCAACGGACATTGAATTACATTTCAATAGAAAACGTGATGGCGACCGACTTTGTCGATACTTAAACCATCTCTATCGATTTGCAAATTAACGGGAAGAACACTACTCGTAGACCGGTTTCGACATTGTTGTGTCTCATCAGTACGAGGCAAGTAGTTCTTCTCATCCCGCAGAGCAGGATGCAGAATGATTCTTTTACGCCAATACATAAACCGTGAACCCACGATTCTATGATAAAGTCGTAAAAGCGCCATCCTACCGTTCATTTGCAAACCAATAGATCAAAGGTAACTGTAATCGATAGATAAACAAATACTGAAAATATTTTTCAGTATTTGTTTATCCATTAAATTTAAATTTCAAAAGCCGATTATGGCTAGAGGATTAATTTTATAAAATTTTTATTTGTACAGTTGAACCACTAAAAACTTATTTTATAAGATGCAAATATAAAAAAAAATATCACTAAACTAGTCCATTTTCAAATCGACATAAAAACCGTGTGATAATAAATACAATAAAATTAATTAATTTCCTAGTATGATTTTGTACACCCCTAACTATTAACATTGAGAAAACAATATATATACTCAACATATACCTTATCCAACATAAATCTGGTTGCACGTCACAGCTGTCAGAACGGGACTATGTTGCCAAACATTTAACATAGTATTAGAATCTATTAAATGTCAAACGAAGTTTCTCTAATAGCATTTTCTTTTGAGATTAGTAGAAAGTGATCTGAGTGCGCCCTCGGTGCGCACTAAAATTGCTCTTGCACTGCCCCAGTTTTTACTGTGCACTGGCAACGGACGTTTTCAGGGCGAACTGTGTGTTTTTGACATTTCAAAAGAATGCATTTGATATAGTGCAATTTTTTGGTTATTAATAGTACTAGAAATTTTTTTCTGAAATTACCGAAGGCGATTATACGTTGAAGGAGAACTTAAAGTATAGAGCTGTTTTGATGAATATGAGATTACAGGAGTGCTAAAATAAAATAAAATAAAGAAGCGCTTTATATATTCTGCACAAACTTTATGTTCTAAGCGTTAAACGCTTGAACCTAACCTATTCGTATTGTTCTGTCCTGTAAATTTGTTGTACCATGGTATTGCCGTGAGTCGAATAGTCAGGGCAGTTTTTGGTGCCCTCAGGTCACATCGAGAGTGAGCAGTCTATTCAAAAGAACATGTGTGACAGATTGCTCTCCCTAATGACATTTCAATAGAACACACAACTCGCTCTCAGTGCGTTGCTCTGGTCTCAAAAGAAAACGCTATAATGTTACCAACATATAAAATATTGAACATGAGTTATGTTCATTTTAAGTTTATATATTGTAGGCCCACGAGTTGTATTTGATATAAAATTAACTACGTAAGCTTTCTTAAAGCATTTATTTATTATTTGTAATAACTTGCGGCCTACGAATTTAAATATTTAGCAAATTTACAGTGAAAAAAGATACTGATTGACAGTAGCAAACGAACGAAGCAAGTCAAACGAACAGAGCGATTTGTTCACCTTAGTGACGTGCAACCAGATTTATACTGGACAAAGTAAAAAATATTTTTTTGTCAAACGTGATTCTAAGGAAAAATTGAAATATCCTGTCCTTAATATTGTTTGTTCATCAGTGTTAACATTTCTCAAATCTAAATAGTCTTCGTTAGCTGTTATGTTTTTACTCCACCATATTAAAAATATAAAATATATTTCATTGGGAATATTTACACACTTAATACGACAGTAAAAATTACCAAATATTCCCAATGAAATGTTAACAAACAATACTAACGACAGAAGAAGTAAATTTCTCCTTAGAACCACATTTGACCAAAAAATATTCTTTGTGGTGAAGGTACACCGTATTTGTTTGGAAAAATGGATGCACAAACTTTTTACTGTGTAGTTATGTGTCTATGTAACACTTTAATACCTCAAAAACTTTACAAAAGCAAGAAAATCTTCAATACAAAAATCTTGACTTTTCTCAAAAAATGGCGGACAGTGACGTTTCTAAGAATGTGACATAATATTGTCCACAGCACACCTGTGATGTTGTTATCAATTTAAAGGTGTATCTTAGGTCAAATTCGCAGGAATATAGAATCACTGGTCGCAATCAGCGGACCTAGCTGTTACCAAAATGTAGCAAACCGGAAGTTGTTGTCAAAATAAGAACGTAATTCAATTACGGCGTAAGAAAAGTATACACTTTTTACTCTGAACTGTTCTATATTTGTGTAATATATGAATTCAATGAATCAAAAAAATTTATTTCTGTCCTACAAACTGAAGGAAGGAGTTTTTGTTTAAAATTCAATCAATCTGGTGTTGTAAATTATATTGTGCTTTAAAGAACCGAATGATATACCTATAGGCTCAGTATACTGTCAACATCAACAATGCGTCACACAAGGAGCTTCAAGATGGTCGACTTTCGTCGCAAATTTTCCTTAAAGTTAATATATGACGGATTCCTTCATGTTTCGTTTTGTTCTGCGATTACAAGCGTATTGTTACGAAATAAGATACCATTTTAGTGATAAGTAATAAATTCTTCTTTTCCATTAAGTTGAATGGTTGTTGTCAGTTGGATATTTATTAATAGGATAGATTCTTCTTCTACTTTAGGTTAAATATTAGTCGTCATTTTGATAATTATCAGGCTAGAGTCTTATTTCCCTTTAATTTTAATGTTAGTTATTGTTGTATATTAGGAAATGTTTAATGTGCACGCGCATTAAAAAATATTTAATAAGGGAACCATATTAAAATACTGCTCTTCCTTATTTACTATTAAGTCTGTTCCAACCAAGCAGAGAACCGTTCTAAAATAGTAATTTTTGTGCGCAGTGGTGTAGTGAGTTGCGCAGTGCTCTAATTTGGTCTCGTGAGTGGTAATATTACCTTTCTAGAACGGTTCTTTGCTTGGTTGGAACAAATCTATTATTTCCCTAATCTGCCAAACTCAACCTACTAAAAAATATTTTCAGCTTAAGTAATCTGTCTCCATATTCGGTTTGAGTTTTGTTTTGTGTTGTTATAGTGCTGAAATTGTCTGTTTTACTTTTAAATTAAGGTGGATTAAATTAAGCAAAGATTAAAACTAAGATGAATTTAAAAGTAAAACTAAAATCATAGAACCATGTAATTTAATGAAGATGTACGAATACCATTTATTGGTATAAAAGACAAGTTAGAGTCAAAAGTGTATAATTTTCGTATTTTGACAACATGCGGTTCGCTACATTTTGGTAACAGCTAGGTCCGCTGAATGCGACCATTGATTCTATATTCCTGCGAATTTGACCTAAGATACACCTTTAAATGAGGGAGTCCTCTAGCACTACCACTACAAAAATTTCAGGCCGAAAATGAGGGTCTGTTTTCTAGGTCGTTTTGTTCTCTTGTGTTATATAGAATTACTATATTTTTTTATTTGAAGTAATTTAAGCACTTCCCAAATACATGCTTTTGCAAAATAAAGATTTTGTATTAATTTTGGGGGAAAAAATGTCATTAGCAGTGATTTTAGGTATATATCTAGTTGAGTGTTTCTAGCCACCATTTACATTAGTAAACATTGACAGTTAAAGTTAGTTCTCATTGGTCGCTTTACTAAGAAATTAAAATACCATTAGAGATTTTAATCTTAATTTGTTGATGTTGGTATTACAAATTTGAATCTGACAGCTTGCAAAAAATATGATTCTAGTTAGCTAGATCATAAAAGTTACCTTAGATTTATATTTTTGCTGAAATTATTTTATGTTCTCCATGAAATTAACATAATTATTAACTGAAAATGGGAATAATGCTTTTCAGTTAAATATCACACAACTTGTGTCTGTCTAAACAGTAACAGTACATCCAATTTCGCGACAAAAAAAGTTTCTAAACCAGTGTCATAAAGTGGTACTATGTTACATTGTTTTTAGTGTAAAGTAGATTTTGTCTATGCGAATTAAAAAAAAACCGTTATGACGTCACAAGGTTGGTTTGAACTATAAAAAATTAACTAAAATCAAACTTAGATGGAAAGAAGAATCTAACCTAGTAATTATCAAATTGATAACTAATATGGAAAGAAGAATCTAACCTAATAAATATCAAATTGATAACTGAAACTCCTAGTATGACTAATTGTTTATGTTTACAGTATACTGTCAAAGCAATATTTGCATATAAATGTCAAAAATTAGCGCATAGGCGTATCATTCGGTTCTTATAAATTCTAAATTATTTAGAACACTAATTTTATTCACACACTTGATTGGTTGAAATTTGTTAAAAATAAAAACCTTGATATCATTTTTATTTTTTTTCGATACGTCAATGGAAACGGAAATTAAAATTGACAATTGGCCGCCATAAGGCTTTCCAAATCACGTGACATAAAGATTGCGTTTGTGGGCAAACCTTAGAACATAACACTGTCAAAGTCACAGACCACATATAATCAAAGTTTCATAAAGCATTCTATACGTGGTTATTGTCAGTCATCTCTGTTTGATCTACTTCCACAACCAATCACAAGGCATGTAACAGGCATGTTTTCAACTTATAACGTTAACATCCAGCAACATACCACTCATAGAATATAGAATAATACTTTAACCATACTTCTTACCTCTAAGCCATTTTAATAAAATTGTCCTTATTCTAGATTCACACACTGGGCCTGCGTACATGTCAAAAAAAAGACGATTTTATTAGAGCTTATACTAAGTTTGTACTCATTTGGGAATTATTAGAGAATTATTGGACACCGTCCTACAAGGTAAACCCTTAGGTAAGCCTTATTTAAATGAAGTAAAACCTTAAATGTCAGGGTAGAAATTGAATATTTGAAACTCTCTTTTTAAATTGACAGTTTCAAGACAGCGATGTTTTTATTTTTAACCTGTGATTGATTTCTAATAAAAAAGAATCTAATTGTACTTATGTCTTTTAATTATTACTTAAAAAAATTCAAAATTCAGTGATTTTTCATTGTAATTTTTATAGAGTTTTAAGGTAGAACATATTTTGTAATTTAAACTTTGAAGAAGAAAGATGAATTCATGCAAGCAAAAATTAAAACTAATATTAAACCACCTTTAAGCTGGATTTATGCAAGCGAAAACTTAAAAAAACTAAGATTGATTTAAAAGTAAAGCTAAGAACATATAACCATGTAATTTAATGTAGATGTTTATGCAAGAAACAGAAATGGCATATTTATTAATTTTAGTTTAAATCTTAGTTTCTGGCATAAACATCTACATTACATTACATGGTTTTATGTTCTTTGTTTTACTTTTAAATTAATTTTAGTTTTAATATTTGCTTGCAAGAATTCATGCATCTTTACTTAAAAGGAAAACAGACAAATTCAGCACTACAACGACACAAAACAAAACTCAAACCGAATATACTTGAGGTAAGAAACTTTTTTAGGAGGAAAATAAGAGAAATAAGGAATCCTTAAATACTTGCAGTATCTAGTCGTAAATAAGAAAAAGCATTATTTTATTATGGTTCCCTTATTAAATATTTTCTAATGTGCATGCGTACTTGTTATTCTGGGAATGACCATAATAAGGCATTTAACTTATAGCGTAGCGTTTCCAATAATTCCCTATTCATCCTTTCATTTGACTACAATCACGAATACATATAACAAGGATGTGAAACTCGAGTGGAGAGGGTAGCAGGAGAAAAGGCGCCTATCTGGGCAGGGTTAAATTCTCGGTCGTTGCGTACTCCGTACTGCGTAACAGGCTGTCTTTTTCTTTGTGCGAGCAAGATAACCAACCACATGTGTTTTCGAATAGTTATGATGTTCGAACTGATGCGCAGTACAAAGTACGCAACGACCGTGGACTAGACTCCGCCCAGATAGGAGCCGTAAATTCAGCCACGGGCGCTTATAGCTCGGCATAGGAGTTTCACATCCTTGTTATATGTATTCGTGACTACAATATTACGTTAGGTATAAACGCGGCAACAAAGCGCAATTTTACCAACATATAAAATATTAAGCATGAGTTATATTCCTTGGAAGTTTATATTTTGTAAGCCCCGAGTTGTATTTGATATCAAATTAATTACAAAACCCTGCTTAAAGCATTTATTTATCTTTTGTAATAACTTGCGGCCTACGAATATCAGTATTTACCAAATTTACAGTAAAAAAGGATACTGATTGACAGTTGTAGCAAACGAACGAAGGAAGTCAAACGAACAGAGCGATTTGTTCACCTTAGTGACGTGCAACCAGATTTACACTGGACACGGTATAAAATATTTTTGTGGTTCTAAGGAAAAATCTAAATCTCCTGATGTCGTTAATATTGTTTGTTCATCAGTGTTAACATTCTTCAAATCCAAATAGTCTTCGTTAGCTGTCGCTTTTAGTTCTTCACTCTACCATATTAAAAATATGTATAAAATATAGGTATTTCATTGGGAATATTTACAAACTTAATACGACGGTAAAAATGACCAAATATTCCCAATGAAAAATATTTTATATTTTTAATATGGTCGAGACTAATGACCTAAAAGCTACAGTTAACGAAGACTATTTAGATTTGACAAATGTTAACAAACACCGATGAACAAACAATATTAACGAATGAAGATTTAAATTTTTTCTTAGAACCACATTTGACACTAAAATATTCTATGTTGAGTAAGTACATCTTATTTGTTCGGAAAAATGGATACACAAACATTTAACTGTGTAATTATGTGTCTATATAGCACTTTAATACCTTAAAAACTTTACAAAAGCAAAAAAACCCTCAATACAAAAATCTTGATTTTTCTCAAAAAATGGCGGACAGTGACGTTTCTAATAATGTGACATAAGGTTTGTTCTTTATTGCTGTACTGAGTTCATACTGCACTGCACTGTACGGAACTAGTGCGGCAGGACAGGTCATTTGTCAGCAAATATAAAGAACGCGTCAGTGCAATAACCAACGTGACTTTTCTTTTAGCTGATCTGTTAGGTATAAAAATCCTTTTATATTCTTTATAATGTAAATAATTCACAATGTTTTATGCAATAAATTCGTTAGTTTAACATTTAAGGTTATTTTATATTTACAAACAATAAATACAATACAATTTGTCAAACATGTAACAAATTTTTCTATTGGTCAATTTTCGGATTAAATCTTAACTTGAAGTTAACTCTCGATTGTGAAACCGAGCCTAAGTAAAATATGCTACGAATTATTCGTAGAAAATATGTATTTGTGATTATTTACTTAGCTGTATTTTTTGTTAAATTCAAGTGGAAAAAGATTTTGCGGTAAGTATCAGGTACACGCTGACGATTAGATGGCTAATCTGTTAAATTGGAAACAAACTCAATTTAAAGTTGTTGGTCCCCTTTCTGATTTATTCAATTAAGTAAAACGACAAACGGAAACGGGAAAGCTAGATGAATTGCATTAAATTGCATTCTGTTGCCATTAAATTGGTTACAGTGAATAGTTTTACACGTTGACTTGAGCAGGGTTTTTGCTAGTATACATACGAGTTTAAAACTTATACTTAGTATAAAGTATAAAAAAGCTATAATTAATTATAGCTTTTTTATGTATTAGTAGAAACTACAACAGTTGTTTGTGTTGTTGCATTATCGTTTAAGTAACTACAGTGTTTAAGAGCCACGTTGTAATCTCTGGAACTATAGAAATTTCCCTTTGTTATACTTACATTTCTATGATAAAAGCTAGTGCTGTGAATTGTTGGATTTCACAATGAATCAAACGTTGAATATTTTATAGTAAAAAAAAATTAAAGAACTCACTGCAAATAAGTAATAAAGTAGGTTTTTGTATATTTTCCACTTCGTTTATTCTTTAATTTGTTTTATTATTTTATTTGCAGTTGTAGATTGAGCATAGCTAATTCCTGGATACAGGGTGTTTCACTTTTATTAATCTTACGCAATGGCGTACATTGGCATACATAGTGATATTGAGGTAGGCTTTTTCCAAATGGGACCAGCACGAAATTTAATCAGATGGTCTGAATATCGAAGAGTCGGTAAAACTTTATGGGTGCATTATTCTGAAATAATATGCAATAAAAAAAGCAGCCAGATGGGTACAAGGACAAAACTTTAGGTAAAACATCTTATTTTCTTCTTTAGAGTAAGAAAAGTCAAAGATGATATTGAGCTGCGGGGAAATACTTCCCTGGGTACCTAACTGCAAAGTTAGCTTCTGGGTTATCAACATTTCTAACAAAGTATTATTTTTGATCTTATAAGAGATACCAAAAGAAATTTTACCAAAAATAGAAGATAACAGACATAATTGCTGCACAGCTCCATAGGATACAAATAACAAACACTTTAAATTTCCCCTCTTTTTAAATTTCTAAATTAAAATAAAATATTCTGTTATAGGTATAGTGTTGAATCTCAAATTTACAGATTTGTCTTTTAAAGACGGACCTGAATAAAGACTAGCTTATATTTGAGTTCACTATCCTTTTTTGTGTGAAGTACATGTTCTAAATATCACCTATTTATTTATATTGAGTTCACTACATTTATGATCACACATATATTAATAAAATAGATACAACTACAACATCCTGCATGTTGATTACTAAAATAGTAAGATCCATTAAATATGAGATTTGTTTATTTACCAAGGAAATGCACTACATATAATTTATAGCTAAGCTAAGTAATAAAAAAAATTCAGCGAGAAAAGTATTTTGTAAGAAAAATGTGTAGTAAACTGTATGTACTATATACACACATCGGAAAAGTCTAGGTATATAATTTAAAAAAATAATTAGATTAAATTGCATGTGGAATGTATGTGTTAGTTCAATTTCTAATGTTTTAAAAAAGTTGCAAAAAGTAAAACAATCCTGAGATATGAAAAAAGTAGAAACGTTACAATGTTTAGATTTTAAGTTAATGTCTAATTTGTCCATTCTAATAATGATATTGCCTAGTGACTATTTATCAATTATTGTGTTTTAGCATGGAAATGAGACATTTACCGTTATACGAAATCGAGCTGTAGGTCTTCTTGAAGGTGGCATGCCGCAAACTCAAATTGCTGAGCGGATGGGTGTTTCTCAAAGCGTGATCAGTAGTTTATGGAATTATTTTTTGTATTAATTAGATTTCATGTTTTTTAAAGAAAATATTTTGGTAAAGTATAGTATCGGTCAAAGTTAATTTTTCCTATTGGCATTATATCTATATATATTTGAGCAAAAAATTTTATGGCCCAACAAAGGAAACCGGCATGCCGTCGGCGCCCGTTCTGCAAAAGGACAGTTGCCAAACTGCAGAAGAAATCACGCGTTACATTTTTATTAGTAAAGCGAGTGCGAACTTTTAAAAGAACTTTATTACCACAAGGCAGAAATATTTGATGCTCGGCACAGGTGCTTTTCGTATTCCGCTGGCTCGAAATGGTTGCAGATTTGACGTTTCTTATTGGCTTATTAACTCATTTTTGGTTTGATATTGGTTCTTATCGCAATTTTAATAAAAATTTTGTTAGTACACGTTGACTGTTTTGACGAATTGTAATGCTGTGTGTTGAATGTTGCCCAATAGTATTCGTTCTTTTAGCAAGTGTATTTGTATCAATCGAGTCCACGTTGACTATTTCTTGTTTGTTTCTCTATTCCAGTGTTGTATTTAGTTTTTTTTTTATTTTAAATCATGGCTCTTTGGAGGCCTTTTGAAAGAGATGGAGACTCTGTGGGTCCAGAAGGTATGTAATAAAATTATATTTCCGATTGTTTGCTTTTTACTTTCCTTCAATTATAATAGAAGGCAAGTATTGTTATGGAGAAAAATTTTCGTTAACGATTTTTAACGGCTTAACACCTTCAACGCCATGTGTATCTTTTTCGATACACACTGTCCTATCCAATGTGTATCGAAAAAGATACACGACGTTCATCTCGTTCAATGCGTTGTGTGTCGTCAACTCGCACACTTGCCGTGTGTTTAATAGGACGAAAATTAAGTTTTGGCCCACACGGAAGATTGTGTATGCCTGGGTTGGGATATGGATTTTTATATTTTGAAATATCATAAAAATTATATGGTGGTAGAATAAAACAATGTATTCTCTGAAAAATTGTAATGAAAAAACTTATGAAACTGAACAGCATGATGAAGAAACATTAGTGAGTATTATTGAAACATTTACGACACAAAAATGTTTCGCAAACAGAACATTTTGTTATAATTTACGAGGCTATAACAAGTTTTCTGTCAATCTCTTTCCCCTTTCTGCCATATTTTCTGTAGCATTCCGCACATCGTCCACGTACATTCTTCCCCTCCTCTTCATTATTTATAAGATTGTGTTTCCCCTTCGTTTTCTTGGATTCAGTTTCCGTCGTAGTACATCGTTCGAGCATTCCTGTGATCACTTGCTCTCTGAATTCTGTTATAGTCAATTTTTTATTAGTAGTTGTTTCATTGAACAAAAAAATGGGCATTTACTAAACTAGTTCCCCATATGATCTCAATAGCGAGCTTACGATACCATTTAGTGCAGCAACGCAAAGCTGATCCATACGTTGCCATTTGGTCGCTGAGGTCAATGGATGATTTGCCTCTATTGTGTATCTTCTTCGATACACATGGCCCATGAAATACGTGACGATTGAAAACTACTTCAAGGGCCACGTGTATCGAAAATGATACACATTCCAAAACGTACGAAAGAATGAAAGGAAAATTTCGAAAATTATTTTTCCATACTCAGAATAACACCAGAGCTCCAAATAAAGTAAAAATAAAAAATATTGAAAAATCGTGGAATCTGATGTAGTACCTTGGCGCTGAACGTGTTAAGGGATTTTGACCAAATTTTCACCAAAAATCGAGCATCGGAAAATATGGATCTGATTAGTTTTGGGGGATTTAAGAGGTTTGATAATAAAATTGTTGATATACAGGGTGTCAATTTTAAAACTTTGGATGCGGCTTATTTTGTACTACAATCAAAATATTAAAAATTGCCACGACACGTCGATTTTAGTTTCGAGCAGTGGAGTGAACAATCCCTGATATTTAGATAGGGAAAGTACCCAGTGTGGCACATTTTTAAAAAGGTAATTGTATGGGGAATTCAGCAATACTAATATTGTTGTGTCAAATTCCGATTTTAGCGCTCTCTTGAGAAATGAGCAGTAATTAAAATGATTTTAATTAATGTATCCCTGCTAATCTACGACCATTGAAGGAAAGTACCATATGTGACAACACACAACTAGTTTTTAAATAAATTCATTCTTTTCTGTAGATCCAATCACAGTTGAGGTTTCTTCTGATAGTGAAGAAGAATTGGAGGAGAATGAGAATAATCACCAAAAATTTGGTATGTGGATGTCACCCTCCACTCAAAAAGTTATTAAAAACATGTACCACCAACTTAAAATAGAAAATAATGGATCTAATTACGGTGTGCTGGAGAGGATACACATTTTGACAAAAGTTTCAAAACCATCCATTAGAAAAGTACTGAAGATCAAGGAAACTTTCCCAAGAAAAAAGCGGAATCAAAGGTCTCTGGTCAATCTAGAACACAGCATGATGGAGAATATTAGAAGAAGGGTATATCATTTTTATTTTCGAAATATCGTGCCTTCTTTTGATATGATTAAAAATGAAATGAAGTTGGTTCCGGGTTTCCCTTACAAGTCTAATAATACGATCAGAAAAGTCCTACATTCTTTAGGTTTTAGATATCGAATGTTAAATAGAAGACAGACTATAATGGAATCACAAAGAATCATTATTTTAAGAAATGAGTATCTAAATAAAATAGATGAAGCTCGTCGGCAAAACAGATTCATCGTTTATCTTGATGAGACTTGGTACGACACCCACGACATTGTGAAGAAAGGCTGGAGTGACCAATCAGCTAAATGTTCCGTGAATGCTCCTCCAAATAGAGGAAAACGTATTATAATATTACATGCTGGTAATGAAAACGGTTTTGTGCCAAATTGTTTGCTATTATCGGCAAAAAATATTTTAAGTTGTTCAGCTGATTATCACCAAGATATGGCATCTGCCTTGTTCGAGAAATGGTTTAGAGAACAACTAATTCCTAATTTGTCACCAAATTCTGTTATAGTAATGGATAATGCCCCCTACCATTCTCGTCAAACTGGTGTAATTCCAAAAGCGAAAGATCGAAAAGAGATCATTTCGGCGTTTTTAAATCAAATAGGTGTATCCTATCCACCCACAGCTTTAAAAAAAGATTTGATTGCCATATTGAAAGACTTAAATCTTAAACCAAGCTATGTTGTAGATGAGATGGCTACGGCATTTGGTCATACCGTAATACGTTTACCACCTTACTATTGTACGTTTAACCCAATTGAATTAATTTGGAGCGATATCAAGAGGGATATCCGAAAAAAAAATGTTACTCCTACATTGTCTGCAAGCGTTTTAGATGTTATCAGAGCAGTTGCTGGAAGTGTTTCTCAGGAATTATGGTCTAATTGCGTTCTCCATGTGAAGAAAATTGAAAATACCTATCGAACATTTCCGGCTCATTCTTGTATTATCAACCTGAATGACACATCTAGTGAAGATGATAGTTCTAATGAGACTTAATTTAACCTTTAAATTCTCAATTCCTACATTTTTATATATTTTAAACTTAGCTACAGTTATTTTGGGAAGGAACATGCTATTATTGTTATTATTGTTTCCTTCTCTGTAACCTTGAGTGTTTTTATTATTTTATAAATTAAAATCAGACTATTACGTCCCAAATTTTCTTTAGTTCTTACAATAATAGGATGCAAACAAACAACTTAAGATTATGCTGTTTATAACATCCTCGTAACATCCTGCTTTGATTTTTAATTTTAATTTTTAATTTTCAATATAATGTTTAGGTTATAACACGTTAAAATTTCTTGACATATTTCCAAACATTTGCAATAATAAATCGTAACATCCAATTAGAGTCCGATCCTGAACCGGTATCCTTTATAGTGCCGAAGTCGATAAAAACAAAAAAAGAGAAAAGTTATTTCTGATTTGAACTATAAGAATAAACAATAATTAATATTAAACAAGTATTATTTTTATCTTAGACTTTTCCGATGTGTGTTTAAATAAATACAAATTTATTTAGTTTCATTAACTTTGTAGATAACAAGAATTTATTACCAGAAACTTACTATTAAATTTTTTTTAATTTTACAATATGTAATCAAGGGAAAATATTCAGCTGAAAAGCTTTTTTATTAATAAAGTTGCATGAAAAAAAGTTATGTTTATGTTAAACAATATTTATTAATAATTTAAACAGTTTCTTATCCGATTTCAAAGAACGTGAGACATTCTTTCAAACTTCTTACATTCTAATAACATTTTAATTCGTATTGACGATCACTTATTATCTCTTTATTATTGATATTTTTTGTAGTTATTATTTTATTTGGTTAACGATAAATAATACATAATGATTTAAAAATTGTATTTATTGGTTTCTTTTCAAAATGAATGTCCATTTTTTGACTGTAAACTGTTATTTTTTCCACACGATTTCTTGCAACCGAAAAAGTTACCTAGTCGTGTGGCATAATGTTTGATTGAATTCAACTATACAGTTTTATTTAGCCTCAATTTTATTTGAACGTTACGTTAAAGGGATAAACACCGTTGAAGCGTAAAAACGAGAAAAAGAAAATAGACGCAATAAAGATGTGATGCTAGAGAAGAATGCTGGAACGGTCGTGGACCGAATTCCGCATAAACGCATTTATGTTGTGATTTACAATCTAGTTTGATATCAACGAGCTGTGCCAATAAATTGGCGTACAATAAATTGTAAGGAATCCGTAATTTATTAAATTTAGAAACTATAAATAGATAAAATCTGGCAGCATTTTGCTTATTTTTTAAATAAAAGTACCCTCGACTTTTAGACGTCCAATTGTTATTTACAATGATTACAGTGTGTAACATGTCTTTCGCCATGCTACCTTACTTTCGACTAGGTACCGTCAGTACGAACCTTAAAATTAACCCCCACTCACCCCTGCATTAGACACTTTACTTACCCTAGCTGAATGCGCTATCATACCAGGCACGTTCAATGGAACGCACCGGAACTAAAACCCTTAACTGAACGCAACCCCTAACCTAATACCAGCGAGAACATTGACAGCCCTCGTCTATAAATTACAATACAGTTAAGGGTGTTTTAGAGTTACCTACAAGTGAGTAATCAATTTGGCTAAAAATTGGAAATTTTAAGAGAAGGTAGCACTACTAAAAACCACAGTATACTAGTATACCTCTGGTATAGTGAATTCAATCTTGGTCCTAGTTCTTATTGTTTGATAAATATTTACCCTCGCCAGATTCGGATTTTAATATATACTTTTTCTGACAATTCTTGACATTGACATAAATCATTAAAAACATAACATGAACATACTTAGATTGATGGAGTTGTAGACTTGCTGCAATACTAATAAGTAGTTATTTTCATATTATTTGAAATATCACAGCAACTTTATTAAAATATTATTATTGTTGTAATAACAATAGTTCGGTAATCGTGCAGGTGGTCCAAAATCGGTTGTTGTGTCATAACAATCGATGCGGTGCTTGAACTGATAATACAACGTCGTCATCTGACATATCATGAGATAGAGACATCATTGAACAATAGTTTTACTTTAATATATTCGATTAAGTAGATGAGATTAGATGCATGCATCATTTATAGCAATCGCTCAAAAAAAGACTAGCGTTGGTTTGTTGGCGTAAGAAAATGCTTGTTTGACCGATGCGTATTATAAGATTTGTATAAAATCAGATGAATCATGGATATATGCATATAAGGCAGACAGAGAGATGCATATTAAGCTTTATTGTCAACCAAAAATTATACAAAAATTTATTGTTGGAAATAAAAATAATCAAAGAGTCAGAATTTTATGTTTTAGCTTTGTTCGTAGAACGATCCACAATTATTTGGCGTTCTAAAATAGTTAATGCGCATGCGATTTGCAGTTGGAAACCGTTACTGATCGTTCTACAAGAAAAGCTTTTTTAAAATAGGATCTGCTATGTAGGCGAGAAACATAACATTTTGTCCTTTACTTCAAAAACAGAATCGAAAAGATCAGTACTTAACTGAGCCTCCAGAAAGTTAACCCATATTTTTAGATGAGAATAAAGAAATTGCATCACGTAATTTTGTATTTCTTTTAACAACTTCGTGTTGTACTAAATCTAAAAGCAGTTCAAGCTGCACAGCAGAATAAAATGTTTGAACTACTATGTATCATCCAATCTCAGCGTATTTACAAGAGCAGAACCTGTTCACAAGTCAATTCAACGATTTTCTGACCCAACCTTTCTATTTTGTTCAAATCGTATATGCAATTTTAAAAGCTTATGCTTGTCACAAATCTATTTTCAAGACTAAAAATATGTACCTAGGTATATATGTATCACCAAGTAGGAAATTTTTATATCTGAATTACCTCAGATTACAGTCGTATCATCTACAAATTTGTCCATCAATCTTTATGAAACTGATATTAACAAATAACGCGAAAAGAATTGGATCTAAAATCAAGCCTTGGGGTACAGTAAAAGACGCAGTGGATGTTCTTAGACGAGCCCAATTCAACAGAAGTTAAAACATGAGGCACTGCGAAGTCTTCGGAGAAATTCGCAAAAATTCTCCATCATGACATTCCACGCCTTGTTAAACATGTGGATTTTTAAACAATCAAATCATGGAATTATAACACGCTTCGTACAGTCCTGATTTGGTATCCAATAAATTTAACTTGTTTCCGAATTTCAAAGAAAGTCTGAGTGTACGATTTAGAAGTTGAAGCGTTCAAAAACCATATTTTAGACAAACTGCTATGACGAATACAATAGTGTATTAATTATCAAGGTCATTAAATTCATTTAAAATTGTTGGTTATTATTTGCTTTTCTCAAAATATAAATAGTACCTAATCTCTTTAAAAAATCTCCTTTTTTAATTTTTTTTTTACTATAAAAGTAGGTCACATATAACAGAACTAATATTTTACTTATATTTTGGATTTGGTTGGCATAAGATATTATGCTAATAAATACGTAGTAAAAGCTTCAACACAAATTATATGAAAAAGTGCGATGGTAGGTCCTCTCATTAAGAATTAATGGCGTTTTCGTGTTCTTTAGCAGTTATGACAACTTGATAGGTTATAATTCTACTTTGACAAAATATCCCCTTATATGTAACCATATATTTATTTGGAATTTATGCAAATTACTTCAGTATTATATTTCGTAGAAAAACTTCTAATAATTATAAAGATTAATGTTTAGGATTTGAATGATTTTCATTTATTCTGTACCAATGCATATATTACATTAATTTTAAACTACTGTTTAAAATAAATACTAGTCTATAGAAGGCACCTAAAAATTATCTCGTCTTTACTTTTTTTTAAAAAACAGAAACTATTTGTTTATTTTATTAATTATCTACCAAATCAGAAAAACATACCTTCCTTTCCTATTCAAAACATTCTGATTTGCCATAAACTTTAATGAGCAAATCTAATAATGAAACTAAAACAATATTATGTTTAACCAAGTCGTCTGTTAAAGCGTTTTTCTTACTGGCGTTTATTTTTTATGACTATTTTCTTTTTCAGTAAAAGTGTCACATCCTATCCCTTTTATACCTTTTTACAGTATTAGCATATAAATTAAATTCTTCTTTTTTACACTTCCATTCTTTTAAATGTCGGTAAACGATATGCATTGCTTCACAAGAAGTGTTTACGATTAAAAAAATAACGTTTTTAAAATGTGGCTAAGGTTTTATTTGAATAATTGATTGTCTTCTTTGCTTTACTTCATTTTTAATAAAACTATTATTCCGTTGCATTGAATTTTTCTACAGACGTAGCACATTGTAAAATGAAAATAGTTTTAGTCTAATTAATCTAATTAAACTATAGAACAACATGTATACTTAATTTAATATGTAGTCAGGACAACTCCTAGAAACTTAAGCTGTTGTTAAATCAATACCCACACTTTGCGTTTCTCCTGCGTTTTCTCAGAAACACCAGTTCTTACATTCCGATTAGTCTTTTGTTGGGGTATCACTTCAAAAGGCAGTGTACAGTATCAGGACAGTTTAATGTATTATCTGCTCATTTCCTGGAAGCACCTTACTCTTTCAGGGTCTTTGGCGACACTTCCATAAAGTCTTTGGGTTCGAATTGATGCAGACCAAATTTATTGATCCTTAGTCTCTCCAGCTCTCGGCAGTTACACAAGATATGCTCCTCCGTTTCATCCTCAGCCTGACAGTCCACACTCTCTGCCAGTCCAATTTTTGATATTCCCATCAAGGCTAGTGTGTCCAGTCAGTAGTCCTATCATAATTCGTAGGTCCTGTCTGCTCATATTCAGCAGCTCTGTAAATAAAGAAAGATAAAGCCCAAAAGACTGCATCCGCACTTAGACCTGATTAGGTACTTTGTGTTTCATCCTGAGAATACCTCTTTAGTTCGTCATCCAGTCTACTGATTTGAAGTAATTCACGACGTCCTTCAGAAAAGACGGTGCTGCTGTTTGGTATAACTTTTTGTGGGACTACAAAAGGATTCCGTACCAAATAATGGTGTGTTCGTCCCTTCTTTTGCGAGTCTGTCAGCTACTTCATTCCTACTAAGTCAAGGTAACTTTTGGTTGTCTTTTGACAGTTTCTTAAGGTTTTGTTTCTCAGATTAGCTTTAACTCGTGAGTAAAATAACTTAGAGCCTTTAAAACTGCCTGACAAACCGTTACCAAAGGATTTGGATAACCAAAAATTAACTTCCAGTCCAGTTTTTTCATCTGCCTTGGGCCTATCTGTGTACCACAGGAGTGAGCTCTTTTCCAGCTGGTTTAACTTATCCACCCTTATGGTGGATAAGTCAAGGTCAAACCTGAATAGCTTCCAATAGTTGATTCAAGGATACAAAACTTCCCAACGGGGACGGTTATTTTATTTGTTTTTTTTTCTTTTTTTTATACGTTTTACCATTTCCACATTAATTTACTTTTTAAATTTTTATGGTAAATGTTTATTTGAACTTTATTTTTCATAAGTTTTATTATTTGCTCATTAATTGTTTTTTATATTTTTATGATCAATAGGTACTTATTGGAATTTTAGAGGTCTTGGGCCCTGGTACTATTATAAAATATAGCTAATTACTGCCTCAATTACTATAGTCATTGCCTCAAATAATTTATTATTAGTATTATGAAATATGAAATATTTATTTTAAGTATGTTACCTCTTAGCACCTGATACAGGCAAATGTTAGTTTACTGAAAGCATACCCACACAGCTCCATAGATTGGCTATCAAAATGAATTACAATAGGCACATTCTCCACCTCTTATATTTCAGCGATTTCTACTTAAAATACTGTCACGTGATCCTCTTGGATTATCTGGATTTCTGTCTATGACTATTTCAGCTGCTATACGGATATCAGTTTTGGATTAAATCAAGTTTGCACTTATTGGCAATTCAATTTCTCAATCTTCTATTTTTGTTTGAACTTATTAAAGCACTGGTTTGTTTAAGAACCTTCTACAGTGAGCCACCTTCTTTGGCGTGATTTACTTGGATTTTGCAAAAGTAATCGATTGATTACCAGAACGTGGTTTGTTAAATAATTTGGAGCACATCGGTAAACTCTTCTTCTGAGAGATTCGTTTTAAGTGGTGTACCTCAAGAATATTGTTTATAGCAGATACCAGTGACGTATCCAATTTCATATTAATAGTAGCAGAGCTTTCTATGCTGCTGATACAAAAATATTTCCTGATCCCACCACACACTCTCAAATAATACAAGAAGACCTGTGTCCTTATTCTTGACTGAGGGAGTAGAGCTCCACAAGAGAACACATATTTTATCTTTATTTTGCTTGGTTAATTGTTCGTTGCAGTGACAAAGACAAAATGTATCTTCTCTTTGCCTTTTAACGTAGAAAAATGGGTAGTTCTACTTATACAAATTGTTAAAATATTTAAAATAAATATTTCTTTCAGTGCCCGACAAAAATCGCGTTCAGCGCTCGTTTACAACGTATTTTAAAATAATAAATATGGCTAATTTATTCACATTTAAGCTATATTTGAAGATTTGGTTACACAAAACAATGAAAATCGACACCAGTTAAGCTGCCAAAGGAAGATGTAAATGCTCTATTTGTCAGTATATTCCAGATTGGATAATTATCTTTTTTCCAAATTAATTATGTAGTTTAAGTTTTCTTGCATAATTTGTACTTTTAGTTCATAAAACTACAGGGTACCTATGTTATTTGGTGCTGCTCAAATTTATGTAGATTGCCAGAAAGAGAGTAATATTAGTTTTATTGTATGTCAGTTTAGTGGTTTACAACCCTTTAATAGCCAAATAGCACGTTTAAACCGAAAATTTGTTAAAACAAATGAAAAAAGTATACACTTTTATCTACTAAATATTAATCCAGTTAATGTAAAACGCTGTTCTTTTTTCCAACGAAAATTTATTCTACTAATCTCTAATTGGAGCAATTCTTAACAAGATCTTTTTAAACAAGTAACGTTATTAACAGCATCGAATTAGCATACCAATTGGCTAGGAAGTAGCTCTCCCCATCTTTTTTAAGCGTTACAGTCACCATTACACGGCCTTATCGGCGTTTTATCTCGACTTTTTACGTAAGGTGCTTAATTATATTCAGTCAAATAAAAACTGTTTGCCGTCACAAGAAAACCAAGTCAGGAGCGTAGGCGTCTTGTATAACTTATACCAGGCAAGTTAAATGTTACACCAGTAGATTGTATGTAGTTAGTATCAAATTAATCAGATGTGGAAAAAGATAAAGTTAAATAGAAGCACTGTCTAATGGATGTAATGATTAGGTGCTATTCTATTTTATGGTCAATGGTCAAAAGATTACAGCGTGCGAACTCTATAACAGAATAGAAAGGAAATTTCTTTCTATTTTAGGAAATTTCTTGTAGCGTTACTCCGTATGTCTATTCGGAGGTTTTCGATTAGTTTTGTATGAATATTCGAAAGATAGAAATAGAAACCGCTAAAAAGGTCTTTCTATGGCTGATCTGTGGTTTCTATGGCGCAAAACATAAAAACAAATATTGTTACCGTAGGTACATAATAAAGTTTTTAGGTTTTTGTTTTTATTAGAAGTTTTATTTTTAATTAAAAATGTTTATTTTATTCATTTTTCTTAACTTTGTGGCTTCTGTTATTATTAAATTAATAGGCTGACGATAGAAATGTGAACAATACTTAATTTACTACCTAGCTAATTATAAAAAAAAATTTAAAAGGAAGGAATAAAGATTTTAAAACTTCATTACAGTAGTGGCATCTAATAATAGATTTTTTTGAAGAAAATCCTTCACTGCTTAAAAGTAAAGTTATAAATTTCGATGGAGAGCAAACCATTGTCTAAACTCTGTCAGGAAGTTCACAGACATTTGTGGTGTCTCTTAGATGTCTTCTTTTCAATCTTCCAATACCAAATCCATTTCACAAAAAATAACTAACAAAGTAAGAAGGCTCTGGAAATGCGTGTTTGTGGAATAAAATGTGAAGATGGATGCGAGATTACGGTTTATGCGGATGGCGTGTGCGTGATATGTACGGCAAAGGGAGAGGCAGAGATAGAAAGAAAGGCGGAGAAAATTTGTAGAAAGATTGTGGAAAAGATAGAGGAATGCGGATTGGAGGTGGCCGAAAAGAAGACAGTGGGATTAATAGTGAAAGAACGCAGCAAGGCAAGGGAGTCGGAAGTGATGGTGAAGTGAAAGAAAATTCACATGGAGGAATCGATGGAATACCTAGGTGTGTGGTTAAATAGCCAGCTATCGTTTAAAAGATACATGTCGCAGCGCAGAAGGCGAAAATTCGGACAGCATGGCTGGGGAGATTGATGTGTAATGTGAAAGGACCGGGAGAGTGGAAGAGAAGAGTTATTGGTAGAACGATTGAGCAGAATATACTGTACGGGGCGAAAGTGTGGGATGAAAGAACCGGAGTACATGCAAGGACTAAACCACTACAGAGGGTTCAGAGAGGAATGTTGCTGAGGCTAGTGCAAGGGTACAGGACAGTGGGAGGGTGTTGGCAAGATCCTACCCATTGGATGTGATGGCTAGAGCCAGAAGACAACAGTGGGAGGGCGTGATGAGAGAGGAAGTTATGGATGGAGGAGGAAATGGAAATAAGGTGGAAGGAGTATGAAGGTGCGCTAAAAAGAGTAATTGGAAGTAGGAGAAAATAGATGACTAGGAAATTCGATAAAGTGAACTACTTCTTGACACAGGTGCTAAATGGGCATAGGTCAAGAGCAGGTTATATGTTTATAAGATTAAGGAAAAGAGACTGGAGTCTGTGAAAGGTGTGAAATGGAGGATGATACAGGACACGCGTTTAGATACTGGAAGAATCCTAAAAATCCACTTAATAAGGCCCGAAATCATGTTTAAAACTATCGTACATTTTTTTTATAGTTACTCTAGATACTTTATGCAATTTACATAGCCGTCGACACAGTAATGCTAACAAAATTTAGCATTCATTTTAAATCTTTGGATTTTATTTATTTTAAGTTTAACAGGACTGGGATTTTTTTCCTACCACACGTTCCAGTCTTGGATGGACAGCTGAAGTAAAAGAGCTGTTTAATGATAGAACTTGTTTACTTGTAACCCATACGCTGCAATGTCTCATTGTTATTTCATGATATTGTACGTAATTGATTGGCAATTTTACGGATAATAGCATCTCATTAGAACGACTTTTTACATTGTATATATATTTACATTTTCTGTAGTGCGCTAATCTTTTTACCACATACTAATTAAACTCTCTTAAAACTTTTAAATTAACTTGTCATTTTATCCATTTCCCTAGTGCATCTCACACTCTAGGCGAAAACTTTCCTAAAAACGTCGCACATTACCCAAAGCACAAAAGTGCCCTGTAGAGGCATATTATACGGCAGTTTCTCAACTTATTCCACATATAAGCACTTAAGTATGCCGCTTTTTGTTACAAACTTCCTACGTTCTAATTGACGTGTGTATGTCTCTATATCTAGTTGCAGACAGTGTAAGATAAAATTATAAATTATATCAAAAAACATAAAATTTTTACCTATTTATTTACAATTAATATTTTAAGATTATAATTAATCGCATTTAAAAAGTATATATTAATAAATGATTAAAACAAACTATACTTTTTTCAAACCTAACCTCATTGTCTAACAATTAGGTATTGATAGAATACCATTTGCTTAAAAAAGGTCATATTGATCCTAAACATAGACCTGATATAAGAGGAGACAGTTATCTATAGTATTTGTTGATTACATTAGCAACAATATTGTGACCATATTAATATTTTATGAATTATAACCACCTAAATTATTAAACTCATTTACGAAATGTTTAACCATTGAACTATTTCATTCTGAAAGTTCTGAAACTTTTTTGCCTATTAGGTTTTATTTTTAGAATGAACCCTTTAGCTAAATCCTCCTGAATATTTTTACAAAACTATTTGATCAATTTTTCTGCCCAATTTTTAGCCGTTTCTTTCTAAACAGTGTACGTTTTAAAACAGCCCACTAAAACGATCTAAAAAATGAAGTGCCAAGTGAAACATTGCAGCTTCTACATTTCAACCTCATTTAACACAAGAGCTCTACCAAAAAAGTCTCTATAGAAGAATAACTCGGTAATGCCACCCCATAAAACTAAAGTTAACATTTATTTGCTTGGAAAAGAAAAAAAGGAAAAAAAAATAAAGGAATCTCACATTAATTCAATTTTGTTAAAAGATTAATTGCTTTAAACAAAAGCAGCGAGTCAAGAAAGATGTGCAAAGCTTTGAATTTATTGGACTTCATTTCCACTCTTTAAATTCAAAGTAGAACTGAAGTTTTGTTGTTGGAAAGAAGACATTACAGTGTGGAAACAATGGAAAATGCAGTTATTAACCTGAAATTGTTGTCGTTGTAATTTGCATTTGAATTTCAATAGTTACTTTTGCATTTGAATGCACTGTTTGACTGTATGGAGCTAAAAAATGCTTTTTTTCAATTTACAAAGAATTCTTGATTTATAACACAATGGGATTTTATTCATACTAATGATTTACAGCAGGTATAAATATTTTGTCATATCGGATAGATATTTAATTATTGAAATGTTTAGGTCTCTACGAGCATGTAATTTAAACGGGGAGATATAAATATAATAAGCTTTTGCCAGGTATGCATTTATACGTGTGCAATTTTACAAAATACAGAAAGGCGACTGCAAATTAACTAGCACATTTTTTTATAGCTAGTAATAGGTCTTGTGGAGGTCTGTACAAATGAATATTTGGCAAAAGAACTGCATGTTTTCAAATTATACAATGATATACAAAAATCAGGAAAAAACTAAATCGTGCTTATCTTTAGAATAACTTGTGTTTGTGGTAATGTTTTCTAAGCAAATATAAGATAATAATAAGAATCGTGGAATACGGTTTAACTGCGGATAACTCTCTATTTTTAGCTGTTCATCGACATTTAACCGACAGTTAATGTCCAGCGTTAATGTTCTTTTAAAAAACATCCCAACTAGTTAGATAGTTGTTCTAATCTATATTTTCGTAAGTGTTCATTGTTTTTAACCTCAAAATTTTTCTTTATTTGACATACTTTGTATACGTCATATTTATTTCACTTTAGATATTTTTGCAAAACAAAAATAATAAACTGGCAATGAAAGATGTTTATTGAGCAAAATCTAAGATAAATGTAAAAATTTAACCATTAAGACAATTAAAGAATTAAATTACGTAAATAAATAAAAAAGTATTAAAATGAAACATGTTGCTCAGATATCAATATCAAATCAATTCGTCAGCTCTCTACAAGAGCTGCGTTTTCATGCTCACAAACATCAATTAACACAAGAGTTAAAGTCTAACGACCATGCACAGCAAAGCGAGTGGACTGGAATGAATTATTGAACAAGTAATAATTTTGTTTTTCAGTGACATTTGTAGTCCAGAAAAATAAATAATAAATAAAATAAAAATGAAAATGGTTTTAACAAGATGACAGCTATGAAGATTATGAGATTTAATATTATTGTAATAAGCCCAGTATAAATCAAAATTTAAATAAAAAAAATCACTAGATTTAACAAATAATCTGTAAATTTGTTTTAAACAATTTCTTAAGTATACACTTTTATTTCATTTTTAAATACATTATTTTCATTGCATATTTCAAGAATTGTCTTTCTATAAATAATTACAGACAGTGGGTAATCATGATTAAAATTATACTATTAATATTAAAAAAATTACCAAATATTATGCTCGTTGAACAGTGAGACTTACATATAGTCGCCCTGGAGACATACAAAAACAGATGAATAATGTGCAACTGTATAATTTGGACCTGTTTTCTGGGAAACTTCCGACATGACATCCTCCTTCGTGTAGCACTCACGAGTTACGTGACTTTTTAGCAAAATGAAGACAAAATGTTTCACTGCTGCCCAAGAGGTGATGTACAGCATTAAAATTATGATGAATAACTTTAAAAGTAAAGAAGACGCTAAGCTGTTTGCATTTGCTTTTTTCAACAAATTGTGATACATCTTATTACCTCTAAAAATTGCATTATTATGATATAGATGAATTAGTTTAAACTATTAACAAATCTAAAAAAGTTTTTTTATGTCGATAACTCGTATCATTAGTTTTACATCTAATGTGTTGAATCTAAAACTGTTGGTGATTTTGATATAAAACACCGTTTACACTACCACTACACACACAGTTGTTATAATCAATATTATTATTTATTTAATTAACCAACACACACTGAGTTTACGTTCGGTCTCTGAAGAAGATAATTTGGTTATCGAAACGCGTGTTAGACAGTTAAAAGTGTGGTTAGGTATAAACAGTCGTTTTAGGCTAAGCGCGCACTGGCGATTTATTGTCGTGTGGCTTTTAGTCGCAATCGCAAACATAGAGTAGGTACGAAAAATTAAGGGAGCACATTTAGTAATAAATGACAATATTAGTGTATTTTCGAAATGGATTTTGTTAAGGAAACTTATTTTTTTTCCAGTAGACAATTTAAAGTTGTTAATGAACAAATAAATCTTGGAAGTTCTCCACTATTAAACTGTTTACTTTGATTGAATCTTCATTATTTCTTTTCCAGTAGACAATTTAAAGTTGTTAATGAACAAATAAATCTTGGAAGTTCTCCACTATTAAACTGTTTACTTTGAATGAGTCTTCATTTTAAATATCAGCATGATATCGTTTTTCCTGGTTTTTCTTTATCAGTTATACTGATCTTAGAGGGAAATAATAATAGCAGATTTAATGTCCAATAGTTACCGATTTACAGAACAGTTAATACAATTAATTTAATTGATATTAAAAATATTAATAATAAAAGAGAAAATAGGAATTATTACAAATACCGCAGTGCACTAATTTGGTCTCGTGAGTGGTAATATTACCGTTCTAGAACGGTTCTTTGCTTGGTTTGAACAAACCTAATATAATATATTACTCTGTGGACATACCTACACACTAAACGACTAAACTGAAAATATCGTTATTTTATTCTCATTCATCGCATTGAACTGATCGTATCTTCGAGGTGTTAGTGAGCTTATTATTTTCTATATTTCTTTTAAGTCTTGATATTAAAAATATTAATAATAAAAGAGAAAATAGGAATTATTACAAATACCAACAAAATTATAGTATTAAAAAGACGCAATAGGAGTTAAAAGATAATGATTAAATATTCAAATAATTATATGCTAAAACTAATATTTTAATAACATAAATGCCATATGTGTGTAACAGTTAAACATATAAAGAATTGGCTGAAAAACATAAATATAAAACAATAACCTTTGGATATCAATAGGACTGAGAAGCAAAGAAGAAACGAAGAAAGAAAGGTGATAAAACAAAATATATGTATAGGTCAGTTTATAGCGTTCTACGTCGCCTTCCGATATCTATTCTCCATTGATCTCCTCCCATAAGTTTTCCTCGAGGTTTTTTTTACTATCAGTTCTTTGTCAATGTCCTCTTGCCAACTTCGCCTGGGCCATCCTTTCTTTCATTTTCCGTGAGGTTCTCACTTTAATAGTTGTTTGGGTAGAGATGTTGGATTATCTCATGAATAGTAACCCCACCATGCGCAGAAGACGAATATAGAACTCCGAGATACCACAGAGTAATAGGTCTGTTCCAACCAAGCAGAGAACCGTTCTAAAATGGTAATTTTTGTGCGCAGTGGTGTAGTGAGTTGCGCAGTGCACTAATTTGGTCTCGTGAGTGGTAATATTACCGTTCTAGAACGGTTCTTTGCTTGGTTGGAACAAACCTAATATATATTACTCTGTGGACATACCTACACACTAAACGACTAAACTGAAAATATCGTTATTTTATTCTCATTCATCGCATTGAACTGATCGTATCCTCGAGGTGTTAGTGAGCTAATTATTTTCTGTATTTCTTTTAAGGGTAACGCGTTTTAATATTTAGTGTTTGATTTAGACAGTGCAGTTTATAGTTAAAAGGAGTTTACGATTGTTATAGACCTTTTTTGGTAATAAATTTCAAATCCACCAAAGCTTGTTTATTTGTTACTTCTGTAATTGTTACAATATAAAAATGCAGTCAAGCAAATGGGTTCAAATGCGCTACCCATTTTATACTTACAATTACAGCACTGAAGTATCTAGACCTAAGCCAATGTTTTTGGTTAGGTTACAGGTATTAATTGACGTCACACTATCCCTTCGGACATGAATGGTCAGGGTCAGTGTTCACGAGATATTCTAATATCTACAACCGCTCCTCAGCCATTCTTTGCCCAAACCATACTAACAATAAACAAAACAATTAGTTTGATTAAACAAAATTAAAGGTCAAAAGGTGTAATCTTAGAGGATAAAGAGAAAGTATTTATAAGGGAGTAAGTCAGAATAGATTTATGCAGAAAATAGATAAAATAAACATCAAGAGGACTACAAAAAAGTGTATTTTAGCTGGAGCCTAGTTTCATAAAAGAGGTTACAAAATTGTTTAACAAATTAATAAAATTCTTGTTATTTTGATAATATGTAACGTATACCTGCACTTATATTTAATAATTTAATCACTACATTATTTTTATAGATCAAGTTATTTGGCGTTTTTGTATACTAGCAAAGGCGTGCAAATTATTTTTTCTTCCAGAAATGAGAAATTTTAATTGACAGACTTAAGCTTAAAAAGCTCTTTGTAAATGGAACGAAGGAAAATGAAATTCAAGCATCGCGCTTGATATACAGCTGGACCATCCGCTGTTTGAATGCACAATTTTATATTACAAACTTTTTAATTTTACGCCATCCCGACCTGAACGAGTGACGTAAGTGCATTTTTTTACCATACCGTCGAAGCTTTTATGATTAATTAAATTTTACAGTGCAGGTAATTTTGCAAAAATAAACTTCCCATAAAGTAAAAACTTCTAGCGGTGCCAAGGTATTACGACTACTCAAGTGACTAGCTGGAATTAAATAAATCGCCAAAAACATTTGAACTTTTGAGGGGCACTTTGAGTGTTATCATTAGTTTGCCAAAAAAAATTGTACCACTTTTACAAAGCATTATTACTTTTTTCAAATCAGTTATATTTGACGTAAATATTGGTTTTAAATAGCTCTAACTAGCTTATTTGGTTAAACTCACGTAAGTTTAATTGTGAAACTAAAACTTAATATCAACATCTGCTAGTAATGGTAACTAACTGCAAAATAAGCATAACTTACGGATTCCTATCACAGACTTACTGTAATTAGCGGGAATATTCAATAATTTGGCTTTACTCTAGTAATAGTTAACATAACCTTAGTGAGAACCGGTCAAAATCACTTCACGAATCAGATATTATTTACACATCTGATGGCCAATTAAGATACAATTAATTTCCGAGCGTAGCTATTTCAGAAACTGTGAAGTAGTTGTGTCACTCTTCGTCTTAGTCATTAGAAGAAGCGATATTAAACTTTATACCAGATGTTAGTTGATTAATCATTTTTACGTATTTTATTTTTTTTTTTAATAATAATGATATTTTAAAAATATTCTTGTACATATAATAAACGTACATATTTTTCCCCACAATTCTCAATAAAAATTCTCTCACTTTTCCGCACGATAATAGAAAAAATAGTATACCTAACACGTGTGTAAAGTGACTTTCAGTACGCGATCGGCCTGTGATCGCGTACGAAAAAGTATCATTTTCCGCTCTTTTTAGGTACCTAAACTAATATTTCCAAATTCGTTAATTCTGAAAATTGGTGTTAATGTTTAATTTATTGTTTATTGCCGCTCTATTGAAAAATAATTCTTAAGGTTATCTTAAGTTGGTTATTTGTATTTATGGTATCTTCATACCAAACGCCAAGTAGGCCGTTTCATCGCTACGTCAGGGATATTTACAGCGAACCTGTCAAAAGAATTATTCCCCAATACCACAGAGAACAACTTCTGCCCTTAAGTTAAGTTAAGAGTATTGAACTCAAGATCACATAAGCTTTTACCTGAATAAAAATAAATGAAGCATTTTAAAAATGGATATTTCTCATATTTGGAAAGATCCAATACCTTTTTCCTGCGATACACCCATGGAACTTCATTGCGTATGCCCTGAAGGCTCACTGAAATTTCGTAAATGGATGAAGTTTTGGTACATGGGATTAGCTAGAATTACAGTAGAAAAAATTGATCTTTACCTACATTTACCTTACACCTGTGGGCAAAATGTGTGTACCATACTAAAGCACTTATTAAACAGTGGTAGTACGAGAGAAAAACAGTTATTTGTAAAACGATTGACAAATTGACTCACTTTGTAAAACAAGTGCATTTTGCAAAATAAACCGCTAAGCCGTGAGTTTTGCAATGCAAATCTTCTTTAACCATAGGTTACACACCACTGAAAATCTATACACCTGCATATACATAGTTTTTACAAAATAACTATGTTTGGTAAAATGTTCCAAAATGTACTGATCTTTTTTTACCTGTGAAATGATATACCGGTTTCTTTTTTCCGCTATTACTACTAGAATTGTAAGATGAGCAGTTTACCAGGTTTATACAATACTCTCTTAATAATTGCACAAAATCGAATGAGCACCAAAACCAATGTTGTGCACCAATAAAATGGCGACCACTCGAAAATATGCATGAATTTCGATTCATACGCATAGGTTGGCGTTATGTATCCTCTCTTTTACCTAATCTAAGGTTTAGGGTTATGTCTTTGCAAGTAGGAGAAGGTCAAGGTTAGAATAATATGGTAAGAGGTTGCCTTATAACTTTTGAAAAATGAAAGTGCCACATTTTTGGCGTTTGTGATGTCATCCAGAATGCTCATTTAAGTTTAATGTTTTATGTGTTTGAAAAGAAATAAGCTCTTAGAACGGACTTTTACTTTGAGGAAAATTCGTATGAAATAATAATAATAATAATAATAATAATAATAATAATAATAATAATAATAATAATAATAATAATAATAATAAAGAATAATAATTCAAAACAATAAACAACTAAAAGGTTGAATTAACTTCCACTATTTATTCTTTAAATACATTTAAAGTATTTAAAGAATAAATAGTGGAAGTTAATTCAAATTTTAGTTGTTTATTGTTCTGAATAAGATGAACTTTCACATAGTAAGGGTTAAAGAATAATAAAATTGTCCTTCTTAAAAACTTTAATAATTTTACATACACTTTGCAATTACAGTAGATCTATGGTTTATATTTAAAAATAAAGAAGAATATTCTATGAAAATAAAATTGACAAGTGCAACAAGGTTAGTATATGTTTGGAGGTTGATCAAATCAATGTGTCACAGAATACCCATTTAAATTTAATGTTTTATGTTTAAAAACAAGAAACTAAATTAATCGATAAAGTATATTTCGAAACAATAAAGGGTAAAAATGTATATTTCGTATTTTTAATAAATCCACTTTTATTAACAGTTTTTCTAATCTAAATATAGTCTTCGTTAACTGTAGCTTTTAGTTTTTTAGTCTCTACCATATTAAAAATATAAAATATAATTCATTGGGAATATTTGGTCATTTTCATATTCCCAGTGAAATATAGGTATTTTATATTTTTATTATGATAGAGTAAAGACCTAAAAGCTATAGCTAACGAAGACTATGTAGGTTTGAGAAATGTTAACAAAAACTGACCAACAAACAATATTAACGACAGATTTAAATTTTTCCTTAAAACCACGTTTGACACCAAAATATTTTATACCTTATCCAGTATAAATCTGGTTGCGGTTGCACTTCATTAAAGTGAACAAATCGCTCTTTTCGTTCGTTTCCTACTGTCAATCAGTATGTTTATTCACTGTAAATTTGTTAAATATTGAAATTCGTAGGCCGAAAGTTATTACAAAAGATAAATAAAGTTTTAAAAAGGGTTTCGTAATTAATTTGATATCAAATACAGTTGGTTGCCTCGTTGGTAGGAGTACTCAAGTATGATAAATTCTCATGGCCCACTCAAATGCAACAATTGTAAGTTTTTAAACTTTTACAACATTGATTTACCTGAAATTTTAGGCATTATCAAGTTTTCCATTTCCTTTAATCTATAAGATTAAATAATTGTTGATAGATTTTTATTTTATGATTATTTGTTTTTGTCAACTAATTCATCAAGATTTCTGTGTTCTAATTCATCTGTGTTTATAAAATGGTTATTAAAAAACTGTACCTGTTGTCAATGACCATAGTTGTCCAGACAAATTCAATAAAAAATACAATAAAGTAGCTACATGCACACGCTCATCTCCAGGTTTGATTAGGTTGATATGGACCACGTCGATTGGCCATACCCGCTTAACATGTAATGACAGCCCAACATCGACTAGCTTGTATAATAGGAAACCCCAATAAAATAGATTTGACCTAAATGAAGTTTCATAACACAATTCTTTTACTGACTTCTTGATATTGTATTTATTTTTAAGTTTTATTTAATGTTCTTGTAGTCGATCTAGGTATGTTAATTTTAATAAACAAAATTATTATGTTCTGTACCTGCTATATACCTAAATATTGTTTATCTAAAAAGTAGGTCGTTATATTCGTAATTGATGGTTCCGGATAGCATAAAAAAATACAAGAAAGTCTATTAATTCATTATACCTAATTAAATAATTAATATCAATTAAAAAAATTTACAAAAAAATTTAATTTTATTGCAAAAAGGTGAGGTTATTTTAGTGATAAATATATCGACGTTTATCTTCTCATGCTATTTTACTTATAATTAGTTATTTTTTATAACTTTTTTAAGGCAGTAACAAATTATTTAGTTTTAACGAATTAGTATAATATTAATGCTCGGCGTGTGGGTTTAAAATTAGTTTTTTTAATTATAATATTTATATTAATAGCTTATAATTAAAAGGAGAAATCGATTAACACACGCAGTCACCAATTGAACATCCTCAAATATTTAACTTACGTAAAAGGAGAAATAATGTATCTATTTCCTCTAAAGCGAAACCAGAGCCTATGTTTCTTGTAGAAGTTTACAAAAACTAATAAAAAACTATATTACGTTAGTAATGTAGAAAATAATAAGAATGAACATTAACGTGAATGATTGCTGCAAGAATATTAAAGAATATTCTTTTCAACAGTTTAAAGTTTTAGTCAAAAACATTCAACCTTTCTTCATTATGGTCCAAATACTCGATGGTAAAATCAATGATTATGGTTAATGAGAATGTCAACATATCAAGTTTCCCAAAGTTGATAGCTTTTTGAAAAAACAAAATGTAGGCCATCAGCCAAACCAGTCGATGGTGCTGACAAAGGAACAAATAGAAAGCTTCATGAGGGACGCTCCAGATAAAGAATATCTATTACTCAAAGTGATAGCATAACTTGGAGTTGCTGGAGGTTGCCTAAGGGAAGAGATCTATAATTTAGAAGTTGGTGGTATGGAGGATACGGGTACTTAGCTAGTAGTTAAGATTAACCAGACAAAAACGCATATTCGACGAGCTTTCACTGTGATTAACAGTGATGAGGTTCACTATTTGGATAATAATACATGAATTTACGGCAACACGTCTTCCTGACAGTTCTTTTGGTGGGTTATAGACAAGAAAAATGTCTGTCTCAAAGAGATGGTATACATACTGTTGGCGGAGCACCTAAAAAAATAGCTGAGTTCTTAAAACTAGACCAACCAGAAAAGTATACAGGTCATTGTTTCAGGAGGACATCATCAACGTGGTTGACCAATGCTTGGGCTGAACTTAAAGTTCTAAAACAGCACGGTGCATGGAAGAGTTCTTCAGTTGCAGAAAAGTATATAGAAGAATCGATTGAAGCAAAAACAAGATTGCAAGAATGATCCAAAGGGGTGAAACTTTTGTTTAAGTGCTACATCACAGCCACACGTCTTCCGCGATTACAGAAAACACTGTAAATCCATCAACAACTCCATTAATACATATTGCTGGCAACAGCAGTTGTACAATTAATGTCAATCTTCAAAAACTAGAATAAAAGCTTAGTTTATGTTGATTCACTTATTAATTTTATTGTACTAACCCTTACTTTTTGGAAGTCCAGCTTCTTAGCGAAACGGCCGCCATTGTAATTTAAAACCTAATTTTTTCAAATAAACTTGGAAGTTACTTTCAAACGAAGAGTTTTTTATTCTTATTCTTAATGATTCACTTATTATTTCAAACAACATTGGGAGAATTGAAGAGTACTGTAAAGTACAAGTGTACAGTATGAAAAAAAAACTTTTTTTTTGGAGAAAAAACCATAATGACAAAGATTTTAATGACCAAATATAATAAATGCATTTTTTTTTATTTAAATTAACGTGCATGTGACATTAGCACGAGTTACAATTTACAATAAACAATTTTGATGCTATAGTGTCTTGCGTTGCTATACAGGCAGTTTGGTAGTGGGGATGCAGTCATCAGGTAGCCGTGGGTAAGTCTAGTATGACCAATGCGAAGTCTTCGTACGATAGCCATATTTCTCCTGGATAATCCAGGACAAGTAAATTGTTTTATTATAGGTTGGATTTCGAGAAGTGCATTACCTATTAACTCCATTCCAGTGATTTTGATACTGGCACATTGTTTACGCTATATTTGAAGAAATTCATATCACTGAATATTTTCTAGTAAATTAAATCTGTAAAGATCAATTCGTTTTTTGTTTCTAAATTATTAATGACTTTCAGGTATTTATTTATTTACTGTTTTATATAGACCCTTTTAAATGATCACAAATTACTTTTAAAACTTTGTTTCAAGAAATTTGATGTTAAGCAGAGACCAATAGAAAATGTATCACTATTTTTATAACTTAAACAATAAATACATTTACCCAGCTATTTCGGGATATAAAATGGATCGTAAAAGTTACTCTCGCTTCTCACTGAGTTTATTGTAATTCAATGGTAGATAGACCATATATGGAGTATACGAAAATATACTAAAATTTTGCTGCTTAAAAAGTATTAAAAAGTAGAGTCTAGGTCATTGGTTCGCTCTATTTCCCTATCAACATCACTTAAAAAAATAAAATAAAAAATACATTGTAAAATCAATAAAAACAAGCTTTCTTATAATTACATTTATTTTTAAGAATTGCTCTAACAGTTTTTAACAAATCTGCCTAAAATTTGCAAAAAATTAAAGTTTATTTTAATTAGGACCTAACGGTCTTAAAGATGGGTTGTCATGCATTAAAAATCCGATAAAACAAATTCTCGAAACTGTTATGATTGGTTGAGCAGTTTAAAAATAATTAAGCGGGGAATTATATCCGGCATTTTAACTTTCTCTGACACCGTCGGCGTCGTATAAAGTTTGAATATATTTAAACTTTTCCGTCATAATGAGATATTCTTCTTTTTTAAAATGTTAAGGTTCTAAAAAATATTTAACAGGACTGTGATAACTAACGATTACTGGAATATGGAAAATGCCGCGTCTGGTATAGCAATCGCACAACCCATAATATAACAGGCGTAGCCGAGTGTCCCTATATATCAAGTTTGTTATCAGGGAAGTGTCCCATGAATTAATTTGATTTGACCTTTAGACCACTATGCTACGCCTACTTACTTTCGCACTTGACGCGTCTGCGAAGGCAAACAGTCGTGCCATAACAATAATTTGTATAGTATAATGGTTTGTTCTGATTGTAAATAATTCTATACGTTTCAAGTACATTTAAAGATTCCACTTGGTATTATTTCTGGCTGCAGTAGCAAGTATATTTAACTGTTTGCATATTTTTCTTGTTTTTAGGGAACTGCACAAAGTTCCAGGCCCTAACAAAATGGACTACAAATAGGAATCCAAATTACTATGGTTGTATGATGACGTTGAAACTAAAATAAAAGTTAACAATGTTGAAAACTGACAGTACCAGCGATGAAGATCCACATGCTGGAAAGGTGATAAAGACTAAGATTATTCCCCAGCAAATGATAGTTCTGATTCATTTGATGAACTTAACATTAATCCAACTCCATCGTAGTTTTTCCTTAATTTTGTCAATGTTTATTCTTACTCCTACATGTCTGCAATAGTGTGTTCCGTTACACACAAATTTTTAAAATTTATGGACATGACTTAAATAGCTGAAAAATGTTATGAGTATATTTAAAAGTAAGTTATTAAGATGAATATTATAATAATATGGTAATTTAAAACTATTTAAAAAAATATAATGCCTTTTACCGCCACAAGTAGGTTAATAATTGTCAATGAACGACGGAAATCGGATTTGGTATACATAATTATTAATTGGAATGGTTTATTTTCGATTAATTATTTTAAAAACCATTATTAATAAATTTACAGGATTTTTTGATAATACAATACGAAAATCTAACCTAAACAGTGTGTAAGATCTACAAAGTTTCAGCTTGCATTCTTTGGCTAGCAGTCTGACGATAAGAAATGTCCATGTGTCCCAAGTGAATAGGAGAGCAGAAATTCGAAACAGCTGGATTCAACGAAAAGTTTAACACGGCACGGAAGCCAAAAGTAATTCCTTAGAAAGTTTTATACCAACAACTTGAAAATAAATTGTTAAAACGTTAAACAACACAAACATGGCTACTAATGTTTTGCAAAACATTGCGGAGTCTGTCAAAGATAAAATAAAATATGGAAATGTATGTAGAAGAGCAGAATAAGACCCTCAAGATCCCGAATTTTAAAAAGTAAGGGAATGTTGATTAAATTTATTGTACTAACCCTTACATTGTGAAAGAAAACTAAACAAATAACTTTGTTATTATAGGGAAAGTTTTGTTTCAAAGTTATTTGTTCAGGATTTTTAGAAATAAAAATTAGTAACAATCTACATAAATTTCTAGAATTGATTTGAAATTCAAATAAGTTAAGTTATGAGCTACAGGCATTTTTTAAAAATAATATTTAATAGAAAAACTTACCTACCTCATTTTTTTAAAGCTTGTATTCCTGACATATTCATAAACCATATTGCTACAAAGTATGGAGGGTAAAAAGAGGGAGAACCGTCTCAATAAGTTGATCAAAAGGGAATTGGCGGCGCCACAGTAGCATGAGGACGTTATACGAATAGTAGAAAAGAAGAATTTGTCCTGTGATTAGTTATGTCAAAATGAATTGTTAGAGCAAGAAACGAAATTAAATTACATTTGACTAGTTAAATAGTTGAGATTTTAATTACTGCTAAATTTTTAACTACAAGTGACGAAAAATATTAAATTTTTCAACCCAGCGCACGTCACTCTGTTTTATTTATCTATTGATAATTGCTAGTGTCATTAATTAAATTAAATAGTCTGGAGCCCACTGGCCAAATTTTAAATTTTAATAACTGGGAAAACATTTATTTAAAAATTTTGGAAAACAGTACATGGCTAAAATTATGTGATGAAGTCTAAAGTATCTAGCTAAAATAACGTATGTATGCTTTTGCATTTAATAAACGAAAGACTGTATAACCTATAAAGTAATTCATTTACAAGTGATAAAGGTTCATAATAAAGATAACACCTACAAGTTTTTATACATCTAAGAATTTATTCGATTAGAACGTAAAGGTGGCCATACACAGTAAAATATAAATACACAATGAATGAACTGGCAGTAAAAAGGATACTAGATGAAATAAAGCAAACAAAAACCGAATTAAAAAGTGCTATAGACTCAAGTGAAACACGTCTGTTAAATAAAATTGAAGAAAACAATACTAGAATTAAAAAACTAGAAGAAGAAAACCTACAATTGAAGCGCAAAATAGAGTTTCTTGATCGTGAACAAAGAAAGAACAATATAGTATTCTTTGGTATCGACAAGCCTCAGAAAGATATTAATTTACAATCTATCTGTGAACAAATAAACAATTCACTAGGTGTTACACTTCAAGAACATCATATAAACAACTTTTTTCAGTTAGGAAAGGCACCTAAAGCACCACTAAAAATAGAATTAACTTCGGCCTTAATAAAGAGGGAAATTGTACAGAACCGAAAGAAGTTAAAAGGAACAGGTCTTTCAATATATGACGACTTGACAACAGCTCAAAGAGACGAATATAAGAGTCTCAAGGAACATCTAATATCCTATAAATCCAGCGGCAAATACGAAAAGTGCTTTATCCAAAGAAATCATCTTGTGTTGGATGGAGTCAAATATTCACTTCATGAACTTCCTGAACTCCCAGTAGTAGAGAACAACAGTGCACCACCCTCTCCGAGTATTTCCGCAACTATTACTCCTTTAACACAATTAAAACTGCGCACCATAAAAGAAATAAAGGAAGATATTGGAAATAACAGGAGAAACACTAGGTCAGGCTTACAGAGTTCAATAAAGTAAAACATTACCAGTTTCCAGAACCTGTTAATTTAAGTAATTAATTATAAAATAAGTTAGTATTAAGTATTATAACAATTTAATTTTACTATCAACATACGTACTTAATATATCTTTAAACATTTTATTTTTGATCGCAGTGGGTGCTGATTTTGCTTTGAAACATACATATTTGCCAGAACGTTTTATTATTTTTAATTATTCTATTGATTTAATATCTTAATATAAATATGGATAGATACATTCGGGATTTCCAAGTTAACAAAATCAATACTTATAATTTGAATGATCTACTAGAATGTCAGGAGGTTTTCAAAATAAATGAGGGTAGCCTAAATTTCAAAATTTTAAATACGAACATACGTAGTATAGGCAAGAACTTTGATGAGTTTTCCATATTTTTGCAGAACTTAAATGTCGACACAGATTGCATTATTCTTACAGAGACTCGAGAGTTAATAGACACCAGTCTCTTTGAAATAGCCGGTTATAATTTAATATATAATGAAAGCAGATATAACCAATGTGATGGAGTGGTAGTATTCTTAAGAGATATATTTAATTATAGCTACAAAACTTTTGACATCTTAAACAATATGAAAATAGTTCAAATTAAAATTAACTTAAAAACCAAATACCATGCCATTATCAATGCTATTTATCGATCACCAGACTCTGGCGCACAGGAGTTCACTGAAAACTTAGGCACATTTTTAGAAAATAATGAAAATAACAAAAACGATTTTCATATTTTTGCTGGCGACATAAATATTGATATATTAAAATCTACTGATAACATAGCCACTCAATATTTGAATCTTCTAAGTGAATTTGGATATTTTTCTACAATAAATGAAGCTACTCGAGTCCAAGGAAACAGTAAATCGTGCATTGACCATATCTTTTTAAAAACTAAACCGAAATATGCAGAAAATATTGTACCTATAGTCTTATCTACCGATATTACAGATCACTACACCACATTGCTTCAAATTGTTCTAGATTCTCCCAAAAACATAAATGAAAATAATAATAACAAGACTTTTTTATTTATAAACAATGACAGAATACATAAAGCATTTAGCAAGACAACTTGGAATACAGTTTATAGTTCAAATAATGCAGATAGTGCTGCAAGTGAATTGACAGCCATTATATCAGATTCAATAAGTAAATGCATTGAACAACGTCGAGTTCGAAGAAAATGTACTAAAATTGCACCTTGGGTTACTAATGCTTTGCTAAAATCTATAAGTACAAAAAACAATATGTTTAAAAAGTTACAAAAAGAACCAAACAATATTGCTTTAAAAAATAGTTACAAACAGTATAGAAATAAATTAAATGGCTTAATAAAGAAATGTAAATTTCAATTTTATAAATCTCAAATTGATGTTAATGCAAATGATTCAGTAAACTTATGGAGAATCATTAATCAAATTAGTAATACTAAAAAGCGAGACAAAGAAATTGAATCAGTTAAAACAACTAAAGGTACTATTATAAAAAATAAAGAAGTTATGGCAAATGAATTTAACAACTTTTTTGTTGAAATTGGTAAAAAGTTAGCAGCTGAAATTATTCATTATCCAGATTTTACTTTTAAAAGAAATTCAATTGCAAACTCTTTTTTCTTCTCAAATATAGACATTAATGAACTCAATACCGAGATTCAAAATCTTCCAGATAAAAAGGCGGTGGGTGCAGATAACTTGAAAAGTGAAACACTAAAAATAATTGCGCCATACATTCTCGAACCATTTGCTTATGTACTAAATCGTTGTATTCAGGAAGGAACATATCCCAGTGTTTACAAGAAATCGCTAGTAATCCCGATATATAAAAAGGGCGAAAGAAATGAAATTAGTAATTATCGTCCTATATCTCTTATAAATAATATGTCAAAAATATTTGAAAAACTTATTAAAAAACGATTAAGTATGTATCTTAATAAATATAATGTTATCTCACAACACCAATTTGGTTTTAAAGAAAACACTTCAACACAAGATGCAGTATTGAATTTAACATCAAAAATACATAGAGCTTTTAATGAAAATAAACCATGTCTATGCATCTTCATTGATTTATCCAAGGCCTTTGACACGGTAAGTCACCACCTCCTTCTACAAGCACTAAATGATATTGGAGTACGAGACAATACCCTAGCTTTATTTGAAAGCTACTTGGGTGGTAGAAGTCAAATTGTCAAAGTGGGTGATGTACTGAGTAACGAAAAGTTCCTTGAATGTGGTATACCACAAGGTTCCGTATTAGGTCCCACTTTATTTAACATCTACATAAATGAGTTATTCTCCTTTGTATGCAATGGTGAGGTTACTGGCTTTGCTGACGATATGGCAATCTTTTTCAAAGACGACAACTGGTTCGATTTAAAAATGAAGGCAGAAAAAAATTTTAAATTAATTAAGAAATGGTTATCGTATAAATTGTTAACTGTAAATGTACAAAAGACCTGCTACTTACCTTTTAGCTGCTCATCAAAGGATCTTCCCGATTTTAATTTAAACATAGACACAGGAGAAGAAGCATTTACAATTAGGCCCGAAAACAATATCAAATACTTAGGAATCATCATGGACCCCCAATTGAAATGGAAGTTGCATATATCCCATACAATAACGAAATTAAGATGCATCCTGTATAAATTCAAGGTTTTAAAAGACATCTTGCCTGTATCTTATATGTCCAAATTATACTATGCACTAGTGGAGAGTCACTTGAGATATGGAATCTGTGTATGGGGCAGTTCTTTAAAAACAAACGTGAAACCTTTACATACCATTCAAAAACAATTTTTGAAAATTGTTTTCAAAAAAAACTCAAGATATCCTTCAGATGCATTGTTCCTGGAAAGCAACATGCTTGATATAAACCAGTTATATTTTATTAACTCTTGCATTAGATATCACAATAAATCAAAATTTTCTGCAGTGCTACCATCACACTCATATGCTACACGTAATAATTCTCTATATGTCTTGCCACTTATGATTAAGACAAGTACTCAAAAATCTTTTGATTATTTGGCAACAAAACTTTACAATTTCCTTCCTGATGAAATTAAGTCAATAAAAAATAAATATCAGTTTAAGAATCAAATTAAAAGATACCTATCTAGTATACCCAGAAACATAATTTCTTCCCTTATCGAGGGATAAAATTTCAATTTCTCATTTTAATAGAAAAAGAAAAAACACTCTAATAGAAGATGTTGTGGTAAATGTAGATGTAAATGTAATGTAGATATTATTTGATTTTTATTCTCTTCGCTATTTAAATATACTAGGACCAGCACCTCACTTTGTATCAAATATGTTATACGTTATATGTTTTTGTATTGTTTTATTAATAAATTTAGTTTTAATAATAACACTGCATTTAGCTGTTGTTAAAAAAATTTTTGTGTAATTTTATATTTTTGTATGTCTTCCGAAACAAGTGTTTTTATACTTATCGGTTATCGGCTTTATCTACCTTTTTTGTAGTTTTATTGTACTTGTAATTGAAATTGTTTGAATAAAGCAATACATACATACATAACCTATGGAGTGTAGCTGACTTCAAGTTGTCCTTTTACCCTTCTGTTACTCTCGCGCCATCTAGTGATATTAGTTATGTTAGTTGTCAGTTTGATACAAATTAGGTTAGATTCTTCTTTAACCGAAATGCCATAAAGTAGTATACGGACTGTTCCAAGCTAGAAAAGGGAACTGGAATAGGAATATTTGGACCGAGAACCAAATACTCAGATAGCTTGGGCACATACCCAAGCATCTTTCAAGCAGATATCCGTGCCATTGAAAGATGTGCGGAATTCAATATTGAAAGAAACTACTGCAGACAAGAAATGGTGATCACGTCAGGGATCCATCAACCTAAGGGAATACTAACCGGGATTTGCCGGTTAAGAAGTCAACTAGGGATAGAAAATGAAGCAAAGTGCAGATTCTGTGAGGAAGAGGATGAAATCTCAATACACATACTCTTGGAATGCCCTGCCTTAAAAAATCCTGGGTCCAGATACCTAGGAGCACACGAAATAAAGGAGGAGGATCTACCTGATTTGAAGCCCGAACTTTCTCAGAAAAATAGGACTAGAAGAGCTGCTGTAAGTCTGAGAATACATCAGACCTATAGCATGTAAGGGGGACACAATATATCTTATAGGTGGCAGTGTAACTATCACCCCTGACTTTATACATACATACATTCCTTTTCATGCCCTGGGCACTCTCCTCAAATGACAGGTCCACGTTTAGTAGTTAATGCTCAGGTCACGGAAGTCGCCACTATCGAAAATAAAATCACAATCAACAGGAAATCCGTTAATGACATAACAATTCTGAATTTAAATGTTGTCAACAATATTGTTTTACAGCTAGTATTGTATTTTCTCGTTAGTAGATATATTTTCCAGCTAGAGTTTTTGTACTTGTGTGATAGATAGTATTGTATTTTCTTAGTAATTATTGTATTTTCTCGTTAATAGTTATATTTTTACGTTAGTATTTATATTTTCCAGTTAGAGCTTTTGCAGTTATTTATTAAAATATGGTTTTTATGTGTTCTGTTACGGGTTGCCTTTATAAAAATAACTATAAAAAAGTACATTGTTTACCAAAGGATCCACAGGTAAGAATTTGGTTTTTTAAAGCTTCAGCGTATACCTATTTATTAGTATATCATGCATATTATATTATTTTTATGTTACATTATATTTGTAGATCCGAAGAAAATAGTGTGATGCTTTAAATAGACCAGATTTGGTTAATGTAACTGAAAATTTAAAATCTACATTGACCACTTTACAAAATACTGCTTTTTCTCACAGAATAGAAATCTTACCGATTTATAATTAGATGCTGTACCTACTCTAAAACTTCCAGGTAAGAGAATGATTTTAAAATTTTGATTGTGAGTTAAAGCAAAAACTTTTTTAAATAACAAGAGCCTACAAATAGGGAAGACAACTCAGTTTTATAATATTTAATATTTATTTTTCAGAAACCAGCATCTCTCATTGTTTCTGATGATCCTCAGAAGCTACTCCCAGGACACCAGAATGAAATAGATCCATTTTAAAAATAATTGGGGAAACAAGAATTATAAATTTGACTTCTAATTGTAATAAAATTATTTTGCAAAAATAAAGAATTATTACTTATTTTATTTTTATTTCTATATAAGTCATACCAAATTGTTAACAATATTAAAATACTTTAAAAATATTTTGAAAAATATATTTATTATATTTATCAGAAAATTTTTAAAATATTTTAATATAAATATTTTAAATTAACCAATAAAATAAAAATACAATTATATAGTTAGTGCTCAGGTCACGAGCGGCGCTGTAAACACGTTTTTAAAAAACCGTTAGAGTCGGCTATCTATAAACTTCTTTCTAATCTATGTTCCTTTTCAAGTTGAATATTAGTTGTCAATTTGATCATTATTAGGTTAGATTGTTCTTTCCATTTGAGTTGATCTGTTCCCTTTCCTGTTCCATGATGTTTGAGGAATGAATTGAACATCGAAAAATGATATATAAGAAGGAACCTGTCAACTTGTTTGTGAAAGTTGGCTCTTGTATGGGGTTGAAGCATGGACCCTCAAGAAAAACCGGATGCAGAAGAAGTGCGCAATCATTAACGCCAGGAAAAAAGAAAGCTTCATTACCTGGGTCATATAAAATACACACTTCTCCAACTGATAGTCCAGGGAAAGATTAGTGGAAAGCGGAGCACTACAAGACGCCGTGTGTCCTGGCTAAAGAACCTGAGGGATTGGTTTAACTGTAGCAATATTCAACTGTTCAAAGCGGTAGTCAACAAGTTCCAGATTGCTTCCCCAAATGTATATTTCATTTACCTTTTCCAAACTAAAGCTCCTACCTAGATAATTATCCTAGGAACATCCTTGGCGAGTAGTTTGAATGGGTGAAGAGTGTGTGAGGAAGTAACGGCGAGTTTTTGAGGTGGGTTTGGTTGGTAGGCATCCTATCGAGGGTGAGTCCAACACTGCTGGATTCTGGATAAGGACCCATCGAACATGAGTTTCCCATCTCATACCGAAAAAAAAGAAACATCCTTGCTTACAATATAATTTGTAAGACTTCATATTCAATATTACATCAGCTAATACTTTTTTTTATACTAATTAAAGGAGTACTTTACCGTAACCGTCTACGTGAATTTTTCTTTATTTCTTTACTGTTTTATCTTTCAGGAGATTGCTAAAAATAAGTCTTTTTTTTATTTTATTAACACATATTCTTTCATTTGCCCGTTATATATTAATTTTTTAAAGAACAGGTAGTTATAAATGTCATATTATAACAAATCTGTTTATGCAAAAACCTGAGAATTTAACTGTTCGTGCTTGAACTCCGCAAAACACGATTAACAAACAGATTGGTACTTTACTTGATTCGGAATTCTAATTGCTATCATGAATCAAGTGAACTGAATTAACACTTTACATGTTACTGACGTTTTATACTTATTATATAAGACTACTGAACCGCGATTTGGGTAATATAACTTGATTTAAAAATAAATATTACTCATACAGTATAATGCGCTTTGTACTTTCCAGAATAACACGTCATTAAAAAATTTTTTTTTTAAATTACTATTTTGGTGGTAAGCAAATAAAATTATAAATTATAAAATAATCAATGTCAATTACTTATATAAAAATGGGTAAATAGTTTATAAACTTATTTTAATTTCACTGCAATACGACCTTGCAAATACTGGTATTATAAATTTATAACCAATAAATTGTTTAAGCAGAACATAAAGCTTTTTCTCGTTAGATAATCTCTTTATAAAGTAGCAAATTTAAAATTTAGCGAATTTTACATTCTCCTAAAAAGAAAACTTAAGCTGATCTTTGTGTGTATTGGTTTAATATCATTGAACAAACAAAGCAAGTTAAAAGCTAACCCAGCGTAAAATTTGAGCTTGCAGTAAGTTTGTTCAATATAATTACGTGAGAGTAAAGACCAAGCTATACTACATTATTATTCTTTTGTCAGTAAATTGATTTATATACTCTGTGAGAAAAGTAAGCTTTTGTTATATTTAGGAAATATTTTTCTCTTACATAGTCGATGAGGCAAGGAACTTGGGTGTAATATTAGATACCAGTTTAAATTATCAGGATCATGTTAATGAAATGCTCCTTGGGCCATTTTCCAATTTGAAATGAATATGTGGTCATAGGTTTCATCTGACAACTAAAAACAGGCAAATGCTCGGAGAGTCACTTATTCTCTCTTATGGGTATATTGGCAGCTTTCCATACCGAATTCAAATTGGACAACGATTAAATGTTGCAGATAATCGTATGAAGTGTATGAAGATATCGATTTTTTAGGAAACTTATCCGTTTCTAACGAAAGTCACATTCACCTCAATAGTTACATCAACCGACAAAGCCTCACCAGAAAAGTCTCTCTACATAACTGTTTGGGTTGCTGTGCTTGGTCCTAATTGGTCCTTATTTTGTTGAAAACGAGAATGAGCAGCCAGTCAATCTGTCAATCAACAGCGGTACAGACATAATATTGAGATATATTTTGTCAGGGACTTAAAGACCTTTTGTCTTGAGTGTAATTTAAGAAATCCGTAAGCAATGTTTCAACAGAATGGCACAACGAACATTCGGGACATTCGAACATAAAAGGTAAGGAACAAGTTGATCAATTTGCTAAGGATGCTAAGGATGCAATTAGTTTGGGAACAGACCATCAGTTTTTATATTGGAAAGATATTATTGATAGAGCAATAATTAAAACATAACTGGTCAATGAATGGAGATCGTTTTGTAACAATAGCAACAATCCTTATTGTAGGCCTTTTAATTACCGAAGCCTTCCGAATAGAAAAATACAATGTATTGCAGCTGTCGCCATTATAAAGCAACTATTTGCTATTTATACGACTGGTTATCCACAAAAAAAATCCCAACAAAATTATGGGACATTATTAAACGTGTGTGCTAATAATATGGAACTACGGACAGCCCTGTGGGAATTCTTTAAAAGAAGGACAAACTTAAGTGGTACCTACATAAATACAAATTATATTATAATGTATAGCTCCTTTGTTCTTATTGTTCTTCCAATTGTAAATTTACTTTCTATCCGTTACCAAGCTCTTTTTATACTGTCCCTAATAAATTGTTATGATTCCTCTATATCTAAAAATATTTCGTGGCTGAATTGGTTTCCCTTTGCCCAAAGCCAAAAACCTAACAAAATAAACTCTCCAAGTATTTGCTTTCTGGTCTATTTTGTTTAATACTTTACCATTTCTACATAGTTTAGCCGATTTCATAGAAACTGATAACTACTATAATCCATAACTCTACTGCTGGTATAATTTAGAATATGATAATTATATAAAATTTTCACTTCTACGGAGGAGTATCGTTTTTAAATATTTAAATGCTGGTTTTACAAATAACTCTCATCAGAGTTGCCCACTTGTTCCTTAATCTGTTTCTTTTATTACTATTTCCACGATTTTTCATAGTTTATTTTTAGAGAACTAATAAATATTGAAAAACGCATGAAAAAAAAATTGATAAAGCTGTTCTGATCAACTTAAAAGATGGAATATTTTTTTTAATAAATTTTCTTGTACACATCTTTTAATACATAAGTTTTTTTCTTATTTCTCTGCGAACGCCATTATTTAAGTCCTTAGCCGGGTAACGGCGTCGAAATCCCTGCACAGCACAGCGAGTGTCGTGTCCTAGGTGATTGGGTATAAAGATAAGATAAGAGAGCATCGAGTCCAGTTTCAATTAGTGATATAACTGGAGAGCTTAATCTTATATATCCAGTGATAAGAAAAGGCCGAATCGAAGTAAACTTCCCTACTCTGGCTGTTGGTCTAATTGAATCCACGAGCGGCGTTGTATAGTTCAGACTGCTCAATTAAAAAAACTAGGGTGTGTATCTATTTATGGATATGTTTATTTAACGTCTCAAAAAATCTAAATTATTTTAGAACGTAAAATACATGTTAACACACCATACCTATTATAATTATTACAAACAAATTTGCTGAGGCGTTTTAAACAAACTAAAATTGCTTTGATAGTTTTTTAAAGGATTTTTTTAAATTGATATTAAAAAAGAACACTGAAATGGTTTTTGCTTTGCTACTGTCTTATTAAACGGAAAGTAAATTAGTGTTATTCCTTTATGTTAATATTTTATGAACAATATTGATTTTGAATTAAGCTTCTAAAATGTCATTTAAAAATCAAAAAAATGTCAAATATACTAAATGACATAAAAATCCGAACACACAGTTTAAATGGTTTCATTTTAATAAAATTTTGTGAATTTATTTATTTCACTGAAATAAACAATTGATAAAATTTTTAGCCTTATCAGTTCATACTGCTTTTTTTTTAAATCCACTAACAATCCAAAAATGAATATTGTAGCCGTAGTAAAGATCCAAATTTTGCGGAATTTGGTTCTTGACATTCTTTACGATTGATTACGATGCCTAGGGTACGGAGACCTGTACGATTTTGTCAACTTAGTGAGTTTTATATGGGTCGTATAGTGGGACTTCGGGAAGCTGGATTTTCTTTTCCGGAAAGTGCAGTTGGAGTGCAAAGAAGTGTAGACATCGTGGTTAGGTGTTGTCAGGCATGGCTTCGAGAAGGCCGTACGCAAAGAGCAAGGGGCTCTGGACTCCCCCGTAGAACATCTGACCGTGAAGATCGCCGCCTAAGATTATTGGCCTTAGGGGACCGTTTCTCCACTACTAGGTCCATTGCAAATGAATGGTTTGCAGAACACGGAAGACCTATTGGCATGCGAAGTGTTTACCGACGAATAAGACGTTTTGGCCTGTTTTCATACCGACCACACTGGGTCCTCCCTTTAACTCCAGAACACCGACGTAATCGCCTTGAGTGGTGCAGAGAACGGTCACTAGGATCAGGAATGGAACAGTATTGTCTTTAATGATGAGTCTCGTTTGCTTTAGGCATGCACGATGGTCGAGCGAGGGTTAGAAGACGACGTGGTGAAAGGAGAAATCCACGGTTTTTTCTGGAAAGGCATGTTCATCAAACTGTTGGAGTTATGGTTTGGGGTGCTATAGCTTATGGTTCGATATCACCTTTAATATTCATCAGAGGTACCATGAACGTGCAGCGTTTTAGAACCCCATCTTTTACCCTATCTTGACACCCTGGCAAATCCAACTTTCCAACAAGATAATGCCTGACCACATTTCGCAAGAGTCACAACAGACTTCTTTCAACATAATGATGTCACATTGTTACCTTGGCCACCAAGATCTCCCGACTTATCCCCAATTGAGCACGTGTGGGATACGATGGGTAGGAGATTGCTCAATTTGCAACGTCCTCCCCAGACTCTAGAAGAACTTCGAGAGGAGTTGGTGGTTGCTGGAATGAGATACCACAGGAAGACATTGACCACCTGATCAGAAGCATGCCTAGGCGCCACATATCGGGGTGCATCCACACATTATTATAGGTAAAAGGGCTTTAAAGCAATGCAATCATTTTAAAACTTTTATCATTTACTTATTATGCTTCAGTAAGTACTTATACAAAATTTTATAAAAATAAAACCATTTAAACGGATTTTTATGTCACTTAGTATAGATGCCATGAAGCTTCATCGTTCGTGGTGAGCATTTTGAACATCTACTTCATTGACATTCATATTTTTGACGTTATGAATAATTAAATATTACATATCAGATATTTTATATTTTTGGATAGAGAATGAAGAGACGTTTCAAACGATATATCACAAACCAATACTTCCTATTTAAAAAACTGGGGATTGTAACTGTCACTCAAAGGAGATTGAAGGTGGGGATCACATTTTCACTTTAAGGAACGTCAAATTGTAATTTAAATTTGACGTGTTTCTGGATTTCCTATAAATATGTACAGTAATCGAAATAATGATTTTATTCCATTTGGCATACTGTATAATGATTTTGCGTATAATATTTAAGATGTGTAAATAACATTTATAACAAGCTGAATGTAGAGATGCGAAACCACTACAGTTTTATGTATGCATGATTAACCAACTGCAAAAATTTTTCATTTCTTCATCCAGCATTATTTTCACGAAACGAATCATGGTGGTGTGAACAAAAAAAATATATATATATGCCGTGATATTGATATGCGAATCACCGTGAATGCAGCGAGAACTGCTGTATACGCATTTTAATTTTCATTTCAAATGTTTACCCGCCTTGAAAATGAATGTAACATTTAGTCGATTAAAGTACTAAATTGAAAAATAATTATAAATCTTGCGTTTACTTTGAGGTAAAAAAAGTAGGTCAAACGCAATTCACTTATACTTTGACGAATGCGTTAAAATTGCAAATACTGCACTACTGCATTCATAAATCACATCTAAAACGCATTTACTTCACCAAATAGTTTAAAAATAAAACGTAGCTACAACAATTATATAATTAAATTTATATAAAATAAAAAGAGCAGAGTATATTGAAACAAAATGTTATTATTTATTTAGTCGTGATCAATATTAGTTAAACGTAAGTATTAAAAGAATTTAAGCAAAAGATGTCCAAAAAGCGGCATGGAGATCTCCAAATTTATATACAGAGAATCAAATTATTCATGTACTGTTAGAAAGCAAACATCTTAGCAATCTGGTAGAGGTTAAGAGTGGTTATTAATCTCAAACTGAAATTCACTATTTCAAAAAGTGATAAAATGAATTAGGAAAAGAAAGTGACAAACGACAGAACACTAAGTGGAAAATTATAACAAAAAAATAGAAAATACTTGAGTATCAATGTGACTAGTTAAATAAACGAAATAACGCTAAAAGAGGATAATAGAAATTAAAAATACATTTCATAGATTCAGAAAAGAAATAAAAGAATTGCAGGAACAAACCAACTAAAAAAATGAAGAAAATCAGACTATGGATGAAATAAAATAGGTAAATGTTCCGGGGGCAACGAAATAGTATAGAATAGAAAAATTCTGCATAGAAAATAAGGAGGAAAAGAAGGAGGGAAGAACTATGGAAAAGAAAATCAAACAAAAAAATTAAAGAATTGTACAATCCTAGTTGCAATAATTGTACATTAATTGAATAAAAGTCTGTGGTTTTGACTTTGCGTTTTATTGGAACTTTTCTATTGGATTCAACCACATCTGAGATGGATGACCTATCTAATTTAGTTTATTATTTATTTGAAGCTGTGTATATCACTCCCCGTTATTGAACCTATGCAAAAAAATTTTGTACCTTTATTTATAACATTTACAGTTTCTTTTTATCTTAGTTCATTTATGCAATGTTGCAGAAGTAGCATTTGTTAGTAGCGTGAGAGTTACCAACCACACTTACTGCAAGAATTAATTTTCTCGTTTGCTGCATTAGTAATTTTTTGTGCACTCCATGATTTATTCTTATTTAGGGCATTAATCAATCAATAATTAATCAAACTCATCATTTGTCAGATTGATAATAGTATACTCACATGATTGATATCAATCATTAATGTATTAACATCAATAGCTGTAAAGTAATTCTCATAATAATAATAATTTTTATTAAATAGATCAAAAACGGAATTAAAATCGATATTTGATGCTCGATCACGCATGATAATTAATTCTTCCTTTGAGTGTAGGATTCATACTATAGTTTTACTTTTTATTTTATATTTTTTATTTAATTTAAAAATTGCAAAAAATATTTAATATAATTTTAATAATAACCTACGTTGTTTTAATACCCTCAATTTCTACTCTTGTGACTCTGCCTGATGATGGTCTGATCTAGACCGAAGAATCTGTGATCAATTTTGCTCACGCGAAGATTGTGTTGATCTCCTCAGTAAATAAATTAAATTATAGTTGTCAACAAATGAATACTACCATTTGATAATATCAATGGACTAGTTTTTTTTTTATTTTTTATTCTTGCATTTTATAAAATAGGTCTGTAGTAGCTGAACTGTACAAATAAAAACTGACAAACCTTCTCTCTTTTATTTGTATTTATAAAAAAAATAAACTCATCGATATATTTGATCTGTGATGACACTATCTGTCAACTATTAAACACACTTTATCATTGGTTATTAGTAGGCGCTAAATTTAAAACTTACTAATTATTTTACTAAAAGAAAAACATAACATGCAAAATTAATGCCAATATAAGTAACTAGGTATCTTGTCCTAAATATTTACTATTACCATTTTAATGAATACGATCATAATAAACTAGTCTATTACCATACGTTATTAAATTAATTATTTTATGTGATTGTACAAATACCTAAACATCAGTAGATTACGTTGAATTGATTGTTTTAATCAGTTTGCGAATCCGCTGAGTTTTAATCATTAGAAGCATTGATTCAATATACGTTTTAATTAAACAATGGCTACTTTTTCGTTAAGTGGTTTATTATACTTTTTCTCCAAACATACAAATAAGTTTAACTACAAAATTTTCGGGGAATAATTTTCTCTTAAAATTTTAATCATTATTTACTGGATAAATTATTTTTTTCTCATATTTCCGAAATGTTCAGTTTATTTATTTAATATATGCTTTTACCCATCTAATCCATCAATTTTCTATATGTATTTTTACACGTGCAAGCCATTAAGGGAAAATCAAAAAGTCCCAGTTGAATAAGACGGAAATTTCAAGAAAAACTGCAGTGATTGTTCTTGTAAATAAGACAAATACGTGCGTAATATAATCTAAATGTGGTAGACATCCATTACTCACGTTTTTATTGCAATTGCTTCCATACTGGATTAAAAACAATTTTCAATAAATCCTTTTAAGATACATATCTTGGAATTTAGCATTCATGTCGTGCTTGAGCAATTAATATATATTCAATAAAAATGTTGCTTCTGATACTCCTGATATGGCTGGTTGAGAGTTATTGTTCACATTGAATGATTTATGGAAATGTGTCGTTGCTAAATAGATTATTAGACCAGTGTTTGAAATTATATTATTATACTAAAAATATAATGTTCAAACAGTTATCACAATCCAAGTTAAAAAAAATATGATTTCAAACCCACGTTTATAATTTAGCTGCCTTAGTAACAGCACAGGTTTAATAGCATCTAACATTACAGTTTACGCTAGTGCGTAATACGATTACAATTAGTGTAACGTACTCTACTTTTTCTACGCCCGGTGGAGTGTTCATATTTCTTCACTTTCACTACGAAATTGTATAATGTATTGCCGACATTTAGGGACATTACTCTTTTAAACCAAATACTAACAGAAATTGTATAATCTGTTGCCGACATTTTAGGGACATTACTCTTTTAATCTAAAACGTAGTTAAGTAAAATTAAAAGATATTTTTTTTTATTCACTAAAAGTATGTAAATAGACCAGATAAAGTAGTAAGTAGATAAAAAAATAATTGATTAAAGAAAGAAATTTAAGTTTTCTTATCTAAACGCACGTGTATGTTATGAAATCTCGTTACGTGCAAGTTATTGTTAAACGTCACTTACAAGGAATTGTAGACAGTGCGATTTTTGAGATTTACAAGCATGGACGCAGAAAAACATAGAAAATTAAGTATAAAAACCATAGTTAATAAAATGATTTAAGGTTTAAATGATATTCACCGAAAAAACATCCAATCTTTAATAATCTTTTAGTATTTTGTCACTCTGTCATAAATGTTTGTTAAATAAAGCTTTGTGAAGGTAAAAATACCTGTTTTTCATTGTATAATTCAGTAAATGGTGCTCAAGGTGAGATCGTAGTCAAGCCTGTTTCCAAGAATGGACTCCCTATTAATTTAGGAATTTTCCCTTTAGAAAGCTACTTATCTTTGCTAGAAATATTGGAGTAGTAGGTCCAGATTAAGGTAGGCAAAACACTTTTAGTAGGTCAAAGAACAAAATAATTTTATATTATATGGTAATAAAATGTATTTGAAAATTGTTTCTTTAATTGGTCATTATCAAAATACTTAATAGGCAGTTAACGTTATAAGAAATAATTATATTTAGGATCAAATTAATTTCCCTAAAAAAGTATCTATGTTTATAACTTAATTAAATAAAATAATGTATCGTATGATAAATTAGTAAACTTTTAATAGGGTTTTAATAGGGTTTATCACATTTTGTAAAATATGTATATTCATGTACTTATTGTTGTATACAAATTAGAAATTGTATTGGTATACTAAATTATTTTAAACAGACTGTACTAAGTATATCTATGGAATTCATGGCCAATATGTGGAAATATCGATTTATTACTCTTTGTAAATATAACGAAAGGTGCATGCTTGGTGAGTGACTGCTAAGAAATTATGGTTGTAAAGAAATATTACGTGAAAGACAATAGAAAGGATATGAATGAATTATATGAATTGACTGAGAAATGAGACGTGTCACGTGTATTTGCATTTATATTTTTACGTGGATTTATAAAAGAAAATATAGAGTGATTTCAAGCGCGACCATTGAGGGTTTCGTATTGTTTACTCCTTTAGTTGAGTGATTCACGGGAATAATATTAAACAAGATGTTTAGTTCCATGAAAAGAAATAATTCTAGAAGTGAGGTTAATCAAAGGTTTATTACAATTTATTGCAAAATGATTTAAATTAGGATATAAAACTCAGTTTTTCGCATATAATTTAAGTTAAAATATTATAAAAAGTAGTTTTAATTTTCAAGTGATTAAACTTCGAGTGCTAATACCTTTATGCACGTGTCACATACAACTGTTTTCCGCCTACCTTTATGACTTAAAAACAATTTAAAAAATGTTATGGTTGAGAATCGAACCAGGCAAACACGTATACCACTGCGCCACGATCAGGCGTTGTAGGAAACGCTCATATTGTAAAATTTATGCTATTATCATTATGTATTTGCTCACCTTCATTATGAGGTCTTCGGAATGGGATTTTTCCTTTAAAAATCGAATGTACTCTTGTGATAATGTTTTAGATTTTTTTTCTTTATAATCTAAAGAAATTGTGTTTGAGAAAAGCTCTTACTTTGTAGAATTGGTCGATATTTATATTATTTCTGATTTAAAATCCAAGGCACACTTTTTTATTGCTAGGATAAAAAAAAACTACGCGTAACTTTATGAGCCCATACAAAACTATTGTATTTTTGTCCACCCTGTACCAATTGGAATCAACATGTGATACATTCTAGGAATCAACTCAGCTAGAATAATCCGAAAATTGAGACAAACTGAGGGTGTTCCATTTAAAAAAATAACGGTGACTTCATTACTCGAAAGTAATTCACCCTGTATATTAGAATATTATTTTAAAATACGGTGAATTAAAATTAAAAATCGATGTGTTTCAGGGTTATTTCTTAAATTGGACTTTTTAGCCAAATCTGAATTTGTTTCATATTTTATGGACACAGTGTATAAATCAACCTGTCTGAAGATTTCGTCAAATATTTATTTTTTAGTTACAAAAATATTGAATTTAACCAAAGCTTAATGTCCTCACTGTATTACTCGCGGTACGTAGTAAGTAAATGATAATGTAACCAAATATAGAAATAATTAATTAATAATAAAAATATATAAATCTACAAAGATCATTTAGCATCAATGTTTTTTACGGTTCAGAAAACTCCCTCCCATATCTTTGTAATAAATGTGCGACGTAATGTAATGTGAATTGTATTATTTTATTAAATTATTTAACCCCTATCCGAATTGTCAGTAACTTCGATTTTCTTTGATGTCTCAATTAGTGTCTGGCTTTAAAAATACATGAGAGTACTCCGACATAAATAAATGCAAATTAAGTCAAATAGTTTTCTCGCGTATAAATATTTTAGAAAGTGTAACAACAAACAAGTTGAAAGGGACGGTATCCCTTGAGAAATGGTGGGAGGAATCTGGCACTTGATTTAGAAGTGAACTTTGTGGAAAGTTCCGACATTCGGAAGTACATCTTGCATTGTAATTACTTTGGCGCATATTTAGAGGATACCGAGTGTTTTTAATGCCCTTAGGGAGAGACTAAATCAGCCGGATGTCTTCCTATTTTACTTCTAATTCAAGTCTATTGGACTTGGTCGTTAACTGGGTTATTTACCACCCAATGAATCTTTTAGAGAACCAAAGAACACTCGTTTATATTCAAAAGGAAAAGTAATTGAAATAAAAACGGTAAGCTAGAAACATTAATAATAACTTACCAAGTGGCATAGTTTAAAATGAGGTTAATATGTTGCCAGATTTATTTTTTTTATTATTATTATGAATTCATGATTTACAACAAAAAAAAATGTAAAAGCCAACATTGTAATTATTGATGTACGTAGTTTTAAAACAAGACAAATGTCTAAATTATTTTTATTAATTAATTAATAATAGTTACATTAGCGCTTTCTGTTTACAAGGGCTTTTACAAGTTATCTTCTATTAAGTGTTTATTAAAAATTACAAAAAATAAATAAATAAATAAATAACGACAGTAATAGAAAACCACCAAAGTCAAAACAAAATACATTCAAGTTAAAATTATTGTAAATAAAATAATAAAATTATGTGACAGCTAAGAGGAGAGTTAAAAAAGTGGTCTTTAAAGTATTAAGACATGGTTTAAATTATATTCAGTAATGTACAATGTATAATGTAAAAAAGAGAAATCGCTGGAAATAACACTCAAGTTTCTAGGTTAACCGCTAGGGGGCTAAAGAAAAGTTCAAAACCAGTTTTTTGTTGAATATGCCCAATTATACCTAGTGTTAAATAAGTAAACTAGAAAGAGGCCTAAATTTCTCACAAAGTTGTTAAAGTACTCTTTTTATTTTTTCAAATAAAGGGTGGGAAGAGTGGGAAAGTATTGGTGAAAAAATACCTATAACTTTGGGTTCAAAAAAACCGATTTTAACGAACTTAGTGTCATGGATGAATTAATTACTTCTTCTTCAAATTATTTAATGGTAATACCTAATTATTGTAAATTATGATGGAACTAGATTAAAGTTGTAACAAAGTAACACTTCCCGGACCAATGGAAGGAAGCCGAAATAGTGATGCTAAGGAAATCAGGACAAGATCCCAAGTTTCCACAAAACTACAGACCCATCAGTCTACTACCAGCGATGAGCAAAATAGCCGAGAGAGTCATCCTCAACAAGCTAAACGAAGAAACCGAAGCAATAGGAATACTGCCACAAGAAGGGTTTGGATTCAGAAAAGAACACAGCGCACCGGACCAAATACTTAAAATTGTAGAATACACAACAGAAGGATACAACAGAAATCAATCTACTGGAGCCATCTTCCTGGACATCAGCAAAGCCTTCGACCGAGTATGGCACGAAGGACTGATATACAAGATGAGAGAAGCAGGATAAACTAGAGAACTGACGAAACTACTACTCAGCTATCTAAAAATTAGAAGATTCAGGATAAGGATAGGAAACGCAAAATCCGAAGTAGGAACAACAGATGTCGGAGTACCACAAGTAGCAGTCCTCTCACCAGTGCTTTACACCATATACACGGCAGACATTCCAAAGACAGACAACACAATGATGGCTCTCTACGCAGATGACACGGCTATCGTTACAAGAAGCACTCAACCAAGGATGGTGACAAGAAGTCTCCAACAGGCTATGAACCAAATAGACGAATGGTGTACAACATGGAAAATCCAAATAAACCCAGAGAAAACCCAAGCAGTTTACTTTACCAAAAGAAGGAAAAAACCAGAAGAAAACATTAACATAGGAGAAGAGATCCAATGGAAAAACAAGGCCAAATACCTAAGAGTGATACTGGACAAAGGACTAACCTTCAAAGAACATGTGGAAAAGATAACAAAGAAAGCAAAACAAGCAAGAGGAAGACTAGCCGGACTCATAGGAAGAAAATCCAAACTAGCACTGAAGACACATCTTATAAACGCAATCATCATTCCGATCATGTTGTGCGCCTCCGTAGGCTGGGGACACACAGCTAAAACCTACAAAAATAAGATACAAGCACAGCAGAACATCAGCCTAAGGCAACAGACGCCCCATGGTACAGAAAAAATATACAACTATACAGGGAACTAGACCAGGAGAAGACAGAAGAAATCATGAAAGCCAGAGCTAGAAGAAGATTTGAAGAACTCAGGACACACCTTCATTTTTTGTAATAACTTTAATAAACGGACAAAACATTTTAATACTCTCGTACTTTATGCTTAATAATAAACGCCAAAGCAAAATATTTTTTATGTGCCTATTGCATTTTCCTTTAATTAAAAAGTATTATCGATATAGGAGAGGTAAAACAAAGTTGGAGTATCAGTAACTATGTCATGAATACAGGTGGGTGTGTACATATTTAAACAAATAACAATAGTATTTGACAAAGCGCTATTTCAGTCCGATTTATAATATGGTTGATGATTTACAAAGGAAAGCATTTATAACTCTCTTGGCAAGATATGTTTACCAAAATGAATTTTAGATTAATATTGAAAACTGTATTATTGGTATGCAAGTTATTGCTGTTGTTGGAATATATGTCAATGACATTTTTCAATAAATATCGCCAGATAACATTTAACTTTGATTTATAAATAGTACATTAGATTTTGTCGCGAAAAATGTAACATAATAGGTAACAGCATCGTCCATAGACGTCTGGTAGCTCCTTTGTTGTAGTGGAAATGTATCGCATAGCTGTCGTAAATCATCTGCACAATTGTAAGAATATTTTATACGAGGTTCAGTCAGTAGGAGACACATCATGTTTATTCGAAAGTGTGTCTATGAGGATTAAGCGTTGGGTGTTGATCACATTTATTTTTATTTATGTTTTTGTGTAATCTTTTATTGAGATGGTTATAATATTTTAATAACAAAAATCAATAATTTTTACGTTGTAATAACTAACATTAATTGCCTGATTTCTTAAATTGCGGAGAGGTAAGATACCTACTTAAAAAGGGGCTCCACAGAAAATACACAATAAGGATTAAGAATCTTTATTTACTTATGTTTAAATATTTCATGTGCAATGCTTTCTTTCTTTTGAAAATATTATATGTTATGAAGCAAAATGCTTTACTCCTTTAGAGTATCTGTCTCCTTTTAATGTCAGTTGATTTTTATCAGCATAGTGGCCTCCTGTGGGTACTGCTTGTCCAAAAATTGTTCAACATCTTGTCGAGTTACCGTTTTGCGTTTCCTCAAATATTTAAGTTTGCTTTGCAGCTCCTTAATTTTTCTCCTTAGTCCTTGTTTTCTGGGACTACTCTTAATAAATTAAAATATTTAAGACGTGATTTTAGAAATAAATACAAGGAATTTTATGATATTTTAAAATTTCAATTCGTTTATTTTTACCTTCCACAAATTCTTGAGGGAACCCACTTTGGATCGATTTATCGGATTTTATCGCTGCATCCGTTGAATATATATCCTAAAAAACATTCGTTTTATAAATAATGCCCAGTTTTAATCCCGATTTAGCACTTAAGTGGAGCTTCTAATAACGATTAACATATTGAAACGTTTCATCATGCTCAAAAGTGGGATTAAATCGAATGATAGCGATATAACATAAATCTCCCATTTTGGTGAATTTATCTGTCCGATTAGTTCAGATTTCAATATTTTATTATTATACCTAGATAAGGAATATGTATTTTTTAATATTTTATATACTTATTGTTAATTAAACAAGATCCAAGAAAGAGATATTACTTCCAAAAATTATTTTGAGACAATATTTTGACTTCAAATACTGGAATATATTGAAGGCCATATAGATTTTGCAAACGACAGGTACCTATAATGTATAACTTTTTATTATCATTTTGATCATTATGAATGATGATTTAGGCATTATCGTTGACCATTAGTTCATTAATTGACTCATATCCTTTTTCAGGAATGATTCTGTTTGTCAAATGAACCAGTTAATATGTACTTTCAAAAATTCATTATGTGTGTTTTTATTTTCAACTATATTGGAATATTTTTTCATAATATCGACCAATATATTTTTAACTTCAACTATGAATGTGGGGGCTTTCTTTTTTCGGTTTTTGCATATCATTCATGTTTTATTTACTATTGTTTATTATTTTTCAATGTAAACACAAAATAAAAATGTTATTTAGGGATATGATTACGTTTTCATATCGCAATGATTGACACAGAACTATACATCTTCACAGAACAAATCGAATTTTTGTGCCTTCTACAACCTTGCCAAATTAATTAAGTGAATATGTTTATGGCATTTACCTTGGCAAAGCTCCTGATATGCATCTGTTTGTGTACACGCATATAACTGGATTGCCGTTGTTTTGACTATTACCCGACAAGAAATTATGTTCAAAAATATGCCATGCTTGAAGAGGTGAACATTTTTTACCTTCCAGTGTTTTTTTTTGGAAACTTGGAGGGCACAGCAATGATCAATAAATGTTTTCCATAGGAAGTAAACGATTCACCGTCAAAATATTTTCTACAAACTTCTACTGTAGGCTTCCTTAGTTGTTAAATTAATATATCTTTGGTCTCCAATAAAACCTAATACATTTCCACTGTTGACACCTGCGAAATATAGTTTGAATATTAGTTATGAAATTGTATCTTAATTAAACTACAATCCAAACATTTTTGACCAATAGGTATAATAGAAATTATGTATTTGTTGAAATAATGACCTAGCACCTTTAGCAAATCAAAAAAATTAAATATTTGCACATCACAAGAATCCACATTGCAAAAGGTACGGTGAGAAGTCATTATAACAATAATAAATAATGAATGTTAAAATCACTAAAAAATAAATAAATATCACTATAAAAATAAAAGTTTAAGTATAATGTTTACTCCGCGCACTCAGTATAATTTGTTGCGAACCATTCAAACGGAGACACTCTGTACAATGACTCGCCCTCCAGGCGGGCTAGACGGCAAGGCAAAAGGGTAGCGCGAGGACTGAGGTTGATGATTTGGGTCGCTGGCGAGAGTTACTTGATATTTTGTCACCGATACATTCTTAATAAGGTTTATTTTGCTTATAAACCTTCTCATGCCTATAATACTAGTTGCTGTATTAGCTCTTGAATATCAATACTTAGTAAATATTTTAACATAGTAAATAATATATAAAGGGTTTAACAAACCTGTAATGCAGCAATTGAAAACCGGACGAAATTTTGGAACTAATAAAAGTTTTTAGTTATAAAACGGGTATTAAAATTTGTTGTTTACTATAAAATTTATTTTAATTTAACCAAGGGGCATTGATTTTAATTGTTTTCCATTCGAATGTATCAGGCATTATCTGGCCAGGCCATAGAACCTTTATAGCCTATTTAAATGGAGCTCGTAAAACGGAAAATACAAAACTATCGTAAACTATATATTGTTGATACTTAAACTGAGCAAAGTGATTTCGTGGCTAGTTTATGTAATCCAGGTAAAAAATTTCAATTTTAATATTTAGTAGGTAGATAAAGGCAGAATACGGGCAACATGTATTTATCCTTTTTTTAAAAGTCTACATACCAATTAGATTAGATTGACTTAACCCATTAATGCCAACCATGTAAAACAAAAATTTGCGTGCGTAAACGTTACATTACAATACGATTTATAAAGATTTTTATAAGTGCAAAATATAAAAAATATATTTTTACATCATCATCTTTAAAAATTATGATCTACATTTGTTAAAGAAAAGTATTGCTAATGGTGGTGTTACATTTTATGTTTGTTGTTTGGGACATTTTTATTATGTGGCTCTACAGTTAAGGGAAACTCAAGTTTGATCCCCTGTGACTATCAACTGCGATGTGGTTTAACTTGTTCTTACTAATGAGAATATGGCGAGCTAGAAACTTCTGAAATAAAAGAGTAATTCTTAATAAAGTGCATATGCCTCTCCGAACAGAGGATAACCGCCACAAGATAATACGTGTGAGAAACATAAAGGTATTACTCATTCCTGTTATATAAAAATTGTTACTCGCATAATAATAAAAAAATAAAATATAAAACAAAAATAAAGCGAATCTATGTATATTTAACATATAAGAGCAATATAAGACTGTCATCCAAAGGACAGTTTTAAAAATTAACAAAAAATATTTATTTATACGGATACAATTATTCTAAAATGAATTGTTTTTAATTAATTTAATTGTTATTAAGTATAAAATTATAGTGGTATAGACTATTATTCATATAAAATAAATAAACAGCGCGGTGGAGTGTATTGTTCATAAAAAGACTGTCCAAATAAATTTCTTTATTTTATTTTTATTGAAAGTATTAAATTTTACAAAAAAAAACTAAGATAAGCACTGGAAATTGTTATTGTCCCCGAGTCAGCATTGCAATTTTGTAAGAAATTCTGATAATATTTCAAATTGGTAACATCGCGGCCATACCGAGTTTATAGGTCCAAGGTCATTAAAGACGGATTTTAAAATCCTTTGATGTTTTGCCGACATTCGTATCTGTTCTAATCAATCATCTGTGACGAAAGTCTGGCGGTTTTCGGGTTACTCTGAATAGTAAGTGTACATCCAAACTTGTCTCTTATATTTTTCAGCCAAGAGTAAAGGAAAATTTCAAAAATATTTAAAACGAATTGTACGAATTCCAGTTATTACTAGATTGTAATGGTTATACCCTCTTATTTAAACATTCATAAAAAAGTTAAGAAACATAAAATTGGTATGTCAATCACCATCTCAAGCGTATACTAATTTTTGAAATATTTAAACAATTTCAATTTATGTTGAAATGGTTTCTTTGAATTATAACAATAAATCTATTATTTAACAAAGTCATACTAAAATGTGAAATTTTATCCAAAAATGAAAATCCTACACCACCACGTTCAATGATGCAATTAAAAGCAGTGTTAATTCTGCTTAAATGAACAGAATTGTTTAATTTATTGTATTTTAAAATTGATCCTAATGCTTCATTAGTTACCACAAAAATCAAATATTCATTTACTATAAACGATAAATAGTGATGAAAATCTCTGTTGCATATTTCCAATTGCCCAAATACAACAGTTAAATTAGTTGTTTTGCGTGAAATACAATGGTTTCAGTACAATCAGAACGAACTCTTTTGTATAGATTTAAATTAAAATATTACATAAACCTAGCAATATATAGTATTGATTCTGATACCAATAACTGTATTGTTTAGATGCTTACGCTTATTGTGTCAACAATTAAAACATTTTGTCCATTGTTGTAGTAGTCTAAGGTTCATTATATTATATGTGGACATAGCTGCTTTATTAGGGTCTATGAATGACACTTTTGCTTATTATTTTTGCTTGGTTATTCAGTTTCATTGTATATCCCACTTCTGTAGCGTTGAACTTTTATAGTTTTGCATTGTCGCAATATTTGCAAAAGTAAACTGCAATTTCTTTTGCTTTTGTTGTTTAGTGATTGTACGAATAAATCAAGGTTTTTTAATTATATCTTAAGAAATCTTGGTCCTGGATCAATAAATAACAATTATCCAAATCCTGCTATTCCCTCACATGTATTTTTAAAACGTGAATTGTTGTGTTTTTTGATACTAATACGTAAAAAGTATTCATGATTATTTTTGTCCGTATTAACTTTTGGAAATTAGAAATAGAAATTGATATTTTGTTTGATTCATATAAATTTTTATATATCTATTCAGTAAAGTGTACATTAATTTATATTTTTTGAGGAAATAATAATTTAAAATTTTACTTGTAGCACCAATCAGTAAATATGTTGTCATTATTTGTCATTACGTTAAAAATGTTTGATTCTGGTCCTGCAAGTAATTTGTATTATTTTTTTCTCAATACTTTTCATGAAAACCAGAAACTTTATTACCTTTTTCAGTTTTATGGAAAACCTGATAAACTTTGTCCAACCATGAAATTGTCCGTTGTTGCGTAATTATGGCAATGTTATCATATTAAGGTTATCTTTACATAAATCAGTTTCTGGTTAAGAATCGCATCTTCCTGGAGCTCCTTCGTATTTGCGACTGTTAATGGATTATTGCAAGAAAGATACTTTATAATTATTTCATAATTACTAATTATTTCACGGATCTTCCTAGGAATACTATTATCAGTTTACATAATTTGAACATGCTATTTTAATATTGGTACTTTAGATGCGGAGGTAGAAATATGACTTTTGCCCATTTTATACTGTATGCCTTTTGAAGACTGGCCGCCACACATGTGCATTTTATAAGAAAAAACACTCCCTTGTGGAGAAGTTTCGTATTTTTCCGCGATATTATACCGCTTGCTGTTATAATATGCGGAAATTCAAACAATTTGAAGCACTAGTATTTGATAGCATGCAATACGCAGCGGGCTGAAAGGCTCAAAATAATTCAAAAAACTGAAAGACATTAAAGAGTAAATTTCGTGTTTTCAAAATTGCATTCTGATGTATATAGGTTGAAGTAACAAAAATACTTGGAAAAACTGACCAGCGCCTTTCGTATTACCACCAATAGAAAATTTCGGAAAGACTAGGGAAATATTTAATATAGGTTTTCCGTGATTCTAAACTGCATGCCATTATAAAAATAATTAATTTGTATAATTTATTAATAGTAGGTTATTTGGCATGTACAATACGATTTTGCAAATTAGAGGCATGCATAAAGAAAGTAGGAAAAATACAGAAAAAACGCTATTATTCATATTTATAATATGAATTTTTCTGGATAGTCTTCATAAAAATCTGGAAGAGATAAACTATAAAAATATTGGAAACCACTTATTTTTGGAGATATAAATATCAACATATTGGAACCAGATGACTCCTCGGACGATTTGGATATTATGTCAGAATTTAACCTTACTTCAATTATCACACATTTCTAGGTCTTGGGCCCTACGATGTAAAAAATAGCGTTTATACCACAGGACTAAAATGTCTTTTAATCCATTAGGTGATTGTTGCCCTCGCTTCGCTCGTGCAAGAAACTTCACTTTTGATATTAAAAGATGCACTTTAATCACTAATATATAATATACTATAATGTACTCATGGAAAACATTTTATTACAATAGGCTTACCGCTTAAAATAAAATGCCTGCAGTCATTTAACAACTAAACTAGCAAATTTTAATAAACATTTAAATATAAGCTTCTCCCTGGTATATTATATAAAAAATCAAATTCTTAATACGTTTTCATGAATATTTATTGGAAAACATAAAACAATGTTTTATTATAAACCAGGGTAAAGGAAAACAAAAAAAACCGATGAAATTGGACATGTGAGAATTGTAAAACATCGGAAAATGATCATTTATCTAGATATATTAATGTGTTTTGTAGTTGTGAATTTTAAATATACAGATATGGCGAAAAATAAAGCATACCTGTAAAAATGTCGCTTGTTTATGTTACGGATTAATTGTCATTCATCATCAAATTTGTCCTGAATACACGTACATAAATAGAGATTTAATATTTTATGAAACTAGCTTGTAACTATAATTTTAAAATTAGGTTTTATCTTAAAAATAAAAAAAAATTAGTGAAGTTCTTTTACAGAAAAATGACTTTGCCAAGTAGGAGAATGCAATGAATTCGTGGACATTAAACTGTAAAAGATTATTTTAGAAACAATGATAGAACAAATAGAAAAAAATACAAAAAATGTAAAACATCTCTTACTATCTATCAAGTCCTAGGTAAAAAATATCTTTTCTGGAACTACCCCAATTCCAGTACACTCAATAGAATCGGAGAGCTATCATCAGTAATAGAGCAAAATAATGCATAATAAAGAAAACTACAAAAACACAAAAATTAAAATATTTATATAAAAGCCTTATTAGGCCAATATTACTGTATGATGCAGAATCAACGACCATGACAAAAAACAAGAGGTAGAATTAAAAATAATTGAAAGAAGAGCAATTAGATTTATACAGAGACCAGTCAAGATAAATGAAAATGAATTTAAAAGAAGAACTAATCACGAAATACAACCAAAAAAAAAAGAAAAATGTGGTTAAGAAAGTAAAGCAACAGAGAGTAAGGTGGCTAGGACACGTTTTTAGAGCAGGAACTACAGCAACGATAAATGCAACTAGAATGGGAACCCGGAAAAAAACGAAGGCAAGGCAGACCCAGAACAGAATGAAGAAAAAGAAGTTGCGGGAGAAACAGTGTAAGGCATCACAAAATCTTTGTTTTAACCAAAAATCTGTCAAAAAGAAGCTAATACCCAAATATGTTAAAGTAAAATATGGAAACTGCTGTCATTTACTAGAAAAGTAAAGTTTATTGAATAATATCTTTGTTTAGTATTTATATATTACAGTGTATTTAAAATATAAATTGACACGCAACAAACTGGGTAATAGAAAATATTTACGCAAATAAAAAACTATTACAACAGGATTTTGCATCCTACGTGTATAATGGGTTTTAATTATTAAAATTAAAATAAAAGTATTAAAATGGTTGTGGAATTTAATTAAAAATAAATTTAAACCTTTTAAAACATTCACATTAACTTCAAACACTGAAATTTCAATAACCATCAACATCCAATACCCATCAACAAAATAACAAAGGAAAATTTAACAATTAACAGCCCTTTTGTTTTGGATGTTTTATCAGTATTTTGGATATCGTTGACCTTATGTTTACTGTAATGCATTTTGTTAAATAACCAAGTTGCAATTCACTATTTATAAACAACATTATTTGATGTTCCGTTATTTCTATTTAGGCGACAGTGTTTTCCCCAATTTTTAAATCCGAGTGTAAGCTTTGTGTTGTCACGCTTTTTTTGTTTTAAAAGTAATAGTTTATATGTTTTGTTTTATTTTATTAATTAAAAGTTCTTCAACAGAGTCTATATATGTACCATGAGTTGAGGAAGTATCGTTACTTGGTGCGGGAAGAGGTGGAGATCGATGATTTTCTTTTGAATGTGCTAAGCCATTTACGAGAGTGGTATGAGTGTGTAATACTCAAATATACACAAAAAGTGTATAATGTTTAAGTACCAAAAAGTGTAATGATCCAAATACTGTATGTTGTGCGGTTTCATTATCCTCATCACATTTCCTGCATATGAGATTCGGGTTTGGAATTCCCATCTTATTCAGATGACTTCTGAATTGCTAGTGACTAGTAATAAAACCGATCACTCTTCTCAATTTCCTTATTTTTTGTTCTAGAGTATCTAGGTGTCATTCTCTTAGAGTGAATATTTATCCCTGTTTCTTCCCAGCCCTTGCGCTGTTCTTTTTCCATGATGATAATTTCTTCGTGCAAGGCAGTAAGCCACCCCACACGTTAGTTCTGGGCCTACAAAGGGACTTTCAGCACCTTTATTGGCCCACTTATCCGCCCCCTCATTACCAACAACCCTTCTGTGCCCTGGACCACAGCAGTGTCACTCACTGATGATCATCAACATTTTTAAGGTACCTCATGAAGTCCGAGAACACCGAAATTTGGAAAATAAGCCAGTATCAATAATAAAATGTTTTTTGTTGGATTAAAATATTCTGAACTGAGATAAAAAATGCTCAATTCATTTTTAATCTCTTTGATAATATGAATCATTTAAAATAATAATAATAATAATAATAATAATAATAATAATAATAATAATAATAATAATAATAATAATAATAATAATAATAATAATAATAATAATAATAATAATAATAATAATAATAATAATAATAATAATAATAATAATAATAATAATAATAATAATAATAATAATAATAATAATAATAATAATAATAATAATAATAATAATAATAATAATAATAATAATAATAATAATAATAATAATAATAATAATAATAATAATAATAATAATAATAACAATAATAATAATAACCTAGAAGGAAAATACCAGGAAAAAGTCAATAAGTATGTTGACTTGGCAATTGAAATAAAACAAATGTGGCATCAAGAAACAGTAACAGTAGTACCCATAGTAATATCCAGCACAGGAGTTGTTCCAAGTAATCTGAAGACCAGCCTTAACATCTAAAACATGGATCCAAATATAATTAAAAATATTCAAAAGTCAGCCATTCTCGATACATGTAGCATTGTAAGAAGATTCCTCAATGAATAGACAAAACAGTGTAACAACTTAAAATTACCTTGCCTGCAAGACCGGTAATTTTGAGATAACAGACCACATTTAATGTGAGATTATCGGTAAATAATAATAATAATAATAATAATAATAATAATAATAATAATAATAATAATAATAATAATAATAATAATAATAATAATAATAATAATAATAATAATAATAATAATAATAATAATAATAATAATAATAATAACCCGTGGGGGTTTGGCAGTTCCTCTATCGGGCGCGGCCTCCTGCGAATGGAGGAAACTACTTCAATATGGAGTAGTTGTGGGGTGACCCACCGTGGAACAAAAACTGTCACCTTAAACCCTTACAAATATGTCAAGAAGATTTGGAAAACAGCCGCTGCCTGGGGAGCGCCAGGGCACACTTGGAGCCGATGCTGGGTGTGACAGCATGCGAACCATTGGTGATAGGATCCTGAGGAGCTGGGGATCTATCGACACAATCGAAAGAGCTACAACTCCACCCGAGGAAAACGGTTATCATAACGAGGAAACTCAAAATGATCCAGAAACCTCACAACAACCTAGTCAATCTAGTCAGAATGAGAACCAAGGAGGACAAAACAAAGTTAACAAAAAGATACCTTGGACCAAAGAAGAATATAAGTGCATTTTGTGGTGTTTTTATTATCAGGAAATGAAATCCAACGCATCAGAGAAGGAAGTCTATAATCTGTGGAGATCTAAAAATCCGAACAGCAGGTTGAATATTGATTCTAAGAAACTTGCTAATCAAAGGAGATACATCATTAACAAAAAAAAGCTCACTTCAATCGAAATCGATGAAGTCAGGGAAGATGTTAACAACACAATCAGGGAGCAGGAACCAAACGGGGGCAGCTATAATGGGACGATAGAACCCAGAGTCGAAGCAGATCAGGAACAGGATGCAGAACAACCATATAACAACGAAAGTGTTGACAATATTGATCAAGAATTAAAGAACGAAATAGAGTTACAGATACAGATCGAAACAGAGACAGGAATTCACGAGAGGGAACCACTACGCAAACTTAGAGAAAATTATAGAGTAAGAGAGCTGATCAGGAAAGCCAATATAGTTTTGGAAGAAATATCAAAGGAAAAGGAATACTTCGATATAAATGACTTGAATAATGTGATCTATGCTACTGCAACGGTAATAACAAAAAAAATATTTCCAAACAACAGAAAGAGCAAAACTGGAATGACGAACAACCACGAACCAGCCTGGAAGAAGAGAATAGAGCATAACATACATAACCTTAGAAAAGAATTATCCCTATTAGCCCCAACAAACCTAAACTTACAAAGTAGAACAAAAGCGAAAAGGGCAGCTGTTACAAAGAAGTATTGTAGAGATGGAAAGATCGATCAAGCTAGAGCAATAGAGGTAATTAAAGAGAAGATAATGGCGAGCACTCAACGTATAAGACGATATATCAAGAGAAACAAATTCTTCATACAGAATAAAACGTTTGAAAACGAACCGAAACGATTTTATAGAGAGATACGGGGAAAGAACACCGAATGGAATGAGGTACCCAAGAAAGAGATGGTCCACCAATTTTGGTCGGAGTTGTGGGAAACAGAGGAAAGGCATAATGAAGATGCTGCCTGGATACAAAGAGAGGCAAATCGAACTCGAACAACGCCCCTTATGGACGATTGTACGGTCACGCAGCACGAAGTTACTGAAGCACTGAAAAGAACTGGAAACTGGAAAGCTAGTGGACCAGACAAAGTAACCAATTTCTGGTTGAAGAAACTGACAGCATTACATAGTCATCTCGCACAAGCCCTTAGTAATATAATACAGAATCCAGAGAAGGCACCAGAATGGTTCACTGAAGGAGTCACAATTTTAATCCCAAAGAATAAGAATACTTCAGAAGCCGGTAATTATAGACCGATTACGTGTCTACCAGTTTTGTATAAATTAACGACAGGAATTATCGCGAAGAACAAACTGATTATAGAAGATAGCAAGAAAAAAACCAAAGGACTGAGCATGGCATGGGTGGACTACCGGAAGGCATATGACAGCGTACCACATAGCTGGATAAGCCGGATCCTGCAACTCTACCAACTTGATCCAAATATAGTAAAATTTTGCACTGAAACTATGAAATACTGGAAAACTAAATTACTTCTTACTCCACCTAACCAACAACATATAGAAACGGAACCAATTAACATTCGACGAGGTATCTTCCAGGGAGATTCTCTCTCGCCATTGATCTTCTGCATGTGCTTAATACCATTGACTGAGGAACTGAAAGCTAGCTGCAAGGGGTATAAGATCACACCTGGGTCAGTAATTTCCCACTTTTATACATGGACGACCTTAAACTTTTTGCGAGGAATAAGAATGAATTGAAAGAGCTCCTGTGTATAGTGAAAAAATTCAGTAAAGATATAAAAATGCAGTTTGGACTGGATAAATGTGCAATAGCAGTCATAAATCGAGGACGCCTGACACAGACAGAAAACATTATTATAGACGATGAAACAGAAATAGAAAGCCTGGAACCTGGCATGTCATATAAATATCTTGGTGTCGAGGAGAGGGATGGAATAGATCATGAAACAATGAAGACACGGCTACGAGGAGAATATACTACTAGGCTTAGAAAAATAGCACAAACAGAGCTTACAGGGCGAAATAAGATAATGGCTATCAATTCCCTAGCGGTGCCTTTACTGGAATATAGTTTTGGTATTGTTAACTGGCGCAAAGAAGAACTTCAGGCTATTGACCGTAAGACCAGAAAGATGTTAACAATAAACAAGATCCTACATCCAAGAGCTGACGTAGACAGGCTATACGTACCCCGTAATGATGGTGGTCGTGGGTTGCGCCAGATCGAAAGTGCGTATAAAACTGCGATAGTTGGACTGGCACACGTCTTTGAGACTGCAGAAAGTGGCTTGGCAAGTCAAATGAAGAACCTAGCTGACAAATTGGGCAACAAAATATTCACCCGCGCAAATGAAATCAAGGATACCTACAATATTAGCAGAACCGAAACGAATATTACTACCATCAAGAACTACATTAAAAAAGGGAGTTTAGATGAGTTGAAGAGGAAATGGGAAGATAAACCACTACATGGACAGTTCCCGCAAAAAGTCAAGAACCGCACCATTAGTAAGGAATATTCATTCGGCTGGCTTTCGGAAGGCAGACTGAAAGGAGAGACAGAGGCCCTTATCACAGCAGCTCAGGACCAAGCGCTCAGAACGAGGTACTACGAAAAAAAAATCTTGAAAACCATTAATCATGACGAAAAATGTCGTATTTGCGGTATAGGTGAGGAGCACATAGACCACATTGTATCAGGCTGTCCTGAGCTGGCAAAAAGAGAGTATCTGATGAGGCATGACAAAGTCTGTGATTATATTCACTGGGCATTGTGCAATAATTTCAACATTCCTTGTGATAGGAAATGGTACAAACATCAACCTGAAGATGTGACTTATAGGGACGGAATTATATTGATTAGAGACCAACAGATATATACTGACAGACACATAGAAGCCAATAAGCCTGATATAGTAATAAGAGATGATAACGGAAGAAAATGCATAATTATTGATGTTGCCATTCCTGCTGACCACAATATTAAAGCTAAAGAAGCGGAGAAAATATTAAAATATAGAACGCTAGCGCTGGAAATAAAACGAATGTGGAATATGGAGACAGAGATCGTCCCAGTGATAGTTGGAGCCTTAGGATTAGTATCAAACAAACTGCCTACATACCTTGGAAAGATTCCTGCAAGACTCTCAATTAAAGAAATTCAACGGACAGCTTTATTTGGAACAGCACACATTTTGAGGAAAGTTCTGGAGTAAACAACACCAAATCAACCAAGGAGCCGGGTAGACTCCCGTTGTAAATTAATTCCCGAAATTATTCGGTGAACATGAGTATAATAATAATAATAATAATAATAATAATAATAATAATAATAATAATAATAATAATAATAATAATAATAATAATAATAATAATAATAATAATAATAATAATAATAATAATAATAAAATAATAATAATAAAACACAATATAAACTAAAATAAGAGTATTCTATAACTAAAGATATACTACAACATACTATCCTAAATATAAATATCAGTTTTTATAGTATGTATATCATGATCTCTGAGCTAATAGTTATAATTCATCGATACAAGACAACCGCGGCACTGTTAAAAAAAACACCTGGCAGTTCCAATTCTCCTTTTATTTTCCTCACGTATTATTATTAATTCCCTTTGTACACTTATTCCAAAAAAGTTTTTGTATAATTTATGTGTCATTAACTCCAATTCTCGCTTTTGTACCGCCATTTCTTTTTTGCCATTTCAATTTAACGGGCGTGCAATATTAACGTGAAAAGGCTGGCGGTAAAGAGTAGGAAGACCTACAACCCTCGCTGGCGCCCTTTTACGCATAATTAATTTTTGAATTAGATCGTTGCCAATTGGACTTCACCAGATGTGAAGTTCTAATTATCGAGATTATTTTGTTTCTTTTGCGGATGCGACAGTATGGTGTAGGTGCAATATTGGATTTCAGCAATCTAGGGAGCGTTAAGAAAAATTTCAGTTAAACCTATAATATTTAAATTATACTCATTATTTTAGAAATTGTACACTGTTTGGTTGTTGCTAAAAAAAGCACTAAATCATTTAAAACCATGGGTTATTATCTAGGTGATTGCTTTTCTATTAAAATTCTAAAAATGCTGTCTAACTAAAAAGTATATTTAAAAAACTAAAGCACTACTAATTTTAATATAAGAAGTTTTCTTATAGTATCATTAAAACATCACTACATTTACATGTACAGAGGATCGCTCTGGAAAATGCCTATAGGCTGACACAGACCAAATCTCTGAAACCCGGTGACTTAACAGGACATCTTGAGGTATTAAGGGCTGTAACAACCCAAATCATGAAGATGCCTACAGACGTAATGCCTGCAAAACAAGATTTCGAACTCGCGTTAGATGTTATTATTAACGACCGCGAGTTGACAGAAAACGAAATCGCTCAAATCACAAAAGGTGCCCTCACTTATTATACTGATGGGTCAAAAACAAACGAAGGAGTAGGAATAGGGATCACAGGTCCTAATATTAGGATATCCGCAGCCCTTGGAAATGCTCCAACAATATTTCAAGCAGAACTATTAGCAATAGAATTCTGTGCCCAAGAGTGCCTAAGAAAAGGCCTCAACACAGCAAGAATATTTATTGCATCTGATAGTCAGGCTGCTTTGAAGGCTCTGAAGTCCACAACCTATGAGTCAAAAATAGCCTGGAATTGTAAACAATCCCTTAAACAACTGGCTAGTCGCAACAAATTAAAGTTGCTATGGGTGCCAGGGCATAAAGGAATTGTCGGAAATGAGATTGCCGATAGTCTCGCAAAGGAAGGAGCTTGTGCTCCTTTTATCGGACCTGAACCATTTTGTGGCATATCAAAAAGCCGCATAATGGAAGAAGTTCGAAAATATGAAAAGGAACTCAGTGCAGCCTACTGGAAAAATGTTCCAGGCCAAAGACAGGCAAAAAGGTTATTACGACCCTCTGCCCGCTACGCGAAATTACTCTTAGAGCTTCAGAAATCTGATCTCAGAGTAATCACAGGAATTCTCACTGGACACTGCTCACTCAGATACCATCTCTGCAAAATGGGCATATTGGACAGTGGGACATGCAGATTCTGCGATGAGGCAGATGAGACGTCAGAACATATTATCTGCAATTGCAGAGTAATTGTTCGGCAACGCCATAAATATCTGGAACAGGTATTCCTTGATCCTGATCAGATTACAAACCTAGCTCCAAAACGGATAATGGACTTTCTTAGAAGCCTAGACCTTTTGGACTAAAATATAAATGTAGGGTATACACAAAAGATCTTATAGGTCGCAGTGTAGTAAGGTCAACTGGGCCAATCGACCCCTTCTGCAATCTACAATCATTAAAACATGTAAATAAAGTAGAGCAATTGTAAAACAGGTAAAACATGAACTATGAACAACGTAAAATAACAAACATTTTAAAACCGACAGATTCAAATTGAATAAAACTATATGTAATTCTTTAAAAACTTAACATAATATTTAAAATCGATAAAAATAGGACATTTGAAACAAAATTAAACTTATAAATTTTGTATACATTTAACAAAGAAATGGAGGGCGGGTTGAACATGAAAAATTGCAGTACAACTGTGGTCTGATTATAACACAGGACAAGAAGAATAAGTTACTAGAAGAAGAAGAGAAAGTTTTTGAGGTTATGTTGACAATAACAATGAAGATTAATATAAAAATGATGATAAACCACCTAGTAAAATATAAGAAGATTATTAGTCACATTAGAAAGAAAACAAAAACAATTATTAAAGAAAGTGGGTAACAGAAAATAAATAAGGAAAAATAGAAGAAAAAGAAAAATACGCTACAAACGCTAGGGGAGACTAAGAAATATATAAAGGTCTTTTGGTCTCAACTGTTCACTTATATTTGAAAAAATAGAATGTCAGTAGTCAAAAAATGCTATATGAGCCACTAAAGAAAAGTGTATTATTATCTCAGATACTCGAAGCTTCGCTTCTTTGTCGTTAATGGACCTCCACAACTCACTTTTCTACCTTGGAGCATAATTACTATTTTATATTTATAAATTATTTTATTAATTGTTTATTACTATTTAAATCGAGGTTCGAGGTATATTATTATTAATATAAAAACGAATATTTTAATTTTATATATCTATATAAAAAAATCCATTAAAAAGAACCAAGAATGTGATAATTTTATACTACAACACTTCGACTTGCACAAAAGTCCTTTACTTTTACGGCTGCATTTAGCCGAGAAACACTTCCTTTTACAGTTCCAGCGTGTATAACATTTTCCTTTACTTTTTTAATTAGCAGATAAGCAGCTTTTCCCAGCAACATTCGTTGAGTTGAAACCTCATCCAATGAAAGTAACTTTTCTTTACAAATTACGAAATGATTACAGGTAAAAGCTGCTTTATGGTAGAATTTTTGTTGCTAAATTATTCGACTTCTATTTCACAAACAAAAGTAATTTTTTGGGGGTTCGTAATAAACATTTTTTTATGCTTAGAAAATATGTTGCTTGAAGTGAAAGATTTTGGGGACATGGATCTTCTCCATATGCTAAGAAAATAATTTATTTTGTATAAACTAAGTGTTCAATCCCATATCAATCCTTATTTACCAGGGAAAAAATTCATTGAAACTAAAACAAATCATAGGAGCATAGTTTTACTTTATAATGTTCGCATCAACTTTTGGCCCAGATAAATTACCAACCAAATAATATTATAAATTGTAGAGTTTATCCATAACTCAAATGTGGATGATACTGTAACAATAAAACTCGAAGTCAACCCACAATACCTAATAATTTGTCCTACATTTATCTTTTTCATATAAGTCTCATTCCCCTCTTGTTGATTTAATTAATTTTTACTTAGGTTCAATCCCTATCCTTTTTATAATTTTGTTACCACTTAAATTTTTTATAATATTGTTACAACGTTTTATACTTTTACTTCCCCCATGTATTATTAATCAAAATAAAATCTGGTCATTTTACAATTAAATGCATCAATTCTAATATCAAGACAAGGTGAGTATGCAGTAGTTTTGGTAAGCAAAATAAATGTATAGATGGCAAAACCGAAAAAAAAAAATTTTAAGTACCATCTATTAAATTAACCATTAAATTTGTTAAATTTAAATATTTTTCCTATATGGTAATTTAAAATCGAAAGAGAAATAAACAAGAAGGAACTGTCAATTGACTAAAAATAAAATGGCTGCAGTATGGAAAGCAGATCTTTCCCAAATTTCTAATAAAGAAAAATTTTTTGATAAAGAAGTTCAATTTAATTTTATTAAAAAGATCTCCATAAGGACTTCCAGTGTATTACGCGATAACGTTGAATTGCTTTACAAAAAACCTTTGTGTATAGAAAAAAAACGAAGTCTGCTCCAACTATGAAATTATGAAATACTCTGTGCATCCCTGCGGCTAATCATTAATTTCATAAAAGTTTACGGAAGATGTTCCCTTAAACTCTTCAGATCACCAAGATACATGACTCAAATAATTGTGTAAAATGTTAAATTATAAACTTATTAATTAATAAATTGGAAACTCGATAAGTGAACATATACTTTTGTACAATTACTAAGCTTCTAATAATGTTTCTAAATTATGTTTTATCAGAAACATTTTAAGTCATGTATAAAAGGTAATTTAGACGATGTATATACTATATGATATAATAGTTACTAGATAGAGCATAGAGAGAGAGGAATTGAAGCCAATTTGTTAATAACGTTTTAGTGATTGTGATTTCTGTTATGGACTTTTTCTTTACTAAAAATGTATATATCAATTACGTATATTATGTTTGTACTGTTACTCACAGTCAAACATCACCACTTTGGTGATTTCTCTTCTTTTGATGTTACTTCATCAGAAGATTACATAAATTATAATGTTTATTCCTTTAAATATATTAGTACAGTATACAAGTGTTGGATGTTTAAATAGATTTGCATATTGACAAAAATGTACAATAATTACCTATATTTTAAATTATCAGCAGCAACAAGTAGATTAATTAACCCAATTTTGCAATGATATTTTTTATTATTATTTTAACCTAATTCTGTTTAATTGATTTAAATATACACAGTTAATTTGCCAATGCTATTCCTCACTAAGACCACTAATTATGCTACAGTTCAACTTCCTGACAAATGTTATAAAACTTTAAACATCAGTAATACACTTTTTTAAATATTATATTGTTGTTTTTTTGACCCTTTCTTCATAATCATAGGAAAAATTATAAATTTTCTGTTGCATATTTGCTTAAATATTGCAATGTTTTAGATTAAATATATTAAATGTCAGTAAGAACAACATGCACCTCCAATTTGTGAATTATTTGCTATTTGTTTTCAAATTTTAATTTTTAAAGGAACAAAATTTTAATTCTAACTACCTAACTGTCATTGTATTACAATTTCAAACATTTCAATAAACAGCAATGTAGTTCTAATATAGCATTAATCCAGTATTTTAAAATTTCACTCTAGTTTTTCTCTTGGAATTTCAACTTATTTTTTTTAAATTTCCCTATATAATTCCTTATAACAATTCGAATTGTTGCCCTATGTCACGTGACCAAAATGTATCTACTTTTGCCGCTCGTACAATTTCTCCTATAGTTCTCACTCTCTCTAATGTTGAGGTCAATGCTCAGTATCCGATGGATTGTCAAAATTGTGTATATATAAAATATATGTACATAATAATGAAGCTTAAATTTTATACTCCATAAATATGTCTCGACTTGAAAACTATGTTTCAAATTTCAGTTTAAAATCTATCTCCTTTAACCCACATTATATCGAGTTACAAAATCATGTATAGTAAAGTTTTAACCCTCCAACAACATACATATAACTACTTGGCAAGATAAAAAGTTTTAATGAGTAATGTTCAAAATAATCTATCGTTAACAAACTAATGTTCTGTATAGGGATAAAGGGTGGGTGAATTGACTACAGTATATACACATATACCTATCTAACTTCAATACCCAAAGTTAGAAGTACTTACCTACTTTGATCGTTAATATAATTCACCTATTCATGAATATTTACATGGGGTTTACTTCTCTGACTGACTATGTAATTTAAGGAAATGTTCCTTCTGTGTCCAACTAAGTACATTATATAACTGCGAATTATTTGTACTGTACATACATACCTACATAGAATATTATATTTCGCAAACGCAAGACAAAAATGTGTTAGAAATAAAGGTTTATTTATTAATAAACTTAATATTATATTAATAATAATATAATCTTTATTTTTAATATACAAATATAAAAAAAGTAATAGAAAGAATGATAAAATAGTAAAAAATAAAGCGTAGTAATTACTAAGTACTACCGCACTTGTTGCAATATCAACAAAAATCATTTAATAAAAAACAAGCAGAAGAAAAGAAAAAAAAACTAAACATTACATTATAATAAAGGTTCTTTGACTTTTAAAATATAAAATAGAAATAAATGTAAGCACAACAACATACAAAGAGGGAGAAACTTGTAACAACATGCATACCTATTTCGTTTTATTCTCTTTTCTCTATTATATTAAAGAAAAGTTGCCATTCCTTTCGTAAAATGTGTTTTTCTTAAGTTATTTTATAGGATTTATGATTTTTAATGAATGTAATCTCTTCAGGCAATGTATTATACATTTTAGTTGCAATGTAAAAGTAAGCTTTTTGTTAAATCGTGTTCTTTACTATAGGGTGGGTATGTTTGTTTTTCTCTCTAGTAACCAGCTTTATTATTGCTACAATGATATTGGATACTTGCTTTATAGAAAAATATATATCCATCATCGATCATTTGAGCTTCTACTTGGTTTTGATATTATTATTTCATTTCATCACTTTTGTATGATTTCAAGATGATTAATAGATCGGGAGTCGAGAGAGGTTTTGCATATATCATAGGCACCACGATGATAGACAACGTTACTCCACACCTTTAAATTTCCGGTATGGCACTTCTGAAGTATAGCTTTTACGAGGGGTAGCTTCCAAAGTTGTAGCATTTTTATAGGTTAAATGTATGAAAGGTTCCACTGCCATACCGGCATTTTTATATATATTTCGAAGTAATTCGAAGCACCAATATATCACTGCCATACTACCGTCGTGCAATATTGCACCAAATAAAATAATAAGTAATGGATTTTTATTGTACACCAAAATTAACACCGTCACATAGCTCTTAAATAAAAAAAAACAACCAACTATGAAACTTTTTTCTCAATGATTAAAATAATATTAATCAAGTTTGGTATTAACGCTAAATAACCAACAGAGTTTTCAACTTTCCATGCAATGGTTTTTTAATGCTTTATGTTTCCAAAGCATTACCTATATTCGACATACATCTCTCATAAAATCCATTATTGAGTTGTTGAAAATTGATATTATCTGTTTTTTACTTGAATTTTTCACTTTTAATGCACTTTCAGTGCTTTTGTGTAATTTGCATTTAATATTTTTAAACTTTAAAACATTTTCTATAATTTCATAGAACCAAAAAAATGTATTTTGTTTCTTCAAAAGGTTATCCTTTTTATCTTTATTTAGTTCTTCAAACAAAGTTTATTTTTCTGTTCATTCAATATTGTGCTAGGTGTGCCACACCTATAATTTTCTTTTTTATATTTCGCACTTATAAAAATCTTCATTATAAAACGCATTTGCGTATCGTAATGTAACTTTTACGCACGCAAATTTTTGTTTTAAATGGTTGGTGACATGAGTGAAGTATCTAAAGGCAAGACTATTGACATTGACATTTGTGGCTAATAGCAATTTATTAATTTTATATTGTTCTTTAAGAAAGTATCTGTGAATATGAATATAATATTTTACTTATATAATATATTATTATTGGTATATTATTCTTTTTAAAATATTTTAAAACATTAACATTTGATAATTTAAATGTCACAACTGTCAAATTTTATAAATTACACAGTGCTGCCGACATACTTTTTAAAATAAAAATTTTCGTAATTACATAAAAATAAAAAATTAATTTAAAAAATGGTAAAAAGGGCAAAATATAAAAAATATTATAAACAACTTATTTCATATGGCTGTTGTGACACTCGTTCTTTAAAAAACTCATCGCTTCGCGATTCGTTTTTTAAACTTGAACTCGTGTCATAACAGAATTCCATATGAAATGCGTTGTTTAATATACTATTATAGTTTATAATAAAGTATTTTATTTATCAAAGGTGAACGAATAAAATGATTATTGTTTATTTTATTTAAAAAAGGTAAAAGTGCTATAGGTTTAACAGGAACAAGTTTAATTTTGAATAAAGGAGGATTGTCATAACAACTAACGGACGTGTATTGTATATTTTATTTCTTCCTGTTTTTATAAATAATTTTAAAATCCTTGAATTTGTTCTTAAAGGTCAAATTACCTAAAATATTATGAATGAGAAAATTTTGATGTGAATTATTTTATTAGGTATTGTAAAACTACAATACCATAAAGTAATAGTAGTAATTTTTTGTTTTGATTTATTTAGTTTCGTAAGCTGTAAATATCTCAAACCATTTCAGAGACCAACGAAACTGTACCGAGGACACACCTGGCAGCATGTCATCCCAAAGTATTTGCAAGAGTTATTCGGACATTATCCACCCCACTCTTACGAAGGAGCTAAGAGGGTTTGTTGCAGATCCCACAACTGCATCCTGAATGTGAACATGCTCCACATTGTACCTATACTTAAATAGACTTGAATTACCATGCCAGTAAGCCAAATACTTCAGAAAAGCACAGACCTAGATACTGGTACAGTTTCGTTGCTCCCTTTCCATAAATTTGAGGTAATTTACAGCTTACGGGGTCCACACGACATGGACCGACTTGGTAAAATTGGAGGCTGATTATAGATCATTTAGTTAAATGTATAGGAAAATGCTAGATGTGTCGCCATCTATGATAAAAATCTGAAACTGTCCAAAATGACATATTTGCACCTGATCTATAATAACTTTTTGTCAGTTAATAAAATATATGCAAGTGGTATATTTTTTTTATTTATGGAATAGTTGGGAATTATTTGACTGAATAAACAACTTTAATACGAAAATAATTGTCATTCAGTAATTTTTACTTAATTATAATTTATTAAATTTAGTGTAATAATTATTAACGGCGTTGGTAACCGTTTTCTTCTCCACTTTTAAAGAAATATGAAGAAAACCTTAGATTAGGGTCTAAGAAGAAAACGCTCTTAACCTAAAATTTTGGTTTTTGTTGACAGAATTATGGAGGGTAGAGATCACGGTCACGTCACAGCTATCAGAACGGGACTATGTTGCCAAGCATTTAAAATAGTATTAGAATCTAATGACTATCAAACGAAGTTTCTCTAATATTTTTCTTATTATTTGAGTACAAAATTAAGCTAGGTTAGTTATATAGATAATTAGAATAAAATGTTTTGTCTGATAGCCTAAACAAAACTTAGTGTGATTTTAGTTATTATTATTCCGAGACTTATGTCTATTCTAATTCTCCAAACACAAACTTATCTTAACATAACCTAACCTTATTTCTCGTTTATAACGTCAAAATATATTAATTTTAGTGTTTTGCTTTTAAATATTTGGTATATAATTGTCTATATTAATATTCGTTTATAATTTACCAGAAGTAAAAAAAATAATTTGAAAGTATATTTTCACAATTTGCGTTGGTATTTACATCGTTTATAGCCACTATGTTTATAGCTTTATCCAACTGTTGGAATTTAGTGTTATGAACCGTTATTATTTCCTAAATTACTTTTTACTTAAACACAATTATCTTATTTTAGTCGAATTGGTAAAAATGTGAGTTTTGAGAGACATGATTTTTGTTTATACTTTTTTAATCTTTTAAGTTAATTATTATCTTACATCTTTATTTGTTATATAACATAAACCCAATCTCTAAAGGATTTACATTTATAAGTTAAAACCACATTCAGGTGAGTGTTAAACAGTTTTTCTAAATAGGAATGCTAATTACTGCCCATATTTTTCCTACAATATGTTTCATTTGTTGAATATGTATAAATATAATAGCTTTTTCTTTAGAAAATAAATACAAATGCCTGTCTGTGGTGACTGTCCTCTTTGCTTCATTTTGTGTTATTTTTCTAGTGATTTTTTTAAGGAAATCTATCTATTCATTGCAATAGGAAGCAAACAGTATATAAGATGTAAATAATTATCAAAACTAAAGGAACAAAAAACAAACACATGCAAGAAAGATATGGATAAGATGACTGGATGATTAAATAGTGCTACAAATTTGGGTCAGATACTAGATATGATAGATAGGCTGTTATCTTTATTCATCCATGGTAATATCATCTTATTTTACTTTCACTATTAAAAGTTTGCCAGTAAATAATAGAACATGCATACAAATTAGTCTTACTATAAATTGAATATAACCCGTTCAGGCTGTTACACCAGGTTAAAAGTTTATCCTAGTTTTTCAAGTAGACAAAGGACAAAAGATGGCCCCAAGAAAAAAGAAAGCATTAAAACTTGTCTGAGATGTCTTAGTTACAGCCTCTTATATGAAACCAAAGATAAAGACATATACTGTCCAGGTCATGCTTATGATTTAGTTACAAAAAACAAATTTACAGGGTAAGAGACACAAAAAAGACACAAAGAAAATACTGCTAGTATGCTACTACATGGGCTAATTTTATTGACAAGAAAAATAACTATATCAATACATCTTTTAAAAAATAAATTTGATATTTAGATTTGCATCACCTACTCATTACAGTTTAGAAGTAGTTTCCCCCAAGTAAAATGTACCTACTTACCTTAGCCATTTTTATGAAATTCCTTTCTCTAATGATCTATAAAGATATAAATATGTAGTTAATTTATTGTTAATTATATGCAGGTAAGTAATATAGTTTATTAAAAAAATTGTCAAGATAGTAAATCAATAACTATTAATTGTAGAAAAATTGAACCAGTAGGTAAATAAACTAATTAAAACTTAGGTACCTCTTATCACTTTTGCTTTCTAGGATATCAATATCACAATGTTTATTAAATTAAAAAACTGAAAGTGCTTTCAAATATAAATAAAATATGGTTTAATAAATAGGTATTGCTCAGAGTTTTTCATTTGTGTGAAATATACTAGTTAAAAAATTAAAGTTACAATCATAGGATACATTTTAATTTTAATTGATTCCACAAAGTCTGGGGTTGATAGTTGTGGAATATAATTACCTAATAAAGTCATAATTTAATAATAAAATTAATTTTGTTAAGATATACTCATAACATTAACAATTATATGTTTAGTACTTGCAAGAGTTTTTAACGAAAAAGCAGATTGTAGCAACAAATTTTCTTTTATTCTTATAAAACGCATATTTTCAGACAGTACACTCTAAATACTCTTTATGTCTGATTAAAAAGGACAATTAAAACAGTAGGTATGATGATAAAGGCAGTAAATCAATTTTTTGCGCGCTAAAAGAAAAAAGAATAAAAAAGACGCGTCTGTAGTATCTTTGTTACGGCCTGCAGATTTTTTCTTACATTCTTATATATTTTATCTGCTCGTACCTAACAATCCTTGACTAATGGCAAATAATTCACATTATATAGGTGTAATTCCCTTTCACTTCATTATATAATTAATTTAAAGTGTAATTGCTTTCGGTAATTTGAGTTTGTAAAGTAGTAACGATAAAATATCCGTGAAGAATCTCGAGCTGATCGCCATGAATAATTTAAAGTTCGCCTCAATACATTTTTTTGTACTTTTTTGTTTATTTGCTATAATTAAAACATTGTGCATCTCTCCACATATTGTTTAGTTATTTATTTTACCTTGTAGTCTACATCGGATGCAAATGGTCAACAAAAAAAATTTAAAAAAAAAGTAAAAAAATGTTTCTATACTCATAACCACAGTTGGTCTTGGTAGAAGTAGATGAATTTGTAAAAAACATGGAGACAAATCAAAAACAGACCTTTGGTTATTTACTCTTTCTTAAACCAATCATGACCAGGGGTATAATACCTGTAGGCATGAAATTGACCAGTAACTCCTCAAATTCGGTATATCCTGCGGAAGTGCCCAACAATATTTCAAACAAAACTCTACAGTACCATGATGCCTTACTAAACTGATTATTTATTATAATCGATTTTGATTACCAGACGGCTCTAAAGGCACTCAAATTCAGTAAAAAAATCTTTTGTGAGTGCTTTTAACTAGGTAAGAAGATGCAACAAGCTACTTGCTTTGGTTGGCCAGTGAAGGTGCAAATACCGCATTGCTGTGATCTGAATACCTTCCTGTGATACCCCAAAAACCTTTTAAAGCGTACCTACTTACAAAAAATAGATGCAAAGAAAAACTTGAATAGTGGAAAAGTATAGGTATACTTTGATTAATTTAAACAGAAGCAGCATGTAGATAAATACAGGGGCCAAGACTATTGAGGTTTGGAAGTGCCTTCAGGTTCTAATACGTCTAGGGGAAAATACCAAAGTAAGCTTACTTTGGGCACCTGGGCCCGGAGCCATTCCTAGGCATAGCGAATAGCGTAGCCAGAGGAACAATATCGAACTGGGTAGATGGGAGGAGGCGGTTTTACTGGTTCGAGCTATAGGGTTTAAGGCACTCAAAGGCATTTTTAGGAGATCTCTCTAAAAAGAGGTCTCTAGAGCTGCTGAATATGATGAATAGGACTACTGTCTGGACACAGTAACCTTGATAGGCATATGAAAACAATTGGACTGGCAGAGAGTGCGGACTGCAGATTCGGTCAGGATGAAAGGGTGGAGCATATCTTGTGTAACTGCCGAGAGCTCGAGAGAATAAGGATCAATAAATTTGGTCTGCATCAACTCGAGCCCAATGACTTCATGGAAGTGTCGCCAACGACCCTGATGAGCTTCATCAGAGGCATAGGGATGATAGAACGACTATAACCTAGGGGTGAGACACAATAGATCTTTCAGGTCGCAGTGGAAGGGACGTTAAACGACCACTCACATAGAACCTAACCTAACTACTGAATCACGTGAACATTATATTGAAGTACTGGTATACAGAGCAACAATATGCTGGCTGGAAGGTTGAAAAAACATATGAACCAAAGGCAAATTAGTCTTTATATCACAGCATTAGCAGTATTTATCCAACAGATTTCATATAGGTATTTATGTTCTTGGCAGGAAGAACGAAAATGGCCGGATTAATAGTGAACATAGATAAATTAAACTAAACGAAATGAGCTAAATTCTAATTAAATTACAAAAAACAAAGCTAAATTGGTTTGGACATATAAATAGAATGGACCAGGAACTAGTTGCAAAGCAAGTAATGCATGGGATCGAAAAGATATGGTAAAAGAAGAAATGGAAGACCAAGGAAAACCAAATTGTTGAAATAGGAAAAAAAGAATAAACGTTCTAGCAGATCAAAGCGGAAGGTCCGGAAAAATGGAAAGCATGGGTAGAAGAAAAAATATATATTTTCTACGTTTCTTTTATTTATCAGTGGATATCCAAATGATAAATTCCACAAAAACCTGGGCTTTCGGTCATTCAATTTTCGAAATAAAGACAAACATTTTTGGTATATAAATGTCTATTAGTTTAAATTCGCTCGGTGATGGCTATAAAACTCTGAGGTGTTGAAACAAATAAAAAACTTTAAAGGAACATAACATTTTAAATTGCCTTGACCTGTCAGTAAAGTTTTGTGTAATCCATACCAAAGCTTAAACAGAAAGTAAAACTTTTTATTTTCTTCAGTATTTGTTTACAGTAACTTTCAAATTAAATTGTTCTATATTTCCAATGGCAATGTCTGGGTTTAATTAAATTAACCATTGATTTCTATTGAAATTTTAATTGACTACGTACATTGTTAGTTATTTTATAATTATTATTTTATAAAATTTACTTATTGATACCAAACTGGTGATGGTTTAAAAAGAAACAAAATCAAAAAAAGGTAACCACTGTTTGGTAATATATTTAGCTTTGACTTAAAGTTTCGTTCCTGGAATAACATTTTCAGGGTTATTAACAGCAGTTTTTAATTGCCAGGTAGCTACTTCCCAGGCAGAATTCTACCAGGAAACAATTTTGCTGATTTTGCTGGTTATCATTTTAAGGTAACTATTTATATTTGCGAGTGATGAGATGATTTTTTTCGGGTTCTGTAGTATAATTTGCCCAGCTCGCAGTTTTTTAGTTCCAGTAAATACGTGTAGTTGGTTCATCATTGCAGCCATTGTAAAAGGGAATTGGAAAATGATTACTGTTGTGCATATCATTGGATGAGCTCCATGAGAGACAGAACTGACTTGGAATCACAAATACTAAGGTCAATCGCTGAGAAGGTGCTGGATGATAAAGTGTGTATGCGAATTAGTATTTAACAGCCAGGTCCCAGTTACATATAAAAAAAATTCCACACCTTTGCCTCTTATAAAGGTGCTGATAGATCCCTACATGGTGTTAAGGGCCTTAAAGGCATCCATAAGAATAAAGGGTTGAAGGAGTTGAAATATTAGATCAGTCAACTTTTCCTTGATAAGCTGGTGGTCCGGAGGGATATATATGCTGCATAATGTTAATTTGTTTGGATACCAAGCTATGATGGCAATATCTGCCAGGTTGGTTGATAATGGAAGAAAGTATAGAAGCATGTATTGATGCACCACCACTGGCTTTAGCACAGTTGGTGCGTATACAATGATATCCTTCAAAGTTTTTAAAAGAGCGTGTTAGTCTGTTTCAAAAATTGGTATCTTGAAGACAGATGAAATTCGTGCAGATGAAATGAGTTGTTGGAGTCAGCGTAGAGTTTTTGAGCTAGAATAGTATTGACATTTTCAAATGATTTAAATTTTTTGGTTTTCTTTTTGGAAGGTTTTTTTGATAAATTGAGAGGGATCGGGCTGAGGGGGAGCAAACATAATAGAACAGTGAACACAATTGTTATTTGATGACAAAATATTGAGTAGTTTTTTTTAATAACTTTATGCTTATTATAATTAAGTTAATAATATAAAATACTATACGCGTTGTGTATAACAATAATGTTAAACAACGTCTATACAACTTTCTAGTTTTAGAAAACCATATTTAGTTAACATTAATAACGACAAAAGTTGTTAAATATTATGCAGGTTAACGGATATACAGTTGCTTTGAACTCCAAACTTCATGCACATCATACATTTGCGACCCACATCAGACGAATTCTTGTCCGACATGTTTTAGTTAAGTGGTTTATTTTTGTCTTTAGCAGCATACGCCTAAGGTTTTGCACTATTATTTATACTTAAAAACACTGTTAATTTGCTTATTTAGTAAATAAACAGAGTAGAAAAAGTTACGAAACAATAAGTGCTAATTTGACAAATGAGATTAAATTTTAATGGTCGTAGCCACAGTTCAATATACACAATGTAAACAGAAGAATGGACGGAATCGTCAACGATTCTGAACTCCCTGTCTGTGCCCAATCAGTAGTCCAATCAACAATTCGTTTAGGTCCTGCCTACTCATGTTCAGCAGTTCTTGAGATCTCTTTAAAAATTTCTAATGCGAATGTCCTTGAGTAAGAACACCTCATTGTATCTATCCAGTTTAGATGTTGCGAACAATCAATAGATTAAGTAAAAAAGTTGCACACAGAGCATCTAATGTCATTACATTACGTCATTACATAAATCCCATTTCTGGCACTAATGGCACAGTCCCAAAGTTTATTGTTGTAAAGGATACTTTTTGTAGTAGAAGACCCTGTCAAAGGTAAATATTATATTTTTAACTTTTCTGTTTCAATGTCTTTTCTCGAACAAAAGTGATGTAGGAATGAATCGGGCTGTAGGTCTTCCTGGAAGATGAAAACTGACGTTTCTACCAAAGCGCAAAAAGTTCTAGAAAGAGTTGTTCTGACACCCTGTCAAATTAGGATATGCCCGTTAGAAAGCTAGTCAATTTCACTAGAAGTATTGGCGTTCTAGAGCTTTAGTAGATTAAGGTAGGCCCAAAAGATCTTCGTTGGTTTATACGACCTAAAACAATCTAATCCAATCAGAAAAATATCCATTTGTATAGATATTTAACATTTAAATTAAATAAAAAAATGTAAAGCTTCTAAACCTTTCTATGCAGTCTAAACTACAGACTAGGGGTACGTACACAACCGGCCAAAAAGGCCACATTAATCATGCCTACCCAATTAAGTAAACCCAAAAGGGCCACCATCTAAAATTTGAGGATTATATTCATGGACTAAAAGGGCCACCGCATTAAGATAATCTCCGAAAACTGTCTTCGGAGTTGGTAATTTGGTCCCCAAAGATGGCCACTCGATAGTACTTCCATTTTTTGCGAAAAATTTCATTCAAGTCATTTCTTACAATAAAAGCATAATGGGGTGTTGCTCCGTCCTGCTGGAACCAGATATTTTCATCCGGTAGGTTCGGATCAATTGCGTTGGGATATAAGTTGGCCAACTCAGCAACAACTTCGTCTGTAATCATGCTTAAATATTTTTCGGCTGTCAGATTTCTATCAACAAAAATAGGACCAATAATATGATCACCTATGATACCTGCCCAAACGTTCAACTTTTGAGGATACTGAGTATGTGTCTCAAGCATCCAATTAGGATTCTCCTCTGACCAATATCTACAGTTTTGTCTGTTTACTTCCCCGTTCAATGTGAATGTTGATTAATCGGAAAAAATAATTGTACCAACAGCTATTTCACTTCTGTTCAACTTATTCATAATTCATTCGCAGAAATCCAGTTTACGAGTACGATCTGGATCGTCTTCTATTAGTTCTTGCACTAAAGTCAATTTATATGGATGAAGTTTTTCTTTATGGAAATACCTTAGGAAAGTTGTGTGACTCATCTTATTTTGACTAGGAATTTTATGTTGGATTCTCCATGACACTTAACATAATATCCACTTTCACATCATCTTCAACGAAGTGCGGTTTTCTCTTTAATGGTTTGACATGTCTGTTGTCTGTCTCTGAATTGTGCATGAATTTTAGGCACAGTATTATGAAATATTATGAAACTGAGATACCTCTGATTAAACAAGTTTGCCACTTCAACTTGACTTCACAAGATATTCGTTTTTATCGACTTCAGAAAGGCATTTGACTCGGTAATAAGATCCAAGATAACAGATGAAATGGAACATCTAGGAATCCCAACGAAATTGAGAGAATTAATACAAATGACACTACAAAGCACTACAGGGAAAGTAAGATTTCAGGGTTTATTATCGAAGCAATTTAACGTAAATAAAGGAGTAAAACAAGGAGACCCAATATCCCCTACAATTTTTAATTTGGCACTTGAGGGCATCTTACGAAAGGCAAAGCTAAATAATAAAAATATCATAGTTAATGAAATCCAAGTAATTGCATATGCTGACGACATCACAATTGTAGCAAAAACAAAAAAAAGACTTAATAAACGCGATAGAAAAATTAGACAAAGAGACACAAAAATTCGGATTACAAATAAATGAAGACAAAACAAAATATATGAGGGTGGGAAAACAAAATCAAAATGATGATAGATTTTTAAAAGTACACCATTATAAATACGAAAGTGTATCCACTTACAGTTACTTAGGAACATTGATAGGACAAACTTCAAAAGAAAGAATTAAAGAAAGAATCTTAAAAGGAAATCAAGCATTCGGAGTAAATAAGAAGTTACTAAAATATAAAACAATTAGCAAAAAAACAAAAATACAAATTTATAAAACATTAATCAGACCAGTCATTGCATATGCCCTAGAAACAACAACAATGAATAAAAAAGAAGAAAACGACCTAAAAATATTGGAAAGAAAAATATTAAGACCAATACTTGGGCCAAATATAACAGAGGAGGGAGAAATAAGTCAAAGAAAAAATGCAGAAATAGAAAAAGAATTAGGGGGAGAAAACATAGTAAGGTATATAAAAGCGAGAAGGCTAGAATGGATAGGTCATATTATGAGAAGAGCACCAACAGAAAATCTAAAGAAAATAACGACCTGGACACCTTTAAAGAATAGAAAAAGAGGAAGACCAAGAAGTAGATGGTGGGATCAAGTGGAGAAAGATATAAAACTATTAGAGATCAAAGACTGGAAAACCCTATGTAGAGACAGGAAAAAATGGAAAACTATAATAGTAAAGGCCAGGACTGATACAAGAGGAGTAATCCACCTCGTTAAAGGGATTAAATAAAGCGTTCGCGCTAGCCATAATCCCTCGGGATTTAACGGCATTGATGATGATTATGAAATATTATGAAACTGAGATACCTCTGATTAAACAAGTTTGCCACTTCAACTTGACTTCACAAGATATTCGTTTTTGATTAAGAATTGACAAGTACGATATTTAAATGTCAACACATCAATTCGTGACAAAAAATGTTAACCAAACCCAAAATATTGATACTTAGTGAAGAAATTTGAGGTCTGCTAATTAAAAATAAAACCTTTATTTAAAGTGTAAATCATTATTTTCACTCTTAGTATTTACTTTCTTGAACAAAATTATAAATAATTTCAAAACTTCACCCTGTACAATTCATAATAGACCCTACATGGTATAGTTCGTTGAAATCATATTGCCAGACTTGCGTTTTTTATAATCTTCTAAACTAACCCCACAAATAATTTTATTCCATAAGTGGTCTCCACACTGTATGAAAATAAAACCAGTAATATTCTGATCTAAATACTGATGTTATCAATGTGTGTAATTAACTTAAATGAAGCTACGAAAAAAGAATGTGACACTATAAAGTTGTAATTATTATTTATGAACAGGTAATTTTTTTATAGCTAAATATTACAGTCGAAAGTATTGAAATTAAAAATTTTAACAGTTGATTAGTTAAATAATTTTCTACTAATGGAGTTTTGACATGTTGAAATACTTTTTTTATGATAAATACCTTTAATAATATATTATACCATTTACATTTCGGGCTTTAATTAATGTTGGTTTAATTACATTAATTCGTAAAGTTATAAAGAAAGTATGCAAACCAATAATAATAATTAATATCAAGGCTATAAACCAAAGCTATGCTTTTAGATTAATTTTAATCGATCTTTATCTACTCCATTAATTATAAGAAGAGATAAGGTTAAAATAAAATTCGGTTATTAAGTTTATTATAACAACTCACCGACTGGTATAATTTAAAAAAAAATGTATAAAAACAAGAAAACCGATTAGGCGGTTTATTAATTTTGAATTAAACAGTTTCATTATAACGTAGGTTCCAGACAGACCTATAGACAGATTGAAAAGAAATTTGGAAAAACTGGTACGGTTGAAAATGCACGGAAATCAGATCGTTCCTCTGTAAATGCTGATACAGCATTAGATGTATTACTTGGTTTTGAAGAAGATGCGTATACTTCTGTGAATAAAGTTAGTCGCTATATCGGTGTTAGCAAAACAACTGTACAAAAACTATAAGAGCTTGAAAAATGGCATCATTATAAAATCAAACTTGTGCAGGAATTAAACAAAGATGATCCAGATAGAAGAATCCAAATGATAAATAAGAGCTAGAATTGAGAAAGCACGTGCCAACTTTGTGAAGATGAAAAAGATTCTATGTAGCAAAGATTTGACGCTGGCCCTCAGAATAAGGTTAAATAAATGTTATATACACAGCGTTCTATACTATGGAATTGAATCATGGACAATAAAACAAGAAGCAATAAATCGGCGTTTGAAATGTGGATATACAGAAGGGTATTAAGGATCTCATGGGTGGATAAAGTAACGAATGCAGAAGTGCCAAGGAGAATAGGCAAACAGAGGGAAATGGAAAGTACAATAAAAGAAAGGAAATTACAATGTTTAGGACATGCGATGAGAGGCGAGAGATACTGCATCTTAAGACTCATTATTCAAGGAAAAATGGTCGGAAAAAGAAGTGTAAGAAGGAAACGCATTTCTTGGTTAAGAATGCAGTTCGAGGCAGCTGTTTAGAGCAGCGGTCTCGAAGGTCAAAGTAGCCATTATGATTGGCGACCTTCGTCGTCGCAGAGATGACACTTACAGAAGAAAAAGATGGATAAATGTCAGCGAAACCCTCTCTTGATACTAAACATTATTTTTTCTGATAAGGCAATATACAGTACATGCAAAAGGTAAATGTATGGGCTGAAGGTAATTTACACGGGACTACGTACCTTGAGAGAAAGAGGGTATCTCGTACCTACTTTACGGAATTAGTTTCCCAGCAGACGTAATGCTGGAGGTTTTAATGAAAGTTTATGGTTTCAACAGAATGGTGCACCTCCACATTATGGTATAGATATTAGAAGGAACCTAGATAAAATTTTTCCGAATAGGTGGATTCGTAGACGAAGACCTATTGAATGGCCAGCGATGTCACCAGATTTCAATCCGTTGGATTATTTTATGTAAGGCCATCTGAAGAATGCTGTGTATTAAGCGAAGCCAGATGTCTTTTTATTTCAAGTTCTTCGAGGAAATCTAAATTTTGTTTTTTATCACAAATATGTAGTGAATGAAGAAATAAATCTTGGAAGTTCTCCACTATTAAACTGTTTACTTTGATTGTCATCATTTTATACATAGATAAGACGTAATTGTAACAGAAATATATTTTATTGTAAAGATCAGCATAATATAGTTTTTTCCTGGATTTTCTATATCATTGCACTTTTACGAATAAATAGTGGAAGTTTCATTCAACCATTTAGTTGATTACTGTTCTTAATAAGACTTTCACACAGTAAGGGTTAGTACAATAAATTTTATTGTTATTTTGTACCAAATTGAGACAAAATGGAGGTTTTTCATTTTAAAAGAAATTACGGTAACTACATGACTTAAAATTAATTCCCCCTGTATTGGAATGTCATTTTAAAATACGGTAAATTAAAATTAAAAATCGACGTGTTTCAGGATTATTTCTTAAAATGGTCTGTTTAGCTAAAAGTGAATTTGTTCCATACTTTACGGACATTGTATAGATATTTTAATAATTTAAGAAATGATAGACGTTCTAACATTCATTCATTGTTTAGTATCTAGTATGTAACTAAATTAGTGCCAAAAAGGCAGGGAGCCAATTTGTAACTAAAAAACTCTCCAAAAGAGATCCCGGCTAAGAGACCCTCTCCAGGGGGTGGTTCGACTCCAAGTTAATGCTCACTATAGGAAGGATTGGGATGTATAAGTAATGAGGGCGCCACTATCTTTTGAACGCTATCGATTAAGCAAACAAACTACACAAAAACTAAGGTGAGAAAGATAGAAACACCTTGTAATTACTTTAATTAAACAAATAAAGAAGCTACTTGAAATAAAGACCGACCACGCTACACCCTTAAGACTTATAGTCTAAGGTATATAAATGAAACGGTTTTTAAACTATTGTTTATTTATTGAAACTGTAAGTACTTGCTGATAATGAACTGGAGTTGTAAAAAGTGGACTTAAATTTAGGTTTCTGTGCTGTCTAGAAGGGCGGCTTCAGCTTCTTCGTGGAGAGATGAAAGTTTCTTTAATGGCTCTGGCTACTCGGGATGTAATAGTATTCTTAACAGTTCAGAAGTGGTTTGAGGGACTGTCTTCACATAGGCGGTAACTGGGCTATAAATTAACAATAACTTTACTCCAACTTAGCGATAACTTGGCTCCAACTTAGAGGTAACTTGACGGTAACTCGACTCCAACTTAGAGATAATTTAGCAATAACTTCACTCCAACTTAGAGAGTTGTATCTTTCTGAAAGTTTTATGTATGTGAGAAGGAATCATGGAGGTATGGGCGTTGGTATTGGACATACTTTTCAGATAGGACAGCAAATTACTAAATTTCAACAAATAAATTGTCTTATCTTCAAGTCTTCCAACACAGCGTCCATAAATATAATAAACGAATAAACCAAATTGGAAATCATTAATGCAAAGGACGGTGAAGCCGGTCCTGTTCTTTATAATGCAAAAAGTTATCAATAGACTAATGTGATTTGAATAAAAAAGGTATGTATTTAATTAGTTCTAATAAAACTTTGAAACAATCATATTATATTTGTACTAAATGCATATTTGTGAAAAATTGATTTTTTTATAACATTAAAAATATTACAGTGAAGTGGTTTTTGTTTAATAACTGCTATTAATTATTTGACTCTACAGCAAGTTTTAATAGCGTGGTTGAAGACTACGCTCTAAGATTTTTATGAACTTAAGATTTGTCAATAATTATGTTTTTAGCTTACGAAAAATATAATGTATAGCGGTTTACTGATCAATTATTATATTTTGTCTAAAAGTAATAGCTTACCTTGAACGATTATTGAAGACACGTGTTCGAAAGCATGCTTCTGATACATTTTATTAATTTTCAAAAAAATAGTATGTGTACAAATTGTGTGTGAATTGTGTAGAAAAGATTTTTTTATTATAATTAAAGCATAATTAAATAACTAACAATGAAAAGAATAGAAAAAAGTTTACATACCAACAACCAAAAGGGGAAATTTCACAAGATGAGTACTTGAGGGTTTGTTCAAACTCTTCAGACGAGAGTATCAGTTGAAAAGGATATAAAATTGCTTGGCGATTCATTAAATAGTCTAGCTCAAGACGGAAATTGTGTTTTGTGTCATTTGTCAGAAGAAATACGTTCGTTATTCAATTGCAAGCGAGGGACGCGTTCTTTGATTGGCCTCGATAAATAGTTAGCGTTTATAAAGGGTGTCTTGTGTACATTAGCATTAACAGTGAATCGGGGTCGGTTTTAACGGTAATAATAGCGGTATCGTTTACGGTCGGTCATAGTGCAAGGTGACATGACGATAGACATGTTACAAGTACAGCGGAAACGAGTTTTTCAGGCGTAAATAAAAACTAAAACTGGATTTGGGAGTCAAAGAGGTCTGAAAACCGACCCCTATTGATTAACATACACAACTTCATACATTATGACAAACATATTAAGTCAAAGCTTAGACCAATTTGTGTAAGATGTTGACTCACTTGGTACAAAGTCACAAATTCAACACTAAATATCCCACTTCGTTTCTTTGGTAATATTCGATTTTTATCAATATCGCATAATAAAACAAACTGACTTCGTTCACTTTACGCCATGCTTTTAAATTCACAATTTACACTCTGAGAAAAAATGGTATTTTTTGGTATTTTTTTTTTAATTCTGATGACAATTCCTTACATGGTAAATAGGTAGAATGCCATTATGTTTATTGAACTATCTGAAATTTGTTAGTTTTTAAACATAATAACCCACTTATACTTGTACATATAGTTATACTTATGTAGTTTGACGTAATTAATATTAATAATAAAACGATATATTTGTTTATTTACTTAACCGATAGCTAAGTTTTTAAGTTGGTAAGTTGTTTTTTCGAGCATTACTAAATCTTCAAACATTTGTTAATTGTTTATTTTAACAATAAATCAAGTAAAAATAATACGTTTGCTTCTTTTATTGATTAGTAGAGCATAAATTATGTAGGGATCATTTTCAAGGACCGCACAAACAAGTCTTTATGGGAAGGTTATGACGATTGACTCTTTAAATATTCATTGGTAAAATCAATTCATATTCAAGATTCAGTAAATGTAAACAATGGATAACGCGTTATACTGAATTCTACATCGGGATTGGTTAATCAGTCATGGAATATCTTGTTCCGGCGACTGCTCTTTGCGAACAGGACTGCATTTAGTTACAGGTGCTTTATTTTAATAAGTTAGCGATAAATCGTTCTTTGTTCACTGGAAGTTTGCGGTTGTCTTTAGTTTTAATACTGTTTCAGACAGGGTTTTTAAACTTTATAGTGTACATATTTAAATAGGTTTGCTAATACATATTCATTGGAAGAAGATTTATCTTGCAAGCGAATAAAATTGAGAATTCATTGATAAATAGCAACATTTAAAAAAAATGCACTTACTAAAACCAATCGATTTTTGTAGAAGCTGCTAAGGAAAACATTTTTACCAGAACAAATCGGATTTACGTTATTTAAATCTACTATTGACAAGATGTTACAGAAAGTCATGTCAAAGAAGTTTTTAGTAACAAATAAAAATGCACGGCTATCTATTTTGATATTTACAAAGCGTTTGATCAAACGTGACATCACAAAATATTAACCACATAACGAGCATAACGTTTTAAAGGAAACCTTTCAACTTGTAGAAATACCTCTCTTGATAATAGCAAATATCCAGCACATAAAAAGAAACATTTAAGAAGTAGAAAATCGCAAGGATATCATATACCACAAGTTATGCTTTTAGATCTTTTCTAAAAGTCACATCAACAGTATTATACCTAATAATACAGAGAAATATATAGCAAAATAAAACATTTTTTAGGTACTAATTTTCTCTGATTCTCTAATATTGAATAATGAACTATAATCCAACCAAGTCGATCAAAACCTTTTCTCTTACTTGGCATTAAAAAGGGAAATCAATGTGGAGCTTCCGAGATACCTTAAGAATATACCGGAGCTGAAAAAAACAGAAGCAAGAATCAATAAAAAAGATCAAGAAAGACTTGATGGTGCACATAAACCCCATCATTCTGTGTTGGATGGTTACTGCCATAGTAAAATAAATTCCTGCAGGAACAGAGTTAGCCAAGTCAGTGCGAGGAATAACCTCTCAAAGCTTAAATCACTCTATGTGTTTTAATAGGGGCAGTGAAGATCTGACCAACAGCTGTTATGTCAATCTGACGATGATAATTCTATAGCGGCCGTCACTGCATTTCATATTTTGCGAATAAATAGTGAAAGTTTAATTCAACCTTTTAGTTGTTTACCGTTCTTAATGAGATCAAAGTGAATCTTATACCAATTCACATTCGGATAGAAAGCAAAAGAAACTGAAAAAGAAATATATTGACCTAAATCTGGCCAGACAGTATTGGCATACTAGAGAGCAGTTTTCAAGCAGATAAACATGCAATGGAAGAATGTGGTTAGATAAACCTAGAAAGAAACAAAAATGGACTGGAGGTTCATACTATGTCAATCATCTATTAAGAAGTTACACCGTACTATAATTAATTAAAAAACAGTAAGGGAATGTTTGGAAAAACTAAAAAAATTTACTCTGCTATCAAATTCGGAACACACTACAGCAGAAGTGAACATGTTAGGATTAGAAGGAAATTGTGAAACAGTTAGAACGCAAAAAGACCTACGATTGAAAAGATCTTGGGAAACCATAACCAAAGAAGAAAAGAAGTTTAGGTTGGTTGGTTGGAAGTCAGTCGAAATTAATGACTTTTATTATGTCTTGAAGCCTTCATACTGTGTAGGCATAGGTGCCTAATCGAGTAAGTAGATAGTTAGGCAACACGTTATATTTATAATCTATAAGTGGTCAAAATTTTATTGACATCGTCATTATCCACAAAACCGATACCCTCCGTTTTATATTACATTTGGATTACAAACTTTGTATTTATTCAACACATAAATAATGAAAATGCCATCTATTTATTTTGCCGTTGTTTCTTATATGATTAAATTCATGTTTGGCGATAAAATTTGCTAGACCTAGACGGTGAATAATTAAATTTTTATGGATCTTTTAAAAATTCATCAGTTGTACATTATTTTAAGACATGATCACAACATGAACGCGTTATTGTATAATATTGTAATGGCTTTGATGCGCTGTCTATCTCGCAGCACTTGCAAAAAATCGAGTTTAAATCGACTTTGCAATTCTTACTAGTAGAAATGATGTGCTTTGTTCTTTTTCTGAACAATAACAGAAGCTTTGGAATCTTTTATACATATAAAGTTCGATCAGTTGCTTTTGCACTTGATAGAACGTGTTTTATTTATCGAATTTGATGGTTGTTTCTAACAAGTAATTTTAGATTATGGAATAGGAACTGACGTGATGAAATTTTAAATGAGCGTTTATTTGAAAAAGCTCCAGAACATGTAGTCATGACTATTAAAGAAAAATATCAATAAGCCAGAATTTTGAAGTTCTTTGGATGTATTCGACTTACATTTTTATTACTATGTACATAAAATGATTCTCATTCATGTTCGTGTAATTTCTTATGCGAAATAACAATAAATGTAATATCTAATTTACGACTGTTCCATTTAGGTAGATTTGTCACACTATTAAAATTAAGTTAAGTATTCATTCCAACTTTAAACTATGCTCCATTTCAGATATTTTAAGCATCTAGAAGTTCGTGATGACTTTCAATTTAGGGATAAGTAATTACTTGCGATATTGGAACATAACGTCATCCGTTTTCTGCAAAGGATAACGATAATGACGATTAAAAGCATTTCGACTGCACCGTCATTAACGATACAAGTTATCGATAACAGCGAGACGAAAAAAAAACAAATATAAATTTGGCTGGCTGATATTTCTCCAGGAAAGGTTAATACGCTCGGAAAAAGGGTTTACTGGATTAAAGCAACTGATACATATAGACCGGGAGCCGAGAGGGTTTGCGTATGAGACTTTGGGGGCTAATAGACACCGTTATTCCCCCAGATAAAAGGGTAAAATACTTAAAAAGAGACTTCACAGAAACAACACAATGAGGATTAAGAATCTTTATTTACTTATGTTAAAATATTGATTTCATGTACAATAGTTAAAATATTATATTATTATTCTTATATTATAAAGCAAAATGCTTTACTTCTTTAGAGTATCTTGCTCTTTTTAATGTCAGTTGATTTTTTATCAGCCTCCTGTGGGTACTGCTCTTCCAAAAATTGTCGAGGCAAGGGTAGCGGTGATGATTTAGGTCGCTGGCCAGAGTTACCGGACTTAGTATATCTAATACTGACCTATGCTCCTTCCTCTGGTGGTTCGGCGAGCCATTGACTATCTATCTATTATTGAAGATATAATTTGATGTTTTGAGTGAATATGTGTCTATTTGTGACTGAGTATATGTTTTCATTTAACAGTTTTATATCTCAGTTTCTGCGATCCATTTCTCTGTTCTAGCCTGCTACGGTGCAGTTCCATGTGCTCTGGAATTTCTGTTTCTCCGCATTCACATCTATCATAATCTTATAGGTTAAATTTATGGAGATACGATACATGTCCAGTTTTTCCGAAAAAACTGACGACCATTTGCTTGTAAGTGCTTCGTGCGCGAACAACTTTTATTGGATTGGGCTCATTGAAACACCCATACAGCCGACTGCTGTTTACTTTTGGGCTCATATGCATAAATCCACGATTCATCACCTGTCCCGATGTCATAGACGTGTTTCGAAGCACCGCGATCGTATTTTTTGAGCATTTCCTTCGACCAATCGACACGAGCCTTTTTTTCGAGCGATTGACAAGTTGTGTGGGATCCAACGCAAACAAATTTTTTTGTCTGTTAATTATTTATGCAATATTGAATGTATGCTGGTCCAACTAATGCGTAAGGTTGTCTCAATCTCACGATAGGTCACATGACGATCTTGCAATATCAGTTCGCGTACAGCATCAATGGTTTTCGGTTTTCGGTCGTCCAACTGATGTTGGACGACCTGCACGAAATTCGTCTTGGAGTGAACTACGGCCACGATTGAATTCACCATACCATCGATAAACACTGGTCCTTGATGGAGCTTCATCAGCAAAAATTGAATTAAGTTCATCCATGTACTGTTGCTGAGTTAATCCACGTCGAAAGTTGTAAAAAGTAATCGCTCTAAAGCTGTCAGTTGCCAGATTGCAACACCATGGTTGCCAAATCCCGAAATATAAAAGGCAACCCTAGTATTCTGGATATGGTCCATGAACGGTTAGAAAGTGAGCAAGACCCGGTCTTGGATTGGATTAGATATGTTGTTATTTCTCTTATGTCATTAAATATCTGAAAAAGTCTTCTAGTTACAGTCGTTTCCCAGTTTTCCTGTAATGGGTTGATTATTTCATCTGCTGATTATTTTTCTACCCTCAAGAGGTTGCTCTATCCAATACTAGAAGCAGATCATCTGCATATGCAACTTATCCTGTTACTTGCTCAGTTATTCTAACCCTCTCCGTCTCTCTATCCTGTGGATATCCTTTCGTGATTTGTTTGGTTATCCTTTTATTTGGACAGCCCAGGCTGACATTTCTGCCCTGACAGTAGCTTCGGAAACTCTTGAGCACTTCACTTCTTTTGGTCTTGAAAAACATACTGGCCACTAGAGGTTGTTAAATGGCTCAGAAATTTCTATGAATATAGAGCAACTCTTAATTTATTCATATACCTCAATATAGTAGTTTTACATCAACTTAATGTTATTAAACAAAAATCCAATTTTGTTTAGACTTATTACTGAATTTCCATGTTATAAATACAACGCCAGATTGTTTGAGAACTTCTCGGTAACTTTAACACCGCAGTAATTGTAATATATACACAGGAATTGCCAAAAAAGAGCAAAACAACGAAAATGACGGTAGGAAATAGCACTGATTTATTGCTAAAAAGCACCGTTTTGTGACCACCATTGAAATGGGACGGATGTGTAGGGTTTATGCGGCTTTATTTGTCAATGCCACTCTTACTCTCGTTTATTTGCTGGGCGGTTTGGTTATGCGTATATTGTGTGGATGTCTATTACCAAGAATATATTAAACACCAATGTAAATAGTTTGTAAGCCATATAGGTTGTAAATAAAAGGCTGACTACAAATATTACATAAAAGATTCATTTTCATTTATTATTCCTTGAATAATGATTCATTTTTTCTGTAAATTTTACCTTAATGTAAACGCCAGTAGCATTTTAAAAGCCTTACCTTCATAAATGAATTTCTAGGATTAAAGGAGAAATTTAATTTGGTATTTCTACTACTTACTAATTCGTCAGACATATTATTGGAGACGTTTTTTTTTAATTTGTTTGTTTTTGTGTGGGTTTTTAAGACATTGCTTTATCTTCTTTAGCGCTAGAGTTGGGAGATTTGTTTGTTGATGGGAATTAAAGCGGATCGATTGAACGTTTGTTTATTGTTTTCCGCGGAGAACGTGCTCTTCCTTTTTGTTTCATAGTGCAGAGCTGTGGTTGCATTAATAATAATATTAACACGTTTGTTTGCATTAATTAGTATACAATTTTTTACCACAGATAAATGTTGAGATAAAACTTATTCTGATACGAAAAGGAACCGAAGGTTAATATAACTGATGTGGTTCAGGCCCATTATAAAACAAAAGGAAATATTAAAATAATACAAAAATAATGAGAAATATAGATATGGAAGATTTTAATAACACTATGGAATAAAACCAATAAACAACAAGAACAATATTGATTAAACTAATTACATTTGTATACACTTTTTCCACACACACACCTTTTAACAAGTTCGTACCTTTCAGAATGCATTCTCCGAGAGCAATGCATTCCAGGGAGCACTTTCACCACTACCCCTTACCATCTCATCCGATGGGGCCTCTGTCACCTTTTTCGGACCCTTCGCTGCCTGGGTATCGCAGGAGGTAGTTTCCGGCAGTCTTCCTTTCGGAAGACCCTAAGGGATGGCTTTAAAGAGGCTAGTCCCTTGATCACGGTTTTGGTTAGTTTCGTCTCCGGGTCCTGGAAGGTGTACCCGTTTACACCCGGTCCTTGCAGCTCGTCTTTGCGTTTATTTTAATCCCTATCCTCTCTTTGAACCTGTAAATAATGTTATTTTTCCTTACCTGAGCTTTCCTACAGATCCTGGGGAATTCCTTTGTAAATTGGGGTCGGTTTTCTTGTCTTTTTCGTGTCTTCTTAATTGAGGGACTCACACGTCCTTTTTTGGGTTCTTTTTCTTTTTCTTTTAGGTGATTGACTTTTGGTTTTGCTACTTCAGCTTTTGGATTCCTTCCTTCTGTTTTTGGTTTTCTTCCAAATTCGCATTGAACTGTTCCTCTATATTGTGGACTCTGTCTTGAAGTTGTTTGGATAGTGTTTTCATTTCTCTCATTAGTTTTACTTCTTTTTTAGTTCATCTCTGGCTTTTTCTAATTCATTGTTAAGTTCGTCTTAGTCCATTTCGTCATCCTATGAGAACAACTCATATTTTTTTATCTTTGGATAGTCCTTCCTTTTTTTCTCCATGTTAAACCTTTAAATAAAAAAACAATTAACACACCAAGTTGCCCCGGTATATATAGCTATTCGTAAATATTAAATAATTATTGTGGGAATTAAAACAAATTTAAAAGTAATATTAAACAGTTGGGACTAAAGAGTCCCGTTTGTTAGCTTAATGATTCTCGGAACGTCTACCTATGCTAAGCCATGTATACGTCCTTTGTTCGGATGTGTGCTCTGCTATCGATGCTCAAGACAAACTCTCGCCTCAACTGCTCGTCGCTCACTCTGTCCTAGATTTAATTTTAACCCCTCCAAGATTATGTGAAATTAATAAAAATTAACGAATATCATAGATAAATCTTAAATATGATTTTTAAACTTTCTCATGTTTATGCCATTTTATATGGGTGTAAACAGCATTAGCAAAATTAAAATAATTTAGCACCAACACATCACTGAGTCTTGCATTTTGCTTTATTATTAAAAAATTACGATGTGGATACATACATTTTAATGACATATATACGGTTGACGAGATGTTTACATAAATAATCCCAGATTTTCAGCACCCTCTGAAGTATTTATTCTTCTCATAATCGCTTGTATACGTGATTGATAGAGATGCTACAAGAGGGCAATATTGATACAAAAGACTTAAATTTCATTAAAAACTTGTACTGGAATTAGACTGCAGAAATTAATTGTGGTAAAAGTGCGACCAATGTAATAACAATACAGAGAGGAGTGCGCCAAGGGTGAACTTTATTACTGCTTCTCTTCAATATGTAATCGAACAAGGCTTTCCGGAACGCGCTAGCTGGTTATACGAAAGGAATGGTGGTCATTAATAACATAATATATGCTTATAACACTGTCACTTGCAGATCAAGATCATCTTCAACTAATACATACATCCGGCTAAGCGCTGGGCAACATGTCAGCAAAACTAAATAAATGACTTATGGTGTAGTTGATGACTCTATTGCAAGACGTCGGCTAAAAGGATAAAGTAAAAAGTAAGTAAATAAGTTTAAATATCTACAAAGCATGGTTACGCAAATCCTTTACCGAGATCTAGGGATAAAGTGTAGAATTGATGCAGCTCACACAACATTTAAAGCTAAGACAAAGAATAATAAAATTTAGTCTACACCTTCTACTGTATGGCGCAGAGGCATGGATCCTAAAAGTGGAGGCAATGAACCGGTTAGAGGCAATTGAGATGTGGTTACACAAGAGAATATCTAGGATAACCTGGACTGATCACATTACTAAAACAAAAGTGTTCCAAAAGACATGAATAGACAGCGAGCTCTTCTTAGAATGAAGAGGATCTAGAAGAAACGAAATGCCCTGACTGGCAAATTATGTAATGCTTAGGCGCCAAATTATGTAATTCTGCTTCGTCGCGCACTCTTTAATTGAGAGTGGCTAAGGCTAAGTTGTTTTTGTCGCTTGGATAGCTAGGGTAGAACAAAGATATGGGTTGTGTTACTAGATTAAATTTAATGAACTATTATAATAAACATTAAATCCGTAAAATATACATATTATATAGAATAAATTATTTATACAATTATATATTTACTACAGACGTCTCTCCTGTTGACGGCTAAATGGCCTCTTAATCTGTAACAAACGGATATTGTTATCGACCAAAATAAATCTTAAAACATACGTAAATGTGGTTATGGGTAAAGTTTTATCTCACCGGATCAATACTACAGAGCGACACGATATCGTAAGGGTGAGTACCCCTTACGCGGTTGGGATACATCGTACGGTATCAATACCCTTCACGCAGAAAGGATAAGCCGTAAAGAATCAGTACCCCTTTCGACCGGGTTGGGGTGAAGGTCAATACTTTTCACACGAATAGGAACCTCTTGGTAGGAGGTCAATACTTCCCAAAACGCCAAACGAAATTAGAAGGTTAATACCCCTCTTACACGGGTGGTGGGTTTGTGGAATAAATTGTGTGAAGGAGTTGGAGGATGACAGTATGCCCAGGAGATTTGCAGTTCAAGATGAGTCAGTCCAATAAAGTTTTTACGTATCAAGAAAGTGGGCGAGTGCGGTCTAAGGTTGACTATTTTTCTAGCGTTATCTAGAGTTTACATGGACTATCTAATATAGAGTTTGAGGGAATGTCACCCCCCCTGGTGGACGATCTCTTTTCGTATCTCACGCTACAAATCGCTAGTGTTAATATTAATATTTTGGGCCTGGAGTTGTTTGAAAAAGCCCGGGAATCGACAATTGAGAATTTTCTGAAGTTCTTGGATAAGGAGATTGAAGGTGTAGCTGTTCATAACTGTGGGTATTGGAACATTGTTTTTGAAGAAAAGGTTGTTTGGGACAAGGACGTTATTCTTGAATAAATACTAGATAAAGACCAGGGCAAGAGACAAGGATCTCTGGAGAAGCTCTGGAGAGCTATTGGCCAGCTTTGACGTGGCTAGGATTTAGAAAGAGTCTAGATAAAAATTACATACCTATATAATTACATGGAATAAAAAGCATTTCTAAACTGCAGTGGTTATAAACAAATTCACAACAAACAAATAGGATCCAAATTTCAGGAAATGTAATTTGCATTCCAAAAAAGATCTGAAATCTGCTTTTACCATTAAAGTGGATTAAAATATGCCACATTGTTTAAACTTTATTAATACTGGAAGCTAAATATCAAATGACAGACTTTTCTCTTCTAAAAACAAAGCAAAAGGTATTTTGGAATGTAGTCTTCCAAAACTTTTGTAACTATATTTTTAAATATAATTTATAATTAAAAATTAACTGTAAACCAATTTATAAGACACTTTATTTGTAAACAAGTGGTAAAATCCTTTTATTATCTATTTCTACAATAAAGTAATGACATAATAAAGATTAAAATACTTTCCAAAGTTGGATTTAAAATTTAGAAGTTTTTATAATCGATGGAATGGCAATAGAAGAAAATTTCGTGGAAGATATCAAGCACAACAAATGATTGCAACAACTAAAATACCGGATAATCATTGTGGAGGACGGTCGGATAATGCAAGAACAAGGATACACTATCAAACGTTGATAATTGAGGTTGTCATTTACGACGCCAGACCATCTACTTTAGACGGGAGCGACAAGTCGACTCGCTGTATGTATTTAACAGACTTTAATGAATTAAGGATAATAAAGATTTTATACAGCAGAAGTTACATGTAAGAAATATAAATGAGAAAATGAAATTTTTAATGCAGGTATTTTAGACATTTTGATTTTGACAAATTAATAAAAAATTTATTAATATTATAGACTTTTTATAGAATATATTGCTGTTTTTCTTGTTTAACATATGTTCAATCAAAAATATTTAGTTTTTCAAGAACAGAAAGGACTAGGTAAAATTCAACAAGTTCATTTACATTATATTTGATTTGTAAATTCATTTTTAAATACTCCTACAAAACCCCCTAGCTAAAGTATTAAGATATTGCAACCATTATTATTTCAGTAAATAATTAAGATAAAAAACAGTTAAAGTTATGGATAATGTTTTTATACAAAACCGTAATAATTAGTAGCTTAGGTTATGTTAAATTCAATGTGAGTGGAAGGCTAGATTAGATAGGATCAGAATTGGAGTGGCTCTTTGACCTATTCCACTGCGACGTTTGCAGATCTATTGTGGCCCTCTCTATATTTAGAGCTCGATATATAGCTTTATCCTATTTATTAAACCTATTAGCCTGAACACCCTTGCTAGGCCTTCGTCGTCTTCCTGGTAGAAACTACAAAGGCTGTCATTTGCAAGGGCTTTTCTATACAGTGGCAGATAGAGCGAAGGGCTTTTAAGGATTGATTTAGCTTACCTTTATTCTGGATGCTCTCTTTAACGGCGCATTTGGCAACCCCACATGAAGGTTCTGACCCAATTTTGACCTCAGTCGCTCCCGCCTTGGCTAGTTCAGCAGCGTTTTCATTGCCTTTTATCCCTATGTGGCTTGGCACCCAGCCTAGGGTCATTCTATTACGACAACCTGGTATGTTGAGGGCCTTATCCCACTAGACTTCACACTAGAATTCACGATGTCCGAAATTAGCTTATCGCTAGATCTGCTTGGCTATCGGAGTAGATGACGATTCTTTGGCTTTTTACCTTCGGTCTCATCAACTGTTCTGCACAACATTGCACCGCCATTACAGTGGCATGTCTTCCAAGACTCAGAGAGATCGTGATCTTCTCTTCTCCAGATTCTGTTTTAGAGCCATCGGTATACCAGTTGAGATTCGCTGTTATAGGAGGCTCTACTTTCCAGTCCTTTCTCTTTCTCTTTTAAAACTATTATGTGAGGAAATCTGATTGGTTGGCATTCTCAGTAGTGGATCTGCCATTACTTCTTCGTACAGTTTTTTGTAGGCCTTACCGTGTCCTTGACTTGTCGGAGGCGGCCCCTGTAGTAATCTGTGACTAACAGATTGTGCATTTCCCTGAACAAACATATGCGGTATTGGTGGGCTTAATATTACCTCCAGGGGTGCAGTCGGCGTCATTTTCATAGCCCCAATGGTACTTTGGCACGCTTGCCTTTGGATACCACTTAACTGGCTCTGCGCTTCATCCTGGGCCACCAGACTACTGATCTATAGGTTATAATTGGCCTCAAGACCTGTGTATATAACTATTTGATCATGTTAGGATTTAATCTCCAATTCTTTCCACACATTTGCCTACCCCTTCCCAGGGCGATTCTAGCTTTGTGTGTACATTTTTAGATTTTTCAATGTAAGCTTTTGGTCAAAGATTACCCCTAGGCAATTAACTTGTTTCGCAAATTGAATTTCCACTTCGTTAATTTGCGGCTAACTCACCAATACTCTGCGGCCAACTGTGGCCTAGAGATTATAGTTCACCGTACAGCTTACATCTTCTAAAAAAGTCAATAGTTGTTTTAGGAGCAGCATCCTAAATGTTTTTGAGCTCCAGCCATCCGAAAAACATTCATTTGCTGATCAGGACAACAGAACAAAATGTCGTCCGTTTTTTTGTCTTGTATATTGCAGGAATGACAGTCACTCAGACCTATATTCTTCTGGTTGTATCGAAGACAAAAGTGCTCAGTGCATGAAGATGTTTTCTATTTTACTCCAGGATTATTCTGCATATTCGCATTTGCTGCAAAACAACATAAAGAGATTGAGGTCAAAATTGTAAATAAATCCAAAACAATTCATAAATTAATAAATTTATTCCGTAAAGTTTACATTTGTTTTTAACTTATTTTAGAAAGGTCATAACGCAGATCATAGTTACTTAATAGAACTTTTAGTAGAAAAAGTTAATCAACAAATTTTTTCGACACGTGCATTATACAGCCAACTTCACATCGACCGCAAGATGTATAAGCTATGAATTTAAAAGGGATAAAAACAATCAACAACTATTCTTTTTCTAAATCTTTTAACATCAAAGAAATGAAGGGATTAAAGTTTGTTGTTCATGGTATATTACAAAGATTTATTTCTTGGAATAATAATCAAAGATGCGGAACTGGGTTATTTTTTTGTCACTAAATTTAAACTGTAATTGTAGTAAAAGAAAAAACACCATCCAATATTTGTTTATATCGCCTTTTTTTTAACGATCTATTTGGACAAACGTGCACGTTTATGTATAACTTTTTGTATATGATTTTGTGGTTAAAGTGTAGTAAACGGCAAATATATTTTGTGGTTTAGTAGAAATCAGCAAAACGTTATTTTGTTGGTTATACTTTGAAATGCAGTAAATGGCCATTCAAATCCATAATTTTAAACCAAAGTAGAAAAAATTGACCTTTACCCTAACGTTATACCCACAAACCTAAAAAATGGATACTGTTACTTTGTCCTGTCATGAAGTTAATTTTGTACTTACCGTAAAATAAAAATAGCAGATAAGAGGTTTTGAAAAACAACGATTTTATAGAATTTATTTGAATGCAAATGATAAAACGCTTTGGACCAAACTCGATGTATCAAAGTAATGACAGTTGTCATAAGTTGTCGCTATCTCTTTCCAACATTCGGAGGTCATATAATTAGAGTTGAAAAGAACGTATGTTATTGCTTTATAGACAGGTGTACATAACTGTTTGATGTATTTCTACTAGCATTAGAAAAGGATGAGGTATATAAAATTTGTGTTTCCTAGGGTGTGTTCGGGGAGCACGCTATTTGCGCCAGTTGGCGCTATCTAGTACCATTCCTCGTTTGCGTTATATGGCGCTTGGCGCAACATAGCTCGAAAGCGTGCTCCCCGAACACACCCCTACTGTTCGCTATTAGTGACGTCAGGGTAATGTTTTCTACTGTAATTAAAAAAAAACTGATTTTCAGTGTATACATTTATCTACATTTTCAACAATATGTCGCTCTCACGTAAAATATCTGCAAATGGAAGGTAGTTTCGTCCATCGAGTACATACATGCAATAAAATAAAATTGAAGGCCAAGAAAAGCATCATTGAAATTATATAGTACCACCTCCATTGAGAAACTTAAAAAAATAGTAAGTTTTCTTCTCCTTCTTCTTTTAGAGATATTTAAGTTTTAGGAAAAAATTTAACAGACCCAAAATGGTCCGATAGGCAAGTCTGCATTGGCGAAATTTGACTGTGAAATAAATATTGTTATTTTTGTAACATACAGAAGCACAAGCATATAGCTGTAGAATTTACAACTTTGTTTTTTTTATTACCAATGGGGAGTCCCTTCATGGTAGCCAACCTGAAAAAATAGATGAAAAACCACTGCCTTTTTTTTGGGAATGATTCAACTTTGAATGTATAGTTTTCAGCACATTCAGTATACTGTAAAAGTTTTTCTTGTCACGAAGGCCTCATTTATTAGATATTGGATAAAATGTTTTTCGTAGGGATTTTCTGATGTTATGTTTTCACTAAAGGATAACCAATAGAAACCATTATCATATGTCATTTTCTATTTCTTTGTCTGTCAAATGTCTAATATATCAACAACGTTTTGACACTATAGCGGTGGATGTTTGGAGGTTAATTGTATGTGTTTTTATTCGTGGTTAAGGTGATTTTGTAGATTCAGTTTATTCGCAGAAATCAGCAAGTAGTTTCAAGTTATTGAATTATTCTCATTTTTTAACCAAAATTGTCTTGTCTACTTAGTTTATTGGATTTCTGACTTCTTTCGGTATCAATTTATCCAGATCATGTAATGAAATTCAAACAAAAGCAGAACACAGAACAAATAAAAATCCTTAGAACATAAAATAGTTTATGTTCTAAGTAAAAATCAAAATAGCAAAATTGACAATGATGGCATGAATGAAAATTGTCAATTGTCACAATTCATTACTGAAAACATAACATACGAAAATATCCTACAAAAATCGATTTTTTCCAATATCTAATAAATGAGACCTTCGTGACACGAAAAACTTTTACAGTATACTGAATGCGGCAAAAACTATACATTCAAAGTTGAATAATTCCAAAAAAAAAGGCAGTGGTTTTTCCAGGTTGGCTACCATGAAGGGAATCCCCCATTCTACTGTTCACAGCCGACAGAAACATACATGAGTCCCGGAAAATATGCGAACTAAAAGAAAGATTACAACCAGCCAATCACGAGCCAATGTTAACAATTGTACATAAGAAATTGTAAAAATAATCGATATAAGATGGGAGAATGATTTTATCAATTTGTCCAATAGTTATTGCAGAAGGGATATATAAAACAGATTTTTTATATTGACTAGAGTCGAAAACTTTTTGGACACTACTTTTGGAAATATTGAAAAATTCTAATAATTTGAATCGAAAATTGGATAATTTTTATTTTTGCATCGGCAACACTAGACTGCATTCTGTTATCTGGATGTGAACTCTGTAACAGAATAGAAAAGAAATTTCTTTCTATTTTAGCGTTGATTGATAAGTTTGGGATTTTAGGAAATTTCTTGTAACGTTACTCTGTATGTCTATTCGGTGGTTTTCGGGTAGTTTCGTATGCATATACGGAAGATACATTGAAACAACTAAAAGGGTTTGTCTATGGCTGATCTGTGGTTTCTATGGCGCAAAATATCAAAATAAATAATGTTACCGCAAGGTTTATGCCCTAGGTACATTATAAAGCATTGTTAGGTTACCTATTGTTTTTTATTATGGCTTGTCCAGTATAAATATAATTGTACGTCACAGCTGTCAGAACGGGACTATGTTGCCAAGCATTTAAATTAGTATTAGAATCTAATAAATGTCAAACGAAGTTTCTCTAATATTCTTCTTTTTATTTGACTACAATACTACACCATTTTTGAACGCGGCAACAGAGCGCAATTTTGCCAACATCTAAAACATTTTAGAACGAGGTATGTTTGAAGTTTATATTTTATTAGTCCAGGAGTTGTATTTGATATAAAATTAATTAGGTACGTAACCTTTTTTAAAGCATTTATTTATTATTTGTAATAACTTGCGGCCTACGAATTTAAATATTTAGCAAATTTACAGTGAAAAAAGATACTGATTGACAGTAGCAAACGAACGAAGGAAGTCAAACGAACAGAGCGATTTGTTCACTTTGATGACGTGCACTTATATTTATACTGGACAAGCCATAGAAGTTTTATTTTTAATTAAAAATAAGCAAGTATTTTATTAATTTTTCTTGTAAACAAGAATTAAAATTGTAGAAGAGCAGCATTTATGCAATATATTATATATTTGACAAATTACACAAAATTATTATTGCCATACATTCTTGTTTATAACAATAACTAAATATAAAATCCAATAATGAAATAAACCCCAACACAAAACTAATTGAATGTTAACATAAATTAAATGTAAAACATTTTATGGTGAAAATAGCGTTTTCACATAATTGTATAAAGCTGAATTAGAGACACATACAAGCTAAAATTGCTGAAAAGTTCACGACATTCTTGGTTGAAACATCGATAAAACTAGAAACTTTAGCAATTTCGATTTGTGAGAATAACAAAAGAATTTTATCCATAACCATTGAAAACAAATAAAGGTCGTTTGGATCTGCGAATAAAATTATGTTTACTGCATTTTATTTGACCAAACTATTCTATACAACTTTTTATTTACGTATTGATTGTCAACAATCACTATACGTTCAAACTATTCTAAATTCATTGTACGCGATTTGATACTACCATTAACAAAGACACGACATTTTTTTAATAATTTTAAAACAAATATTTTTTCACTGACATAACTATTATTATAAAGGTTATTACATAAATTAATTACATTACATACAGTACTATGTCCTATACTTGAATATGCTGAACACTGATTTCTACTTAGTATAATTTATGTAATAACGGATAATTTCCACTGAGTAGGTAGATATATTAGTGTGTGTCTTTGTATCAAACAAGTTGGAAACGTTTGTAATCTCTTGGTAATTGGTAGATCTGTTCATGAAAGTGTTGACGTTTAGAGACGTAATATATACTGACCATGTAATCTGCTTGTCATTTGAAATTGTTTAACTTTTAAATCCGTGGTTGACACTGAATGTTGAGAAATAATGTTTCCATTAATAGTAATCATGTTTTATTCTATATCTTATTGAACATATTCTTTTTGAATATTCTATTTCTATATTTCTCAAGTGTTTTAACATTTCTAATGCAATTCCCATCGATTTTCCCCCTTTAAATATGTTTTATTGCTTCTATTACTTCCTCAATTACGAGTAAAGTACAGCTACTCACAGTACTTTAAGAAATAAAATATATTCCAGTTTTTCCCAACTCTTCGATTGAACATATTACACCTTGTAAGCGATATAATTGGTAGTATTTATACCAAAACCTCTTAACTAAAATTATACCCATGAAAAATGTTTTGGTCGTTTTATTTAATGTTTTTGTATACATTTTCTATTAAAATAAACTATTGGGAAAACATTTCAAGTGTAATCGCTGTTATCTAATAACTATATAAATTAAAAAGAATAAAACTTGAATAATTATTATGTAGTTACCTGGTAATCAACAGTTGTCGACAAAATAACAACTGCAAGACATGAAATGCGAACCGCTTTTGTGGGTAGAAGAAATAGAAGAAGAATAAAAGAAATATTAACTTATAGTGCGTTAACAGAAAACAGTTACTCTTAGTTTTTAAAAATGGATTACAGGAAAGCCGTAGGCAACATACATACGTCTTTTTGCGACGAAATTAATTATTATTGAATCCAAAAAGCTATTAGGTTTATTCAAAGGTGATCTTTTTACCTATAAATACTGAATAAATAAATATAATAAATAATAATAATAAACAAATAAATTAAATTTAATCAAATAAATATTTTTTCACGCAAGGAAACAGAAAAGATACCTAGAATAATTTTTAAATGATTTAAAGCAAATTTATTAAATATCCAGTGTTGCACAAAATAAAATAAAAATATTGGTATAAACTGGGCTTTCGAACCTAATAACCTAAAAAATCGTCAGTGCCAGAGGTCATGAAACAAGCGACAATGGAGAAAACCCAAAAAACTCCTTTAGGAACTTACGCAGACAGGATTATACATTTGACCAGAAGAAGGTCAAACTGTTGCTCATCTATAAAGCTGGAAATCCTAAAGATACTTTTAGGTTATGTTTTATAAATTGTGTATGCAAACTTCATTAAAGCTACGCTGGAAAAAGATCTGTTTGCCAAACGGAGACACAGTTATTAATTAAATTGTATAATTTTTTGTCGACATTTAAGAGCATTACTCTTTTAACCTAAATGGACTAAAAAACTTTATAGCGATTTGATTAAATAAAGAAATTTAAGAAGAAGAACAAAAGGTTTGTGAGGTTATGTTGACAATAACAATTAAGATATGCAAGGTTGCTTTTTGTTATCTTTTTCATTTGTACCACTAAAACAATCTTTTTTATAGCCTGATGATGGCCTCAATGTTAGGCCGAAAGTAGTGGCTAGTATTGTTTTTCCATCAAGAATAAAATTCTGTGACATAGACTTTGGGTTTTTCATTTGGATTCGTATTTTTATTTTATGTTATCGGTATTAAAAGAGTAGCACAAGTTAACCTTGAAGAATACTTAAAGAAAATGTGGAAGTGAAGGGCGTATTGTGATTGGAGAACATTATTTCCAATAAAATTGTTTGAGGTGGTTGGAAAAAGAATTTTAAATTAGTATCTATTGTGTATAGAGCATACAATCATTTTTAAGAAAAAAAGCTTCTGGTATCGATTTATTTTAATAGAAATAGTTCATTGAATCAAAGCCCCCAAAAATATGTCTACGAGAAAATGAAAAACGTGCCAAGAAAAACGATTAAGAATTTTCGTCTTATACGTCTGTATTTCATGATAAATAGTTTATAAAATCAAGGTTGAAATAAGGGATGTGTCAGTTAATAGTAGACTGTTTCATGCGTTGGTCATAACATAAAAAGTTCTTTTCTGTTATCAATTTATTATGGGAAATTCTATATTTATAGAATAGAAGGTTATAAAAAATTAATATATAAAGAAATTCATATTCAAATAAGATTGTTATTTTGGTAGAGCTTATAAAGTAAAGAAAACAAGAAAAATAACCACATATATTGATCCTAATAAACAGTAGATCTAAAAGATTTATACCTTTCAACTAAAACTACTAGAAAGTACATAAACCTGCAATGCGACCCATATGTAGCTTTACATATTATTATTTTTATTGCTTTCACGTTTAAAAGTTCAATCGTTGATATTGTTCTACTAGAACGATAGTTTGGGTAAGTAAAAAGATTTTCGGGTTTCCTTTATATCACCATTTTACTGAAGCAAAGTGTATTAGCTCTTTACTCAATGAAAAGCTATTAGGTGTATTGAAGTAGTGGTGATTTATTGAATTTAACAAATATTTTTAAACGTAAGATTACATAGAGTTATGGAAACCACATATTAAATAAAATTAATGTTGCTGTTGGTTTACAGAATTAAGAAAAACATTTACAAAGAAAACCACATTTCATATATATAAGATAATGTGAAAGTTGATGATTTGTTGAGTGTTCAGGAGAATTAATTCTACAACTAGTGCTCACCAGAAATCTTCACCAAGAAAAACTCACTATAAAATGATTTTTGTTCTTGACTAAGGAAGTAACGCTTCCCGAGAGAAGATATCTTTTCTCTTTGTTACTGCAATGACAGAGTAACCAAGCAAAATAAAAACTTTTTTCCGGCTGAGATGGGAAACTCATGGGTCCTTATCCAAAACCCAACAGTGTTGGATGCACCACCGAGAGGATGCCTACCAACCAAACCCACGTCAAAAATCGCCGTTATCCCCGCCTCAAAGTTACTATCCTAGCATACTTTAAGACGGGCGGCGGTCCCTCACATAATATTCATACCACTCACGCCATCAAGAATATTCCCATCACCTAAGCATACTCTCCACTGCCACGCTTACCTCCACCCATTCTTTCTCCCCGCTCAACATTATCTCCACCATGTTTTCTAAATATATTGCTTCTCCAAGTTTCATCTGCAACTTTTTTAACACTTCTTTATTTCAACATCTAAACACGTGTCCCTCATCATCTTTCACCTCACACCTCTTACACATTCCAGTTTCTCTCTTCCCCATCTTATATAGATACCCCACCCTTTGTCCATGTCCAGTGAGCACCTGAATCAAGAAGTAGTTCACCTCCCCAAACTTCTACTCCTAATTGCTTTTTTTATGCATCCTTATTCCCCTCCCACCTTCTCACCATTTCCTCTTCCATCCAATCCTGAACTTCTTCTCTTGTCGCCTCGTTCCACCGTCTTCTCTTTGACCTAGCCATCAAGTCTAAAGGGTATGACCTTGACAGCAAAGCTGCTGCTATTTTACCCACTGTTCTGTACCCCTGCACCACCATCAACAAATCCCTCTTGGCTTTAGTGGCTCTATTCTCACATGGATCCCCACACTTCCGCTGCGTACAGCATACTCTGCTCAATCGTCTTACCAATAACTCTTCTCTTCCATTCTCCTGGCCCTTTCACATTACACATCAGTCTCCCCAGCCATGCTGCTCGTACTTTTACCTTCTATGCTACCCTCACCATATGGTGCTTGAAGGATAGTTGGCTATCCAACCACACCCCTAGGTATTTCACCGACTCCTCTATACGAATTTACTTACCCTTCACCACCACGCCAATCTCCCTTGTCTTGCTTCGTCCCTTTACGAGCAATCCCACCGTTTTATCTTCCGCTAATTTCAATCCGCATCGCTCTATTTCTCCATAATCTTCCTACACATCTTCTCCGCCTCTCCCTTTGCCGTACACACCAGATACACATCATCCGCATCCACCGTAATCTCACATCCCTCTTCAAGCAAAATAAAGATAAAACACAATACGGGTCCAGGAGTTAACAGAAGATGAATGGAGTTCTGCCAACAATTAACGGATAAAATGGATAGACATGAGTTAACATTTGGTATATTGTTTTTTAAGATGAATCAAATTTTTTGTTGAATGGCGAAATTAACCGACAAAATTTTGGTTATTGGTTAGCGAAGTATCCTAAGGAAATTTGACAGCAAAAAAATATTTGAATATGTTAAGAGACAAAGTTGTTCAAGATTTGGCCAACTTATTTTCAAACGTAGATGATAGAAGAAATTTTTGGTTCCAACAAAATGGGGCAACACCCTATTATGCTGCAAACTTAAGGGATTCTTAAACATAACATTCACAAATAAACGGATGCATTTCTAGATATATTTATAGCATTTGATTACACGTCAGATGCGGTGATAAAAAGGAGAAACAAAAAAATAACCTGCTGGATCTCGCTTACAGTTACCCATGTTACATATCAGGGAGAAGTAATGCTATGGAGTCTAGTGGACGATAAGCTACTTTAAAAATTAACAGGTCATGGCTACATCTGTATAGAATACGCTAATGACATCGTCAACGCTAACGACAAGTTTGAGGTCATACTATACAACAACATACAAGGAGTCATAAATTACTACAAAAAGATCGTGCATTTTGTTAGGCCTGAGTATAAATTCCATCAAAAAGAAAATACAGCTCATGAAGAACATTAATCTATCTTAAGGGACCAGATGGAAAGCAATAAAAATGTGTATGTAGTATAAGTAAAAGTAAAATGTAGTATAAATGTATCTACAAATCTGAGCAAATAACAATAGAAGATAAACTCAGAGATGGCTTCTAGGGGGATCTTTGAAGACAATACAGACATTGGTACTAAGGTCTAAAGTCAGTAACATCCGAGTACATGGTAGGAAACTCTGGGGTAGGAAACAATTAGGTGACTACAAATTCTCAAGGGGTCAGAAAGAAACTCTACGAGATGGCACGTTAAAAAATGTGCAATCAACGCTCTAGAACCTTACTAGGTGTTATAGTTTGAGACCAGTATGAAATATGTTTTAGCACAACAGATTCAATAGGTCTCAGTGCATTCCAGTCTAACATAATTTAAAGCCTAAAATATTCTTTGTCTTTGCTTCTTTGATCATTCATTGTAATAAAAAAATCTACTGTGAATCTACTCTCAGTTGAATCGAAAATTTAGTATTTCTCTGTAAAGTCGTCACAAGGTCTTTTTCGTTCACGCTTAACTGCGCCATTAAGTTTATGAGATTTTATTTTTAAACATAATTGACACTGTAGAGGAATTATTGATTTAAATGTTCACCAGTATTAAAAACCGATATATATTATATTAGTAACTTACAGAAATATAATTAAATAATTACCACAAGCATGCAATTTACTAATAAAGGGCAAGTAATCTGACATTAATACACTAACCATTCAGCAATTCACTTTGTGTGTCGGAATTTCCGTTAGCCATTTAATCTAAATCAAGCAACAATAAATATTATAAAACCTATAGTATACATACAATACTTGTAATTCGTAGTTAAGTCGATAGGTTAAAAAAATAATAATATTAAATATTTAAATTGATGTTTTGTTAAATACACTCATCAACAATTGAAGTGCTACATTGTAAATACTATATTGATTGCCAAATATGTTGTGCCATGTTGTTTTTTCTCCCTTTTATTATAGATTATAATATAAAGAGGAAAATATAGTTCAAAATTTTATCCATAAAAGAATCCTGCAAATCATTTTAAAACCAGTGCAGCTGCAGTAATTAATTCGTTGGATTCAACAAGGCTTAACTATGAAGGAGGTTGTAGCAACTGAATCTGCAATACACAGACATGGAGAAAAAGGAACGAGCTACAACTCATTTTGTAGTCCTGACGGCATCAGGCATGCTATTGGAAAAGCGGTTTCCAGTTAAACTGTATAATATAGTTACTTGCATCTGATTTAAGGGCTCTAGCAATACGACTAACGAGTGAGCAGTACATATCATTGGTGGATGGAACACTATCAGTGTAATTTCGAAAATTGGGGCGTTGATTCCAATTTTCGTTTGCATACGATTGATGGCTGAACATTGGCGTAGAGGTAGAGCAAGTTTTCAAGATTTTACTGATTTCGTTTCTTAATTAACGGCCACACGATATCCAGACTTAAACCTATTGTTGAAGAGTGTAAATTGATATTTGTGTTTTAACTTTACTTGTAATAATTAAAGAAATTATTGATACAAAATTACTTTAATTAAACTTTTAATTGTTTTGATAAAATAGGTAAATGTATTATAACGATATAAAATAAAACCCTAAAACCAGGAAGTTCCCACCCAGAAAAGAGCTTCTTATTTAAGAAGTAAGGATTAGCTGTAGGTACAACTATTATAATAAAAACGTTACAAAAAAGTTAAATTATAGTTTATGAAAAGTGCGATTATCTTTATATAAGTACAAAGCGAGTAGCTGGAGAACTGGCAAAACTGCAAGCTTGCAAATTAGATTTGAAATTATGGGAAGTAAATTGGTTGTGTTCCTTATTTATTCTGTTTGCAAATGGACTTGTAATGGTTTATAAATGATATTGAAAACTTACATGTATATTATTTCTTGAAAAAAGATGAATGATAAAGATTTCTCGTGAATTTTTGATTATACGGTTACTGCATGGTCAAGAGAAACAGTATAATGCCTGCAATTACATTTAAAGATAAATAAATTTAAGCCGGGAGCAGAAACTGAGTTAGGTTGTTTTATCTAATTAATTGCTAGTAACAGTTTACACTTGATAGATTTAAAATCACAGTTAAATTGGTTGAGATAATAATGTAAGTAGTTATTTAGAAAACTACAAAGTTTTAATGAAAGAATCTATAGTGCAATAAATAATGAATTTAACTAAGTAATGGAACAAATCATTAGTTTCACTTCTTACATAGTTTTCAAAATTTTCGTACTAACCAGAAGCTAAAATTAAAGGTTATAAAAATTGAAACTTATTTCTAAAGAACAAAAAAACAACTTTTAGGGCTAAACATGCTAAAGAATATATTTTAATAGATGTTTTATTGAAATTTTGTAGTTTAATATTCATATTTTTAAATTGATTCTTTATATTACTAGCATAATGCATGTACTATTATTTACTGTTTATTATTTTTTCAGTTATTTAGTTTTAAAATATTTTTTATTATTTTACTATTTTGATTTTAAGGCATATGTTTCTATAGAAATTATTTTGAGCTTTTTGATCCTGTTTTCAGCCTTACATTACATTTTAATCTTTTGCCAAAGAGTAATTTATTTGTGAGCATAAATTATTTTTCTATAAAATATTCTACGTCCCTACTAATCTAACGATAATCCAGAGTTTCAGAAGTTAGGGTTTTGTTTTTAAGATATTCGAAATTAAATTGACAAACTATTTAGTTAGGCTTACTCAGTTGAATTCTTTACGTTTAAAGAAAGTGTACATACATTTTTTTCTGCATTTTCATTTATTAGAAATTTCATTCATATTTCTTTCTAGCTCAGTTTAAATTTTTAAAACACTTAGTTCAAAGAATTGCTTCGACAGAATTTTAACATAATGTAAATAAAATCTACGTCTCAGAACTTTTGCTCTATCTGAACCAGGCAATAAGTAATGAATACATCAAATATGAAATAAATACATACACAGTCCCATTGTTTCATCTATCAGGTTTTTCAGTGTTATGACTGTATGTATTCTGCAAATACTATACCAAACCATGGTAAAAGGATTATGCTAAATCTTGTAATATCCTGTTTGTTTTTGGTAGGCTAGATGTCCTAATGTTTTTATCCTTTAAAGATATAATATTGAGGATACTTTATCGCCGACCTATGAATTTGTGGCACTCAAGACAAAACCAAAAGTTGTCTGTAGCTAAATGTTTGTAAAAGGTTTACTAAACCTTACTTTTAATTGCTGTATTAAATTAAAATTTATGTCTGTAGTAAATTCTACATATATTTAAAAAGTTCACTTATCAAAATTTCTTTCTCCGGATGTTAAGAAAATTTTTATAACTGGTCTATTTCCTACAATAGCAGGAGAGAATGGAAGAAGTGAGGAATAAAAAACGAAATATTCAGATTTAGGAATACAAATCGTATGCTTGACCTTCACCCAGAACGGTGCTGTAATAGAATTTTTTGCTTCGTATGCGTGAACTTCATTTTTTTCATTTTTATACGCCACCGCTCTTTAAAAAAAGTTCTACTTTACACATAAAAGGTTTTAAAATTTGTAGTTCAGTAAATAAACCTTAAAATAGTTTGGTAAAGTACCTAACATATTTTTAATTTTTAATAATATAGTTAATAGTATACATAAAATCATTTTATTTTTTCTTGTTTTTTTGAGTTTACTTAAATATTGTAATATTCTAATAAATATTGAAAAAGTAAAAAAGAACAAATGATTGAATATAAGTTAGTTCTTGTCCATTATACATTTTTAATAAAGTAAAATTAAAAGATGAATATTTAGGATGGTGGCAACACTTTTAAAATTGTATAAAATGCAATAAAGTATGCCAAAGAAAAAAATTATTAACCATAGTATTCTAATTAAAAATATAAGATTAAACAATAATACAACTTACTTGTTATCATAATGTTATAACAAAATAAGCCGCATTAAAAAAACTTTTTAATACGACGAAATTCTAAAATGATCATCTTTTAATCATATGGTAAGTACCTTTATTTAACATAAAACCTTTTATAATGGGGTACAACGTAATCTTTTTCTTATGTCAGGCGAGGAATTTTTCTTTGACAAAATCCTTCAGTTCTATTACAAAATTTTTCACAAAACACAAAAAACATTTTACATAAATCCCTAAGTACGAAATTAAAAGCTTTTTGATCTAGTTTTTTTATAATATAAATCCAAGAACCTAAAACGAAAACAAGGAAATGCTGAAAAATTATTTAAAAATAAACTTCATTCATGTTATTTCATATTACATTTACTTTTTCTCTTTATGTTCTTTGTTTCTTTGTTTTTGCTAAAATTATAAAAAAAATATTGGCACTTATCGTTACTTTGGAGTCTCCTATAGTAGTAGGTTTTATTTATATAATTTATTCTTTAGATATTTCAGCATAATCATTTTGGTTTTATTTTTTCACTCTCTGATAATTCATATTTATGTTGATGCTATCTAATATTTTTAAAATTTTTCACAGTCCGTTTATTTTCTCCAACAACTTTGTGTTTCCGTAAATTTTCAAGTGATAAAATAACGGATTTCTTTGTCGTTTCACATTTCAGGCAACTTTAGTACAGATGCAGGTATTTCGGATAAAATCTTCTTTGGTGTTTCTCCAAGAAACAATAATTTGGGACATCTATGGTACCTCTAAAGTGTTGTTATCTTCTTGCTCCAGTATTTTAAGTCATTGCGCTCATTTATTACCAGATCTTGGTCCTAGAAACTGAAATATAAAAGCAGAAACTCTCACTGCTTTTTAAGGCACGGTGTATTAACTGAGGTGTACGCATGCGCAATACATTCGCCCCTTCCGCACTCGAATCGTATTGGCCGTGGGGCGATTTCGATAACTGGTTCTATTCTCAGCACTGGTTCACATTCCCATCAGAGAAGCACATAGCTTTGAGTTAAAATGAATTTGCTATCATGACACATAAAAAAAATTGGTAAATTCCCGAAAGAGCAGGACGAAAGACCAATAGATAGCGTATCTCAACATGTTGATTGTCGTCTTCTTATGTGTAACAAATATAGCACTGCTTTTATCTTTTACATAGAAAACACTTACATCTAACAACTTTAGAGACAAAACTAACAAGGAAATTATTATTAAATATTAAATATATTGCATTGCTCACAGTCTATCCCACAAATGCGGGACGTAGAAACGGACGTACGCGTACTCCCCTTGCGGAATCCGCAGTAGATAGGCCATACTTTTGCTCAACTTCTGCCTATTACTCTTCCGCATACTGTTAGTCCATGAAAGGATACGTGCTAACTTAGGATGGTATTTATAAATACCTATGAGCATAAATAACTCGAATGAGCTCAGATGACGAATTTTCTTTGGCTTAGTCAGTAAAGCAGTCAGCAGTTTTCCCCGATCGTCAATATCATCAAGCAAACTGGTAAATTTGGTTTCAACAATTTTATTAGGTATAATTTAAAAATGGAACACAAAAATCACACCTTATTATCATTTAAGTCAAAATTCTCCAGTTTCACCATACACTAAATAAGTTGTCATGTTTATGTAAAATCTCTCAGATGTTTAAACTGTAGGAATTTATTCCCACAATGGACTGTTTTTGAATTTGAGTGAAAAAAGATAAACACTTTTAAGAGAATGCTGAGAATAACCATCGCTGCAACCTTCGACCTTTGTACTTGTCTCTAAAATATCGTTTCAGGCAACTGAAAATTTAAATATAAGAATCTTTTAACGATCCAACATCCATGAATATGTATACGAAAATTATATTTTTGAATTTCCAACAAACATTTACATAATTCATGCATGAGTCAAGAATATTTTATATTACAAGTATTTTGAGAAACAGGTAAAACCACAAATACAATAGATACAGAAATATGAAGATCTAAGATCAGAAACATGGACCTTATAAACATTTGTGTAAATGGTTGAATCGTTGATTAAAACCTTTATATAACTCACGCAGGAAACAGGAGAGTTGTTAATCAGTATCTAAACAAAATCTTACTTCCTAAAAGTCCTTTATTATATAAATATATATTATTTTTGATAAGGTAAAACTGACGTAAAGTAGTTTAAGCCATGATAACCAAAGTAATCCAGTGTTTAATGAGCGTAAGATTGGTGTTTGCTTTTGAATTTGTTACTTAAAGATTTACATTTGAAATGTTTTTTGTTCTGGTATCATAATTTGCTAGCTATAATTAGAATGCCCTAAGAAACTTCAAAATTTACCCCTATCGTAATATTCGCTCTCTTTCGCTGTATAAAATACATAACCGTGGCAACTCGTCTGACAACTGACAAAGTAAATTAATGCTAAGTACACATTGCACCCTTCTTTACTATCCTGTGGGACTCTTTATTTTATAATTAATTAATTATGAATTCACTGCTTTCCTGATAGGGGAGAACGTGCCCGGATTTTCAACCAACCCGTCAAAAAAAGGAGTTCGCCTTCCCGCTTTGATGATACTTTGATGAGCTTACACACTGATAAGTTTCTTAGTGAAATTAGTAATACGGCGCATTTTAGAGTAGGGTTTTCTGGTAACGAGATCGTTATAGAAAATTGATTTTGTTGACAGTTTCTCAAAATTTATGAGATAACTTATTCATACAAAAGGCGAAGAAAGTCAATCAATTACTCTTCTTCTTTAAACTAATTATTTTTTTAATCGAACCAAAAATCCGATATACAAGGTGTTTCAAAAAAGGTAATCCCATCTCTATGATAAGTAAGAAAAAATAAAAATAGTGGGTGCACTGGCCTGGAGATTAAAAAAGGTATTTACGAACTAAATTGGCGTACTTTAATCCCACCATTAAAGTCGTCTGCAGACAAAATAAGGTCGTATAAGAAAAGTGTTAAGCTCCCTAAAAAAGGATTGAAGTAGAATAATAATCAAGTACAATTTGGAAAATTAATTTATTTAAGAACATTTCAATCATAACATAATTCACACTTATAATTTATACAAAATCACATTTTTATAAAATAATTATTTCGATAAATAGAAAATTAATCAAGAATAATAAAAAACTCTTCGTTTAAACGTAACTTCCAAGTTTATTTGAAAAAATTATGTTTTAAATTACAATGACGACCGTTTCGCTAAGATTAGCATCGTCAGATTGACATTTAAGTTACATTTTGTTTGTTTGTAGCTAGGTACCTGATGTTGTAGGTAGTATTAAGGCCAAGTATGGAAGGACATAACAAGATTAAAGCCTAGATGTTAATAAGGATTATCCTGGATGTACTTCCCTCTAAGATCAGTATAACTGTGCAATGAGAAAAACCAGGAAAAAACTATATCATGCTGATCTTTACAATAACTTAAGTTTCTCTTTTTCGAATAAAATTTCGTTACAGTATAGGCAACCAGCATCATCATCGTCTGAGTCATATTTACGCGTTTTCAGAAATTCCTCCAGAACAGATTCGTCTTCATCAGAAGAATCATTGTCTTACTGTCCTCACTTGTTTTCTCGTTTTCATTTCCCTTTTCAATAAATTTCTCTTTAAGTTCTTTCATTTCTGGCGTTGAATTCAAATGACCTTTTTCCACGTCTTCTGCGTTTATCAAAGCCCATGGCTACAGCTTGAGAAGGAGGTAAAATTTTCTTCGGCAAAATGTCGAGAACTGAAGATGAAAACAAGACCAGACTTTTATGTCTAATTCCATTTGGTTTTCATCTTCAACATTTTAAAAATGTACCTATCTGTAGCTAAAACTGATGCTAACTTCCGGTGTATATATTAATATTATTACTATTGTTAATGGAAAACATTTTGTACTACTTTTGTTAGAGAATTATTAAAGTCTTGGCTCCAAATTCTATCTCTACTCTATCGAGAGGTAAAACTCTAAATTGATAAGACTAGAGCCCAAACGGCAAAAGGTAGAGAGACCATTTTTGGAGGGTAGATAACTTTCATGGTGTAGGTGTGCACTAAGTAAGGATTTTTCGAAATTCTTTACCAAAATGCGTAAAATAGGGTATAAAAGTTTCTATATAACTCCTTCAGAACTCAGATGCGTCATCATCTTCAACTACATTGCGTAGTACCATCCATGTGGACGAAGTCGTAGTACTCCTATAAAATTTCGGTAACCACATGATTCTAATTTATTTTATTTTAATTAATAATAATAATAATAATACCCCTACATTCCACCCCTTAACGAGTGGACCTCCAGACTTGTGGGGAGGTATGGACGGCTATTATTATTATTTGCCGTTGCGGTCCAGGCCGACTTACTGATGATTGGTGGTAGCATTTACTCTAGAGGTGAGGGAAAACCTGGAAAACCCTACCTACCACAATTGATGAAATAAACTTGAAAACTTGAATAGAGAATAAACAGCCCTTTTAAACGATATATCACAAGCCTGTACTTCTCCTTTGAAATCTTGGGGGTGCACTGAGAAAAATGAGGCACTATAAACTATTGTGCATGCACACTTTTTTCAACAATCGTGCCTACACATAAAGTTATTCTGCCGTGGTGCACATAAAATTATGGTTCCTCCGCCAATTAGCGACGTCACAAACTTATTTGCTGCTCGCACTATAAGATATAGGTCAAGACATCATATTGTATAACTCTAATGAACGAAAATATAAAGTGCACTGTTTAAAATACGTAATTGACAGCATTTTATATTATAATGCATTCATAATCCTATTATGTGCCGTTGCATTTTACTTTTTGATGCGTACCCTATAATATCTCGTGCCTGCGCATGATATTATTTGTTGCTGGAAGCATATCTTTATATGCGACTGCACTAAATTTCATAGTGCTTCTTAGGCTGGGCATGATCCTTTTACGTGCCCTAGTATTTTTTTCCGCACTATTTAATATCGTGACGCGATTGATATTTTTCAGGATCAGCACTTAATCTCTACACGGTATTTTCGGACGATTAAATAAATAATAAAGGGTGTAAGAGACAACTTTCCGAAAACTTTAACAATGTCTTCAGATCATCGTCCTGATTTTTTTGTGGGAAACAAAAAAAAACTTTTGGCTCTTCATACAAACTGATTTGTTTTATTTGTATGGAGAGTCGATTTTTTTTTTCGTTTTCGACAAAAAATTCTTGCTGTACGTTGTTTGGGATGATGGCCTACTAAAGACATTGTTAAAAATTCGAAAAGCTTTCCCTTACATTACACTCTGTATAATCAAATAAAGTGTTCGGAGAGGTATTCTGTGTCATTCAGAAAAGATAGGTAAAACAAAAAAATTTGGTAGTTTTTTTTTACTTCACCGAAAAATACTCGTAGTGAACGATTTGTTTAAGGTGAGTCAAAAAAACGCCCGATTTTTTGTGTAAAATTTTTTTTTTTGTTTGGACTATCAATTTTGACTGAAGATACCTACCTGACCAAAGACTAATCTGATTATGAATATAATTTCACCGTTTAGAAACACCGCACAAATATTTGTTGCTAATCCTAAAAAATATCCACACATGTCACAGTACAGTGCAGAAAAAAGTGCTGAAATTCACATAGTAATAATCTAATCACACAGAGTCTAGAGCAGGTATGTATGTACTATGTAGGTAGTTTAAAAAATCTTAAAATCATACAAACATTTATTTTCCATAAGAAAGTTAATCTTAATCTAGATTAAACATAAACTTAATTAAATATAACTTTCTCAGTAACTCGTCCATTTCACACAACACAACACAGCAAAATTTAATATAGAAGTATTGAACGACACTCACGCGCGGAGGTCACAGCACAGAATGGTGTGTGGTGTTTGGTTGGATCCGGCGGCGCGGTGGTGTCGATGTCGGCGCGCGCGGAGGACAGATTCCCCCGGATTCCCCGATTTGTTGCATGCATGTAATGTTTATATGCATACGCACCATATTTTTTATGAATTCTCAAAATGCACGTAATGTTTAGTGCATACGCACAATACATTTTAGTGAATTTTCAAACATTTTTGTGCTAAGCAATAATTTTTTCAACCTGGCACGATTCTTCAACGTGCATACGCACTAAATTTAATTGTTCCTCAGGATTAATGTACTTATTATGCAAATAATCGGGAATGTCACTATAAAATTTTCTGCGTAGTTTTAAATATATACATGCATTGCATCGAATTTTATGGTGCAACTCTTTGCACCGTAATTTTCTATGCAAAAAACTATATTATATGGTGAATTTAAGACGTCATAATTTATTGTGCTTTGATCACTGTAAATTATGATGTTAAATCCATAATTTTACTATGCATAATAGTTCTTGCACGATAAAAGATACGACATTTGAACATAAAGTTTTGATGAGGTTTCTTGCACAATGAAGTTTAATGCCCTGCAGAATAAATATACATTCCTGTCACTATTTAGAGTAATGCGCACTATTTTATTAGTTGTAAGCAGAGTATTTCACAGTGTTTGCATAATATTTTATTACGTCGACTTCAATCCATTTTTCTCAGTGTGGCATTTTCAGGTTGTAGAATATCTGTATACAATTTAAATTTTGGGTGTTTCATGATTTTGTATAAATATGTAACCAAAATAATGAATATATTTCATATGGATCTTACACACTGCACATAAATTTCGTAACTGCAGTAAAAAACAATTAAATTTTAATATAATTATACACAACGAAACAAACTAATTAGTTAAAACGGTTAACGCCCAAGTCTTTTAGTTTACAATACCAAGCTTTCTTACTTAAAATGCTATTAATTTTGTTTTTAAATACTTTATTACACTTTATTTGGCTTATCTCTAAAAGTTTGTGTGAATGCTGTATAAAGATACACCTGGGTATTAAGATTTCCGCCAAAAGTTTGGTTTAGTTTAATGAATGTCACAGTGGCTCTCTGCTTATTATTTATACAGATTTCACTAAAAATTATAATACTTTGATTATACTAGTACTTAGGAAAAACATTAAGAATCCCATTTAAACAAAAAATTTTTACCGAAACAATTTTGTATTCTAAAGAAAATTCAACAATTAGGTAATTCGTTACTGGAACTTATTACATATGTGATGGGGAAACTCAATGAGAAAATGAGTGTAAATATTTTGAATGCACTATTAAAAACAGTTTATTAACGTCTTTCAGATATCTAGAAATAGATATATTGCAGTTTAATAATCAAATTAGTAGTACATTTTTCATCATCATTTATGGATAATATTAAAAAAATCATGAATATACCATAAAATCATAGGAATGGTTGCATACTTCTTTACCAAGGTTGCAGTTTGTACCTTTTGCCATTTTCAACTAATATCAATGCTTTCCAAACAAACTAGTAACATTCTGCCTGCAACAGAAATAATAAAATTATACCACCTTGTACACAACATGTAACATGCTTATACGTTTAGAAGTATTTCCTGATTGCAGCTGCAAATTGCACCTCATGTCAATTCTATTTAATTCTAAAACGTTTTAAACGTTTTAAATAAATAATAATTCATGTGGTCCTTTTGCAGACCACTGCTTTTAAGCCATAATGAAAGTGTCACTTCTCTCTTCTATGCCGTGCAAAACAATATGGCCAGCAGTTAAAAATTCAAATAAACTTTGAATAGTGAGTGTTTAATCTACAGTTTACTAAAACAAAACAAAACAAAATAACTTGCAACTTAAGTAGATATGTAAAAACACGAAATCAGATATGAGTCAAAATTTGGCTTAATAACAAAATACTAAGGCACAATCAAAGAAAAAGCAAAAATTTTACAAAACACTCAGTGATAATAACAAAAACAGCAAAATAAAACCACTTGAATATCAAAGGACTTATATGGCAGCTGATTTGTTTTACTACAGGCAAAGATAACATTTCAGAGCGCCATCTATGGAATTCTACTTTTCCCAATAAGCATCTAATGTCGTACCTACCATTATTTTTATATTGTGTATATATTAAGAAAAATCTAATTAAAAATTGTCAGTAAATTGTTTATAAAAAAACATTAAAAGTATTCTTTTTCACGTTTTATTTTCTATTTTAATTTTTAGTAGAGAATATTTTAACGATAAGATACGCGTGTGGCCATTTCGCTTTAAATATTACTGTACACGAATAAGTAAAATATACATAAAGGATAATAAGAGTATGTCCTAGCCTTTGGCCCATGACTTAAGGTTAATAGTGTGAAGTAATTTATGGGGGATGGGTTGTGGAACTGTTGTCCTTTGTAGTTTGTCGTTGCAAGGGTGCCCTTCCAACTTACTAACGTTGTGTAAATTGGTCCCGTTTACCGAGCAGTTTCCTTTCTGACTGAATAATAATTAATATTCCCAGATGTTTAAAGTAACCCGAATTAAGTTATGATTAATTATATATTACAACAATTCTTTCCTGCATAATGGAATGTAAATATACATTTAATTATAGAACGTTTTTACTATTATTCTAGATAACTAAATTTGCTCATAATTCTTTAGTAAGTAGAAGAATTATTAGTTACAGTTAAGTACATAAATATGATTAAAATATTAATGATCATTATTTAGTTTGACTATCTAATTTCATAAACAAAAAACTTTAAATTACCTGGTTTAATAATTGATCCACTTTCTCTAAATTATCAATAAATTGCTTAAATATCTGTGCAGTAATTGTATTAAAGCAAACCACAAAAGTGGACGTACAGTTAGATAATATTTAACTCATTTTATATGGGCTATATATAAAACGTGAACCAATTTAAAAATATGTATCTATGTAATTTCAGCAGATAATTTGATTGGTACAATAAGAAGTACCTCAGTTATAATTAATTATTTATTAATAAACTTAGAATTAAAGTCAAATAAAGAAAATAGAATAATTGGAATTTTCCAGATTGCATTGGAACTATACTCCATTTTAAATAGAATACATTTTTTACGGCTTCTTTACGGCAGGTGATATAAGTTTATTATAGGCGTGCAGGAATTGGAGACTCCCTTGACTAAGGAAACATAAAAATTTAAGGCATTCAATAATTCTGGTAATATAATAATAATAATCTTTATTCAATGAAAATAATCATTATGAAAAATGTTTACGCCTCTTGACAAGAATAGGGTTGAAATAGGACGAAAGGATAGCGCCCTACCTAAATTTCTATTGAATGCACTTGAAAAAATTCTTGATAGGCATTTCAGGAGGGACCACTAAGGGAACATGCATATCAGGACGGAAAATCAACAGAAACTGCGCTGGACGAAGTAGCCCACAAGATTAATCACTCTGTGAATAATGGAGAGATTGTTCTTACCACCTTCCTTGATATAGAAGGAGCATTCAATAATGCATTACCTAATTTTCTCTGCAGCTGCATCTAGAGGGCTTTCCTATACAATATGTAACTGGAGAATAGGGTGATCCTAACATCACTGGAAGGCGAAGACATGAGGGCAAAGGCTGTCCACAGGGAGGAGTACTTTCCCCTCTCCTGTGGTCGCTACTGGTGGGCGACTTGATCTCTGAACTCGACAACCAGGGGATAGAGGTATAAGCCTATGCAGACGATCTAGTGATATTGGTAAGGGGAATGCATGAAGAGGTCATCTCTAAAGTGACTCAACGTGGTGGTGTGACATAGAACAACTCTAACACTTGTCATTTTCACCAGGAAGTGAAATGGATAAACTCCAATGGAGAAAACTCTTAAGGAAGCGAATTAAGTCAAATATCTAGGGGTTACGCTTAATACAAGACTTACATGGCAAGCTCATTTGGAGAGAATTTGCAATAAAGCAAAGCTCTCCCTTTGGACATGCCGAAGAATATGCTGTAAGTCATGGGGAAGTCACTGGAATCAAATCGGATCGACTCCAAGTTTGGAAATGGCTTCAGGATCTCATACGTCTAAGGGAAAATAAGAAAATAACCATACTTTAGGCTCCTGGACATACTGGCATAAAATGTAACGAAAAAGTGCTGAAGGAATATTTATAGGCCCAGAGCCACAGGCATAGCTAGGCATAGCGAATAGCATAGCCAGAGGAGCAATATCGAGCTAGAGGGTTTAAGACATTCAAAGGCATTTGTAAAAGGTCTTTCTAAAAAGAGGTCTCAAGAGCTGCTGACCTACGAATTATGATAGGATTACTGACTGGATACAGTCCACTTAATGGGCATATGAAAACAATATCTTGTGTAACTGCAGTGAGCTCAAGAGACTAAGGATCAATACAGTTGGTCTGCATCAACTCGAGCCCAAGGATTACAAGGAAGTGTGGCCATTGACACTGATAAGCTTCATTAGGGACATAAGGCTGATAGAGCTACAATAACCTCGAGGGATGAGCCACAATAGATCTTTCAGGTCACAGTGGAAGGTATGTTGAACGACTATGCACATATAACCTAACCTAGTGTCGGTACATAAATTCAAAAGTCTTTATTTCAAAAGAAATTATTTAAATTAGCAGGAAGCTATTCGTGTAAAGGTTTTACTGACTCGGATACGCAGGTGATTTGGCAGTTTGCTGTCATAGTTTCAGAGCTTATGCAGGAGGCTCTAATGTCTAAAGAAAGTAAACAATTGGTGTGATACTGAAAAAAAGCTGTATTCACCTTCACCAAGAAAATATCACCACCAAGGGTAAAAGCCACCAGATATCAAGGGGATAGAGATTCAATTTGTGATTTAGGCTGAATACCTAGGTATATTATTTAACCTGACATGGAATACACAAATTCAAAAAATCTCACAAAGGGCTACAATTGCCTTTGGAAGATGTAGACGCTTGCACGAGGAACAACTGTGTTGACCTATGCTTTGGTTGATGGACAAAAATTCTGCAGGCTGAGGCTATTCAAATGCTCGGTGAGGTTCAAATATCACGGAAGCGATTAGAGTGGCCCCAATGAAAGCATTATTGTTTTTACTAAACTAGGTACCTTTGCAAATTTATATTCAAGGGCAAGCAATGCCAATAGTACATAGACTGATGCAAGACAAAGTAAGCAGGAAAAGTACCAGGAAAATGTTCTAAATTTAAATAGTTTTTATTTAAATTTTTATGATGGTAACACTTTTTGAGATATTATCCAAAACAACAACAAACTAGGACCTGTCTTGCTACCCTGTAGAACTCCCAGATCTACTCATGTTTTTCTGGAGTAGTATGCCATATTTTTTATACGTACTGTTTGTTTTCAATTAGACAAAAGTTTTAGAACAGTGTAAAGATATACCTGTCACTCCATATTTTTGCAGTTTAATAATCAGTAGGTACCTTAAAATCCAGTCTGTCATGTTTTTGATAAATAAAGAAAAATACCAAGCAGTACTAATTTTTCAAAGCTTCTGAAATAAGCTAAACGAAATAAAAAGTAGCTGTAAGAGTGGATTTAAGTTTTTGATATCCTTGATGTGAACCATTTACTAGAATAGAAGAATTGAAAAACTCAACCAACCTATTACACACGAGAGTTTCAAACACCTGAACAATCGAAAATCTTTTTAAAAACATTCTTTTTTTTACATACATTCTTAAATGACGGCTACGCAGTTGTTAAGAAAAATTATAAATACTTCTCTCTTGAAGGTTTTTCTACTAGCCTAAAAACACTTTCTATGAGAAAAAAGGTTCGTTATAACACATATTGGTAGGGATGGTTTATTAACTTTCTATTCAAAACTTACAGTTGAGTATTTTGGAAAGAACAAATGAACACATATGTATTTAATGAATATTTTCAACAAATGTAAAATCTAATACCCCCAGGCTCTGTATTCGTTATAGACAACTCCAGCGTAAATGCTAAAAGTTACCGAATAGTTCATGGAAAAAAGCAGGTCCGATAGTTTTTTAATAAAGAAATAAACTCTAAAATAATTTGGTGAAAAAAACTTTTGGCAAAAGTTCAGGAGTATAAACACCACTTTACCTCATACCAATATCGATATCAAACATCGCAAAAATTGAAAAAATTGCAATTTTACAGTACTTAGACTGGAACTATATATTAAAGTAAGAAACGATGAAAGTTGTTATTATATATAATTATTGAGTTTAGAATAGAGCTTTCTATATGTATGTTTCTAATAACTGTCTTCAATCTAAAATATTCTTTATTTTAATTAAGTCTGGATCCGTTGGCGATACTGATATACCGAACGCTATTTACACTTCCACTACAAACATACAATAGTTGTAATTATTAAAATTATTTATATGGCAATCCCACCTTCAAAGTCTAATAAATACCTTATTTAGTGCAATTACCTGAAACTAAGCTTATAATCTCAAATACATAGAATATGCTGAAGGATATGCATTATATTTCGACCCTTGTGTCTCACAGGGTGAGCTATTATACTGGTTAATCATAACTATTACAGCTATATAAAATTTGTATAAAAAGATTAATAAGACAACTGCGCAGATTTTGTAAATTTAATTGACGTCTACTAGTCTCTGGCTTGCGTCAATAGTAAATTATATAATTGTGCACAAATTGGTGCCTACTATAAACAGTTAACGGGGTTTTCCGGTTTTCGCTTCTGTTTACCTACCTGACCATCAGCCCGGTCCTGACGACCGCTTATAAATCATTTCAGAGTCAACTTAAGTTATCTTAAATACGCCAGGAGGTTTGAATTAAGACGTTATAAAAAATATGTACTATAAGTGCAGCCACAATTCCCAAACATTTAAAACAGAGGTATAAGAATATACGCTCTTAAAGTTGTATTGAAAAGTTATAATAAATTGAAAGCACCAGAAGGTAAAGAAAACTTTTCAGAAAGTTAGGATCGTATAATTAACGAAGAAACGGTAAATATTTATTTGGTGACAAAAAGTGGTAATAAAAATAAATAGATAATGCGACGATAGAAGTTTCCAACAATATAGATCGATATATTTTTGTACATACTTAAAATTAAGTAATAACGACAGAAATATGAAAGCTATAAAAATGAATGATAGAATAAACAAGAGCGGTAGAAAGGCAAGAGCTTTAATGGATAGAATAAAATCCACAATACACACAGTTACTGCTGTAACATGGAACATCAACATCTAACTTTAGATGGGATGAATAGGGCTCTAGGCCTTCTTCAAGGTGGCATGCGATAAATTGATGTACCCGAGAGCACAGGAGTCTCCCAAAGTGTGTCGATTTTTACATTTTGCTGCAACCGAATTGGTTATCCGGCTCCCCAAAATACCCATAGACCGTGATTCTGTAATAAATCATCTCCATGAAGCTGATATCCACCTCTTTCCAGAAGCAATTGCGCTGCATGATTGAAGTGGTGCCAAGAATTTCATAACTGGATTGAAAATAATTGGGCCTACAGTTTTATATACCGAAGAATACAGATTTGTATTAAGTAAGAAGACGATCTGGAAATGTGGAACGTCTAAGACATGTCCAGGGAGTTACCACCTACTTACAGAAGAGGTACAGTTATGGTATGGGTGGGAATAATGATCGGTGGCAGAACAGATCTCGTTTTTGTCTGATATCTTCCTCGCAGCTAACCATTACCTTGGCACTATTCTACAACCTATATTATAATCTTAATGAAAAAACAGAGATTCAAAGGAGCATCGAGATGATTGATATATTTTTTAGTAGACCGGTGACTTAAAGATCCTGCCGAAAATTGAACCTTAACGAATACCCAAGGCATCAAATTTTATCTCAAATATCTGGCTTTGTTGACGTTTATCTTTCCTTGAAGCTTTGGAGTTGGCAAAATAATTTTATTGCTATTTTTCCCTCCATGTCAGGTTTCAAGAAAGCACCAAAGGTTTTTAGTTTTTTATTTCACCATCATTTACTGCGGACAATCCTTGTCGTAGGTAGTAGACCTACTTTACTTTGAGTTCAAATTTTACTAAAACATATTCGTCTGGAACAGGTATTCGATATTAGATTGGTTTAGGTCGTATAAGCCAGTTAGACGAAGATCTTCTGTGCTTACCTTAAAACTCCAGAGCACCAATACTTCTAGTGAAGTTAAGCATCTTTCTAGAGGGCATATTGTTAATTTGATAGGGAGCCAGAGCAACTCCTAAGAATTTAAGCCGTTTGTAGAACAATGCTACGCATTCGCATAGTGTCTTTGCCCATTTCTTTAGCGCATTCGTAGAAGCGACAATTTTCACTTTCATATTTCTCCATTATTATGAGGTGATACCTCAAAGGGCAGTTGACCTACGGTTATCTTTATATCTTTTTTGCCAATTTTGAAAAGGAATTTTGCTTTTACAGGTGATATATCTACCATCCTTTTAGCTTGCCTCATCTGGCGTATTCATCCATAGAAGATCCTAGTCGATCTTCTTCCCAGGAATGGAATTCTTGTTTGGTGCGGCTTTTTTTGAGACCACAAAAGGGCTCCGGACCAAGGAACGGGGTATTAGCCCCTTCTTTTTCTAGTATATCAGCTTCCTCATTACCTACTATCCCTCTGTGACCTGGCACCCACATGAAGGTGACCTTCTTAAGAGATTGTTTACATTCCCAGACTAGCTTTGACTCATAAGTAAAAGAACTCAGCGCCCTTAAAGCTTCCTGACTGTCAGTAGGAATATAGAAATTTGCGCCTCAACGAAGACATTCCTGGAAACTACAATTCTTATTATAATTCTTTATCAAAACTACTAACTCCTGATTTCTTAATCGTCATTCCTTCGTTTGTTTCCTTTTTCATGGTTTATTTTGCTGTCAGTACTTTTTATTTTTTTTTTTTTTCGAAAAAAATCTTTCTTTAATTTTTCTTTCTCATTTTGTAATACTTTTTTCTTAGTTCCTCGCGTTCTGGAGTATCTGTTGGTATGATGGATTTTCGTCTTCGTCTTTTTGTGGCTTGGATCGTCTTTCTTGTTGGCATGGTTTTACAAGCATTTCCACGGATCAAAGTTGATGTTGAAAGATCTGAGGCAACCAATAATGTCGATTCTGAAGGACCTGGGGTTTAAACAAGTTCTCGGTCAGCTACCTCACTTGGCAGAAAGTCTCCATCAAAAATATGTGGGTCAAAAGGAAATATTCAACTTACGCATGGCCCATCATCCAGCTGTCTGTCATTATTGCCTCAACATTAGTACTTATAGTATAGCTACACCATATTACGGATACATTTTGAAAAAACTACCGTTTCAAGTGTTAAGTGTTCCAGCCGTCTCACTGTTACTACCTCTCCCCTATGTACTGGAAGGATACAATAAATTACTGCTTAGTTTTTAACAAAACAAGTGTTACATTTTATAATAATTATGGCGAAATTATTTTTTTGGATTTGTTAAAAATCTAAGTTTAATATCTAATATACACTTTAGAGAGATAAAATGAGTTTATTGCTATCTTACAAAATGTTTTAAAGTAGTAGTAATTTCCGTTTTCATAAATTGGTAAAAAAATTATAGTAGAATAAAAAATAATTAAAGAGCTGAATTTGCCGCAGTAATATAAATCTTCTTCATCGCATTTCATTTTTCTGAGTTTGTTCACTCCATCAGTCAGGCACTTTATTCTTAAACTAATTAAGGCAACCGATTCCCGAATGTAGAAATAGATTTTTTTTCGGATGCTTTTATATTAAAAGACCACCTCTTCAGTAAAGACCAATAAAAATCTTTTAGTATGTTCTTATGAATAAGGCAATTATAATGTGATTCATTAGGTTCAGGGGTAACTTGACGTTTGAATATAAATATTAAGGTTTTGTAAATAGAGTTAACAAACTGTTTCACTAAATTAGTTAAATAAATGTTTTTCTTTAATTACTATAAATTTATTGGTGTTTGTCATAGTAGTGAGAAAACTACAATGTTATTAGATTTGTTCATAGAATGACGGTTTCAAACTGCAAATCGCATGCGCATTAGATTTTTTCCAAATAAACAATGCGCATGCGATTTGCAGTTGGAAACCGTTGTTGATCGTTCTATCAACAAAGCTATTAAAATTATAATTAAATTACATATATGGTTGAATTATGAAATAGAAATTTGTATTATCAGGTTTGAATACGTGTTTGACACTTGTTGGGTCCTTATTTTTTAAGTTAATTTTTATAATAATCTGTGAAGTACTAAACTTTTTTAATGGAAAGTACCTCAATAAAAATACAATACAAAACATTTGTAGAATAGATTTTAGTTGCGGATTTCCAGATGCCTGCTTGTCATTTAGTGTTTATAGGAGAGTATTTAAAATTTAAATCAATTACTATTTTAATTAAATTTTTAAAATCTAATTGCAACAAAATTTAAAAGTTTTACTCATATAACTTATAGCGCACATACAAAAAAAGTGTAGACTGTAGTTGATTTTAGCAGGATTCCAAACGATTTTAATTAAAAATGTTCACTATTTAATTGGTTTGTACAAGTTTAACTTTTTATTATCGAAAAATGTTTATGCCGCTTAGTTTTTTAACTAAATATAATTCTAAATCTAGTTTTCAGTCTTAACTTTTCGGAATTCAAATATGGTGAACAAAATGAAAACATTTATTAGGTAAACAGCATTTAATTAATATGAAATTATTTTGTTTTGGAATGGTTGGTAAACAAGTTTTAAGATTGTGTCTCAAGTTTTCAAAGAATAAATTAATTTAGAGTATTATACTACAAAAAAAATTAAGTAGAAAGCTGCTTGAAAGATGGAAGTAAACTCATTCTGGAGGACTTGGTTTTAAATTATAAAAATATTTAATAAAGTGATGGTATTTAATATTCTGTAGCAAAGTTATTCGGGAATTAAAAATAAAATATTTTTCCGCCTACCCTACCGGAAAATCAATCATCTGAACACGAAAAATAGGGCAGAAAGTATTGTTTATCAACCAAAGTGAGAAAAAATTCATATCGCCACGACTTTTTTATTCTAGCATTGAATAAGTGTACCTTGGATTTGACATTTTTTAAATCAGAAATAATATACATTTCGGCAAATTCCACAGTGAGAGCTTTTCTCAAACAAAATTCATTAATTTATTAAGCAAAATAATCTAAAACACTTACACAAGATTCTTTTGAGCCTGATCGTGGCGCAGCGGAATATGTGCTAGCCTCTCACGCGGAGGGCTCGGGTTCGAATATCAACCATGTCATTTTTTAAAATTATTTTCTAATAGTTATAAAAGTAGGCGAAAAATAGGTGTGTGTCACACATGCATAAATGCATTGGCACCTATTTCTGAAAATTATGAAGTAATTCTAAAAAACTCTGTATATGTGAGTATAAATAGTAAACCAGTTCCGACGAGGTTGCTTAAATTCAATTATGAGTGTGTTTAAAAGGACTAAGTGACCATTCTTTCGCAGTAAAAAATATTTCGGAACAAAGAATTTTTAGAATAATGTTCGAACACTAACAAAGCCCTTAACCGATAAAATTTAATTAAAGCTTTGCAAATGTTTTCCCGAGCTACTTCCATTAGCTTTTGTAGTCTTGCATGAAGGCCGGCCGAGTAGTAAGGCGCAGGGCAAACAAATTCAAAGAAAACTAATTCATGTCAGGAAAGTTGCAGGATTTTCTATTTACCGGCCACCATATAAACAGGCTGTGGAATCTTTTGTGTGAAACAGTTTAGAGCGAACGAGCTTGATCTCGCCGTCTACAGTCATTACAGTAACGGACTAGATTTGCAATCATATCATTTTTTCAATTTTAATTCTTTTATCAATTTTAATGTCAAAGTATGGGATGTTAAACACTCTTTCTGTAATTTCTGATTTATACAAAATTCTACATTATCACTTATTTTAATTAAATTAAATAAAATTGTTTGTGGTTACGTCTTAACACACTAAAAATATTTATCAAATCAAGTGTCACTAGATCCTGTTCGTTATAAACAGTATAGACTCAGCTATTGACTGAAAAATCAGTGTTATAAAAAAATAATTTGATTCTGATGCCTCATTTTTATTATAATAAAAAGTTTGATGTTTGCTGTGTAATAAAAAAGAGTACAAAAAAACATTAACCAGCATAATATATGACTGCGGGTTTCAGGCCAGAGTATTCACACTACTTGTTGGATTGTTGGGAAAGAACGCTGCGTGTTTCAGGCCAGATTATTCATTACTATTGCAACCTGTTTGGCACGGGCTCGAAATAAGTTATTTGGAAAGAATGAATCGCTCAATACCGGAATTACACAAGTTATATAATTAAAAAGACAGCAAAGAAATAATGAATTTTATAGTACCAACCCTTACTTTGTCACTATCATATTACAAATCCGGAATAAAGAATAAACAACTATTTTATCGAAAAATTGACTTATATCTAGCTAGATAAATTATACTTTAGCCTTTGATGACATCCCCGCGAGAAGAATCTTCTTACAGACATAAGCATAATTCATCAGAAAAAATCCCCAGTTTTTGGCTTCAAAGTTTAAAATTATTAAGTTCTCCTTATTAAGTTATGATTCTTGAAATACTATATGATCAAAGGCTTAGCTGGGAGGGACACATTAAACAACTCAAAGAAAACTGCCTGAGAAGACTCATCATCCTAAGTAGCCTATCGCATTGTGGAAGATATACTATTAAAGATATACAGATCAGTCGTATGCTCTAGAATGGACTACGGCAGTATACCCTACATGTCAGTATCTGTAAGTATCTGCTGCGAAATCAAAGAATCTCCGTTCTGGCTAAGCAGGCAACAGCTTCTCTTGTCACAGTGTTCCAGGGCATCTGCATGCCTAGAAAATCCAGCCTACAACGTTATACATAAACCCTGCCATACCAATCAGCCATATCAGTCATCACTACTTAAAGGTGTAAATCTTAAACAAACGACATCCATCATCGCCTACTTCTCTCCCTTAAACAAACATGATACTCCCAGCTTATGTATACAGTAAAATCTGGATAAGTGAGCAAAATCTATAACTGAGAGTAATACCGAGGACCCGTAATTTTAAGCTTCCAAAACCTCTATTAGCGAGAAAGAAACTTCTGTAAGAGAGTGTCATTTTTCCCTCATGGACCCCCGAGAGGTCCATGTGAGACTGCTGCTGCTTATCTATGTGTGACAGATTACAAATTAACATTAACTTCTCACCATTGTGTTCTCGTTAATATCCTACCTATTCTATTTCATGGACCTAAATAATGGTGCTGTGTGACTTGCTGTGACTTGCCATTGCTGCGTACCACTATAAGACCTCTATAAAGTACCTATATAAAACGCTACTCATGTACCTGCATTAGCGAGAAACTTAGGTTAGTGAGAAACCTCTATAAGCGAGAATGACATTGACCCTTCAACCCTCACTTATCCAGGTTTGATTGTATTTCCTCCCGGCTACCCTCAATATGTAGTGTTTTCACAAGTGAGCTATCCTGATGGCATTAAAATACATTTCCGGCTGCAATTAAAAGGTTATTAATATTATTTTTACTGATCATTCAATTAGGCAATCCAAACCACGTGATCTAATATGGCCGTCCAGGCCAAATATTTGTGACAGTTCAGGTAGAAAACCATTGTGTCGAAAGTTTTTGCTGTATTTAGATCAATTTTTGTAATATTTGTGTGAGAATTGTTGGCTATATTGAAATGGAGAGCAGTTATTTAAAGGAGCTATTACTAGAAACATCCTGATATTAGTAAAAGGTAATGATGAAAACTTGCAAAATATTTTGTTTATTTTATTAATTATTATTAATGCTATTAAGATGATTGTGAGACAAAATGTTTCATTTTGAGTGTATCAATTTAGGCACTGTTCCTAATGAACCTTGGTATTGCAATAATTACTCCAAAACAATGACTAGATAATTGTAAATAAAGACTTTTTTAATAAAACAATTTTGTTTTATTTTTCACTTTTAATTAAAAATCATTGAACAAAATATCTTGAACGGCTTCCATAACCTAACCTAACCAACCGCAATACAAGTTGTAGGCATTTTCTACTAAACAAAACACACAAATATAGTCAAAAAGTAAATAAAAACTAAGCTTTTATTCTTTATCAAACACAAACATCTTCAATAAACACGAAAACAGACCTTTGCCGTAAAATCAAACAATTTATCTATTACACACAGCCACGGTCATATACAAATAAACGTTGTTTACTTTCAATATATGCCCTAGGACGCCATATTGGAATTTATTTGACAGGTTGTTGGATTGCCTAATAGCACAAAACGTACATGACATCTGCCAAATTCTATTTACTGGGGATATAACAGTCTCTCTCATCTAGCTTCCCTCACACAGGTATATGCCAAAGATGCTACCTCCCATATCATAATACAGCTACGATTCAGTTGTATAATGATCTATATAGATTGTTTTTAAGAAAGAACAAGAACCAACTCAATGTATTAAAAAGTGTCCATCGAAAGAAAACAAATTAGTGGCGCCACCGTAGCAAGAGTATCACAGGACGTTACAAATGGCAGAAAAGAAGATTTGTCCTGTGATCGACTATGTCAAAATGAGTTGTTAGAGTAAGACATGAAATTAAATTACATTTTACTACGTAAATAGTTGAGATTAAAATTTCTAAACCCAGCTCACTTTACTCGTTGTCCTTTTACTCTTTTGCTACTCTTCCACCATCTACTATGTGCTCCTTACCGCTGGAGAGCGACATTTTTCCTATGCAAGTTGGTTCTCCTTACTTCTACCTTCCATGCAAGGAGGGTAAAAGGAAGGAGAACAAACTCAATGTATTAAAAAGTGTCCATCGAAAGGAAACAAATCGGTGGCGCCACAGTAGCAAGAGTAAGTGTCACAGGACGTTACAAATAGTAGAAAAGAAGAATTTGTCCTGTGATCGGCTGTGTCAAAATGAGTTGTTAGAGTAAGAAACGAAATTAAATTACATTTTACTACGTAAATGATTGAGATTTTAATTACTGCCTAATCTTTAACTTCATAAGTCCCGGAAAATATTAAATTTTTCAACCCAGCTCACTTCACTCTGTTTATAACCTACTAACTTCATGTTGTCTTTTTACCCTTCTGCTACTCGCGCCATTTTTCTTATACAATACAATACATTTAATTATAAGCAAACAAATGACTATGACCGGCCATATTTATTATAAAAAAACTGAATGTAATTAAGCTTTTGTAGCCCCTTAAATGACATGTTTTGTTATTGTTATTTGTACATAATAGTAAGAACCGAGAACTATCTAAAGTTTCACAAATATAATCTTCTATATTTTATCTCAATACCAAAATGTTAATGATTAACAGTTAAAATATTATCTCCTTATGACAATGAGATAAAATTTACATTGTTAAAACTAAAAGATAGTTTTTGTTATAAAATTTATAAAAATATTTCCATTTAGCACAAAGAATGGTCAAAAACCCAATTGTCAATGAATTGAGATGAGACAATTTCACATTTTTAAAATTACCCGGAAAAATTACCTAAATGTAAAATTAAAGTTTCCTGCTATAAAACTTTCATGCCGAATGTTGTTTACACAACTTATAAGCAGAAATAAAAATTGTAAATAAAACAGTATTTGCTTCATTTTTAAATACTAGATCCCTTCTATCGATAAAAATGTTTTTGAGGCCAAACTCGTCAAAAAGTTTAAATTTAACTTTAATACACTATAACTTTTAATATTCAAACCCAGATAATGTTTTAAACATAGCTCCAGATGCCAGTCCCAATTTAGTAAAAGAGAAATATCTCACATTTTATGCTACAGTCAAAAGCGTTTAATAGCTTTTCAGTCGAGATTTCCTTAATGAGATTAACTTTAATTTTTCCCGTTGTAGTTCAAGAATTTATGAACCTGCAACTTCCAACTAAACCATCTAAAATAAATTGGCTTAACCGCTATATTTTATCATTCATTAGTGTAGCATAGCTTCTTATTAAATAAAAGTTTTTTACATAAATCCGGTACTGGTCTAGTACACAAATACCCTCCAGATAAACAGTCCGGTAGGTAAACAAGAATTTCCAAGAGATAAACCACGTAATTTCTGAAATAGGAATAATTGATTAACTAGAGACGGTGGTTTTGTAATCCCTTTAATCCTTGTTGATTCAGAACGTAAAAACGAGGTTTTTACTAAAATGATTTTGCATTTTACTGTGGTTTAGTTTAACTTGTTATTTTTTTTTCATTAATGATTTGTGTTAAAATATTATATGTATTTATAGTTGACACAATATAAAAACCAACCCTCGTGAATTATATAGATTACGAGTACAAAAATACAAATTAGTCATATGAGTCGGTATTTTATTATCTAATATATTTATATATCAACTAAAAAATATGTATTAAACATAATAGATATATCAATTTGGTAAATAAAATAATCTTGCTGAATTTAGTTACATTATAAAACGTAAAAAGTAAAAAACCTTATTAAGCAGTGCCAAAAAAAATTGATTAGAATCTTATTTTTTTACTAATTTCATATCTGTTTCTATAAAAAACAAAATGGTACCTACAATTATTTATTTTATATGGAATTACACACAACAATCTACCAATAAAGTTAAAATAGTGAATTCAATATTGAGGCATTATTTGGTAATTTAAAAATGGCTACCGCACTATCTTTTTAAAAAGAAATATAAAAATATTAAACCATACGATGGGGATGGTAATACTCTTAATAAATTCATAACTCATTGGGGACGCTTAATTGAAAGTTATACTTAAAACGTTATAAAGTAGTTATAATTTAAAATGACCCTGATTTAAATAATCACATCATAGAAAGTATTCAGGAAAACTTACTAAAGTTATGCTTGGTAATAGAATGGAACTTAATACATGGCACAAAATTAAAAATACTCTAAAACGAATTTTTTTCAGTTAGAAGATATGTAGATTGTTTATTGCAAGAATTAACGAGAACATAAGATATTTTAAAATGGAAACATGATTAACCGAAGACACTCAAAGGCATTTGAAAGAGATCTCTCCAAATAGAGATCTCAAGAGCTGCTGAATATGATCACACAGGACCTACGAATTGTGGTAGGACTACTGACTGGGCATATGACAACAATTCGACTGTCAGATAATGCCTGCAGATTCTTTCAGGCTGAGGATGAAAAAGCGGAGCATATTTTGTGGAACTGTATAGAGCTCGGGACACTGAGGATCAATAAATTTGGGCTGCATCACCTCTCTAGCCAACGGATTTCATGGGAGTGTCGCCAGCGATCCAGATGAGCATGAGGCATAGGGGTGAGCCGCAATAGAAGGAAGGGACTCACATGAAACCTAACCTAACGCTTTACCTTTTACATGACATTTAAATCATTAGGAGCTACTTTGACCACCCCACTTGACAAAACAAGACATCTGCTTCTCCATTACCCATAATACCGGCATTAGATGGAGCCCCCATGAATTTAATGTTCAAATTTATTTTTTTTATATTTAGTCTAGTATAGGGTAAAGTTCTTTAATGGATAAGATTGGGCTGTGAGTCGGAAATTATCAGTGTGTATCTATGAGAAGAAGTTAGGAAATTGTAATTCTAGATCGCTCATGTTCTTCTGCATTCAATCGTAAATCGGAAGAGTTTTATCTTAAACTGGATGAGATTCATGACGAATTATGTTTATAGCTGAAGATAGACGTAGATATTTTCGTCCATTTTGTAAAAAATGCATAATCATAATTTGAATAACTATCATCAATAACCATTATAAACAGAATGTACACAGTCAAAGCAGTAAATATTGCGTTTGCATTAAGCAAATTAGAAATTATAATTGAATGTGAGTTAAATTAAACGAAGTCCTAAAAATAATACTTTTATCATTTTTTACCGGTATATTTGCATATGAACATTTTCAATTGTCAATCAAAGTGATATAAAGCAATTTTTAGCATTTCAAACGAACTACTAAATAATTATTGTAAACAAACAGTAACGTGAACAAACAAATAGATCATTTTCAACAAAGTTATAGATAGTAATTGAAAAAGTAAACAAAACACCGTATTTCAGCCTTTCAAAGACTTTTCAATATGTCATTAAATATAACAATGGTTCCTTAAAGAACGAAGTGACAACCATAGACAGCCGTTATTTTCAAGGTGTTTTTTGAACGACAGTCGACAACTTCATTGCTTGAAAGTTCCAGACCGTTTGCTTTTCAAATAACTTTCGCTGCGTATATATCTGTCTAAAGGTTTCAACTTCTAAGTATTTTCGTAAGACATTTTGCTTCCGAAATGAAATTTCACGCGAATGCCGACGAGTTGACGTCAAATGCCGTAAATATGTGAAATTTGCCAGAACGCCGCCGGCATCAAACCAAACCAAGACGAACTGGGGTTGTAGGCCAGCCAAAAGAACACATTCTTAAGCGTATGAGAGCATATATTATTTGTAACAAAAAAAATTTGTTTTCTATTTATATAACAGTCTCCGAGAGTTTCTTTTTATTCTTACAAGGAGTTTCAGAGCTTTATGTAGATTATAAAGAATAAAGCTTAGTAAAACCACAATAATGGGCTTCGAAGACTTGTAGAAAATACAATATAACATGGAATAGGATGGTCTTTTTTGGACTATTTAAGGAAAAGGGTCAGATAAAAAATATTTATAAACAGCCATCACAAAGAAAAAAATAACTTACTATTTTGACTGCTAAAGGGATGGATATAATATATGTATATAAATTTTATAAGTTGTTATAAATATATGGCGGTCTTTGAGAAAAGATCAAGATGTAACAAAAAGATTCGTTATAAATAATAATAATAACACCTTGAAAGATAAAACGTAAGATTACTCAAGCAACTCAATATACATGATCTGATATTTACATCTTGTTTAATAAAATAGGTGGCCGTAGGAAAAACAGTGTACATTACTTGAGCACAAGTGGGATTGTCAAAGTTGACGTACGCTTCGTGCATTTCCCACTCGTGCGAAAAATGTCACTTTCCGCCCTAGTAATATACTATTACAGCATTATGGTTTCCATTACATTGTACAATAAAAATAAAAACCAACAAAAATTGTATTTTATATCAATCTATCCAACATACTGTATTATAAAATACTAAAAGAATAGGTATATTTATTAATTGTGATAGGTACAGAAATTATAAGTTATCTTTTCAAAAAGAAAATTATAAGTGTAATTAAAAAAAAAATACATAGAGAAATAAATATGTAGGTGATCTATGACAATATAGGTACCTATTGGCACGATGGGCTACAGAAACGACCTCTCTTGGAGACCAAAAATTCAGACTTGAGAATTGTGAGGTATTTAAAATCAACATTAAGTAAATCTTCGTTATAAAAATCAGTAATGTTTAGTGATAAGAAAATAAGAAGTGTAATTGTATTTTAGGAAGAGAAAATTAAATTATACATATTATAATGAATAATGTAAGTACCAAAACATTTGATCAATAAAAAATTACCGTTTTAGTATGTATGGAGGTTATGGTTTAACATAAAATGAAAAATTATAACACCTACAATATTATAATGTTATAATAATACTTGTCTTTTGAAGGCAGTGATGTTAGGTTGAAAAAGTCTCATTCATACTTTACCCAGATACAAGTACAATTGTAACTGAGGTGTTTACATCGTGATCTGTTCATTTATCCGCAAATAAGCGATGCATGCCTGCTGTACTCTACCTGTTCAGTGTGGTGAACCTTTTCTTAAAGATCTAATAACAGCTGACATTTTTTATTTTAACCACTATCTACCTAATTAAGGACATTAAAAAATAAAACTTTTTAGCAAAACTTCCAAATTAGCATCGATGCTAATTTTAGCAAAACAGCTGTAATTGAGTGTACAAAGCTATTTTTTTAATATAAGGTGAAAGTTTTGTTAAAAAGTTTTATTTTTTAATGTTCTTAATAAGATGGAGTACCACAGAGTAAGGGTAGATACAATAATATGTCATTATCTACCTGCTAGAATAATTGGAACTTACCAAATAAAACAACTAACATTGTTTAATAAGAGAAGTTATACTGGTGTAAATATTAACAATTCTAAACTAAATCTGCTATTGCTGCACTCAAATTCTGTAAAGTTTTATGAACAATTATGGAAACTGTTGACCTATGAATAATTAATAAAACACCTAAAGCTAAAAATGTTAATTCAGTTTTAATTTTTATTAATAACATCAATAGTTTACTTTAAAAACTGTACATTTTATTAGAACAAATTTAAAACTACTGAAAGTTACACCTGCCAGGTCCACTAGCTGTTTATATTTTGAAATTGATTTACAGCCAAGAAAAATGTTTTGTGATTTTTCAGTTTATTAGTTAGTAAAAGGTCTTTATTGGAGTTTGACATAGTTTTTCCTTGTACATCCTCTTATTCATAATTATTTGATTTTTTACATCAATTATTTCTGTTTGAATCTCTGCATCTCATGTATGAACATCTACACAGGTAATTATAACTGTTGCAGACAAACTTCTTTTGTGCTTCGTTAGAATTGGGAAGAAAATCTACTTCACAATCTTTGTTAATTTGTTAAATTTGATCTATAACATTATTAAACATAGCATCATTTTGTCAAGTTCTAGCTTTTTGAGTTAAACTATGTGCATCTGTAAAAAAAGTTAAATAATTGTATTGATTGAGTTATTATAATTAGTAAGTATATCAATTCATTGGATTAATATATTACCTGCTTCCAGATATGTTTTCATTGAAATGGAAGGCAGCTTGGGCATGCTTCCTCTTCCAACTATTTACGTTTAATAAAATGATCACTACAGATGGTATCTGCTGGTTTTGGAGTACATGGTGATCCATCAACACTAAAACAGTAGGTATTTTATTTCTTACATTATCTGTTAACATATATATACTGTAATGAGATGAATGAATGAATTCAAGTGTACAAACTAACATATAAAAGAAAAAGTTTTGATAGAGCTTAAAGTTAAACAACCCAAAAAATTAATGTAATGAATTAAAAAAATGGAAAACTCTAATTTCAATCTAGTTTTTCTCAGAAAATTGATAAGAATAGGAAATAAATTTGAAGAATACAAGAAAATAATATTGAACTAATTTATTTGATAATTGATGTCTAACCCTTATCTAATTTAACATTGAAACAAGTAAAAGAGGACTAAGACTAATTATACATACATTTTCAACTTATAATTAAAAATTTCACTTGAAAACATCTATACATATTTTTTGATTATAACTTTAGTTTGTTAATACCTGTCTTACATAAATAATAGGTACTATCGGCTTCAGAATAGCATATACATTTTCAAACTAAAATCGTTTACATCGAATAGACGGCCGATTTATGTGTATAACCAATCACGGTTTAAATAATAATAAATTTGAAATCAGTTAAACAGTTGTCCACGCCCACATTTTCACTTAGTTTGGAACCCTCGATAATAAATGTTTGTTTGGGATTAAAATCCCTTTTTTTTATTATATCAGTACAAAAATGCGAAAAAAACCTATTTATTCGGGACATGACCGACCATTGTAACCTTTTTATAACTTCGGTAGGTAAACGAAATTCACATTTAACATGTATATGCTATTCTAAAGCCGACTGTACCTATAACCTATCTTGTAAGAGTGCTAGTTGTCAGTGTCAAAAACATAGACATTGCCCACATTAAAAATATTAAAAACACTAGCCTGTTTAAACCAATAGTAGTACCTACAACAGAATACAGTTATAAACTATATGCTTTTTCTCCTAGCTCTATTCAAGCATTTTGCTTGTTTCTCTAATTTCCAGCTAGCTCATGAAAATGTATAAAACTTACAATATTTCTGCCTGTATTTTTGCAATTACCAACACACAACACACACTATTATGACACATTTTTATATTTAATTTACCCGTATTCATTTACATCAGCCTTTTTTAACGAAAATTTGTCCACGGGGAGCGCTGTAGTCGATTCAGTTGTCTCCACTATATATACATTACACCTTGCCAATAATGAAATGCTCCGCTGAATTGTCACAAAATGGTCTAAATGTTATTTTGTTTCAATTGATGAATTGTGATAAATGATCAATTATGTCAATAGGAGACTTATATTTTTTCTACCACTGGTAGACAAAATATAAATTTTTTTAGGTTGGCAAATTAGACCGAAGTTCCCTATTGTATCGAAAGTTAGGGCCGAACATCTTGAGAACTACAGCGCAATTTGATGTTCCGTGATTTTTGCCCAGCTGTCATTGAATTTAAAACGTATTTTACGAATAAATAGTGGGTTTCATTCAACCGTTTAGTTGTTTACTGTTCTTAATAAGATGGACTTTCACACAGTAAGGGTTAGTACAATAAATTTCATACCATTTTTTCACTTTCTTATCTTATCTTCAAGATAGGCTTACCCTATGTTAAAAAATAAAAGTTACTAAAAATCTTAATTTAGATTAAACATAATAAAGTAAAATCAAAGATTACAGATTACCGCATATACTACCAAGATAAATTGACACAACTTAGTAAATACACTGAGAGAATAATTATGAAATTCTGGTTATATAGGGAAATATAGTACAAAGTATGAGTGGATATTATTGTATTAAAAAAAATTTTTAGTGCTTTAAAGATCAGCTATTCCTTAACATTTCACGTTATTTTTATTATTAGTGAGACGTGAAGCAGGCCCAGAGAATATAAAATATTTTTCATGTTCTGTGAGCAAATGACAATTATCTAATTATAAACATGGCGATTTCATACATGCGCAAAAAAGAATGAAATTGACAGAAGTGGGGAGATTCGCTTCTTGTTCATTGGGCGATTTTTTGCTAAAACGCTCATAATCTATGGATATTATACCATTTTTACCGATACATTTAACATATAATAATGTTTTTAGACGATTAACAAAAATTTAGCTGGATGGTTTTGTTGAAGAACATGGCATAACACAAGAAGGAAAGACCGATTTTCTTAGAAATGTTTGAAAATGTATTAAAATTATATTTAAATTTTTTGAAAAAAATTGGATAAAAAAATGAGCAGGTCAATTCAGTAAAGGGTAAGCATACTAATTAATTTTTACTGCCTTAATAATTTTTAGTTTCTTACTACATCACAAAACTGTTTTTAAAATAATTAGAATATTGAGAAATTCCATTTGCGGTAGAGGGCGCTGCGACGACAACAAAAATGGCAACAAATAGGATGGGTATTTAAAGTTTTAAGCCCATTGTCATATTGGTTAGTCTAATGTGATTGAATTTACTCTCCTGTAAATATTTATCACTTCACTTTACGTTCCATAATTATAAAATAGATATCTCATTGAAGAAAATTACAATTAGAAATTATGTACAGCTTTATATTCACTTTATTTTCACACATTTTAACAGATTATTAACAGCTAATTTATTATGTTGTTCACGGCTTCTCCAGTTGCTAATTCCTCTTCTAGGAGCCAACACTTGCCTTTGCAAGTTCCCTATATTCTCTGTTAGTTAAATGATAAGAAACTGTTTTCTTGATCTTTATATCTATTTTATCACAAATATATAAAGTGAAGTAATAATATTTTAATTAATTTAAATAGATTTTGGTATATTTCGCCAACTCTTTACATTTTCCCAGCCTTACCAATTTGAAGCAACGCATTGTTCATTCTTGAAATCAGCCCAGGGGTCGTATTCTTGACTAAGGGAGAGAAGATGTATTTTGTATTTGTCATTGCAATCAAGCAAAATAAAGGTAAAACATATGTTCTCTCTTGCAGTTCTACTCCCTCAGTCAAGAATAAGGGCCCTGTAAGGGATATATAGAAAAAAGGGGGCTTCGTTTAATGACGTCATCATATGAAAGTGGTTCACCATCCATAAGATTATAAATTGAAAAAACAATAAATTAACAATTCGACCTATTTCCGGAATTTCCGTCATTATTGTTTATTCAGCTAATAATCGTTCTATCCCTTTACTTTATGGACGCACTGTATGTGCATATCTTTAATCCTAATTGCATAATGAAGTTGTGTGGCATCAAACGCTTTTGGTGTAGGTAAAGGTGCTTCTAAAGTGACATATTTAAATTATTAAGTACTTTTCAAGTTAACTGGGATATAACGTATTAATATTAAACATCATTAATAGTCATTATAAATTATTTAATGCAGTATTTAAAACATAACTTCTATCAAAAGGAAAAGATTAGGAGTTTACAGATTGGTGACTATCAACATGGGTTCAGGAGAAGCAAGTCTACGATAAATACTATTCACATTTTAACCTAGTCAAATTAATATCAGACTTATCATGATAACAATGGAAAAATCGTTAGCAAACTCCATTAAAATTGATTGTGGAAAAAGGCAATATGATGCATTGACAACAACTCATATGCATTGAAGGCGTAATTCGAGTACTTGAGTACAATGGAATAATTATGAACTAATCTGCATAGTGATATAGCATAGCTATAGTGACAAGGAATAAGAAAAATATGGTAGAAGTAGTTACTAGGATAAAGAATCAGAAAAAAGAGGTTTGAAAATAAATTAAAGCAAAACAAAGTACATGGTTTGTAATAAAAAAATGATTGACACAAAATATGTTACAATGGGCACATACCGTTTCGAAAGAACTCTACATTTTAAATATCTAGGAATGCAGTGGTCAATACAGTAAACAATAGAAGTGAAGTTATCCTAGAGCTTCTGGAGGAAGGTAACAAAGCTTTTTTATTATAAAAAAACTATTAAGTAATAAAAATTTAAGGAAAAACACCGAGGTTAAAATATACTCGTACAAAGCCTCCATTAGACCAATGGTTACATATGGAAGCGAAACAATGTGCCTAACAAAAAAAAGACGGTGTTCGAAAGAAAGAACTTTAGGAAAATATTGGAACCCAAGAAAATTCAGGCCAACGATTATAGGCCACTAATAAGTTTAGAATTAAAAGACACTATTAAATACGACATAGTGAATTAGGTATATAAGTGAGCAATGGGAACTTGCCCCATTGCTGCAATGGACGTGATTTTAAACTTGACCCCACTGCACATTCTGTTAGAAAGTGTAAGGAAGAAAACGATATATAGAATGATCAAAGAAGGAATTATCAGGGAAAAACCTCGATCACTTCATTTTGATCAAACTTGGGAAATGCCCCAAGATGATATGCGAAAGAAATTCAACTTTGTGAGAAAATTCATCACAAAGTAATAAATCTGAATGGGATGAAGACACCATACAGAATTTAAACCAGAATACCATAAAGTGGTATACGGACGGTTCCAAGCTAGATGAGGGAACTGGGATAGGAGAAGAACACTGTCACCCTCCTATGGGTCCCGGGACATATAGGAATAGAGGGGAACGAAACAGCAGACAAGCTGGCAAAAAAAGGAGCTGAAACCCCACACTTGGGACCAGAACCATCCTGTGGGATCAGCAGTAGAGTAATCTTAGGAAAACTAAGGGAAGAAATAGAGAAGAGAAGAGAAGGAAAATAGGACTCGAAGAGCTGCTATAAATCTGAGAAAACATCAGAACTGGGCAAGTAAGGGGGAACACAATAGATCCTATAGGTCGCAGTGTACTTATCACCCCTAATTTATACATACATATATACAGGTATATAAGTCATTCAAAAAGATAACCAGCGGGAGACCGATGGAAAGCAGATCAAGGGGAAAGCGAAAAATAAGATGGGAAGACCAAGTCATAAATGATTTACGGAGGTTTGAAATACAGGACTGAACGAAAATCATTAAAGATAATGGAAAAAAGCGGAGTAATCCACCGCACTATACGGATCAGTGAGCTCCATATGAGAAGTTACAATTCCTTCAGGAATATATAACTTATCAATGTGTGTATGTAAAATATAGTGTATTTAAATAATTTAATTACTTTTTGTTTATTCAAAAAATAAAAAAAACCGTAATTAATTTTTTTTTCATTTTTAAATCATACTCAATAGTTATCAAATCAGGTCAAGTCCGAGTTACTGACAAATTCATCAAAGTTAAGCTGTAGGCGTCTTTCAATTTCCATATTTAACCACGGATAAACCCCTGCAAAAGTAAACGCAAGCAAAGTGCGATGGTTTTCTCCCACAATTTCAATGTTTGGTTGGGCTTAAGCTCACTCGATTGCAACATTCTGTCAATATTGGAAAGAGAATACTTTCCTACCCTCTTAGAGCTAATCCTTTATGCTTCATGCCCTTTATTTTCCAAACTTTTGTAAGTAAAATGGACATCACAAATTTTACTAACACTTCACGTTGATTGACGTGTTTTTTCGATGAAAGCAGAAGAACATTTTAAAATTATTTCCACTAAATAAGTTTACGGCCGGTTTTAACATTTAAGTATATACCAGGAATAAGCTATACCGAGAATAATTTTTGAGTTGAGTTCTGCAATCGACAACGTTATTCGGGATATAAATGTTGGTATTCATCATTTCTTGACCGGATAAACTAAGTACTTTTATTGTTCTACATTGGTCAATTGTCGCTTGTCAGATGTTACTGTTTATATCAATCATAACCTCAAAAACCAAAATAAAATGTCCATTTATCAGCATCCGCTGTCCATTGGGTCCTGAAAATAATAAGTTTAAAATATTTAGCTAATAACAATAGATTACAATTTCTTCTTTCATAGATAACAGGCATTTCCGGTAACATAGAAGCGGATTTATTAGCAAATATAGGCAGAAATGTTAATGTTCCAATGAATATTATTCTGATGAAGAAAACTATCAATACTGTAAAGTCCAGTCATGGTCCCATTGCAAAGCATGGCATTCTAGTTTCCCCTACATTAATAAAAGACATATCACAGTAATTAGAATGCAACCAGGTCACCAAACAAAAAAAACCCTAGATTTTGTTAGAGTAAGCAAAACGTTAGCATGCTCCATTCTGATACTAGTAACACATGCAATTGCATCCTTGCGTGGAAGATATATCCAGTTTTCAAAAACGTATGAATCTTAATCTGCAGCAAAAAAGTATTTTACATGTCAAGATTCTCACATGTGATTAGCCTTATACTCGTATAATTTTTCCATGGGAAGATCAACCAGAACTGTTAGGATATTATTTGTGATGCAAAAATAAGAGTAAATTCACAATGCTGCCATCTCTGTTAGTGTTGAAGAACTTATCAAAATTTTCAGCAATACACTTTATTGCCATTTATCTCACAACTGTTAAAATGTCACTTAAACCCATTTACTTCTAGGTCCCTCAATTAAAACATCACCGGTTTTTAATGTCAACCAAACAACAAAGATGAGGATGTCAAAGGAAGGGAAGTTTTGTAAACAATAAAATGAGTTTGAGCTACAATACATCTTCTAATGACTATAAGGTGTAAGCAACATTATACTTGTACTGTTTTATACTCCTTAGTAAAAGAACTTATCTAAGTAAATTATTGTTTCACATATAAAGTCAATACTATATTTTTTGATAATTGGATAAAACCTCTCAGGTAATTAAAAAATTTATTTTGAAAACTTACAATTCTGTTACTTGAACTATAGGCAGACCAGGTGAAAGGTGAACAATTAATGTCAAAATTTTCTCCATCATTAACTTAAATAATTAATTTTAATAATAAAAATAAAAATTCTTACATCTTGTAAACTTTTTATTCTGAAAGACTTATGGGTTTTGTATATATTTTCATTTAGTAACAAGTTACGGAATAAATTCTGTAATTATGCTCATCGAAATATATGTTGCCATGGATTTCTAAACTGTCAGTGTGGGCTGTCAAAGCTGCGGCATCCTAGTTGTGCTACGCTCGCTTTCGGAATCTCACATTCTTAGATCGAATTTTCCCTCTAATCTTGTTACAGAAAACACTATTATGCATTATTATGTATTATGAATAGGAGTAATTTATAACACTGCAATAATTTATATCTAGTTTATAAAAATAATTTAAGTTTTTTTCAATATCTTAAATAAACCAACTTAAATATCGTTTATTAGGGAAAAAGCGGAAAATAAATAATAGGCTTGATGACTGATTTTAAAAAAACTGATCCACGATGTTTTCACGTATCTACTTTATCTAAAATAAATGTTATTTTTGCAAAAAAAGAGTTTTTAAATGATAAATTTACTTTTTAAAAATGCATTTGAAATTTTACGCCAAAACGCTAGAATAGTAATGGCGTCTATCTATGACATCATCGATTCGTAAATACCATTTATTATACACTGCGACCCGTGACATCTGTGGATTCTGTGGTAAAAACGTCAAACTTAAAACATTTTGCAGGTTCAGATTGGTGTTTCAGCTAATATGGCGGATTGTTAAACTTAGTGCTTATATTTTTACTAAAATAAATGTAATCACACGTGTAATATAAAAATAAGTAAATTCTTTAGAATCTCCGTATCTTCTATAATTATAACAAATCAATATTTTAGTGATTCTTACTGACTGTCATCATGCCTATTGTTAATTAGTCATTTTAAAACAGTCTCTTAGGAAATTTAATTGAATAAATTAAGATCGCTTGTATACATCTAGGTGGATTTGAAAATAATAAATCCACTTTATTTTGGAGAGTAATAAACCTCAATTAAATATATATAAAATCTGTATAGGTATAGGTATACTGTGACTCGAAAATAGTAGGCACTAAATTCGCAGAATCAGCAAAGAAAGGCAAATTAAAACCAGTTTAAGGTAGATAGAAAACTGTTCACACAGGTCACGGTAGCTCCCGGAAAATATTTGATTCTTTCTATGAACATTGGTAACTTTTTGCAATTTCTCGAATGATAGATCTTGTTGTTTATAACGAAAACAGAGTCGAACGAAACTAGATCCATCATCTGTTAAAAATATTCTTCTGCGTGTAAGTTCATATTTTCTCTTAATGATAATCAACTCAGTATTTTGACTATTTCTTTTTTGGAAAAGATGATTACATCGTTCAACAGGTTTTGGTTCTTTACAATTACACTATATTCTTCACTTAAAAGTGTATGAATACCTTGTAGATTTTTCCGCTCAAGTTTGAAGTTATTTTTACTAAATTTTCAACAACTGTCCCATGTTTTTGAACTTTTAGACCCGACTTATGGTGGAATTTTGATCATTTCCTATAACCTACAGAATCTGTAAGGTATAGGGCTTGCCATGTTAATTTTTACAAATATTTGCTCAGAATTCCACTATTAGCTACTCTTTTTTTTAATATTGCCAAAGGTTATAAAACAGTTTTAAAAATAACTGGAAAAAAATTTTACCCAGATTTACTAATTTTGAAAATAATTAGTAATGCCTTCAGTAAGAGACCAAAAACCCAAAAAAGTATTACTTTTTTGTCCAAGATTTACCTTAGTCTATCAAGAATTTTTAAAAACGTTACACGTGTCAAAGCGATTGTACATTTTTAGTAGAACGAAAATGGTGTATTTCGTAGAAGAAAGGGTGGAACTAATAATATTATATTTTAGGAACAAAGAGTCTTCGCGAACAGCAGCGGCATTAGTTAACAAAATCCAGGAAACAATGTATACGCTGCTTATGTTTCTGGTTTCCAAATTTGACGCTACTGGTTCAATCGAAAATAAAAAGAGGGTTCGTGGCTGTTTTAGGTCATGTAGCAATGGATCCTACCTTGAATACTAGGAAATTGATGTATCTGGTGTTTCACGCTCAACAATCATGAGAACTCTGAAACAACATAAGCTACATACTCATAAGAAACGATTGTTTCAGGAACTGAATGAGTATGATACCAATCGCTGACTTCAGTTGGTTATTGAAATGATAATAACGGTAATCAAAACTACATTTTCTATATCTGTTTTTAAATGTTTGGGCGAGTATTTATGGAAATCACATAATCGACCCTTTTTTATACCCAGTAATATCACGAAATTCATTTAGATCTATTGGAGAACGCTATTCATCCGGCCTTCGTGCAAGTATTGGAGAATGCAGATGATCATTTTCCAGCAAGATGGTGCACCACATCATTGCGTTCCACCATTGTGGCAGTTCTTTAATGAAAATTTTTCTCGAGCCTGGATTGGAAGAAGGGGACGTATTGAGTAGCCACCCAGATCACCAGATGAACTGAACTTTTTTCTATGGGGTTACCTAAAATCCAAGATTTACAAGCTTGGATCATTAATAAATGCGGTCAAATTATACCAGCAATCTTGAGTATTGTGCCTCAACGTTTTCAGCAAAACTTATATTATGGCATGGAAGGGAATGGTGACAATTTCCACCATATAATAAACTAATCACCAAAAGTAAGTGCCCTTTCATTATTTTATCTGTAATTTTGGATCAGATAGTACTCAAAGCATTTCAAAATGAGGTATCGCGGCACCCCTCATCCCTATTCAAAATCAAAGGGTTCTGATCATCTCCGGTAGGGGGTTGTTAGTTAGTAAAAAGCGGAAAACTAGTTGGCCCTCTAATCAGAAAATTTTCCACATTTTCATTTTAAAGTCGGAAAATGAAAGTGTTTAGTTTTCGTTGGACCACCTTGTATAGTGTATTTAATGGTATTTACTTAATGCTTCTGTTTTGTTTTAACAACGAAATTTACATTAAATATAGCAATAAAATCGATTTAACTGGATGATTTTGTTAGGTATTTCTGTAGCTGTAAGTACGATTTTTATTAAAGGACACATCCCAAAACAATATATCTTGTATGTTCACAATATATCACAAAGAGTCGTGAAAACGAAATAGATTTATAAATTGTCGTTATAAATTGCATTTTACGACAAGTTCGTTTTAACTGGAAAGTTTTCGTTTACTTTGAGACTTTCCAATTAAAACACACGTTGGTCGACTAAAATTATCTATAGTAATACAGTATAGTAGTACAAACGACACTACTAAGATATAAAATAAATGATGTTAAATAATCTCATATTTCCGCTACTACAACTTGAATCGATCGTCAAATAAAGTATTATAAAGAACAATAAATAATAACGAAAGTTCTAAAAATTTACATAACTTTAAATATTATTTAAAGTAATGTGGGATGAGCTATTTATTACAGGGCACAATATAAAAGAATGGGAGACGAATAAATCGAATCTCATGATAACTGAGGACCGAAGGCGATTTTGAAGCTGGGAAACTAAGGGTGAATGTGAGCTAGACTAGGTTAATCTATCCCCAATTTTCCAATTGAAGGGAATGAAAAAGTGACTTTCTAGCTAGGAAAGGTGCTTGGGCTTGACTTACTGAAGGGTGTAGCATTGTTAATTTATTTCTTTTATTTTTAGTAATGTTATTATAAGGATTATATCTATAATAATAAACCATAATAAGCTTCTAGTGAATGTGAATATTTTTAAAATTCAAAAAGAAACATTTTAATTCAAGACATATTTCTAAAATTATTATTTAAAATATTTTGTATATTTTATTCTGTTTAAAATCTAGAAAGAGTAATTTGAATTTAAGTTGTTATATTTGCTGTTTACTCACTGGTTAAATTGCGGGCAAGTTTACAGAACTATGAAAATATGTACTTATCCTTTTAAATGGTGTTTATTATTTAAACATTTTTTTGAAGTGAGTTTATTCACGTTTGTATAAATAAGGAAAGGACTTTACACATTATCATTAAAATAAATGTATGTATTAAAAATATAAATAATTAAAATTAAGTATTGTTATATTTTTATTTCAATACTGTTTATAAACATAAAATTGATATAATTGCCTATACTCAGATTTCTCTCAATATTTGTAAATTAAAGTATAGATTTGACATTTTCAAATCGACCTTTGGTCTTTTTAATTTAAAACAGAACTTTAAATTCCTTAGGAAACGTTAAAAATTATTCAAGTAACCAGCTAGTGATAAAGAAAAAGAAAGAAGAAGCTATCCAGTAACTTTTTGGGTGTAAATCTGACTTTTGAATGTACCAGTTTTAAAACAAGCTTAAAATGAAGCATTCCTCATGATGACAAAGAAATCATTTAGTTTGGAAACAATTATATATAGTCACCCATTTTTGGTAAGCATATCATTCATTCTTAATAAATAAGATTATTTTTAAATTGTTCTTAAATACATTCCTCAGCAATTTAAAATTTTTAATACATACAGATGAAACAAAAGAAACAAATTCTTTAAGAAAACATTGACAATAAGCTAAAATTGCACAACTAACAAACTCAAATTTCTATTCCTGTCCAATTCATAATATCCCTAATATCAATGTAATTTATATCCAGTAAGCACTATGGTTACTCCATTTTTGCAATCTCGTGAGGTTCTATACAGTTGTTGACAATACCCGCACGGTGGGCGTTACAGTTTACAAATGAGATCGGTTTTACAGCCTTACAAAATGCTACCTTTGCAGATCTATTGTGCTGCCCTTTGTATTTTAAAGCACCTTATTTAGGCTTGCCCTTCTGATAAAGTTCAACAGCCTTGGTGGTGGCCTTTTCATATAGCCTGCTGCTTCCGGTTTTTTCTATTAAAGTTTTAGAAACCTCAGTATTATCTAGCCTCCAAGATGGCATAGGACGTGGATTGCGGTTTCCTCCTCTTCCTGCACAAGTCTATCTTAGTATGGCCTATAAGACGTAATATTTATTGAGCCTTCAACGTCTGGTTAATAGTCCTCCTCAATCTTGACCTTCGTCCGTGTGAGATTAGGTCTGCCGTGAAGTTTACCAAATATTTCCTTATGAACTGTACCGCCTATTTCTGTCTCGGCGTACCTACCTACCCTTCAACAGACTTTATTTGCATCCATTCGCTGATGGATGCGATTTCAAGGACGGGTTCAGGTCCTATCAATGAGGTGGTTGCACTTCTTCGGGCCAACTTATCAACCTTTTCATCGCCCCTGCTTCCTTTGTGTCCCGCTACCCAGACAAGTGTTAGCATATTGCAACTTTCCACCTGATTGAGCGCACACACTCAGTTCTATACAAGCTTTCCGTTAACCTGTACCAAACTGAGTGCCCCTAGCCCACTTAAAGGATGGATTATATTGGACCCATTTTTCGCCTTTCTGTATCACAAAATTGTATGGTAGCAATTTCTGCTTGATGTAAAGTCGCGTACTTTCCAAGGCATAGCTGAAATCCTGTCCTTGGCTTATACCCTCCGTATACCAAAGAGAGTTTGTTCCTTCTACATGCGGAGCAAATTCCGTCCTCTTTCTTTTATATCTTCACCTAGGGATCATTCGATCTACGGACAACCCTAAAACGTGGTGTGCTTTTATTTCCTGATACAACTTTTCCTCTTCGGTACCTTGCCAGCAGCTTATTGGGGTCTGACCTTGCATCAGTCTATGGTGGGCGTTATCACCAATCAGAACAAAATGTTCTCGTATTGCACCAAAAAATGGAACAACTATTTGCTCGACACCCTTACCTACATAAACCAAAAATCAAAGTCGAAACTATGATCCAGGGACTTGGATATTATTTACATTCTTGAAAATTCACCCTCCTTAAAAGCTACACTTCAAAGAAGAGATAACGCTCTTTCGGTTCCCGGTCTATGCAGGTTTAACATTTTATTGTTGCTTGATTTATATTGAATGGTTGACGGAAATTTAAAAAATATGTGTATTTTAGGAATTTTAAAATTATCCACCTCAATTGTTTAAAAGACACATATTATGAATGGTAATGGAATGGAATTCACTTTAGAGTTCAGTTTTTAAATTAGTAGTTATTTTTATGAGTAAAAAAATAAGGATCTTATGGCGAATTAGGAAACTATAATATAATATAATAGATGTAATATTATTTGCAAATTTTAACATAACGAATTACAATTCTAAAGTTAAGTTGATGCAAAATATTGAACAGATCCAAGTACGCTTTTATAAACAGTTTTTGAGATTGTCTAGAAATACACACCTCACTAAATGATTCGACTTGTTGTTCACTCATCTCTGTTTTCATAAGCTAAAATTAAAGGTTTCCTTAATTATCTTTGGTGATGACCGTTTTGCATATCTAATTGTGCACATCAATTTAAGGACTTTTTAGTGCACCTTACAAAAAAAGATTCGCAGTGTTCTTTGTTGCAAAAGATAAGTATTTGTAAAACATTTAAAATACAATTTACATCCAATAAATAATCAAAAACATGCTAATAATTGAACTTTTTCTTTTATTTAGTAGTATCTTTTGTATTCAGATGGTAAAAAGTCCCTATATTTATTTCAATTTTTATTTAGAATTATTTCTGTACATTCTTCGATTTCTTGTATCTAATAATAAAAATACTTCTTAGATATAAATTTAAATATTTCTAATGTATAAGCATTGTGGCGTTTATTTTTTCTCTTCAATTATTAGCATTGCTCTCACCAGGCCTAATACCATTTTTTAAACCTCCAATAATGCTCATAATATTGTCGGATAGCGCCAAATAATCGTTGAAGAAATTTCACAGTTGTTGCCGTTTTTTTTTCAACTAGACATTATTCTCCTCACTTTTTAGAGTTAAAAGGCCCATGAATTCGCGAAATATGCGCGAATAAAGCAAACCAGGCCTCACTAATTTTGCTGAACGAGAAAATTCTTTCAATTTTCTCTTTTATAGGGTGTAAAAGACCTTGGGGACAATAAGTAAATCGTCGATTTAAAAAGTATTTGTATTCATAAGAGGCGTGTTATGATTTTACTTAATTTAACAAACAAACGGTGTTGATTGAGAAATGTGAAAAAGTTCCTACACTTAAAAGGGAATTGTTTTTTTAGCTTTACTGCTTCATTACTAATCTTTTATGCAACATAAAAGCAATAAACGTAAATTTATGTATGCAGAGCTGGAACCAAGCTATATTTGAACGTAAAAAATGATATTTATGAAAATTTACAAGGAAGTATAACTTTTTGTTACCACTCTACTTACTTGATTTAAATGGGACATCCTAGTTTAGTAGAAAAAAAATAGAAGTTGAAACAGTTTACAATTAAAGGATAGGTAAGTAAATTTGTTTTCATTAAATCGTTAAAACTAATAAATAAAACAAAAATCATTACAAAAGTTGAAAATGCCTGATAATAATGCTCAAACTATCACACACTTAGTTCACATTCATTAATTATTCTTTGTCTCAAATCCTGCAAGTCTAACGTAAACAATTAATGCAAGGTAATCTCAAAGAAAAATTCAAAGTTGAGGTCCGGAGAACGAACTTCGTCCAATCCATCGATTGGAAATACATGCTTTTAAAAATTCCCTAACCCTTCGATTTTAGTAGATAGGCACTCCATCTGCTTACTGGCCATTATTTTAAAGTTCAAGAAATATTTGGTCCATGAAAAATAGGTCTATAAGTCTATTTGGGGCAATGTAACTTTTGTTGAATCTGGGTAAGTGATTCTATAATCCAATATTAATTTTTATTTGACCTATACCTAGAATTATTGCAAAACTTATCGGAAGACACTACATTAGCTGCAATAAGTTCTTCGTCGTTACAAATGTCCATCATTTGTCTACAAAGCCCCAGCTGTCGGTCAAAATTATCACCTAATCTTTACCAAATTCGTAGTTGACAATTGCCAGATGCCTGTCTATGGCCAGACGCACGTCTTTTCTGGTCATGGCCACTTATTTTTTGGCTGTTCTGCTATCCAAATACTCCAGAAGTTCTTTGGATAGCCTGCATTTTAAATCGTCCTATGCACCCTTGAGTTTGTCAAGAGAGCGTTCATTTACTAGGTGAACCACCGCTGATACTACTACGTTTGGAAGAAGAATAATCCAGCAGGGACCGCTTCAGTGTGGAATTGGTGTAGTTGGGATAGAATTCGCTATAGTTAAAATATGCCCCATTGTAGCCAGTTTGATCAAAATCCAATTGAATTCTTTCATTGGGTCAATAATCACCAGTAAGTGATAGTCGTTCACTTTGTATATTAAAAAAGTGGCAAAACTGTGAATAGGTTAGGTTAGATTAGGAACAATACTGATAGATTGGTAGATTGCTTCGGAATTCGAGTTTTGGTCGCATATACTACCTTATCATTTTATTCGGAATTCGACTGCTGCCAAAATATAGATATCTATCCATAAAATTTGCTATTATTATATTTTATATAAAACTAAATATATTTGTGTCTCCAATTACCAAAAAAATCTCCACATTTTATTTAAGAAAGTATTATTAAGTATTTTAATTAAAAAATTGTTTTAAAACTAAACTATACAACTATAACTTGCCTTTTTGTACTTAAAGTGATGTATTTAGTCTAATGAAAAAATGTACTTAATTCTTTTAATTTATTGCATGTTTTAACACATTTTCAAGTTTCGTGTAAAGCTTTGTACCGAAGTAACTTAATTTTAAACTAGGGTTAAGGAAAATTTACTTCATAAAGGAAAATAATTTAATGTTCTTTTCTCTGATATTCTTAAGTTGGAAAAGTTATTTCATTTTAAAAGTACATTGTTAATACACCAACAAAATTGGTTTTAGAAAACGATTGTACAGCTTAAAACTCATATTTTCGCTTCTCAACAATGATTTATTATTTTACTATTTCTTGCTGTGAATTACACGCTTAAAATACATATAACAGCAATTAAGAATAACGCACATTATTAAAAACTGTTTTTCAAAATATTGCTCTTAATAATTTAATAAGTCATGCTGTTCCTTAGGCTTTTACTTGACCTTTTTTTTATTTTTCATCCACGTCTTTGTTGAGTTCCTGAAGTAATATCATCGGGTTCACATAAGCCTTGTCCTAAATAGGGTGGCTAGAATCAGCGATAAACAAAACACTAACAGTTGAATTAGACGCCTAAAAAAGACGATTTTTTCTTGCTCCTTTTTACTAAATTATCTATCCTTTTCCTCTCTCTATTTGGGATGGTTTATTTGATACCCTTGTCTCTTCTAAAAACAGAGATGGGCTAGACTTGGGTACAATTTTATTAAGAACTAAGAATAAAAGGCATACTAATATTCATTAACACAATTTTTATTACGATGGCAAAAAGTAAGTTGAGAATTAAGTAATGTGTTAAATACACTTGTAAGGTGGTGAATCCTTTTCGGGTAAAACTTTAACAGTCCACCAAAAATAACTGTTAACTGTATTTCTACTAATGAAGCACGCTTCATTTTCGTTCGACCAAATGAACTACCTCATCATGTTTTTTTTGAGTCAGCAGATATTAACAATATAATTAAAGTTAAAGTTACTAGAAATATAGACTGGCAAGCATATATCCACGAGAAAGTATTTGTCAGCTACAAATATTCCAAGACAGATACCTAGTTTATGCAGTGATTTTAATAGGAATAAAATAATGTATAATAAGTGACAGCTAATAACATTTAAAAACGAAAAGACAAATTAGATTATTTATTTTGTCCTGTATATAAATAAAATGGTCCAAAAAATATTTACCTAAAATAAACATTTGAACAGATTTATATATATTCGGAAATACTTCTGCTGTCAAAAGAATGATTACTAAGTTACTAAGCCTTCAGAAGAATTCTTGTCTCGACGTTTTGACTCCCACTTTGGAGAGAGTAAGGATAGGTTAGGTCTTAATCTGCCTGCTCCTTCGGTAGGTGTTTGGGTTTATATGCTTAGGAGCTTTGGAAGGAGCGGGAACCGAAGGCGGGAAACTATTGGGCGGGTATGATTGTTGACGGGTAATTAGAGGTTTCCATGTTGGTGGTACTCGTTGTCCGTCATCCCGTTTGTTGATACAGTTTGGGCACTTTTCGATTTCTATTGCTTCTCTAATTATTCGAGGTTTTAAGGAACGAATATTGGCTCAGGTTCGGGTATTAGGGAAGTTAATAGTATGACCTGTTTGAATTTTATGTTGGGCTAAAGCATTGTTTAAGTCTAAATGTTTTACGAATAGGGAATGTTCAGAAGTACTTTACTTACTTGCATGTAGTTTGCTCTTTATTGCGTTGGAAACTACTCAGTTTTCAGAACCATATGTTAAAATTGGACAAAAAATGGTTAGTAGTGTAAATGATTTGCCTTAATTTTGCCTAGTTACCATGGCAACTAAAAACATTTCCCGAAATTTATTCCAGGAAATAACTGAAGCTCTTGTGATATTACAAGTGAAAATTGACTAAAAAGAAATTAAGTTTAATCATTGAGTAATAAAGTAATTACTTTATTACTCAATGGTTCAATATAAATTTGTAGGAATATTACTATTAACTATAATTTTAAATAAAATGTTTACCTAATTGTTAAGTCGTAAGATACTTTAATGTTATTTTTGCTAAATAAATAAATATTGTTACTTTTATAAACTGCTTGTTGACATTGAAAATTTCCTGAAAAATTTTGTACGGTGCCTACCTAGCAATTTGTGTTAATAGAATGCACTGACGGCCAACATCAAATTACTAATTTTATGCAGCACAAGAAATGGCAGCTCTATTAACGTTTGAGGAGAAAATTGAAATATTTTTGTGATTATAGAGATAATTATAAAACGCATCAAGAGGCAGTAGCTATTTTTAACAAAAGACATACCAATAGAAATATTCAGTAATCGACAGTTACAAAAATTCTAAGAATTCTAAATAAATTTAACACGTCTGGATGTGTTAATAATAGTTTAAAAAAAAGCCAAAAGTGAATTGCCAGTGAAAAATTACAGTTTGTATCATTCATACAAGCCGCAGTTTTTTATGGTATTGAAAAAATATATGGTTCTCTTTAATGCAAGTAATTAAAAAATATGTTCTGCGAAAAGGCAACTCTTACATTAAACTGTCAATTGTGTGACAGGTGCGAATTATTTTTATTTTATATATATATATATATATGCTATTACCAAGACGGATCTACATGCCATAATACAGTCGCTGTTAGGGAATATATTGAAACCATTTTCAATGAAAAAGTAATATATATAAAAATTTCTGTATGGATCTATATAGCAATCATAAGATATATGCACATCTAACATCCGAATATGTTGCACGAGTTTCAAAAGCAAATAAGACAACAGCCGTACAAAACTTAGAGTAGATATACAAAGAGTGGTTTGCCTTAACAAACTAGGGCCAAGAAAACTACTCCAACCAGGGCAATGGAAGTAATTCCACCCTCCTGGAGATATTTGTTAAGGATGCCACTACAACGTTTCCTTATCATTGGTTTGAAACCTAATGAGAGCAAATTAAGTAACCAACAGAAATGTAAATGGTAAAACAATTGTCAATTATACAGACAGTAGACAAGCATGTAAAAGTTAAACAAATAGATTTAAATTGGCAATGTTCTTTTTAAAAAATATATTTTCTTTTAAAATGCGGATTTGCCCTTAAATGAAAATGTTATTTCTTCTCATCATGTATTCAATGGCATATATTTTTTAATTCCATTTTCCAAGGATTCTAAAGAAAAACCGGTTCTGTTTTAGGTCGGAAGGCCACGAAAATTGCCTCCTTAACGACAAGACCCTAATCTCGTTTACGTTAAGATAGTTCATTGAATCACAACTAGATAATGAAAAGATACTGGTGCTTAGATGACAATACGGAATAGAATTTTTTTTCACTTGAATGCAAAATATTTAAACGCAGAAGAAGAAGATGTAGAATATCATTTATATGGTAAAAAGTAATATGAAATTTAGCCCTAAAATATGATAAAGAATACTGCACAAACAGGTCTGTACCATTTTATTTTCATTGTTCTCCGTTTAATATTGCAAATAGGAAATTCAAATGTTTTGACTGTAGAACCCATTGATCTAATCCTATCGTTTTTATTATGCCCCTCCCCCTTTGCCTTCATATATAGTTTAAAGGTCTATTCATTCTCTATTTAAAAAATTTATCGCTTTTTTGGCAATATTTAATCTATCAGGCGTTATCGACGTAATAACAAACGTTATTCCTTCTTTTATCATTTAAATCAAAAGGTTTAGTTTTGTACACAAGTGCCACAAGGATATCTATTATAACCTTTTACATATCAACGACCTTTTTTGTGCTACTTACAATTGGGTTTATAGAGGACAACGCCATTTATTTCGTCATTATCGTCAAATCGCACTCTCTTTGCGCAGGAGTTTAACAGAAGAACTCTGCAAATTCTCTCCACCAATAGCATTGCGCTTGGATGGGTCCCCAGACAGTGGAAAAGTGCTTTGTCTTCATTCCCAAAGCTGAGAAGAAAGACTATACAAGAGCCAAATCCTTTAGACCTATTAGTCTCACATCATTTCTGTTTAAAACAATGGAAAAGATGGTAGGTATATATCTACTAGAAGGAAGCCTAAAGCAGCCCCACATCAGCACGCTTACAGACAAGGTAGGTCGACAGAGTCAGCTCTTCATGCCATAGTGCACAAGGTGAAAAAGGCGCTGGAATTTAAGATAGTAGCCTTAGCTGTCTTTTTCGAGAGCAGACCTCATTGAGACAATTGCTATCTAGGGGAACCCGTCGTACGCTGTTTTCCTCTGGATAACATCCGGTCGCAGAAGCAGGAAGATTACAGCATCACTAGAAGGCTCTTTACAGGAGGGCCGCGCGGAGGACGGCTGTCCCCAGGGCAGCTGCTTTCGCCGCGTCTGTGGAACCTTATCTTACTAAAGAAGGATTCTACGCACATGGTTTTGTTCACAAAAATGAAAATTAAAGGCGTCAAGCCACCGAGGGTATTTGGCACGCCTCTAGAATTTCTGGAGGAGGCCAAATTGCTTGGATTGGTGCTAAATAAGATGACCTGGAAACCACATATTGAGAAAGCGATAAGCAAATCAATAATCACACTGTAGCAACTGTGCCAAGCTGTAGGGAAGAGCTGGGAAGTAAATGCCAAAGTTCTACACTGGAATCATTAGGCCGAGAATCCAATACGGGTCCATGGTCTCGTGGCCAGAGGTTGCAGGCATAGGAGTCACAGAAGCGCTAAGGACAACACCCACACCAGCGCTTGATATCCTTCTGAGATTGCCGCCTTTGCCAATATGGATCATGAAGAGCGAAATGGCGGCTTTCATAAGGCTTAGAGACAATGGGCACTTGGGGAATAGCACAAAGGTCAAAAACATACGATTTTAATTTTTTATCTTAATTGTTTCAATAAACTAAGCGATAACATAATATGAGAATATAGAATGAAGAGAACTTTTAAAAAATATATCACAACCCTATACTTTATTTTAAAAATTGGGGGTTGTACCTTTCATTCAAAAAGGGTTCAAGGTAGGCGTGCTATTTTCACGTTGAAAAATGTCAATTTACAATTTAAACTTGACGAGTTTCGAAACTTTTTATGAATATGTACAGTAGGTAACCGAAATAATGAATTCATTCGATTTGGCTTTTACGGACTGTAGATGTAGATTTATCATAATAGGCAAACTGAATTCTGACCTTCCATTTACTGCACTTGCTAGACTAAATATCATTTTATCCACTCATTTTTTACGCAGAACAAAAAAAACTATACAAAAAAATTGGATTCAACTCACAGTCATATTTTCCAATATTTAATATTTCCTAAAATAAACAAACTGTTCCTATTTCCAATGTTAAGGATTTTTTGACTTTAATTATTGATTAAAAAATAAAATTGTATAATATCCAATAGTTTCATAAACAAAAGTCTTAAGCTTGTTCTTCCTAGTACCTTTAATACATTTTGATTATGGAATTATTGAAAGCATAATTTTTAGAATTCTAGTATTACATATCATAAAATTATATGTTTGGATAGACAGGTCGGACTGAAGTTTTTATTTTAACATCTGTAAATATTCTGTCTATTTTTTTCTGTTTTTACCTTTAAGAAAGTCTCCTTTTTAAAAGGTAGTTAGTTTTCGGGAAAATCATTCCATCCAAAGGAAATAGGTTCGTATTGCGTGCCCAAAGGCTATCACAAAATAAATTATATTATTTAACACATTAACAAAATACTTTGTATTGTTCTGTAAATAAGGAAAATCATGATATTTTCACATTTGACACTTAATTAACTACAGCACAATAACTTATTTACCCCAGACTAGCTTAATATTTTTCTATAAAACAACTAAAGACTTTGTACACACTTCATAATAAGTAAATGTAAGGTTAAATGTAGGTTTTGTGTTAAAAGATAAAGGTTGTTTATAATAAGTGTGTCTACTTTTTTAATTATCAAAACATCATATTTAAAAAGCATTCATTTTCATTAACTCAAAGTAGTGAGATTTCTCATAGCATTTCAACTATTAATTTTATGAAAATGGACTTGTCCCAGGAGTTAACAATGTTGGAAATCAATTTAAACGATAAATTTAGGTCATGTTTTAATATTTTTTAGATTCCTATCACCTTAATTTGTTTTTAACTTCAGTTTACTGGAGTAGCTACAAATAATATTCAAAATTATTTTAATTAATCCCTATCAATAATCCAAAAAGCCAACTCGTTTTTTTTTCATATAGATATATTTTATATTGAAATTTTTTTTATTCATTCAATATTAATTTAAGGGTTAAATTATTTTACTATAAAACTTAAATGGTGTTTGTTAGGTTAGATGTCTATTGTGGCTCACCCGTGGAGGTTATATGTCACCGTACAGACCACATCTTCTAATAAAATCAATGATTGATTTAGGCTCCAGAAATGCTAATCCAAACATACACAACTCATTCAATTCCAAGACAGCACAACAGCACAGAAACTGTTCGTCCATTTCATTTTCCACACTATAGAAAAGACTTATGTGTCACTCGTGGTATTTATAATGACGGTGTCTCGTACATGGACCTATTAGGACAGGAATATATTTTCTATTGGAGTGATGTTTAAATTTGACGTAAGTTTAATAATAGTCTTTTACTTAAAATTCCGGCGCTTACCACAAAAATAAAAATGTATTCTCTATTTAACAAGCTGCTGTTAATTTTAACTAATTTCATGTGTATCTGAATCAGAAGCTAAGCAAATTGTATATTAACAATCATTGTAAGTAGTACATGGGTTTTAAACAATCCACTAATTGGATTCGCATGCCGCTATTGGTAGCGACTAACCAGGCACGTACTAAGAATCTTGTCAGGAAATTGAACTTTTAATGAGTTTTTAAATAACTATTACAAATTAATTTTTGTGGCAAAGGAGAGATATAAAGCATGAAAAGCATTAATTTAAAAAATAACTATAGAGTTAAAGCAAATTGTATATAACGTTAGGGGTGATAAATACATCTGCGACCTATAAGATTTATTGTGTCCCACCTTTCTTGCCATAGGTCTGACTGCTCTTCTATTCCTATTTTCAAGAAAATTTAGAACATCATGGGGGTTCATATCAGGTAGAACCTCTACGAATGCTCTTGAGTATCTGGCCATAGAGTTTTGCAGGCAGGGCATTCCCAGAGTATGTGCATTGAAGTTTCGACCTCTTCCTCACAGAATCTGCACTTTACTTCATCTACTAACCCTAGTTTCTACATGTGGCTTCTTCTCCGGGAAGCCCGGTTAATATTCTCTTCCTGTGGTAGTTTCCCAGAAATATATTAGCTTATCTCAGACCTTCCAGCTGATGCCAGTATTTGGATTTTTGCCTCTCCATTTCTTTTCTTAGTTTTTCTAAAATTGCGCTACTCCTTATCTCACAAGATTGTTCTGGTCCCAGATAAGGGGTTTCAGCTCATTTGCTTGCAAGCTTATCTGCTGTTTTTTCCCTTCTATATTTGTTTCCTGGGATCCATAGGAGGGTGACAGTGTTCTGGCTTAGTTCATTTAGGTTGCCTACGCATTCCCAAACCATCTTTGAACTGATTGTATGTGAGCTCAGCGCTGCTTGACTATCCGACATGATCACAATCTCTTGTCTGCGATAGTTTCTTTCTATATTGAATTCTACACATCATTCAATGGCGCGGAATTCTACTTGAAAGATGCTTGGGTGTGCCCCCCCCAAGCTGTCTGAGTATTTGGCTCTCAGTCCAAAAACTCCTACTCTAGCTCCCTCTGGAACCTTCCGTATACCACATTATGACATTTTATGACATTTAAATTTTGTATGGTGTCTTCATCCCATTCAGATTTACTACTTAGCTTTGTAATGAAGCTGAATTTCTTTGGCATCTCATCTTGGTACCGAAAACCGTTTACACTACCACTACACCAACACACACTTTTATCTGCCTGACGCGCGTTTCGATAACTAAGTTTACCTAAGTTTACCTTCGGTCTCACTTTCTAGCTGCCTCACTCCAAGTAATTTAGGTGACCGATTAGTTGGACCACGAGTACCTGCATTAATCCCATTTTGAAAAAGGGTTAAGCCCACCCTTCGGTTCGACCACTATAAAATTTTATTTCCTAATCGATTTAATAGAATTCTTCAAAAATATGTAATTAAAATATCATTAGGGTAGTAATAACCTAACCTAACCTAACCTTTTGTAAAAATTATGTCTTTGTATAATTTACCTTAATAATAAATAATATGTTAGGTAAATACTGATTGGTTTAATTCTTAGAAAACAACCTTAATCCGCTCGAAGAGCTGTCGTGGTCCAACTAATCGGTGTACTTAAAACAGGTACCTGGCCCGTGGTCGAACTGTCCGACCCCGGTAATTTAGTATATCAAAAAACCAATATTTTGCCAGTTTTAGACCGGTTCAAACAACTTAAAGAATAGCTGACAGAAAGGGAATAATACAGCCTCAGCTCTTGTACACTCATCTGCCGTCAGAACCATTATCACCACCAAATATCTTAAAAACCCTTAAACTCACTCTTACCACACAACAATTTCGCCACTTCAGCCCTGTAGAAGACATGAATCCTAAATCTAAGCTCAAAGTCTGAATATTTTTTTTAAATCAAGTCCCATATAGTTCCCCACTAATGCTTTCACATTTCGTCCTTTCTGTGTTTCCCTCAAGTGTAAAGTTTTAATTTTTGTCACTGCCAACTCTTTGTTTTACCTTTATCATTTCAAAGGTGTTACAAGAAAAAAACGGCTAATGCGTTTTAGCTTCTAACTATACCTATACTTTTTTGGTATTTATGAAACTGTAAGCTATATCACATATATCTTACTTAATAATTTATACCATCAAGTATTTTATACCGCAATATTTTACATTTATTTTTAGTTAATATATAGCCTTTATAAGCAATTCCTAATGAATTCAAAAACTTAGGTAAACTTTGCTTAAGCCAAATTATTTGAAGCGTATCGTCAAAGTTAAAAGGAACTCTTCGTGTTTCCAGTATGAAAGAATTTCTAGAAAACTTCAAAAGAACAAGAAACATCAATAATCCATGACATTCGTCAAACACAGAAGTTTCCTGTGCATGTGAACTGAAAAATTGTGATAAACGCATATAAAAGTTTTTACGGAAATAAAACCACAAATTACTTAATTTTGACAGATGGCTTGGGTAATTTCCTAAACAAACATAACAAATATACTCTGAAAATTTGTGATTAGCCTAGAATTGAAATATTTAAGCTTTTTTCACCATTTTTACTTGTATTATTATCCATGATAGAAAAAATCATCTAATCTATTTTTTCTTTCTTTTAACATTTTTATTTAAATGTCAAGTAATTATTCAAAAATATCATAGGGGTACATTATTGGAAAATTATGTAATCGCTGTGCTAATACTACTTTTACAGTTAAAAACCAGTCAAAAAATAGTTAAATAAAAGTTGAAAGTAATAATTTGTTTAGTGATAAATGGTTAAATTTTTTCTTTATATCTATAATTTTTTATCGAATCTAATATCAATTTTTTATAAATGAATAGATTCATTTTAGTAAAGTCTTGTAATTGCAAGTAAAGTTTCTCCTGCTATATTAACCAATAAACTTTTACCGACAATTATTTCAATGTGGACAGTCTGCTGAAAATGTTTTTGTAGTGCGTTTAGCAGTTATAACTTAATTTTTTTTTTATAAATCGCGTTTACAATAAATTTCATTGTAACACTCATCCACACTCGTCTAGTTATTTTTTGTTTTACAGTTGGTAACTGTGTTCATTTTATATATACTTTTGACATTATATAAATTATTTATCACTCCAATTTAAGAGGGGCGTCAAAAATGTGACAGCTGAAAACGGGTGGCAAGCCTGAATTGTACCCAAAATTTCAATCATTTTGTAAACAACAAATCTAAAGAACGCCTTTAAATTACGTATTCAAATTTTAACAGGATATAGCTTAGACCTTTCTCTAGGAGATAAGGTTTTTTAGTTAAGTTTTATATTGTAATAAAAGAGATATTGGTGTTTAAGTGATGGTATGTTTTAAAAAAGTTTGACAATTTGTGATCACGAATTTTAACGCCAGAAGCTTAACTCCTAAAGAAAGCATAGAGAATGTGACTAGCAAAATATGAAGTTAAAGAAAGGTATATTTTTTGAGATTTGTTGCACGCAAAATTTGAACATTGCACTAATCTGTCAATTTAGTTCAACAGTTTTGGTGGCGCTTTTTTCAAAGACGTATGTCGATTCTAATTCTCCAATTCCAAACTTCACTTAACATAACCAACCTAACCTTATTTCTCGTTTATAACGTCAAAATATAATTTTAGTGTTTTGCTTTTAAATATATAATTGTCTATATTAATATTCGTTTATAATTTACCAAAAGTTAAAAAAAAATAAATTTAAAGTATATTTTCACAATTTGCGTTGGTTTTTACATAGTTTATAGCATTATCCAACTGTGATATGTGCAAGGAGTTTAGTGTTGTGAACCGTTGTTATTTCCTAAATTACTTTTTACTTAAACACAGTTGCCTTATTTTAGTCTAATTGGTAAAAATGTGAGTTTTGAGAGACCTGCTTTTTCTTTATACTTTTTTAATCTTTAAGTTACCTTATATCTTTATTTGTTAAATAACATAAACCCAACCTAAGGGATTTACATTTATAAATTAAAACTACATATGTAAATATTAACAGCTAAGTGTTAAACTATTTTTCTAAATAGGCAGGATAATGTCCACAAAGTAAGGGTTTCTACAATATTTATTTACATGTTCAATATGCATAAATATAATAGCTTTCTCTTTAGATAATGTGAAGAATGAAAATTTACAGTCAAATATGTAATATTTTTATTAAAACAGTTTTACAAATTTGGGTTGGATACTGAATACGTCTGTTATCTTTATATATATATATCCCCTCACCATTAAAAGTTTGTTGGTAAATGATAAAACAGACCAAAGGGTTCCATATTCATGTCAGAATGAACTGGGTACATATAATTGAGAAAATGAGTCCTAAAAAAGAAAAACATAAAACATTTACTTGTTATTTACTATTAATATGCAGATGTTATTTGCTAATGTTTAAAATGTAATTGAACGCTAAAATAAACATTTGTATTTTAAAACACATAGTAGCCCACAATAGGTTTCATATTGATGTAGCCATGGGTTCTATAAGGGTCCAGATTCAATGTTTTTGAAGAAAGAGTTCTAAAATATAAAAGATTAGAATTAACAGTAAAAATTATTAATTATTTACTATAAATAAAATAAACCCTGTGTAGGCAGTTACTTGAGGTCCAAAGATTTTGAGGAAACAGTAGCATATATTTTGAAAACCATTGATTTATAAAATTTAATTATCTAAACATAGATGAAATAACATATATGGTTGCCAGAAAAAGTATATTGCTAAAAATAGTATTTTCAGGACATTTTTGAAATACTTTAGAAAAGTAGTAACCTATTGAATCTTGTAGAAATATTTTGTTTTCCATATTCCACCTAATAAAATCAAAAATTAATCAAATAGTTTTGACTTAGAAAATGATACTAATATTCTTCCTGGTCTATCCTAGTATTTAAAGTACACAAAGGATGGCTTAAAGGACGAGTAGCATTAACACTTCTCTGAGATGCCCTAGTAAAGACTCTTACATGAAACCAAAGAAATATGCCATCCAGATAATGCTAATTATTTAGTATAAAGAGTCAAATTCACAGGGGAAAAAGCAGACAGTAGCAGTAGTACACAAAATACCACTGATTTCAATTTTCCAAAGAAAATACTTCAACATGGGCAAATACTATTGGTAGGTACTCAAAAAGAAGAAAATTCATGTATCTAATATGCAAAATACCTATATCAATACATCTTTTAAAACTAAATTTGATATTTAGATCTGAATCATAGATAATAAAATAAATATAATACCTACCTATTAATTGTAAAAAATTTAAACCAGTAAATAAACAAATTAAAACTTACCTCTTATCACTTCTGATTACTAGATGGAGAGTGCTTTCAAATGTAAATAAATTATGGATCTTTATAAAATAAATAAAATTTTTTCATTTTTGTGAAAGATACCAGTTAAAAATTCAGTTACAATCCTATTGGATACATTTTAATTTCAATTGATTCCACAAAGTATGGGGTTGACATTTTTGGAATATAATTAATAGCCATAATTTAATGATACAATTAGTTTTATTAAGATATACCCATATTAACAATTATGTTTAGTACTTGCAAGAGTATTGTTGGCCAATCACTGATAGTCAGCTTATCCCACTTCTTTAGGTATCTTGAAAACAGGTGCACAAAGTGTATTTCTATAGATACTAGATTGGTTAGTAATTATCGTAGGTTATTGAAAATATTATTTTTTTCTTGTGCCACATTCTCAAAATAAAAATAAACTATAGGTAAGCTTTATTGTAGTGTGTGCTTTACTTTGTACTCCATTTTTCATTAAATCATGGATCTGGGTGGTAATTTAGGAATGTCCAATACTCTCTAAAAAATAAGTGATATTTATTTATTTAGGCAGTAAATAATTAGCAAGGTACCTACTTACTTGAAGTCATATTGAAGACAGACTAACCCATGATTAACCTGTTAATGTTTACAAACATTATAGTAACACTTTTGCAATAATCATCAAACGTTTTGGAAAAGTATTTAAATTTTTCCCCACAAAATATATTCTAAAAATTTACATCTACTTCAACACCTTCAAATAATACATCCATCAGAAAGTAAATAAATTAATCTCTGATCAAACCTTAGATAAGGAAAGAGAGAGGACTGCGCATTGGAATCAATTTATGTAACCCATTTACCACCAAACTAATGGCGGACAATATTGACATAGGCGTATCATACGATTTTTCTTATACGATTATTAAATAATCATTTTCATTATTTCGTATTACAAATCTAATTTAAAAAAGTCTTTAAATATGTACTGCTCCAAAAAAAAAAAATCATTTTAAAACATATTTATTTAATAAATATTACAATTTTAATCTATTTTAAATATATGTTTTTGTTTCACGCCACTGCAAAACTATTACATCTATAAGAAAATAATAACAATTAATTGAAAAATAATATTTTAAACTGAATGAAAACAATTTTCAAAAAGTATGTACTATTAATTTAAGTTATCATACATAACATATGTGATTTAGTTAAACATCTATTACCTGAAAGCTGTAATATTAATAAAAATAAATTTCAAGGAAATAGTTTTAAAATACTTTTTACCTATGAAATGAAATTCCTTCCTCTTTTTTAGCACTCTGACTGTTGCACTTATAAACTGCACAATTAACCATTTTAAAATGTCTATTCAGGTAATTAAAAAAGGTGAAAATTAATAAAAAAACTAAAAAAATACAATTCGATGTTCCAAATTTGTTTACCACCAAACATATGTCAAACGTTTGAAACTTGGCTTCTCACCTTAGACAAGGAAAGAGAGAGGACTGCGCATTCGAATCAATTTGTGTAACCCATTTGCCACCAAACTAATGGCGGTCAATATTGACATAGGCGTATCATACGATTTTTCTTTGACGATTATTAAATAATCATTTTCATTATTTCGTATTACAAATCTAATTTAAAAAAGTCTTTGAATTTATACTGCTCCAAAAAAAAAGAACAATCATTTTAAAACATATTTATTTAATAAATATTACAATTTTAATCTATTTTATCTATTTTAAATATATGTTTTTGTTCCACGCCACTGCAAAACTATTACATCTATGAGAAAATAATAACAATTAATTGAAAAATAATCTTTAAAACTGAATGAAAACAATGTTCAAAATGTATGTACAATTAATTTAAGTTATCGTACATAACATATGTGATTTAGTTAAACATCTATTACCTGAAAACTGTAATATTAATAAAAATAAATTTCAAGGAAATAGTTTTAAAATACTTTTTACCTATGAAATGAAATTCCTTGCTCTTTTTTAGCACTCTGACTATTGCACTTATAAGCTACACAATTAACCATTTTAAAATGTCTATTCAGTTTATTAAAAAAGGTGAATATTAATAAAAAACTAAAAAAATACAATTCGATGTTCCAAATTTGTTTGCCACCAAACGTTTCAAAATTGGCTTCACTCTCACGCATAAGGTTTTCATTGCCATGCGCTGTCCTCTCTCTTTCCTAGTCTAAGCTTCTCACACACGAATAAGGTTTTCATTGCCATGCGCTGTCCTCTCTCTTTCCTAGTCTAAGGATCAAACTAACAACTAACCTCGTTTAATTTTGCATTGTTGCTAATACATTTCAATCTCAATTTTAAAAAAGGCATAATTACATATTTTCCACTTTATTTCAATTTTTCTTTAGACCATGTTGATGTGTGTATATTCAGAAACCATAATATGTTTTTATTATAATTAACATATTTATTCTAATAAATACCTTAATTAGTAAGGGTTAGTACCAGAGCTGGGTAGTATCCGGATACTTCTGTATACGGATACAATATCTGGATACTTTTTATGTATCCGAAAGCTCTTTTAAATTTTGTACCCGGTATCCGTATCCGTTACCAAATTTTAAAGTATCCGGATACTGTTTTTAATATTGGGATACTTTTAAACATTATTTATCGCCCTCCGATAATGCACCTAACGTAGGCACAACACTGCTCTTATTCCTTTAATTCAGATGTGTCTAACATGTTAAATCCCATTTTTTCGTACTGGTCACCGTTATAATATATTATTATATTCTAATGGAGCTTTGTTTTTACCTATAAATCAGTTTCATAAGTACCTACGTTATTTATTTTTATATTTTCTATATCTCTCTTTTCAAAAACCCCTTTGTACCCTGTATTTATAATTATTAGAAGAAATTATTTTTCGAATATTGTAATAAAGGACATCCTAATATTTATATTTTTATTTTAGTGTACCTACAAGTACAAATAGGTACACCCCCTAAAAAGTTTGGAAACTCGGCTGGTCCGACGCTGGCCAAATTCAATATCAAAAGTTCAGGCAGTGACACGAAAAATTTTTCGTTAGTTAAATGTATTTTTATTATTATATATTACATTAAAAATACCTGCACATCACATAGTTCTAATACTAATAATTTGTCCTTTTTAAAAAAAGTATCCTTCAAAGTATCCTAGGAAGTATCCGGATAGGTACTTGTATCCGAATACATTTTTAAATGAAAGTATTCGAACTTTTTAAAAAAGTATCCGGATACATTTTGAGTATCCCTATCCGGTATCCGGATACTTTTTTTTAATATCCGACCCAACTCTGGTTAGTACAATAAATTTCATTAATTAATTATTTGTTAGGAATGCCGAAATCTTATTTTATTTTATTTTTTTTATATATCCATATTTTAAATCCTAAAAACAATTAATTTGTTACGCCTATGACACAACAATATCACAACAAAACTTCGAAAACATATTCAAATAGGATATTTAATAAAAATTATACAGGTATTTTTCATCTGTTTATGGTCTCAAGGTCAAATGTATGTGTGTGTCGTGGAAACATTCAAAGATTTACGAAGCAAAATTCATATTTTCATCTCTGTCTTAGACAAAGAAAGTCAACAAGCTCTAAAAATATTCAAATTTATAACAAAAATACTAATTTGAAACCACTATCGCCATCTACTGTTCATTCTTGTAATTTAAAAATAACCAGATTTTTCACTAAATTCAGGCAGGCTTACCAAATTAGAAACGCCCCTCTTAATATTCAAATCAAATTTAAATTTCAAACTTAATATATCTGACATATGTCATTTTAGTAAGTACCAACATAATTTAATGAACAAAAAAAGTACTAATTGTTGAATAATTTTATTTAAAAAACATAAATAAATGCGAATTATAAAAAATATTTAAATGACGAATAATATATATTTAAAAAATTTAGAGAAATTATTAAACTTGCAGTTTTAAATTAAACGATGATGGTATTTAAATTAAAATTTTCAACAAGTTAAATTAAGAAGTTCTTAATCTCAAGCAAGTTTTAATAAGATTTATTCAGAGCGGTTAAATTAAACATTTTGCCTGATTAAATTAAGAAGGGTCACGATTTTCAGCATGTTTCCCAGGAACTTCATAAGAATGCCCTTTTGCAAGTAAAATACAAAGAAAGGTTAAATTATAGATTACAACCGATCAAGGGTGATAAAGTTTTACCTTATTATTTTCATTGTACTCAACACAGTTTCTATATATCTTACGTTACACTATTATATCCCACTTTCCTCGTCAAAAAATGTTATATTTTTTTAATAAAAATGTATTTTTCTCTACCTTTTCTTTTTATTGAACAGCATAATTTAAACCTTTTATCTTTTCATCAATATATAAAAGATCTACGGTTTTTGTGGATATTTGTTAATTTTTACAATGTTTGTTTTACAAAAAGTTTAGCTATGGTGAAAGCACCACCACGTTACTAACTTAATGTACCTCGATAAAATATTAATCAAAAAGTGGATACAAAACTAAACCTTTTAGGTTTGGGAACTTAGGTCGATCATGCCTGATATGTTAAATGATTTTAGATCAGGATATTGCCAAGATTTGAACATCTACTTTTTTAATATAGTTCTTTTTAGTGTTCTACACCTTTTTACGTTTTGCATTACATTCTAGATTTTGGTTTTATTGTAGTGAATTTTTTGGTGACTGCGTGGTTTAATTAATAAACTTGAATATAGAATGAAGAGACCTTTTTAACGAAGCCTATACTTCCCATTTTAAAAATTAGGCGTAGTACGCAAAATAATGAAGATATTTATGTGAAATATATATTTTCAATATAAACTAACTATACTATAAGTTTTGGAAAATATGGACCAATAAAACACCTTGTATATCAAACTAATAATAGAGTAGATTTTTTTATATTGGTTCATCATTTATTATGAGAAACTAACATTCATATATCTTCAGCCACTAATCATCTAGATCTGTTCATAAAATGTTAATTATTATTATTTTTGACTCTTTCAGTTAACCATATCGACATATTAAACTAACTATTTTTTTCTAATAAACAACGTTCAAACGAAAACCTGTTTCCGGTATAATTTTTCACTTCACAGAAATATTTTCATCGTCGTGGCGTGTACACAACTTGTACTAATAAAAATAAGTAGACTTCGTTTTAAGCAGAGGAAAATGTCAGAACGTCGTCTAAATAGTTGAAAATCACGCACTCGTCTGTGGTTAATTAGAAGCTTTTCGCATCGTTTATTACATAAAAGAAAATAATTCTTTATTATCGTATCTATTTATACATGTACGACGTCAACGACTTTATTAACAATAACATTTGTATTGATTTTTATGTTTTTCAAAAGAATCGGCACACCCGAACGTATTAATCTGTATTTTGAATGGATTAAACATCAACCTCAATATTTTCTGTTTAATATATTCAAATTTTCTAGACTCTCTCAGGTGTGTACACAAAATGAACACGGGCTTGGATTCTTCAGAAATAGGGTCAACAATATTAAATTATGAAACATATTTGTATAATCTTTTTTTTTATTTATTTATATATCATATTTAATAGATACAAAAACAGTACAGTATCCAATATTATTATTATTATACCTAAATAATAATGGATAAAATTGTAAATAAATAAAATTTTAAAAATTAAATACCTAATGAATTTATTTTAGACTTTTCCAGGCTGGAGATGCAAATTTCGTATGTAGGCGAAACATATATTAAACACATATATCTACTGAATATTATGCGGACATCTGATGATAAAAACCCAATACTTTAATACCTTGGTTCTCCACATATTCAAAATGCTTTAAGAAATTTTGTTTAATATAGATGAACACAAAAGTCGCAGATTAGTAAAAGATGATCCGCCAGGTAAGAAACCGTCCTGCTCATTTGCACCACTAGCAAACTTTTATCTCCTATTTTACCCTCTTTGGGATGGAATTTCAAAAAAATCGGTCTTAGTGCGCACCTATACCATAAAAGGTAGGTATTTACCCTCCAAAAATGGTGCCAACAATCAGTTAATCAATTTAGAGTTTTATATAGATTAGTAAACGGTAAAAATTGAGTCCATGAAATAATATTTATGGCTCGGTTATAATCTCTGTAGGAAAATAATATATCTGTCACCTGACTTATAAATAGGAGTAACCAAATTAGATTTCTAGAGGGAAAACGCCTGAATTAGGTGAGAATGAAAATAAAATATATAAGGGACGAGCATTCATCTGCATTCGTTAAGTACTATTGGTGGAATTCCGTCATATCCAGAAACTTTAAAAAAGTTTAAACTAGATAAACTAAATAGTTTTATATTGTCTGTCCAAATTACTATGTTATTATTTTATATCACTGAATGGACAATTTAACAACCTTTCAAATGAGCTATCATAAGACCTCTATTTATGTCTCTATTTATGTCAAAAGTTATAATTTGCCTCTAAATGTATATTCATAAAAAAGTGACTCTATTCCATATCCTCTCTGTATATAAAGACATATTATACAAACAAAACTCTGTTCATAGAACTTTTATCAAAACGATTCAATCTATTTCCATTAAATTTAGAATGGTATGCTTAATGGAGTGTACATATCCAGGAAATTCCAGTTACCTTTTTTGCTAATGAATTTAGAGATGGAATTAGTGCCTCGAATTACAAATATACTTTTAGAAATATTTTAGTTATTCTTCTATTTATAATACAGATTATTAGATACAATAAATTAATTTTTAGAAAAAAATATTCGTTAGTAATGTATAAGAGAAATGAAGTGGATTCATAAGAGAGTTTATGGATAATAAAGACATAAAAAATTACCATATAAAACATACCTACTATTCGTTATACCATTCAAGCCTTGACTGTAGCGGTCGGAGACTGAAGACGGCCCTACCCTAACCTAACCCTAAGTTTCCCTAACGCAATCCGCAGACATATGTAGAACTATAAGAAAAAATGTTAGGGAAGTGTTATCATATGCACTAGATCAACAAAGAACATATACGAGATGTTCTGGATGCTTAGAATTGTGGATATGAAAGGATATTGCCAATGTGGATTGAGTCAGTTTCGTTTAATATGTGAAGTAGTATGTTTAGAGAATTTGTAACTTGAGTTAAAATTGGCCGTTACAGGAATATATAAACGTGCCATTAGTGACATGAGTCGGTCTTACTTTTGTTGATCTGATTATCATTTTTCATTGAGCCAATAGCAAAAACGTAACAGCTACAATGTACTTCACAATACTTGCTCAATTATTTCATTTACAAATTATATTACAAGTAACACCAACCCAACAGATAATTCCTACTTAGATATTGACAATAAATTGATAATAATTTATGGTTTTTAGGTTAGATAGTTCAGCGGACACCTTTTATCGTTTTGTGAATTAATTTAATGTAGATTCAAAGAAAATTTTCTGCTTTATTGCAGACCGATTATTTATTATATATTGATCGGACAAATTCCTCTTCATATTCGATACAATCATTAACATAAAAACAAACTTTGAATTTAAAATATTTTAGCAAAAATAAATGTATTAACGCTATTTATAAACCATCAATTTGTTCGTAAACGATGATCTCTACTAATTGATACCACTGGTAGTAATTTAAAACCGACACAATTAGGTAATGAGACCTATTTATCTATAAAGCTCTTATCCATCGGAAACTTTCATTAGGTTTAATTGTCACGTTAATTAGCAGTGCCCAATGCAGAATATCCTCCATTTCCAGTTTTGGTAAAGTAAACCAGTATTCGAACAAGCTGCTTATTTATAATGAGGAATAGTGTGTTTTCAGTTTATCTTCGTTAGGTTTTAATAATTAGACTCACGGGATGAAGTAAAATTCTGATAAAAATAGAAATTATTAAATATTATGTGTTTCACTAAAACAAAATAAAAATTAAAAAATATTCTTTAAAAATATATTCTTAAATTTAATACTAATCTGCTGCTATTTCTGTCTTAAGAAATATCATCAATATCCGGTGTTCCTCAAGGAAGCCACTTGGGCAATATTTTAATATTTTCAATGACATTAAATATCAAATAACAATTTCCAAATTTCTGTTATTCGCTGGTGACTAAAAATTTATAAGATTGTTGAATCTACTTCAGATTGTGAAGCAATCTAAAATGATTTGAGCGGGTTAGTGGATTGGGGCGTCCAATTGAGCATCAACATTAGGAAATGTTTAACTATTTTCTTTTCGAGAAGAATTAATAACATCTTTTCACTACAACTTAGCTAGTGAATGTTAGGGGCTTGGTTGTTTATCTAGACTCTAAACTATGTGGAGAACGTTGTTGTTGGGTTTTATCATCAGAACTTCAAGATTGTATAATAGTCACTTAATAAGATGAATCTATGTTTTTTAAGTTAGACAAGTTTTGGAATACTGTTCTGCACTTTACTGTTCCTTTTAATTTTATACACCATATTTAATATTTTAGTAATTGTGTAAATTTAGCTAATTTTTTATTGGTTACAGAAAATTGTAGAACTCTTTCATTTATAAGGTGCTACTTTTATCCAATACTGATAAGTTTTTAATCCGGAAGCTCTAGCTGCGATCAAGGGTTAAATTTTACCCAGGTATTAAATAAGTTGACACAGCTGGAACAACCATTTTCTTTACATGTTCATAACGTTTAGTTTTTATTTCTTTTGTTAACTGATTATCTTTAGCAGAACTTCTATCTCTATTTTAGTATTTTTTCTTTTCCTTCCTTTAAGGAAGGAAACTAACCTAACCTACTTACTATAATATCGACTACTCTTATATTATTTTCGTTGACTAATAAAAAATGCCAACGGGATCCTGACTATTAAAATGTTATGTACATTTTTTTAGTTAAAACGTAAATATTACATATATTATGAATGACTTTTTTTGAACTGTAAACCACTAAGTTAGCACTCCACTAGCATTAAAACCAGTATGGATTAATGCATACGTTATTACGGTTAGCACCACGTTAGCATCCGTCCATTAATATTCGATAGCATGTGGGTTGTTCCTTAAGCGCATCTAATATTCTGCAGTTCGTAGTTTAATCTTGCATAGTTTTTTTTTAGTAATGCTAAATGTAATCGCGAATCGAATTTAATCAAGTAAAATTCAAACTAGGAACGATGCATCTATTGGAATTATAAAAAATGTTTTAATATTATTTAAAGTTAATATTTTAATATTAATAAGAAAATTGTTATCTTTGAAAATAAGTTCTATGTTACAGCATTTTGTAAATGGTTTCCTTAAAACTTTTTCACTTATCTTTTTTGTTAACAAATAAATGACATAGTTACGAAATTAAAATATCTTTATCTAAAGAAAATATAAGTGTTGAACAAAGCGAACAATTAACTTATTTTAACTTGTTTTCTTTTAAGTTCCTAAATACTTATGGCATGTAAAATGAACTTTGTAATTTAATTCGAATACAGAAAGTATAACAATGAAATAACTTTTCTGACAAAGAGACTTAGGAATTAGTCAATTTTCTCTTCAAATACCTTGTTAAATCGAATTAAAAATCATATTTTCAGTATATTTATTATTCAATAGTTTGTATGCTTGTAATGAATCTAGTTATATCCATAAATCCACAACCGCCACTTTTGTTTCAATTGTAAGCTGCCATTTAGAATTGTAAACTGTAAATGTAAATATAACTACTTAACTTTATGAAAAATGACTCCTGATAAAATAATTTGAAGGAAATATTGTCACAAATTTTTAAATAAATTAATTTAGTTTTGACTAACGCTAACGCCCAATAACGCTCAAGAGTTTTTCATTTTGTTTTTTATACAGTGCATCATTAACGCATTCCAACTATACATGTAATTTTTTTATTAAAGAGTATATAATTGCAAAACCATGCGTCACTGAAGAAGTCTGTGGACTGGACAGAATTACGTGCCTACGGCTGCCTATGCGGGCTTACCCAACATGCTTGTTTTTTTTTTATTGAATTATTTCCCGCAAATATTTTCTTCTTTATTATATTCCTAGATAACGGATTGTCCTTCAGTTGGTTATATATAAATCTATATATTGCCTCTTCGAGCCACAAATGTGCAGTTGACACTTGTGTTGACTCCTTTTGTGTTGTTTATGTTGTTTCCATCATTTAGAGATTTTTAGTATTATTCTCCATAACTATGCCACACTGTTGAAGTCTAAGGAGACAGAAACGCGTGTCTGCTGTGTGGGCTTTAGCCAATATCTTTACTTTTTTATTTAATTCTTTTCTGCAAAAAAATATTTCCATCTTTCTTTATATATAATTTTTAATATGTTTATTTTTTTAGGTAAAGAACGTTCTGTGAGATGTATAACTTTCCAGCAACTTATGTTTATGTCGTTGGTACTGAAAAAAAATCTGAGTTTTAACAGGAAGAAACTAATGCGAAATAAGTATTGTCGGACTTTTTCAAGATAGTAACTCTATCTGTGTGCCGATTCTTCTTACTGTCGTTATTGGTTAGTTGAGTTTAAGAACTGAAACAAATTAATACTGCTTTAATATTGTAGATTCCATATAGTCACTCCCAAATAGAGGAATGAGAACCGTAGTTAATGTGTTTGCATAATATAACATGGTCAACAGTAAACTGGACTAATCCGCACGAAATTTCAAAAGGCAAAAATTAACGGCATAGAGGGCTGTATACATGTACAAGTACCGGATTTTTTTAAGGCAGAGTTTAAAAGAAGGAAAAAGTCAGGCAAGTACGACTCGTTTTCGAGCACTGGGCTAACTGTAGTGGTTAAAGAACACTTCAAATACAGCACGTTATGGGTAGGTGCGTTGTCTTGATGCAAGATCCATGACTGTTACTTTTTCTACAACTCTTACCCTTGCATACGAACTCGCTGTCGCAGTATTGCCAACATTTTCAAATAATAAGTTGCAACTAATACAGTCTTCACGATGCCGTTGCTTTTTTCATTCTTAGCGATTTTCCAGTACCACTAAGTTTTAACATCGTAATTTGCGCAAGTGATGTTGTTTTCTATTAGTTAAGGCTCTTTCTTACCTCTCAAGAACATCTAAGCAATTTGTTCATATAGGTACGAGATTTTGGTTTGAAGTTAAATTTTCGCAGATACCTTCTTCATGTTCAATTCGTCACGTAAGTTTTGTGTGAAAGTTTCTTTATTAGCGTTTATGAGAGAGTCCGCGTTTATTGGGCCGGAACCATTTCTTGGCATAACTAAAAGTACCGCCATGGATATTATCTCCAGTTGAGCAGCAAGGGAAATACTTCTAAACTGGGAGAATATACCGGAGCTCACTCATTCGAAAGCGTTCATATCTTAATCTTCGAATAACTAAACTGCACACGTCCTGGAATAAAGTAGAAGTCACCTATGCATTCTAACTGGACTGCTGACTGGACACTGTCGTCTGAGGGGCCACCTGAAAAGGCTTCTTATTGATACTTCGGACTCTCGCTACTGCAGTGTGGAGGACGAATCGGCAGAGCACATTCTATCGACTTTAGACAAGTCTCGCTAAAATCGATCTTGGACTACATTAAGTGCAGACTGAATGGCGAATTGCCCTCTTAGGGGAGAGCGTAGGCTCTCCCCAAGTTTTTTTAACTTATCGAAAAGTTTCACGCTAATCCATTGCTAATGTTTGTCGTGACACTTTCTTCTCGGAACAAGAAAAAACACTTGTTTCTATCTTCAGCAGACAAAATAGTACTATAGCAACATAAGCTAGTTTTCGCACTGAAATAGTAGACACTTTCAGCTATCCAAATCTGCATTCTTTTCTTCCCATGTTTTTCTAGGACGCATTCTACTCGCGCAGTAGGCAGATTCTGTATTGTATCTAAAAGATTCCTGAAACTGACCAGGATTAGTTACCGTAATTATTATAACTGGATACTAATTCTCGAAAATAAGTTTAAACGATTAAAGGAAGCAATATATCATTAAGTAAAGGATCTGAGCAAGAGGAAGAGCATTTTGAGCATGTACTGTACAACTTATCGGTAAATAAGTACTGGCCGAACAACGTAGGAGAGGCATGATTTAAGGCAGCGTTTCTCAAACTGTGAGTGAGGCAAAGCAAACTTGAAATCGTTTTATAAAATCTTTATTTTCAAATATTGAACTAAAAACTTATTCTAAGCCTCGCAAATTTTAAATATTCTGTAATTTTTTGTTTCATATTGGAAATGGCGACTCTGGGTTTATTTTGATATTTAGATTTTAACGAAACACCAGCAAAAATTCCCTTTGACCATATTGCTTTGGCTTTTATTACTGAGAAGACATTTGAAAGTTCGATCCAGAAATTTGTTAAATATTTGGCAAAGAAATTCATTTTCAGTAAATTATCTCATGGATTACAAACCCAATTTCAATTTAAGTTGGTATCTTCTTTTACAAAAAAAGTATCGTCTGAAATTGGTACTCAGGTTTTCTAAATGTCCCTTCATGATTTTTAATATTACAATTTTATAATCCTCTTTTAGTGGAAAATTCTGGATACGTCTAAACAGCAGTACTTAGCAGATGCTCTGCTATAGTGTGTGGATTTTTACATTTAGCTATTCTCTAAGTCACTTTGTATGATGCTAACAAAGCTTTCTCGTTCACTGAGAGCATTTTTTGAAAATTGGTCTTCTGTTTTTCAAATGATCTGAGTTTTTCATTGAAAAATTCACGCAGTTTACTGATATATTCCTTGTGCAATGTTTCTAGGTGCCTCATCAATTTATTGGGTTTCAAGCTATAAGCAGCTAATACTTCTAAACAAATAACGCATTGCAGTTTTTTTCCTCCATTAGTGTCAATGCTTGCAAAGCCCAAATTTAGGTAAGAAAATATTCAGCGTTAGAACACTATATAACTTTAACTAATTGTAATGCAACAACTGTCTTAAAACAAAAGGCTGCACCTGTAAACGCGCTTCTCTATTTATAGTCGTCTTGCGTCTAGACAAACATCAACGTCTGCTGCGCCAAGTAGATATGACTATACTAGCTGAAAATACAGTGTTGCCTACTCTAATTTTAATTACCCGGGTTGACTATTTAATTCTCGCAATACAACGCGGAAGAAAAATTGTTTGAAATAAAATGAGTTGTTGAGTATGAGTTTAAGAACCTCTGACTTAAGGGTCGACTTTAAAGAAGTAAACTAAACACTAAAATGTTGACAAAGGATCTTATGTAGTTATAGATACAGAGACTAGTTTAATTTGGAACGATTTCAGTACATTTTTCAAATTTCCGTAATTAAGCTTTCAGTGTCATTGAGAGTTTCAGTTTTTACTGGCAAAAACAAAGTTGCATTTTTATTTTTATAAGCCTTTTAATTATTTTAGGAAATTATAGATAAACATTTTCAGGTTGGACATGCAGTTATATGGTTATTTTATTCTGAAGAAATAAAAGAAAAGGAGTAAAAGAGACACGCACGACACATCTGCTGATTTGTTAAATATAAAGATATTACGTATGCATTGCCGGTTTTCGTGAACGTGTGTCTATGATCGATGGATATTTTGTTGACAGATGTCGAAAAAAAAGTGAAGTTTCCACATAAAATACAAGTGCCAATTTGATTTATTGATGTTTCTAAAATTGTTTCCAGCCGTTTGTTGGAAAATGATCAAAATCCGCACAAGGACTAGTTATTAAATTTTTTTATTCAACCATTCGCTCTGTTTCCGACAAATTTAGTAATGATGAGTTTTTGTTTCACATACGTAGAAAAATTGGAAAATAATTTAACTGTGTAGCAAAATGCTGTATAACGATAGCATGAAAATTAAATGAGGTTTCAAAACAAAACTGGATGCAACATATTTACACTACAATCAACTAAAACTGCTAAGTAAATTAATTTTATCATTATCTTGGTACAGTTTTGTTCATTTTAAAAACTTGTTTTGGAAAGAGTTTAAATTTTTTGTAATAGTTTAATATTAATGATATAGACCGCGGCATAATATCTGTCCGGTAGTCAAAGTGTTTAATATGTTAGTATTAACAAATATAAGAAATGTCATTGTTAAACAGTGTTCCTATTAATTCTTACCTTATCTCTCAAAACCTCCAAAACAGATTAAAAAATAACTTGATAGTCGGGAGTTGCACTCCATTTACTCTGTCCTCTTCTGATATTTAGCCCATCCCCTCTTCAGTACCAAGATTCCTGACCCTTCATTGCTCTTTCTTTCTAACCATATCCAAACCTTTCTCCTTTTATCCATGAGGATTCTCTGAAAAATCTCCTTCTTAGCTTTACTCCTTAATAATATTGACCTCACTGGGTGTCTGTACAATATTAACCAAATCACTTACTTTTTCAAGATGTGCTAAATGTTGAAACTGTTTTATTCTTACCAATTTTATTTTTATTGTGTTGTAATGTCTCTTCTGAAGAGGTTTTATCTGTTAAACCTCTGCTGATGGACGAAAGCAGTTAATCATGAAATTTAATAAAAAATTACACACTTTAGCTACGGTTTTTTAAAGTACAAACATACATAATTGTAATTTAAATTTAAATGCAGAAGTAAAAATGAGACTGAAAATGTCTGCTCTTGATGAATTTTTAAAATCTTATTTTATCAATGAGTTTGACGGTTCCAATAATTGTTATAAAACAGATAATTTCTGTATGTTACTTCCAAACAATTTATTATATCTGTATATTCATGTAATATAATAAATAATCTTTTTTAATTGGTTTTATTTTAATTACTTACCGTATTATATATTTAAAAATAAATAAATAGGGCTATTCGAAAGAACTATCGAAACTGCATATTTCTGACATTTTGAGTTTGCTTTTAAGAAAGGTAACAATTTTGCTGTATTCCTAAAAAAATCCTCAGGTATCAATGATTGGACCAATGGACTCTTCCAGTTGGGTTTGACTTTGACACGCTGTTTCTAGTAGTGATATGAAACGTTTGGTTGGAAAACTAAAACCGGAACTAGACTTACTCTTTTGGTTTACACATTAGACCACGATAGATCAACTGACTTTTCCTCCTTTGTCATTTGAAGCGACTCCTCTTCTATCTCTTGCTTTCTAATGAAGTTTATTATTATCACTGGTGGTTGCTTTTTTATGTGTATTTGCGATTCCAAGGACGGGGTGAGGTCCTAACAATGGGGTGATTGCACCCCCTGCATCAACTTATCAACCTTTTCATTGCCCTTGATTCCTTTGTATTCCGATATCCAGACAACTTTTAGCTTATTGCAGCTTTCTGCCTAGAGCCACTTGACTATCAGAATGGATTTCAATGTACTCGTTTAACGCTGGTTTTCCATTCCTCTTTTTTTAGAATCACTAACATTTTTTATTAAAGATATACATACCTACCTAAGGACCATTTGATCTAGGGACAGCCCCCAAATTCCTTTTATTGAGACCTTGGCTTCCATAGGTGTAAAAACTATTAATCTTCCACTGAATATAAATATGTAATGGTGGCAATTTTAGTAAAACCTCTAACGCTCCCTTTGGCGCCTTTTCATTCTCTCCTGGGAATGCTCAAGCATCAGTCTTTGAACCCTAGCAAGCATTTGAATAGCTTCAATATGATGGGTTTTTGTCCACCAAATCATAGGTCAACATTGGTCTTATGAGCCTCGTATTCATATTTAAACCAATTTATGCCATATTTTGAAAATAAAAAGCCAATTTTTTTAATATCTATTTTTATTAAAGTACTACAGTTCTTATTATATCTAAGAAACAGTTTATTTCATTGAAAATTTGTAAGAGTTTTCCTACCCCTAGAATTTAAAATCAGATATTAAGGTGTTTATAAATTTACGTCCAATTTTTTTTATGAAAGATTTAACAAACCATTCTGGATCTTCTTTAGGTTTAAAAACAAATTTACTAAATACCACATACACCAATAGCAAAAATAGGAACCCGCATATAATCCTCAGTAGTTTTGCAAATATGTTAAAATAATCCGGCAATACTTGAATCGAATTTGTTTTTGCTTCTAAAATCTCCGTTTCCACCTGGGCATTATCGTGTAATGAAATGGGATAAACGACCTTTTTAGTATCATCAAGACGATTATCACCAGCATTATCTGCATGTCCATCATCACCAGCAACATCTTTATGACTATGTTCACCAGCATCGTCTTTCTGATTCTCATCACCAACATCATCTTCAGGGCAATTATCCCCAGCATCATCTTCAGGGCAATTATCACCAGCATATTCTTCAGGATCATTATTACCAGCATCATTTTCAGGATCATTATTACCAGCATCATCTTCAGGATCATTATTACCAATATCATCTTCGGGGCAATTATCACCAGCATGGTCTTCAGGGCAATTATCACCAGTATCAACTTCAGGACCATTGTCAACAGCATCATCCACATCATCATCGGAACGAATGCAAGGCTGTACATCGGTTTTCCTATAACAATTTGGAAGTGACCATGATCGTTTCAAGTGAGGTTTCATCAGAGAATGTTTTGTTTTAAATGTTGGATTTGAAGATATTTCAAAATTTTCTGTTAAATCAGTGTTTTTTGACTCAAAAATATTTTTAGTGATAGAACATTTGTCTTCTGATAATTGAATTTGTTCTCTACTTGCACCTGGTTTGTCTAAATCATATTTTTCTACCATTGAATTTTGATCTTGTAATTCAATATTTTCTTTAATCAAAGATGAAGACAATTTTGATGAATGTAGGGAAGTCTCAGATTTGGATTGAACATAATCATTAACATTAACTTCCTTTTCTGGTTCTTCCGAATCATCCCTTCTTTTTCTATTCGAAGGTGGCGGGTTGGTAGATTCAGGAACTTGAAAATTGAACAGAGACCTTAAATTGGGCGGAATTTCTTCCAGGTCGACCAATGTATTGTATTTTTTGGTTTTTTTTACGCTTTTGTTTCTTAAGGCAGCTTTATGCTTGGTACAGGCCTCAAAAAAGTCCATTTCATCTCTTATTAGTCTAGAATTATTTAATGTTAATGGTTAGGTACTATTTTAAATATCTTTCTACTTACTTTCTTTCCGTCCTGATTCGGCTTTCGTATATAGCGCGAAATGGAGTAACGTAAATTTTCCCTCTTGATGTCTGTGGTTGTTTGTTATCGTATTCTTCCATTTTTGACAAAAAAAAATATTGAAAATTGACTAAAACAATTAATAACTTTAAAATTAAACGGGACAAGAGATTTGAATTTTCAAAAAAAAATTAATTTGTCACTGACTGACATGACATGCTCCTACTTTGTAATTTTTGGTAGGAATTTAAAACCTGCAGGATATAAAGTAAACTCAAAACAAAAAGCGTTGCACGTCATGGAATTCAATGACGTAATTCATCTCTCATTTAAAGTTTAGTCGTAAACGCTACATTATTAGAAACGTCACTGACGGCGTTATATCCAAACAAACTGTTGCCTTATTTGTAGTTAATTTGCATTGAAGATTTTTATATTATGTATTTTCTTGTTTATGAGTTTTTATATTGCTTAATAGATACATTATTATCGTTAAGAAATATTTCCAGTAATTTTTAAAGAAGTTTTATTTTGTTTTACATAAAAAACGTTTGCTTTTGAGGTTAAGTATATTATTTTAATTTTTTCTCACTTTAAAACAAAATAAAACTTCTTTAAATATAACTCAAACTATTCCTTAATGATAATAATGTGTTTTTATATTTTGCACTTATAAAAATCTTCATTATAAAACGCATTTGCGTATCGTAATGTAACTTTTAGGCACGCAAATTTTTGTTTTAAAAGGTTGACAACATGAGTGAAGTATCTAATGACAAGATTATTGACAATAACATTTGTGGCTAATGGCAATTTATTACTTTTATATTCTTCTTTAAGAGAGTATTTGTGAATAAGAATATCATCTTATACTTATATAATATATTATTACTGGTGTATAAGTCATTTTAAAACATTAACATTTCATAATTTAAATGTCAAAACTGTCAAATGTTATAAATTTCACAGTGCTACCGACATACTTTTTAAAAACAAAATTTTCGTAATTTACATAAAAATAATAAATTAATTTATAAAATGATAAAATGGCAAAATATAAAAAATATTATAAACAACTTATTTCATATGGCTGTTGTGACACTCGTTCTTTAAAAAACTCATCGCTTCGCGATTCGTTTTTTAAACTTGAACTCGTGTCGTAACAGAAGCCCATATGAAATGCGTTGTTTAATATACTATTATATAGCACTATAAGGTTAAAAACTCTACAAAAAAAACAAAGAAAATCCACAATACAAAAATCTTCAATGTAAACTAAATACCATAAGGCCACAGTTTGTTTGGATATAATGCTATAACTTATGTTAAGCAGTGGTGACAGTGACGTCACAATAATGTGGAGTATTGTTTTGCAAGAAAGCGCTGTTGCCAAACAAAAAATTAAACGAAGAAAACTGTTATTATCAAATATCAAGTAACAAAGTAGTACCTCTAAACTTTGAAATGACACAAGACAAAAAGTACACATGAGTAAGTCATATTCCTGACATCAATTGATTCCTGTGAATGCTTGGTGTATAATGAGTTGTCTAATTATTAAACTTATTTTCAAATATGGCAACATCACATTTTATGACGTGTAACGCTTTTTTGCGTTTACTCTAGAAATTCATCTTTCAGTGCATTATAGTTTATTGAAACCAAAAAAATTATGTAACGTTAGCGTTAATTAAAGCGACTTCTACTTACGGATATATAATTGGTTGACGTTTCAAATCGATAACCAATCAATGATGTGAATCAAGACAATGACAATTGCCATTCAGGTTATAGCGTTTTCGCCTGGGTGCTCTGGGTCGCTCTCAGAGTACTCCGAGAATGTTCGGTTGGCCTGATTGGTCACCGAGCATGGTCGATTTTCTTGTTCAGCTGATCGACTGGATCGCTCTCGGGTTGATCGGAGTTGATCTGAGATCGAGGGTCAGATCAACAGATGCAGTGCAAATATGGCTGGTAGTGTTCAAAAAATAGCGAAGAGTTTTCGATGCTTATGAATTTTTTATCGTCTTCAGAAAATAGTGACGATGAGTTGGGTTTCCTTATTTTCAAGGCAAGGTGAAAAATAGGAAAAATAAGAAAATTTTATAGGTACTAGATACCTACATTTTATATTCTGTAAAACTAGATTTTGGCCATTTTTGAGCGGTTCTCCCACACTTTCGTAAAGTTTGCCAATTTTCCATTTTCAATATTTTGAAATTTATCACAGTTATCCAAAAGTACCTAAATCGAATCAACTCTTGTTCGGGTGAATGATGTTCTGTCAGAAGAGCAAACCACTAGTGTTCCCATAGAACAAAAAGAAACAGGAAGGAGTCTGTCAAGAAAAATTTGTGACGGAAGTCAGCCATCTTGAAGCTCCTTGTATGACGCATTGTTTATGTTTACAGTATGCTGTCAAAGCAATATTTGCATATAAATGTCAAAAATGAGCGCAAAGGCGTATCATTCGGTTTTTATAAGTACAAAATGATTTACAACACTAAATGTATTCACATACTTAATTGGTTGGAATTTAATCAAAATAAAAACCCTAATATAAATTTTATTTTTTTACGGTACGTCAATGGAAACGGAAATTAAAATTGACAATTGGCCGTCATATGCAAACTCCTTTCTGGACTCAAGGTCATTTTGCATATAATCCTTTCTGTTTCTTTTTGCTTTAAGAATGTGACCGATACCAAGCGGAAGAGCAACTCTGAAGTTCACTGAATTCAGATGATAACTTATGTTCGTCTTTGTCCAGCCTAGGTAGTCTTTGTTTAAAAAGTTTAAAACTGAACTATGGCTTGTCCAGTATAAATATAATTGCACGTCACAGCTGTCAGAACGGGACTGTGTTGCCAAGCATTTAAAATAGTATTAGAATCTAATAAATGTTAAACGAAGTTTCTCTAATATTCTTTTTATTTGACTATTAGAATTTGACTACAATACTACACCATTTTTGAACGCGGCAACAGAGCGCAATTTTGCCAACATCTAAATCATTTTAGCACGAGGTATGTTCGTTTGAAGTTTAGGGGAGAGGGGGGTAAAATGATCCCCGCGGGTTGAAATGATCACTGTATTTAAAAGTTCGCCTTTCGTGCAAAATAAGTGTAATATTGGCAACATTGTACTAGACGAAGCGGCTAATAGGAGACAACGATCGTAAACACAATTTAGTTCGAATCCGACTAGTAATTAGTGAACTTGTGTTTTTTCCGTTCATGATATAAGGTAAGGTATTTGTTTTTTAGTGTGCTCTTTTTAAATGCTGTGAATGACTGATTTTTTTATTATCGTGTTTTGTTGAGGAAGAGTTGCTGAATTGATTTATGGTATCCATTTTCAATTAATATATGCAGCTAAATTTATAATTAACAAAACTTAATGCATATCACTTTGGGGTAAAACGATCCTCTAGTAGGGGGGTAAAATGATCCCGGGATCATTTTACCCCTTAGATTCTGCAAAAATGTTTTAAATCATAATTTTGATTTTTAAATTCGTTTTACGTCTCTTACAGAATGCCACGAACATATAAACGAGTAACCAAGGGGCAAAATTGGGATGTTGAGCATATGAAAAATGCTATAGAAGAAGTTAAGCGAGGAATGCCTGTGAAAACCGCTGCGCGAATCTTCAATGTGCCAAGAATGTCGCTCAAGCGGCGTGTAATCGACAAAAATAAGGTAGCAAAGCTAGAGAAGAAGTCACTTGGCAGCCGCCACCCTGTATTTTCGCCAGAACAAGAGCAAGAACTAGTAAAGCACATCCTAGATTTTGAAAGTAGGATGTATGGACTGACCTTGCGTGATTTGCGACAATTGGCTTATCAGCTTGCTGAACAGAACAAACTCCCCCACAAGTTTTCACATGTCGAAAAAGCTGCCGGTAAAGATTGGTTGAACGGGTTTAGAAGAAGACATCCTGAGATTTCTTTGAGATGTCCTGAAGCGACCTCAGCTGCTAGAGCAAGAGCATTCAACAAACCGGTTGTGACAAAGTTCTTTAATCTGTTGAGGGAGATTTATACAAAAAATAATTATGCCCCTCACCAAATTTATAACGTAGACGAGACTTCGATTTCTACTGTTCCCGGGCGAAATTCGAGAATTTTAGCAAAAAAGGTTCCAAACAAGTGGCGAGGGTAAACATCAGCGGAGCGCGGAATTTCGACAACAGCGGTAGTTTGTGTATCAGCTGCGGGAAGTTTTGTCCCCCAATGCTTATTTTCAGCAGGAAGCGAATGAAGGCCGAACTGACAGACGGAGCTCCTCCGGGTACCATTTTTGCTTGTAATGAAAGTGGTTGGATGCGTACAGAAGTTTTTAAGCAGTGGTTTGCTCATTTCGTATCTGTTGTGAAGCCAAGTGTTCATGAGCCCGTGTTGCTTATATTAGATGGACATTTATCGCACACAAGAAATCTCGATGTTATTGTAAGTGCCAGAGAAAACTTTGTAACCATCTTGTGTTTACCTCCCCACTGCACGCACAAGTTGCAGCCGTTGGACGTTGCTGTTATGGGTCCACTTAGTGTTTATTTAGACCAGGCATTAGAAAAATGGTTGAACCATCATCCTGGTAGAACCGTGACAGTGTTTCAAATCAGCCAAATATTTTGCAAGGGCTATTTAAAGGCTTGTATACCAACAAATGGAATAAACGGGTTCCGCAAAACTGGAATATTTCCATTTGACCCTGAGGTTTTTTCAGATGTCGACTTTTTAGCAGCTGAAGTAACCGATCAAATACCTAGTGGTCTTGATGAAGGTGAGGATATGGCTCCAGGATTTATTGGCAGACGTAACCAACAAATCAGATAATGGTTCTAGCGAAACAAACGATCTATACAAGAATCCTGAACCTGGGCCTAGCTCAAAACGAGATGAACAAATGAATTCATCTTTTACAGTTACACCACAAGAATGTCAACCTTTTCCTAAAATTCAAGGCAAGAGGAACGCAACAAAGAGGAAATCTTGTGGAAGTGCAGTTTTAACCAGCACGCCATACAAAACTGCTCTTGAAGAGGATATCAGCAAGAAAGAAGTAAAAGGGAAGACAATTAAAACGAAAAACAGAAATGATAAGAAGACACTCAAGCAAAAGAAACCAAAACAACAAAAAAATATAAAAGACAGTCTTTCCAATTCTTCGGATTCAGAAGACAACCAGGGAAATGCAACATGTCTCTACTGCTCCGAGGAATATTTTACTTCAATTGACGGATGGATTCAATGCAGAAAATGTTTCGAATGGGCTCACGAATTGTGTGCGGGAGTTGAAGAAGACGAAAATGAGTTCATTTGTGAACATTGCTCTGATGTTCCTTTTGCGTTAGCCAGAGTTCAGAGAAAAATTAGGTTTTAACGACTTTTTTCTTGATATTATATTCACAAAGTATCATTATTAAGTTGTTTGTAGAAGGGATCGTTTTACCCCCAATATGCGGGTAAAATGATCCCTTTGCAATTTTTTTATTTTGTGTTTTTTTTCAAAAAAGTGGTGTTTTGTTAAAATAAATTACTCTTTTAGGGGCTTATCATATTAAAATAAAATTTTAAAAATATTTTCCCATTTTTGGGTAGTTTTTTTTTTAAGGGGGACCATTTTACCCCACTCTCCCCTATATTTTATTAGTCCAGGAGTTGTATTTGATATAAAATTAATTATGTAACTAAGAACTTCCACTATTTATTTGAAAAATTCGCTGACATTTTAAAATAAAAGGTTTTTTTTTTTTTTTTTTTTGTTTTTGTTTTTGTTTAGTTTAACTGTGCAGTTATTAATTGTTCTTAGTAAGATGAACTTCCAAAAAGTAGAGGTTAACACAATCAATTTAATTATGTAACCTTTCTTAAAGCATTTATTTATTATTTTTAATAACTTGCGGCCTACGAATTTAAATATTTAGCAAATTTACAGTGAAAAAAGATGCTGATTGACAGTAGCAAACGAACGAAGGAAGTCAAACGAACAGAGCGATTTTTTCACTTTGATGACGTGCACTTATATTTATACTGGACAAGCCCTATTTAGCTATTTTGACAACTTCTGGTCCGCTACCAACATTTAGCGTAAGTAGTTTGTGCTATCAAAAATGGCGACTGATCCACAAGTTACTAAAGTAGCGGAGGTTTTTGCTAAAGTTTGGTAACATTTACAATATACCGAAAAAGAACAAATACTGATACTAAAGTTATTATTCTGTCTTCTGTTTTTCAAATGATCTGAGTTTTTCATTGAAAAATTCACGCAGTTTACTGATATATTCCTTGTGCAACTAACTAATTGTAATGCAACAACTGTTCTCTATTTATAGTCGTCTTGCGTCTAGACAAACATCAACGTCTGCTGCGCAAAGTAGATATGACTATACTAGCTGAAAATACAGTGTTGCCTACTCTAATTTTAATTACCCGGGTTGACTATTTAATTCTCGCAATACAACGCGGAAGAAAAATTGTTTGAAATAAAATGAGGAGTTGTGGAGTATGAGTTTAAGAACCTCTGACTTAAGGGTCGATTTTAAAGAAGTAAACTAAACACTAAAATGTTGACAAAGGATCTTATGTAGTTATAGATACAGAGACTAGTTTAATTTGGAACGATTTCAGTACATTTTTCAAATTTCCGTAATTAAGCTTTCAGTGTCATTGAGAATGTTTTGGGTACATGAAGATTACATAGGTAATCACATATCTGTAAAAATTCTAGTTTTTACTGGCAAAAACAAAGTTGCATTTTTATTTTTATAAGCCTTTTAATTATTTTAGGAAATTATAGATAAACATTTTCAGGTTGGACATGCAGTTATATGGTTATATTGATGTTTCTAAAATTGTTTCCAGCCGTTTGTTGGAAAATGATCAAAATCCGCACAAGGACTAGTTATTAAATTTTTTTATTCAACCATTCGCTCTGTTTCCGACAAATTTAGTAATGATGAGTTTCTGTTTCACACACGTAGAAAAATTGGAAAATAATTTAACTGTGTAGCAAAATGCTGTATAACGATAGCATGAAAATTAAATGAGGTTTCAAAACAAAACTGGATGCAACATATTTACACTACAATCAACTAAAATTGCTAAGTAAATTTATTTTATCATTATCTTGGTACAGTTTTGTTCATTTTAAAAACTTGTTTTGGAAAGAGTTTAAATTTTTTGTAATAGTTTAATATTAATGATATAGACCGCGGCATAATATCTGTCCGGTAGTCAAAGTGTTTAATATGTTAGTATTAGCAGATGTAAGAAATGTCATTGTTAAACAGTGTTCCTATTAATTCTTACCTTATCTCTCAAAACCTCCAAAACAGATTAAAAAATAACTTGATAGTCGGGAGTTGCACTCCATTTACTCTGTCCTCTTCTGATATTTAGCCCATCCCCTCTTCAGTACCAAGATTCCTGACCCTTCATTGCTCTTTCTTTCTAACCATATCCAAACCTTTCTCCTTTTATCCATGAGGATTCTCTGAAAAATCTCCTTCTTAGCTTTACTCCTTAATAATATTGACCTCACTGGGTGTCTGTACAATATTAACCAAATCACTTACTTTTTCAAGATGTGCTAAATGTTGAAACTGTTTTATTCTTACCAATTTTATTTTTATTGTGTTGTAATGTCTCTTCTGAAGAGGTTTTATCTGTTAAACCTCTGCTGATGGACGAAAGCAGTTAATTATGAAATTTAATAAAAAATTACACACTTTAGCTACGGTTTTTTAAAGTACAAACATACATAATTGTAATTTAAATTTAAATGCAGAAGTAAAAATGAGACTGAAAATGTCTGCTCTTGATGAATTTTTAAAATCTTATTTTATCAATGAGTTTGACGGTTCCAATAATTGTTATAAAACAGATAATTTCTGTATGTTACTTCCAAACAATTTATTATATCTGTATATTCATGTAATATAATAAATAATCTTTTTTAATTGGTTTTATTTTAATTACTTACCGTATTATATATTTAAAAATAAATAAATAGGGCTATTCGAAAGAACTATCGAAACTGCATATTTCTGACATTTTGAGTTTGCTTTTAAGAAAGGTAACAATTTTGCTGTATTCCTAAAAAAATCCTCAGGTATCAATGATTGGACCAATGGACTCTTCCAGTTGGGTTTGACTTTGACACGCTGTTTCTAGTAGTGATATGAAACGTTTGGTTGGAAAACTAAAACCGGAACTAGACTTACTCTTTTGGTTTACACATTAGACCACGATAGATCAACTGACTTTTCCTCCTTTGTCATTTGAAGCGACTCCTCTTCTATCTCTTGCTTTCTAATGAAGTTTATTATTATCACTGGTGGTTGCTTTTTTATGTGTATTTGCGATTCCAAGGACGGGGTGAGGTCCTAACAATGGGGTGATTGCACCCCCTGCATCAACTTATCAACCTTTTCATTGCCCTTGATTCCTTTGTATTCCGATATCCAGACAACTTTTAGCTTATTGCAGCTTTCTGCCTAGAGCCACTTGACTATCAGAATGGATTTCAATGTACTCGTTTAACGCTGGTTTTCCATTCCTCTTTTTTTAGAATCACTAACATCTTTTATTAAAGATATACATACCTACCTAAGGACCATTTGATCTAGGGACAGCCCCCAAATTCCTTTTATTGAGACCTTGGCTTCCATAGGTGTAAAAACTATTGAAATAATCTTCCACTGAATATAAATATGTAATGGTGGCAATTTTAGTAAAACCTCTAACGCTCCCTTTGGCGCCTTTTCATTCTCTCCTGGGAATGCTCAAGCATCAGTCTTTGAACCCTAGCAAGCATTTGAATAGCTTCAATATGATGGGTTTTTGTCCACCAAATCATAGGTCAACATTGGTCTTATGAGCCTCGTATTCATATTTAAACCAATTTATGCCATATTTTGAAAATAAAAAGCCAATTTTTTTAATATCTATTTTTATTAAAGTACTACAGTTCTTATTATATCTAAGAAACAGTTTATTTCATTGAAAATTTATAAGAGTTTTCCTACCCCTAGAATTTAAAATCAGATATTAAGGTGTTTATAAATTTACGTCCAATTTTTTTTATGAAAGATTTAACAAACCATTCTGGATCTTCTTTAGGTTTAAAAACAAATTTACTAAATACCACATACACCAATAGCAAAAATAGGAACCCGCATATAATCCTCAGTAGTTTTGCAAATATGTTAAAATAATCCGGCAATACTTGAATCGAATTTGTTTTTGCTTCTAAAATCTCCGTTTCCACCTGGGCATTATCGTGTAATGAAATGGGATAAACGACCTTTTTAGTATCATCAAGACGATTATCACCAGCATTATCTGCATGTCCATCATCACCAGCAACATCTTTATGACTATGTTCACCAGCATCGTCTTTCTGATTCTCATCACCAACATCATCTTCAGGGCAATTATCCCCAGCATCATCTTCAGGGCAATTATCACCAGCATATTCTTCAGGATCATTATTACCAGCATCATTTTCAGGATCATTATTACCAGCATCATCTTCAGGATCATTATTACCAATATCATCTTCGGGGCAATTATCACCAGCATGGTCTTCAGGGCAATTATCACCAGTATCAACTTCAGGACCATTGTCAACAGCATCATCCACATCATCATCGGAACGAATGCAAGGCTGTACATCGGTTTTCCTATAACAATTTGGAAGTGACCATGATCGTTTCAAGTGAGGTTTCATCAGAGAATGTTTTGTTTTAAATGTTGGATTTGAAGATATTTCAAAATTTTCTGTTAAATCAGTGTTTTTTGACTCAAAAATATTTTTAGTGATAGAACATTTGTCTTCTGATAATTGAATTTGTTCTCTACTTGCACCTGGTTTGTCTAAATCATATTTTTCTACCATTGAATTTTGATCTTGTAATTCAATATTTTCTTTAATCAAAGATGAAGACAATTTTGATGAATGTAGGGAAGTCTCAGATTTGGATTGAACATAATCATTAACATTAACTTCCTTTTCTGGTTCTTCCGAATCATCCCTTCTTTTTCTATTCGAAGGTGGCGGGTTGGTAGATTCAGGAACTTGAAAATTGAACAGAGACCTTAAATTGGGCGAAATTTCTTCCAGGTCGACCAATGTATTGTGTTTTTTGGTTTTTTTTACGCTTTTGTTTCTTAAGGCAGCTTTATGCTTGGTACAGGCCTCAAAAAAGTCCATTTCATCTCTTATTAGTCTAGAATTATTAAATGTTAATGGTTAGGTACTATTTTAAATATCTTTCTACTTACTTTCTTTCTGTCCTGATTCGGCTTTCGTATATAGCGCGAAATGGAGTAACGTAAATTTCCCCTCTTGATGTCTGTGGTTGTTCGTCATCGTATTCTTCCATTTTTGGCAAAAAAAAATATTGAAAATTGAGTAAAACAATTAATAACTTTAAAATTAAACGGGACAAGAGATTTGAATTTTCAAAAAAAAAATTAATTTGTCACTGACTGACATGACATGCTCCTACTTTGTAATTTTTGGTAGGAATTTAAAACCTGCAGGATATAAAGTAAACTCAAAACAAAAAGCGTTGCACGTCATGGAATTCAATGACGTAATTCATCTCTCATTTAACACTACCCGCCATATTTGCCCTGTATCTGTTGATGTGACCCTCGATCTCAGATCAACTCCAATCAACCCGAGAGCGATCCAGTCGATCAGCCGAACAAGAAAATAGACCATGCTCGGTGACCAATCAGGCCAACCGAATATTCTCGGAGCACTCTGAGAGCGACTCAGAGCACCCAGCCGAAAACGCTATTAGTAATGTATAGCAAACCACTAGTGTTCCCATAGGACAAAAAGAAACAGGAAGGAGTCTGTCAAGAAAAATTTGTGACGGAAGGTAGCCATCTTGAAGCTCCTTGTATGACGCATTGTTTATGTTTACAGTATGCTGTCAAAGCAATATTTGCATATAAATGTCAAAAATGAGCGCAAAGGCGTATCATTCGGTTTTTATAAGTACAAAATGATTTACAACACTAAATGTATTCACATACTTAATTGGTTGGAATTTAATCAAAATAAAAACCCTAATATAAATTTTATTTTTTTACGGTACGTCAATGGAAACGGAAATTAAAATTGACAATTGGGGCCGTCATATGCAAACTCCTTTCTGGACTCTTTCAGTTGGGTTCGACTTTGACACGCTGTTTCTAGTAGTGATATGAAACGTTTGGTTGGAAAACTAAAACCGGAACTAGACTTACTCTTTTGGTTTACACATTAGACCACGATAGATCAACTGACTTTTCCTCCTTTGTCATTTGAAGCGACTCCTCTTCTATATCTTGCTTTCTAATGAAGTTTATTATTATCACTGGTGGTTGCTTTTTTATGTGTATTTGCGATTCCAAGGACGGGGTGAGGTCCTAACAATGGGGTGATTGCACCCCCTGCATCAACTTATCAACCTTTTCATTGCCCTTGATTCCTTTGTATTCCGATATCCAGACAACTGTTAGCTTATTGCAGCTTTCTGCCTAGAGCCACTTGACTATCAGAATGGATTTCAATGTACTCGTTTAACGCTGGTTTTCCATTCCTCTTTTTTTAGAATCACTAACATCTTTTATTAAAGATATACATACCTACCTAAGGACCATTTGATCTAGGGACAGCCCCCAAATTCCTTTTATTGAGGCTTTGGCTTCCATAGGTGTAAAAACTATTGAAATAATCTTCCACTGAATATAAATATGTAATGGTGGCAATTTTAGTAAAACCTCTAACGCTCCCTTTGGCGCCTTTTCATTCTCTCCTGGGAATGCTCAAGCATCAGTCTTTGAACCCTAGCAAGCATTTGAATAGCTTCAATATGATGGGTTTTTGTCCACCAAATCATAGGTCAACATTGGTCTTATGAGCCTCGTATTCATATTTAAACCAATTTATGCCATATTTTGAAAATAAAAAGCCAATTTTTTTAATATCTATTTTTATTAAAGTACTACAGTTCTTATTATATCTAAGAAACAGTTTATTTCATTGAAAATTTGTAAGAGTTTTCCTACCCCTAGAATTTAAAATCAGATATTAAGGTGTTTATAAATTTACGTCCAATTTTTTTTATGAAAGATTTAACAAACCATTCTGGATCTTCTTTAGGTTTAAAAACAAATTTACTAAATACCACATACACCAATAGCAAAAATAGGAACCCGCATATAATCCTCAGTAGTTTTGCAAATATGTTAAAATAATCCGGCAATACTTGAATCGAATTTGTTTTTGCTTCTAAAATCTCCGTTTCCACCTGGGCATTATCGTGTAATGAAATGGGATAAACGACCTTTTTAGTATCATCAAGACGATTATCACCAGCATTATCTGCATGTCCATCATCACCAGCAACATCTTTATGACTATGTTCACCAGCATCGTCTTTCTGATTCTCATCACCAACATCATCTTCAGGGCAATTATCCCCAGCATCATCTTCAGGGCAATTATCACCAGCATATTCTTCAGGATCATTATTACCAGCATCATTTTCAGGATCATTATTACCAGCATCATCTTCAGGATCATTATTACCAATATCATCTTCGGGGCAATTATCACCAGCATGGTCTTCAGGGCAATTATCACCAGTATCAACTTCAGGACCATTGTCAACAGCATCATCCACATCATCATCGGAACGAATGCAAGGCTGTACATCGGTTTTCCTATAACAATTTGGAAGTGACCATGATCGTTTCAAGTGAGGTTTCATCAGAGAATGTTTTGTTTTAAATGTTGGATTTGAAGATATTTCAAAATTTTCTGTTAAATCAGTGTTTTTTGACTCAAAAATATTTTTAGTGATAGAACATTTGTCTTCTGATAATTGAATTTGTTCTCTACTTGCACCTGGTTTGTCTAAATCATATTTTTCTACCATTGAATTTTGATCTTGTAATTCAATATTTTCTTTAATCAAAGATGAAGACAATTTTGATGAATGTAGGAAAGTCTCAGATTTGGATTGAACATAATCATTAACATTAACTTCCTTTTCTGGTTCTTCCGAATCATCCCTTCTTTTTCTATTCGAAGGTGGCGGGTTGGTAGATTCAGGAACTTGAAAATTGAACAGAGACCTTAAATTGGGCGGAATTTCTTCCAGGTCGACCAATGTATTGTATTTTTTGGTTTTTTTTACGCTTTTGTTTCTTAAGGCAGCTTTATGCTTGGTACAGGCCTCAAAAAAGTCCATTTCATCTCTTATTAGTCTAGAATTATTTAATGTTAATGGTTAGGTACTATTTTAAATATCTTTCTACTTACTTTCTTTCCGTCCTGATTCGGCTTTCGTATATAGCGCGAAATGGAGTAACGTAAATTTTCCCTCTTGATGTCTGTGGTTGTTCGTTATCGTATTCTTCCATTTTTGACAAAAAAAAATATTGAAAATTGAGTAAAACAATTAATAACTTTAAAATTAAACGGGACAAGAGATTTGAATTTTCAAAAAAAAATTAATTTGTCACTGACTGACATGACATGCTCCTACTTTGTAATTTTTGGTAGGAATTTAAAACCTGCAGGATATAAAGTAAACTCAAAACAAAAAGCGTTGCACGTCATGGAATTCAATGACGTAATTCATCTCTCATTTAAAGTTTAGTCGTAAACGCTACATTATTAGAAACGTCACTGACGGCGTTATATCCAAACAAACTGTTGCCTTATTTGTAGTTAATTTGCATTGAAGATTTTTATATTATGTATTTTCTTGTTTATGAGTTTTTATATTGCTTAATAGATACATTATTATCGTTAAGAAATATTTCCAGTAATTTTTAAAGAAGTTTTATTTTGTTTTACATAAAAAACGTTTGCTTTTGAGGTTAGGTATATTATTTTAATTTTATGTCACTTTAAAACAAAATAAAACTTCTTTAAATATAACTCAAACTATTCCTTAATGATAATAATGTGTTTTTATATTTTGCACTTATAAAAATCTTCATTATAAAACGCATTTGCGTATCGTAATGTAACTTTTAGGCACGCAAATTTTTGTTTTAAAAGGTTGACAACATGAGTGAAGTATCTAATGACAAGATTATTGACAATAACATTTGTGGCTAATGGCAATTTATTACTTTTATATTCTTCTTTAAGAGAGTATTTGTGAATAAGAATATCATCTTATACTTATATATTATTACTGGTGTATAAGTCATTTTAAAACATTAACATTTCATAATTTAAATGTCAAAACTGTCAAATGTTATATATTTCACAGTGCTACCGACATACTTTTTAAAAACAAAATTTTCGTAATTTACATAAAAATAATAAATTAATTTATAAAATGATAAAATGGCAAAATATAAAAAATATTATAAACAACTTATTTCATATGGCTGTTGTGACACTCGTTCTTTAAAAAACTCATCGCTTCGCGATTCGTTTTTTAAACTTGAACTCGTGTCGTAACAGAAGCCCATATGAAATGCGTTGTTTAATATACTATTATATAGCACTATAAGGTTAAAAACTCTACAAAAAAAACAAAGAAAATCCACAATACAAAAATCTTCAATGTAAACTAAATACCATAAGGCCACAGTTTGTTTGGATATAATGCTATAACTTATGTTAAGCAGTGGTGACAGTGACGTCACAATAATGTGGAGTATTGTTTTGCAAGAAAGCGCTGTTGCCAAACAAAAAATTAAACGAAGAAAACTGTTATTATCAAATATCAAGTAACAAAGTAGTATCTCTAAACTTTGAAATGACACAAGACAAAAAGTACACATGATTAAGTCATATTCCTGACATCAATTGATTCCTGTGAATGCTTGGTGTATAATGAGTTGTCTAATTATTAAACTTATTTTCAAATATGGCAACATCACATTTTATGACGTGTAACGCTTTTTTGCGTTTACTCTAGAAATTCATCTTTCAGTGCATTATAGTTTATTGAAACCAAAAAAATTATGTAACGTTAGTGTTAATTAAAGCGACTTCTACTTACGGATATATAATTGGTTGACGTTTCAAATCGATAACCAATCAATGATGTGAATCAAGACAATGACAATTGCCATTCAGGTTATAGCGTTTTCGGCAGGGTGCTCTGGGTCGCTCTCAGAGTACTCCGAGAATGTTCGGTTGGCCTGATTGGTTACCGAGCATGGTCGATTTTCTTGTTCGGCTGATCGACTGGATCGCTCTCGGGTTGATCGGAGTTGATCTGAGATCGAGGGTCAGATCAACAGATGCAGAGCAAATATGGCTGGTAGTGTTCAAAAAATAGCGAAGAGTTTTCGATGCTTATGAATTTTTTATCGTCTTCAGAAAATAGTGACGATGAGTTGGGTTTCCTTATTTTCAAGGCAAGGTGAAAAATAGGAAAAATAAGAAAATTTTATAGGTACTAGATACCTACATTTTATATTCTGTAAAACTAGATTTTGGCCATTTTTGAGCGGTTCTCCCACACTTTCGTAAAGTTTGCCAATTTTCCATTTTCAATATTTTGAAATTTATCACAGTTATCCAAAAGTAAATCGAATCAACTCTTGTTCGGGTGAATGATGTTCTGTCAGAAGAGCAAACCACTAGTGTTCCCATAGAACAAAAAGAAACAGGAAGAAGTCTGTCAAGAAAAATTTGTCAGCCATCTTGAAGCTCCTTGTATGACGCATTGTTTATGTTTACAGTATGCTGTCAAAGCAATATTTGCATATAAATGTCAAAAATGAGCGCATAGGCGTATCATTTGGTTTTTATAAACACAAAATGATTTACAACACTAAATGTATTCACATACTTAATTGGTTGGAATTTAATCAAAATAAAAACCCTAATATAAATTTTATTTTTTTACGGTACGTCAATGGAAACGGAAATTAAAATTGACAATTGGCCGTCATATGCAAACTCCTTTCTGGACTCAAGGTCATTTTGCATATACTCCTTCCTGTTTCTTTTTGCTTTAAGAATGTGACCGATACCAAGCGGAAGAGCAACTCTGAAGTTCACTGAATTCAGATAACTTATGTTCGTATTTGTCCAGCCTAGGTAGTCTTTGTTTAAAAAGTTTAAAACTGAACTATGGCTTGTCCAGTATAAATATAATTGCACGTCACAGCTGTCAGAACGGGACTGTGTTGCCAAGCATTTAAAATAGTATTAGAATCTAATAAATGTTAAACGAAGTTTCTCTAATATTCTTTTTATTTGACTATTAGAATTTGACTACAATACTACACCATTTTTGAACGCGGCAACAGAGCGCAATTTTGCCAACATCTAAATCATTTTAGCACGTGGTATGTTCGTTTGAAGTTTATATTTTATTAGTCCAGGAGTTGTATTTGATATAAAATTAATTATGTAACCTTTCTTAAAGCATTTATTTATTATTTTTAATAACTTGCGGCCTACGAATTTAAATATTTAGCAAATTTACAGTGAAAAAAGATACTGATTGACAGTAGCAAACGAACGAAGGAAGTCAAACGAACAGAGCGATTTTTTCACTTTGATGACGTGCACTTATATTTATACTGGACAAGTCCTATTTAGCTATTTTGACAACTTCTGGTCCGCTACCAACATTTAGCGTAAGTAGTTTGTGCTATCAAAAATGGCGACTGATCCACAAGTTACTAAAGTAGCGGAGGTTTTTGCTAAAGTTTGGTAACATTTACCGAAAAAGAACAAATACTGATACTAAAGTTATTATTCTGTCTTCTGTTTTTCAAATGATCTGAGTTTTTCTTTGAAAAATTCACGCAGTTTACTGATATATTCCTTGTGCAATGTTTCTAGGTGCCTCATCAATTTATTGGGTTTCAAGCTATAAGCAGCTAATACTTCTAAACAAATAACGCATTGCAGTTTTTTTCCTCCATTAGTTTCAATGCTTGCAAAGCCTAAATTTAGGTAAGAAAATTTTCAGCGTTAGAACACTAACTAACTTTAACTAATTGTAATGCAACAACTGTCTTAAAACAAAAGGCTGCACCTGTAAACGCGCTTCTCTATTTATAGTCGTCTTGCGTCTAGACAAACATCAACGTCTGCTGCGCCAAGTAGCTATGACTATACTAGCTGAAAATACAGTGTTGCCTACTCTAATTTTAATTACCCGGGTTGACTATTTAATTCTCGCAATACAACGCGGAAGAAAAATTGTTTGAAATAAAATGAGGAGTTGTTGAGTATGAGTTTAAGAACCTCTGACTTAAGGGTCGACTTTAAAGAAGTAAACTAAACACTAAAATGTTGACAAAGGATCTTATGTAGTTATAGATACAGAAACTAGTTTAATTTGGAACGATTTCAGTACATTTTTCAAATTTCCGTAATTAAGCTTTCAGTGTCATTGAGAATGTTTTGGGTACATGAAGATTACATAGGTAATCAGTTTTTACTGGCAAAAACAAAGTTGCATTTTTATTTTTATAAGCCTTTTAATTATTTTGGGAAATTATAGATAAACATTTTCAGGTTGGACATGCAGTTATATGGTTATTTTATTCTGAAGAAATAAAAGAAAAGGAGTAAAAGAGACACGCACGACACATCTGCTGATTTGTTAAATATAAAGATATTACGTATGCATTGCCGGTTTTCGTGAACGTGTGTCTATGATCGATGGATATTTTGTTGACAGATGTCGAAAAAAAAGTGAAGTTTCCACATAAAATACAAGTGCCAATTTGATTTATTGATGTTTCTAAAATTGTTTCCAGCCGTTTGTTGGAAAATGATCAAAATCCGCACAAGGACTAGTTATTAAATTTTTTTATTCAACCATTCGCTCTGTTTCCGACAAATTTAGTAATGATAAGTTTCTGTTTCACACACGTAGAAAAATTGGAAAATAATTTAACTGTGTAGCAAAATGCTGTATAACGATAGCATGAAAATTAAATGAGGTTTCAAAACAAAACTGGATGCAACATATTTACACTACAATCAACTAAAATTGCTAAGTAAATTAATTTTATCATTATCTTGGTACAGTTTTGTTCATTTTAAAAACTTGTTTTGGAAAGAGTTTACATTTTTTGTAATAGTTTAATATTAATGATATAGACCGCGGCATAATATCTGTCCGGTAGTCAAAGTGTTTAATATGTTAGTATTAACAAATATAAGAAATGTCATTGTTAAACAGTGTTCCTATTAATTCTTACCTTATCTCTCAAAACCTCCAAAACAGATTAAAAAATAACTTGATAGTCGGGAGTTGCACTCCATTTACTCTGTCCTCTTCTGATATTTAGCCCATCCCCTCTTCAGTACCAAGATTCCTGACCCTTCATTGCTCTTTCTTTCTAACCATATCCAAACCTTTCTCCTTTTATCCATGAGGATTCTCTGAAAAATCTCCTTCTTAGCTTTACTCCTTAATAATATTGACCTCACTGGGTGTCTGTACAATATTAACCAAATCACTTACTTTTTCAAGATGTGCTAAATGTTGAAACTGTTTTATTCTTACCAATTTTATTTTTATTGTGTTGTAATGTCTCTTCTGAAGAGGTTTTATCTGTTAAACCTCTGCTGATGGACGAAAGCAGTTAATTATGAAATTTAATAAAAAATTACACACTTTAGCTACGGTTTTTTAAAGTACAAACATACATAATTGTAATTTAAATTTAAATGCAGAAGTAAAAATGAGACTGAAAATGTCTGCTCTTGATGAATTTTTAAAATCTTATTTTATCAATGAGTTTGACGGTTCCAATAATTGTTATAAAACAGATAATTTCTGTATGTTACTTCCAAACAATTTATTATATCTGTATATTCATGTAATATAATAAATAATCTTTTTTAATTGGTTTTATTTTAATTACTTACCTTATTATATATTTGAAAATGAATAAATAGGGCTATTCGAAAGAACTATCGAAACTGCATATTTCTGACATTTTAAGTTTGCTTTTAAGAAAGGTAACAATTTTGCTGTATTCCTAAAAAAATCCTCAGGTATCAATGATTGGACCAATGGACTCTTCCAGTTGGGTTTGACTTTGACACGCTGTTTCTAGTAGTTTGGTTGGAAAAGAAAAACCGGAACTAGACTTATTCTTTTGGTTTACACATTAGACCACGATAGATAAACTGACTTTTCCTCCTTTGTCATTTGAAGCGACTCATCTTCTATCCCTTGCTTTCTAATGAAGTTTATTAGCCCTAATAGTAGCCTGGTGTTTTCCTTCCAAGTACATACTAAAAACCGTAGCCTTGTCAGAACTTTACAGTGGCATAAAACGTGAATTTAGGTTTCTTTCTTTTCCTTACAGAACCTGCAAGATCTGCTTGACCTATTGTGCATATTGAGCCTACAGTATTCGGTTAAAAGTCCTACTGTTATTATTACTTTGGTCCGTGTTAGAGTAGGTATGGGAAATTCGCTGAATGTCCCTCTTAAAACTGTTTGGCCTGTCTCTATCTAGGTATTCTTTTCCACCATTCAAAAACATTTCTTTGCACCCATTCACTGATGGTTGCTTTTTTATGTGTATTTGCGATTCCAAGGACGGGGTGAGGTCCTAACAATGGGGTGATTGCACCCCCTGCATCAACTTATCAACCAACCTTTTCATTGCCCTTGATTCCTTTGTATTCCGATATCCAGACAACTGTTAGCTTATTGCAGCTTTCTGCCTAGAGCCACTTGACTATCAGAATGGATTTCAATGTACTCGTTTAACGCTGGTTTTCCATTCCTCTTTTTTTAGAATCACTATTTAACATCTTTTATTAAAGATATACATACCTACCTAAGGACCATTTGATCTAGGGACAGCCCCCAAATTCCATTTATTGAGGCCTTGGCTTCCATAGGTGTAAAAACTATTGAAATAATCTTCCACTGAATATAAATATGTAATGGTGGCAATTTTAGTAAAACCTCTAACGCTCCCTTTGGCGCCTTTTCATTCTCTCCTGGGAATGCTCAAGCATCAGTCTTTGAACCCTAGCAAGCATTTGAATAGCTTCAATATGATGGGTTTTTGTCCACCAAATCATAGGTCAACATTGGTCTTATGAGCCTCGTATTCATATTTAAACCAATTTATGCCATATTTTGAAAATAAAAAGCCAATTTTTTTTAATATCTATTTTTATTAAAGTACTACAGTTCTTATTATATCTAAGAAACAGTTTATTTCATTGAAAATTTATAAGAGTTTTCCTACCAGTAGAATTTAAAATCAGATATTAAGGTGTTTATAAATTTACGTCCAATTTTTTTTATGAAAGATTTAACAAACCATTCTGGATCTTCTTTAGGTTTAAAAACAAATTTACTAAATACCACATACACCAATAGCAAAAATAGGAACCCGCATATAATCCTCAGTAGTTTTGCAAATATGTTAAAATAATCCGGCAATACTTGAATCGAATTTGTTTTTTCTTCTAGAATCTCCGTTTCCACCTGGGCATCAATGTGTAATGAAATGGGATAAACGGCCTCCTTATTATCATCAAGACGATTATCACCAGCATTATCTGCATGTCCATCATCACCAGCAACATCTTTATGACCATGTTCACCAGCATCGTCTTTCTGATTCTCATCACCAACATCATCTTCAGGGCAATTATCCCCAGCATCATCTTCAGGGCAATTATCACCAGAATAATCTTCAGGATCATTATTACCAGCATCATTTTCAGGATCATTATTACCAGCATATTCTTCAGGATCATTATTACCAGCATCATTTTCAGGATCATTATTACCAGCATCATCTTCAGGATCATTATTACCAGTATCATCTTCGGGGCAATTATCACCAGCATGGTCTTCAGGGCAATTATCAACAGTATCAACTTCAGGACCATTGTCAACAGCATCATCCACATCATCATCGGAACGAATGCAAGGCTGTACATCGGTTTTCCTATAACAATTTGGAAGTGACCATGATCGTTTCAAGTGAGGTTTCATCAGAGAATGTTTTGTTTTAAATGTTGGATTCGAAGATATTTCAAAATTTTCTGTTAAATCAGTGTTTTTTGACTCAAAAATATTTTTAGTGATAGAACATTTGTCTTCTGGTAATTGAATTTGTTCTCCACTTGCACCTGGTTTGTCTAAATCATATTTTTCTACCATTGAATTTTGATCTTGTAATTCAATATTTTCTTTAATCAAAGATGAAGACAATTTTGATGAATGTAGGGAAGTCTCAGATTTTGATTGGACATAATCGTTAACATTAACTTCCTTTTCTGGTTCTTCCGAATCATCCCTTCTTTTTCTATTCGAAGGTGGCGGGTTGGTAGATTCAGGAACTTGAAAATTGAACAGAGACCTTAAATTGGGCGGAATTTCTTCCAGGTCGACCAATGTATTGTATTTTTTGGTTTTTTTTACGCTTTTGTTTCTTAAGGCAGCTTTATGCTTGGTAAAGGCCTCAAAAAAGTCCATTTCATCTCTTATTAGTCTAGAATTATTTAATGTTAATGGTTAGGTACTATTTTAAATATCTTTCTACTTACTTTCTTTCTGTCTTGATTCGGCTTTCGTATATAGCGCGAAATGGAGTAACGTAAATTTCCCCTCTTGATGTCTGTGGTTGTTCGTTATCGTATTCTTCCATTTTTGACAAAAAAAAATATTGAAAATTGAGTAAAACAATTAATAACTTTAAAATTAAACGGGACAAGAGATTTGAATTTTCAAAAAAAAATTAATTTGTCACTGACTGACATGACATGCTCCTACTTTGTAATTTTTGGTAGGAATTTAAAACCTGCAGGATATAAAGTAAACTCAAAACAAAAAGCGTTGCACGTCATGGAATTCAATGACGTAATTCATCTCTCATTTAAAGTTTAGTCGTAAACGCTACATTATTAGAAACGTCACTGACGGCGTTATATCCAAACAAACTGTTGCCTTATTTGTAGTTAATTTGCATTGAAGATTTTTATATTATGTATTTTCTTGTTTATGAGTTATTATATTGCTTAATAGATACATTATTATCGTTAAGAAATATTTCCAGTAATTTTTAAAGAAGTTTTATTTTGTTTTACATAAAAAACGTTTGCTTTTGAGGTTAAGTATATTATTTTAATTTTTTCTCCCTTGAAAACAAAATAAAACTTCTTTAAATATAACTCAAACTATTCCTTAATGATAATAATGTGTTTATATAGCACTTTAAGGTTAAAAACTCTACAAAAAAAACAAAGAAAATCCACAATACAAAAATCTTCAATGTAAACTAAATACCATAAGGCCACAGTTTGTTTGGATATAATGCTATAACTTATGTTAAGCAGTGGTGACAGTGACGTTACAATAATGTGGAGTATTGTTTTGCAAGAAAGCGCTGTTGCCAAACAAAAAATTAAACGAAGAAAACTGTTATTATCAAATATCAAGTAACAAAGTAGTATCTCTAAACTTTGAAATGACACAAGACAAAAAGTACACATGATTAAGTCATATTCCTGACATCAATTGATTCCTGTGAATGCTTGGTGTATAATGAGTTGTCTAATTATTAAACTTATTTTCAAATATGGCAACATCACATTTTATGACGTGTAACGCTTTTTTGCGTTTACTCTAGAAATTCATCTTTCAGTGCATTATAGTTTATTGAAACCAAAAAAATTATGTAACGTTAGTGTTAATTAAAGCGACTTCTACTTACGGATATATAATTGGTTGACGTTTCAAATCGATAACCAATCAATGATGTGAATCAAGACAATGACAATTGCCATTCAGGTTATAGCGTTTTCGGCTGGGTGCTCTGGGTCGCTCTCAGAGTACTCCGAGAATGTTCGGTTGGCCTGATTGGTTACCGAGCATGGTCGATTTTCTTGTTCGGCTGATCGACTGGATCGCTCTCGGGTTGATCGGAGTTGATCTGAGATCGAGGGTCAGATCAACAGATGCAGAGCAAATATGGCTGGTAGTGTTCAAAAAATAGCGAAGAGTTTTCGATGCTTATGAATTTTTTATCGTCTTCAGAAAATAGTGACGATGAGTTGGGTTTCCTTATTTTCAAGGCAAGGTGAAAAATAGGAAAAATAAGAAAATTTTATAGGTACTAGATACCTACATTTTATATTCTGTAAAACTAGATTTTGGCCATTTTTGAGCGGTTCTCCCACACTTTCGTAAAGTTTGCCAATTTTCCATTTTCAATATTTTGAAATTTATCACAGTTATCCAAAAGTAAATCGAATCAACTCTTGTTCGGGTGAATGATGTTCTGTCAGAAGAGCAAACCACTAGTGTTCCCATAGAACAAAAAGAAACAGGAAGGAGTCTGTCAAGAAAAATTTGTGACGGAAGTCAGTCATCTTGAAGCTCCTTGTATGACGCATTGTTTATGTTTACAGTATGCTGTCAAAGCAATATTTGCATATAAATGTCAAAAATGAGCGCAAAGACGTATCATTCGGTTTTTATACAAAGTACAAAATGATTTACAACACTAAATGTATTCACATACTTGGTTGGAATTTAATCAAAATAAAAACCCTAATATAAATTTTATTTTTTTACGGTACGTCAATGGAAACGGAAATTAAAATTGACAATTGGCCGTCATATGCAAACTCCTTTCTGGACTCAAGGTCATTTTGCATATACTCCTTCCTGTTTCTTTTTGCTTTAAGAATGTGACCGATACCAAGCGGAAGAGCAACTCTGAAGTTCACTGAATTCAGATGACAACGTATGTTCGTCTTTGTCCAGCCTAGGTAGTCTTTGTTTAAAAAGTTTAAAATTGAACTATGGCTTGTCCAGTATAAATATAATTGCACGTCACAGCTGTCAGAACGGGACTATGTTGCCAAGCATTTAAAATAGTATTAGAATCTAATAAATGCTAAACGAAGTTTCTCTAATATTCTTTTTATTTGACTACAATACTACACCATTTTTGAACGAGGCAACAGAGCGCAATTTTGTCAACATCTAAATCATTTTAGCACGAGGTATGTTCGTTTGAAGTTTATATTTTATTACTCCAGGAGTTGTATTTGATATAAAATTAATTATGTAACCTTTCTTAAAGCATTTATTTATTATTTTTAATAACTTGCGGCCTACGAATTTAAATATTTAGCAAATTTACAGTGAAAAAAGATACTGATTGACAGTAGCAAACGAACGAAGGAAGTCAAACGAACAGAGCGATTTTTTCACTTTGATGACGTGCACTTATATTTATACTGGACAAGTCCTATTTAGCTATTTTGACAACTTCTGGTCCGCTACCAACATTTAGCGTAAGTAGTTTGTGCTATCAAAAATGGCGACTGATCCACAACAAGTTACTAAAATAGCGGACGTTTTTGCTAAAGTTTGGTAACATTTACAATATACCGAAAAAGAACAATACTGATACTAAAGTTATTTTTATTTAACATTAATAATATTTTTAATTCCAAATTGCAATAAAAATGTTGTAATGAGGTAACCTTTTCATATTTTTCTGATTACGATTCTGGCAGCTGTCATATTTAACCAAAATGTTATGCAATTATTCGCGAGGCTTAAAATCCTACAAAAAATTAATGAAGCAGTGAAAGAAGGGTTTGGGTGGAACTATAGCTATGTTTGCATTTTGCGAAACGTTAATTTAGCTTTTCCTGTCATTATTTCTAAACAATCACAACAGGCAAATTACATAATTTGGATACAGGCATTCAAAATTCATTCACTTTATTTTTTATAACCATATTTATTATTTATTTATATTTTATATTTATGTTTTTGTATGTTAAAGGATTTCTAAGAGAGCCCAAAAAAATTAAATTAATTATATTTATCATGAAGTGAAAGTTTATATAGATCAGACGTACTATAATTGATTGGATGCTATGCAGGTCCGAGACCATTGTAAAATCATAGAAATTGTTAGGATAGTGACGTATAATTCTTATTAGTTCTATTAGTATTTCTGGAACATTCTATTATATTCTATAAAAGGGCTAGTTTTTGACACATTCAGTCAATGGGGGAGTCCCTTCATGGTAGCCAACCTGGAAAAACCACTGCCTTTTTTTTGGGAATTATTCAACTTTGAATATATAGTTTTTGCCACATTCAGTATACTGTAAAAGTTTTTCGTGTCACGAAGGTCTCATTTATTAGATAATGGAAAAAATCGATTTTTGTAGGATATTTTCGTATGTTATGTTTTCAGTAATGAATTGTGACAATTGACAATTTTCATTTATGTCATCATTGTCAATTTTCATTAATCTGCTATTTTGATATTTACTTAGAACATAAACTATTTTATGTTCTAAGGATTTTTATTTGTTCTGTGTTCTGCTTTTGTTTGGATTTCATTACATGATCTGGATAAATTGATACCGAAAGGAGTCAGAAATCCAATAAACTAAGTAGACAAGACGATTTTGGTTAGATGAGTTATGAGAATACTTCAATAACTTGAAACTACTTGCTGATTTCTGCGAATAAACTGAGTCTACAAAATCACCTTAACCACGAATAAAAACACATACAATTAACCTCCAAACATCCACCGCTATAGTGTCAAAACGTTGTTGATATATTACACATTTGACAGACAAAGAAATAGAAAATGACAATGATAATGGTTTCTATTGGTTATCCTTTAGTGAAAACATAACATCCGAAAATCCCTACGAAAAACATTTTATCCAATATCTAATAAATGAGGCCTTCGTGACAAGAAAAACTTTTACAGTATACTAAATGTGGTGAAAACTATACTTTCATAGTTGAATAATTCCCAAAAAAAAGGCAGTGGTTTTTCAACTATTTTTTCAGGTTGGCTACCATGAAGGGACTCCCCCATTGATGCTTGCAGGGCCTGCGATATTTATTGTATTTTTTTAAGTGACGTTATAGTTTTATAAAAAATACCCCAACTAACAAGAAGCAAAAGTCGGCGATGTTCGTATGTCCAAAATAAGGTCCAAAATGACTTTGAATGACTGAAATTGACAAATTTAGTTAAGCAGTGGTGACAGTGACGTCACAATAATGTGGAGTATTGTTTTGCAAGAAAGCGCTGTTGCCAAACAAAAAATTAAACGAAGAAAACTGTTATTATCAAGTAACAAAGTAGTATCTCTAAACTTTGAAATGACACAAGACAAAAAGTACACATGATTAAGTCATATTCCTGACATCAATTGATTCCTGTGAATGCTTGGTGTATTATGAGTTGTCTAATTATTAAACTTATTTTCAAATATGGCAACATCACAAAATTACTTTGAATGACTGAAATTGACAAATTTAGTAAATACGCCAATAGCGTATTCGACTGAGATGATCGGAAATCGCTCCCAGATTGATCGAAAATCTATGGTAAAACTAAGGTGCACAAGTGTTTCATTTTCCATTGGAAAACTAGTGCATGCAAACTTGCACAGAGTGCAGCTTTTTTCACACCTGCTCATGGAGGTGGTGTCTGTTTAGTGCAATAACAGAAATGGCTGCAAATAATGAGAACGAGACCATGAATATGGAAAAAATGTCAATGGCATCATCTTCGGATGAAAGTGATCTGGAAATAGTAGAGGAGATAATTAAAAAAAATTATTTCTTTTTTTTACACAACTGCTGGATAAAAGATAAACACTAGTCTTTTTTTGACAGTTTTGACAAATGACAACTTCTTCGTGTTCCATTGGACGTACACGGAGTGCAAAATTTCAGTGCACTCGTAGAGGGCATCCAAAAGCTGGGGGCATGTCAATGGACAACGCTATTAAATATATGATCCACCCGAACAAAAGTTTATCCGGATATTCTAACCTAACTTTTATGGTACATTATTTGTTTATTTACTTTTCTTAATAACTGTGAAATACTCAGAAAGGGCCAGAATCTAGTTGTGAGGAATATATAATAAACTAGAAAAAATTGACCTATACCTTGAGGTCATACCTGCAGAGCTCGCGAAATTAATCGGAGTCAAAAATGGCTACTGTTACTTTGTCGTGCGCGTAAATATTTTCATTGTTTGTTTAACTTATCAGTCTTTTTTTGTGTAATACATAATAAAATATAGGTGTTATATGAAGTTAATTATTTACTTACCGTAAAATAAAAATAACAAATAAGAGATTTTGAGAAAACCCGATTTTATAGAATTTATTTGAATTGATAAAACTCTTTAAGCTAAATATCAAAATAATGAAAGTTGTCATAAGAGGTCAAAAGAAATTCTTTATTAATACAACCATTTAAATATTATTGCGCTATCTCTTTCCAACATCCGAAGGTCATCATTAGAGTTGAAAAGAACGTATGTCATTATTTGATAGATAAGTGTACATAATTGATTGATATAGAAAAGAATAAGATATATAAAGTTTGTATTTACTACTGTTCGCTGTTAGTAAAACACGATTACCAATTTTTGTATGAAAGCCGAGGTGCGCCATCTCATAATTGGAATAAGAAAATTGCACTATGACAGTTGTCGGTTTAGATCACGGTAACCCACGTGAAACCTCTATGGTATTGATGCTTTGTGGTCCCAGGCATCTAGCCTTAGATTAGGAAAGCATATGGATACCGCACTTCGCTTTATTTTGAGCTTGCGTTCTGTGACACATTTTTAGCAGCCGCCATTATTTCTGTGGCAAACAAAGCGAATACAGCGTGTGCTTTATTTGTGAATTTTTAAGTGAAAATTATTGAGATTGTGAATTATTTTTGAACTGAATAATGGTGAATTGTTGTGCTTACGGATGCCAAAGTCGCAGCGAGAAAAGGAGATAGGAATTTCAATTTACAGGTAAACAAACGATTGTATATACAATAACCTTTGTAGATTTTTCTATTTTAAAAGATAAAAGAGTTATCTCTGAGTAATTATATTTAAGTATGTAATTATTCAGTCTTTAATTCATCTAATTATAGTGTTTGGATAACGCGGTTTAATAATATTCATTCTAAATCTGCATAAATAATATATTTTCTTGCTTCAAAACAGCCATTTTACCAATGGCGTAGGTAAGCAATTTTTAATTAAGTTTCTCCAAATAAATCTAGCTATTCATTTCAATAGGAGATTAATGCAAAAAGGACTGACTCAAAACGACAAAAGAATTATTCACTGTAAAATAGGAGAATTTTCACTAGAAAAACATGTAGGTATTTTATGAACTTTTTATTTTTTGTTACAGCCTTCCTACAGATGTAGAAAAACGCATAGGTAACACCAAAATTAAGGATTTGGGAACCAACTAAAAATGATAGGCTTTGGTCAAAACACTTTAAGGAATGTTGGTTATATAAAACTGATGTAAATTCAAGACTACATTTGCTCCATGAAGCTGTTCCAATAATTTTTCATCAGTTGCCCACATACCTGCAACCCAGGAAGGTATGTACCTACATAACTAATAAAACACGGCAATTCTAAGTAAAACATAGTTTAAATTTTTTGTGAATTCGAAATATTTATATAAAAATATTGTTTTTTCTAGGCCAAATAGAGAGCACCATTCGAATATATTCAGAGTACAGAACCTGGTCCTTCTACTTCCTCAACACAGTCATTAAACCCAACAGCTGACTGTCCTGGTTAAAAATACTGAAATGGAAGTTACTTCTAGAAACTATTAGAAGAGAAGACTAGAAAAATTAGGGTATTAAAACAATCTATAAACAGGCTAAAAAGAAAAGTTGTTTCCCTTAAACAATTAATAACCAGTTTGAAAAATAAGAACTTGATTGATAATGAAAAAGCCATTTTATTAGAAAATGTGAGTAGTGTAAATAAGCAATTGTTACAAAGAATGCAATGTCTAAAAATAAAAAATACCCACCTGAATTACGAAAATTTGCATTGACATTTTTTCTCTCCTACAAAGCTTACAAGTATATCAGGACAGTATTTGAAACGTGTTTGTCCCATAGAAGCACTGCAAACTATGCAGCTCCTGTTCTCACAATTGAATCATTCAATACTCTGAGTAAACTTATAGAAAATTCAAATAAACCATTACTTTGTTCTCTTATCATTGATGAGATGTCAATTCGGCAGCACTTGGTATGGAATGGTAAAAGTTTCCAGTTAGTCAATTTTGGGGTTGATTTGGATGATGATTCAAATGAATTAGCCAAAGAAGCTGTTGTTTTAATGATAGTTGCAATTAATGACACATGGAAGCTTCCACTTGGCTATTTTTTGTCTAATGGTTTAAATGGTGAACAAAAATGTTCTATAGTCAAACATCACTATTAATATCAGCAAATATACAGTTTTAATTTAAGTATTTATTTAATATTAAGGTAGTTATAGATTAATTATGTTAATATTTTCATAACAAATAAAGATTTTTTATAATTACTAGTAAATTTTATTTGTTAATCATATACTCCTTGATTAATATAATATAGTTAGTATTTTATAATATAAATATGATTTTTTTGTTTTATCATACCTATTAAATGTACCTATATGTACCATTGCTGAATTTTATTCACTTCCTTCCTTTGATACCAACCTATTATTTGTATCTAAGAAACATACAATAATTATTACCTATTATGTGGGAAAAATGTATTGTAAACATTATGTTACGCCACTGACCACATCGATTATGTGGCAAGTGGTAACAGTTTCACGACTCGGGTTACGCGTCCTCTCTCTTTCCTTGTCTAAGCATCTAGCCGAACACAGATGCTCTGTGACTGACCAACCGAGCATTTCGGAGCACTCTGAGAGGGACCCAGATCCACCAGCAGGAAACGCGATAAGAGAAATATGAAATTTAGGTTATATGGAGCAAAATAGTATAAGTGGATATTAATAGAGACATAAAGCAATTCTAAAAATTAATCACGTATCCTTATCCGTATACGTAACATAAAGAAGATACGTAACTAAGCAAAAAGAAGCATAAAGCAAATACATTTGCAACGTGACGTAACCATTCATGTGTTTTAATTTTTAACCTAAAAAATAGCCCCGATATCTACCTTAACAAAATAATTTCGTCATTACCACTGTAAAATAATCTTTTTCTTTTTAAATCCATTATCGCATATCACAGAAATGTTTGTTATGATTGATGAACAGAAAATAAGGTTATGATTTTTGAGCATACAACATCACTTTTATCTCTAAATCGTTGAAAAACGTGATCACGGAACACAGTTATGTGATACGTTACGTTAGGTACGTGTGACGTATTGATACGTTTCACGTAACGTAACGAAACCCACGTATCGCTTCTGCACATGCGCATTGGGATACGTATACGGATAAGTAGTGTTTTTAAAACTGTTTTAAGTCCCTAATGTGTTTAAAACGATTTTAGTGTTTTAAAGATCAATTATTCATTAACACTTTACGCTATTTTTATCATTACTACATTTTCACTACAGTGTTTAAAGAAAAGTGACGCATGACCATAGAATATAATATACTTTTTGTGTGCACGACAGTTCTGGCAAATTACAACTATCTAATTATAAACATGGCGATTTCAAACACGCGCAAACAAAAATGAACTAAACAGAAGTTTTTAAGATTATTTTATATATAATAATAAAAGGAATAAAAATGAGTACCGAAGGTAAAGTGTGTAATTTTTCCTTTAAAGTTGGTAACTAAGCGCTTTGTCTTATAAGACCATCATCAGAGTTACCTCGTCAAATAGAATATTTTACCTAATTATATTTGCTATTAATAATTTTATTTTTGGGGTACTTAATAAAAATATTACTGACAGCATCACTTTACACTTCACTGTTGAGTTTTCGGACACTTTGAGTGCCTCACACCAACCGTACTCAATTAAATTGACTGCCGGTTTAAATTAGCACTATCTGTATCTGTCTTTGTTAAAGGGTGGGTCACCCCACAGCCACATTTAGCCCATTGTGCGTCCTTCTGAGATTGACCCTACTTATTAGCTTGTCAACCAACCTACTTGTTTATAGTAGGTGATAACTTGCAGCTGCCCCAGTTGGTCTGTGTTAGCCAGTTCTCGCAGAATACAGAAAAGTGCCGGACATTCACAAAGTAAGTGTTCAACTTTCTCACCATTCTCACTCAACCTGTTCAAATGTTTTCGTAGGTGACAATGGCCATAAAAGATTCCTGTGGTCATATCCGCAGGTCCTTTCTGGTCATGGTCATGTATTTCTTAGCTACTTTAGATTAGGATATAAAATATAACCAATCGTAGGAGTAGGGGTAATTGGGTTTAAATAAATAACAGTTAAGTAGTCGTTTTTAAATAATATTCTCATTTCACAGAAATGTTTTGGTTCATAGGTGTAAATAATTTTTTTCTAGTTAAAACTTTATTGATCTTTTAGATGAATTAATAATTCAGTATACATCAGTTTAATGAACATTTAATTTGGCGTTCTTAGTAATGTAACAATAAGTAAATATTCAAAACATTGAAGTTTATAAAAACACTCTCTCAAAGAAAAACATACCAATGTTTTTGTAAACAGCTAAAAAAGTATTTACCGCATCATAGTAATAAGTCACTTTGGCCGACAGCATTTAAAAATATGTTGTAATCGCTTTTAATATACAGGGTGTTTCAAAAAGGTATGTTATAAATGAAATCACGTATTCCGGAGACAAAAATTACTACTTAATTCTTTAAAACGTTCTGTATTATGAAAATACAAAGAGAAAGAGCTGATCAGAATAAAGAAAATTGAAATTTTATGAAAAACAGGTCTGGTCTGGTCTGGTCATTACACTAGATAACTAACTTACCTGGAGCACGCAGAAGCAAGACTCAATCAAAAAAGCGACCAAAGCTGATGAGGAGCAACTTCTTGGGAAAAAACTGACAGAGCCACCCCAACACCTTGAAGTGGATGTACACTGCCATAGTGAGATTATTGTGCATAATGGGGGAAATGAAGACCTGTCTGACAGCTGCTATGAAGGTGATCCTATCACATTCCGATGGAAAGCGTAGTCGAAAAATAAGGTACATCATTGGAAAGACCTTGAAGGCATAAAACAAACAAAAGCAGTCTTTGCAAATGTTAACTAAAGATTGAATAACAGCAGCATTGGTCTAAATAAAAACGGACTTCGCATATTGGCAGGTATTCCTATTAGACACTGCCGGATAAAGATCACCTTAGAACTTAGAACAGCAGAAGGTAGGTTCTGTAAAATTGATGATAAAATCTTCATATACCTACTCACAAACTGCTGTAGTCTAAATAACCCCAGATACCATCTTGGTGCTTACAATATAGAAGGAGAGGAGAAGCCATTTAACATTATGATCTTCCATAAAGGAATAAAATTAGAAAAAGACCTTTGAATACTGAGCAATTATTAAAACCAAGAGCAAAACATCAGCTTAATCATACTGCAATAATTTTTTAAGAAAGAAATTATAAATCTATATAGATATAAACTCAAATCAACAGCATACAATTGAAAGTAAAAATATGAAACAAAGAAAAGTGCAATTTAAAATAGCTACGCCATAAAATTCACCAATTGCTTAGTCGTTATTGTGCTTATCGATTTTAAATGTTTTGGTATTAGCATCTACTTTTATTACTTATATTAGCATAATTAATCATTACTAATTCTGTTTAAATAATCCAGAACGGTGGCAAAATTAATATAAATAACTTTCATGTAAACTGGGCCTTGTTACTAAACCCATAAGAACAAACATATTTTTTAACCAAAATAAAGAAGATTTCTGTACATTTTTCAAAAATAATTTTCTTTTATTACGAAAGGTTATATTGTCACATTTTATATGGATTTTTTTATTGCCAGTAGTAAAAAGTAAGACAAAAGATTGTAAATATTTATGAAGCGTAGTCATTTTGGAGAATCTGTACATTCAAATATGTTTGATAAATAAATAAAGAAATAGTAAATGTGGAATAATAACGTAACTAGAGGATGGCCGTTAGGCATAAAAATTGTAAAATCTTGGAACCCAGAATAAATCTGTATAACGACTGTTTAACTGCAATGTTAAAAGCTTGAATAAAAAAATTAAAAATAAAATTTTCCCATCTCAATCACTGGAAAATGAGAATGAAAGGGGAAGCAGAATGTTTATAGTAAATTTTGTACCTGGTACCCACTACAGTACCTATAACAATGTTCCGGGCTTAAAGGCATCCATATTAATTTTGCTAATGGAAACCAACAAAGGAATGATTTTGTCTTTTTTGATAACTATTGATAATTTTCATTTTTAAACCATACTCAAAAACTGCTTTGCAATTTACGTTCTATTCCAGTTATTGAACGTAGCAAGTTGCTATGTGTTAGGGCTTGCATTAACAACACCCAACAGCTACTGTCTCTTAAGACCCAAGATGAAGTTTGCAACAGTTTTCAGCTTTAAAATAATAAAGGAACATTACAAAATGTTTTAAAAACCAAGATTGCAAAAATGTTTAAATTGTTCTATATACTATTAAAACACATTTCCAAAGTTTATATAACTTGCCTTGGCTCCGAGGTATAAAAAAAGTCTTTTTACTTTTTTGTTTACATATATAAAACAATTTTATAAATATTCCTTAGGTACCAATATAAACAAGAAAACAAGCAACAAGAAAGGCATAGGTATTTTTCTTTTTGCAGATAAATGTTAATTAAAGATGATAAATGCGTTTTCTTCGATTGACGAAAAGAGTATTTAGTCGTTTTTTGCAGAATATCCACGATATATATGTATAAACATTATTAACTAAACCTCAAAAGTTAGGTTATATAAGAATTTTGACATTTTACAAATACAATTAATGGTAAAAGTTTGGATATTGCAAAGTACCTACTAATTGTAAGTGTAATTGTAAGTATAATTTTAAGCACTAATTGCAATTGTAATTTGCTGGTAGTGAATGAAGCTTAAATGAAAATTTAAAATCTTTAATTCTACACTAATGTTTTATGTCCTTTCTCTTCTGTTCTAATTACCACAACAATTGAAATAAATAAACAAAAACTTACTTTAACCGCTTACATATAAAATCAATATTAAAGGTAATTTGTTAACTAGAGCATATGACAGATAACCAAGATATTTGTAATACTATGTATTGTCAGTGTATTTGTTTTTCAATTGATTCAAGTATAATGTAAAAACTAGATTAATTTCTAACGTTGAGAGTCCGGTACTGATATCGAATAAGCACACACGCTTTTTGATCAATCCTGACAAACAGTAAATTTAACTTATAAAAACCAATCGTAGAATTCTTACACTACGTTAATATCAAGTATAATAGTATTAGTTCAGTGTGTATAGAAAAACATTTTCTGTGAGTACATATTTTTCTATTAATAAGTATTTCATAACCAAAGAATTTTATAAAATCGTCAATAAATAACACCAGTCATTAATCGATACCAGTTTTTTGTCACTAAAGACAACTACCAAAACCCGAAGCGGAACAGGCCCGTACTTAGGAAAATCAAATGGTGTTGAGAAATGGAACTTGACGTCGCTAATCATAGCGATGAATCATTATCGCAATCCACATCACAAAAACCTTTATCTTACTCAGCCGTAGCCAGTAGACAACAAGAAACAATCTATCCATCTAAGCTACAAGCAGTAGTTTTTAATTCTCTCAACGATATCAAATTAGAAGAATACTTGCTAGCGGTAGGATCTTTAGTTAGTCCAAAACACATTCTCTTTTCATCAAGAATCTCCAACAATCGTATCTGTATTTATTTCTCAACCAAACAAGTCGTAGATGATTTTTTTTCAAACAGCAGAGGTTTCATCACTGTAAACAATACGCAAATTCAAGTCCGTAGACTAATTACTCCAAGTGAAAGACTCCTAATATCCAATGTTTCTCCCACTATCCCGCATAAGGTAATAGAAAACGAACTACTGATCTTAGGGCTAAAACCAACTTCATCAATGTCATTTTTGCGAATAGGAACCAACAATCCCGAATACAAACATGTACTTAGTTTCCGTCGACATATTTACATATCTCCACCCACAGGCCCAATTCCCGATTCCATTTTAATAACTCATGAAGATACTACAAATCGAATTTTTTTGACATTAGACAACTTATGTTTCCTTTGCAAACAACATGGCCACATTTCCAGTAGTTGCTCAGTAAATGTAAATCACTCAGAAACAGCTGTCCCAACTGCTACACTTTCAAACAGAAACGAACCCACTACAGTAACTTCAACAGAAACGACTGCTATTACAACTCCAACAACATGCACCTCTACAAGCATATCAAATAATTCAACGTCACTAACAAAAATATTACCTACAGCCAACCTAACACCTCATGATACATCAACTACAGATAATACAATGCCAGTGATATCTAAACCAAATATACCCACCTCATCAGCCCTATCACCTCACAGTAAGCCTTCATCCTCCAGTCAAAACAATAATTCTGGCTCGGTTAATGAAAATACAGAGAATCCAGCACCAAAAGAATATAGCGTATCCAACGAAGAAAATACATCTAAATTGTCCTCAAAACGAACTGTATCTGAAGCAATATCACCCCCGATTGAGACATCAGCTAGTGACAATGTATTTCCAAAGCCAACTCAGAAACAAAAAAGAATAAAAACAAAAATACCAACAATACCTTTAGAAACGCTAATGCAACCAATTAAAGAATTATTCAATTCCGAAAAGCAAATATTAACTTTTGAGGAAACAGTAGATTTATTTGAAAACACTCATGGAACAAAAGATGTTATCAGCGTTATAAATAAATATACAGTAGACATTCCAGAACTTAAACAACTCATATCCAAAATTCATTCATATACATCCGAGCGCTCATTAAAATTGAAATGCACCAAGCTAAACAAAAATTACGAGACAGCTCACAAAAGACAACTACGAGGATGAAGAACCCGACACGGATACATCGACTGAATTATCACAGGAGCTGAACATTCAATAATTATAACTATAACATTCAATTTATTACAATGGAATATAAACGGGTTTTATACCCATTATGAAATGCTAAAACTTTTAATTAATGATATTACCCCCGCAATCATTTGTCTCCAAGAAACGAATTTCAAAGACCAATATTGCCACACATTTAAAAATTTTTCAACATTTTATAAAAATAGAAACAACCAGGAAAAAGCAAGTGGTGGAGTGGCCATTTATGTTAAAAACACTCTTGAAGTACAAGCGATTCCTCTAAAAACAGATATCGAAGCCGTAGCCGTCTCAATTAAAGGTCCCCAATGCATTAATGTATGTTGCATCTATACTCCTCCAAATACACTTCTCACCCTAACCGACTTAAAAGCACTCATTTCACAAATACCTATGCCCAGGCTAATAGTAGGAGATTTCAATAGTCACAACCCAATGTGGGGCTCAACAAATTTCAACATCAAAGGCAGACTAATCGAGGACTTGTTAACTCAAGAAAATTTAAACATTCTCAATGATGGAAGACCAACCAGATTTAATGTACATACTGGTACAACATCGACAATCGATCTATCGATTTGTGACCCAACTCTTTCAATTGCTCTCAATTGGGATCCCCTACCCTTTTTATATGGGAGCGACCATTACCCAATAAAAATTTCTGTATTTTCTGGATGACACTATTTGTGAAAACCAACCAGTCCGAAAATGGAACCTGAAAAACGCTAATTGGTACAAGTACGCTGACGCCATAGAAAAAAACATAGAATCACAAGAATCTAGTTTTGAAAACACTGATATAACTGAAACTCTCAACACTTTTACGAATATTATTACATACGCGGCAGAAACACATATAGGAAGAACTAAAATATTAAGGAAACACAGACCTCTACCATGGTGGAATACGGAATGTCAAAACGCAATCAAGCAATATAAAGCATCTTTTTAATAGAATGAAAAAACATAGCAATACAACTAATATAAATGAATACAAAAAACAAAGAGCACATGCGCGATATATAACAAAAAATGCACGAAAAACCAACTGGAGGAAATTCGTCTCAAGTATAAACAGTACAACAGCTTTATCTACAGTCTGGTCCAATATTCGTAAAATATCAGGAAAAAACAAATTCTACCAAGTTCCTTTTATTACTCATAATACTAATATAATAACAAACCCTAATGAAATAGCTGATGCTTTTGCTACATACTTCGAAAAAACTCCAGCAATAGCAACTATTCCGAAGAGTTTATACAACACAAAACCACCACAGAAAAACAACAGCTCGAATATGAAGATAGAAATAACAGTTCCTTCAATACCCCTTTAACCTTAGATGAACTTAACTTTGCCCTTAATACTACAAAAAACTCTGCTCCTGGACCCGATAATATACCTTTAATATTCTTGGAAAAACTGCCAGACAATGCTAAGTGTACTCTTCTAAAAATTTTCAATCGAATATGGTTAAATAATATCTTCCCAACTTCCTGGAATGATTCAATAATTATACCTATCCTAAAACCTAACAATGCGCGAACTAAAATTTCCTCATATAGACCCATCTCTCTCACCAATGTAATGTGCAAAGTCATGGAAAAAATAGTTAATAAAAGATTGCTATGGATATTAGAAGAAAATCACCTCCTGGTTAACGAACAAAGTGGATTTCGACAAAATCGAACTACTACTGATAACCTCATTGATTTAGAATCTGAAATTCTTGAATCTTTCGCGAACAAACAGGAAACTATTGCAGTATTCATAGACATTACAAAAGCATTTGACACAGCATGGCGTTACGATATTATCAGATCATTACACAATTGGAATATTAGAGGTAATATCATTAATTTCATTTCAAATTTCCTCAACCAACGCAATTTTCAAGTAAGAGTAAACAACTCCACATCTTCAATAAGACGTCAGGCAAATGGAACCCTCAGGGATCTGTAATAAGCGCAACGTTATTTTTAATTGCCATGAATAATATTATAACATCAAACTCCAGCTTAGTTCGTGGCAGATTATATGCGGATGACCTGGTATTATTATCCTCAGGAAAAACATCTCATCAATACAGCGTCACTTACAAACTTCACTTCATGAACTCGAAAACTGGTCAAAGAAAACAGGATTTCAGTTTTCACTCAGCAAATCAAAGTGCTTGTTATTTTCAAAGAAACGTGATCCAAATAAACCGCAACTAAAATTATGTAACCAAATCCTGAATTATGCCGATGACATTAGGTTCTTAGGGATGATTTTTGACACGAAACTCACATGGGAAAAACACATTCTCCATATAAAAAAAACATGCCAAAATGGAATTAATCTTATGAAAACTCTCTCTAATAAAAACTATGGAGCTGACTATAACTGCTTAATCCCTGTTTACAAAACCCTAATTAGATCTAAAATAGACTACGGTTCCATAGTATATGCATCTGCGAAGGAATCTTTATTACACCACCTTGACGTAATTCAAAATACGGCATTAAGAATAGCCACAGGAGCATTTCGGACCACCCCAACAGAAAGTTTACGGGCAGAAACTGGAGAGCCATCCCTTAAATATAGAAGGATGCACTTAACCCTCACATACGCATTTGCTGCTAATTCTAATCCAAACAATCCATCCAGAAGTAACATATTCACTGATCGCTTTAAAAACCTATATACTGAAAATAGGAACATGAAACCGCCATTCTACGAAAGAGTTAGGCAAACCCTTAAGACTTTACAAATTCCAATACCAAATACCTATTCCAACTTCATAGAAATTCCTCCTCCTTGGACATTAAGCATTCCTCAATCCGATACATCCTTAAATATCTTCAGAAAGAACGATACTCCACACTCGTTAATAAAAAATACTTTCATCAACAAACTAAGAAAATTTTCTAAATCCTATCACATATATACAGACGCTTCTAAAACATCTACTGGAGTTGGGGCAGCTGTCATTACTCCAAATATTACACTTGAGTATAAACTACCATCCTTAAGCTGTATACATACTGGCGAGCTATACGCCATCTATCAAGCTCTCGCTCATATTAACTCCAGTAATATATCCAATGCTCTTATAATTACCGATTCCCTCAGCTCCATCCATACCATTAACCAACTGTACACGAAGCATCCAGTTGCTCTCCTAATTAAAAAGAACTAGCTACCATTCAAAGCAACAACCATATTGTACAATTCCTATGGGTACCTTCACACATCGGCCTTCCAGGAAATGAAGAAGCGGATCGTACAGCCCAACAAGCCAGGAACAGTGAAACCGCGAGTGAAGTGAGGGACGTAGTTCTCAGCGATTTAAAACCATTTATTAAAGTGAAAGTCGAAAATCTGTGGCAAAACCAGTGGGACAATTCAACTTCAAAACTACGCGAAGTGAAAACGTCTGTAAAACCGTGGAAATCTCAAATTCACAACAGAACTCACCAGGTCATTGTTACCCGTCTTCGTCTAGGACATACCCGACTTACCCACGGACACATAATTGGTCACACTAATCCCACTTTATGTGAAAACTGTAATATCCCACTAAGTGTTAACCATGTACTTGTAGATTGTCCAAGATACCAATTGCAGAGACAGAACAACCACATCATCGGATCAACAAGCGAAATCTTAGGAGAAAATTGTAAAATTGAACATTTGACAAAATTCCTAAAAGACATTAATATATTTAACAAAATTTAATTGTAAGTAAACTATCTAATGCATTTGTATAAATATATGTCGCTAATAACCCCAGAGGTTGATGCGACTATTTTGTAAAATAAAAAAAAAAAAAAAAAAAAAATTTCTAACGTATTTTATTTTATAATGGAAACAAAACTCAACTGTATTAAATTTTTATGCATCACTGATGTTTGATCAAAAAATAACATGAAAATATGAGATTAATCGAAATGCGAATAGTTTGTTTATTTTGTAGCTAAATTTTTTTTTGTAAATTTAACTGTATTACAGTAAAATAAACAATGGATATGTTGACTGTATTCAAACATAATTTTAATGCGAAGGGTACCATTTTTCATAAAAATTGTTGTATATTTAATGTTCATCTTTTAGAAGATTGTTTTAAATATTTAGTGTTAAAAAAAGTACAATGCCACATTGTCGTTTAAGGACAGTTAAAGCAAAGAGTTTGAATTAGCTGATTTTTGCAATCATTAATAATCACCATGGTAAAAAGATTTGTCATTTTATTGAGAAAAAAATGATTATGGGGTTACGTATATTTAAATTTTCAGGAGATAGTTCTACGGAGATGATGTTATGACCTATGTACACCTTCGTCGGGCTTGGAATTGTGGATATGGATTATTGTTAATAAATATTATGGTGTTAGTATAGTGTCAAGACTATGATGCTTCTCAAGGAGGATGCAAACATGATGTGGCATTCAACATGTGGGTACATCGCAGAAACGAGAAATATACTTCTGACAAATGTGACTGGAAAAAATTGCACCCTGATAAGGTAGACATGATGAGTTCATACGAGGCGTATTTTTAAAGTACCGTTTTGAAATCCCTCCGAAGGTCAGTGTTTCGCTCATGCGTTGTGTGTACATCTATCTGTTGGCCACGCCCAGACGCTATCAGTGAATGTTGCCTCCCGTCGACTGCGAAGTACGGTGTGTTATCCATTTTTTTGGATCAAACACTTTAAAGCAATCGATATTCACCGTGAGGCCTATGCAGTGCATGTAGAATAGAGTATGAGTGAAGGAATACTGACCAAAGGTGTCATTTTGCTTTACTACAATATATTTTCATATTGGGCGAGCAAAGCAAAAGATCTAATCAGACAATTCGGTTGGGGACATCTTGATCAACCTCCTTACAGTCCAGATCGAGCTTCCCATGTTCTATCATTTGAACAAACACTGGCAGCAAGCACCATGTTGAACAGTGACAACTGTGAACGGAATTCACAAGGTAGTTGGAAGACATGCATCAATATCGGTGGTATAGCCTTTAATTTTAAAATAAAATTATTAAATAATCTCTGCTCATTACCTTTTTAGTTCGAAATGATACCTTAAAAAAACTCCTCATAAAATAAGGAAAAAAAGAAAAATACCAACATTATTGTAAGATGAGAACATTTCGTGTTTAATTTCAGACATAATATGTGTTTTACTGGGATATTTGTATCCTTGCTTATTGTCTTAAAGAATAACGATTTTCTGGTATTCCAATGTACCTATATACCATTTTCTTAATTTTTTATAAGGTATTCTGTACAATCTGTTTCACAACTTGTTGAACAGTTTATTTATTTAGACTATTTTCTGATAAAAAAAACCATCACCTTAACGTAGAAGACAAAATAATAATAAAAATCATGATTATTCATGGAGGAATTATTCTAGTAAATAAACACAACTTTTTTAGGTCATGAATAATTATTTTGCATAGTCCAAATTTTATTAACTTCTAAATTCTTTCATTTAAAGAGTTACCGTGCGTCGACTAATAAAAGTAAACTGTAGAAAGTGTTGCAAATTTTTACTGTCACGGCAACTGCCTTCTGTAATCCTGTTCATAAAATACCAACAAGCAGCAGTAAAAATAATATTGTTTTTAAATCGTGTATCAAGGTAATATATGATTGTCAAAAAATACTACTTTAGACTTTTATTACAAAACAAACATTTGAACAAATGCTTTAAAATTATGGCTTTTTGTAACGCTCTAGTGTGAAAAAATTTATGTGATACAGTAGAAAAAGTAACTGTGAAAACGAATTATATTTTGTTTGTAGCAAGCGAAAGGGCACATTAAAAAAGTACAATTGTACCTTAACAATAAGGTGTAAACAGATTATTTGACTTAACTTTGAAATAGGAAAAAATTTAATTGTAACAAAAACAATATAGATTTATTAATTTTGATGTAGCTTAGTATATTAATTTATTAGAAAGTAAGTGATTGGCTGGATAATCGCACAACATTAAATTTTCTAAAAATTTAATTATTAAGTTGAAAATTTCACACCTCTACTTTTTAACCAATAAGATGCCTTAGTTTTGTCTAGTTACCATGGAACTAAAAAATTTCCGGAAATTTTTTCGTGGCGCCTCGATATTTAAGTGGAAATTTTTTGACAGCTGAAACCATAGAAAACGCTGAAACCACAGCATAAAGACCATAGGCAAATTAAAATATATTATATTTCTCTATGGTACAGACGTTTAAATGTTTAAGCTTTGTGACAGATGTCAGATTGGATTAATAAATTTTACCAAATTATGGTGCGAAATTTTCTACCAAATACCACTCAAGCTTAAATTATTCCAGGAAAGTTTCTTTCGGGCAGAAATATTTTAAGAAAATTATCTCTCGTTGCTTCGCGACTCGGGACAATTTTCAAAACATTCGTACTCTCAAAAAAATTTCCGGAAATAATTTAAGCTCTTGTGATATTTTAAGTGAGAATCCAGTATAAGAATCGAGAAATTGTGGATTTTAAGACCAGTACGAAAGCTAAATATAAATAATTATTATAGCGCTTTTCGTATTTCCACATACAAGTTATACTCATAAGAATATTGTTTTTTATGCATTTCGGAAATATGCCCGTATCAAATAAAATCTGGCAAATTTGAACTATAGCGCTTATTAGGAAATGTTAAGTTTTAATTTTTTGTATATAATAATAATACACTGTGGTTCTGTTTGGCAATGAATCCACTTTCTACCATGCTCAACAACACAAAATATGGCTTTAATCTTAAGGCTAATAGAAACACCAACTGCACCGTTTCCCATCTTCTTTATATGGATGATATAAAAATTTTTGCTTCTAATCAACAACAAATCCAACACCTTCTGGATATAACCGAAAGGTTCTCCAGTGATATATACATGGAATTTGGTTTAGACAAGTGCAGAACCTTAAATATCGAAAAGGGAAAAATTGTCAATGGAGATGTGGCGCTACCTAATGGAAATATAACCGCTGCCATGCAGAATGGGGAAACCTATAAATATTTGGGATTTCAACAAGCCAGATTGTTAGACCAAAAACACAAAATCAAGCAAAAAAATGTTTGCGTCGCTTTGTGTGGTATGTTCTAGAGAATATATGAATGTTTCTATGTTTTCTAAACAGGTAACTTTCGGTTTCATGTTCATAATTAGAATGATATTCAATGAGTAAATTGATTGATTGATTTTCGCACCTTCAAAGTAAAACAATAATTATGGAAACAATGGAAATTGTGCTATGTTGGTAATTGTAAACTATTCTATTATTGTCGAATTTAAACCATAATTAACATAGTAATACCTACCAGCCATCACTAATTTGACTAGACTATAATTGAAAGCAACATTATACGCCACATTATTGTGACGACACTGTCGGCTATGGCTTAAGATAGGTGAGCATTTTATCCATACAAATTTTGATTTTCTGGTAGTTTACATTTTCTTTTGTTTTGTTCTTAAGATATTATAGTGCTATATTGACACACATTCTTATATTTAAGAAATAGTTGATGATTGTCCAGCCTGGCGGTAAGTTTCATTGACGACGGCATAAAAAAGCTGGTCCCAAGATACGACAAGTGCCTTAATTATAATGGAAATTATGTAGAAAAGTAGAGGAAAGAATGCTCTTTCAGGTAAATAAAGTTTTGTTTGAAAAATTTACTGGTTATTTTTTTTTGATCAAACCGGTACTTACTTTAAAAACATGTGTCGTATAAACTTAATACACAAAAACGTAAACGGAAAATCATAAAAAAATCCGAATATACGTCACTGTTAAAAATATGCAGTCCTCGGAATTTAGTTGGCGCCAAAATCGATAAACCAGTTAAATATGATAATTAGTTGACCACTAATGCTTTAACATTTGCAATCGGATTGTACATCAAATCAGATTTCTGTGTATCTTGATTTCTCTTAGACTCCTTATTTGGATAATATTGCCTGAAGTTAGTTTACTGAATGTGGAACTCATTGGTTTCTATTTTAAACAACTATTTTTATTGGTTGTTATGATGTTTTATGAAGAATACTTCCAATACTTTTACGAGGTGGTTCAAAATAATAACTTTTACAAATTATATAGGTTGTATAATAACTAATGTGCTAAATTATTGTTGTTTTACTGTGTTTAAAGGTACGGCATTAGGGAAAGGTCAAACACACTACTCTAGGAACAAGTGACCATCAAAAAGCCTATATTCCAAGATTTAAGATGCACTAAACGCATAGCTGCAGCCAACTGCATGGGATATGGCTACCTGCATATAGTAACATCTAAATTTATAGCTACTGCTATAACCTAATTATCCACATAAAACAAATATTCCAAACCAGCGAGGCAGTTTAAACCCCTGATGTGTAAATTGAAGTAATAGGAATGAATAAGTTTAGACAGTAGGTAGTTTATTTTATGGATATAATATTAGCATAATGTATATGAGAATCATATAACATATTAGCGAATGGATTTGAATTTAGATTATGAACTTGTAATGTAGGATGATGCACTTAACAGGGAGCCATAATGAGAAAGAGAAGAATATGAAAATTGGTAGAGAAATATTCGACTGGAACATCGGCAGGTCAACCAGGATCGATTCTTCTATGACCATTTATTATTTTACAATTTACAAAATAAAGCAAAACAGCAACAGACCGGTTTTATTTATACTAGTAATGGATAAACTAAATAAAAGAGCTGCAAAGAATAAGCCAATTGCAGACATACTATAAGGTTTGATGCTAGTAAAAATTTAAAAATGTATTTTATGCAGTTGACCTAGTAATAATAGGGGGCAATAAGGGAAAAATGCAAGAACTAATTAATATGTGGATGAAAGAAATAGAAAATAAACATCAAGAAAACTAAGACCAAGCAAATTAAGCAAAAGAAAGAAGAGAATGGGTCAGGTCCGAATAGCAAAGCAGATGATGGACTGAAAAACACAGGGTAAAGAAGAAAGGGAAGAAAAGGTAGGGAAATACGTTTCAGCAGATAAAAGAGCTAGTCAATGACAGGAAAAATGGAAGACATGGGTAAAATAAATAGGTATTTACTTTCCAAGGAGTATAAGGAATTTCAAGAAAGAAGAAGTTAAATGACTTGTTTAAAACGAATCACATTAATCTTTGTGTAAAGTAAGGTACGTGATCTAAATAAAATTTAACCAACAAAACCCGACCTACGAGAACTTTATTAATTCATTCAAATGTAATGTACATCTTCCAATTTACTGTCCATTAACTCAAAAGTAGTATATTCTTTATGGCTAAATTTGTCAAATCCATTTAATCATTACAGGCTATATTTTTCTAAATAGTAAATGCAAGAAAACTAAAGAAACTCTAAAAATAAAAAAAATACTATAACCCTAATACATACACGATAATAGATTTTACAATTGACACTGTTTCTCTTCCTTGAACCACAGTTTCCACTCGTCCTTGTTGTAGTTTTTTTTCGCAGCCCTCTCTTTTCCATAGCTTCGTCTACTTCTTCTTACTTTTTTTCGTCTACTACTTCTTTCCAGAGGAGTCCATTAAGTTACTTTTTGTCTCCAAGTATCGTATCTAGCTTTCCTCGTATGTCCATACCATCTTAGTTGTTTTTCTTTATTAGTTGTTACATCTTTATAAGTGCTCTTTCTCCTGCTTCTGATTTCGATATTTTGGATTCTGTCAGCTCTATAGTATCTTCTCCAACATACCATTTCCTTATCTTTAACTTTTTTACTCTTATATACATTGTATGTTTCGAATGCATTTGTCATTTTACTGTTTATTAGATTCTTCTTTTCGTGTCTTTTATGATGTGCCTCTCTCATATAATTGAGTTCAGCTGTTTTAAACCAGTTTTTTCTGTTCCATTCTTGTGTTTATATCTTCATCAGTTCTTGATGTTCTTGTCCTTGTTATAACCGATCCCAGGTATTTGAATTTTTTATTGATAAATTTTCGCCCACCTGTAAGTCTGCTGCATTTTCTGGATTTGTTGTTAAGTATTCTGTGTTCTCAAAGTTTATTTGTTATCCAGGTTTTTCATACTCATCTCTGAGGTTCTTTATCATAAAGCTGAGATCTTCCTTTCCTTTGGCAATTATAACTTGATCCTCTGCAAAGTTCAATGTATATAATTAGTCGTCCATTACCGGAACTCCCTTTCTTTGTCATTTTCGTTTCTAATCATCCTAATAACTATGGTAAAAAATTTACAGCTTACAGCTTTATTACAAACAACTCACTTGACTCTCGTAATGTTATTATGGGGAAAGTATTTTTGTTGTTTGGTAAAGCCAAAACACATTATGGAAATATTTTGTTTGTGATAATTATATTATTTCGAAACTGAAATGAGTTTAGCAAGGTTCACTTTCAGTTTTACACCTACGTGCAAATTTAAGTACGTCAAGGCAGGTCTTTGATTTACATAGGTCAAATATATTCTCGGGATATTATTATAACATCTTGGGTGATTTATCTTGGTAGGTATCATAACAAAATTGCGACATTTAGAAAACAAAGAAATTACAGTTACATAAAAACAAAGAGATAGTAATAAATTGTTGTTATTGTTATACATATAAGGTCTGTATCTGCAAACTAAAATTTATCTTAAAGTAGGTGGTTTCAAATAATACAGTAACACTAAAATCAACGCCGAGTTTCAAGTAGATATTTATTCCTTATTGAAAATAAACCTTGTTTAATGATGCAATTAACTTTATTATTTAATACCCAACAACAAATTGTAATCTCAACCCAGTATCAGTGTTTAATAATATGTTACATTATTTTATACCGAAAATGGAGATTAAATAAAACAGAAAAAAAGTAACAGCGGTATCGAATATTTAAAAGCAAAAAGCAAAAAATTTGGATGCTTTGTAACTAATTTCAGAAAAGAACACAACAAAAATTAATGTTGGTTAACAGAGTACAACAGGAAACAATAGCTATACATAAATGTTAAATTCTCTTATATAATTCAACTAGTGCAATAAAAATTTTCATTGCAGTTTTGAAAATTTTATGAATTAAACAAATCGATAACCTGCAGTAGTGCAAGATTATCGCCTAATCGCATGCCCATTGGATAAAACAAAAAAATTATTCGATAAATAAACCAAAGTTAGTAAATTTTCTATAAAAATGTTCACATTTTTAGTAAATTTACTGTTTACCAGTTTATTGATTTGTAATGAATCTAGTTATATCCGGAAATCGACAACAACTTATTTAAATGGAATGGGATATTCAGTGTTATAAATACTGAATTAAAAATTAAGCCTAATAAAATAATTCGTTGGACATAATGTCACCGCTTTATGAATCATTTGATTGACTTCTAACTGACTAACTGACTGAATTAGCGGAGTCATAAAGTAAGGTTAATGATGATTTATTTTATAAATATTTATGGAAAATATTAATTAATTATTCAAATTGAAAAATGAAACGAATTATAATAAACAATTGTTAGTTATTGAATATTATGTGCCGACCAACTTTAACGCGATCGATACAAATGTCCAAAACCGCAAGATAGCAGAAAATTATTCCAAAATAGAATAAATAAGGTTATATTCAAATTTCATTTATTTCATTAGCTTGAAGGAAAAATAATATATACTACCTATTCAGAGTAGAACACCCTTTTTGTGTATTAATCGCCAATAACAAAATAAATAGACTGTTACGGCCAATACTTTTAAGGCTATATTTATGTCGTTATCCTATTTCAGTTCCTTAGATCGTGAAAAGAACTAGACCTTATAAAAATTTATTTCAAAAACTGCAAGATAGCAGACAATTATTCCTGATTAAAGTAGATAAGTTCAAATTCATTATTTCGAAAAATAAAATCATCTTATTACCGAAATTCGCTAGACTACCTACCCTACTAATTTATTTCTCGTTTGAGTCTTTATAATAAGGCGGTGCCTAACCAAGAATCATACCAGTTTTCTAGAAAACTATCATAGCAATGTTAGTTTGCTTAAAACGCCTTAGCAAATTGGTTTGTAATAATTATAATTGTAACTCAAGCAAATACCATATGGTTCCAGCAAGATGGAGCACCTTCACATTATCAATTCAATGTCTGCGAGCTTTCAATCTTCCAAATCTCTGGATAGGGATCAATAGAATAGCCAGCAAGATCACCTGATCTTACCCCATTGGACTTTTTTTATGGGGCTATCTTAAAAATACCACATGATTTAGATGACTTAATCACGCTTGCGATTAGATCGGTCACGCGTTAGAAGACATTTTTATTTAAGGATGTTAATTTTTGCAATAAATTAAAAAACATTTTTCGATAGAGAATGAAGATACCTTCCAAACCACAAGCCCATACTTCCCATTTAAAAATTGGGGTTGTAACTGTCACTCAAAGGGGGTTGAAAGTAGGGATCAAATTTTCACTTTAAAGAATATCAATTTATAACTTAAATTTTACGTATTTCGGGATTCTCTATAAAAATGTACAGTAACCGAAATAATGAATTTATCTCATTCGGCTTTTCCACACTATATATATTACACAGAATAGAATACCATTTTTGTATTTCGTCCTTATTGTAAACTAAGGACTCAACACAGAGTCCGTTCTACATATATAAAATGCTATTATTGATTAATATTTTATGAAAAAATACTGGTATTGTAAGAAATTAAAGCTGAATCGTGTGGTAAATACAATTTTCAAAAATATAGAGCATTGTGAATTAACTAAATAACAAATCCAGCGACCATTCAATTGTTTTGTTGCGATCATATCTATTTGGCGCTGTTTTTTTATAGTGAAAAATTGTCAACAATAAAAAATTTCTTTTTCGAACATAAAGTGATGTTTTGTGAATCAGGTCACTCATGTTATGGGTTTAACGCAGACAAGATTAGTCAATTATTGTAACATGGTATAATTACACGACCAATCAGTTCCTTATTAACAACCGTAACTATCCAGATATGTAACAGGCTCCTCCAAAGACTGGGTCATATAATGTTTAAAGTAATAAAATGACACATTGTGATGATGTTATGTAGTTCTGTGTAGGTGTAATATGTTTTTGCATTCGTCGTGTACAATAATCTTCTTTAAAAGATTGGTTTCCTGATTATATCTTAAAGGTTTTAACGGTTTTGTCAAATAAAGAACGTACTATGCAAGTGTGTATGCATACCCACGCTTAATAAAATTTGTCGTGTCTTCAGCATTCTTTTATATTTTTGGTGCGTCAACAGTAACAAATACGAGGCATGTTTTTAAAGTAAGTACCGTTCTGGACGCATCCCAACTCGTGCCCACTAATCCCTTAAAAGGTACAAGAGTAAAGGTCTCAATAATCTGTATACCTAACTCGTGCTCGATTGAAAAATTTACCTATTCAAATTACCATCGTATCTTGTCTAAACTCTATAGGAACAGGTATTATTGCTAAATTGGGTTTTTCTGAAGTATTTACTAGAAAGGATTTTGCTTCGGGTTTGATATTTATGAATGAGTTAGTTTTATTTCGTAATTGGAAGGGTTAAGAGCAGCTCTATAATCATGTCGATTCGCGAAGTATCAAGTCAACGTGGGAAAATATTATTAATTGTAGAACAACACAAATTTAATCAAAGCAGCAAAAAGTTAACATCTGGAGAAATTAAGTGGGTGTATGTGAATAGAAAGTGTAACGCATATTTTCGGACAATCGGTGATTAACCTAACCTAACCTAACCTAACCTAACCTAACCTAACCTAACCTAACCTAACCTAACCTAACCTAACCTAACCTAACCTAACCTAACCTAACCTAACCTAACCTAACCTAACCTAACCTAACCTAACCTAACCTAACCTAACCTAACCTAACCTAACCTAACCTAACCTAACCTAACCTAACCTAACCTAACCTAACCTAACCTAACCTAACCTAACCTAACCTAACCTAACCTAAGATATCAACATTTACTTTCGTTAAAACAGTATCTTGGTATAATAGTATTAATAATATGTAGGTAGTTCTAAGTTTTTTATGTTTTTTTATGTTTTTTTTATATCGAAATCGTTTTTGGAAAATTTATTCATTTTTTATAATTTTTGTTACTAGTATTTCACTATGACGCAAACAATGTCAAAATGGCAAAGCTGCAGTTATTGTCTAGCTTATTAAGCTGATGTATGATATGACAAATGTTTTAATATTGATGAAAATTATCTTAAAAAATGATTAAATGTACCTGATTTATGTTTAATGAATTCGAAGATGGTTTTTAAAAAATTAATTTATTAACTATTTGACAGAATACTATAATTTTCAACAATAATCTTCTTTATAATAATTATTGATAATCAAGAACCAAAAATTTAAGACCAAATATCACAGATGTTTTACAACGCAAAATGTGACTATAATAATTCATAATCTTGTTTACTAACATCGATATTAATAAAAACAATGAAAAATATTGTAAACAGAATCATTATTTTTACTAAATAAAATAAAAAAAGTTTTTAAACTGAACAAAACAAGCAAAAACGTTATTGCGTTTTAACTTAAAATATATCTTATTCTTTTAAGACTGTAACTCCGGCTCTCTTATGTATTCCATTTAAGTTACAACATTGCTATATTATATCTGCATAAATAAAATAATTAATATTAGCTATTGCTGATTTAATCACCCAATAACAATTAAATTTAATTAAAAAATACTATTAGTCACAGTTGTGTATGTTTCTTCTATTTTCTTTCAGTGGTGACTACTTCTAAGACATTGTTTAACTCTTTTCGCTAGCGGTTAATCTTATTTGTGTAGCTTGTTCTTGTGTAAGAACTTGACCTGTTGCAAACAATGCGAACCAACAAATCACGCCTAGCAAGTGGAGAGTGAACAAACATCTGTCACTGTTGCACAATGATTATATTAAATCCTTTTTTTTTCGAAAATTTACCAGTCCACTTAAAAATGTAAATAATTTGACTTAATTCCTAAAAACTAGTAAAAGTTGACAATTCCAAACAAAAGTAAAACTTCCTTGTATAGCCCCTATTTACAGACATTTTAAAATTACCTCTATACTATTTTAAGACAATATGCCACACATTCCTCTTTTTATATAATTAACTCATTATTATAAATAAATTTTTATTTTAATTATAACTTAAACAAAGTTAAATATACACACTGATCTAACTGTCTGCTAATGCCCCTATGGCAATTAAATATAATAACACTATTAACAAACTTAAAAAAATATTGTTGCCTACTATATATTCTGACTAATTGCTAAGTCTTAAAAGAAACGATATATCATTTTTTCAAAGGCCCTAAATTATTTTTATGTACCGATGCGCAGGTGAAAGGCACATCAAAGGACTAGAAAGACAATTAAAGATCAAATAAATCATTGAACATGGTGAAATAATGTTGGTCTGTTTAATAATGAGAGAATATCAGGTGGCATAAAATATATTGAATCGTTAAAATGGTATAAGTGGATCTTGTATGGATTAATAAACGGAGAACTGTAATAAATTGGTTTTCTTTAATGAAAGGGCAGAAGATTAAAATAAGTAGTGGAACTACTACCAGTACAGAATTAAATAGTATTTAGTTTGTTTAATTTAATACAAATTTGGGTGTTGGATAGTAAATATTGCAGTCTTGTTATAGAAAAAGATCTCAAGAACAAATTGGAAATTCCTATAGAAGCGTATAAAGTCAATTAATCGCGTCAACGCCTGCGGAAATAGGCCTGCTTTCGGGAAAGTGGTGCAAGTGGACGGCTCGGGATGCGGTTTTCTGCATTCCCTTCCAAAAACGATTTTCCCTCCCACCGAAAGTTGTATTACTGCAGCCAAAAGTGCACGCAAAGAATTTCAAACTTGATGAAGAAGTGTCAGAACTGGCCCGCATCGGGTACCCGGGGGTTTGCGAGGCCGCTGATCACGAATATGACAAATTGACCTCCGAACACCTGGTGCACCAGAACCTGACCCTAAACGTCATCTCCGGGGGTTTTCCTGACACACTCAAAGAAGGTCAACCAAAAATCATTTTGGGGGGTTTTTCGGTCCGCTGAATCCAAATCGGCGAAACACGCATTTCTCCTGACTGTGGATACCGGCAGCTGCGCTTCGTGAGAAAGTGAAAGACCCGCTCGGCATGCTTTGGATATCTGGGGGGAAATTATTCTCGTTGTTCCTGCAGCACTGGAACAAATTTTTCGAGGGCCCTAAGCGAGAGTTACACATTAACAAATGTGTCAAATTATGAGACGGTTTTTGGTGAGTTTGTTGGGGTCGTATCTGTACAACTCTCGGAGATGACGTTCAAGCCCAAGTTTCGGTGCACCAGGTGCCGGTGGGGTGTTCACCTTCCAAATGTCAAAGTTTCAAGAAATTCACTTTTAAAGCAACTTGTTGGTCTAAAAACATAAAAAATCATTAAAATGTTTTTAAAAAAATGATTGGTTAACATGTTTTTTGTTTTAAGGCACAAAATTCTTGTAACTATTATCTAAAAATTAATTTAACGATAAGAAAACTTTGAATGAAGGACATTCTAACTATTCTATAGAAAAAACATACGCAATGCCCCACCAAAAAATAGAGTTTGGTCTACTACATTGGACGATGTATTTGTCTGCTTGCATGTTCCATAATTCGAGTGAATCAAATATAATTTGTAATATGAAAACAAAATTTATTTTCCAAAATAATGACAGAGTAAACAAAAATCAGTTAACAGTGTTTTTATGGGTCTGATTTATTAATACAGGCACATCAAAACACTACCCGTTTCACAAATCATCCACAATGCCCTTGTGTAGGTAATATTGTAATACGTCCCATTTTTTGAGACGTAGGTACTCTCAAAGATAAACAAGAGAAGCATCTTTTGAGTACACCAAAACATCTCTCTATGGTTTTTCTGGTCACCTAATGAGCTCTACTTTAATGCTCATCTGCTCTGGACCAAGGAAAAAGTTGGCATCTTCAAAAGCTAATGGCAATCATTAGATATTGTGCTGCCATGACCAACACACCCTGTATAGGGGAAATGTGCATATGATGAAATAAAAATAAATACTTAGTTCCTATTTAATAATACAGAATGATTTAAAAAAATAAGCATCCATCATTGGTATATTGTGGGGTTTAATTTTGTTAAATCTATAAAATTATATTTTCTCAAAGTATTTGTGTAATACGTGTTGCCTATAGCGGTACGCCTACGACAACAATATGATCTCCCACAATATTTTCTTAAAAAAAAATATGACGCCAATGAAATTAAATTAAACCAAGCTGCTCAAAGCAATGAGACTCTTAAAAATTTTTATGATTAAAAACAAATAACGAAAAAGATACTTAAGTAGTTCCTCCGGTCACTGTATGACGTCACCCGCTCAGGTTACTGGTGTAGGTTCAAGTTCTGCGATTATTCCCTCTAGTCAAATTCTGTGTTTTGTGAGGTTAAAGTTCTGAGACGTTACAGCTGATTGAAGTAAATTAAGAAGTGATTGTTCTCGTTAAATAAATTTCCAGATTAATTTATGTTTGAAATAAACAGAAATTTAAAAGAGATATTTATTGTTCAATGTCGCTAAAAGAAAATGTATTAGAAAGATTCCAAAATGAATTGGTGTTACAGGTGAGTACAATTTATTTTTTTTTATACTTTTATTCCTATGGAATGTACCTTAAATAAAAATATAGTGTGTTCTTAGTTATAAAACCGTATTATTTAATTGAAATGTATGAATGTGAAAATTCCTGAATATCCTGTTTTCTCTTCCAAGAACAAACTACATCAAAGTTGTAGCACGTGCTAATTTAAATAAAACCTTTATAATACGAATAAATTTTGACAATAAATATGGATCTCGTACAAATGAATTAGTGATAAAACAAAAAATTAGTATGAAATTCTACAGTTCATCGAAAATGTTAAACATTGAAATAGAGCAATAATAATTGTTGAAATTCTAGAGTTTATCGAAAATGTCTAACATTAAAATAGAACAATAATAATTGACATCACCTTAAAAAAATGTTCAGAATTTGGTCCATGTGTGGATGTTGTGGAGTCCTGGTACTTAATTCTTGCTAAATATGTGTTGGAGCAAAATTGGCCCCAAATACCTCAAATGTAGAATCCTTACAACTGCTGTCACCTTCAAATGGACAGGAATATGTTCCTTAAGGCTTAAATAACTTGCTTGCTCTCCTGGAACTGCTGGTATTGGATGCCAATACACTTTGGCCCCAATTTCTTGTCAGGTATGTTAAATTTTTTTATGGAAATACACTTTTACATCACACTTTATCGTTTTAAGTATTTATCTTGCATTATTATGCGTTAATTGTTTAATTTTACTTATAAAAATTTTAATTTTATCAGGACAAATTTCTTACCCTCCTTTCGCTTTCAGGAACAAAAAACAAGAGAGAGATTTTAGATTCAACAGAACCATGGTTACCGAAAATTCTTTTGTTTTCCCAGCTTTCCTTTTGAACAAAAATAAATAAATTTATGTTGGCAATGAAAGCAAAGTTACTAAAAAAAATATCAGTTTTTTATGTTGGTGACTGGTAAGCTCAAATGATGTTTATTGGAACCTTGTTGTACAGGGTGATTTTATTTTAGTGAGATTTGGAATTCTAAAATTATTCCTACTGATTTTGGGAGTGATCACAAATTTGTCCTTAACATCTAGAAATTAAAACTAATCAATTATTTTCAAGGTACAATTTAAGAAATTTATAAAATTTATGGAATAATTATCTGGAATAAATTAAACTCAACTTGTAGTTTTGCTATTATCTTTCTTTCTATTAATTTAGTTGCATAAAAAAATCGAACAAAGACTTATAATGATTTTTAATTATTGTTTCCCCCCGAATGTTGTACACCAATTCGGTATCTTTTTCATAATATTTATAAATAAACATGCTCATTTGTATACTACTTCTAATGTAACCGTAACAATATATGTGCCCATGTCGGATCCCTTTAAAATAAATGAATAAAAGTGTGTCCAAACAGTTTTAATTGACAAAATATATGTACCACTAATATATAAAAGTAGAACAAACTAATATAATGACATATTAGGTACATAGTTCACATGTAAAAAGTTTGCAATGCGGGGTAACACCAGAGCATTCATTGTGGTGCTACGATTTAAATATTTGGCATCGAATCAAATTTTCTCTTGCATACTTACTGTATTCGGAAATTCCTCCAGAACGGATTCGTCTTCATTAGAAGAGTTATTGTCAATTCGTTTTACCATCAAAACTTGTTTTTTCGTCTTCATTTCCTTTTCAATACATTTCTCTTTAAGTGCTTTAATTTCTGGCTTTGAATTCAAATGACCTTGTTCCACGTCTTCTACATTTTTCGTTTATCAAAGCCAATGGCTACAGCCATTTTATCATGGTTTTCATCTTCAGTACCTAAATGGGCCTATTCATAGCTAATGCTGGTGCAAACTTCCAGTTCCCAAAGATATGAGGATTGAAAGGTTGGATGCCAGTCTTTTTGAAGGAATTTATCACTTTTGCTGGTACAGCACTCTTCAAATGAGCTTTTTTGGGAGAAGGCCTGCAATTTCGAATTGGTTTACTGCCTTTCCCCGATAAAATTTTTTCATTGTCCCCTGGTCCATGATAGGACACAAATTCCTAAGTTTTTTTGTTCTTTCCCGTAATCTTAATTTTTGTTGAATAATTAACATACAATAGTTCCTTCAAACTGCAGTAACAAACGCAGATACTGGTTGAACGTAAAACAAAAAATATTTAACATTATGCCTATCTACTTTTTTACATCGATGCTTATTTATTATCTTATTTATGTATATAAACAAAAACAGCTTATATTTACGTGAGCGCTTATAAACAACTACTTAGAAGCTTCAATCGATCCAACCAATGTGTTGACATTGTATTATGCAGAGTATATTTGTAAATACGTCTAGTGGTCCATTATTGGCGGAGGTCTATCATAGGCACATTTCCCCTATTAATTCAAAAGTAAACTTTTCTTTTCCCGTATGATTAGCCCCTAGAACAGAATGTAGAAGTCATATTTAACTAACCAATATGTAAAATATGCACGGCTGAAGATTGCAGCTTGACGTGAATGTAATTTATGGTTTTGATGCAGCAAGAAAGTAATCAATTTTATATAAAACAACTTTTCAACTTTCAAAAATATGTCGTTTTAACGTATTGTTAAATCTTTAATCACTCGAATGGCAATGATTAAATTTAAACAATTGTTAGTGGCTGTTTGACAGATGATTAGAATAAATTTTCTTTGGTGCATACAATTTTCGATGATTAATCAGTTTAACAAATCGGTAAATTGACATTTAATTAGTGGCTTGAAACGATTAAATTAACTTACCTAGGAAATTAATAAAAAAAATCTGACACTCATATCTACTAGCTCGTAAACCTAAGTGCACAATGTAAGAATTCAGAATTTTAAATATAGAGAACACGTAACGACATGCCAAAATTATCACAACCAAAGGTATATTATCAAACCGCAAATGTTGAATTAGAACAAATTTATAAACAATTTTAAATGATTAGTGATTAATCTTAATATTTTTATGATTATATATTATCTAGGACACTAATATCAGTAAAAATGGTTTTATAATATTTAAACCTTTTTTAACAAACAAATTGCAAAAATTTGTTTCAAATAAATAACCCATTCAATAAATTCCCTTCGAAAAATAATAATTTTACTGTTATAGAGCTGGATTAACAGTAAAACATTTCAAGTCATTAAATTGATTTATTTAACGGATTTTACGTTTTTCAATGTTATTGTGTTTAGTGTTTTATTGTCAGAATTAACTATTCTAGCTGTTTTCGTTTAGTATAAATAGTACTTAAATATTTAAAATAATAAACTGTAGATTTAATCCATAAACAAGTTTATATCCTTGTTTTAGTAATAATTTCCTTTAATTTGATTTTTATACTGATAGTTTACTTGTTCGTATCCATAGTCATAAACATTTTATAATGATTTTTAATTTTCCTCCAAGAACCACGAGCTTTAACAACCTGTTCGTTAAATTCGTGAAATGCAACAAATATTATAATCACGAAATATGCTAAATAATGAGTAACACTATCGAATTTTATGGCTATAAAACACGTAATTCTAACCCTAAACTACGTCAACCCTGGTACACAACGTTGTGCCATTAAGCGTTTGTATACGGTGACCCAAATGTAAAACGAAATGAAATTTTTGTCATGGGATTGGTTTTTTGTCATTTGCCTATTTCTTTATTTTATGAAGGGTAGAGATAAGGAGGACCAACTTGTTAATAATAATGTCGAAAAACTGTCTAGCGGTAGGCAGCAAATATTAGATGGCGCGAGAGTAGCAGAAGGGTAAAAGACAACGTGAAGTCAGTAACCTTCCATAGGTTATAAAAAGAGTGGAGTGAGCTGGGTTGTACATTTTATATTTTTCGTGACGTGTAATTAAAAATTATGCAGTATTTAAAATATCAACTATTTATGTAGTCAAATTTAATTAAGTAAATATAACCTATAAAACTCCTGGATTGGATTTTTATAAAAATTTTATAAAACATTTTTTTATATTAATGATTTTATTGTTGGTAATGCAAGGAGAGAATAAATTGAAACAATAGGAAAGCTTTGTTTTGTAAAAAGTTGTGCAAGTGAGGGAATATTAAAAACTAAAGAAATTGGTGAGTCTGAACCTCTGTCCTTTTTCGAAAGTATGTACAACAAACGAGGTTAATTAGTACTTTTTCTGTAAGGTCTCGATTTATATAAAGAATTGTAACATGTCTATCGCCATGCTACCTTTCCTTAGTTTACCCTCCGAACCCTAAAATCAACCCTGACCCACTGTATATTAGACAGAACCCTATCATCGTTACCAAACCCACCCCTACAATAGAACGTACCCGAAACAGAACCCTTACCAACACGAACGCAACCGGAAACCACTGTCAACACTGGTATAAATTAGGGCAAACATTTCGTTTCTTCCCTTTTCCTTCGACAAAACCCTTAGTGGCAAGTTGTCTGCAGAATTTAGACAATCCATATCTCTGGTTGTATCACAGAAGATATAGCCCTCTACGCTAGTAGGTATAAGCATCGGTACACAAACCGAGACCACCTGATTACTCTACCAAATAAGATAAGTCAAGTCCATTTATAACATTTCCGTTTACATCTCCTGTAGCAATTTACAATTTTTTATTAATAAACAAATATTCTTTAATAACAGTTTGATTTATATACCATTGGACTACAAGACTTAAAGGTGCAGCGTGTTCGGTTGACATTAACTATAGTTTGTTTTTGCTTTCAAATTCAGATTAAATACAAGGTGATTCTATCTTTTTCACCTTAGTTTCTTTGTGTAATTTCTATTGTTTATTCGTAACGTATAAAAAGGTAGTGGCGCCCTTAACCTTTATATACCACCAATCCTTTCTATAGTAAGCATTAACTTGGAGACGAACCACTACTTGAGAGTCTCATAGCCGGGATCTCTTTTGGGAACTATTAATGTTACAAATTGGCGCCCCTTTTTGGGAGTTTTGGGAGAATGCAGAAAAAGAGATTTTTTAATAATTTACGAAATATCACAAAAATAATACAACGTGTTTTATACGATATCATAAATACATTTATAAAAGATTGTATGCTGCTGATTTAATAAATAATCAAAACCATTATTTATTTTAAGATATTTTCAGTTCTGCCATTGCAATACCATAGTTTAGTATATGCTGTATTATTAAGAATTGATCCCGTTTCATGCACTGAATATCTAGATCGATAGGAAGTTCCTGTAAAGAGCCTTTCATAAACAAGATGGAGAACGTCTGGGAGTGGGAGTATCTAAATGAAAAACCATATTAAAAAATGGAAACTTCTCAATTACTATTTCCAATACCCAATATGAATATGGGGTAATGCAAAACTCAGTTCATCTTTTCAACAACATTGAACGATGACTTGCCAAGGAATGGTTTTCTTGTCAGTTTATCACGAATCATAGAATTACCCCCAAAAAACAGCCTCACAAAATAGACCGAAATAATTTTTAAAAACAAAATATCCATCTGAAAACAGGCTTCCATATAAACGGTAGGGAACACTGAACTGACTGAATAATACATGCTGTTGATTACAATAGTGGAAATGTGGAGCTTTGCAAGACCCAGCTCATCTATAGTTTTTGTTCGATAAAACTCCACCTACAAAATTTAATAATTGACCTAGACCTATTAAGCATCAAAAGTATCTCATTCTCTTTTTAAAGAATGATCATAAACAGTGAGGAATCACAGGAAAAAGTAAGAATAAGGACTGATGTTCAATCTAAAGAGTTTATGTAAAGGTTGTCTCATCTCCGAGATATCTTACCAGATGTGTCCTTAATTTGTAGATTATGATGCAATTGTTATTCTCGCACTTGGAAATGGAGAAGGAAAAATCCAGGTACTGGAATCAGCTGGAAGGACTGAGACAAGCTAAGATACTCTGGGGAACTATGACCAAAAGAGAACTCTGGGCTGCCTCAACCTCAGTAAAAAAGGCTCCGGATTTTAACGGGAATATTAACTGGGCATTACCAGTTAAGAAGAAACTAGGGTTAGTAGATGAATGAAAATGCAGATTATGTGAGGAAAAGGTCGAAACCTCAATAAACATACTCTCGGAATGCCTTGCAAAATTCTAGGGCCAGATGCCTAGGAGCATGCGAAATAGAAGAGGACCGTCTACCTGATTTAAACTATGTCCTAAACATTCTTGAGAAAATAGGACCAGGAGGAGCTGCTATATATATATTTATGGTTGTTTATTGCATACCACTAATTTTTCTAATGTAGGCATTTCAGGCTATGTTCATTATGTTAAAGGAACTTATTACTAGATGTATATTTTTTTTAATTTTACGTTAAAAAATATTTAAACTTCTCGAAGAAGAAGAAAACTACTATTTGAACTATTTACCATACGATTATATTTTATTTTAAAAAACTCTGTGGTAAGAAGAGGATGAGATCATTCTTTATCTTAAGAATCTCTCTATTTATTTTAGTGGTTAAAAGCAAGTCGTAACAGTTTGGTTTTGACACTCGATTTACATCTTTTTTCTTATCGATTTTAGACATCGAGATTGAAGATTATACGTAATAGCATTGCTTTACTTCGTTCTCTACACCAAAATAATTGCTACATGAAATTCTATTTGTCTGTTTATACGGATAGAAAAACGTTCTTGAAATAGAAAATAATAGATAATTAGGGTTGGAGTATCAATTACGCCTGTGAAAGAAAATAATGTTTGAAATATGTATAAGAAGATTGCTTTAGTTTTAATAATGTCTAATAAATAACTATTAGAAGCTGATAAAAATGCATCAGATTTCCTTTTATTAATATTTTTGATTAAAAAAAACTTTTGGATTAATTATATAAATAAATTACTGCTCAAAACAACGTTTTATTATATTTATTTTTATATACAGTATAGGTGAGAAACCTAAACCCAGTGGTAAACCTTGTGGTTTAGGTTTGCTATAAAACTTTGTTGAAGGATTGGTGGGTGGAAGGGTCAAAAAAGTTATTCCAAAATTTAGATATTTCAGGAACATAGAAGAGTATATTCATAATTTCGGACAGCCAGGCAGCTCTAACATCCCTAAAATTCACCCGGGTTGATTCAAAACTGGTGTGGAGCTGTACCGAATCCCGAAATATCCTTGGAGCAAATAACAGAGTAAAGCATGCGGGCATGCGGGAGTAGAGATAATGTCCTTGGTAGTGTCATTTGCTATGGGCACTGTCAAGGACATTATATCTCCAGTTGGGCAGCAAAAGAAACCTGAACAGAGACTCACCCACTCGAAAGCGTTCATATCTCAACCTTCGAGAAACAAAACAGCACAGCTGTTGGAATAGAGTACACCTACGTATTTTAACTGAACTACTGATGGACCACTGAGTCTGAGGAAGCACCTGAAGAAGCTTCGTTTGAGTAATAGTTGCTACTGCATTGTGAAGCACGTCCGTTATTACTGCCCCGCTTTGGAAATGGCTGAGCATCGCTTGTTTGGTTTCATACAGCTTGAGACTATCGACTTTAGAAAAGTCTTGCCAAAATTGATGGCTGGCGAATTGTAACTCTTAGGGGTGAACCACAATAGGCTCGAGTTCTGCCGTAGTGCCCCACTCACATCAAACCTAATCTAATGTAATACAGGGGAGTTTCCAGGAAAGTATTTATAAAATAGAGTGTCAGATTCACGCTAGAGAAGTAGTAAATGAGACAAGTATGATGGACAAGTAATTCGTATACAAAATATTATTCCTGTATAAAATAAACAATAATTAACCTATAATAACCAATGATCAAAACTTTATTTCTGATACCACTGATTTCCGTATGGGCAATGGTTTAAATAAAAGTAAATAAACAAACACATCTTTCAAATAGCGATTTGCATATAACAGTTATAAGTCCAAACAACTCATTAAATAGTCCATTACCAGTATTTTATGAGCATTTTATGATCGTACGTGTCATAAATACAAAAATTCATCAGAATTCCTTACTCCTACACTTGCAGTTGCGGTGGCTTATAAAAATCCCCAGATAGCATCAAGTATCACTGTTGTTGTTACGTGGACCACGCCACGCCTATACGTTGTAGCAATAAAAATTCATCCAAATGATAATGCCGTCATTTCTTTGAACGTTTATAGCTATTTTATTAAGTTCAATTGGAAAATTATATGTAAAAATGTTGAAATTTGTCTAAAAGTATATTACTTAAAGTTTAAAATTATTTTTTCTTAAAGAATTGAGAATACTTACATAGTTAATTAATATGATTGTAGCTATCAATCATTCTTACTTTCAAAATTTAAAAAGTAAAACATTCAGTCGGTAATAGCTGAAATATTTAGTACGATCGACTCATTTAAAATCTTTCAATACAATCGATCAATCTCTGTGCTGCTAATTTACACAGGAAATGCAAAAAAAAATTAATGTAGATTCTATAAACCGGTTTGTGGTTCTTAAATGAACTCGATCTTGGTTAACCGATCCTCTGATAATAATATTAGAAAATATGTTAATATTGCAGATTCAGATATTAAATGTAAGAGAATATCATGATTTACAATTTCTGTTTATTAAGTTGACATTACTTTTGCCTTAGAGAGCATAAATAAAAAATTTAATAGTTCTATTAGTTTATTATTGGCGTTATATATGTTTAATTTGTTTAGCATGGTCTCAATTATGTGAAATCGACAGTGACGTAGAGAATTTAACATTAGATTAGAGTATATTTGTAATTATCAAAACTTATGCCAAAGTGGAAAAGGCAACTGATCGTATGGGAAATGCCACTCTGGAAGCATACCAGGAAAACTGTCAAAACTAAGACCAACAATAGACAAATGCAAAAAAAATTAAGGATGCTGCGTAATAGAGCAAAATAATTAGGAACTGGGAAAATACAAAAGCGCTCTTATAGAATATAATAAGGAAATAAGGAAACCAAAACGAGAATCTTGGAGAAAGTTATTGATATGCAGAGACCAACTTCGGACCAAGAACAGTTTGCTCGACCTAAAAAGGAAAGAAATTATCAGCGAAAATGATTAAACCGGGCTATCAATCACTTTGATCCTTACAAATCTCCAAGCGAGGATGGTTTTTTCCCTCTCCTTCTACAAAAGGTACTGGGCATTCTACTACCCATTCTATCTAAGTTTTTTATAGTAAGCTTAGTACTGAGTTACTTACTTGATACACTAAAGGTTATATTAACAAACTAGAATGAAAGGATAACTCCCTACCTAAATATTTCCGGCCAATTAGTCTCACTTCATTTTTGTTGATAGCTCTTGAGAATTCTTTAATTCTTTTTAATTATTTGAAGAGCTAAGGACTCATCCGAACACAGAGCTTAGAGACCTCTGATCGATTAGCCGAAGAATTAGATATATCAGACCAAGACAGCCAATAGATGAATGATAAGGACCGCAAAAGTAACTACCCAACAATAACTCAGTATTTCGGAAAATATTAAAATAATCATTTGTATAATATTGTTACAAAGACAAGAATTTTAAGCAATAGTGATAGTAGAAGAGGGAAATAAAATATTCAATATAAATTATGGTTTTATTAATGTCTAAGAAAAATTTGATTTTAGTTTCACGTGTTCCTAATTTAGATACCTATATTTATAAAGTTATGAAAAATGATCTTTCGTAACCATTTAGTAATAAACTAAAATCTTGTTTCCTGGCATTAAAAATCGTTTAGCTATAATTATTGCTGGGCGTTTCCGGAAGAAATGTTTACAAGCATTCATAAAAATAAAATGCATCTACGTCTTTACGTATTATTTTGTTTCTGTAAGTAGTTGTAACAAATTCTTTAAGAAAATCTAATTAAAAGTCATTATTTCCTTGTATCGTAAAATCAGTTATATTTTAATCAAATAAAATCCAACATTAAGAGTGATCAAATGCATACAGCAACAGATAATTAAAAGCCAATCACTCTAATATTAGGAATATTCGATGTTGATATTATCCTGTATTTGCGTAATTCCTCATTGAAAATACACACAATATTTCAGTACATACCTCCACTAATTTGTATGGGTAATTTCTACATTTGAATATTATAATTGATGAATTAATTAATATTCAAATCTGCAATTACTAACCTAAACTGATTGAAAAATTATATATTGCTGGGCTTCTTCAAAAGATACATATGTATATAGAATTTCAACGGCGATATCGACATTAAATTTGATTTTATTTAACAATTTCCAATTTCATTCTGATTGTCACCGTTTGATTGTGGAATATTTATTAGATATCTGTTGGATACATATACACATACATATACACAAAGATATTGATATTAATGTTGATATTGATATATCAACCTGACGATTATGATTTAAATTATTTGTTTATCAAAACAGTTTTCATTGATATTTTGATACCTATAATTTAATTGTCTCTTTGTGATTTAAGACCAATAAAATATTAGATCTTTCATGTATTTTCGTATATTATTTCAATCTACAAAGCAAATGGCAATGATTATTCCCCTTTTTTATTAATTGGAATTAATAATCTTTATATCCTTTTAGATGGCAATTTTTCTTCACTTCAACTGATTTGAATGGATATTCAGTTCAGTTCAGCGTCACCTCCATATTTTATCATCTTATTCGTTATTTCATCAACGCCAAGCGCAAAGTATTAAGGAATATGTATTTGGTATCTATTAGTTCAATTACTTTCTGCCTTTACTCAAGTTTTTAAGCATAAACTTCAGCTGAAAATAAATCTTTGTCCAGCAGCGTTATTAGATCTCATTGAAAATATAGAGAGATTAATAAAGACTGGAATCAGCAGCACCACGAACTAATGATTTAATTCAGGGGTGGTCATGCAAGAAGTGATGAAAATAGTAAATTTTCTTCGTGCGAAATCATTACTGCGTGAGCTGAAAGCATTGTATATACAATGCTGAAAGCATTCCTTGATGACGTTGATGCACAATATGACGAAGATTCTTCACTTAAAGATTTATTTTTACAACATTTATCAGACTCCAGCTAACGTACACTTAAGTTTTATAAAAGAAATAGAAAATAGAAAAATTCTTGACTGATATTTTTAAACATATCAATGACCTGAACCTTAAACTTCAAGGTAGGGGAAAGATTATATGGAAGCTCATTTCAGAAGTAAAAAGTTTTTCGCGAAAACTCGATATCTTCCTTACATACACGAATCTTCACAAATGTTGTGTAGGTAAATAGTTTACTATATTATATAGTGTAAACCTATCTTGAGACATCCTGTATTGATAAGTAAATCTATACCTTTAGTATCATTTAAAAGATTTTAGCGTAACAGCTGTCGTAATTTAAAACCTTATTTTTTAATTAAACGTGGAAGAGTTTTTTTATTATTCTTAGGTTAAGTTTTCTTTTTGAATATGGTTAAGTATAAATTCGGTTTAAATATTTTTTGCAAAATTGCGGTTAACTATTTGGGTTAAGGACCGAAACTATCGGTTAGCTCATTACACAATGTGATAAACTCTTAACGTTTTCAACGAACCATCACTGCAAACGAACGCAATGATAAAAAGTAGCTGAAGAGCTCACGGCACTATTCAGAAGACTACAATACTCTCTCCTACTAACCAATAATTTGTTATTATTAAATGATAAATGGCACTTCTAATCTTATCGGATGCCGATATAATCACCAACCAAGATACTAAATCACTGTTCAGTCGATATCCAGTGAAAAATAAGTCGGTATGGCAGTTCTCTTAATATCACGAACGTACATAATCTATTTGTGATGGGAAATAATATAATAAAATATTCTCGGTTTAATGAGTATACCAGCAAACATTTCAATTCAATTGAATAAGCATTTTTTATTTTAGAAAAATGTAGGGAATTTATGGAGAATCAATAAAGGAAATATACGAGGTGCACTTGGAATTTTCTTTACTCGTCTACACTAATGTTGTCGCCCTCCCATCTTATGCCTACCTTATTAGGCGATACAATTTAATTCAATTATTTTATTTATTTATCAAACTTCTATCCATAACTTTAAGAATGGAACAAATATATTATTGTTAAATATTTTACTCTGCTTTAACCCGTTACAAGCGGATATTATTTTACGAAAAAATCTTAAGCATTTTAATTAGTACGTAGAATTGTTGTCAAATGTACCAACTTATTAAATATGCTACGTGATTCTCAGTTAAATATATAACGGATGCTTCACTTGTGTGATGACCAAAAATGTGCTTATAATTAAAAGTGCAACGGCTGGCTTGAATAAGATTATGTAACATGTCTATCGCCATACTACCTTACTTTAGACTACTGTCATTACGAACCTTAAAATTAACCCCAACTCAGCACTATCAATGGAACGCACCTGAAATAAAACCCTTAACTGAACGCAACCCCTAACCGGATATTCGACGAGGACAGTTGTCTCCCTATGGCAACTAACTGTACCTCTTTGGCTGGTGAAAGACATAGCAGGCAAAGCTAAGCTACAGTTAATATACAGCAAATATACATATGCTATAGACAGAAAAATTCAATAGCCCTAAGAACACAACAACCCAGCCCAAAAATAGAAACTAGAAATTCATTAGCCCTAACGACACAACAAACCACTCGAGGTCCATTGGAACCTCAAGAATAGAAATTTAATAGCCCTAAGTACCCCGCTAACCAATATAGGTCCTTTGGAATTCCAAGAAACCTGATATGCCTAAGATCAGTACCTTTTGTTAGGACTTCCATTCTTCACTACTAACCTGGCAGATAAATTAAACAAATAACTCTATTAATTTTTTCATCAGTTTTATTTACAAAATCCACTTTGCTGTAAGAGCTGTAGGGTGTATCGTGTACGGTTTAGCTACTCATTTAGTTAAATTTAATATTCACTGAAAAATTTAATAATTTATGTATATTTTTCAATTCTACAAGATGCTTCTATCTTTTTAACCTTAGTTTCCTTTTTGTTTATATTTATTTTTGTTTTTCCGCAAACGAATAACCACAAACCTGAAGCATTAACTTGGAGCCCTGCGCTGATAGCTTTTTAGAGTTACAATTAACAGGGTCAATGACAACGTGCCTCACAGCGGCCCTAGATACAATGTTGCAATATCTCATAAGGAGAGAGGTCGCAGCCTTATGACTGTAACAGACACAACGCTTAAAACCTTGTGGTTTGGTTGGTTATCTCAGGATCCGAAACCAGAGCTGGAAGAGGTCTTACTCATATGGTGCACAGATGGGTCCGATATAGATGAAAGTGCTGGAATGGGAGTAACGGGACCAAATGAATAGCTAAGTATCCAGGAGACATCGATCTCTACCTTTTCAGACATGCTCCATATATATATATATATATATATATATAAATATATATATATATAAATATCTAAACCATTTGATATCCACTAAAGTTTTTTTACCCTTGGCTAAAAAGATTCCTTGATCTATAAATGACTTATTTACCACCTAGCAGAGAGTTCTACACTGGGTCAGTATTTTATCTTCTTATAAAATTTTCACACTAATAATTCATCAAAAATATCTTTAACGCTAGTCTCCGTCATTTTTTATTATTATACCGATTAATGCAACATGTGATAAAGCTTAAGAATTTTTTTTAATTAAATCAAAATATATACAGCACTTACAAGTAGTCCTACTAACTATTGACTTAGACTTAAAGGTTACATTGTTTGCAAAATTCTGACATTAATATACAAAGCTTTAATGTTTTATAAAGTTTCTATTGTAACTCAGGAAAGTGAAATATTTACAGCTGGAATCTTTTCCCTAAAGAATAGTAGTATACATATCAAACGGTCTCACAATCCTGCTTCCTTATTCCACTCAAACAATATTCCAATGCCATTAAAATATATTTTCTTTCCATTTGAACAAGAGGGAATATATTTAATCTTTTAAAAAAAATGTATCAAGTTAATAACCTTTGTGACAACAAATAGTCTTTTAAATTTTCAAATAAGTTAACAATTCAAAGCTTTTATTGACTGTGTTAGTATTTTTAGTGGTGTAACAGAGTAATTAATAGTTTATTAATACTTTCAACCGATCGTAGAAATAAGATGTTGTTCAACAGTAAGTAGTCATTATCATCTTTAAAGCTAGGTCTCACTATCATGCTCGCTTAACTCACTTTCTTCAGATGAATAGTCATTAATATTTAGATTTAATTCCTCTTGTTCAAGTTCAAACTGCGTAAGAGGTCTATGACGGTTCATTTTGAAGCACCAAAATAGTATCACCAAAGGTATGCTGGGTCCGATTTGACCCGGTTGCTTGCTTTACTCAAAAACGAACTCCTACACTCGCAAAGGTCAGATGGCAACTGATAGTATGATACAAACTAGGAGAATTCGTAGGGGTCCAGTGCCGTCGGCAAATTGCAACATTTCTTAAATTATCATACTAAATTTCGTTGGGTCACCATACCAGTTGGGGGTTAAGATTATTTTATATTCTTTGATATTATTTAATATTTTAATAATAAATATGTAATGTAACTCCATTTATCAATAATTTTAGTTCTCTAGCCCAAATTAACGAAAAAATAAAAATAACTAGTAATTAAACAAAACATTTTATATTAAATTTCTTTATTTTAAATTTTACTCGCATTATTAAATATAAAAGTATTTAAATGACCTACATAAGCGTCAAAATGAATAAGTACATTGTTAAGAATTAGCGCCATGTCTAAATCTAGGACGTCCCTGTTTAAAATTCTTTTTACAGCAATAAATAAATAATTATATGTTGAGCACTAGACTAATTTGTGCAGCGGGTCTATTCCGTAGTTGTTTCGTAAATAATTTTTCGGTTAGCTCTAACCGTTCATTTCACGCTATTCTTCATGTGTACCTTGCCGCCAAAATATAAGAAACAACTGATTAAATTAATAACATTGGATTATGATTGATGGTCAATGGTCTGGTTTTAAGGTCACGTTCATAGTGGTCTCAACGATTGAATGAAAATACTTGTCTTTATTGAATCGACTACTGAAACTGGTAATAAGGTTTCGAATGTAGGAACACTATATTTGAACGTATATTTCATCTCAACAAAAAATAAATCTTTCGATCGCATAAAGATCTTATCAAAAATAAAAATATTTGCTCACAATAATTTACATATTTTTTTATCTGCCTATTAACGCGTAACTTTGATTGGTTTTTTATTTCCTTGCCTTATATGATAACAGGGCTTTTGTTCAGCCTACCACCATCTTATTTTAATATTTGAGATAGCATCTTAAGTTCACTGATTTTCTTTTTTGAACAATATCTTTTAAATATTTGAAATAATCTACTAAAACAAACCAAATTATTATATATCAATATTCCCGACTAAGACGAAATAAACAATTGTGAAAATGTAAGCTCTAATCTTGTCAACATCCTTTAAATTTTCTTCTTGCTTCAAAAAAAAACAACTTGTTCCTAAGATCAATGGTGAAATTTGAATAAACAGCAACTAATATCAGCATGCTGCCAGGTTTCTTTTAGAGTTTAGGAAAGAAAAAAAGGTAATTAAATAAATGAACTTGGTAGTGCTCAGCTAGCGGTAACTCTACTGGCAAATTATGCGCAAGCTCAGCCGTAGAGGTAAAAAGTAAAATAAAAATAAATTACTTTACTTAACAATTTAGATTAAAAATAGAAAGATAAAAAAAATTAATAATAAAATAGAATAAAATATATAATATAAGAGGACAAAAAAAGGTTTTGCATATACAGTACGAGATAAACTTATCTTTGATCCTGCTGTATTACAATCCTTGTTCAAAGAATGATGTTTAGCTCTCCAGGTCACTAGCTGTCTTTCCAAATAAGCTTAAGGTTCAGATCCTCTATTCTCCAAGTCTCAGTATATATAATATACTTTTCGGGATGTAAAAAAAGGCTTTAAGCTACGGTAGAATCCCTCCGTAAAAAGAACCATAGGAAATAAACCGTAGGAGAAAAAAACCCTATATATTATACGGTTATTTTAAGCACGTTGGAATGGTTTGGAATCAAATAAAGATGGTCTAGATAGCTGATGATGAAATTTAAACCAAAAGAAAAATATATTCGTCGTTTGCTTACCAGCCACAAGTTGAAAAATTACCTAATTTTAACTATTTGACACGATTTTTCATGTCATTCAATGCTGCCAACATAAAAATTGCAACTTAATCTACAGTTAGCAGAAATAATATAAGAAAACAAGGTATGCAACACAATTTACAATGTACAATTAATAAAATACGATGTAAGATATACATTATATGAAAATAATTATTAGATGAAAATTTACACGTTACAATGCTACAAGAAAGTAGGTATGCTTCATTTCGTGATTTTCCTGTGATTATTAACCCTTAGCTTTGTTTATTATAAATATTCTTTTGATAAAAGTTTCCTTCCAAATTGCCTAAAAATAGAAAATTAGTCCTCTTTATACGGATGGAAAACAGCCCAAACAGACAAATTTTTTTGTTGCCGTTGGATGTTTGTTTTTTAACATTACAGTCTTAACGGTATGAATTTAAACCCAAAAATAATTTTGTAACGCTATTTTTTCTATCCCCAATAAAGTATAATTTACTTTAAACACTGAACATTTCAGCATTGTGGGATTCTGCTAAAGCGTTTGTTAACCATGATATGTTAGCAGACAAACTGCAATTTATGGTATTTGTCGTTCTCGCGGTGGGCGATTTGCGATTCGTCCGCTAACCGCTTAAAGGTCGACTCAAACCAACGCGGGAGCGTGAGCGGTAGCCGAAGCGGTGCACTCACAATAATGCATAAAACAAAGACGGTATCATTACAGTGAAGTTTTTTTTTTTAAATAAATAAAGTGTTTGTAATTCAAATAAATTGTATTTTTGTATTTTAATCAATAGAATGTTTTGTAAGACAAGAGGTATAGTCAAAAAAAACATCTAAATTAGAGTTTTGGTCCCTGTTTTGAGTTTTGGATGAATTGTTGAACTAAGCAAACAGATTCCGAGATGAATCGTGCCGGAAGAGTCAGAATTTAGATTTTTTTTAAATAGGGTGTAATGCGATGTGTTATGTAGGCAAAAACATAGAGAATGGCCCTTTGCTGTAGTTTAAAAACAAAGTCAAAAATATTTTCAGCAGAAAACCGATGATTCTTGTGGAAACATTACTATGCAACATGTTTTTTTCATTTTTGGGAGGAATTTAAAATTGATTCCTCCAAATTTACAAGGGTGCATTCAAACAAGCATCATTTTTGGTCTTTGATCAGATAACATTTATATTTGTATTTAAACTTATTAATGTTAAATAATTTAAACTACGCAGGTATTGAGTTATACATTTTGACAGCATTATTGGTAAAACATCTTTGAAACATAGCAGTCCGATACTTTGGTAATGACAATTTATGTCTGTTGCGAGTGTGGGATTAATTTATTTATTAGTTCTAGAGGTTTAGAGTTACTGACTATTTTATGTACAAAAGTACCCAAATGTAGTTTAAAACCATTATTCATATTCAACCATTTACAATCATTAAGTTTGTGAAAAATATGTTGGCCTTTTCTAATCGAGAAAATTAGGCGGCAACAGGAGTTTTGTAAAACTTGAATGCGTTGTGCATTTTCAACAACTTGTAATGACTGGTTTAAAATGTTTATTTTAAAGTGTTCTTTGAGAAACTCTTTATGTATACCAAAACATATAAGCCTGGACTTGGAATTTAATTTTAAGTCATGTTCAACAGATACCTGTTGAACTGACTGAAGTTCTAAGTTGAGAGTTTGTAAAACTTCATCAAAGTTGTTAATATTGAACGCTAGATATATCTAAATACCATCAGCCTATGCTTGTGTGTTACAGTTTTTTATGGAATTAATTACATCAGCTGTATATATAATGAATAATAGGGGTCCCAAAATTGACCCTTGGGGTACCCCTGATAGAATTTCTATACCAGATGATAACTTATTTTCAACACTTATTTTTTGTGAACCACCAAGCAAATAAGACCATATAAGAAATAATGAACCATTATTAAATCCGAGAAATTTAAGTTACGCACAAAGTAGTTCATGATTGATAGTATCAAAGAAAAATTAAGTAGGTAATACTAAAGCCACATTCATCTTACAATCTTGAGCAGCAATGATATCATCGGTTACCTATTGCAGCCAAAGCAGTCCCAGTAGAAAATCCACGCCTAAAACCAGTTTGTTTATCAGGAATTAATTTATCAGTAACATAAGGAAAATAAGAAAATAGGATACCTACTTAAGGATACAAGAGTTGATAATATTAGCCAAATATTTATCAACAAAAGGACTACAATATTTTAACATGCTGGCAGTAATATTATGCCCTTTTAATATTATTTATGAAAAAAACTCGTTTATGTCTTATATAAAAAATTATGAATTGATTTTAATTAAATATATTAAAGTTTATTTTTAAACAACCATTAATATCAATTGCAATAGAGTAAAAAAAGTGTTTAGATTTTAATTGCAAAGATGCTGGAATATCTTTGCATCCAAACTCTTTAAAACTTTGTAAAATGCCTCTGGTAAACAGGATATTGAAAATGATTACCAACCACCAATAATTGCGGCGTTAATAGACATTATACTGTGTTATTAAACAAGGTACCCTATAATAAATATAATTTTCGTTCTAAGAGGCGGTAACTTGAATTTCGACAGCGGTGGATCCAAGGCATGTTTTAAAACTTTCTTGGAATTTATTGTGGATCCCTTTTCTGAAGTTTATGCTTATTAATAAATACTGTATAAAAGAATGTGTTGAAATAAAAAAAAAGTCAACTTAAATAAGTGTAAGGAGTTATTGTAGTTTGTTTATCAAACATTTTTATGTTAAAAGGGGGATATTTATGTGAATAACGTGACTTCACTTGACTGACCTTTTATATGGCCCCGTTCCTGTCATTACTTTTTATACCATTGTAGGTTTCTGGACTTTTCTCAGGGCATTTAATCTTGTTACTGAAAGGTACTAGAATTCCATCGAACTTTTTCGAATCGGTTGACATTTATACCTAACATTTTACTCGTTTTGATAGATGACTTAGGGTTGAATATTTTACTTAGTTACCTAAATCATAACAATATTTGCTAAAACTTTCATACAGTTCTAAAGCAGTTTTAAGGAATATTTTACTTAAAACCTGTTGTTTAGTTATATTTTTATGGAGCATAAATAATACATTTTTATCACTACAACTTGATAAGAACACAATAAGAGATGGAAGACGAAGAAGAAACAACTGACAAGCATGGTATTAGAAAACGCGGAATAAGATTCCAAAAAAAAAGAAGATCCAAAATGTGAAAATAAAAAAACATCTTCAAACAATGGAGCCAAAGATGAATCTACGCTATTTTTAAGAAAGAAGGTTTGCCTGTTCACAGAAACAACCAGCGAGCGTTTGAAGTATGGAGGGTAGAAAAAAGGAGGACCAACTTGTATAGGAATAATGTCGAAAAACTGTCCAGCGGAAGCAGCAAATCGTAGATTAGCAGAAGAGTAAAAAGACAACGTGAAGTCAGTAACACTCCCTAGGTTATAACCAAAGTGAAGTGAGCTGGGTTGACAAATTAAATATTTTTCGTGACTTGTGTAATTAAAAATTATGAAGTATTTAAAATCTTACTTAGTCAAACATAATTTAATTTCGTTTTTTACTCTAACAATTCATTTTAACATAGCCGATCACAGGACAATTTTTTCTTTTCTACTATTTGTAACGTCCTGTGACACTTACTCTTGCTACTGTGGCGCCACCAATTTGCTTCCTTATTCGATGGACACTTTTTAATACATTGAGTTTACTTAGAATTTTTTTGCATATATTATCTGGTGACAAGTTCATTAATGAATATATTAAGAACTTTTCGTTGTTACTTTGTATGATTATAAAACTAATTATTCTTATGTGCAAAAACTCGACAGCGGTCCATTCTCTTTATATTGTCCCCTTTCCTTTTATAATCCACTTCTATGTTCATTCATGCAAATTAAATTTGTGGTAATGTAGGGTTCAATCGGTTTGCATGCACTGGACACAAAAAGTAAATCCAGCCGTTGTTTTAGGTCGCTTTCAAATTTTGCTGTCAATGTTGCATCAGTGGGTCACTGTCCGAGTTATTTTACGTTGTCTGCAGTACTAAATTATATTAAAACAAATGAAATAAAAGCGGCACTGTTCTTTTATGGTCTTCCGTAAAATATTGTTTCCTAATAGATATAGTATTACATAGTCAATTGTCTAAAAGTGCTGAGTAATCCGTCGTAAAAGTGAAATATTATCATCACAACCCATTTCATATATCTTGTTTTATGGCCAATATTCACTTTTAACGGGACAACTAATGCGACACAACAGCACGTGCGAATAATACACAGTGAATTATTATTCATAAGATTTAATTAAGCTGAAATTGTAAAGAAAAATCTTTATCTATGGAAACGCTTTATTACAAGCCTTCCACCTGTGGCTTCCCATATCCTGATTTCGGTTTTTTTATTCGTAGTAAAGAGGAATCGTAACAAGTTTCAAGTAAATCTATTGAAATAATAAAAAGTTTCATGTAAACCTCCAACTTCTCATGGGATAAATTTCCATAAGTCTCTTCTTAGTACTATATACGCTTACTGCAATATCTGCATTGGTGTCATTCATTTAGTTATTGTTCCTTTTTATATCTTTAGATTCCTAATAAAATTCATAGAATTTCAGTGGAGAAAACGTTAAACGTTATTTCAGCAAAGCTGATAATTATATACTTCATTAATATTATGATTGCGTGCACTAATTAAAAAAACTTAATTCATTAACGTAATTAATTTTTTAAATCATTAAGCAATTCTGGCTGAAATTTTTTAAATAAGATATACATTTATTACATTCAATTATCTACCAATTGGAGGAATTTTCAAATTTTCTGGATAACCTTGTAAAGTATTTCTGGACAATATTACTTCTAGCTGTGAAATTAAGGTCCAATAGTCTAAGAGCTAGAGAAGCTAGATCCGCATAAATATTTGGCGATGACCAGGAAGAACCTACGTTTAACAGTGGGATTTCTGACTGGACACTGTCAAGATGGACTTTCACAGAGTAAGGATTAGTACAATAAATTTAATTTCGGTACTATTTATTTATATGGATATCGTATATTACGGCCACAAACCTGGCTACCCCTAACAACACTAATTTGTCGATTTCAGTCATTATCTCCCAATCACGTCACCACAAACCTACAATGTCCACTAAATATCTCACCATGGGCAATACGACTCAAATCCTAAATCTTTTTTTCTTTTAAAATCCAACCAGTAATAAAATGTATCAAATCTCGACCAAATTCTGTCCCATCTATCTATCCATATATTACAGCCAGGTATCTTAATTTTGTTAATATTAATTTTCAGTATTTAAATGCATCAGTCAAACCACATTTTTAAAAAAGCATCACGTTTCCTATAAATATCATTTTACATAATTATTGTGAACGTGTGGTTATTACTTAAAACAGCTGATGAATCTTTGTTTGCGCATTTATTTGATAATCAGTAAATGCATTAAAAAAATAAGATTTTTATTACTCTTTAACCGGTAAAGGATATTTAGCAACTTTGCTGTTATTCTAAATGGACCCATTATTTACAAACCGTTTTGCAAAAGTCAGTACGTTTTTGTCAAAGAAATAATAAATAAAATTCAATAGTTTCTTTGATGAAATTTCAGGAAATCATTTAACACATGGCACATAAACGTTCCTTTGTCAACTCCCGCCCAAACTACCAACACTAAAAGAGACGTGTGTAATCTATCTCCATTTGTTAAGATAACACGTGTAAAAATACAGGGTGAAACAAAAAGATTTGTCATAAATAATAATACGTTTAGAGATGAAAATAAGTCGATTTAGTGTGACTAACGCTTTTACAAAAGTTGCAGATTGGTAAAGTTAACAATTAGTTAATCGAATTTATGAAAGATATCAAAAAACGAAATAAAATCACAGTATTTATATATAAGTTTTATTAATAATTCAACTAGTTCCGGCTTACAAGCAAAATAAAAAACACAATACAATATAATATATAAAAACTTCACTCTGAACGGAATGATATGTTTATCTAACTAAAGACAACTACATATCATATAACTACTATAAAAATTAGAAGACAACAATTGAATAAGTTTGTTAATGCAACCAGAAATAAAGAAGGTTATGAATGCAGGGTATCCTGGGATAACCAATCAAAATTTAACACATTATAGCCAACAATACTTTATCACAAACTGTATAACAATTTTCAAAACTACAAAATCCTGTTATTCGCGTCATCTCCTAGTTTATAAGAAACTAAAAACAATATGACAAACTGTATAACAATTTGCATAACTACAAAATCCTGTTATTTGCGCCATCTCCTAGTTTGTAAAAAACTAAACATAGTTTGACCTTAGCCATACGAGTGTCTACCCTGTGTCCAGAACACACTAACGCACTACTTGCAAGAGTGTAGCGTTTAAATGACACACAAACATTTGTAAATGCTTAGCGCTTGCGAACTATGGAGGGTAAAAAAGTGTCCATCAAAAGAGAACAAATTCTTGGCGCCACAGTAGCAATAGTAAGGGTCAAAGGACGTTACAAATAGTAAAAAAGAAGAATTTGTCCCCAGCTTTCTCAAAATGAATTCTTAGAGTAAGAAACGAAATTAAATTGCCAATTGAAATCAGAAAGTTCATCGACATACTTGGGACACTCCTCTGATCAAAATAGCTTCGAACAAACTACTTGAAGCAGCTATAACGCCTTCGTTATATAACGCAGCTATAACGCATTCCACCACGCAGGAGCGTGGTGGAATGGACTACCCATTTGTTTTATTCGTACTTTTCTTGATAAAGAAACATTCAGGGTTGCCGTTGGACTTCGATTAGGTTCGTATGTCTGTGAAGAACATCTTTGTACTTGAGGCTATGAAGTCGATAGCACAGGCGTCCATGGTTTGAGCTGTAAATTCAGTGCCGGTCGCTTCTCTCGTCATCAAGTAGTGAATGATCTGATCAAACGCTCCCTTGCTACTGCAAAAATTCCAGCTGTTTTAGAGTCAATTGGCATTTTTAGAGAAGATGGCAAAAGACCGGATGGCATGACGCTGATTCCATGGCAACGCGGTAGGTCTGTAACGTGGGACTTTACATATGTAGACACTTTGGCAGCCTACTATTCGAAATTACAGTTTTTTTCTCCGATTTGATAATTCCTCACGAACTTCATCAATCAAACAAAGATACTCACCACAGTCAAGACTGCTTTGAAGAATATGGTATTGACAAACACAACACCAATAGCTTCAACACAAACAGATTCACATTAGCAGGCAATGTTGATGCACTAGGTCTGAATGGGTTGAGGAATATTGGGAATACATGTTTCATGAACAGTATCATCTAGTGTTTGCTCAACACTAAATGCCTTTTGGAGTACTTTAGGAAAGATGCCTTTATGAGAGATTTGAGAACAAAAAAAAGTGCGCACTCATTAAAGGTTTTGCGAGAGTTATAAAGGAATTATGGTCTAAGGATTTGTCAGGAGGATTGGTGCATACAGCCTCTTTGAAAAGCAATATTCAAAGATTCGCTCCCCGTTTTATAGGTTATGAACAGCAAGATTTCGAAGAGTTTTTCAGATACTTCCTGGAGATTTGGCATAAAGATGTCAACAGAGTTACCGAGAAGCCCTTGCCAATTTTGACGGAAATCGGCGAGAACCTAACTGACAACGAGATAGCCCAAGAGTCTTAGTACAGGTACCTGAGAATGGACAATTCCGAAATAGTGGCCAATTGAAATCCACTTTGAAATGTACTCATTGCGGTCACTGTTCTGTGACATTCGATCCAATTTGGGACCTTTCTTTGTCTATCCCACGAATAATTTGCCAACTCAACCTATTTCATTGCTTAGATTCATTTATAAGTGAAGAAACATTGGACGGAAATGAGAAACCAACTTGTTCCAAATGTAAAGAACGGCGGAAGTGCACAAAAATTTTATCGTTCGAAAAGTTACCCAAGATACTAGTGATTCACTGTAAACGATTTTCTTCAACGGAAAGTTTCAGAGGAAAACTGAATGTCAACGTAGAATTTCCGTTGGAAGCTCTAGATATAAGTGATTATGCAACAGCGAATGTCGCCCCCTGTCGTTATAATCTGTATGCCATCACAAATCACAGAGGTACTTTGAATGACATACGAATCACTAGTGAGTGGTGAAGCATATGTTCTCTTTTATGAACAGGAAGGCACTTGAAATCACTTTTCATTTATTTTTACTTTTATTTACATTTACATTATTTATTTTAGATAAAGTATATACGTGAATTATAAATTGAACTAGATATAACAATAAAAACAATTACATTTTACTACGTAATTAGTTGAGATTTTAAATACTGCATAATTTTTAACTACACAAGTCATGAAAAATACTAAATTTTTCAACCCAGCTCAGGGTCTTTTTACCCCTCTGCTACTCTCGTGCCATCTACTATTTGCTGCTTGCCGCTGGACAGTTTTTCGACATTATACCTATACAAGTTGGTCCTCCATTCTTCTATCCTCCATATTGTGAACGCTAAGCATTGCCAAGTATGTAAACTTACCATTAGAAACGTACAACTTTTTTCGTACTGATCATGCTCCGCTATATTTTTATCAGACTACTGAATACGATTAAGGTGGCAATAAATTGAATATGAAGATTAAATAACGGTGTAAATGTGTAATATTGTAAACTCTAACTACCACTGCTTTTCTCGTTGTTAAATATTACTAATAGAGATGATAAGGTAGTGGTTGGAGATTACACAATGTCGTCTTATAAACTTAAGCTCATTCTCAGCTGTATTAAGATTATTATTGATTATAATAAACATCATAGTTATTCTGATAAAAAAAAAACAGAGAAAATGATTAAATTATGTATGGGTGGTTGCATAATTATCCAAATAGCCTAAATTAGCCACATCCAGCTGTTTTTATTTCATTTATTATTTATTTAGTAAAACGACAAAAATTTAATCTGTTTTTTATCTGGAAAATCTTTTACAAGTTTCTCGGGTTAAACGAAAATGTGTTTCGTAACAAACCTAATCAGGCATAAAATTTAATCTGATTGCATTTTTTAATTTGCTGGCTTTACTGAAGAAATATGATATCTCGCGTTTACGAGCACCGTTAAATAAACATAATAATTTTTTCACGAATTTTAAAAAGTATTTAAAATGTCTAAGTTTTAATTTTATGTTAATTTTAATATTCAGATATATTATATTAATCTATATCGCCATCACTTAGTAAGGAAAAAGATTTATTGTTTAAACATTAAATTAAACTAAATTCGATATAAAAAAAGAGTTATGCTAATGGGATTAGGGTCATAACTGTTTTCGTGTCCAGTATAAATGAAACTTCTATAATTAATAAATTTATAAAATTATAAAAAGTTACCGCTGCATTAAAATTAATATTTATTCCTATTAAAATCTTAATGTCTCTACAGCTAGGTCACTGACACTCTATATTATTAAAAGGTAATCTGACTTGGATCCTGTGATTTTCTGACAAATTTGCTAATTTTGCCAATACCCAATACAAACTTTATTAAAAACCAGTAACATTTATTTTTGCAACCAGGTGGGAAAGCATCATTTTTCGTAATGAGCTTAGTTATGGAAAATATTGTTTCCCAAAGTGTTTTATACAATATTTTTTTTATTCTTACTAGGACTATTTGTATCCAAATTATAAGTAAAACAAGCATCTCTTTTCTAGTAAATTCGGATATATTTATTTTTCAATTCGTTGCTATAAAAGTATCGTTAGTGTCATTTGTCTATGATTTTTATTAATAAACATCCTAGAAAATTACAGTAGGCAAATTGATGCTACATATATCACTAATTGCTCAAATTAATTTATTAATATTTATAATTTTCCAATTTACGTGTTAATAAACAGATTTAGAGCATCATCAAAAAGATTTAAAATGTTTCCATAAAAGTTTTAGCTCAACCATAATAAATAAAATCTTTTGTGGTGCATATTTGTACCTACTATTTATAAGGAAAACCATTTTAACACATTAATTTTTTCGAATAGGTACATTCATTTCATTTCTTGCATTCAACGGAACATTGACATTTATTTTTATCCGACGGTCGGTCGTGTCTCAACGACACACCATGCCTCCAGAGTTTTTACAAATGATTCACCATTTCTGGAAACGAGGAGGGATAGAAAGCATTCAGTGGCAGTGTTGACAGTCACAGATGGCACTGTCGTCACTTGTTATACCAAGGTGATCAATCTCGCTCTTTGCTCATTTACAAAAAAGGGAAATAGATCTCTCTTATTCACGAATTGTTAAGGTAAGGTTAGGTTTTCACTACTTATATATACTGTTACGTAGACTAATTTCCCTCTTAAATAAATACTTCAAATTTAAAAAATTTTAAAATAGGAGCCTCAGTTATTTAAATTTATTATTTTGATACTTAAGCTTCCCATTTTTTGAGTCATTTACCCTACGAACCTTTAAGTCTGGTTTCTAAAGACGATATGATGTTTTTTTACTAAAAAAGTAGTGTTTGATTTTCTGCATATAATTTGTCAACTTTAAATATTTTTTATTTCCGAAACTTAAGAAACTTAAGTAAATTGGGAAAATTCGTAAATTAGGGTATAATCTAAATATGATTCCCTTGAGATTTTTTTATTTTATTTAATTTTTTAATTGTCTAGAAGATTTTTACCTATTTTCTAAAACATCCTTCATCTTTGTAAACTAATATTTTTTATAATAATCTTTTTAGGTAAAAACATTGTTGTTTTTTTCTTTTTTTTTGCATTAATTAGTTTGAAATAATATATATGAAATGTTCGAAGAGACTTCCGCGGTCAAAAGAAGTTTTCTGGAAAAACCGCGTTTAGAAGAATTTTTGTCTCGACGTTTCGACTTCCACTTTGGAGTCATTACCAAGAGAGAGTAAGGATAGGTTAAGATGAGTAGGGTTTAGTACGATTTCATGGTGCCTACTGCCTACTTCACTAGTCGTAATATATCCGCTAGTTGTCACTGAGGTGGTCTCAATCTGCCTACTTCCAGGGACAACCTCTATAAATCTATCTACTCGAAGGTATATAAGGTGTGAAAATTTGGCCTGATTATTGTATATAAGAGCTCTACATGTATTTTTGATTCTTGCTTTGGTTCGTGCTTCCGCTAAAGTTATACCTATGCTTTCAAGAGGTTTTCCTATGTTATCATCCCATGCTTTCCTTGGTCTTTCTATGGTTCTTCTTCCATGTCTTTTTCTTCCCATACTTGTTTCACTGGCATGTTTTTGCTTAATGTCGTTAACCATTTTAATTCTCGATCTTGTATTATCTGTATTAGTGCAAGGTTTTCTCTTACTATTAAATTTCGTATTCGTCTCTACTTTCTTACCTTTCTTAAGTATTTCATCTGCATACTCTGTAATTTCCTTTTCATCCTCTTGGTCAGTATCCAGCATACAAAAGTAAATATGGGAAGAAATATTGTCCTACACACAGCCATTTTCGTTTTAACAGAGATTTTTAAGGCTGTGGTACACCTCTGATGTATTTTCTATTCTTGTATTTATTTCTATATCATGGTTTCTTTTATTATTGATCTTTACTCCCAGATATTTAAAATCTTCTTCTCTTCATTTATTTTAAGGTTTTTATTTTCCAGTTTAGCGTTACAAATATCCAAGTTCCTTTGTAAATCCTAATTTGCGAATATTGCAAGGTCATCTGCAACAGCACATTTACGAAGATAGACAGGCTGTAGATGTCTATGGTATGTTCTCTTGAGTCTTTCATCAGTTCATCTAGTATAATATTGAATAACAATGGGCTTAATACTTCTCCTTGTCTTAGATCACTAAATTTGACTTCGAACATCTACATTTTGAGATTGGTTTAACATCTACGAAGAAATGTAATTATTGTATTTTATCAAAATCTTTTAAATTAACTTGACAAGAGCCTCACTTGCTTATTTTAAAAGTTTAAAAAGGGTATACTGTGCGGAAGTGTACTATTTTTTTTTCGTACAAAGCCTACATTGACATGTACCGGCGGTATATTTTAATAAAAACATAACTGTGTTTGATATAAATATCATTAATATTTTAAGGTGGTAAAGGTTGTACCACATTTTAATAATTCATATCGTTGATATGACTAAAGATAAGCAATTGGTGCAGCGTATTAAATCATTTCTATTTTTTAATAAGCTCTAGCACTTTAATCTATACTAAATCAATTGGCACCACCTTCTCTTCTTTAACATTATGTACACAGGATGGAATCGTGACTCTGTCTTACATAACTAAATTGTCAAGATAACGACTTTTTAATGAAGGTAGTTGACCTTTACTCGTATTTCCACCTGATCTTAAATCAATTCATCCGTCGGAACATGTAGCTCAGGACCGACTACAACATTTTTTTTACTTTTACTAGAAAATCTTAAACTGAAAGAATAATAATAATAATAATAATAATAATGACTTTATTGCTTTATAAAAATACAAATACAAGCAAAGGCGACGTTCGCTCTTAGATGATGTCTTCGTACTAAAACACCAGCTAAGTAGCGCTCTTCCACGCAACCGCAAAACGCAAAACTAAATATCAAATATACTTTCGTACAATATCTTACATGCAAAGAGAACAAAAAAAAAATAACCTAATTTTGTAAATATTAAAATGAATAAGGCCAATTTTACATTGCTTAAAATTTGAAATTCAACGTTATAATATTATTAAATAGAGATTTTTTAATGTTAAATTTAAATCGAGAAATAGGTAACGTTTTGTAATCTTCAGGGACTAGGTTGTACAGTTTTGCAATATTATAAGAGAAGCTAGATCGGAATAACGAGGTTTTATGTTTCGGCATACTAATTTTATTTTTAAATCTTACATTAATATTGTGAATTTCTGATCTCTTTTTAATTTTTTTCGATAGGTAAAAAGGAATTTTAGTAATCATAATTTTATGAAATAATACTGATCCGTGAAGAATACGTCTATTTTTTATGTTCAGCCAGCCAAGGTCTGCCAGATGTTTAGAGGTTGGATTTCGACGTCTGATACCACAAATAAATCGAACACACATATTTTGAATTCGCTGCAGTCGATTTTGATCCAGTTGTGTTAAGGCTGGACCATATATTACATCACAATAGTTAAACTGTGAAAGCACGAGACTATCACAGAGCATAATTTTGGTTGCTTTATTAAATAACTGTCTATGTGAGAATAGAAGTTTTAAGTTGCAAAATGCCTTCTGAATTATTGATGAGATATGATTGGAGAATGTTAATGAGTCATCTAAAACGAGGCCTAGGTTTTTTTCACAATTAGATAAAATTAAATAATCGTTATTAATTTTCAAATTTATTTTATTTTTGACTCTATTTTTCTCAATTCTACGTCCAAATAGCATGGCTTTTGATTTTGAAGGATTTATGCTAAGGCAGAATTTATTAGAAATATCTACAATAGTCTCTAGTTCTTCATTAATTTTCATACAAGCATTTACAACTTCTGATTCTTTGAAATCTACGTACAATTGTGTATCGTCAGCATAATAGTGAGCCTTCATATAATTAAAGTAACTTGAAAATTGGGAGGTATATAGGGTAAATAGCAAGGGTCCTAAGATGGAACCTTGCGGAACTCCTCGCCATAAGTAAATTTTTTTAGATAATTTTTTATTTATATATACTCTTTGAGATCTATGATCTAAATAGGATTGCATCATTTTTTGCGCTTGTTTATCAAAACACATATAGTTAAATAATGACAAAAGCAGAGGGTGATTAATTTTATCGAATGCCTTTGAGTAATCTAGTAAGATTAAAATGCATAGATGGTTGGAGTCAATGTAAGAATAAATGTCATCTAAAACTTTGAGGAGTGCAGTAGTGCAGCTGTATCCTGGACGAAACCCCGACTGGTGTTCAGGTAGAAGGTCGAATTTGGTGATGTGTTGACGAATCTGTTCATCCATTACTTTTTCTAGGATTTTAGAAAAGATACACTGAATACTTATGGGACGAAGTTCATTGAAATCAACAGGATTATCCTTCTTAGGTATGGGTAGAACTTTAGATTCTTTCCAAATTAAAGGAAATACGGAATTTTTCAGACAAAAATTATATATGTGAGTAATAAATGATAAAATATGTGGACAACAATAGAGAATCATAGTGATATTAACATTATCAGGTCCAGATGAATTTGAATTTATTGAAAGTATTTTTTCATAAACTTTTAACTCATCAATTTCCCTAAATTTAAAATGATCAACATTCGGTAGTTTAGTTGAAAGATAGTGGCTGAGAATAGCAGCATCTGGGTTATTGTCACCACCAATACCATTGATGAAATGATTATTTATTATGTCGGGATCTTGTAAGTGATCAGGAATAACTGTTGAACTTTTTTTGTTATGTATGATGTTATGCTTTTTCATTTCTTTCCAGACGTTCTTCTTTCGTTTCAGCTGAAATTCAAAATATGCCTTTTTCTCGCGTTTAATTGCATGATTGACTTCATTACGAATTGATTTATAGTAATTCCAATGATTCTCATTTTTTGATTTTTGAATCTCAATAATGCTTTATCTCTCAAATTCATCATGACCCTCAATGTATCAGTTAACCATGGAGACTTTTTTCTTGTTATTTTAACTTGACGCAGTGGTGCATGTGTTTGGAATAAATTTGAAATAGTTGAATTTAATATTTTGATTTTACTTTCAATGTCATCAAGATGATAAATTTGTTGAAGATCGGAAGCTATTAAATCCCGATTAAAATGATGCGGTTCAAAAATTCCTAAAGTCGCGGAATGTACATTCAAACGGTATAGGTTTCTTTTTAGATAGCGATCCAATGCAACAAGATGGAAGGGAATGGTCTGATACTAAGGGACATTTGGTAACATTTACATTACTGATTTTCAAATTATCTGAACACAATATAACGTCGAGTAATTTTGGACCTCTTGTTGGTTGGTTAACAATTTGAATAAGATTGTAGGTGTCAAAAAGTGACTGCAAAGTTCTACACTGTAGGCTGCTTGGGTCTAAAAGTTTATATTAAGGTCTCCCGCGCATATAACATAATCAAAGAATGGCGATAATGTGCTTAAACATAAATCAAATTCATTAGCAAAATCCTGATAAGGAAAATCATTAGGTCGGTAGAGTGAACCCAAGGCATAATTTTTATTATTAAAACAAAACGAAATCCATAACTGTTCGGAATTAATGTTATTCAAGTTAGTAATTAGCTTTGACTTGAATCTATTTTTGATATATATAACAGTACCCCCGCCTTTTCTCGGAGATCTATCACATCTAAACATTTTATATCCCGGTAAATTTACTAATCTATTAACAATATTTGGTTTCAGCCACGACTCCGAAACTGTAATTAAATCAAATTTGTCAAATACTGCATCTTTGAATGCAAGAAAATTCGCTAAGATAGATCTTGCATTTATATGGCAAACAGATAATGGCTCATTCATTTTATTACATGAACTAAAAGATATACAAACTTCAAACAAAATAATGCCAAAATTTAAGACCGTTACAAATAAAAATTCAAAAAATATTATTACTATATTATAACAACACAATATACCACAATTATGACCTTTATAAATAAAGAGTAGAGTTGAAAAATAGCGTAAGTACCACTATAACCGTTATTTCTTATACAAATATACAAAAATAATAAACAAAATGAATTCTTCCAATTCGTAAAAGGAAGCCAGAAAAAATGTTGATATTGATACGGAAACTTAAGCATTTAGTGATTAATTTATGCCGTTTTTAAATAATCTGGTGAAAATGTAATTACTAAATTATATTCATTAATAATATAATACTAATTTATTGACTCAAAGAACTAAATACTATGGAAGTCTTCTCATATACACTTCGACCTACAAAGATCTTAATCAATTTAAACCCTAAAACGGCAATACTTCCCCCTAAGTTAAGCAGCTTTCTAATTTTTTATAAAGAGCAACCCCTTCTAGAAACTTTAGCCGTATGTAGAGCAATGCTACGCAGATGCATAGTATTTGTTTCACAGTTCTTTTAGTGCTTTCGCAGAAACGACATTTAATCTCTCTGTATTTTTCTACCTAGGTTAGTAATGAACGACTTTACTACCTAAATAAAAGTCAATAAAGTTAAGGAGAGAGCCTAGCAATAAAGAAATATATACCTATAATGGAGTATTAATATTCAAATTGCTTCTGAAATAAGCAAAGCAAATGAAAAAGAAAAACATATTTTAGTAACTATCATTCTGTTTGCGCGTTCGTATGATTTGTCAACAATTGTGTTCACGACTTTTATATGTTTTAACAATTACTCAACACTTTTTAATACTTTTCGTGGTAATATCTTTCTCGCAGGTACTAACCCATTTGTCAAGTTTACTGCATAGCTTGGTTACATGGTCACGTTGAAGGGGTGGCAGAAACTCTGATCTCTTTAAGATTTTTTGAAGCTCTGAAGCAATAAGCAGCTTTTCCCGATTTATTACTAACTTACTTTTTATAGCTTTTGGCTCCTTTTAATCGTTATTTATCCCAAACAACAACAATTTCCCTGGAAACATTGGAAGTTACATCTAGAATTTTCATGTGAAATCAATACTACCAGGTTAATTACTTTACCCCAGAAGCCACATGCTTGTGACGTGGAAGTCTTTTCGCCACAAAAAGTCATTGTTTACCCAATTTGAGAATGAAAAATGTGATTAAACACTTTTCTCCGTGCAGTACAGAAAATAAATTCAACCACTAGAGAAACTTGTTATAACTAGTCAATAGCACAAAAATTATAATTTTCTGCACTAAATTCATTTTTTTAACGGATGTTTAGATTATTTGCAAACTCTAGAACTCGCTCGATATTTGGCTGTGATCGCCCTCCTGCTACTTATAGCAAGACACAAAAATAAGGTGTTCTGCAGTCTATTTAGTGTCTTCATATTTTCTACATAGTATATCCTAGACTATAATTCCCAATATGCGTAGATGATTAAGAAACAATCAATGACCTATTAAGAATCCCTTCTCGAAGGTTTTTCCGGCATAATAGAAGTGCCTCGGATGCAATGGATCTAGATGAACCATTTAGCATTCTCTTCGCCTGTCTCCAAGTGCTTTTGGTAGCTTTCTGTAATCTAATGTTGCAAATATTTTTTGGTAAACAACCGTCTTCGCAAGTGGCAGTGAATCTCTTTTTTAACTCTGGATAGTGCCATCTGCAATAAGCCATTGCAAGTATTCAGGTTTTTGCCGATGATATATAACTACAACAATACCATCAGCATATTCTTAAGTCACTAACTACAAGATTCCACAAGAGTGAGAATACACTTAAGCGAATTTTAAACTAATAATCTCTTCCAACAAATAATTTAAGTACCTACATAGTTTAATAAAATGTGTTTCCCTTAAACTGGAAACTTTAAATTAAAAGAAAAAACTATAGCCGTCCCTGTATTAATCCGTTTTAAGTTTTTCTCCTTATCTACGTTCCAAATAACCCATTTAACTTTAACTGGCCTGTTACAGATAAAAAACCACTTCGAAGTACTCTAAACAAAATTTTTATGAACAAAAATACGCCAGCAAACAAGAACGGTATTTCTTGGGCTATCAGGCTTAACTATTTTAAAACAAATTTCTTGTTTTGGATCTAGATCGTTAATTTTCCTCGTTAAATTAATTGGGTATAATGGCTCTAATTAGTTGATATGTCGCATAGACCAACTAGGAATTATTCAAATTACACCATCTAACGAAAAATCGTCGGAACAGCTACTGTGCTGATGAAAAAAACTGGATTACCAGATATTTAGATAGAGCATCAATAAATGTCTGTGAAATTTATGGTACAACTAACTTAAGTATGTAACTTATAACTAAAACTTTGTATATATATGGGCTGCGATAATAAATAGTTAAATGCTATGTAACATTTAACTTTTAATCAGTCTACATTAATATTAACTCTTTAGATTTAGTTTCATTTAGGCAAAACAAATTTGTTCATTTTTATTCACATTGTTTTTTATGTTAATTATTTATAAAAATTCTCTATATACTCAAAAATATCGCTATTGTGAATTTAAAAAAAATTTATATCAATTAGTTCCTTAGGAACATAAAAATACGAATACTAAGGATTCCTTCTTGCAAAAATTTCATCAAAATAATATGAAAGTGTTGTAACTGGATAACATTCCTCATCTTTAATGAAATTCGTTTCAGAAACTGAAATATTTCAAGGCAGAAATTGATTTTAAAATTGAACGAAAATATTTTTGATATTTTGTTTATGAAAGTATAGGAATCTATAATTTTTTAATAAAAATGTTGCGTTAAAAATACAGTCGATCATTCCGTCTAATAAAATATTGACCAAACCTCCTAATATTTTTTGGAGGTTTTTTTTAAGAAAAATTACAAAATGCAAATTTTTTTTATACAGTTAACCTTACTTTTGCTTCTAATAATTTTAAATAACTAAAAACATAACTTAACTTCATATTTACATGAATAAAATACTAATACTATTTATAATACTATTCACAATCTATATCTTAAGTTTTGTTCTGCATTTCATTCAAAAAAATGCTCCACCTCTCTGTTGATGTAAAAGAGCTTTTATCTTCCACCCTATATATTGTCTTCTACCAATGCACATACAAGAAGAGAACAGCCCTGCATTTAGTGTTTGAATTATTACCAGTCGCATCACTTGGTGTGCCTCAGGGGACTGTGCTGAGTCCCATATTGTTTTTTATATATATAAATGGGCTATTTGACCCAGGTGGTTGTGAAAAAATCCATTCTTTTGCGGATGCTACTGTTATAACTTTACACTAGTAATTCTAAGGGGCCACGTAAAACTTAAAGCTTAAACAGATTGATTTTAAATTAAAAGCTGGTTTGATGGAATGCAGTTGTCTCTGAATATGAAAAAAAACGAAAACTTTAAAATAAACAAGTTAACAATAACTGTTTCCCAAATAAAAAAATATTGTATCAGGTACCCTAAAAATGATATCATTATTTTTAACGTACGTTGTTATTATTTTAACTAAAGTAATACACTTGTAGATTAAAGGTAATTGAAGATAGCTATTAAAATCCTTACATATCATTTATTTTCTTTGGCAATAATAACTGCGCAGCTTAATCGCCTTATTTTACAAACTAGTTTTCTTGTAACGTACATAATTGAACGCCACTGCATCCACTTCCAAGTTCAATGTCCAGTATCATCCTCTCGCAAATATCTAGGTTGGTCGTGTCATCAAAGTCATATCCGGCCTTGTAGATTGCCTTGCCTGTGGAGTCTTTGTAGCAATTTTTCGATAAAGCCACAATTTGTTGAGCGAGAATAATGATCATAGAGAATTTGAATGAACTGATTCGTGATCAAAATTCGGAGTATTTCAAAACAATATTTTACAAACAAATAAAAATATTTAATTTAGCGGATGTATTAATACGAAAAATAGATAATTACAAATACGATTTATACAATCAATTACAATCAATTAAATATATTACTCCGTGTGTTGTTACGACATATTTTACAACCTGTAATTATACAACCTGTACTAAAAGGTATAAACATCATGATACCAATTGGTATTTCTTTAAAAACAGAAAAGATTGCTGTATAATTTTGTAAATCGTGATTAAACAGCTGTTAAATGCTGAACAATGAAATTGGGTGTATTTAGCAAACTTAAAAAATGTTAAACATGATCTGACAAGAGCATGTAAGAAACAATTTAGATGCATTAGAAATACAGCTAACTTGTCTTAGTGCTATAAAAGGAGAATCACTATTATTGTAACAAAATAGGTCGAATCCAATATAGTTATTTGGATCGTACTAAACAGATTACCTAAAAATACAGTATCCGCCATATAATAATAAATAAATCATATAAAAAAATAATAATAATAATAATAAACAACTATTCTTTGAACTCAACTTCCAGATTTAATTAAAAAATTAGTTTGGTTGTGGTTTTCTTGGTTATATTAAAATCAAAAATAAAAAGGTCGTATTTATCGTTTATTTGAAAATACTACGTACGTTTCGACCATTTTCCAGTAAAAAATCTAAAAAATAGTTATACACTGAACAAATAATTTTATAAAGAAACAAATGTAATACTTACTGGACAAACAAATAATTTAAAATAAAATATCATAATTAATATAAAAATAGCAGTGTTGTTGCTGCAGTCTACATTGATAAAATCAGTTTTAAATTATAAAAATCTAGAGTCGTTGAAAAAGTTTAAAACTACAACAGATTAAAATGAGAAAAAGAAAATTTAATTAATCACAGGATATCTGATCAGTTATGTTGTTGAGTGATGTTGTTTACAGGATACAATGTAAAAATTGCATCGAAAATTACATAGGCCAGACTTCCCAATACTTACGTTGTTAACCACAACAACTACATAAAAAATAATGAAATCGAATCTTCAGCTTTGCTTAAACATACTAAAGAGGAATCTGACACTTTTGATTTCCAAAACTCAAAAATTCTTGCAACAGAAAAAGATTTCACAAGGAGAAACATTTATTTATGAATTAATTTTTATAATACATATCATCAAAATGTGCACCATGACGTTACAAACAAGCTTAATAACTCTTCTGAAGACAATTAAACATATTTAAGAAAAGTGGATTTTTCAAGTGAAATATGGAATCCTTACCGAAAACCGTTTACACTACCACTACACCAACACACACTTTTATATGCCTGACGCGCGTTTCGATAACCAAGTTATCTTCTTCAGAGACCGAAGGTAAACCTTCGGTTAGGTAAACCTTCGGTCTCTGAAGAAGATAACTTGGTTATCGAAACGCGCGTCAGGCATATAAAAGTGTGTGTTGGTGTAGTGGTAGTGTAAACGGTTTTCGGTATCATTTTCGCCAACGGTTCCAGATTCAACATTTTAGATGGAATCCTTCTTCTAACTCCAAATTTAGGTAGTGTTAAATCTGCTGAATCAGGTGTATTCTCAAAATCTGTCCGACGAGAAATTATTCTGTTACCAAAATATTCACGGCGCAAATTTATGGAGCGTTCGGCTGTATAGTTTGTTGCGCCATCCTGTTGAAACAATTACTAACGGATTCTTAAATTAAACGCACGACAAATGGTCTTTAAATCTCTGAAAAAAGGAGTCCCAATATTATGTCTGTACCGCTCATCATTGACAGTAACTGGCTGCTCATTCCCGTCTTCAACAAAATAAGGAATAATCATCCCATGAACAGACACAGTAATCCGAATAGTTCTCGAGCACTGTAGAGGGATATTTCTGCAATAGCATCATGACGTTCAAACCCAAGGAATCGATTTGTTTGAGGTTCCAAGGGAGCCCTGATAATAACCCCAACAGCTGCACTAGAAGTCTTGCTGAACCTTTCCCCACTGCATGTCTACATACAAGAGTAAATCACTAATAGATTTACCATAGAGCAAGCTCTCATCATTAAGCTACACGGTAAGGTGTATAACGAGCTATACAAAGAGTTGAATATCAAACCAACAATGGGAATACCATCGGATGAGATGAATCCCAAGTATAACTTTGAGACAAAATTTAAAACAGTCAGAGAGGCATGAAGGGAAGGACCTCTAATTAAAGCAGAAATGGTCTGCTACACAGACGGCTCGAAAACCGAGGAAGGTGTAGGAGCAGGAATATATAGGTTATAAAAGCAATCGGTTCCATGCAGATAAAGTCCAAACTTGTATGGGACTGCTTGAAAATGCTATAGGAACTGGGCAATTATAGTAGACTGTCGATAGCCAGGGTACCAGGTCACTTGGAATACAGGGGTAATGAGCGGGCAGACTCACGTGCCCGAGATGGGGCACATTGGCCCTGAACCTTTCTGTGCTAAAGCGAAAGCACTTCAAAAGACATATAGCAATAATTGGTTAAAAAAGCAGTCTAGCCCTTTCGGTCACACTGTATTCAATTGATTACACCGATTTCGCTATTTTTTATTGACTTATTTGAGAGTGTCCCACCTCTATTCTTTAATTCGATGGCTTTTAATACCTACAGATATTCGGAATAATACATATACTGCCATCTACGCGTTAAAATCCGAACTTGATAAATATTTAAAGATGGCAGAAAACACGTGGTCGTTATCGTGACAGTACATGTTTGTTTTTTTATATTATTTTGAAGGTGTGTGTTTTGTATCGAGTTTTATAGTGTAAATTATAGTCTACAAACCCAGTATTTTGAACACTATTACGATAATTGTTTCAAGTTTAGCGATTTCATTATAAACAATTTTGAAAAAATGTATTCAATTGAATACATGTTATAACTTAAAAACCAGATAATAAAAAAATTGTGAATATTACCAAAAATATGTAAAATAATCATTCTGTTATTGTGCCAAAAATTAGATTTTTCTCTTACTGGAAAAAAATGCGTGACCGAAAGGGCTAGAGAAGGATAGGATATGAAGCCCAAAAATGAGCCAGGTTAAAGAGATAATCAAGGTATAATTCGCGGAGTATCTACTGAGTAAAAATAGGAAAACAATCAGGATCTTGGTTGGACTCCTGACATGGCATTGTATACCTAATAAATACATGAATAATACTGGATTGGCAGACACAACCAGATACAGGGTAGGTAAATACTGCAGCAGTTCGTCGGGCACTATGATTTTCGGCGACGTTAGTCAACACAATTTCGAATTTTTCATCTAAAGATTAAACTATGTTTACTAAATTGTTTTTCACACAATTGTAAGTATGGCAAACAATACACTATCTAACATTTCTTTTATTTGCTTTATCAAAAACTTTTTTACCATTTCTATAAACAAAAAAGGTAAAAGGAATAACAAAAAAAGTAGTTCTAGTTTTTTAATAGTACAAAGCAGCAAACAAATTTTCCTAAATATCTCGACAGCTATCCATCAATTAAAGAAAACACTTTAAAATGATTCTACATATATATAAAATAATGAAGAGTAGGTAATTATATATGAGTTATTTCTTGTGACTATATGCTGAGCTTTTGACGAAGATTAACTGTTCATTGTTAAAGGGGATTACCCAATAAACAATTACAACCTTCTTTCTGTTCATTAACGGCCCACCTCGGTTGATGATAGGCTTCAATACAGTTTGTTAAGAATTTAACCTAAATTAATCAAAATAAAAGCGAGAACACTAAACTCAGATAATTTAAATTTCCTGCCTTCATATTATCTTTTCAGCTAAGTTCATTAATGTTGGAAACTACTTATCATTATAAAAAAGAAGCGATGTTATTTATGGTAGAACCGAACCAAGAACTATTTCCGAAGTTTTCTCATTATGATTAAATGGATTAATTAAAATAATTCCAAATCTTTGTCATGCACCGAATGTCATATGTTTATTACATAGTAGGTACGCGTCTATAGTCCTTAACCTCCTTTTTCATTTTGAATGAAAAGACCAATTAAAAAAATATTCAAAAGTCTAGAGAGAAGTCGAAAGTATTTTTAAATTAACAATTAACTATATAGTGCCAACGCAATTTTCATATTCTTTTTGTGTAAGTGAGACCAATTAGAAAGTTGTTCCAATTTAACAAAATAACTATCTGTTGATAACCGAGAATGCATTTATAACTAATGCATACACAAAATCTTTTCAATTTTAATTTGCTTTTATTGGATTAGCTAGATCCATAGTGGTAACAATAATAGCATAAAAAAAGTGATTAGACCCAAGTATGATTCCTTGAAGAATTTCATATAGATTATAATTCATTTTGACAAACACATTGCTAAAACTACATTGAGGAAAAGTTAAAAAAAAATAATTTAATGCTGTTAACGATTGCGGAAAAACCTGGTTTTACTTTCTCTAAGTCCAAAATGCACTGCGTGCAGTTCTGTCGGCTGCGATTGGCACACCAATATCCACAGCTATACCTAGATAATCAAATTATTCAAGTTAGATTCTACAAAATCATTAGGTTAATTACTGGATTCAAAATTAAATTACAAGCAGCACGTTGAATACGTTGTCAATAACTGCAAAAAACGAATCAATATACTAAAGTCCATTGCTAACAAATGTGGAAGCAACAGTACCTAATGGCTTAATTCAATTTTACAAAGCATACATACATTTTCGAATTGTATGCAATATGGCAAGTACTAACATTTAATGAACACGATCAACATAATTCATTTGTAATATGTACAGATTCTCTCAGCGCCATTCAAGCAATAAACAATTTTTTCAATCACGACACGTTAGTCCAACGAATTCTAGCAACACTAAATCATCTTGAATCGCTAGCTGTAATTGCATTTTAAAACGTATTTTTCGAATAAATAGTGGAAGTTTAGTTCAACCGTTCAGTTATTTATTGTTCTTAGTAAGATGGACTTCCACAAAGTAAAGGTTACCAAAATAAATTTCATTAAAGAACAAAGAGTTATAATTTAAGGGTATCTGTGGTCCGATTAAAAGAGAAAAAATTACAAGAAATTATGCAAACAATATTAAATAAGGAGCATGCAAGCATGATAAATGAGTGCATCCAACAGTTAGTAATTACAATCAAATGAGTAAGGGACAAAACATGGTAATATCAATAAATTGGTTAGTTGAGAACAAAAAATGTTTAGTAATAAAGAAGAGAAATTTAGTGAGGTTATATTAAGGACAGCAATAACAAGGATAATATAATAATGGTGCTAAACAAACATCTTGTAAGCTGTATAAAGATTATTAGTCACATAAGAAAGAAACCAAAACAATCATTAAAAAGGAGTAGATAACGGAATATAACTAACGGGAATATGGCAAAGACAAAAGTAAAATCTACTACAAACAGATATTATTAAAAGGAAAGATTAAAAAAATTTTAATTGTCTTTCGGTCTGAACTGCTCATTCAAATATACCACTATACTGTAAGTTTATCCTGTAACCTTTAAAAAATTTATGGTAACCTAGAAACATTGGCATTAGAACAGGTGTGATTTTCAGCTTTGATATAGTTAGCAAAGGCAGATGGTGATGGGTCAAAGTTTTTGTATTTTTCAACATTATCAAGATGTTGCATTGCATTAATCACAGTGTAACAGATATATTCCAAGAATATTTGTAAAACACAAACAGGGTGTTGACAAAGAAAGATCTCAAGTTATTAATGTTGATTGTATACAAAACAATATGGATATTGACAAAAATACTTATAGCAGTTAAAGGTGTAACAAAAATAGAGAGAATACAAAGTGACCCTATAAGAAAGAAGCTAGAAATTGACGCAGTACTAGATACATTAGAATGCCAACAACTAAAATCCTCTGGACATATAATTAGGATGAAGGACGACAGATAAACAAAAAGAGTTTGGCAAAGAGTATAGCAAAAAGAAACAGAAAAAGACCACCAAAAACTTATAATGTAAAGGTTTTATGTTGCACTAAAATATATACTTGCTGAACTTTATTTGGTAAATCATTTTTGTTTAAATAATGATTACCTAAAGAATACAAAAGCAAATTTTAAAACATAAATGTGCTTTTCCTTTATCAGAGAATGGCGAATTATGATCATATTATACTTACCATTTTTTACCATAGAGCTAGAATAATGGTGCTATAAATGAATATTACTCATTGTCGATTATCATCAAGTGTGAAAATAGTTAAACCCATTTTTGTTATTTTCAATAACCATTAAACTCTTTATACTGATTTTCATGTTACTCCTTCATCTCATTTATTTATAGGAGCTTTACAAAATTTAATATTACAGGAGAACTCTGGCTGATCAAAGCATGTCTGTTTGACTTTCCATTTTGCCTGGCATTAAAGTGCCTGCCTATTTGAATATATCTGGTAAAATTTTATGCAAACAAACAGAGATGTACCTATCTGTCTCACTTCCTATTTCGATATACACAGTCAAAAACCGAAGACAAAAGACACACTATTAAAAGAAATAAACACCATCAACTTGTAAATTATTGTCTTATGTTTACTTTTAAGTAATAAATGCTGATTAAACGTGTCTAATATTGCTGTGATTTGCATTAAATCATTAAAAATATTTAAAAATTACACTCGTATTTAAATTGATAAAATACGTACTGTAATCAAGTCAGAAACAAAAATGGTCAAAAATTACACTGATTTGGATGATAAAGGATGTCTATTATTTAAGATAAATTTGTATTATTTGTGATGACGACGTGCAAGCTTCAAACAAAACCGAAGAAAGTCATGGTGGCTGTTCTTTGATTGTCGTGGTGTTCTCGAGCACCCGAAAATCTTAGCGAAAGGTCAAAATTTATAAACAATATTTTAGCGTTATGCTGCAAATTCGACGAAAAAGGTCAGATTTGTGAAATGAAAATATTCGTGGTTTTTACACCATGATAATGGGTCTCAACAAACTCACCCTTAAGCAACCACCCTATTTACCGGATCAGAAGTGACTCAATTCCGAAAAAATAATTTTGATTGAATTATTCGTTATTGAATTATTGATATTTTACCGTTACTTTGTTGACAGAGTAGTGTATCCTACTGACTGCGCCACATACATATTATTAACGAAATATAGATAATATTTTCTTATCGCTAATCAGTATAATTAACCGTTACTTTTTCATTATAGTTCAAAAGGTTCATACAACATTCAGTTACATATACAACTAAGACAAATTTTATGTAATACGAATGGTTTTTCTTACATTGCCTGTATAAATACTTAAAAATAATCATCTCCGTGTACAAGGATCATTTTTGAAGTTTTTCTTTGTTGTGTACACAATTCGTGTGTCTACAATTCGATTTTGATGTGATAGCAGATACTTATAAGAATTAGTTTTGTAATAAAAAAATTAAGGAAAATTTGTAGTTCTAAAAATTGGAGGTAAATATTTTTATTAAAATCGGTAATTAAGCGTTTTCGGCTTAGAAGGCCATCATCAGATTTACTTCCTAAACGATGAAAAACATAAATGTAGCAACTAAAAACAAATACATTAATAAATATTTTCCAAAAAATAAAATAATAAAATTGGTAAAATTAATACATGAATGTGAATTAAAAACTAAATGGAATTGTCACTTTTAGTAATAGTCTATGTATATAACAATAATAGTAAAATACCTAATATATCTACAAATGATTCTCATGTTAAATTTTTATTTATTATTTCAATGAAAAATAAAATAATAAAATAACTATTCTGAATTACTATTTCGGTAACCTGTTCTTAAAGAGGTACTTCTTTATGTTCTACTTTACGTTCTAAATTATGTCTACAACTGTTATTAAATACTTTAAAAAAGAAATAACGTAATTTTACCTTATAAATATTTTTTACCCAAATTCTATTACTAGTTTTTCTGTAAAGTAGTATTAAAAACCTTTCGCAATTGGATAGAAAGGTCCTGGGTTAATTAGCGAGATGTCTTTCTCGGATTAGTGAATGAATACTTGAACATAAGAAGGATAAATAGAAGGAAACGGAATATCAAGATGTAGTTGGTAATTGAGTCATTTATCGAAAATACGATTATATTAAAAAAAATGTGTAGTTTCTGGTCTGCAAATTTTCATTATACCTACATGAATGAAAACCCAGACAAAAGGATAATAAGAAAAGAATATTTAAAGCAATTAGGTAATGAACATTTCGACCAACCAAACCTATTCTGTTTTTGATGATATTTATCACGCGAGGTATCGATTATATGGCGAAGTTTGCGAAAAGAGCATTATTGAAATATCCATCCATAGCAGTATAAGATATTTTATATTGGCGGCTTTTAGGTAAAAATTAAAGATAAGTGTACTTTTGAAGCGTTCAATTATTCTGTCCATCATCGTTTGCATCACAAGTACATGCAACATCAGTGTATAAAAAAAAATTTAAATAATAAAGTCATGGTAAAATTATTAACTGAACAGTCAAAGTTCATAATATAAAAAACAATTTGATTTTAAGTTCTTGTATACTGTAATTCATTAGTTTTAAAATTTGTTTTTCAGTGAAACCCCCATTTACTGGTTTTTTTATTATGATTTTAATTTAATGAAATTGTTTTTTCTATCTGTATCTGTAAATGAAGAAGGATGAAGCCCAAAAAATCATTCGCACTTAGATGCCATTAAGTCCATTGTGCTTACTTCTGAGCCTGCACCTTTAGTTCATCGTCCAGCCTACTGATTTGAAGAAGTCGACGACAACCTTCAGGGAGTTTCTCTTATGTTGGCTAGTGTTGGCCAGTACTTTTAGGATTTCCGTTTAGTTGAGAGAGCCAAGCAGTATATGAGTTTTTGGAGATTCCAGTGACCAGCTAGACTCCTTTGAAAACTTCTTCTATGTTGTCCCCCATCTCTTAAAATAATAGATGGGCCCAAAGGTCACGGATCTATGAGCCTCTCTGGTCACAGATTCAGTGATGAGGTTACCTTCTGAACTGCATGCACCTTCGACCAGCTGACTGTGACCATATTGTCCCCAGCTGCCTTATAGTCAAAGCTTGGTGACGTTCTAGCACTGTTCCCGAAGTTGTAAAACTATTTAGGAGCAGTAAGATCTTGTCTACCGTGAATATTTTAATGTATACTCGTTTGGGTAAGTAAGTAACTCTTTTGAAAGTCTATAGCCTCGTGTATCGTTCCATCTTTCTTTAAATAACAGATGGGAGAGCAACTTAATTAGATTAGTAATCGTTGACTTTGTTAGCCTGTGAACGGTTCGGGTCCAAAGGTCATGGATCTAACAGCCTCTCTGGACAGAGAATCTCCGATGTGGTTATCTTTTGAGCTAAGGTGTGCCTTCATCAAGCTAACTGTTACTTTATTGTCCCCAAGTGCCTTAGTCAGGTCTCAATGACATTCTAGCACTGTTCCTGAAGTAGTGCTTGTCTACTATCTCTATGAATGTCTATCGATTTACCTGTAACATTTTTGTTGTTTATTTCGTTTGGTGCTATAGTTATGCCAGTCAACTTCATCTGAACTACACTTACAAATTTTCCTATAGCCCACCAAATTTGTATGTCCGGGGATCCTGAATAAACTCGATTGTTTCTGCCACGTTTGTTCTTCTTCTGCGTTCTTATTGATGGTTTGCTAAATTCAAATCTCCTATAAGGGTGGGGTTTTGTCCACCGCCTTCTTCCACAGGAAATGCCTTGTCGCACCGCACTCTAGATTAGGTTATAAACCAACTATAAAGAAACGTTCCAGTGTCATCACCGCACTTCCTTGGCACATATATCCAGGGGTGAGATTTAACATTACATCCACTGCCCTGGTCGGTGTAGTTTTCATAGCTTGTTGTATATTAAGGTATGCCAATTTTTGTATCTATTCCAATTTTTGTATGACTGTTGTATGATTTGCTTTTAAAACCTATGAAACAGATTCGTATGTTGGTATAGATCTTATGATTGCTATGTGGATCTATGCAGCAATTTTGGGATAGAAATTCTAGGTTTGCCCCATAGTACACCACCACTGTTCATAAGACATATATGATATATTTGAATATGTAAATTAAGTTATTATTATTATTACTTACTAACGGACAAATAGCTAAACAGTAACAAATAATATCTTCTGTAAACAGAAAATAAAGCGCTCATCCTTCCTTCCTTGGGACATCAGAACTTGCACAATTAGTGACGGCATCGAAATATATCCTTGTATGGACAGCTTCATCACATAAAGACAAGTACATGTAGCTTTAAACGAATCAGCAAAAATCATCAGTGTCATCAGATCAATATCCCTTTTCTACTACGACAGCTCACCAGAGATATGAAAAGGGTAAAGTTCCTTACAAAATGAAAAGGAATACTTTCTGAATACCAATATTCTTAAAAACAATTCTTACCTGGAAATAATCTTCCACATTCAGGGTGGAGAAAATCATCCAGGAGGGAAAGTGTGAATGCAAAACCAACTTAGAGAAACGGGTTGATTTTAATAACCTACGTAAATGTTGGATTATACAGGAGCAAACCTCACCATTTAACTATCTATTTTAATGCAATAAGAATAACACTTTACCATAATTTATTGTTTAAATATATGTTAATTTATATGAAGTTAAATTTTAATTAGGTAAAGCTTCAAATGTTTTAAATTGTTTAACAATATTTTAACAGTGTAAACAAATTTGGTGTTCTTGTTGGTTCAACGGAAATATGCCGCCGAAAATGAGAAAAACGAAAAAGCAGATTTTCAGGTAGTTACTACGTTACATTGGTTGAAAAGCTAAACGAGAGTCTTTTGATACACACTGAAATTTTCTAAAATAATAGCTTTGTGAAAGAGTTAATCAGAAACATGTCCTTTACAAAATAAATTGAACAGTTAAACAGAGAATAATTAAAATAAATCCAAAATCCGAGATTACCACCATATTAGTTTGAGCATGAATGCGATATATTAACAGGTTGAACATTTAAAACAGAAAAATGCAAAGCTTGATAAAACTAATAACACTTTTTGTACATTTTTTCTTGATAAACTCAAAATGATTTCTGAAAAACAATTTTGATTTAAAAATAGTTTATTAAACAACTACGCTATAGCACCTGCTATTGGGAAAATATGAAAATGGTTTGATTAAAAAACAAGTTCTAAAAATGTCCAAGCCATTCTATATAGTATATTGTTTCACAAGGGCGGAAAGTTGTCATTAGCATCCGGAGGCTGCATTTGCTGCCAGAGTGTAACGTGGGCAACAAATACCAGCTAAGGGGTGCTAATGCATTGTGTGACACACAACTGTTTTCCGCCTACCTTTATGACTATTTAAAACAATGTTATGGTTGAGAATCGAACCCGAGTCCTCTGCGTGAGAGGCAAGCACGTATAATCTCTTCACCATCACTAGGAGTATCGTAAATGTCATATCGTCCGTCCTCAACTGATTGTAACACCAAATCTAATCGATCACATTGCTTCATTTTAAGCTCCAAGTTCTAAACAATGTAGAAGCTCTTCTAAATCTCTAGTATTTGGATTGTATCTCTCACCGAAACAACAAACATATACCATAATAACCCGTATTTCTATCGATTGATATATTATATATTTATATATATTTTGGGAAAGGGAAACTAATTTTTACAAAATTGTTAACTCTTGCACGGTAATTTTTAGCCACTAGTAACATCTGTGTAAACTAATTCTATCGGCTAAGGCCGTTATCTAAATCCAATACTAAAATATTACAACATAACCTTAGTTATGCATTTTATTTACAACAAACTAATACTATCAAAGAATTATTAAGAAATTTACCAATCAATATTATAAATAGTATGTCACCGAAACGCACTTTTTTACTGCAACACCCTCACTCTTATTTTCACTATTTGACAACATGCAATTTAAAACAGACATAATCTCTATATGATACATCATACGGTAGGCTGTATTAGGCTGAGAAAAGTATCACAAATTTACTTTTCTTAAAGCAAAAAAAGTTCCTACGTAAGAAACCATTTGATAATATTATCTAAAATATTTAAAAAGTTAAAAAAAGAGGAGAAATTTCGGCAAAGTTATAGGCATCATTAGCATCATCAAAAACACTCATTATAAATCCATGGGATTAAAAATTTGAATAAAAATATTTATAAGTTTGTCGTGGATGTGGCCTAAGATATATAAAGTCCATCTCTGCTTATAAAACTAATGAAGAAAACTTCAATGATAAATACTTAATGGTCGTTAATCTTATTTGCAACTGATTATCAATTAAAACTAAAGATATAAGAATCCATTACCGCCTCATATCTCAAACGTTAATGATGTTGCATATCGGATCACCTTTATCAGATGATTCCTAATTTGATAGATTTAATAAACATTGGAAAAATAGTGAACTTATTGCGGCGAACACCAATTTACATAATTATGCCTAAAGCGGTTTTCGATGGAGTAAAACATTTATTTAGTAGCTCTTTATTAGAGACTAATATGGGGATACTTTTATCGACTGTTGATCTATTCAACCACAAAAAATTCGAGATAATTTAATTTCTAGTTTTTAAATCTTTCCTACAAGCTGTATTTTTTAGCAGACTTTTGTTTCACGATTTAAAAGGTGTACCTTAATGCTATTTGTACTATTTATTATAATCCAAACACCTTTTTTTAATGCTTGACATACATAACCTATTTTCTGTACTTATAGTAGTCTTGAGTAGTCTTTGTATTTGTACAAGAGGTGTATTACAACAACAAAAAGACAAAGCTAGAATGAGCTAGTCCATGAACTGATTTGCCACCGATCTACAACTGCTTGTTGGAACAAACATATTATCTTACGGATACTTAACTAGCGAATAAAAATAAACTGGCCCTGAGTTGTCTTTGCTTAATTCTTAGATACTCCCTTATAATAATTATACTTTCATTTTAGTTAAATACACCAGCCCTTAGGTAGTACATCATCTTTGATGCTGGTAGTTTAGCCTGTCATTTAATATCCACTCTTCGTGGCCGTTAGCTAAATACACTTTGAATTTATCTGCCAGAAAAATAATTTATTTTTTATAATTATGATAAGTTGAATATTAGTTTCCGCAAATTTATTGTCAGTTTTTTTACTGACATACCAGACGATACCACTTTATAACAGGTTGTTGGGGATTACCAATCATTAACACTCCACTATAATTGTCTTCAATAAAGGAAGGTTCAGGAAAACTAAATTAGGTAAATTTATTGGTTAATATTGTCACTGATGTTTTTAATACAATCAGATATGGTTAATTTGATGTATTTATTAACCTTTTAAAACATTATTCGGAAAATAAAGACTTCACTGTCGACTTTCGCAAACAAATTATTGAAACTGGACCCCTCATTAATGCCTCAATTTGGCAGTAAACAGATAAAAAAGTATTCTGGTGATCATAGGTGTACGAACAGTTGGGAGGTATTTTTATTTTATTTTATATTACTTATATTATTATTATGGTAATATATATTTTTGTTTAGTGCTCTATCGTGTTTCTCAGAATTACTTTGTATTCTGCTTATTTCATAGCTGTACCTAGAATCCTATTAAATAATATAGTAGAAAGTAGATATATTATTTTTCTAAGACTTGTGTTAGTATAGTCTGTTCGGTGGATCTTTTCCCATGAACGAAATAATTTAAGAGTAACTTTTTGTATTTTATTTCTTTCTTATTTACAGAAACCAAAACTCCGAAACTAGACCGTTTTTCCTTGGACAACAGAATACTTTGAAAAGGGACAGGCAATAAGAAATTACTTTTATCAATACAACTTACATAATACGAATTTATAACCATGTGTAACCATGGAACACAGAGAAAGAAGAAATATTTCTTAGTGTTTTTTTTTGTGCTGTGCGTGTCAGTTTTGTAAATATTGTTTTTACAAACGAAATTCGTATTTATACTTTTGATTCTGATGTGTTCTATAAATTTTATTTATTTCTTAAAAAACAGTTGTTGTAGCTTAATTTTTAAGTGGGTTTGTAAGTTTTTATAAAATAGAATATCATTAAAACAATATGAACTAAACTCCCATCTACATGTTAGTCATTTTCTTATCTTGACATTGAATTATGTCTTGACCTACATTTTGCTTAATCTTTTGATTTAATTCGTCAGCACAGTCATCGTGACGTATGGGAAAAGATACACCGACCAGACTATATCACATAATGAGACAACTTCTGATATTTTCTATTACATTCATCAATGTGAAAATCTAATTATTTCTATCTATTAGTTATTTTATGTTTCAACCAAACCGATCTTTTTATCACTTTCTTCTTTTAGCTGCAATTAAAATTTTTTCTGATACGTGATTTTTCTTTTTGTAGAAATATCTTCTAAAACAGTATTTGCTACTACTTCAAAATTATTGGAAACTTTTGAAAAATGGTCCTGCAAGTTACCACTTAACATTATTCCTTATCTATCTTATCTAACTTTAATTTAATCTTAAAAACTACACCGGGTTGTATTCTGTATCAGAATATATAATCTAACTTACTAAAACTATGGTAAGTAGAAACCAATTAAGTAAAACTGATAGAAAATGTTCCCAGAAATACGTCTTACAAAATAATCAGCAGCTTCCTCTAAGAAAACAGACTCTACTATAAGATAGTAATTGGTGAGTAATCTTAAATAAAAAGTATGAAAAATATATATATATATAATTTTAATAGAAATATTTGCCCCAAAAACATTCTGATTGATTATATATATATATATATATATATATATATATATATATAATTTAAATAGAAATATTTGCCAACTATTTGTATTATCGGAATGTTTTTGGGGATGTGGCAATAAAACCAAAGTGTACTCTTTTTAGAATTTATTAACCGAGCTTTCGAACCTCTATGGGTTCATTTTCAAGGTCTAAAAATGTTTTAATTGTAAAGAAATTATATAGCAAGTAATAAAATAAATAATACTTACATATCTAGGTGAGATTATTGGTAAAATTTTGTAAAAAACTGTAATAAATGTGACATGTTATTATAAAAAACTCAAAAAACAATATGATTTAAAAATTTTGATTGATTTATTTAATATATAAATTCAATTGTTTTAAATTCTACATACTAATTCGTTTTTTTTAATTTTTTAAATTTTGTTTCTCCAAATCCAAAAGATATGCATATATTACACTTAAATTATTTAAATCAGTTTTTTTATTAATACATCGATCCTCTTGTGCTATGTAAGCTGTTTCTAAAAAAATTTAAAAAATTAAAAAAAACGAATTAGTATGTAGAATTTAAAACAATTGAATTTATATATTAAATAAATCAATCAAAATTTTTAAATCATATTGTTTTTTGAGTTTTTTATAATAACATGTCACATTTATTACAGTTTTTTACAAAATTTTACCAATAATCTCACCTAGATATGTAAGTATTATTTATTTTATTACTTGCTATATAATTTCTTTACAATTAAAACATTTTTAGACCTTGAAAATGAACCCATAGAGGTTCGAAAGCTCGGTTAATAAATTCTAAAAAGAGTACACTTTGGTTTTATTGCCACATCCCCAAAAACATTCCGATAATTATATATATATATATATATATATATATATATATATCAATATAATACTTTTAGCCTTGCTTTTTTATTGTTATTGAAGTTATTGAAGGTAGCCCTAAGATCGAGATTTTTGGATGAGCCAGAACCAATTCCCCAATATGTGTTTCCTTAGTATTTGTTACCCTTGGTACAAGTTTTCAAAATTTAACCTGTTTCCAAAAAAAAATGACAAGACTCTACAACTTTAAGTTCCATGATCAATTGAACTGATATGTAATACTTGATGTTAAATAAACAATCAGAGGTAGGTCAAATGCCATCTGTATCTGTTAATTAAAGAATGAGGTCCAAACGCTTCATCCGCACTTAGACCTCATTAAGCCCAGTCTGCTTTCTTCTGAGCCTGCTCCTATAGTTCTTCTTCCAGCCTACTGATTTGAAGAAGTCGACGACATCCTTCAGGAAGTCTCTCTTATGTTAGCTAGTGTTGGCCAGTTCTTTTAGTATTTCGTTTTAGTTAAGAGAGCCAAGCAGTATAGGAGTTTTTGACCATTGACCAGTTAGTATCACCGTCACCAGTTTGAGTTGTTTTCTGCTCATTTCCAGGCAACTTTTGGCTTTGAGTTTGGGTAGCTAAGTAACTCATTTGAAAATCTACAGCCTTCTATGTTGTTCCCCCTTTCTTTAAATAATAGATGGGTTCAGAGGTCATGGATAGAGAAGCCTCTCCGGTAAGAGAGTCAGTGATGAAGTTACCTTCTGAGCTAGCATATGCCTTTGTCCAGCTAACTGTGACTATATTGTCTCCAGCTGCCTTAGTCAGTGGACATAAGGTGGAAGGTGTATGACGGTGCGCTAACAAGAGTAATTGGAAGCAGGAGGGAATGGATGACTAGGAAATTCGGCGAAGTGAACCACTTCTTGACACAGGTGCTAACGGCAGGGGTCAAGAGCAGGATATCTTCACAAGATTGGGAAAAGAGAGACTGGAGTGTGTGAAAGGTGTGAAGTGGAGGCGTTTAGATGCTGGAGGCATGAAGAAGTGCTGAAGAACTTGGAGGAAAAACTCGGGGAGGCGGTGTATTGGAAAAATATGGGGGAGATAATGTTGAGAGGGAAGGGGGAATGGATGGAAGGGGGAATGGTGAAGGCAGTGGACAGTATGGTTAGGAGAAGAAAATGTTTCTGAGTGGCAGAGTAAATGAAGAGTGTGTGAGGGACCGCCGCCCATCTTGAAGTATGCTAGGGTGGTGATTCCGCGAAGGGGACAACGGTGAGTTTTTGAAGTTTTAGTTGGTAGGCGTCATCCTAGCGGTGATGAGTCCAACACTGTTCGGGTCCTGAAGAGGACCCGTTCGAACATGAGTTTTTCCATCTCAGCCCGAAAAAAAGCACTGTTCCCGAAGTTTTTTTAGGAGCAGTAAGTGCTTGTCTACTGTGTGATTGACAATTGATCCATCTGTAGCGTCAAATTTTATCTAAAAACATAAACAAACTATGCTCTTTAGCTATTGGACTATTTGATTTATGGCGTAATTCCAGATATAAGGTAATAGAGTAATGTCCTAATTTTGCCTTTGTATTTTTGTTTTTTTTTATTGTATACAATAGTTAGAATTGATTTTTCTTTGTTGAAGCTGAGAAGAACTGTAGTTTCGTTGAAATTGTTACTATAATGTATGCATATTTTTTAACTATAACAATTAAAAAGAACTTTCTTCAGATTTATTTCAATTTTTAAACTTTATTAATTAGCACTCGAAAGTTTTTCTTTGTCTCTCCTTTTTTGTGTTTTCCGTATCTAAGTCTGCTCCTCGATAGCTTCAAGCATCTCATAAATAAACCTTAAGCTTTTTATGAAGAGGCTGAGGGCAACCATATTGGAATGAAAAACTCCAGAATCATACGAAATATTTTAGAATTCCCTTTGTTTGTCTGCAAAATAATTTATTTGTACACAAGATTGTCCAAAAGATCTCATAATTAATTTATTTTTAAATACAACTTGTAAAAGTTTAATTTTAATTAATAAAATAATAAATTCTATAAAATACTACGAATAAAACGAATTAATAATATATCTGTCTATTCAAACACTAATAAAGAGCTATTTATGTTCCGAAGGGAATCCAAAAAAGTTTGGCTTTCTCTTCAGCGACTTAAAAAAAATTAAAAGAGAGAATACATAAATTTATTTATTTACGTTGACGGAAATAAGAGATAATTAATGTGTCTAAATTTTCTGCAGTAAAAATTTATGTTACCAGCCGCTTCTGAACTTTAAAAAAGTTATACTTTTATTAAAAAGTTTATTTTTTATTATTATAATACATCCAACAAAAAAAAACTCTTTTAGCTTCTGAATACAAGATAAACACTAACGATGCAGACATCTCTTACAGTTTTGCGGTTGTCTAGTTAAATGTTAGCTTTGTTTTGCATTTAATATAACGCAAATTTCGCTAAGTAATGGTTTAAGTAATTACCATTAGCAAAACCTAGTTGAAAAATTGAAACTATAATTGTATATCCAGTATATTTATTACATGATACGCCTTTGAATTAATTTGCATACTGAATTGATTTTGATAAGTTTCGCGCAAACTGTACTTTATTTAAATTGGTCTCTAGACGGGTTTTAAAATAAATTAACAAGCAGATACTTGGTTATAAACATGTATAAGGCCAAAATATTGCAGCATCCTAAAGATTGTTATAGTTTAAAAAAGATCATATAGTCGATTGCAAAACTTTATTTTTGATGCAACGGAGTTTCTTTATAGTCCAGTCAATCTACACATTGGAAGTTATATAAATTACCATTAAGCTGAAACTGGGTAAAATTGTTTAAAACAATTGAAAACAACTTTTTAAAAATTCCCCATGAAAGAAACCATAGGAGAAAAATTGACTCAAGGCAAAGGTCAAAAAAATTGGGTTTTCCTGATTTTCTTCAAAACGGAAAGTTTTATCATAAAATTATTTTAGACAAAAATTGTAGACCGTAAAATTATCTATAAAAAAGGTAGGAATACTTTTTGTCTAAAAGCTACCGATTCTGAGATAAAACGATTCAAAAAGTTGTAAACGTCATTTAATGCACACTATTTCAGGTCAGCCCTGAGGTAGTGTACTTGGCGCATTTTTTCTCAGTAGGCCTATTCCATACTTTGATGAAAGCGATGAAAATTAAAGATAGAATTGATAAAAACTATGGAAATTAAAAAAAAACTGTAGAAACATGTATTACTTACAGAAGCAATGAATCCCATGTTTGTTCGCTGGTAAGCAGCTACTTTTGGACTTATACCCGAAAAATATGTTGATGCACAATGGGAAAAAATAATAATTAAAAAATTAAATAAACCCATACATGTAAATAAAACCATAATAGAAGAACAGTTCGGATTTTAAAAACACCACACAACTACAACTAGCAAAAATCATCAACCACGCAAAAACAGAACTCAACAAAAAACGAGAATGGCCACCTTGGACCTAGAAAAAGCCTACGATACCGTGTGGGAGAAAGCACTAATATACAAAATTTAAAGTGCAAAAATACCAAATAAACTAATTAAATTAATAAACAGCTACTCAACCAGAAAGATTACCACCAGGAAATGTTCTATCTCCTCCATTGTTCAATATATATGTTACAGGGAGAGTCGATTCTCCAGTAGTAGTTGACTCTTCCTAGATAAAGCCGACTTTTACTGGTATTTTCAGTACAAGTTGATTAAAAGAGGCAAGTGTTCCATTTTTGGGCAGAGATGAATCTTTTAAGTTACTGTAAACAACACAAATAGTGCTCGTATGTCAAAACGTTGCCAAATCCTGAAATATAAAAGGCAACCCTCGTGCATTAAACGTACAACTTTTTGAATCGCTTTATCTCAGAAGCGGTGGCTTCTAAGAAATAAGTTGTTGATACATTTTTGATAGATAATTTTATGATCTACAATTATTGTTTGAGATAATTTTGCTATAAAACTTTGCGGCTTTGGAGAAAATCTAGAAAACCCCACTTTTTTACCTTTGACTTTGAATCAAAGTGTATTTTTCCCATGGTCGTAACGATGGGGAAACTGTTTTTAAACTAACGATTTTACTCTTTAGCTTGATGGTCATTTATGTAGCGTCGCTCTTCTGTTTTGACCCAAATTCACCGGACTATTAGAACATAATAATTGATACCACCACTGATTTTATTGCGGTTTTTTATGTTAAAATGGATTTTAAGTTTGGTATTCTATAATCCAATTTATATAGTGTATTTTTATTTTATGCAGAGTGTACATAATAAATTTGGGAGACATCGATTTAAGGGAGAGTATGGCATGATTATAGCAATCGTGGTATATGAATGTACTAAAACGAATTCTGCATGGAGATTTGCTTATCTTAGAATACCCTACTGAAATAAAAGGTAACAGTATACACCTATATAAACGAGAACGATCATGGCGCCATGTATGGGATATTTCCACTCTCTTCCACTTCCTTTAGAAGTCTCTAAAGACTCATTGACACGTCTTACGAAGTGTTCGTCGAATTGTGTCGATGACAACACAATCAGTGGACTGAAAAGCAGTAAATAGGTCATCGACAACCAGTTTAACTATAACTTCCGAGTGTATAAGAAAGTAAATAAAACTTGGAACACAATAAAACAGAAATAGTTAATAGTTAACAAATTTAATTGTTTTGTAAAATAATAATAAATAATAAATTAATTTAGAATAAATTAAAAAATGATAATTGTAGGTCTCAAATTAGGGCTAGATAATTATTATTTATTTTGGTCGACTTCATCTAACCTGCTGTTAAATATTTATACAATTTTATTTATTGAATGAAAGCAAATAGGTAATGGATTGAATAAGAAATACGTACGCGAAAAAGGGAATGAATACAAAACCAATTACGGTGAAATTAAAATGATCAACTGAAAATTATGCAAATTTAAAGAGTGCCGAATAACCTTAACTTAAGTGACTATATAATCAGTGAGAAACAATAATTATAAGCCCTAACTAAATACCAGTTTTTCTTCTAGAAAAAAATTATAATTCTGCAGTATGTACTTTTATTATTTCATTTATTTAATACCAAAAAAACCAATAATTTCATTAACTATGTAATTCTAATTACCTAATTCATTGTCTAGGTAAAACAGAAATTTGCTGTTTATGTCATTTGTGGATAGTTGGCCATTCTGTAAAAACTGAGCAAATTAAACCAGGGGTCGCCAATTAGTTTGCTCAGGGTCCGTTTTCATAAATGAAATAACCATTGCAGGTCTGCACAAAATTTATAAAAAAAATGTTTATTGAAAAAATGTAATTCCAGAAAAACCAGGTATATTTTGTACATGTCAATATGAAAAATGACATTTTTATTGCGAACTATCTGCTAAAATTAGTGCAAGATATTAATATTAAATCCTGGACATGTTTTTCAATAACTCGAGATCAGAATTTATTCTTAATGAAGTTCATCTTGGAAAATATTGCTTTACATACAGGTGACCCAAACAAAGTAAGAAGTTTCAAAGCTAATTTTTGTAATTCTTGATATCAATTCCACAAATTTTATTCAAAATTCTTTCCAGGAAACTTGCGCATGTTTGAGTTCAAAGATGTCAAAGACTTTGGAAAAGTATCTAGATACTAGATAAGTTACTTTATGAAAAAGTATCTGAAGTTACTTTAGATATCTAGTTACTTTTGGATAAAAATAACTTAAATATGTATCTTAAATTACTTTTACTAGATATACTTTTTTACACTGCGGAGCATAAAATTAGGGTCAACAAGTAATTTAATGATATTATAGGCATTTTTTTCCGAATTTTCTCGTTTATAACACAGTAGGTTATATTATTCAAAGTAATAAAATAAACAATTTTACTTTGATATGCTTTTCTTTAAAACAAAAGAATTGTAAGGAATTCAGCAGTTAGTATTCCCTTCTCTGGCAGTGTGATAATAGCCTGCAAACGACAAGGCATGCTTTGCATCGCATTCTGTGGAAGATTGTCCCATTCCTACACCAGTATATCGCGAAGCTCTCCAGAATGTATGGGGGTCGACACATGTCTACGCAAATGTCTCTCTATTTCATCCCAAATATGTTCTTTTGGATTTAAATTGGGGTTAAACAAATCGCGTGATTTGGACATCGTCAAGATACGCAGTAACTATTCGACAACATGGCCTCATGCCACTGTCAAAAGATATGCCTCTCAATGCCATAACTGATCCTTCACCAAATGCAAGTCGCTCAGAAACGCACGCTTGAGCATATCTCTCGCCTTATCGTCGCCACACTCTCACACGTCTATCTAAGCCTTCCTCAGGGCTTCCTGGGCTACTCCGATCCGCTCATGACCAAGCCAAGTGTTCTCGTGCAAAATTTAAGAAGTTCGAAAAGATAAACCATCAGAGTCGACTCCTAACTGTCCACTCACTTATGTTTACATTTATCACCTCTTGCAGATGATTTCGAAGGGCAATTGCCGTAACCATTCGGTTTCTTAAAGCACTAGAGACCACTAGCTCTAGCTGTTGCAGACCTGTCTCGTTCTGAACCAGTAAGCACCGTTGATATAGCCTTTGCACACTCGAGAGACTTGCAGCAAAGTTAATTAATCGCGATCAGCCTTTCAAGCAAGTCATATTATCCTTACTCAAGGAACTTTTTGGCATCTTAGAGACTTTTTTAGGTTATAAGATACAGTTTCTTTTAAGAACGTATCTAAGATACTAGTTACTTTTGCCCGAAAAGTAAATGAAGTAAGACAGTAACTTAGTTACTCTAAAGTAACTAAGATACTTTTTTCTGACTGCTCTGATTTGTGTTTTAAAACTGTATTTTCCTGAAATTCGGTTAATTTCATCTGCAGAACTGCTTTATCACCATCAAAAACAATTGCATTCTTAAAATCTGCTAATAAACTTCTTGAATTTGCTGATGTCAATCTCATTACCACTGCTTATTATTTTATTTAAATTGGGGAAGTTTAAGTATTCATTGTTAAGATCATTACTACGTGAAATTGAGACTACGACGGATTTAGAAAATATTTACACAGATATAACAGGAAGTAACAGCATCTTTGTTATTTTAAATGGAACACCCTGTATATTATTCTTTCAGTAAAAAGCATTTAATTTTAATACCACTTTGTGTAGATGTGTCATATACAAATTTGTTTACTATTTGAGATATGTGAAAATCTTTTTATTAAAATTTCTGTGTAATCATCCACAAATTTCAACTTCAGAAATGTCAAATATCTTTATTATTTTAAATTCTAGCATTTTTTATCTTTTTTATTAAAATCTAAGCCCAAAAATAAGGGGAGTCTTCATCTTCTTGTAATAAAAAACGTAAATATTTTTGAGAAATTGATATTTACATTTAAAAAAGTTTTAACACAGATTACTTATTAAATATAAAGAAAACTTCATTATAGTTTTCCTTTTCAGTTTACTGTAAAATAATATTTACCCATTGGTTGTTACATACACTTCTAGTTGTGGCAGATTTTAACCACCGATTTTTTCTTTTTATATGGAAAATTTAAATATTATTAATGATTCGTACAAAGTATAATCGGCCAGTAATGATAGTGAATTGTTAATAGGTAGTAGACGTGTCATGTGTTAAATAATATATATTTATTTAAAAAAATGTTAAGGCAAATAAAGGAACGCGTAGTTGGCAACTGGACAAAAATATGTTATAACACACATTTTCAAAAGTTAATTTATTATTATACAAACAGCCGTACAATTAACAATTTAACTTTTACCACTAACCTGTGCTGCAAGTTGACCTGTCCCTCTTATATATAATTTTTTGATATTCCAGACTTTTCCGGAACGTCATGGAGCATTCTCGAAAATTCTAGAAACTACACTAAATAACCGAAAGAAGATAGAACAACTTAAAAGGAACGAATAATCTCATCTAATAATTGTCAAAGTAACAACTAACATTCAATTCAAATGGAAAGAAGAATATAACCGAATTATTAAACTATCTCCCTAATCTTCCTGTTGATAATTGATCTAGTGCATTTGGGTGCAACAGTGCCGCTTTATCCAGTTACTGTTTAATTGGAGTTGGATATCCTACATCTTCACAGGAAGATCCTCCACGTTTTTTTTACCAGGCTTGCAGCCAAACATGAAGTATCATAGCAGACTCAGTTCTCTACAAAACTGGACCCTCGCAGGTGTTTTTCCAGAAGATTCATTAACATCTGAGCGAAGGGAAGCCGCAGCTGGTACAACAGAAAAAAAAACTTGAAATTTGGTGATTTGATTGCTCATCTAAAGATCTTGGAAATTACTGGCATGCTTAAATGGACCATTGGATACCATTCTAATTAAGTTTGACTTTGAGACGCCGTTTGTGAGGTTAAAGAAGTCGAACCAGATCTGGAAGAGGGTTCACTAGTGTGGTACACATAGGGTTGGAATGGGTAACGCCCCAAGTATCTTTCAGGCGGGGATATATACTATAGATGTTAGTGTCCAGGAGTGTCTCCGTAGGAGCACTCGAAGGACAAACGTCTATATTCTTACAGACAACCAGGCGGCTTTAAAGGCTCCTAGATCTTTTAGTTATGAGTCAAAGCTAGTCTGGGATTGTAAACAATCGCTTAAGAAACTGGCTAGGAGCAGCATGGCAACCTTGATGTGGGTGCCAGGTCAAAGAGTGATAATAGGTTAAGAGGAAGCTAATAGTGACGGCAATCTGGTCGGCATGGTCTTCGTGAGAGACCATCAGCATTTTTGTGCCTTGTTCCAGGTTTATGTTCGATTTTGAAGTCGTATTCTTGGAGCTTTTTAAGCCATCTCGGTACCTAGCCTTCCTGAAACAATAAATTCAACTTAAATTACACTTACTAATGTAATCCACATGCTATCTATGAAATGTGTCTTTTTATGTAATTTCTTATTATGAAGTATTTAATACAAGAAGTAAACATTTTAAATTATTTCAAACCGATACGTTTCTTAGTTTTTATATTTATATTATAATTTGACGTGAATGTGCAAGTTCCAGCTACAAATTGGAGACCTCTGGATAGACCACCATGGTGGATGGATGAGCAGTATCAAGTTGGATTATTAACTAAAAAAGTAAGACCCATACGAATCATCAACATGCTATGCCAATTTTTCAAAGAAGATTTGATAAATGTTTGTTGTGAAGATACTTTTTATAGGATACAGGAAAGATATACTTTATTTAATAGTGACGCAGATAGCTACACTTGGAGGTATTTGGGAAGAAATTTGGATAAGCGCAAAACAATGGAAGAAAATGGCATTCCCGATGAAAGAGACATGTTCACACGTTTGGGATTACCTTAAAATTATTACGTTCCTAGCGTCTTCTTATACTACAATGATGATCTTAAATACTTTGATTTTGACGATGACGAATGTGAGTCTATTCCTTCAAATGACGCTATTGGTTACCCTCCCAATAGATTTTAAATCTAAACTTTACTTTAAAATTATAATATAAATATAAAAACTAAGTATTTAATACAATTATAGTTTTTAAGGCAACAACTTTCCATAGTAATATATTGGCATATATACTTTTTCTACATTAAATATACCAAGAATATGACAGAAACTACATTTTTAATTCAACTAAAAAAATATTGAACAACTTATTAAAATGGTAGGTATCATTTATTTGGATAATACTATTTGTTACAATTCAGACTTAAATAGTTTAAGCCTATTTTATGGATGATAAAATTATACTTTAGTTATATATGTATGTACACGTACTCGTGTATTTACATAAGAAGGTTTGTTAATAGCCTGTGATTAAGTTAACCAATAATCCAAATAAATAGCTTTACCAGTTATTGTGTCACTTTTTCATCAAATAGTATTTACCTTCTTTAGAGGTGTAATTTTATTAGTTAAATGTTTCTTTTAATAGACAATCATTAACTTCACTTAATTTCCAAGTCTGGAAAATAAATAAAACATCAAAACACTTAATAATCATTTTTATGGCACGCAAAGACAACAAAAATGACCTACCATTTAATAGACCATATTTTTTAATAGTTCATTATAACATCAAATTTAACCCAGTTAAATGACGGAAAATAAATGTAACCAGCTATAAACTACAAAACAATAATTATAATAATGACGGTTTGTTATTCTTTGAAGGAAATAACATGCTTTTAGGACGTATACCAATCGCACATACACAATAAATCGTTAATAGTTATCTGAGTATTATTTATAAATGTGGATAAAATGAAGGTCAAATGGAATTATGCTATGGACAGATAATCTAAAGTGATTAATCTAGAGCAGTTTTACACTTCTTGACAAAATCATCCTATCATCCTTATTGAATAAGTTTAATAATAATAAATGTGGCTAAATTTCGTTTCTATGTTAAAAGTTGCCAGCTGTATATGTATGTATGTGTATCAGTATAAATTATGAATTTACTATTATTATTGAGGCTTTTTTATTATTGATGTATAGCTAGCAAGTCATTTACTAATTAATTTACTAATTTACTAGTTTATTTCACATTTATTCACTTCTACTTATTTTGAAAACAGCAGTTGGGTTTTGGCGAACAGAACAGAATAATTTTCAGAAAAGATTAAAAGGAAAACGCAATGTCTATCCCACAAACTTTTTATTAATGGAGTATCAGTTTCGATCCTATTGGACCATTATCAGGCTAGAAAGAAGTTTTTACAATAAATAGAAAGAAGTAAATATTATTTTGTAGAGTGCTGAAATTTTAAATAAAGCTTTAACGAATTGTTATATTGTTTATTATCTCTTCACAAATCATAAACAATTTCCATATATATTCAATGTTTCATATTAACATCATGGTTCCTTATCGTGTCAAAAGTTCTTATAATATCAAATAAAACATCTAGTACTTGACGTTCACTTGCAAAATCATCATGCATTGAGGTTTCCAAAGCCATTAAATTAGCAACTGTATAGTAGTTTTCACAATAAATAAAATAAAATCCGAGATGCACATCATAAACGTAAAAGGACCTGATTCAGGTAATTTTGTTTCCCAGAGAGGCTTACACTTCTTGTTCATTTTAGTCTTTGTATTTCATTGGAAGTGTTCACTTGTGTTACGACGTGCAATAATTTTATAACATTTATTTATTATTACAGACATTAATAGCAAAGATTTTATACCCCAACGTAAAGAATAGGCAGTATGTGGCGTCTGTGGATAAAAAGTAATAGTGCTTCTTCAAGTGGTTCGTTAAAGAAGAATCACTTATCTTGTGACGCGAAAATCATTATAAAAAAGGTGTATAGTTTCTTACTTCAGCAAGGATATAACGCGAGTGCTGCAGCAAGAGTAACCAGTAATTTGACGAAGGTGCCTCTTATTTCAGTTAGACGAATTGTTAAAAATTCCATGGAATCAAGTAAAAAGTGTAAAGATTCCGATGTCACAAAAAGTCTAGACGACTGGGAAAAAGATTTGCTACGGTGAAAAATCTACACTATGTACGATGAGCAGCGTGTCCCTGCAATCAAAAGTCTGAAACATACAATCATCAATGACGAAACTCACATCAACTGTTGCCTCACTACTGTTTGGCGAGCTCTGTCTGTAATGGGCTTTAAATATCGCAAAATTGACAAGAGACAAGTAATAATGGAATCCACACAATGAGATTAAATCGGGTAGTTTATTGCAGTTAATAAGCCAATACCATTTACTGTGAAAAATACTGTACCTTTATTCTTTCTAAAAACCATTTTATTGGTCAATTATAAGTTTTTTTCTTCCAGAAAGTACCCTAGTCTTTAGTTTAATATCTTTTCCCATAAGTTTCCATTACAAGACTCCAGAATAGCTTTTATTGGGGTACCTATATGAAGGGTAGACTATGATGGCTGTCTTCCAACATTTGGGGAATTTATTATTGCGATTATAATTTCAAAATTCAAAACCAAATACTTTAAAAATACAGGTGTATGAAGGAGACAAATAGAATAAAATCAATAATTATAGGTACAAAAATTGACAAAAAACGCTGAGATTTGTACTTAAAAAGAGTCAGAGAGTATTTTAAATACTTTCGCAAATAAACAATTATCAAATTTATGTTGTTTGGGTGTTGCACACTATATAATTTAAAAATAATATGGCTGAGTACACTTTAATAAAATAATAACTGACATATTTATTGTGTACTTTATTATAAATAAATGTTTATGTTTGCTTTACAAAAAAAATATTTTTAATTTGTTTGTTATTTTTACTGTCAATGAAGTCTCCCCAACTTCTAAAATAAAATTAAAAAGCTAGGTTAGGTTATCAATCTTCAACATCATTTTAGCCCATTTTAGGAACACCCATTATTTTTTATACTTACATACCAAATGCTGCTTTCAGTAATAATGTTTTTTTTTTTATCTAAACTTAACACTTCAGTTCATTATTTGTTGTCTACATTTCATTATCTAACAATTTATCTTTTTGTACTGGAGTGACTGACAACTATAATAATTTCCATCCTCATACATGTAATTAAAATTGTAAGTAAATAAATCGAACTGCCGTCTTTGGTATTCATCTTTCAATTCTGTTTACAATAATTCCTATCTATGCGTTTAAATATTTTGTAGCCACATGAGAATCACAATAGAAAACAGTACGTTGATTTAATTTAGTTTGATTGGCTTATTTAGACAAGGTTAAAAGTTAACTGATGAAAATGAGCGATACAAAGTTAATAAGTCCACTATTACTTTATGAGATAATAAAAATCCTCTGGAAACTTTTTATTATTTTATTTTTTATTATGTTTTAGATGAATAGTATAGCCTTAAAAATATTTGACCTGGATCGTTTTTACAGTCGGCATTATAGCTTTTTATTCTTGCAAAACTATTTTTAAGCCACGACTTCAATTTGTTTTTTACGGTGCTTTTACACTGCTCGATTGATGTTTAATGAAATGAAGATAACTCGAGAGAAGTATAATAAAATACGTTTTTGTAGAGGAAATAATGGTTCTGGAATACAAAATGGAATTTAATTCTTTCGAGTTTTACTGCTATTCAAGGTCGTGCTTCGAATTTTTATCTGGGTTTCTGTTTTTTCTAAATCTTATAAAACTCTCATAAAAAAAATTGACTGATGGACTGTTTTATTTTATAGAACCTAATAAATAATATTTTTTGTAAGAGAGTTTATTAAAAACCATCTACTAGATGAAAGATTGATTGAAATGATAAAATTTATTGTACTAGCAGTTGAAGACTTGTTCGAAAAGCCTGCAAAAATTATTCGTCGTGTACTTCAAGAGAATCTGCCATCAACCATTACAACAAATGACGTAGTAAATATTTTTTTAGGTTAGGTTATATTAGGTTAGGTTAGGTTAGAAATTTTTAAATCCTAAAATGTATACCTTTACAATAATATTTCAATGTAATAAATATATCAAATTTTTAAATTAGTTTTATTACCTGTTTTTCATTTGGTTTACCAACAGGTGGCTGGGACCGAATCCATACATTATTATTCAGGTAGGACAAAAGTTCGGGACCCAATAAGCACGTTATTTTTGAACTACCTGCTACTTGGGACCCAATAAGCATATGCCCGTTTTAATCACGCGGTCATAAATTTATAATAATGCAGATTTTAAAATTAATTTAGTTAGAAAAAAAAAGTTGTTACTGAAATTAGGTAAAATAAGAATAATAATGAAACTACTGTCCTATTTGATGATGAACTTTTTATTGAAAAGGATTGTTAGGTTTAAGTGAGGTCAATAAATATGATTTAATCTGTGACCTATTAGGTCTATGGTTTGAGAAAACACTCTGTTCTAGAATGCAAGAGGTCCTCAATATCATAGAACGCTGGTGCAAGGATTACTCACTGTCATTAAACCCAAATAAAACAGAGATGATCCTTTTCACAAGAAAAAGGAGGCATATTCTACTGATAAGTATGTATAACTGAGTATAATCAAAACCAGTTAACTATATTTAAAAAAATTTGTTCTGCGGGTACCTATTTTGAGACTTTCTCAAAAATATTTGAAAAAGAAGATAATGTATTAATTTACTATTCATACTATTTAATAAATCACACTAATTAAACGTGAATTATAATGATAAGTGACGTTTGTTTTCAAGAGAGACATTTTAAGTAGATTGATGAATTATAAAAAAAAGTCCTGAATGTATACCTATAAAACGTGTTTAAACAAATGCACAATAAAAATATAATCATATTTAAATTTAAAATGTTTATGAAGATAAGTGATTTCTAGGCTCATTTATAATCAGCTTAGGTAATGTTCTTATTCCACTGTACATATATTTATTTTTCTGCATTCATTTAGAATCAAAAGGAATATTTAAAGAGCGCCTTTGAACTCCTTCGTTGTTTTTTTAGCAAAGAACTACAGATAAAAACAAAATGGATGCATAAAGTTGATTGTGGATATTCGTGACTCTTTGGGCAAACGAAATTCATCACATCAAACGCCAACGGTCAAACTGAATACATTCGCATTTGATGTTCATAGATATACTTTCTGAATATGAAGGATTTTATAAAAGAAATTTTGATACTATATATCTGTCGATATAAACACAAACACATATATGAATTGATGTCAGAGAATAATAGTAGGGTCACATTAGTTATTATAAAATATATTTCATTAAATATTTATTTCCAGTATAAAAAAATATTAAAGAACACCTTTCTCGTCAAATGTGCTGTATTAAACGCTCGAGCAGGTCAAATTTGTTTCCTAAAAGCGCGATTTTTTAAAAATAATTCAAGTTTCCTCCATTTACCATTCTTGGACATTGACCATTGTTTTAAATAGTAACCTCAATTTTTTTTCTGGATTTTGATACATCTTGCAATTTTCTACTCGGAAACATTATTTGCAGTATCTTACACTACAATTTTTTTTGAATAAAAGTCATTAAAATAAATTGACATAAATCTTATGTCATTTGGGAACACAAATAAACGAAAGATAATTATTAATAGCTATTAATAAAACATAGTTTAACAGCAATCACTTTAGTACAAGAATTTATAGAAGATGATTTTGATAAACCAGTTGAATTTGGTAAAATTATAATGCAAAAAAAAACTTAAATCTTAACTTAAATGTTTAAAAAATGTACTTTTTTCTTATACATTCTTACACATTTTTACTAAACGGTCATGTCAATCGTCAGATTTCTCGGTATTGGGCTACCGAAAATTCAATAATTGTTAATTCTATTTACCAATTTTTGTAGCGATTCCAGGTTGTCTGCCATTATAACGGTGTCATCCGCGAATCTTATGTTATTTACTATTCTTCCGTTTATAGAGATTCCATCACTTAGTTACGTTATCGCTTCCTGAAATATTGCTTCACTGTACACGTTAAACTGAATTGGCGACAGAACACAACCCTGTAGCACTCATCTCTTTATATTAATATTCTCGGACTTTTGTTCTTCTATCTTTATATTGGCATCTTGATTCCAATATAAATTGATTATGATTCGTAAATGTCTTTCTATGTCTGTCTATATCTCTGTTTTTCAAATACTATTAGTTTTTCAGGTCGGATCCTGTCGAATGCTTTTTCGAAGTCATAACAAGAATAAATATCTAAGTTCATATCTAAACATCGTTGAGAGAGGATACTGAAAGCAAATAATACCTCTCTTGTTCCCATTCCTTTGCTTTTCTATATAGTCTTCCATGAATTACCTTTATAAATATTTTAAGGGTATGGCTTATTAAAATATGGTGGTGTAAAGTTTGCCGGGTCAGTTAATTTTTAAATAAAGTGTTTTTCGGTTGATAGTGGTACATATTGTTCAACATTTATAAAAATATAATTCTATATATTTGGGGAATGGTTAATTTCATCCTACATATTCAAACAACAAATTAACTTCATAAATTTACTTATAGCGTATATGGTAATCATACTACACCAAAATAAGCGGCCTTTATTTAAATTTTCTACTTTAACATAATCAAACAAGTTTTTAATATACATACAGCTTAAATTATTCCGGTGAAAATGAATTTAACATTAAACTTAAATTGATGGATTTTAAAAAATTTAATAACTTTATACATTTCAATTCAAGAAAAACTAAAAAAGTGCTTATACGATAAAGGTGGTAGTAAACGTATTTAATACAATAAAAATAAATATTTTTTCCATATAAAAGACATTTTATGTTGAGACTGAATCTCTATCTGTAGTCAGACTTCATTAGGTCCATTGTTATTTCTCTTTATGTAGTGCTTGCCTACCGAATTATTAAAGGTATGACAATTAATTAACACTTTGTCAACGAGGTGGCGCTGATGATACTACAATGTTTCCTTATGGTTGGTTTAAAACCTAATGCAGAGTGCGGTACAGCAAGGTATTCCCTGTGGAAGGAGGCGGTAGATGAAACCACACTTATGATGGCGACTATGGACTGTAATAAGACCAGGTTTCAATCCAACAGACCTAAGTATCACTAAGAACGCAGAAGTAACGAACCTTGGCAGGTACAATAAATATCTACACAGACGGAAATAAAACAAAATATGAAACGGGATGTGGAGTTTAGTCAGAATCCCTGGACATACAAATTTAATGGGCTATAGTAAAACATGCAAGTGTAGTTCAGACTGGCATAACTATAGCAGCAAAACGAAATAACCAACAGAAATGTTACAGGTAAATCCATTGTCATTCATGCAGACTCCAAACCAGTTCTAAAATAACTAGTGCTAGAATGTCACTGAACACTGACTGTGGGCATTTAGCTGGACGAAGGTGCACGCCAGCTCAGAAGGTAACCACAATATTGACTCTGGCCAGAGAGGCTGCTCGATCCCTTACCTTAGGACCCGAACCCTCCATAGGCCTAACAAAGGCAACGATAAGAGAAAACAGTTGATCACATCCAGTGTGACTGCTAAGCTTTCTAAACTTAACGGAAAAGCTACCTTAACCAGTGGCCAACACTAACCAATATAAGAGAGACTCCCATATAGGACGTCGTCGACTATTTCAAATCAGTGGGCTGAACGCTGGACTGCAAAAGGGGCAGGCTCAGGGCACTATGGACCTAATGAGATCTAAGTGCTGATTAACCTGCACCCTCATCAATTTGTAAGTGCGAATTACTTTTTTAACTGATAGATTTATGCCAGACAGCTCAGTTTAAATGGCACTTGAATATTTTCTTAAGCTGACACTTTTAACAGAGAGTACGGTAATAGTAATAACTTTATAGTACCATCAGTGCCACCTATACTACGACTTCATTTTATTTTAGTAAATAATGTTTTAAATCTCCAAGGTAATTCATACCTTATTTTCAGCAGTTTTGTAAAAACATGTATTAGACATTTTTAAATTAAATTCTTCCGTAATGATTTGCAAACTGTTTTATTAATACTGTTCGCGTTATTTCAGCAATAAGCAAACGTATTTAATGTCCCCTTTGTCAGAGCTAATATAAATTGTTTGGTTACCTGAAATTAAAATTACCTAATGGAATACTGGTGGAACAGAAAAACAATTAATAATCATTTAAAGTCGTACTGGACTAAAAAATTTAAATTTTATCATCACCAATCGGGAATGTTTGTGTTTTATTATTTTGGAAATTTTAAAATGGCTTTACTTCTCTATATTATTCTATTATGAAATCGATCTTCCACAGACATTTCTTGTTATAAAATTTTAACTTTCATTAAAACTTTAAATAGGATGTCACTACAATTTAGAGGTTTAGTGGGTGTCGTTGAGAATACTGTCGGTTCGGAGAGATTTATTATAATAAATCCACCGAATCTCCAAATGATTTGAGTTTAAAAGTAACGTTTTTTATTTCTGGTTAAAGTATTAAACTATCTAATATAATTTAAGTTGAACTTCAAGATCAAATTCTTTTTGATGTTGATTCCTATGGCAGCATTGTAAAATAAAAAGGGCACCGCATTGTGGGTCAGACCACTATCTATTGGAGGCTAAACTTATTTGTCCATTACACCAAAAAAAAACGGAAAACAACAACGAATTAGGATCTTATAAATTAAATAGTGGAATCGAAATACAAGCTCTATCTCTTACAACAGTTACATGAATATATAGAAAGAGGTCTTGCTTAATGTGGAGGAGAAAGCTTTGAGAATCATACGAACAAGAAGGAGAAAACAAAAGCCCCTACGGTTAACGGATAATTTAAGAACTAATAAAGGAAAAACACAAAATTGTACAAAAAGTGGTTAACAAAAAAATCTTTTCAAAACCCTCTAACCCTGCTTGGACACTTTGTGGTCAGTGAAGGAAATGTTATCAGCCAACTAACTAAATGAAGAATATCAGGTAGCCACACCACAGAAATATTCCAGTCGTATTAATTGTGGAGGATGTGCAATACTGTAGAGACTAAATAACCTGATTAACAATTGCTTTAGGATGGTCAGAATTCCCCAAGAATGGAAAGAACCCTATATAGTATCCACTTTTAAGGAGGGGAATAGAAAGTAGCTCAGATGATAGAGAGGTCTCAGCATCCCTTTGTTTTTCCATTCCAAACCAGTCTAGGCAAACATATGGAAACAACAAATTTTGTTTGACCACTAGAAAAAGCACATAATATGCCGTTAAAAAATGTGTGAAATTATTAAAAACATCTACTTCTCTATTAAACATTTTTAAAACATAATTGAAAGAAAAACTATGATTTAAGTTAAAAACGATCAACAAGTTATGCATGTTTTAAACCTATTTTCACTATTTTAAAATATACCAAAAGTTTATGGAAAAATACGGAAAATAGGCGAGCTTCCCTTTTTTATAATTACCAATACTTAATAAACCAAGGTTTATTCCTTCGTAATTAATTGGTTTTTAAAGTTTAAAGCGCTCTGTTCAAATTATACGAATTGGCAACAGATTTTTATTTAAAACCACAGAATTAAAGCACAAATTTAACCAATTGGATCTTCTTTTTCTTTCGTATAATTTGTGGCCTGAGCTGCTAGGGCTATCCGGTCAAGTTTCTTGTCTCAGGATGAGGCCGTCTGAGGTATCGTATATATTAAAGATCTTAAACAAAACAAATAAACAATAAATTTAATAATAGCGCTGGCAATAAACGTTTATATCATAATATAAATGCAGTATTAGTAAAACCATGAATTAATTTTATAGTTTTTATTCATAAATAAAGTAAAAGTAAAAATGCTCTGTTGTCATAAATTTGAAAACTTAAACACACTGCTATTTATCAATTTTTTTAAACAAATATGTAAATTAAAAGCTAAAGACTTAATTTTAGGGTTATTTTGGTAGATTATTTTCATAACGGTAAATAGTTTTGACATTCGAAAGGAGGAGACAAAAAAGTAATCTATTACATCTCTGTATGTTCATCGTGGTGTATTCATTTCATTACAAAAAAAATAATTTATTCTTTTAGAAGCCCACTACAACTATACATTTAACATTGGTTCTCTATAGCTCATAAATGGCTTTGTAAGTTCTATTGAGAGTTCGCTTTCGAGTTGCCAGTTAACCCTGTTTGAGTTTTGTGTTCAAATGTTCGGAGATCCGTCTATGCTATTGATTTCAAATACCCACAAATTTAAACTGCAGAATTTTGTTTTAACAAGATCACATTTCGCAGCAACTGTGTGCGATTTTTTAAACAGAACTTTCCACAAGGTAGATAGGAAGAAAGGGACCAGTGGAATAAATAGTAAAGCGAAGATATATTGCTGAATTAATTAAACTATTACTGGCTTTCAATATTTATGTTTAATTGTCTGTAGTTAGGAATAGTTTTTATAATCCTGGTGACACTTGGGACGTGATAGTACAATAGTTCTATGAAGAAACAGGTTTTCGGTTGTCAAAAACAATTTCTTCGTTTTTATCTTAAAATTTAAAATTATTTATTTAAAATCTTTAAATAAATACTCTTTAATTCTTCTTAATATACCATATTATGTAATTTGTCACTTTTAATTTTATTTATTAACTGTGATAAATAATAATTTCATTAAAAAGAATTTATCATTCTCGTTTAACCAAATTCCTGACTTGACCTAGTAATCTGTTTAAACAATTATTAAAATTAAGCAGTTCCTTTACAAGTCGGTTTTAATTTAATCAAATTTTCCTCAATAAACATTACTTTTGGAGGCCGCATCGAATAAACTATTATAACGACTATGTTTTGTAAAAATACAAGTGAAATTAAGCTGATGGTTATTGTGAAGCACCGACCACGAGTAGTTAAGCAATTGCTGTTGTTCAATTATATCATTATAGCTGAATTAAAAAAGTTATTACACTTTAAAAACTGCAGCACAAGTGTTTGGTTTGAGCTTACATTGTTTTATTTATATTCTTTTTTACGTAGTGTTAAGTCAAATAAAATAAATTTAAAGACAGATTAAAAAACCGTTTGGACACAATTGGTATTTTAAGCTGTGCTATTTTTCAATAAACATTTTTGTACAGGGCCTGCCGTTTGACGGGATCAATATCATGTACAATGTTATAAGAATTTTTAAATGCATTGCAAATAAAAAAGAAAAGAAAACTATTTTTTACAAAAATTTTAACGTAAGATATGATTAATATTTATTGTTTATTTCATACTGTACCCTAAAACGTACTTTTACGTACTTGATTTCAAGCCAGTAAAAGAATGACAATCCAGTAAATGAATATGCAGTAAACGACAATTCTAAACAATTTTAAAATTGACAACAAGAAAAGCAAAAAAAAAGTTATACCAAATCTCTGTAAATTAATAACTTTTTCTCTAAATTGTGACGACAAAGTCTGATAATGATCACAAACTTCTTAATCTGTAGACGCTTCACGACAATAGTAACAGTCGGAGATCCTTTGTAATTCGTTGTGACCACCAGTAGAAGTCGCATCAATCGGAACTAAACAAAAAAGCGGGAAAGTTAAACCCAAGAGCTCAACCATTGAAACTTTTTCTAGATGAATTACTGTATAAATCAAATACTTTATTTCTGATACGTAATATCTTTATAATGATCTCATAGCAGATATCCCTGGATGTCCTTTGTGAATATATTTTAAGGTTTTTCTTTGAAGAGTTGTTGGTATCACAATTCTGCCATGCCACATTATTATTTTGTTTTCTATAGATAACTCTTTCTAAAGTATGGTTTAAGTTCATTTGCTTCATTTTGAAAATTGCACCAATTGACCTTCATATGATTTGAAACTATTTTTAAGATGACATCATCCATCGTATGTTCTCTAATGTTTTTCTCCGTTAGCGCAATATCGACAAACTTCTTTGATTGTAGCCTATTAATGGTCCTATCTATTTTCCAGAATTTGGAAATTTGTTTGCCATTCCAGATGCGGAATACTTTGAAATGCAGCATTTCCTTGTAAACGAAGCTGTACAACGTAATAATACTTGATAAATATGTTTATATGAGAAACAAACTAACTAATCGAAGAACATTAATATAACACATTTTAAATTCTTTTTAAAGGAAAAATGTCAACTACTTCTTTCTCAGAAAACCTTTTCTTTTTTTTTATCACTGAAATCCTGTTGTTCTGTGAAATATACTTATTAGAGACCTCTACAGGTGGTCACAATGAACTACAAAAGTGGACCTGACCTTGATCATTCGCGTGAAACGTCTATACAGTAAGTGGTTTGTAATGATGCTTTCTTTCTTTCACCTATAGTGTTTGAAAGTGTGTACAAAGCCTGCAGTCTTCATTTATTTCAATACTTCAATTTATCTTATTTTGAATTTATACTATTTGACAGTTCCACACTATAAAGCCAAAAAGGTTTATCCCGTAGCAAATTTTCATTTGACTGTCAATTTTCTATATACTTTTGTTAAAAAGTAAGTAAGTAGGTTATAAAATTAAAAATAAATTTGGTTACTGCACAAGCAGCAAAAGATTGCGGTTATAAATATTTCAAAAGATATCAATAAATAAATTTAAAAGCATTTCTGGATTTATATAAATTGGTAATGCTGTACCAACAGTCTTTTTAGATGTTTGGCACTAAACAATCTCAAGGGAACACAATTTGAACAAACATGCAAATAATGTTAGCTAAACTAGAGTTTTTGAAAGCATCTGAATAAGGAAACAGTAGAAGTAGACATTTATCGATCAAATATAGCTACATGTTTTTGTATAAGTCACTTATTCCACTACAGGTTTCAAAAGTTTTCTTTATTCTTTTAATTTGTTTATATATTTAACTACAAACGTTTATTAAAAGGTTTTTTTACTTGCTGTATAATGTCAAAAAAAAACAATATTTTTATTATTATTTTTAACTGTTTCATAATTTTTTAAATAAATCTGTCGATCGTTATTTAACTATTAATAAAATAAAAACAAGAAAACAATTTGTTATCGACATATACCAATCTGTTTTACGTGATTAATTAAAAAACATATTAATTGCTAATTTAAGATAACGAATGTTAATTTGTAAGTAATAACAACTTAAAAATGGATCAGTTGTAGTGGTGCAGCTGTTTCGTTCCTTTTATGGAAGGAAATTGAATAATTTCAAGTTAATTGCAAGAAACACACTTCATGAACAGATGCATGCAAATTACATTGATTTGATATTTCAGGAGTTACAACCTATACATTCACGCCAACTGTCATCATTTGCGGGTGCAATATCGAAAGGAAACGTTAAGGAATGCAACGCTGTTCCTCCCAGTTCTCCCATTCGGCATGATTGAAGTAAATAAGTAATAGAATGGTCGATGAACTTGAACATCAGTCCTATATTTTTAAATTTATTGGTCTGATTTTATCAGCAGGTTAATAAATACTATCAAAGTATAGAGGGTTGCTTTTATTTTTCGGAATTAGAAAACAAAAAAAATATTAATCCTCGAAATTCACTTTATTGTTTTTCAAAATATTCCCCATAAAGATCTATACACTTTTGCATGCGTTTAAACCAATTGTCGAAGCACTTTTGCCACTCTGATTGAGGTATCTCCAAAACATGCATTTTGATTGCAGCAACCGCTTCTTCAGGTTTCGAAAAACGTTCACCTCTCAGTTTGTTCTTTATGTACGGGAATAAAAAGAAGTCATTCGGTGCCAAGTTAGGACTATACGGCGGATGACTCATCAAATCGACGTTTTGGGTGCTCAAATATGCAGTTGTTTAAGGCGATGTGTAGGAGTTCGCTTTAATTGAGGGGACCGGATTATAATAATTTGAAATATGCATAACAGGTAAAATTTTAAGCTTTTTTGGTCAAATTTGTCAGTTTTCATTTCTTGGGAAGTCTTCAGTAGTATTTAATACCTAATACGTTGCTAATATGCTCTATCATTCTAATAAATACGAATATACTTATATCTATACAATAATATTATGTGGCTTCCGTGGAGCAACTCAGATAACTTGTAGCATCACTAGTCTTTAGAGAATTATGTCTAAAATGGGATTCAGATATCATACAATTGATAAAAAGCAAGTCCTTATGGAATCCCATCGACTACAAAAGTGGCGTTGTGAGTATATAACTACAATAAGAAAATACCTAGCTGAAAATCGTCCAATAATTTACCTCGACGAGAAGTAGTTTGACACGCATTCAATACCATCCAAAGGTTCGTCCGATTCCTTCAATAAGTATCAAACAAAAGGTCCTTCAAATAAGGACAAAAGACTTATCATTTTACATGCGGGGTCAGAAAACGGCTGGGTCCCAAATGCTTTGAGACTTTCTGCAAAGGATATAAAAGATTCATACTTGGATTACCATGAAGATACAACGGCTGCACTGTTTGAAGAATGGTTTAAGAAATGGCTCTCTTCTGCAGGTTAAAAATGTATTCAAAATGATGTAAAGTAAATAAACGCCAAAAATACAGACGATAGTGAAGGTGAGATTAAAGTAAAGAAGAATAAGCTAATAAAGCCGTTGAAGGAGTAAGTTCCTTCGAAATAGTTTTAATAGCAAAACATGCAGAAGATAATCTCTTAGATAAGGTATTGATATGCTCAGACCATTTAAGGGACACTCCAATGAAGATATCAAGAAATGTATGTATTATCCTTTATGAAATAAATGTTCATATTTTAATAATAATCTGTACAAGAAATGATTTCCTTTGTTTACCATATTTTCAGTTTTTATAACTGTTTTTAAGAACTGCAATTTTTTACTATGGATAATCGTTTTCAGCGTAAATGTAATGATAATTGTAATCACTTTTTATGTACTAGCGTTTCCTGGTTTTAAACTTTTTTTCGACGAAGTAAAATTATGTACCATTAAGAAATATTTATACTTTGTTTTCGGTGGGAAGTGATCAGAGAAAGTTGGGTATTTGATCTCAAATCATTGAAAGACAAGAATAGTTTTAAGATTGTGATCTAGAAATAGAAGCCAACGTACTATTATTATTTTCATTAACTTTATCTATCTGAATATCGTGCTGATTTTCAATTAAATTTCTACATTCAGTGCCTACTTTCAATATCTAGTTTTATAATTTAATTTATAATATTATATAAATTAACTAGTTTACCAAGTGAAATAAAGTAGCTTGAAATAATTTAAAAAGTGGCAAGTGGATATGTTTTTCATCTTCTGTTTTGTCGAAATTCTTACGCATATTCTAGTTTTAGTATTGCTAGATTAGAGATACCAAAGGACAACATTTCTAAGTAATCGAAATTTCCAAATCTTAATTTATTTTTATTTCTTAAGTCCCCAATTAAAAAAATATTCCTTTTTATGACCGCTCGGAAGAAAATTGAAATATTTCGTAATTTTACTTTACCCTTATTGTTAATAATAATGGTAATTATGCGCCAAGGTAAAAAGGTGAGTTATTATTGTCGAGGTCAATTTTAAAGGTCATTCATTTCATTTCACTTCATTTGAATTTAGCCTTTTCCTCTTAATTTTTCTTCTATTTCTTCTTATTTTTCCCCAGTTCCGCAATTGCACCTGATTGTTTTGACTTTCTTTTGTAAATTTGTTCCTTATTTTTCTCTGTTTGTAAGTTTTCTCTGGAACTAATTTCGGCTGTGTCCCAATTAGCTTCATTCTTTTTGCGTTTTTTCAGCTTTTCCTGGATTTTCTAGGTTTTTCCCTGCTTTATTTCCCTATGTTTCTGTTAGTGGTATATTGGCTCTATGATGTATTAATTTATATTTGGCCCTCCATTCTATTTGTTCTACTGTTTCTTTACCTATTTTTCTTGTTAATGGGTTTCTTTTCACTGTTTTCTTGTAGAGTGCTCTGTTTTATTTTTTATAATTTCTGCTAACGACGTGTATTCATACTTTTCTCTAATTTCTGCATTTGTTGTGTGTCTTTCTGCTCCTTCTATTATTCTGTAAATTTTTGTTTCTTTTTGTCCTAATGATTTTCTGTTTTCATCTGATGTTGAATTCCAAATAGGTGCTCCATATAACATTACCGATCTTATGTATGTAGGGTTTGTTTAATGACATATGACCCTATGAATTTCCTAGCTACTTCTACTTTTCTTCTTGTGATTTTTATATGTTCATTGAAATTTAGTTTTCTGTCCAGAGTTATTCCTAAATATTTTACTGTATCTGTTTGTTCTATTTCTTGTCCATTGAATTTTATCATGTGATTTTTTAGTTTCTTCTTTTAGTTAAATATTATAAATTGTGTTTTTGCTTCATTTGCTTTAATTTTTCATATAAGTTATTTTTTCTAGGTGTCTGTTTATCTTATTTGTACCGTTTTCTGCTTACTTATCTTTTGTGTAAATTCCAGTATCATCTGCATACAGTGCCTTTTCTGCTCCCTCATCTTTTGTTAGGTCACTAATGTATATGTTAAATAGTGTAGGAGCCAGTACACTTTCTTGGGGCATTTCTTCCGGTATTTCTTTTTTTACCTGGAAATTTCTATTTTCTAGGAGCTATTTCGTTATTTTTTTTATGTATGTTGGTACTTGCATTTTATAAATTAATCCTTTCTTCCAAACAGTATCATACGCTTTTTCTATATCCAATATTGCCATTCCAGTTTGCTTATTTTGATTAAATCCTATTTTTGCATCTGATACCACTGTTGCTAGCTGCATCTCTGCGTTTCTTTTTCTTCTGAATCCAAATTGTTCTTTTGTAAATCCGAGACAATAACATACTTTTCATCTGTGGCTCATATAGTAATTTTTCACTACTGGCATCCTATTTTCTTAAATATTAGTTTACAAAACTAATAAAAATATTTGACGGGTCACCAGTAACTCCCGTTTTACATGACACAACAATGACAAGGCAAGAAATAACATCAATCATCATCAAGTATTGTGTTGTAAAAATCGCTATGAAAATACATGGATGTCAATTGATTTTCATTTTTGAATAAGAAGGTTAATTCTTTTTCATTTTGTCTTTGCATCAGTTAACCACACATTTAGTCAAATGGATTGAGATTTAGTTCTAATCAAGTAGGCCCTATATTGTTTTACCTTGATTAATAAGGAACAACTTTACTACCTCAAAAAAAGTCAATAAAGTTCTACAGCTAGTAGTGAAAAAGCGTTATTTGTTTTCCCTGAAATATGTTCCCTCCTCTACTTAATTACATGCAAATCAATGGATTTGTTTTTTAATGCGAGGCATTCTAATCAAACACATCCAACGATCCAGCGTTTTGTATTTAGTACGGTTATTAAACACAATTATTATTATTATCTCAGTCTTGCATGCGGTAGCACAAATAACGATAACTTTATGCCTATGAAAATTTAACAGTTCTCGGTTTTATTTATGGTAATACATCTAAATAAAAATATAGAAAATCCTTACTCCTAATATTGATTTATTTATACATTGTGGAACAGCCAAATGGAATTAATTCGAAAACAGATAAATAGGGACATTTTTGAAGAAATTAGTGCACCAATCGATTTACATACAGGGTTTGTCGGTTTGTCATGTGACCAACACCAACTTTGTTTTTTTCGAGTACATCACCGGTTATATCATTTAAATTTTGTATTCTCCAAAACATTCTAGGCATATTTCAGGTACAATGTTCTGTAAAAGTCAAGACATTTGCTGGAATCGGCAACTTTTAAATCATTACTATCAAAGAAAAAACACAAATATGTGGGAGAAAATATTTCATATAACGAAGTGCTAGACAAAGCTAGTAAAGATAGATATACCCGAGGAAGAAAAGTATGTGTGATACACAATATCTTTTAAACTGGACAGAACAAAACAACAGAAGTAGGTTTTTGTGGGTTTCTGGATGCCTGTTGCAAAAGAGAAATCTAGAGCTGAAAGAATAACCAATAATAGAATTCGAAAAATCATTGGTATCGGATAAAGTCGAAGAATGTTCTGCAACCGTTATATGTTATGTATATATGATTACTAAGTTTTCTGGAAAAACCGCGTTCAGAAGAATTTTTGTCTCGTCGTTTCGACTCCGAGTCATTATCAAGAGAAAGTAAAGATAGGTTAGGAGGGGTAGGGTTTAGTACATTTCGTGGTCACGTGCCTACTCCACTAGTCGTACTATACCCGCTAGTTGTCACTGTGCCTACTCCTCAGGGACAACTGACTTATATGCTTAGGAGCGATGGAGGATGTGTGAACCGAAGGCGGGAAACTATTGGGCGGGAATGATTGTTGGCGGGTAATTAGAGGTATTCATGTTGGTGGTAATCGTTGTCCGTCATCCCGTTTGTTGATACAGTTTGGGCGCTTTTCTATTGCTTCTCTAATTATTCGAGGTTTTAAGAAACGAATATTGGCTAGGGTTCGGGTATTAAGGAAGTCAATAGTATGACCTGTTTGAAGAACAGAAACCAGAAATTCTGGTTTGGATTCGACGGTTGGTTTGACCTATGTAAGTTTGAGGACAATTACTAATTTTGTCAGTCACACCTTTGATATATGAAAGGGTACTACTATTTTCTAACTGCTGAGAGGATGATTTAGAAGATAATAGAACCTGTTATTGATATCACTTAGACTAATAGAGCGAGATATTAAAGAATTAACAAGATTGAGAGTTAAATCAATATGAAAAAATATTTTTAAATCCTGTTATAATGGATCCTTAGACGATTTCTTAATGTCAATATTCTATTATATTTACAGATATCGTAAAGAAGGCAAATATATAGTTTACTTAGATGAAACATGATACGACAATAGAGTAAAATATATTGTGTAATATTGATTACGATGAGAAATTTGACATATCATTCTACTATTAGCGTTAGTTCATATAATAGATGACAAATTAGGTGTGAAATAAAAAAATATTGCCTTACTAAATATTTTTCATAACAAAAATAAGCTTCGTTTACAGAAAAAGTCGTTAATATAAAGTAGGTAGCTATTTTCTGTAAATTTTTATTTTAATGACTTTTACTTAACAACTAGGTATTTAAAACAACTTAGTATAATAAAAAAACACGGATCTGGAATTTTGCTTTCACAAAGCATTATAACAGTATGTTTTTCAAGAAAAAAACATCAAAGAAACATGGAGATTGTTGATGAAGATAATCTACAATATGGAGTGTAAATTATGGCAGGTCGTAACAAACAGAAACGATGATTTTCCTTTATAAAACAGGAAAGGACTATACCACTACAACCTCAGTGACGGACTAATAAATTGCTGTTTTATAAATTATCATAATAAAATGAAAAAGAAAAAGTGGTTGCCTTATTAAATAAAATGTTTCATAGAAAATCAATTCATAGGCAGATTATTGCGAAATTTAATAGATGATAAAGTTAATTTATTTCTTTACAAACGATGCTCTGCAATTAAGAAAAGAATATGACGATTTCTTTTGTAATAAAAGTAGTTATTTTGGTCTTATAATAAATACTACTAACAAAAAACAATAGTTTTATTAACATTTATAATAAAGTAATGTTTTTCTATAAGTTTGTATATTTATTTGTTCCTTGTTTTCTACAATTCCACTTAATTCTATTTGGCTAAGTCTCAAATGGAACTAACTGCACATTGCGACCCCTCGTTATATATATTATGCTTTGGAGCTAAGGTCTAATTTACAATATTTTCAAATCAACGATATGTCTTTGTCTTCTCCTAACTCCTCCACTGAAAACCACAGGGGTATATCTAATAAATATTCACCCTCCTCTCGTTCATCGCGACCTTTGAATTTATAAATTGTCTCCAGAGATATACGCATAAGCAAAAATGAAATAAAAGTTTAATCGGTTTTCGCCACAAAATGAAATATTTTTATCTGTTTTATGGCATCTGTCAGCTAAGATCCTAGCGTGGCAAGTTCTAAGCAACCACTGAAAGTAAACAATACAACTAATAATAAAAGTATAGAAATATATTAAGCCGAAATATGTATATTTAAATCGACAAAATTGTTATAAATATTTAAGTAACATAAAATCTGCATTATTAATTATAAATGTCAAATCGACCTTGTTTATTTTCTACACTTCTATTATCAACAATTATTACTAAAAAAATTCAAAATTATAAACTTATTTTCAGTGTAAGTGAAATCAACATGTAGTAAAAATATACCTAGTATATGGAATATATAATTGACAGAGTATTGTTTTGAAAACAATAGCAAAATAATACAAAAAAATGATTGTTTACGTTATCCACACAATAAAGCTCATATTATGCCAGATTTTATTGCCTAGCTATTCATTTATGAAAGTTATTAACAACACTTCATTTTGATTGAGTTCTACTGAATGTAGTTAATTAAATAGTTCCAAGAAAAATGAAACAAAGTAAAGTTAGTTGTCTCTCTTACATAATAATATTTACTGACATTATATTTCTTCATGAATACGTGAAAATGTATAAAACAGTTAATCATAAGACTATAAAAGCTGCAAAGGACATCTACTATATAGGAGACTGAGTGGATCCAAAAATATTGCTAAGGAAACATGGTGCATAGTTAATGATTTAAGAAATAAAGTTTACTCGCCCAGCACTATTTCTACTTCACCTGAGAGCCTAAATAATTATAAATGTTGCCAAAAACTTAACTAATTCTATAATTTCCACTCTTAATCCACTTTCCTATTTACCGAATGTTAATGAGAACTGAAACAGTTTCTTTTTTTCACCTGTAGTAATAGAAGAGCTTCGTATTACAATTCGAGACATTAAAAACAAATCCGCATCTGGAGTAGATGGGCTTACCCTTAAAATGTTCGCAAATCTGCCGGACTGTGTATTAATTATTCTAACACATTTGATTAATGAGTTGTTCCAAATTGGTATTTTTCCTACTAGCCTTAAGACATCCATAATCATTCCTTTGCATAAAGGAGGTGATAAAGATCAATTTTCTAATTATCGCCGAATCGCGCTCCTTCCTACTTTATCCAAGATCATTTTAAGGTTGGTTTAAAAAGGCTTCTATCATTTGTGGTTAAATACAACATTCTAGCTAAAAATCAATTTGGATTTTTAAGTGGTAAATGCACAAATGATGCAATGTTTTCTCTTTTTAATAATGTCTACTCTAGCTTAAACAATCAACTCTCACAGCTACAATATTTTGTGATTTCTCAAACGCTTTCGACTGCGTGGATCATAAAATACCTACTACTTAAAAAATTGCAGTACTATGGATTTAGAGGCACCTCGATCAGGTGGTTCGAGTCTTTTCTTAGTGAGCGACTGCAGTTTGTACGAGTTGATGAATTAGGATCTTCATGCAAGTAAACAGATGGGGTTCCACAAGTTTCGGTATTTCGGTATTGGATCCTATATTGTTTTTACTATTTATCAATGATATTGCTAACTTAAGCATCAGCGGTAAAATTTGTCTATTAGCAGACGACACCAGCTTTTCTTGGAGACCCGGATATCACCGAACTTCATAGAATTGTTTCACATGACAAAAGTTTTACCATACACATCTGCAATTCAACCTATGTTAAATAATTTCACTATAGAGGTCGTTGACTCTGTGAGATTTTTGGGACTTGTCGTTGACAGCTCCCTAAAATGGGATTTAAATATTGACGTTCAAAAAAACTAAGATAAAACTAAGCCTGTCAGCTTCCAAAACAATCTATTTTACCCTCTTCGAGTCACATCTCCGATATGCACCTTCTTTTTTGGGTACATGTTGTGTGATTCAATTTGAACGTATTTTTAAATTACAAAAGAGAGCTGTTCGGTATACCCTGAAACTAAGCAGTAAAACTCACTGTAGGGAATTCTTTAAAAAACATAAAATATTAACACTTCCATCCCTATTTATCTTTGAATCCATTTCCTTAATTCGGAAACAATTACCTGAAGTCTCAGACAGACCATCTCATAACTACCCTCTTAGAAGTGCAGAGTATGACCTTTATTTACCAAAACCACGCACGGAACTAATCAAAAGCTCAATTTTTTATAACGCTAAGAAAATGCACAACCATCTACCCTTTGAAATAAAGTCCATTTCATCAATAACCGCATTTCAGAGAGAGCTTTGTATACAGTGGACGACTTCTTTACATAAAATATTTAGGGCCATCTCAAGCACTGGAAGGTTAATTTATGATATTTATTTATTTTGTTGTTTGTTGTTATTTTGACTAAATTAAAATCTTAATTTTTAAATTATGTATTTATTATTTATTTTTCTCATTGTATAATGTATAAAGAATAATAAAAAACTCTTCGTTTGAACGCAACTTCCAAGTTTATTTGAAAAATTATGTTTTAAATTATAATGACGGCCGTTTCGCTGAATAGCATCGTCAGATGCTCCAATTTTATGTGACTTGAAAACGTTTTGCGACAAGGTTTCTGGCGACATGGTCTAAGACCACTGGTACTCAATGAGGAGGAAATTCCGTATGTCCAAAAGACAAATGTATATCTGGAATAGCATACCTAACAAATAAATGTACATTGTCCTTTAACAATGTGCAGAGCAGGCTGGAACAATAGGATACAACAGCATACAGAGTCCCACGACCGCTATGACAAGTACTTCAACAATAGCTCTGGAATTCCCATTAAACCTAACGCTGTATATTCATGTGGACGTTAAGGTAGTCACTTGCCGCCTCACTAAGAGGACAACTCCTTTAAAGGGCCTACTCAGAACTAAATATCTCAAGCTACAAATGAAGTTAGACAGCGAGCCTATATTCAGGTTGCCATTGGATCAAAGGGTGCCAAAATATAGCTTTGAGAAGAGGGAACCTTGGAAAAGTGGACCCTCGATCCAAACACAAGAAAAAAATAGAAATGAAACAAGTATAATCTTCATCTTTAGCTTCAGAGCTCGGGTCGTCTTCTTGTCAAAGCCAGGGAAACCATCGTACTACCAGCAAAGGTGTTTCGGCTCATTTGCCTAACTTCTTTCAATTTGAAGATCCTAGAAAATCTTTTTCACAGGTACATGAGGAAACCTCTTTTATGGAGAGGTCGCTACACTTCAATTAATTCACCTATTAACAAGGAAAATCCTATGAAACAGCATTGCACCACCTAGTATTTAGGAATGAATCTGATTAAGAGTAAAATTGCCATTATAGTATCTTCCAAGACATGGGAAAAACTGTTAACCTTTTTCAGAAGAATGCAGCAGCCAATTTTTAATAACATGCTAAGCAATCTTTTTAAGTGTTATGAGTATGGCTTGGAACACTTTGAAGTCACTTTGTATAGAAGCAAAATTTAAAATTCGCATTATTTGAAATGTTGTAATTTAATTTGTCATGTTTAATAAGCTTTAGTATTTCATTGTCATTTGTTATGACGCATACTGTATTTATGATAGAAGTTAATATTTCCGGGCTAAAGGCAACGCTAAATAAAAAATAATAGTTTTTGTTTGAAATATGACAAACATTTAGCTTAAAAGTAACTCTAACGTTTAACCTCCGTAACCGTAATGACTAGTCACTCATCTGAATCCAACAAAACTGCAAATCATGTATGGTAATATGATTTGAAAACATTGGACAAAAGAGCTATTAATTAAAGAGTTCATCCTTCAGCTTCTTTTTAAAATGCTACCATATAATCCGACAAAAAGTAAAGACAGACCAAAAAGTTTTAAATATTACTTTTAGAATAGAAGACAGGAAGGAGTAATACCTCATTGTGAGTAAGATAGTAGATATGCATATTTAAAATACGAAGTTTGTTATTATTTCTGAGCACCGAAACGATTAGGATAATGTTACCGGCATATTACTTTAATAACATGTCCATGATATTGATAACTTTTTTCTTGCCACTGTGCGTTTCTTTTAGTTTACTGTACCAATGTAATGGATACATGTTCGATCTTAAATATGTATAATTAGTAGGATAATGGGAACTTTTCAAGTGAATTAAAACAGGTATCTCGCTTATTTAAAATACCAAAAAAATCTATTTATATAATTTTTCGAAAAAATTGTATATTATTATTTTATCGATGTCGTACCTATACTTATCTTTACTATTTAAATGGTTTAGGGTAAACCCTCAATTTATGAAGAAATTGATTTTATAAATGATCGCTAAATAGTAAAAATTGTCTGTTAAATTGGTATGACAACATATGTAGCTTTGTTTCATATTTAAAGTTAAAATAATACAGCTACTTTTTTTAGCATTTTTAAAAAATATGAATATCAAAATATGAATGTCAAAGCATTATACAGTGTGAAACAGCCAAATGGAATAAAATGGGGGCATGTTTGAAAGCATTAGTATTTATCAATAAGTTTTATTATACAGGGTGTGCCATGTGACCGTGACCAATACTTTTTTATTTAAAACAATTAAAAAGGAAAGAACAGAGATTTGTTTTTAACTTTAAATTATAGACTTAAAATTAGTTTCTGTTATTTAAAAACCTACTTTATATAATACTACACCATTAACAAATTAATGTCCGGCAGTATCTCAATAAAATACACATATATGTCCAAAAGTTTGGAATATTTAGAAATAATATATCTACGCCTATGGTTTTTTAAAAACTCTTGTTGATATTTATTTTAAAGGCCGTTTTTAAATCAAAATAATACTAAATTTGCTTTCATATTATTCCAATTCTTGTTTAATTTTCATTTGAGCTGTTTAAAAATGCCCAGAGACATGATATCATATTTTTTAATAGGTCTAGAGTAATTGCTTTGTTACAACAGGGCTTTGGTCAAAGTGATATCGCAAATATTGTTGGTGTTACTCAGGGTGCTAACACAAATGATGTGAAGGATCGTCCCAGAAGTGCCAGAAGTCGATGTACAACAGCAGCACAAGACCGGCAGATAACATTGATAGCTCGAAGAAATCGACAGGAATCTACAAGTGGAATATCCAGAGAAATTGCTAGACTTGAAGGACTGAATATCTCAAGGCAAACAATTACACGAAGATTAAATGCGGTAAATTTGTATCGCAGAAGACCTCTACTTGTTACACCATGGTCCTAACTGGAATTAAGTGATGTTCTCTGTTGAATCAAGAATTGGCTTGGTTTCTGATTCGCGAAAAACGCTAGTTTGGAGGGCCCCAGGACGACAAGCCCGATTAGAAACAGCCCAGTCACACCTGGTATGTTAAATATGGTGAGAAGAACGTTTTATTTAAGATTGGGATGTTGCCAAGAACTTTTACTACATTTTTAATTATTAAAAACAAATTTTCTAAATAAGAAAAGTTCTTTCATTAATTGTTACTTCTTAGAATACATTTTAAAACCCTTAAAAATTAAATAATATACAGGATGTTGTATTTAAAAACAAAGTGGGTATTGGCTACGGTCACATGACACAACTGACAACTGTGTTGAATCTGCAAGTAATGTTAATTAGTATTGTCTGTGCTCCTTTTTGGATCCTAGACGAGCCCTTAGTTGTCTTCAGAGTGATTGGCAGCACTTTCCCTGTCTTATCGGGTTCATCGACATTTTTGGTGTCTTGTTTGTCCGTTTTCTGGGTCTGGTTGTTTATTTCTTGCTGAGATTTCGTCGATTTTGTTATTTTGTTCTTGTGTTTTATTTAATATACCTATTAAACATTTCCTATTATTCTAGTATCTGTATATTTAAAATTATTAAGCAGAAAAAAGTAAGTTATACTACATTATTAGTTTAACCGTTTTAACCAGCTATTTAACATGAATTTATATATATCATACTTATTATCCCTATTTAATCAAACAAAATTTTTTATTACGAAAAAACTTGTAAACGTTTTTTTTTTTATTTTATCTGATACATTTTATAATGATATTCGAGTACAATAAGTTATTTAACATGTCATATTACAGGAATAATATAGGAAATAAAAGTAGTAATCATTGCGTGCAAATATTAATATCTAATTTAACAATCTCGGATCGAAGAATGTGACTGATTAATCGCGATGGACGAACTCTATTTTACGACCGGTTTTAAAGTCTCTAAGAACGTTGTAGGTTATTCACATTATATTGTGTAATTTATTAGGTATTTTTATTTTGTTGATTATATTTTTTTTATTAAATCTAAAGACCCCAATATATCATAGCTATAAAAATAACTAGTTTCTTTATACCGCGGGATGCTTTTGAAAAATTTAATTCATTTACTATCAACTTGTTAAATTTGTTATAGTATTATTATTAATTAACAAGGTTGCGAAAAATTTATAAATAAATAAAATTATTGCTTTGTCAAGCAGCTTTAATAAATTAATAATATAAAATGATATTAAAAACAATAAACAAGGAAATGTTTGAATAAAACTTAGACAGCTGTTTCGATAAAACTATCGTCATCTGATATTATTATTGAGAATTAGATTACTACTAATTCTATGGAATTCATGGAATACAGTTTGTTCATAGGTACATGAGTAGTATCTTATGCAGGCTTTAATACCTTATTAAATAACAAGAATTCAAAGCACATTATTAGGCATATTATAACGTTAAGTGTTTTGAGAGACATATATAGAGTGGACGTTATAATCTTAATAAAATCAGCAGGCAGATACTAGCGCGAATGAAAGTATAAAATAATGTCCAAGCATCTAGTTTTATTATTATCACATTATGCAGCTTCCATTTTTTTAATATGGATTTTTCTAACATATATGCCAACGTTAACTTGACGTGGGGAGCAGGAATCATAAATATGTGAATTTATTTGATAGTTTTGTAAAATACTCATACATTTATTATGTTGCAGGTACTTTAAAAGTGTAAAACTATTTGCAAGAATTATGTTAAAAGTTGTCAAGTGGTCTAATCAGAATTTAAAATATCATTTCAGAAATATTCATTTAATCTATTTAATATAAAAAACTACACTCCGCACAAAAATTAAAGCATCACTTCTTCTTACAAAACGTAAAATTCTTGTAATTTTTCTTTACTATTTGACTATTTCATAATTTAAAAACTATTTTTATGCAATAATGATTAAAAATAAAACTCGAGAAGAAACGTTAATATATTTATTTATAGTTTTATATGAAATTAAACAAAAAAATTAAGTTAGAGCCCATAATAAAAAACAAAACATCGGTGTGGTATACTTAAAATAAAGTTTTGCATAAAATTGTCTGGCAAATTTGTCCATTCTTCAATTAAAATATTTTGTAGTTCTATTAAGGTAGTGGGGCGACCTGGTCGATTTTACACCTGTTTTGATAAATATGATCTATTGGATCTAAATCGGGACTTCGAGCTGGCAAATTCAATATGGGGACACCAACTTCGGTAAGCTACTGGCGAACAGTTATAGCTGTGTGTGGACGTGAGTTATCTAAAAAATTGTCTTCTATAAATGGACTACAAGGAACAACATGAGGTTCAAGAATATCCGTAATGTAACTTGCAGCAGTCAAGTTTCTTCTTCTTCTTCTTCTTCTTTCTTCTTCTTGGCACTAACTCTTTGCGAGCGGCTAAGAAAATTCCTGCCCATACCATAACAGATCCACCACCGCTACGTAGGCTTTTACAAACCTTTCCCGGTCTTCTTCTCCCTTTCCTTACATTATCAACTCCTTTTCTCTTCCCATTCACGGCGAGTCTCCGTTTGAGGATTCGGGTAACATTGTACACACAACGCTCCTGTTCTCGCCACTTCTTATCATCTTACCAACAATGGTCTCCTGGTTCAGTGCCCCAATCTGGGTTACTACTTCTTGCCTGAGCTACTCCCATTTTAGGCACTATAAGATGGTGTGCCTCACGTCTTCTTCCCCCATGTGGCAACAGACACCTTCCTGTATGCACTGCAGATTATTGCCCCTGAAAACGCAGTGCTTCGGCCTCTGCTCCATATAATACAATAGCCTCTGCCTTTCTCATCAGGAGTGTTTTTTTGCTGAACTGAGGCCTCCCATGTTGACCATGATCTTGCTTGGATTTCCTACTAGCTTTGCGGCCTTGTTTGCTGCCTTGCATATGTGGGCCCAGAAAATCAACTTCGTGTCTAGCATGACCCCTAGGTACCGCACCGACTATGATGTTACAATGGCCTGATCACCAACGTGCATCCTTAAGCCTCTTTTAGTTCGACACAATTTATGTCTTCTAGACAGCCAGCTACAGTGATTTCGATTTAACCGACTCAATTATTCTCCTCATTGCTTGATTCTACTTGAGCTGGAGAAAGTCCACTGTCGATCACTAATCACAATGACCACATCGTCTGCATACCCGATCAGGATCAAGATTCCCAGTCCTGACTGCCTTTGCAGACGTTACCACCTCGTTTATCGCATCCACAGTGGACCTCCTCTTGGTACAACCATACTGTTTGGGCGATAGTCCTACTTCTGAAACAGCATTCAGGATTTTGCTCTTAAGGAACTTCTCATGTTAAACTTACAAGTGAAAGTATATAAATTACGGTAATTTACGACTTTCGTTGAGATTATTGTTCCTTGGGATTTTACGAAAAAAGTTTAATACTTTGTATTCATACATGAAATGTTAAATAAACTATTTATTTAAAACTAACCACAAAACAAAAATGATCGTGTAAGGAGTATCAATAGAGGTCAACAGTATCAATAGAGGTCAACTCACTATTGATGATTGAAGTTATTGTACATATTATACATAAACAGGAATGCTATACAGAATTGAGCAAGCCAAGAAGGTATTTCTTTAACTATAAGAATTCCACTGCTATGTGTTTCCGGTGTTGCTGTGCTGTTTGGAGGGATGGATACTGAATAAATAAACCTCAAAGAGATTGAAGGTCTTCGAAATGTATGGATTTATAGGTGTCTCGAAAATTCTATGAAGTGATCACGTAACAAGTAAATGGTCTTGGATAGAGCAAAGAAGTTCTTGGACACATCTCACATAAATTACGAAATTGTGCAGCTTATCATTCAAGGAAAAATCGTAGGAAAAAGAAGCGTTGGCCGTCGCGGAATATCATGGCTGCGCAATCTTCGTGATGTGTTCGGCCTCTCATCCGCTGATCTGTTTAGCACAGCCATTTCTAAAATCAAATAGCCATGCTGATCAGCAACCAAGTTTTAATTCAAGGATAAGAGCCTTTTTTTTAATTTATTATCAGTATTAACAAAAGTAACCGTAAATTGGACATATTTATTTTATTTTACTTAAATAATTCTGTTAAGAACTAAAAGTTACAATGACATGTCATATTATACTAAGATTATTACTGGTTTGCCTAACAAGCTCATTAAATTGCATACAATATTTGAAATCTGTCGTCTATTTAATCCTTGCATAATTATTGTCAAGTTCTTATCTCTGCAATAGGATTAAACCATGTAGTTTTACTGCTGATATTGGGTAAAATTATCGTAAAATTGCTTTACCCAAAAATAGGGATTTTTGGAGATATGCCGTTTTTTATTAGCTGTTTTTTTTATTTTTATGTTAAATCGATTGGGTTGAAATTTTCCAAGAACGTTATATAGTACATGAAGTAAATCTCCAGCAAATTTTAGCCAATTATCTTCAGTGGAAAAGGAAAACTGTAAGACATAATTCTGGGAGTACTTGGCGGTTTACTTAAGGTTACATTTTCCTTAACAGTGAATACATTTATAATTTAGCATTAGCTCTTACGATATATGTTTCAATCGAATAAAAATGGTAGTCATTTTTTGATTTAGATAAATTAAAATACCAGTTAGTTAATAACAAACAGAAAATCAAATTTCTTAATTATTACATAATGTAATGTGGCCAGCTGTTGTTTTTAATTTCAGAACAAACCAAAATTTTACTTTTATATGCATAGGTAGTCGAATAAATGATTAAATGAAATTCTTATAATTTCTATAAAGAGAACAGTTGAGTGCAGAGCAGACCTTAATAAAACATCCACTTGGCCTTCATTAAATGTATTAAGAAAACTAGATTAATAATTATCTACTGCATCAGTCATGAAATTTAAATAAATGGCAAACAATTTATACTAAACAACACAACCATTGAAAGGGCAACCAAGCGTAAGATTATAAACGTGTTTATTGTAATAATGAAGGTAGCTGCATAAAAGTTTGTAATGAACTGATATAACGGCATAAAGCAAAACAAATTGAAAATCAGCTGAAGTATCTATGCACTGCTAATTTTATGTTAAAGAAACAAGTGATGTCACTAGCCGCACAGGAACAGACATTTTAATACCCATTTAATTATTCAAGTAGGTAGATGGTCATCTTGTGTACAGAGTAAGATGTCTCAACCCACGATTTTTGGTGGTAGAAACGGTAAAGTTTTATTGTCAGTTTACATTTACATGTTTATTAGGCATTTAATAGCTAGTAAATTATTGTCTTTCGTTTAACTAATAGAGGAATTCTGAGCACATCTGTAAGGTCTGTAAATAAAAATCTATAAAAATTATCATGGTAAACCCTGTACCTTACACTTTCTGTAGCTTACAGGAAATGCTCAGAATTCCTCCACGAGTTCTCAAACTCTTCGCGATACTCTTGTTATAAATTCTACTACCCCTGCAGCAGAGAACACTTTAAAATATTAACTACTAGTTTTAATGAAGAAGAATATGTCAAAGGTAATACCACGAGTCCTAAAAATTTTTTGTTTCGAGGATAAATTTTTTATTTGGCAAAAATAGGAAAACAAACTAAACAATCTCTTCCTAGTTTGATTTCGTATTTTTGCCAAATAAAAAAGTTTATGTAAAAACTAAAAATGTATCGATAAAATTTTAAGGACCAGTGGTATTTGAGAAAATGTTTTGAACCATTCTGTACAAAAACCACTTAACCTAATAATTCATTGATATCTTTTTATTAATCTATTTTCGCTGTATTTTTATTATAATTATCAATATTTATTAATATTGTTATTGTAAATTGTGACAATTGTGAAAAAATAATCATACAAAAACCAGCATTAGGGGTAATAAGTACACTGCGGCCTATAGGATCTATTGTGTCCCCCCTTACTTGCCATGTTCTGATGTTTTCTCAGATTTATAGCAGCTCCTCGAGTCATATTTTCCTGAGGAAGTTTACGACATCGTCGGGCTTCAAATCAGGTAGATCCCCTTCTTCTATTTCATGTGCTCCTAAGTATCTAGCCCTGGAATTCTGTAAGGCAGGGCATTCTGAGAGTATGTGTATTAAGGTTTCATCCTCTCCCTCACAGAATCTGCACTTTGCTTCATCTGTTAACCCCAGTTTCTTCATGTGGCTTCTTAACCGGCAATGCCCGGTTAATATTCCCGTTAGAATTCGAAGCCTTTTTTTACTGAGGTTGAGGCATCTCTTCTGGTCATAGTTCCCCAGTAGTATCTTAAATTGCCTCAGTCCTTCCAGCTGTTTCCAGTACTTGGATTTTTCCTTCTCCATTTCTTCCCTTAGTTTTCTTACTCTACTGCTGATCCCACAAGATGGTTCTGGTCCCAAATGTGGAGTTTCAGCTCCTTTTTTTGCCAGCTTATCTGCTGTTTCGTTCCCCTTTATTCCTACGTGTCTCGGGACCCATAGGAGGGTGACAGTGTTCTTCTGGCCTAGATCATTTAGTTTGCCTAGGCATTTCCAAACCATCTTCGAACTGATTATATTTGAGCTCAGCACTTTGATGGCTGCTTGACTATCCGACATGATCACAATCTCTTGTCTGCGGTAGTTTCTTCCAATATTAAATTCCACACATCTTTCGAAGGCGCGGACTTCTGCTTGAAAGATGCTCGGATATATGCCCAAGCTTTCTGAGTATTTGGCTCTCGGTCCAAAAACTCCTATCCCAGTTCCCTCGTCTAGCTTGGAACCGTCCATATACCACAAAGTTGAATTTCTTTGGCATATCATCTTGGGGCATTTCCCAAGTTTGATCAAGTGATCGAGGTTTTTCCCTGATAATTCCTTCTTTGATCATTCTATATATTGTTTTCTTCCTTACACTTTCTAGCAGAATGTGCAGTGGGATCAAGGTTAAAATCACCTCTATTGCAGCAGTGGGGCAAATTCCCATTGCCCCAGTGATACATGAACAGGCTAGTCTATGAATCTTCGAGAGATTTTTCCTCGTCGTACTCAGATTAGCCCTTGCGCCCCAAGCCACTGCCCCATATGTGATTAATGGTCTCACTATTGCTGTGTACATCCCTTGCAGAATACGTGGGTTACATTCCCAGTTCTTCCCTGCAATGTTCCTGCACACCATGAGGGCTTTGGTTGCTGTGTGTATTACTTCGTCTTCGTGTTCATTCCAGAATAACCTCCTATCTAGGATAAGCCCTAGATATTTTACCTCTGTTTTCCACTCGACGATGTTCTCCCCTATTTTTATGATTTTTGGTTTAGGTTCCTTTTTCCTTGTAAAGGCTACTAGTGTGGTTTTGGTGGGGTTGATGCTGAGTCCCACCGAGTCACACCATTGTTTCGCAATGTTCAGTCCTCTTTGAACAATATCACAGAGGACATTTTAATACTTTCCTTTTGCCAGGATAACCATGTCGTCGGAATACCCTTGACATGGTATGCCTTCCCTAGTCAATTGACAGAGTAGACTGTCCACAGTGAGACTCCACATAAGTGGGGATGCAACTCCCCCCTGTGGACAGCCACTGGTCACATTAATGAAGATAGTGTCTTAAAGAGGGAATAATGGAAGGACATCTGGAAAGGAAGGAATTAATTGGGAATTAATAAAAAACGAACGGGAAATTGGACAAATTGTAGCGATTCTTAAAAAAGGACACCTTCAAGAATTAAAAAAGCATTATACTATTATAAGTTGCTTATACACTATTATTATCAATAATTCAAAACAGATTAATAACAAACATAAGACAATATCAGAGCGGATTCATTAGAGGCAGATCAACAACGGAAGCAATACAGACTACAGACCATTAAACAGATCATGAACATTGACTTTGAACAGGTTTTTGACTCTTTAAAAAAAAATAAAATAATAAATCCCTTTAAATTTCAGGGAGTGAGAACAAATTAAGAAGTCTTATTGTAATGACAAAGAATGAATCAAAAGTTATTCTGACACAAAAAGGGGAATCGGGTGGGTGAAAACAAAATGAGTGCAATAAGATGCTCACTGTCAGCAACGCTATTTAACCTGGCTCTGGAATAGATCCAGAAGGAAACTCTAAGAGCTACAGGAGCTTAACTAATTGCGTATGCAGATAAATTATTACTAGTAACCAGGAAGAAAAAGGAGACGTGGACGAAATGGTTAACTGATGTTAAGAAGGACTTGAAAGGAGAAAACAAGAGACCGGGAGTAATGGAGACAAGTCAGCTATCAAACACAATGCTGAAGGTGACTAATTTACCCCGTAAAATTGATTTAGTATGCGAAAGCTGTAAACAGGAATATATATTTTTAATGATCGACTAATTAAATAATGTAAGTTTTATTCAGAATTATGCTATTAGATAATTAAATATACTTCTGTCAAACAATAGTTATGCAGCTTAAAACCCCTGTTTGGCCTGAAGTTATCTTTAAATGTATAAAAGCTCTCCTATCTACATTATTCAGTGGTATTGTATTATTTTAGCTATATTTAATAACGTTTTGTAAAGGGGATAATTCAAAATATTACTCATATATCATCCTATGACATACATAAATATAGTGGTATCACTTTACACTTGGATAAAATGAACTATTTGATATAATATACAACCTAGCTTACGTTATTGAAAACTTAGTCACAGTAAATTGTTATTTCTGAACAATTTTTTGCTCTAATCTAATAAAATAAATATTAAAAATTAAATCCATTGCTCGTTCCTTTACTTCCATCTGCGGGTCCCGGTTGTGAATCTGGTCTAGGAATATTCTTTTTTTTTAATTTTTGATTTATATATTTACAGAACTGAATTAAAAGTATTTAGTCGTTTCCATGTTTTAAAAAACCAGTTGTTTGTAGCAAAATTATATAATATTATAGTTAAATTAATGAAGCACCTGATCACTTATCAGTCAGTCCCATGATTAATGGTTACTATTAATTTGTAATGAGTACATTATGCAATAGCCGTGGATAAAAGGTATTTCTAAACACATTTCTAGCATTTTCAGAATGTTACTACGATAAGATGAATAATATTCTAGGATGTTCTGATGAATAGCTTCCACGGGTGCGTACATTTAGATGATCTTATACAAATTATCATTTTTTTTTAACATGATTGTCACATTATCATTAACACAATTACATTCTACATCTTATTTACATTTTATAAAAAAGTTATAATCGTATTACAGTATAGTGTTATTTAATTATAATTGTTAATATTGTATGATTTGCCAACTACAGCATGTTATTAAAAAACCATTTATACAGTCTAAATTAATGTTCATTCTTCTATGTTTTAAATTTTTATAACAAGTTATGAATGAATAATAATTCGATTACGCTATAAGTTCCCAAGTATTATTTCGGTAATTATTTTATCTAATTTGTTCGCTAATTTTCCAATTACTAGCATTACGTCACTACCGTTAACTTATTTTAAACCGTGTAATACAGTATGTAATTCTTAATACTACACTCTATTTACCATTACAATAGACTTCCTATTTGGCCGCTTTTAAATAATTCAATCTGAAATTAATTTTTTTTAAGAGTTAAATGATTTGTAAGTTTTCGCAAGTCATTCTGAAAAAAAGACATATGAATATATGATTTTCTAAAGGATTAAATAAAAATTAAAACACGTTAAAACTTTGCATCTAAATGTTCAATTTATTTGAGAAATCAATTTATACAAGCGTGTTGCAACATGTCCTGTAACATTTTTTAAATTACCGTTGCCACAATTTAAATAAATCCCCTGTTCGTCGCCTTATTAGCCACTACAGTCTACCCTAACTGATCGAATCTTGTGAGACAATGGATAGTTTGCCATTATAAATGTCAAGAGACACCCCACCTCGTTATTTTTTCCCGGTCGATCTTAGTCTCAGAAGCATGGCTTTTTCGACAATTTATCCTACATACCTTTATTCCTGTGGATAAGCATAGCCGCTAGTATACCGTTAGGATACCGCTAGAGAGTACCTTAAACGCTAGGATGCAGTAATGAAACCAGTAGATAGAAGACTACCGCTAGATGTACGTATATCGCTAAGAAACCAGTAGAAGTAGATGTAAGACTACAGCTAAGAAACCAAATATTGTCCAGAAGCCCTAGATATATCGAAAGCAACCCGAGGACCCCTGGAACCCCGAAAGGCTCAAGATAAATACCTCTTGATTAGGTCTATCTATCTATCTATTTAGCCTTCTCCGGTCCATCTTTGGAAATAGGTCTCCCCAAATCTTTTCTATTCTTCTCTGTATGTCGCTACCTTCATCCATCTAAATCCCACCTGCTTTTTGATGTCATCTGCCCATCTCATTTTGGGCCTGCCTCTACTTCGTTTATATTCCCACTGTCTTCAATTTATAAGCATTTTGGTTCATCTGTCTTCTTTTGTCTTATATTGTGCCCTGCAAAGCTCCATTTCAATTTTGCAACTTCTTGTCTAACATCCCTTACTTTTGTTTTCTCTCTTATCCACTCGTTCCTGTTATTATCTACTAGTCTTATGTGCAGCATCTGTCTTTCCATTGATCTTTGTGTTTTTATAATTTTGTCCATGTTTGCTTTTGTAAATGTTTGGGAACCAAAATTTAGAATAGGGAGTATGCATTGATTATATATCTTGGTCTTAAGATGTTGAGGGTATCTTTTGTTTTTAAGGATGTAGCTTAGTTTGCTAAATGCCACCCATGCCAGTCTAACTCTTCTTTTCATCTCTGCTGTTTGGTTTTTCTTGCTAAGTTTTATAATTTGACCCAGATATATATATAATCGTGAACTTATTTTATTTTGTCTTGTCCGATTCTCATATTTATGTTCTCATCTGCATATTAATTCATTGCTTAGGTCAGTTAGGCCACATGCTCTAGAAGAAGACACGATTGCTCTTGCTAACGGAAGATGCGGTTTAGGTGATAATGGTCCTATAAATTGGGACCGCGTGTCAAATGTCTGTTTACGTCTGTTTTATGCCAAACTAATAGAACATCCCGATAAGTTTCTAATTCAATATCCATTTCAATCGAAGGCACCCGAGTTCAGCCAAAGACCTTCCCGAGAGTATTACACCGACTGAAAAACAAAATATTTTGATTCTACGCGAGCACATCGGGGTCCACTTATACCTCGCCGCTCCACTATAGTATATTCCATAAGCTGACATTAATTTGTAAAGTGGGAGGTCCACCAGGCGCTTATCCTCTCAGGTTACCTCTCGGCGCACCGCCTCACTATGGCTAGTTGTTTTTTGCTTGATACAAATAACCGACATTCTTTTTTCTTCTTTTCTTCGTGGTCATTGGTTTTTCTTCTAGACAAATTGTCCGTTTTTGTATTTATAGTGATATCTGTATCCTATTTTCTATTGTTTGATCCCTATACAAAATTCATTGACAAACTTCATTATATTCTGAAATTTATTGTACAAACCCTTACTACGTGAAAGTTCATCTTATTAAGAACAGTAAACAACTAAAAGGTTGAATAAACTTTCACTATTTATTCATAAATTACTTTAAATGTAATGACGGCCGTTTCGCTATGGTTAAGTCAATCTGATGATGCTAGTTCTATAGCGAAACGGCCGTCAATACATTTAAAGTATTTTACCTACGACCACCCCTCTAAACCGTCAATAACACACAATATACAACCTATGTAATGTATCTCTTTACGTACGGTAAAATAAACGCACGGCTTCCCTAGCAACCACTTAGCAACAATAGACGTCGCTATTTTATTCAAAATTTCCTATTTACATATTTGAAGGTGAATTTTATACTACATATAAATGGCAGATAACATTTATTAGATATAAGATTGCATTTAATATATATATTTAGAGTATTTGAAAATATCTATTTGATTCATAATATAAATGTACTTAATTACGCTTCCCAGATTAATTTACGTTATTTTTATGTAATTTAGCTAATTATTTTGACATTTATAAAATTATTATTACCGAGATACTTACAAAGATGTTTCAACTTGTGGATACAATCGTAAGATATAAAAGACACTTTACTCGTTTTGCATTATAATTTCACTTTAGTTACTATAAGAAAACGGTTTTAAATATTAAAAATGCAGTAAATGTTAATATTACGCGAGAAACCGATCAGTAACACTAAATTAATCACTCAAAAATGACGAAAATGAGTTTTACTACAATAAGGAGTACATTGAACCAACATATTTAAAATCTTTTACACATTGAGAGTCTGCGCATAGTGCGCATGCGTCTGACATCTGACCGCATGCGCACACGTTATTATTTATCAAAAAACTATTATCAAAAAACATCCCATTTTTTATTGTTCTTATAACTTGTTTGTATGCGTGAAGTTTTATACAATTATTAAAAAATGTCAAGTGATAGTGAAATTAATTTAACTCCACCCAATATAACTAATGTTAAGTATTTAATTATTATACAATAAAATGATTAAAAACATCTATTGTTGCTATTGTTAAATTATTATTAAGAAAAAGATTATTAATGCAGGTACAAGTAGGTCGTAGGTAAAGAATAGTACGCAACTATTGCTGTAAAGCATTTTACATTTTACATTTTAGCACTCATCCGGCGCAACTATTCCATTCGTGCGTAAAATGCTATTTACCACACACGTTACGTAATATACTATTACGAATAAATAGTGAAAGTTAATTCGACCTTTTAGTTGTTTACTGTTCTTCATTCTATTCCTTGTATTTGCATTGAATAATGTATTTTTAAAACAAAATTTTTAAAAAAGGTACATTTGTATTTCTTTCTCATAGTTTATTTTTCAATATACACGCAATTATCTACTTGTTTTTTTATGTAATCGACAGAATGAAGCATTTTTTCCATCATTATAAAAAAATGAATATGAATAAATTAGTAGGTAGTCATTATTTATAATTGTCTTCTTCTTTTGTTAAACCAAAATCTATACAAAATGCCTACCTTTTGTGATTTTATCTGCCTAATTATTCTATTTATTTGGTAAAATAATTACTACTTGATTGACATGTGCAGAGTTAAAATTATATTAAAAAATAGAGTGCTAAAAAGGTTCGGAATTTTAGTAGTTTTACTCTTAATCAAATATTTTCTAAATTTCATCCAATATTTACTTTAAAAAACCACTAGAAACGCTAATAAAATTACCACAAAAAAAATGTTGACCGGGCGTTGCCTAAAATCCACATCTCTCTACAAAGTAGTGTCCCAAAAAAGGGAATTCAGTTTAAATTTAATTTAAATATCCTGCAAAATATTTCCCAGGCGAACTTCACATTATTACGATATGCGGTGGTTAAAATTGTCTCTATATTTCTATACTGGTTTCTATTAAATTGTAAAAAGTTGGCAAAACTTTTAACAATTTTTAACTCGAATTTTATTATCGAAATTGTGGTAGATTAGAAAAAGACAGTTTATAACAAGATAAACTCATTTGAGGGAGTAATAAAATTACCGCGTGAAGATTCCATTTAGGCGCAGCAATATGAAAAGTCGATCAAATCAAATAATACCGTGATAAAAATTTACAGTTGTTTTTAAACTTGGGAATAGCAGAGTAAATTAGATAAGCATAAGATTTTCCATAAAATTGAATAATTATGTAGGTGGCCAAAAAATGCATTTTATTTGATTATACTGAGTAATATTTGCATTTCTTTTTGTTTCCACAATAATGCTATTACTTGTTCTGTTCATTTAAAATTTTTGACGGCATAACCTCAATTGAGTTATTCCGACTGAAAAGTGACAGTTCTTATTATTTTAACTTTATGCTTTTGTGTAAACAAGATACTTCTTGTATGTTGACTAAGAAGGCAGGGAAAACAACCGCTCAAATAGAAGGAAGCAGAGGAACAAAAAAAAGAACGTCTAACCAAAAAAAAAGGAAAAAACCAAATACGGGTTTTCTTAAGAAGATGACGAAATGTACTACGATGAACCCTGCGAATTAGAAAAAGCCAGAGATGGACTAAAAAAGAAGGAAATAGTCATGAGAGAGAAATGGAAATACTATCTAAACAACTCCTAGACAGAGTTCAAAAGATAGAGGAACAGTTCAAAGCGAACTTGAAGAAAACTATAAAGTGAAGGAAGAGACCGAAAAGCTGAAGGAACAAAACCAAAGACTTAAGCAGGAAATCAACCACCTAAAAGGAATCAAAGAGGAAGTTGGAGAAGCTCCAACCGACACCGCTTAATGGACACCCCAGTGCCAGATATTTGACAAATTCAACGGCAACAGCAAAAGGAGAAGAAATAAGAAAACAAGGGACTCAAAAAAAGGATGTGTGAGCTTCCCAAGAAGATAACGGAGTCGCTAAAGACAAGGAAACCTTCCTCAATCTACTAAGGACTTCCCTAGGATCTGTAGGTAAGACAAATTAACATTATTCACAAGTTTAACGAGGACACAGGGATAAAAATAAACGCCAAGGCCCTAGACGAGTACAGGAGGATGGCAGCCTACCTCAACTGCTGTAGGTACAAGTGTAAGCTGATTCACTTTCCAGGACCCGTAGACGAAACTAGCCAAAAAGGTGATCAAGGGACTAGTACCATACAAGGACATATAGGAAATTACACAGGTCCTAATCACCTAGGAGATCACAGTCGACCAGAAGACCCAACTGTAGTCAAGCTAAGGAGACAGGAGGAAATTACCGATATTCGTGGTAGAATATCCAAAAGAATTAAGGAAGGAAAATGATGTTGAGTTTATGCCACATGCCACATGGAAACAGTGAGTCAGGTGCGGAGGAAACCATCGTGCAGAGAACTGCGATAGATCTAAGGAGCAAACAACAACGTGTGCTAATTGCCTGGGCGAATACCCAGTAAACTACAAAAATTCTAAAGAAGAAATCACGAGAAAGGAAGACCACAGAAACCAACGCAAACAGGAAACAAGGACTAAGTTACGCCATCGTAACTAAAATGGATGAAAATAAAGAAAGAGAAAGACTAAAACTTAAAAAATTCTCTCAATACTTAATAAAGAACTAATGGTGGAATCCACTAGACAACGGACACATAAAAGACTGAGAAGACTGTCGGACGCTACCTCCTGCTATACTCAGGTAGTAAAGGGTCCGAAAAAGGTGGCAGAAGCCCCATCAGAAGTGATGGGGAGTGGTGGAAGTTCTCCTCGGAATGTATTGCTATCGATAAATGCATGTGTGTGTATGACTAAGAGAGCAAGACACTTAGAAACATTTTTGTAAATCTACTATAGCAATGTATCCAAAAACGAAGATAATTTTATGAAATTAACACAATGATATAAAAAGAAAGAAAATATTTACTTCCTGTTACTACCAGCAGGCTGTCGAGTTATATGACAAATCAATACTAATTTTCTATATGATTTTAAATATGACTTTTTGATTCTTTAATACTTAAAAAAATACACTTGTCGTCCAATAATTCAATAAATCTACCATACCTGTTATGATTTTGTTTCCAATAAAATTCTGTAAACCTAATGAATTGTTGATAGAACCTTTAATTTGAAAATGAAATGCCTATGAATATACATTCAACAAGTGAATCAATTTTTATAGTTTCCAAGCTGTTGGATTATAACAAGTATTAGACCAATCAAGACTGTTCGAAAGAAGCAATAGACAAGTTTTCTCAACCATAATTTTCGAAGAAAATAAGTTTGACAACCTGGAGAGTTCCAGAGTCTTTAAAGATTGAATTATAAAAGTATCAGGTATTGAGAGATGATAAATCAATAGAGTACAGTTCATTAACAAAAGAATACAGCTGCACAGTTTACAATTTTGCTTTTTCCACTAACTATGAGAACAACTTTCTCGTGGTAACTCACAAGTAAGCATGTACCCTTTTTAAATATATTTTTTGCGATTTCCTGCCTACTCTTTTAGCACAGTCTTCTCTACTCAGATGTAGTGCTTGTCACTTTTCAATAGGAGTATGGGATGCACCATATTATGGATAACCTCTATCTTACTACGGAAGAAGTATTGCATTTGTAAAATATCAACTTAAAAACCTCATTAAAACTCCAAAATTAGTTTTACAAATATCGTAGGTACTCATGCCAAATACCAACAATATGTATAACGTACACATATCTCTCAAGTAAAGAGACGTTGTGTATATGAACAAAACGTACCAGAAATATTACAGTATATAGATTAGATTTGCGAACTTGTTTGCTTGGAAATTTTCATTTTTCCTTTGCTTTCTTCCTCCACTTTATTATTTTAAGTTGTTTTATATAGTTATATTATGTTATTATCCCTTATATTTGATCATCCCGTAGATAATGTCGCCATTACCGTTTTCTCCTCCTATATTCACTGTTTAGTATTTTGTTAATTGATATCTTAATTTTTAAAGCAATTATTATTAATAATCTATTATGCATCTCATTATTATTTTTGTAGTTATTTTTTTACTTTTTTAAATAAAATGCTTACTGAAAATAGACGTTGTTATTTTCAACAACTACAATTCCTGCAATCCAATTTCGATTAACTGTAATCACTCAAAAAGATAATCAGTATTTTCTCCACTCTATCGAAGAGAAAAACGGACTACAATACCACCAAGAATCTTGTTTCCTGTAACACTGTCTGTCTGTCTGTCCTATTGCTTTATAGTCTACAGTTTACAACAGTTTTTCTCGTTTAATTCATTTTCTTTTCAACCTGATTTAATGGATTACTTTAGTTTTTTAGATGTGACTACCTTTACGAATGGTTTCTGTTAGATTGCCACTGATGAAATTTGATATCATAATTGGCTGGATGATTCTACACGTATAAATAAATCATTTTTGCACTACTAGCCTATATACCTAACTTTATTGACTTTTGTTGAGGTAGTAAAGTTGTCCATTATTAACCAAGGTAGAAAAATACAGGGGCCACTTGATTAGAATTAAGTCTCTATTCATTTGACAAATGTAAGGTTAACTGGTGCAACGAAAAAATGAAAAAATATTTTTCCTTACTCATTTAATAGTTCTCCTACTTATTCAAAAATGAAAATCAATTGACGTATCCATGTATTTACATAGCGATTTTTACAACACCTCGGAGCTTTGCTCCTTGTTCTTTAATGGATCTTGACAATAACTCATTTTTCTATAATTACCATTTTTATACTTAATATTATTCTATTTATACTAATAAAAATAATTACAACAGAATGTAACAGTTAATAACCTAAAACATATATTTTCTGTAGAATCTGGATTTACTGCAGATTTATATAGTTTCAATGCATTGGAGTTCATAAATATTAATTGATTTACCTAATTTGACATGCCGATATTTTATTCAAAAGTTAACCTACCATCAAATTTTCTTTGTAGTATGATCGTATTTCTGGCCATTATTTGAAACACAGCTTAAACATAATTTTTAATGAACAATTTTAAACTTCAGCTTGGCCTTTGTGCAAATATAAAATATGCAAAACGTTGGTAGAAAATGTTATGACCTCTAACAAGTTTAACTTACACAGAAACTAAATTGCGGTTTTGGGCAATTTGTTATAAAAATATACAATTTTAATTGAAAAGCTGTTTTTTAAAATTAGTGTTACTTTCCATACAAGGTGGTCAAACGAAAACTAAACACCTCGATTATCCGAATTTACAATGAAATTGTGAAAAATTGCTCATATAACTTTTCCGCTTCCGTCACTTAAACACAAAAGCACAAATCGTTAATTTTGAATAAGGATGAGGGGTTTTGCGATATCTCATTTTGAAGATCTTATCCAGTACTATCTGTTCCTAAAATTACAGGTAAAATAGTCGAAGAGTACTTACTGTT